>CM062820.1:252431588-253888659 GCA_031772625.1 Pinus tabuliformis | reverse complement strand
GAGTTAGTCAAGGCAGAAAGCCAAGAAGCAGAGAACAGAGAGAAGAACCCGAGTTGACCTGAAGGTAGCATCAAGCTAGACAGAGTCAGAGAGAGTCTGTGTACTCCAGAGACGGCTTGAGAGGTTCAAGCAAACTCCTTTGTACTTACCTGTCATGTATGAGTATCAGATTGGGCTCATACTGCTGTGACCAATAGAGGTCGAGTTTTAGTAAGGAGAGTTTGTGTACTCTAGAGACTTGGGGGATCCAAGTCCAGTCCTACTGATTTATATCTATTGAGTGAGACTCAAATTGAGCTCATTGTTGTAAAAACTCTGCTTTGAAAACATAATAGAGAGGCCACCACTGAAGGCTGGACCAAGAGACGTAGCCCAGGAGAATTGGGTGAACTCCTTATTAAACTTCTTGTGTTTACATGTTTTACTATTATTTTTTCACTAACTGCTTCAATGTCTATGTATTTCGCAATCTTATCGATCCGTTTCATAAAGTAACATAGGCACCTCCATGCACATGAGTCTGTAATACCTTTAATTCTTTGTCTAGGATAAATTCCAGATCAAGAAATGTAGGTTATTTCACTTATGCATTTGTGTATGTACTATTTTGTATATGATTTTACAAATATTGTTGAAGATGTGTTGATGTATTAACCCGTCACTTTGGACTATGGACTATTCCACTTCCATCCTATGATTTCATTCAGCTCGTGTGTTCCTTTCAGGCTATGTACTATTACAGGCTTCTAAGGGACACACTTCGTCTTCCCCTATGTTTGTTAGAACCCCCATGCATCTCACTTGACTCATTGCAAGGTCACACACTTGCTTCCGACAAAGTTATCATACTTACCTCTGTGTGCTACCGTGGTCAAGGCGCTACCTTTACTACCCACTGCTGGGACTCCTACCCCAAATGGTCTGAGGTCTATTTGGGACTTCTTACTGGGGAGATCCCCTTACATGTTGGAAGGTCCAGCACCGTCAACATTTTTTGTGCTATAAGGAGGACCAAATGAAAAGCTAAGTACCCAAAGTCTATTCTGAATCTCTACACATCATTCATGACTTATATTACAATCATACCTTTGGCATGTTTTTCTCATGCAGATGATTTAGAAGTGTTGGAGGACGTCCTTGATTACTTGTCATGTCTTAAGTATGATGCTGAAGACAGAGCAACCATGCTAAGGCACAGAGTCGCCTTCACAATCTTCTGTCATAGGAATGAAGTTCCCTTGGACAACATTTCCATTGGGTTGTTCATTTACATGTTCAAAAGGCACGTAAAACAATGGTGTCACACATTTCCCACAACCTCCATTCACTCTTTTGATCACATGATCAGAGAGTTAGGTCATGCTTTCTATCGTTATGACCATCAAGCACTTAATAAAAAAAACTTGTAATTATGGAAAGCACCTGATGAATCTATTGCACAATTTTAGGATCACCTTTGTAATCTTGTTTTTCAAATCCCCAAAGATGAAGTTGATTGGAAATTTCTCAGGGGATCTTTTCAGTATCTTCTTCACGTATCCGAAAATCCTCATGAGTTATATTCATTCAAACCCCTCCCAGCATACCTCGATGTTAGAGTTCCCAAATCTAAGATAGACAAGGTTGTTTTCATAGGTGACCCACCATCCACTCCTCATCTAACAACTCTAGCTCTACAGGAAGAGGTGGGATAAGTTACGAACCCATATGTTGAACTGTCATCTCCTCCCACCCCACCTGCTCATGATATCTACACAGATTGGACTGCAAGCCTGTTAGTTGTCACGTGAACTTGTTTTCTCAATCCCCTTCCTCTCATTCTATTGATCCTTCAGATTTTTTTGTCTTGTGTACATTCATTCTAGACTCTGCATGTGATGTTCACGAGGATCAAGTTGGTGATGGATTTTGTGTTGAGCAACCAACCTGCGCTATCAT
Source organism: Pinus tabuliformis (assembly GCA_031772625.1). NCBI lineage: Eukaryota > Viridiplantae > Streptophyta > Pinopsida > Pinales > Pinaceae > Pinus > Pinus tabuliformis. The sequence continues at coordinate 253,886,721 of CM062820.1, read as the reverse complement.
TTTTTATGAGTATGTGTGGGAATATAAAGAAGAAATCATGATGAAGGATGACCTCCTTTTTTTCACACCTCGTCCACTCTATCCTGACATCTTTTAAAGTCCTACCATTTCTGATTTGTCTTGTGAAATGAATATGTTTCTACTTCTGATTATTCACAGAATGCATAGGATGTCAGTCCATCATTTGATTGCAGAGAGGACAAATATCGCCTTCTGAATCCACCCAATCTGTCATATTTTATTTTTGGAAATTCAGAGGGTGAAAACTTTGTTTCTCATCTACCCCTCTGTATGATTTGTCAGACCATGAGGATGTTGATGTACATCTCGAATTTTTTGATCATGGATGTTGTGATCTCTTTACTTCTTCATTTGATAACAATGTTGATTCACTTGCTATTGATCTTTTGAAGCCACTGGTCTTTGATGATCTACCTGCTAATGAAGTGGAAACCCCTCAAGTTGTCAAGGCACTTCAACTAGAGGTGACGATTATGTCAGGTCCTCGCTATCTTGAGGTTAGTTCCACTCCCGATCAAAAATCTCCTGAAACACCCCCGGCTCCTCATCACTCTCTTTCACACACTAAAAATCAATCTGATCTGCACATCTTACACCCTCCACTAGAATCACATGATCTTATCACTCATGCATTGGAGAATTCATACGTAGCAAGTCATGGCGCAAAGAAAAAAATTTCTTCTTTCTACATGTTTTCTCATTTGCAAAGATCAAAAGAGTGTGCACATTCATCATCTATGCACAGTGCATTGTCACACCATGGTACATCTGTAGAGTGTTTTTCTTTCACTTACTTTTTTATTTTCTGTAGGTGCATTCAAACTTCGAGCATGTTGGTTTTCATTGTTTTCTCTTTCTTGCATGTTGGTTTGTCTTAACATATTTCTTGATGACCGTGCCTTCACCAACATGGGCCAACCAATGTGCCAGTGGATGCATTGGAAATATCACTTTACGTGAGTAGGCCCATGCACTATTTATTTTAGGAGTAGGAGCAATGTTTTCTCTCTTGTTTTTCTTTGCTTACTTGCTTTCCTTTCATTTTACTTCTGTCCTTTTCTTTGTTTTCTTGATTATTTTTCACCCATAGGTTTAGCTTCTCATGAAACCGTGTTTGGATCTTGAGACAAGCAGGTTGAAGTACAAGAGGACTTGTACACCTATCAACATTTGGTTATGTATATCCCATATCTTTATGAAGATATTGCATTCTTTCAGTCAATGATACCTTGCTAGAAGATACGTTCTGTTTCGAGTGAGTCTTGGTGAAAACACAACTCTTGCACTTTTAACTAGTAGCGCCTGCTCTAATCAGTTTTTATATATTTGATTAACCATTGTCAACTCAGTTAAGTAGAGTAAGCTGAGGGGGAAAATCTTAACAAGTATGTCATAGGTATATATAACATACTTCTATGAAGGGAAAACCTCTTATGCTCTCAATAAGTTGGGATCCCTCTTCTTCCTCATGAAAATAAATAAGTGCATATGCACAGTTCTCTGAAAAAAATGAAAATGAAAAAATAAAATAAAGGTGAGAAAAGAGAAAGGCTTCCTGCATAGAGAAGTGAAGCAAGAAACTCTGTTAGGGTATTGTCTAGACTCGCTGACAATGGAGCAATGCTTGTGTTCCTGAAGTGACTCCGTTGGGGTACAAAACTTAAACTCTAATAGTCTATATTAATTTTGCATCAATATGCCCCTCATCCCCAATTGAAACAACTGAGTTGAATTGGCTTGGTATGTGTGCTGATCGATCAAGAGAATGGCAGGGACTATATCTTTAACTCAAGATAGTGAGGAAGCCATGACGATCAAAGAATCGAACAATACTTATGGAGGAGTTAGACTTGCTTTACATGAGACAAGGTCCATACAGAGAGCTGGAGTTCTACCAGTGTGTCGCGAATGTTGGAATGGCTACAACCACCCTCCAAAATTTTGCCTTCTTTTTGGAGCCTCCCTCATTAAATCCTAGCAGCTTGTCTTGCACTACTCAGGTACTTTCATTTTCATTTGAATTTATATGTTGCTTTATGGCATGTGTTCACTTATCTACTTTGTTGTCTAACCACAAGCTGACCCCTCATAACTTAGTTGATCTGGTTCTTGCACTGCCTTGGAAAATTGTGTAGTCCTAGAGGGCATCCAACCTTGCTCTCAGGAATTGTGTAGAGCAACCCAGGAGTGAGAATTTCTCTCAAGAATTAGGTAGATCAGCCTAGTAGTGAGCTTCATCTCCAAAAATGTGCATACCTAGATGACAGCTTGTCTTCAGCTGGAAAATTGTGCAAGCCATGAGAGGCAGTTAGAGCCACTCAACCTAGGAATTGTGCATAAGTATTCCCTCAGCTATTGCCTAATGCATGTGTCGATAGGTTGTTTGGTTCCCTCGGGAACTTTGCAATGTCTCCTTGCATGCATGGCAGCCTTTCCTGAAAAGGAAAAAAGAAAAAAAGAAAAAAACATCCCTAAAAAATATGGATCTATTTTTAGCATTGGGAGTTACACTTAAGCTAATTTTAGAAAATTGTCGACACTTGTCGCTTTCTCCTAGATTTTTTGCATGCGTGACATAAACCCTAAATCGATCAAATCTATTTAATGGACACAACTAGAGCTCATTTACACATTTGATATTGGATCTCTGGCATTCCTAAAGCATCTAGGAACCTTTAGCATGATCGACACAAAATTTTCGAGTAATTTTTGCTCTTCAAGTCTTTTGCTTCTTTTTCCATCACTTTTGTTTCCTTAGCTTGTGTGAGTGTTGTTTTGCATGTTTTATTGAATGACCATTGGAACTTTAGTTTGTTTTAAATTGTATAAGTGTTGTTTCAATTTTTTCATTGTCTTTCTTAAGCATCACATGCACAATCCCATTTTTCACTAGTGGTCGTTGTTGTGGTGACTCTCCCCATCAGCTTCGTTATTCATCTAATTGACTAATTTCTACACTTTTTTTTATTGCATGCATGAAAATTCACTTATATTTTCACCATCCTTCACCCATGCATTCAGATCTACTCATTTTCAAGTTTCCCTTGGGTAGATCTGGGCTACCTTGGTGTTGGAAATAATACTGAGAGGGGGGGTGAATCAGTATTATCAAATTCTTTTCAATATATCTTCCTTATTTATATTCTTCAAATATTGATCATTACTTTGTATGCCAGTATCATAAAATAATGAGCATGAACAAGAAAAACAGATAGTCACACCAAAGAACACCAGATATAAGGTGGAAACCCAATGTGGGTGAAAACCACTTGCTGCACTATGTCTCTATCTTCTTTCAATTAGATGCTCCTTTTACAATGATTTTGTACTGGTGCAGTCCTTTACCAGTACGCAGGCTACAAGCTGCAGAGAGCTACAACTCTCTTTCATTTTCCAGTCTCTCCTGGAAGGAAGCTACAACCCCCTACTTCTTTTCTTTCAAGGATCACTTTTCATAAATTTTCAAACTGGATCCAAGAATATCAAATAATCATCAAGTACATGCAAATTACCCAAACTCCTTATATAATCAACCAAGAATCCCCCAACTTCTCAGAATGCTGTAAACAGAAAGATAGTACCAGAAATATAAACCCAGAACTCTGCAGCAAGAGATAAAAGATAACCAACAAATGTTTCAAGACAGATCCGCAGTTTTTCCTTATCTGGACTGCGTGACTCCGCACCCCGCCTTCTGTTTTCCTGCGTATCCACGCAGAGCTCCGTCTGCTTCACTGCGTATCCCCGCAACTCGCCTTTCACCTGACTGCGAACCTTTGCTGTGCCAACGCACCTGCTTCTTCTATCGCGCCGCGTACTTCTATGTATATCCGCAGCTTCTCCTTCTATCGCGCCACGTATCTCTGACCTTGCTCCACACTGCTTCTTCTGGCTCGTTGTGTACCTCCGCACTGTACCCTCTATTATGCCGCGTACCTTTACTGCATCTACGCACTGCGCCTTCGATCGCGCTGCAATCCCATGCACTGTGTCTTTCTGTGGGCCGCGTACCACCGCACTGCACCTTTCACCGAGCTGCGGTCCTCCGCACCTGAACCGTGAAATACCTGCGGACCTTTGATTTGAACCGAATTAACAAACCTCCGAAGAGCCACTGACAGTCAGATGCCCAGATCTGATCATGCGCCCGAGAGATCACACTTCATAGATTCACTTTTAACTTCACTTTTATATAGATCAAGCCTTTTAAACCGATAAGCCAATATTTCAGATCTTAAGATATTCAATTTTCAAAAGATGCCTTAGCGAAGTGATCTCCTTCCCTATTTATAGTCAAGCCCTTATTCACACCATGGGACAAAACCATCAATAACCAATACAAGGGATCAAACCGGGGCTAAATTAGATCCTATACCACGGGCCAAAACCATAGAATCAAGAATGGCGAGCTAAATACCATGGGCCAAACATAAGAAACCCCACGTGAGCGCACTTCTATGCCTTGAAGTGAGTGAACTAGGGGTCCGCACCTTATGAACGGGTAACCTGCGGGTATGAACGCACTTCCTGGCCGGCGTACCTACGGGTCCGCACCTTTTGAACCATTCACCTGCGTGCCTCTTAATTTCCAACATTTTGAGAACCTGAACAGAGCATTGCCACTTGAGTGAGTTGCCATCAAGTACAACACCTGTAACATAGAGCCATACCAGAATCATAATGCCAACAATCTCCCCCTTTAGACTTGATGGCAACCTCAAGATCCTCAACGTCATTCTCCCCCTTTGACATCAAGGGCAAAGGGTTATGCTCCCCCTAAGAACATGCTCCCCCTGACTATAAACCAGATTTTCAAAGAAGAAACATAATCCACCAAACACCATAAATGACCATGAAAGAGATAGAGAGATATTGCAGCAATATTCAGACCAGCATCCATGATATCCTTCTGCACTTCCTTCATAATGCCAACAGTGCATTATATGCTCCATTCGATCTTCGACCAATCCGCAACCCAGCACATGTATGCATATACCCCAGATGAACCTTGCATACAACCAACCATCAGAAGAGATTCAACAACAAGATGATGCATCAACAACCCCCATCTTTTTCCTGAGGTATTCAAAGGTCTCCCTAGGAAATGGTTTGGTGAGTATATCCGCAACCTGTTCCTTAGAAGGAACATATTCCAACTTGACCTTTTGTTCAAGCACTTGTTCCCGGAGAAAATGATACTTGATCGGTATGTGCTTGGTCTTTGAATGCATGACTGGGTTCTTTGAAATGCTGATTGCACTTGTATTATCACATAAGATGGAGATAGGTGGTGTATAAGTGATTTGAAAATCCTGCAAGGTCTGCATCATCCAAAGGAGTTGAGTGCAGCAAGATGCAGCAGCAACATATTCCGCTTCAGCTGTAGACAAGGCAATCGAACTCTATTTCTTGCTGAACCAAGATACTAATCTGGAACCCATAAAGAATGCACCACCACTTGTGCTCTTCTTGTCATCCACGCTTCTGGCCCAATCTGCATCTGTATAAGCATGAAGTGTGAGATCTGTATCTCTAGGATACCATAAGCCATAATTTTGAGTCCCTTGAAGATATTTGAAGATTCTCTTTACTGCCTGAAGATGAGTTTCCTTTGGATTTGCCTGAAATCTTCCAACTATTCCCACTGCATGCATGATGTCTGGTCGAGTACCTGTCAAATAAAGTAGACTTCCAATCATAGATCTGTAGGTTGGTTGATGTACTGCTGCTGATTCATCATTTGCACTGAGGCTACATCCTGTGACCATGGGTGTACATACTGGTTTTGCATCTTCCATGCCATATTTCTTCAAAATCTGCTTGAATACTTGGTTTGCGACAAGAAGATCCCTCCTTCCTTTTGTTGGATTTGCAAGCCAAGAAAATATGTCAATTCTCCAAGCAAGGACATTTCGAATTCTTTCTGCATCACCAAGGCAAAGCTTTGACTCATAGATTCTTCATTGCTGCCAAAGATAATGTCATCTACATACACAACAAGTATTAGCAATTTGTCATTTTCAATTTTTATATAAAGATTGCTATCTGCTGATCCTTTTGAAAAACCTTGTTGATGAAGATATTTGTCCAAACAATAGTACCAAGCCCTTGGAGCTTGTTTAAAACCATAGAGAGCCTTTTTCAGTCTGCATACAAGATTTGGATCATTTCCAAGAATGAAACCATCTGGCTGCTCAATGTATACTTCTTCTTCTAAGTCTCCATTCAGAAAGGCTGATTTCACGTCCATTTGAAATACTTTGAACTTTTGAAAGCTTGAGAGAGCAAGGAACATTCGGATGGCCTCAAGTCTTGCAACAAGAGCAAAAGTTTCTTCAAAATCTATTCCTTCTTGCTGCACATACCCTTTACAAACAAGTATGGCCTTGTTTCTAATTACTTCCCCATTTTCATTCAACTTATTTTTGAAGACCCATTTTGTCCCTATAACATTCTTATCCTTTGGTCTAGGAACCAACTCCCACGTGTTGTTCTTTTTGATCTGCTCAAGTTATTCATCCATTGCTTTGACCCAACATTCATCTTTGCATGTGTTGTTGGGAAAAGTATCCAATACGGAATGACCCTATCCCACTCTAAGGGTGATAGTACCTTAGCAACAATCAAAGCAAAGCTATTCGAGATTACTTCTTTATGAGATGTAAGAGAGAGGAGAAAGAGATTCACTAACCGTTGTCTTTCGCTAATGATTGATCCAATCTTCCCTCTTTGCTGCTTGCTCCCAGCTCCTTGCTCTTTCACTGGCCCAGCTACGCCAAGATCCTGCAAAATGACAAGAAAGGGAAACTACAAGAAGCATACATTCATAATTGATTCAAGGATTAGAATAAATCAAATATACAAGTATCAATACGCCATTGAGACACATGCATATAGAAGAACTTCAAATGCTTTATTAATGGAAGAAGTAAAGTTCAGGAAGTGATACAACCATAAAAGGCCCAATCCAGCATCACCTCCCAGCAGAAAGAAATCTCCTCTTCACCTCCTTCAAGCAAATCACCCAATAGTTCTATACACAAACCAACAGCACTTCCTTACATTCACAAGATTCCAGCCTCCCTAGACCTCATGAGAGAGCTCTATATATAGGAGTTTTGGAGAAAGGATGAGTCAGCTTGAGCTTGGCATGGAGCTGACTAGTGTCCTGTCCCACTTCAGTTATTCTTTAGTTCTTGAGTCCACTTGGAGGTTCTTGCTTCCACTTGGAGATCTAGACCCTCTTACTCATCACTAGGCGAATTCCCTGATCCAAGTGTCATTTTGGAAGCTTCCTGGGCATTGACACCTTGAGGAATGACTGTGCCACTTGGCCAAACTCGCCCAGCGCAGGTAGCCTTCTTTACAGTTGACATTCAGCGTAGGTACAGAGTGGAGCAGTTGACATTCAGCGCAGATGCTCAGTGGAGCAGTTGACATGATCCAGAATTTGCTTGTTTTTGAGTGTTTTCAGGTGGAGAACTGATATTTAGTGCTGTGGTTTGCTGACCTTGTTCCTCTAGGGGTAGGAACAACATGTTTAGGGACTTTGGATCCCTTAGATTATTGACATTTCATGCTTCATGCTGTAAGGCACAAAAATGTCTATAACAGTTGCCCCCTAAAGTATGAGGTCGTTTATCGGGTGAAATGCTTTATCAGGAGGATCCGAAGTTCATTCAATCGCTGAGAGGTGACCTGTAATAAAATACAATACAATACATTATTTTTCATTCTGCTTTCATGATCTAGCTGAGGCGGGCATTCCCATGCTCAGCTTTATAAATTCATTTTGGTACATATAACAGACGATCGTCTGATGGTAGACTGATAATTCTCTGCTGAAATTATCATCCTTTGAGTAGGATGATCATCTGCTGCAATGATGTACGTGTCAAATGTCTTTATGTTTCCTGAATATATATCGCATCCCGGATGGATGAAACTAGATCCGGGGTCTTCAAACTCGTTCGATCTTCACTCTAAGTACAAGTCGATCCATGTGAGAATAGCGCTGAAGTCGAACATGGAAAGACATCGCTTGATTACCGGTCAATAATGTAAACCGTTAACAAGCGCGAGAGGAATCACCGATAATGATAATGACCCTCAAGGTACTGCAGTACAATTCACGTGGTGTGAATAAAGGACTTGGCATCGAACACCACGCAAAATCTTCTGGTCGAAGGTCATTGATGTATACCTGTCGCCGGAAGTGAGAAACTTGCCATTGAGGCATGCAAGCTTCAAAGTACTGAGGGGGGTGTTCCTAGATCAACTTCTTGGATAATGAGTTGAAGTCGACAAGAAGCGATCCGTCAAAGGAGGGCCTTAATGAATCACACATCAGTGACACGGAACGGAGCTAATGATTTTAGTGGAGGTGAAAACAATCTGTGAAATATGATTCAGGGTGGCGATCATGGGTGGATGAAGGATAATGTATGGTAGTGGATGGGACACGGTTAACTCTTTATGAACAACATCTCTTGAACATATAACGACACTGATGTGATGGATCGGTAGCATTACCCCAAATGTGGATGGTTTGGCGAAGACCATGGTGATGAGACCGGTGAATGAAACAACCCAACCCGATGTGATACAGAGGAAAAGTGTCATGTTCAAGAGTGACTTGCTACCATTAAAGCTTTGAGGTTCTCCCAATTTTTCCCCAGTCATTTCTGACCAGTACCTCTTTATTTTTGTCAAGCTTGAGGAGGATAACATATGATTGTTCTATAACCTGCCCTTCGGGCAAGCCCATCGCTATGTTTTAACGAGCCTAGCAATAGGGAAACTCATTCTCGTCTAAAGACAAGTTTGTCGCTATTTAATCATTTTAACGAGTCTAACGACAAGGAAAACTTGGTCCTTTTCATTTTTAGAGAGTCTGAAAAGGTACATAAAGTTAACTCCAAAATTCCTTTTTCGTCATCTAATCCCTTAAGTCCGAAAAAGTATAAAACAATACAGAAGGGATGAGTTTTCGATAACTTTAACGAGCCGAATAAAACAAGCGCTCGACCTTTTTGTGCAATAATCCCTCAGGTCCAAAAAGATTAAAATCTAGAGGAGGGATAGCTCTTCCGGTCACTTTAACGAGCTGGAAGGCCAAAACTCGACAAACTTTTCATATTTTACGAGTCAGATGAAAAGAGCTCAAAGAAGACTCGTCTTTTGAGGAACGAGTGATAAACAGGGATAGCAGCAGATTCCAGGTACAGGTTGGAATTTTCCAATCACGGCAGTGTCACAAGGATGGCTAGGTGAAATCACTCTTCGCAGCTGTTCCTCAAAATGGGTAAACAATCATATGGGGTGAACGATCGGCCAAATGGAATGGAGGTGGCAGGTGCAAACACGACCAAGGCTTTTTATGGCTAATAAATTTACGATCACCATGGTTATTTACCGGGGTATGTTCATTTTTTAATGAGCTTGACTGCTCAAACTTATGTTTATTTTTTAACGAGCATGAACTATGTGCTAAAACTGCTCGGATCTCGTTTTTCTATTTTTTAACGAGCATAAATTCCGCGGTAAAACTGCTCGATTATATGGTCAAATTTTGATTTTTTACCATTACTAGCTTTTCTCTTTTCAAGTATAGTACTGCATTTTCAATTGCTGCAACAAACTTTGTTAGAAATGAATAATATTTTCATGAAAATGAGATTATAACCCTAATATTTTACTTTGAACTACGTAAAAAGCCATTAAAAGGTGTTTTTACCTCTCATTTACCATTTCATTTGCATTTGGTTTGTTGGAGCTCTGGAGGTGCCTCTTCCCCATTGATTTTCACAAGCTGATTCCAGGAGATTCTGCGGACGATTTTCGGCGCCGTCTGGACCAGGTAGGAGCTAAACCCTAGCTCTTTCTTTTCATGGTTTCATTTTCCAGTTTTAGGCCTGTTTTTCAGTGTTTCTGAGCCCCAAGGGTTTTGCAAAATCGCCCTAACTTCAGCGCAGGTTCCCCTTTCGAAACCTGCGCTGAATGTCAAGCTGCCTTAAGGCAGCCTGACCTTCAGCACAGGAGGGACACTCTCTGCCTACGCTGGGCTCAGAAAACTGAGTTTTCAGGTCATTTTTTGATGATTTTTCGCCAGTTTTTCATCAAAATCAGGAACTTACTCCTTCTCTTGTTTGCTTTGCAGGGAATTTTGAACAAAATGTCCCTCACATGGCGAGAACGAGAACATGAAGAGGAGGACATGATTGCCCTCCATGACCCGGTCACGGTGAACGCGCTGCGGAACTGTGGCCTGCTGAAGTTTTTCCGTATCTCTAGCATGAGAGCACAGATTTCTTTGCTGCAGTATATGCTTGATGCTTGGGATCCTGTTAACCAAGTATTCCAGATTAGGGGAAAGTCCATCCCCTTGACCATAGAGGACATGTACTTCTTGACTGGGTTGTCAAGACGAGGTGCCCCCATTTCCTTGTCAGGTACGGCCCGGGGGACTGATTCCACCAGAGATTATGTCTGCCAGTATTGCAGGGAAGGTTCTCAGCCGAGCAGAGATGGCAAGATTGTTATCCGTGAGATTACTGACAGGTCTCTCAGGTCCATTCTGTATACCATTGGTAGGATGGCCGGTAGCGCAGCTCTACATGTTGCCAACAGATCTTATATGCAGCACGCCTTGGAGTGTCTCCAACCGAAAGTATTCAACTGGTGTGATGCAGTACTTGTTCAGATGAAAAGTCAATTGACCAAGGTAAAGGACGGGAAGCTGAAGAACTTTGGATTTGGTTCTATTCTGACTACCTTCGCCTTGGAGAAAATCCCACTGATGCAGCCTCAGTACATCATACTCGACTTGCCTTCTCCGACCGAGCCACGCATGCAGAGGTGGGTTGATCACATGTCTAGGCATGCTGGTCAACCTCAGATTACTTTTACTGAGGCCTTCTTCAGGTGGTTCGAGCGCCAGGAGATGGCGTTTTCCGAGTATCCATATGTGGGTATGGATTTCCGAGGTGATCTGGATTTGGTGCTACCGGATGGCGAATAGTGGGGCGCCATTGGTAAACTCCTTGACCATATTACTGTTTACTGTTCTTATTTATAATGTTGCTGTGCTTTATTCTATCAAGACTTTTAATTGTACTCTTGGGTGCATGCAGATATTGGTCCTGTTCGTCCAGCAGTTCGTCCGAGACCGCCAGTTGTTGCCCCGGCAATGGAGCCTGCTAGGAGAGCTGTTATTCGTGACCTTGACGATACTGAGACCCTTACAGCTGTGCAGGAGCAGGTTGAGAGCCTTACTCTCGGCATTCTCGATGTGAGGATTGATGAGTTACCTTTACAGCTGCAACGACACACTACTGGTGTACCTAGACGATGGACTCGTCTCTTGCGCATGATTGCACAGGCCGTGACGTGCTATCATGAGCACCACTAGGCTAGGGTGCCCCCTAGCATCTTTTTGAGTTTCAGGTCATATGACCAATTTTTTCTTGGTTACAGAACATTATGTATGAACTATATAAACAGCTTATATATATTTTGATTTTCGAGTTTTATTCTGTTTGAGTTATATGATCCATATGTACAATCTTTGATGATGTGTCCTTTTTATAAATGTTGCAAATGTCTATCTAACACATAGTTTGCTAATAAGTCGGTTAATGTGTTTAAGTTTCTCGAAATATGTTGATATTGAATTGAATCAAATCGTCTTTCCAAGATCTTAACCCTTAGGAACATGCGATAAATAGCTGGATTGCGAACAGAGTATATACCATTGAGTTGTAGTATTACGAGCTGTGAGTCTAGCCTGACAATTAGTCGGTGTATGCCACGTGTGATGGCATCAGAGTAGTTCTATCAACACGCTATACTAAGCGATGTTATTCGTTGATTGCCCAATACACACTCCTCTGAAACTCACTAACTCGCCGCTTGGATCAAAAATGGCCCAGGCTGCGGAGGATAGGTTCTGCGAACTACGACTCGCTCCGTCGGCATATCCAACACATGTCTCCAGAAGGTTCGACATCTGCAACAAATGAAAAAGGTGGATCACTCAACCAGAACAAATACTTTAGCGAAAACAAAATACAACAAAAGCATGCAGGTTACTATTTAAGCATAGTAACGCTTGAGGTACAGCCCGTTGCGGGGCTGCGCCAGTGGAATTCCATCGTAATCCACTAACTCGTAGGCTCCTTTTGTTAACACCCTTTTAACAATATAGGGGCCCATCCATAAGGACTTGAATTTACCTGCTCCCAATTTATCGGATTCTTGGTCATAAAGCAAGACCAAATCACCTTCTGAGAAGACACGGGGTTTGACATTTTTGTCGAATTGAGCCTTGACTCATTTCTTATGGGCCTCGTTAGCCAAAGCGGCATCACGACGGGTTTCATCCAACTGGATTAATTCCAAGAAACGAGCCTCTTCTTCTGAAGTTCTGGGGAGAAGATCGATTGCGAGCTTAAGCGACGAAATTTCACACTGGATTGGCAAGACTGCTTCCAGGCCATACACCAGTTGAAAAGGTGTGAACCCGGTTGCGTTCTTTACCGAGGTTCGGTAAGCCCACAAGGCTGAGTACAGGATTAGGTGCCATCTTCTTTTATGAACCCTGATCATCCTTTGCAACATACGCTTCAGGACCTTGTTGATTGCCTCAACTTGTCCGTTGGCTTGCAGATAATATGGGGTAGAGCTGTCGTGAAATAGCCCTAGCTTGGCAGCTAATTCGACCATCATGTGACTGCGAAAATGCGACCCATGATCTGTAACTATAGCCTGTGGTACGCCGAACCTGGCGACTACATGATTGAAAAAGAAAAGGGCAGCTGTTTCACCAGTGTTATCCAATGTAGGCATCGCCTCGGCCCATTTGGTAAAATAGTCAACAGCGACTATAATATACCCATGCCCCCCGGTCGAGGTGGGGTTACATTGCATGAAATCGATGCCCCACTTGGCGAAGGGCCCAACAACAACTATCGGCTGTAAAGGTGCGGGTGGTCGTCTGTTTTTGCTATCAAAAATTTGACAAGCATGGCAACTTCTGACTGCGGTTATGCAATCTTTAAACATGGTTGGCCAGAAGTATCCTGCTCGTAAGATTTTTTGTGCTGTTGCATATCCAGACTGATGCCCCCCACACGCGCCTGAATGACACTCATTCAGGGCTTTTTCGGCCTCCTCATGGGTAAGGCACCTCCTCAGAACTGTATCGACACCACGACGGTAAAGTGTATCACCGACGATCATGTAGTCTTTTGCTTGGTATCGTATACGTTTTTGTTCGGAGTGAGAGGTGTTAGGCCTGAACTTTTGGGTTTGGAGATAAACTATGATATCTCCATACCACTCATCACTTACAGATATCAGAAACAAACTTTCGTCCACGATTGACTCTTCCGATGTTTCATCGTTGGACGATGATGGGAGATCACACAATAATTCTGCGAAAACTAGAGCTTTCTTTGATTTGGATTTCACAAATTCCAGATCAAACTCTTGAAGGATCGCTATCAATTTTGAATATTTGCCCCCCAGCAACTGTCACGACAGTATATAAGTCATGGGGTTGCAATCTGACAAGATGGTAGTTTTCCGAAAGAGGACATAATGTCGAAACCTTTGAATCGCTTGAACAGCTGCAAGCGCTAGTTTTTCAACATAAGAATATTTACTTTCTGTATCGTTTAAGTTTTTACTTAAATAATATATAGGATGTTCAATTCCATCGACTTCTTGAACTAAAACCATTGCAATGGTCGTATCCGCTGCAGCCAGATATAGGTTAAAATCTCTTTGATAGTCCGGGGCGTACATTAATGATGCTTTTACTAGACAATCTTTCAGAGCATCAAAGGAAGCTTGCGCCACCTGGTCCCAGACAAAAGGTACATCCTTTTTCAAAAGACGAGTATAACCCTTAGCAAGTTCTGCGTAATTTGGAATGAACCTCCTCAGAAAGTTTGCTTTCCCTTGGAGTTTCTGAATCTGAAGCAAATTTGAAGGTGGAGGCAAATTAATGATTGCCTGAACCTTACAGGGGTCGAGACGAATCCCATCCTTAGAGACTACAAAGCCAAGTAAACGACCAGAACCGACGCAAAACACACATTTGTGTGGATTGAGTCTTATCTTGTAGTGTCGGCAACGTAGAAATATCGCTCTTAAATGCTGTGGATGATCAGTCCACTTTCGCGAATGAGCCGGAAGATCGTCGAGATAAGGTTGAACAATGGTCTTGATGTCATGGAAGGCATAATTCATCGCCCTCTGAAACGTCGCCCCTGCGTGCTTTAATCCAAAGGGTAATTTTCGATAAGCGAATGTGCCCCACGGACAAATAAATGCAGTCTTTGACTGGTCCTGTGGGCGGATATTTATTTGATTATACCCGGAAAATCCATCCATAAATGAAAAGATTTCACATCCGGCGCACTCATCAATTATCTGGTCGATGAAGGGCGTAGGGTAGTTGTCCTTCGGACAAGCTTGGTTTACATCCCTATAATCGACACACACTCTAATCGTCCCTTGTTTCTTCATAACAGGGACAATATTCGATACCCAATCGATTAGAGGAACCGGGTAGATGAATCCAGCATGGAGGAGTTTTTCAACTTCCGCCTTAATGGCAGCGGCTTTCTTGGGGTGTACCTATCGAAGCCGTTGTCTTACTGGTTTGACATCAGGATACATTTTAATTTCATGTTCAACGATACTCGAGTCAATGCCTGGCAAGGTTCACCACGAGATGTTTGATACAAATTCCTAAATGCAGTCTAAGATGAGAAGCAAGCTTTTTCAATATTTTCGACTTATGAAACTCTTAACTACTGAGGGAAAAGAAAGACAACATCTTTTCACGCAGATCAAAGAGCATACACTAATGCCCTTTTTCCCTAAATCAACATACAAACTTATCAAATGAAAAATGCAAAATGCAGGTATTTCTTTTCTCTTTCTTAATGTTTGTGTAATACAAAAAGAAAGCTGTTGTATAACTTTGAATTCAATTTCAAGTGAAAGCAAACAAGCTTGTCCAAAATCAAAAGACACCTTAAGATTTACTTGTTTCGACACTAGAAATATATAAATTCAAACCATATGACGAAAGCAAAAGCTCAATCAGCTATGAACAGCAAACAAACTAACTCTTAAGATCAAAACGACACTTATCACAGGTCTAGATCTAAGAGGCCACAGCAAGACTAGTTCACTTTCGTTATGGGAAACTGCAAATGATACAAGAAATACACAAAGAACAAACACAGTTTCTTTATACAACCGAGGCGGAATAGTGGCAAGGAAAGTTGGTTTCAGATAGGTACATTGACTGGTAACAGGCTGCAAAAACAAGGGCGAAAACAGGGCAATAAACAGGAGGGAACCCCAGTAGCACTAGGCAACACTGGTTCAGCGCAGGTAGTACACTGGCAGTTTGACCTTCAGCGCAGGTAGCCCCTTCGGGAACTGCGCTGAAATGCAGACTGCCTTCACAGCACCTGCACTAAAGAGACAAACTTTCGTTTTTCTCAGTTTCCGGGTCACAGATTGCTCAAAAATTCACAGTTTTTGGCCAAATCAGAAGCTATCAGTCAAGTACACACTAAGGGATGAAAAGGAGGATGAAAAGCTATCACTAAGAGCTATTTAGAGTCCTTGTGGATCAGCTCTTCAAATCATAAACTTGCCCAGAAACTGAGCTAGAGTAGCTGCCCTCTACTTTGCATTTGAAAGATTCAAATGCAGTTCGATTCGGTACTCCCTTTGTTTAGGAAATGAATAGCAAAAACACAAACAACCAACAAGATACGATCCCCAGCGGATTCGCCAATTTGTTGTTGGGAAAAGTATCCAATACGGAATGACCCTATCCCACTCTAAGGGTGATAGTACCTCAGCAACAATCAAAGCAAAGCTATTCGAGATTACTTCTTTATGAGATGTAAGAGAGAGGAGAAAGAGATTCACTAACCGTTGTCTTCCGCTAATGATTGATCCAATCTTCCCTCTTTGCTGCTTGCTCCCAGCTCCTTGCTCTTTCACTGGCCCAGCTACGCCAAGATCCTGCAAAATGACAAGAAAGGGAAACTACAAGAAGCATACATTCATAATTGATTCAAGGATTAGAATAAATCAAATATACAAGTATCAATACACCATTGAGACACATGCATATAGAAGAAATTCAAATGCTTTATTAATGGAAGAAGTAAAGTTCAGGAAGTGATACAACCATAAAAGGCCCAATCCAGCATCACCTCCCAGCAGAAAGAAATCTCCTTTTCACCTCCTTCAAGCAAATCACCCAATAGTTCTATACACAAACCAACAACACTTCCTTACATTCACAAGATTTCAGCCTCCCTAGACCTCATGAGAGAGCTCTATATATAGGAGTTTTGGAGAAAGGATGAGTCAGCTTGAGCTTGGCATGGAGCTGACTAGTGTCCTCTCCCACTTCAGTTATTCTTCAGTTCTTGAGTCCACTTGGAGGTTCTTGCTTCCACTTGGAGATCTAGACCCTCTTACTCATCACTAGGCGAATTCCCTGATCCAAGTGTCATTTTGGAAGCTTCCTGGGCATTGACACCTTGAGGAATGACTGTGCCACTTGGCCAAACTCGTCCAGCGCAGGTAGCCTTCTTTACAGTTGACATTCAGCGTAGGTACAGAGTGGAGTAGTTGACATTCAGCGCAGATGCTCAGTGGAGCAGTTGACATGATCCAGAATTTGCTTGTTTTTGAGTGTTTTCAAGTGGAGAACTGATATTTAGTGCTGTGGTTTGCTGACCTTGTTCCTCTAGGGGTAGGAACAACATGTTTAGGGACTTTGGATCCCTTAGATTATTGACATTTCATGCTTCATACTGTAAGGCACAAAAATGTCTATAACAGCATGCTTCTTTCACATTTTGTGGTTCAGTGGAAGAGAGTAATGCCAAATAGCTTGAAGCTTCTGCAATTGTTCTTCTTGTTTGTACACCTGCTTCTTTATGCCCCAAAATCTGAGATTCTGGATGATTCTTCTGAACATACCTGGATGGAGTCTTTTCTTCTATCCTTATCTGTTCCTCTGGTGCTTCTTCAGATTATTCTTCTTCATCATTCTGTCTTTGAGGGTAGTCTTCATCTTCTTCAATATTTTCATGATTTACTTGCCTAGGAATGTATCCCTTTTCATCAACCACTACATCAATGCTGTCAACAATTCTTCCAAGTCTTTTATTGTATCACTTATATGCTTTGCTGTGTGGAGAATAACCAAGAAGAATTCCTTCATCTGCTCTAGGTTCAAGTTTGCCAAGTTGCTCATCAGTATTCTTAATATAACATTTGCTCCCAAAGATTTTGAAGTGCTTTACCGAAGGAGTCTCACCATACCAGAGCTCATGAGGAGTTTGAGTGCTATTCACTCGAACATTTGTTTTGTTGAGAATAACAACCGCAGCATATGCAGCTTCACCCCAGAAAGTTGCGGGAGTTCTAGACTCATCCAGCATAGCACGAGCCATTTGTTGGACTGTTCTGTTCATCCTTTCCACCACTCCATTTTGCTGAGGAGTTCTAGCTGTAGAGAATTCTCTTCTTATCCCATGTTCTTCACAGAAATCGAAAAATTCATTTGAGGTAAACTCCCCACCTCTGTCGGACCTGAGGCACTTAATTTTGTAACCTGATTCATTTTCAACCAAGGCTTTGAAGGATTTGAATTTTTCGAATGATTCGTCTTTGTGCTTCATAAGTCCTAACCAAACAAACCTGGAGAAATCGTCAATGAATAATATCAAGTATTCTTCTCCTCGAGGTGTCCTTTTTCTAAATGGACCACATACATCTGTATGGACTAGCTCAAGAGGCATGCTAGCTGATCCTTCCTTCTCTGGGAAGTTAGTTCTAGTTTGCTTTCCAAACTGACATGATTTGCATATGGTGTTGTCTGGAATTTTGATATCTGGAAGACCACGAACTGCTTGATATTTGCATGCTTTCCTTATTTGTGAAAAGCTTAGATGCCCCAACCTCCGGTGCCATAACCAGTGTTCATCATCCTTGCTCAAATAGCATTGTTGTTGTCCTTCTTCAAATATGTATAGATTATTTGGAGTTCTTCTACCTTTGATCACTGTTTCACCTGTATTAAGATCACGAACACGACATCCATTTGATCTAAATATTACCTCGGTTCCTTGATCACACATCTGGCTGACACTCAGAAGATTATGCTTCAATCCATCAACATACAAAACATTTCCAGCTTTGACCTTTTCTTTTAACTAAGCAGTGCCTTTTCCTTTTATAGCTGCAGGAGTATCATTGCCAAAAGAAACTTTCTTTCCCTTTTCTAAAGCAGAATATGGTTCAAATTTTTCTTTATCACCTGTCATATGCTTCGAGCATCCACTGTCGATGTACCATAGATTTTCTTGTCCCTCTGCATAAAAGGCTATCCCACATCTTTCTGTTTGTCGTTCCTTTATTCTCCATGTTCTGGTGCTTGAGGCTTGTTCCTTTGTCTGCTGAAACCTGCTCCTGCATTCAGAATCTTCATGACCAAAGTTATTGCAAATAGAACATTCAACTTCATTTTCAAGAGTCGAAAAGTTGTTATAGGTCCTTTTTGTAATCCCAATCATACTTCTTTGTTTTTGAGCTTCTCTAGTCATGATTGTTTTATATGCAACACATTGAGCTGCTTTGTGACCAAAGTTATGGCAAGAGTAGCATTGTCCATTGAAGAAACTTCTACGGTTATTAAATCTACCGGCCAAATGATTGTAATTTCTATTGTCATCCATTCTTGAAGCAAATTGAGAGGATTTTACCTGTGGCTGGTTGTAGCTTTTGTTCATCCTTAAGGCGGATTGCCCCTGGTTTACCTGATAGTCTTTGTTTGTTCTTGATGTAATTCGTCCTTGCTTTACCTGGTGATCTCCATTGTGCTTTTGCTCATTCCTTCTTGCTACATCAAGATAACTCTTTGAGGTGGATGTTTGAGAAGTTTCTCCATTATACCCCAGACCTGTCTTGTTTAGTGGAGAACGTTGTACATTGATGATCTCATCCAGAGTTTTAGATCCTTTGACAAACTTAAGATTAATAGCCTTTGTTTTCTCAATCTCTTTTCTAAGACCAACAATTTCACCTTCTAACTTTTCAAGATATTTTTCTTTTTCATCAATTTGAAATTGTAGAGTATCAATGATCATATTCTTTTCTTCTATACATGTCTTGAGTCTAGAAATTTCTTCATAAAAGCTATCCTCATCTATAGCATCCATGTAATCATCATCTTCAAATGCCATTAAAAGTTTATAGTCATTACCTCGTTCTTCTTCATCACTATTTGATAGACCATCACTATCTTCATGAGTGTAGTAGCTTTTCTTATTTGCATTTTGTTTCTTGTTCCATCTAGCAGGTTCCTTTCCTTTGTCAATCTTATCCTTATGAGGACATTTCGCAGCATAATGACCTACTCTTCCACAAGCAAAACATTTAAAAGGTAACTTACCTCTGAACCTTCTAGTTCCCCGTTGAAGATTTCTGACAAAATTTGATTCTTCTTCTTCTTCTGGCACGTGACTTGCTTCATAGTAGTCTCCTTTCCCTGAAGCCTTGAAAGCAGCTTCTCTCCTATCTGATGGACCTCCTTTTCTCATTTCATAAGCAATTAGAATTCCGTGTAGCTGAGACATAGTAAGAGTTCGTAGATTTTCCTTTTCTTCTATGGCAGACACTTTAGATCCAAACTTGGGGGACAATGATCTTAGAACTTTTTCAACCACAATAGCCTCTTTTATTTCTTCACCCAAGTTTTTCATGCAATTAACAATCTCGTCTACCCGAAGGAAATAGTTAGCCACACTTTCATCATTATACATTCTGAGATTCTCATACTGAATCCTGAGGGTTTGAAGTTTGGCATGCTTTACCTGTTCATCTCCTTCATAGCTCAAGACAATCTTGTCCCATATTTCTTTTGCGGATTTATATTGCATAACCTTCACGAATTCTGTTTGAGATAAGCATCCCAACAGAGTATTGATTGCTTTAGCATTTGTTTCATACTTATTCTTCTCGGCCAGATCTGTAGGAGTAGCTGAAGGAAAAGTGTAGCCTGTATCTATGATATCCCAAACTTTTGTACCAAGAGATTGAAGATAGGCAGTAACTCTTACCTTCCAATAATTGAAGTTTGTCCCATCAAAAATTGATGGCCTGATTGATGCTTCCCTCTCGTAGTTGCTCATGATGAATGATCTTCCTTCAAGCGGTCAAGCTTCTCTGAAGGACCTACTCTGATACCAATTGTTGGAAATAATACTGAGAGGGGGGGTGAATCAGTATTATCAAATTCTTTTCAATATATCTTCCTTATTTATATTCTTCAAATATTGATCATTAATTTGTACGTCAGTATCATAAAATAATGAGCATGAACAAGAAAAACAGATAGTCACACCAAAGAACACCAAATATAAGGTGGAAACCCAATGTGGGTGAAAACCACCTGCTGCACTATGTCTCTATCTTCTTTCAATTAGATACTCCTTTTACAATGATTTTGTACTGGTGCAGTCCTTTACCAGTACGCAGGTTACAACCTGCAGAGAGCTACAACTCTCTTTCGTTTTCCAGTCTCTCCTGGAAGGGAGCTACAACCCCCTACTTCTTTTCTTTCAAGGATCACTTTTCATAAATTTTCAAATTGGATCCAAGAATATCAAATAATCATCAAGTACATGCAAATTACCCAAACTCGTTATATAATCAACCAAGAATCCCCCAACTTCTCAGAATGTTGTAAACAGAAAGATAGTACCAGACATATAAACCCAGAACTCTGCAGCAAGAGATAAAAGATAACCAACAAATGTTTCAAGACAGATCCGCAGTTTTTCCTTATCTGGACTGCGTGACTCCGCACCCCGCCTTCTGTTTTCCTACGTATCCACGCAGAGCTCCGTCTGCTTCGCTGCGTATCCATGCAACTCGCCTTTCACTTGACTGCGAACCTTTGCTGTGCCAACGCACCTGCTTCTTCTATCGCGCTGCATACTTCTATGTATATCCGCAGCTTCTCCTTCTATCACGCCGCGTATCTCTGACCTTGCTCCGCACTGCTTCTTCTGGCTCGCTGCGTACCTCCGCACTGTACCCTCTGTTATGCCGCGTACCTTTACTGCATCTACGCACTGCGCCTTCGATCGCGCTGCGATCCCATGCACTGTGTCTTTCTGTGGGCCGCGTACCACCGCAATGCACCTTTCACCGAGCTGCGGTCCTCCGCACCTGAATCATGAAATATCTGCGGACCTTTGATTTGAACCAAATTAACAAACCTCTGAAGAGCCACTGACAGTCAGATGCCCAGATCTGATCATGCGCCAGAGAGATCACAATTCATAGATTCACTTTTATATAGATCAAGCCTTTTAAACCGATAAGCCAATATTTCAGATCTTAAGATATTCAATTTGCAAAAGATGCCTTAGCCAAGTGATCTCCTTCCCTATTTATAGTCAATCCCTTATTCACACCATGGGACAAAACCATCAATAACCAATACAAGGGATCAAACCGGGGCTAAATTAGATCCTATACCATGGGCCAAAACCATAGAATCAAGAACGGCGGGCTAAATACCACGGGCCAAACATAAGAAACCCCAAGTGAGCACACTTCTCTGCCTTGAAGTGAGTGAACTGGGGGTCCGCACCTTATGAACGGGTAACCTGCGGGTATGAACGCACTTCCTGGCCGGCGTACCAGCGGGTCCGCACCTTTTGAACCATTCACCTGCGTGCCTCTTAATTTCCAACATTTTGAGAGCCTGAACAGAGCATTGCCACTTGAGTGAGTTGCCATCAAGTACAACACCTGTAACATAGAGCCATACCAGAATCATAATGCCAACACTTGGCTTAGATCTAGCTTCTCCTGGCATGCACTGCGCATTTTTGGAACTCAAGGCTCTACCTTGGCTCAAGGAATTGTTCAAAGGTTGCTAGTGACTCACTCCAGCTACACTCTTCACAGTTCCAAGAGACATTTCCTAGTCTTTCCCATTGGGACTGCGCAATGTGTAGTCCCAGCTAACATCAAGCCAGACTGAACTACATATTGCATAGTTCTAGTCCACAGCAAGCTATACTGGATTGTGCTTTGCATAGTTCCAGTTAGCAGCACCTCTCACTACAAGCTAGGATTATGCAATGCGTAGATCTAGCTGATAGTCTTTCACCTATGAAAGTCACAACTACGCAATATTTCCCAACAGTTTCCCAGTTTGTTGCATGATCGATCCTTGAAGTGCTTTGTGTTTTTAACCTGACATTTGCATGCCGTGAGTGTCCGCTCTGTCTCTAAGTACATCAGTTCTTGAGCAGTTTCTCAACAGTACATGCATCATGGTTTCCAAGAGAGCTTGATGAAAGGATATTGTAGAGAGAAACACTGGAGATGTGGTTGAACAGGTGCCCGTGAACTTTCCTATCTATGCAGACATGCGGTTGTTCGTAAAGAAGGACATGAATATTACATGGTAGTAAATAAAGGAAATATTTGCAGGCAGTTTCAAGGAAGATCTGGAATATTGACAAGTCTATGTCAACATTAGCAAGTCAGGATTGTAAAGGGTTGCATGTAGGTACCCCTCCTTCCCGTGTGTGGATATCATTCACTGGATTGTCTCACATACTGATCCCGAGACAATGAAACTATGTAGTACCAGTGGAACACACTTGCCACATTCAGGACAGAAAACTACCATCAGATGTATCACTTGCCGCAACTAGTGAACCATATGGATGCACTGTTGT
Organism: Pinus tabuliformis; assembly: GCA_031772625.1. Taxonomy (NCBI): domain Eukaryota; kingdom Viridiplantae; phylum Streptophyta; class Pinopsida; order Pinales; family Pinaceae; genus Pinus; species Pinus tabuliformis. The sequence continues at coordinate 253,863,886 of CM062820.1, read as the reverse complement.
ACACTCCCAACAATAATGTGAACACTAGAGACATCATGAAGCATTGGGTAAAAGAGCCATCAAAGTTGCCAGCAACACCCAACTAGGTATATAAGACAAAGTCACTTAGGAAGGCTTACCAACTCTTGGTCATCTTTGAATGTCACTTGTATGGCCAAGAGAGCACGAATACCTTCCTGTAGAGTTGGGTGGTTATGTTGGAGAAGCTAGAAAATGAAGGAAGGTCATCGAACTGGTCTTACGTGTTATCTCTTCAGCTGAAAGTGCATGTGTCTAATTCCTCGAGTCCGCCTAAGGACGAGAAAGCAAGATTCTTTATGTCTGCATATCTGCTTGATGAAATTTGTGCCCAGCAATAGTTCTCTCGCATTGGTTGAACATGGACACCATTAGAGGATGTTGTGAATGTCTATTGTAAGTTTCTCTCTAAGTGAAGCTACCAAGGATTCATGGCGAGGTTGTCTAACCACTTCATCGCCCTGATGTACAAGATGATATTCAAACAAGATCCACCTTGCATGTCCCAAGAAGCGATGCAGGAATTGTTTAACATTACCAATTTGTATGCCTCACTAGATGGCACCTTCATGATGATGTTTGGCACGAAGAATCCTTCGCATGAGCTATTGAGGTTTGCCATAGAAAAGTTGGTAATGCAAGAGGTTTCATACCACATATCCATAGAGTTATCAACATGACTGCATAGGGGGAAGAAGGCATCATTGCCTACTCTTCCTTTGTAGATTAGGTTGTAAGAGATTTGTAACTTGAAGGATGCAAATGTCAAGGTGAGGACTTGAACAATTTTGGGTTCGACACCAAGAGTTTCAATCCATATGATCCCCATTGCATATCCAAGAGCCATTGTTTGAAGGTGTATTACCCATGGATCCACGGGGCATGTCATTAGCCAGAGGAAGATCCTTAGAGTTATTGCTATAAATCCTTTAGTCTCAATGAACCGATCAAAATAGCTATAGAATGGAACATAGCATTGTAAGCAACAACACCACAGAAAGAAACAACAACAGTAGCAGTGAGTAGCAAATTGACACAGGACAAAGGCAAGAGGAAGCTTTCCTAGAGTGCAGAGTCTGATCAAAGCTACAAGTTCAAAGAAGATCCTCTTGTTGAGAGAGTAACCTTGGAGATATATGCAAAGAGGCAAAAACACGAAAGGGGAGTAGAATGGAGGAAGAGAGACAAGCAAAGGTTGGAAGATACAAAGAGGATGTTGCAGGAAATAGAAAAGAAGCTAAAAGAAGAGAAAGATCTCAGGAGGAAAGAAAGGGAAGAAAACAAAAAATAGTAATAGGAGGAAAGGCAAGGCTCACTGATAGAGAAAACTATGTCTATATAGGTTGAGATAGCAGAGAAGCCAGCAGATGAAAAAGAGGGTAAGCAGGTGAAGGTTCAGGAATTTTCTCAGTAGGTTGAGCATACTATTGAGGAAATGGACATGGAGATGGAATAGGAGCCATGGGACCAACACATTGATCTCATGCTGAGAGCATCCAAGGTCACACCACAGTCTTCACCACCTCTAGAATCACAACCAGTCCCAAGCGAGCAAGGAGAGGTTGTTCTCCTTGATGATGATCCCAAGATGGATGTGTACAATCTGTCATTCGACAAGTCACAACACAATATTATACAAGAATGAAGAAAGCATCACACAGATGGTAACACATCACCTTTTCACATAGAGGAAAGGGTGATTGTATCATATTTTAGAAGACATCCAGCTCCCATGGCCGAGGCTTCTCCGGATTATGCAAAAGCCACGAGTTCTACAGTCAAGTTATTGATAGTAGAGAATGATTGGATGGCGAAGGACTTGCAAGAGGCTAGGTAGAGAAGAGAGCAATTTGCAGGACCTGCTATGGTATAAATGAAGAAATAAATACTTGTAGAGATATCAACTTTGGATATCACTGTGATGCTATATAGAAGATTTGTCACCATGCACGAATCGGTTGTCCATCTATACATTTTTTAGCAGAAATGCACAAAGACAACCCAAAATCTCAACAAGATCCACACTGCCATTGTGCATGTACAATAATGGACAATGAGGTACGGGGGGGCCCGCTTTACTTTCACAATATTATGAATCCGTAAGCAGAGCTAGACAAAGCACGTATTCATATGTTGATCCTGAACTATGAGAAACTCCCTTCGCTCATCACCATCATTGAGGCTTCCTCTGCATGGTTGTACAGGACTCTGGATGTCATAGTGACGATACAAAATATCTCTTCCACCGGAACCATCGCTCAAGCCATGAGGAAGAACCAAGTCATGCTAGAGGTCGACGGGTAGATAGAGCAGTTGATGCACAAAGCCACTAGTGATGAATTGAAGTTGAACATAGAGAACATGCAGAAGTACATCAGTGGTGTAGCCAAACTCAAGATAGTGTTGCGCATGCTTCAAGATGAGTTGGACAGAGGTTTTTGAACCATATACCCAGAAACCATGGAGGCAAGAGTCTACTTCGATAAATACATCACCAAACAATACGACAACGCAATAGCGCATTACCAAGCTTGGTATCAGTTCGTCATTGAAGATCACCGAGAGGAGGTTACCAAGTTGGTCTTTCCCCAAGACCCCGAGTGATGTTGTCTTTCTTGTTAGGCTGACTCAAGCCTATTTTTTCCCATATGGGTATATGTGGAAATTATATTATTGTAAATATGTTGTAAGCGAAATTCCTAATGTCACTAGTTGAATGTGAATAGTCACTATGTAATGTGAAGAGTCATGAGGGTAGTCCAAGAGTCAAAGGGGAATGTTAAGGGTCACCCCACCCTTTTCTATATATAGAACCTCATAACTCATAGTACAGGATTTTTGAAGCCAAGTTTTCGGCTAGGCATTGCTTAGAGAAGGCTTGGAGAGTATTGTGACCAGCCTTGGCTTCTCCACAACGTAGAGCAAGTACATATCTTTGGAGGAGCAGGCGGTGTTGACTGTAATGTTCCACTATTGGGACTAACATTTGTCAATGGTGTATGTATGGATGTAGCTTTCACTTAATATATATAACTAAGCCAACACGTTTTCATAATATGTTGTTATTGTAGTTCGACTATTTTGGTTACTTTAGAAATGTATGTTATTTTACTTACTCATTTGTGTATGAACTATTTTGTACACAATTGTACGAATATTGTGTTGGAAATAATACTGAGAGGGGGGGGGGGGTGAATTAGTGTTATCAAATCAAACACTTTTTCATTTCCATACTCAGATTCATATACGCTACTTCAGTGAAGGGAACCTACGTGTACACGTAACTGTGTCTAATGCAACTAGTGTATATCCAGTAAACTTATGATTTAGTTAATCCATTAAATGTTGATCTTTAGTTAGTGCATCAAAACTTTTATTAACCATATGAATAGTAAACAGGTGCAGTAAAACATAACAGATCATGACACACAAGAAGCACACATGAACCCATGATGTAAGGTGGAAACCCAATGTGGGTGAAAACCACCTGCTGCAAGTCGTCTCTATCTTCTTTTAATAAGAAAGTTCTTTTTACAATATTTCTGTACTGGTGCAGTCTTATACTAGTACACAGGCTTCTACCTGCAGAAGGCTACAACCTTCTCTCGTTCTCCAGCTTCTCATGGAAGGGAGCTACAACCTTCTCTCGTTCTCCAGCTTCTCATGGAAGGGAGCTACAACCCCCCTAGCTCTTGTACTAGCCGACGTACTAGTACGTAGGTGCCAGCCTACTGAATGCTCCAACCTTCACTCGTTTTCCAGTTGCTACTGGAAGGGATCTACCACCCCCTTAGCTCTAGTACTAGATGATGTACTAGTATGTAGGTGCCAACCTACAGAAGGCTACAACCTTCTCTTTCATCCTCCAGGTACCACGTTTCATAAATTTTCAGACTGGATACTCCTGAAGCACAACACCATAATCTGGAAGGCCATGTTTCATCCAATTTTCATACTGGACCCATCAATATCATTGAAGCACAAAATCAATCAACAATAGCATCATCAATCTTTGAATCACCCAATACTGAATCACTGAAACCCAGTCAACAAACTGCAATCACCAGAACATAGAGCAGAACACAGAACTTGATAACTTCATTGCACTTCCTGCGTATGTATGCGCTTTTATCAAAGTCAACCAGCATATTCATCTGTAAATATTCATTCATGAGTTGCAGCTATTTCAAAATTAAGTTATACCTAGATCATAACATTACATGTGTTAGTATATAGATCTAGAATAAGCATAATCAAACCATATAGAGATGATTCATTCCAAACCATTTGATCCTGATCTATCCTTAGATCTTGTTCTCCATCAACCGGTGAGATTCCTCCTTAGCTCAGATCAAGCAAAGCATCATGAACACATAACCTGCATACTATATCTCATACTTCATCAGATATTCAAGATTTTCTTAATGCCTTTGCCTAATGATATTCTTCTCCTTTTATAGTCTTAGGCCTTACTCAATACCATGGTCCAATACCATTTAGAACCAATACTAGGGACCCAATACCTGGGTTCAACACTTCGGATGCAATACCAAGGTCCAAAACCATAGGTCTAAATATCACGGACCTAAAAATAAGCTTTCCCACATGTACGCACTTTTCCGTGCATGAAAGTGCGTTCATACACATACGCGACTTTTGATCAGTAATCCCGTGTGTATACGTGCCTTTGTATATATTGAACTTTCGTGTATAACCTACATGTATACACTACTTGGTATATAGCGAACCTGCGTATATACGTGACTTGGTATATAGTGAACCTGCGTGTGTACTTTTCTTTCTTCATTCTTTGTAGTCTGATCATCAATTCTTTGCTACTGACCTGCTGCACTATGATCTGTCATCTGTGTGAGTTGCCATCAAGGACAACACTTGTATCATAATGCCAACAATCTCCCCCTTTGGACTTGATGGCAAAGCTAACTTGTCATACTGAGAACTATCATCTTAATGAGTTGTCATTGTTCATTACATCTGAACTGATTCCTTTGAGCTGTCTTGCATCCCATGTATTCTGTCACATTTGATATCTCTTCTGTAGATTCATCTAGTTATATATAAGTGAGTTGTTCTTCTACAAGGGGTTTCCATCAAGTACAACACATGCATCATAACGCCAACAATCTCCCCCTTTGGACTTGATGGCAACAACCATACCAAGTCACTCTCCCCCTTTGACATCAAGGGCAAAGGGCGAACCAAGATATTCTCTTCCTTGATATACACTCCACTGTCCATACTCCCCCTGAATACCTACTGAAATCTCTGATTGAGCTCCCCCTTCGTATATGCCAAGTTGTACCAATCTGTCCATGCTCCCTCTAAGTACATGTTGAAATCTCTGCTCTGTTGAAGAGTGTTGTTCATGCTCCCCCTGACTGTAAGCAAGGTCTGCAAAAGGATGTTCTACAAGAAGAACATGACTCTATCATAAATGACCTTCCTATCACCAAAGACTCATACATAAATCCATCTCCCAACCAAGTGGGGATATACCAATATTGACTCATCCACCCAACCAAGTGGGGATACACAAGATACCAATTGTTTATACATGATTGAAATATTACATCATCTTTCCCATGCATAGTGGGGGTAAAAATTACATCATATGACCAAAAGGGATTCATCAAATGACTACAATAGATAGAGACAAACTATTACATCATGAGTCTTGATATGACCTTTACATGACATTTATAATAGAGACCAAACATCTAAATAAGACCATGATAGTCATTAGCAACTATCATACACAGTGTATGATCTGCTCCATAAGCATTTGTCAACAGCATCCAGACCAGCAACCTGTATATGTCCATTAGTGTAGATAGCATAAACCTGTGACAAGATATTTCTGCATATAGATATCAATTCATCCTCTTGAATATTATCATAGCCTTCCATGAATGGATTCTGCATATGACATACAAAATCATTCACATTATATCATATGTGAAGAACACCATAGCCATCTCATCAACATCAAGATCTGCATGATCTTATATATCATCCATGTATCATTACCTGGGAACATCTGCATCGATCAACATATGTAAGTATCGACCTATCATCATATAGGTAACAACTCATCATCATCATGTCTCCAACAACGCAACTTTGAGTAATCATCCATGTATCCAGCATACTGTATATAGCACTATGTATCTTGAGCTCAAGATCTTTTGTCAAGACTTCTTTATATCATCAACAACAACAATCCTCATCCATGTGAACGCCAAGAACTATAGGAATCCTACATCATAACTATATTATATGTCGACAACAGCATATGATTGACTCATCATTAATGAAATTTTGTATTCAAGCTTTGTACTTCTCCTTATCCTCATGAAGATCACCATGTAAGCACCATATATGATTCATCAGAGAATCAACCACAAATCTAATCTGAACACCAACTATGTAACCCTAAGAATCATATGAGATTTTATCATGGAAAACTCATAACCATATCATAGCAAAATGTATCATTTAGCCATATAAGCATCATCACCAAGGACTACTAACCATAATTCCAACAATGCATTATTAAAAGCATATGCTCCCCCTGAACCTGTGCCATCTATTCACTGTCAGATCTAATCATGCATATATCAGCAAGAAGTATCAAGGCATCATCATCATTAATTTAAGATCAAAACACTTTAAAACATCTTACAAGTGTCACGACATTTCCACACATCATCAGCAGATTGTAACCATTATCAAATGGAGCCAATAATGGACTAAATCATATCAGACCCTTTTTCTGAGCCTGTCCCTACTGATTTTCCTCAAACTAACATATATGCAACTGTGCAGTAACTAACTCACGTATATACACGACTTCCCTTTATGAAACTTGCGTATGAGATTTAGGACACTAAAGTTTTACACTTTCAGCGCTCTCTAAGTCTGTTATGTCTGTAAATTGTGCTGTGCCACATCTTTCTGACTGTAGTTCCTTCTTCTTCCATATCTTCAAGTGTGATGATGTTTTCTCCTTTTGGTATGGTGCCCGTACTTTGTTCCTGCAATCCTTAGCTATATGTCCAAGCTTGTTACATGCATAACATCTCACATGTTTCATATTCCTTCTGTAGCAATCAACAGCTCTGTGACCAAACATATTGCAAGAAAAGCAATATCCCTTAAAGTACCTGGAACGTGATGGTGTTTCTATGTGATGGTCTTGAACCATTCCTCTTTTGCATCTGGCTGCATCATGTCCAAGATTATAACATTCAACATTATTCATCAGAGGAGTAAAATATTTTCTTTGAAGAATTTCTTTCCTTGGCTGTTGATGGGGTTGTCCTCTCATCTCCTTGTTGATTATTTTAGATTTCTCATTAGAATTCCCTGCCTCTTCTTGTGAGCTAGATTCATCTTCAACAGATTCATTAAAAGCAAGACCAGTTTTGATAGTAGGAGACCTTTGACTACTAAGAATATCATCCAAGATCTTAGTACTATCTTGAAATCGTAGGAGTTTATCCTTTTCTTCTAAGTTATTTTTTAGAATATTTACCTCAATATGATGTTGCTCCTCATTTTCATGATACTGCTTCTTCGTGTTTTCTTGAGCTTTTCTTCCTTCTTCCAACTGATGTCTTAGTTCAAGAACTTCATTTTCTTGTTTTTCAAGAGCTTGGAGTAGTTCTTTATTCTTCTTATTTGATTCTTCAAGATCTTTTAGTGAGAGGATCGTAGCTTCAAGACTTTCATAGTAATTGGATCTATCTCTGAGTTTCTTGATTTTTGTGCTCCTTTCATTGACTTAATTTCTTAATGATGTCACTTCATCTTGCAACTTTTGACATTGATCTTCCTTGTCCTTGAATAACTTCCTTACTTTGTTTCCTTCCTCTAGTTGAGCTTTCAGTTTGGTAGCTTCTTCTTTGAAGGCACATTCCCTTTTGTTCAATAGATCTTGTTGATCTCTAATTTTGTCTGTAACTTTTAAATTCTACCTCTATTTGATATCTTTCTTGCTCACCCATAAGAGCAAATTCAGTTGTTTCGCTATCACTTTCATCATCTTCAAATGGATGGATAAATGTATCACAAGAGGATAACAAATTCATACCTGATAGTTCTTTTGCTTGTTCATATTCATTCTGAAGTGATTCTGAATCTCAAGTGCTTCTTCCACATATTCACCAATCGATTCTCCCACTGCCATAGCTCTTCTGAGATGTCTTCTTCTTCTTAGGTGCTTTCTTCTTAAGCTTCTTTCCCATTGATCTACGAATCTCCTTCAAGCGATCAAGCTTCTACCAAAGGACCTGCTCTAATACCAATTGTTGGAAATAATAATAAGGGAGGGGGGGGGGGGGGGGTGAATCAGTATTATCAAATCAAACACTTTTTCATTTCCATAATCAGATTCATATACGCTACTTCAGTGAAGGGAACCTGCGTGTACACACAACTGTGTCTAATGCAACTAGCGTATATCCAGTAAACTTATGGTTCAGTTAATCCATTAAATGTTGATCTTTAGTTAGTGCATCAGAACTTTTATTAACCATATGGATAGTAAATAGGTGTAGTAAAATAGAACAAATCATCACACACAAGAAGCACACATGAACACCATGATGTAAGGTGGAAACCCAATGTGGGTGAAAACCACCTGCTGCAAGTCATCTCTATCTTATTTTAATACAAAACTTCTTTTTACAATATTTTTGTACTAGTGCAGTCTTATACCAGTACACAGGCTTCTACCTGCAGAAGGCTACAACCTTCTCTCATTCTCCATCTTCTCCTAGAAGGGAGCTACAACGCCATTAGCTCTTGTACTAGCCAATGTACTAGTATGTAGGTGCCAGCCTACTGAATGCTCCAACCTTCACTGGTTTTCCAGCTACTACTGGAAGGGAGCTACCACCCCCTTAGCTCTTGTACTAGCTGATGTACTAGTACGTAGGTGCCAACCTACAGAAGGCTACAACCTTCTCTTTCATCCTCCAAGTACCACGTTTCATAAATTTTCAGACTGGATACTCCTGAAGCACAACACCATAATCTGAAAGGCCACATTTCATCCAATTTTCATACTAGACCCATCAATATCATTGAAGCACAAAATCAATCAACACTAGCATCATCAATCTCTGAATCACGCAATACTAAATCACTTAAACCCAGTCAACAAACTGCAATCACCAGAACACAGAGCAGAACATAGAACTTGATAACTTCGCTAAACTTCCTGCGTATGTACGCACTTTTATCAAAGTTAACCATCATATTCATCTGTAAATATTCATTCATGAGTTGCAGCTATTTCAAACTTAAGTTATACCCATATCAGAACATTACATGCGTTAGTATACAGATCTAGAATAAGCATAATCAAACCATATAGAGATTATTCATTCCAAACCATTTGATCCTGATCTATCCTTAGATCTTGTTCTCCATCAACCGGTGAGATTCCTCCTTAGCTTAGATCAAGCAAAGCATCATGAACCCATAACCTACATACTAGATCTCATACTTCATCAGATAATCAAGATTTTTTCAATGCCTTTGCCTAATGATCTTCTTCTCCTTTTATAGTCTTAGGCCTTACTCAATACCATGGTCCAAAACCATTTAGAACCAATACTAGGGACCCAATACCTGGGTTCAACACTTCAGACACAATACCATGGTCCAAAACCACAGGTCTAAATATCACGGACCCAAAAATAAGCTTTCCCACATGTACATGCTTTTTTGTGCATGAAAGTGTGTGCATACACATACACGACTTTTGATCAGCAATCCCACATGTATACGTGCCTTTGTATATAGTGAACCTGCGTGTGTACTTTTCTTTCTTCATTCTTTGTAGTTTGATCATCAATTCTTTGCTACTGACCTGTTGCACTATGAGTTGTCATCTGTGTGAGTTTCCATCAAGGACAACACTTGTATCATAATGCCAACATATTGTTGAAGACGTGTTGCTGTATTAACCCGTCACTTTGGACTATGGACTATTGTGCTTCCAGCCTGTGATGTCATTCATCTCATGTGTTCCTTTTAGGTTGCGTACTATTACAGGCTTCTAAGGGACACACTTCCTCTTCCCATCTATGTGTTAGAACCCCCATTAATCTTACTTGACTCACTGCAAGGTCACACACTTGCTTCCGACAAAGTTATCATACTTACCTTTGCGCGCTACCATAGTCAAGGTGCTACCTTTACAACCCATTGTTGGGACTCCTATCCCAAACAGTCTAAGGTCTAGTTGGGACTTCTTACTAGGGAGATCCCCTGACATGTTGGAGGTTCCGTCACCGTAAACAAAACCATATGAATAATATATACCCAAGGGATTGATATTATAAACCCGGGATATATAAACCCTAAGATAAATATTATAAACCCTAAAATAAACATAATTGACCATAGTTGAGACAATCCTTGCCACAATGCAATGTTGCACCATGGTTGATCATGCTACACCATGATTGATTTTCATATGAAGACAATATTTGTTACAATGCAATGTTGGACCATGGTTGACCATGGTTGATTTTCATCTTGAGACAATCTTAGTCACAATGCAACATTCGATCATGGTTTACCATGGTTGACCATGATTGATATTATAAACCCTACGGAATAATAATCATAAACCCAAGGGAATAATAAAACCAAGGGATTAATATTAAAAGCCCAAGGGATTAGGAACCCAAGGGAATAATATTTAACCTAAGGGAAAAATATTATACACCCAAGGTATATAAAGCCCAAGATAAATATTATAAACACTAAAATAAATATCGGTTACAATGGTTGGACATGGCTGATTTTCATATTGAGACAATCCTTGTCAAAATGCAACATTCAACCATGATTGACCATGATTAACCATTGTTAATTTCATATCAACACAATCTTTGTGACAAAGTGACATTCGACCATGCTTGACCATGATTGACCATGGTTGACCCTGGTTGACGATGATTATCATATTGAGACAATCTTTGTCAATGCGACGTAAACTATAAGCCAAGGTATATAGACCATAAGATAAATATTATAAAGCCTAAAATAAACAGGGTTGATTTCCATATTAAGACAATATTTGTCACAATGCGACATTGGACCATGGTTGATGATGCTTGACCATGATTGATTTTCATATCGAGACAATCTGTCATAATACGATGTTGCACTATGGTTAATCATGGTTGATTTTCATATTGAGACAATCATTATCACAATGTGACATTCGACCATGGTTGACCATGATTGATATTATAAACCCAAGGGAATAATACACCCTAGGCATTAATATTATAAACCCAAGGGAATAATAAACCAAAGGGATTAATACTAAAACCCAAAGCGATTATGAACCCAAGGGAATAATATTAAACCCAAGGGACAAATATTTTAAACCCAAATTATATAAACCTTAAGATAAATATTATAAACACTAAAATAAACATCATTGACAATAGTTGATTTTCATATTGAGACAATCCTTGTCACAATGCGGTGTTGGACCATGGTTGATCATGCTTAACTATATTTGATTTTCATATCAACGCAATCTTCGTGACAATGTGACCTTCGACCATAGTTGACCATGATTGAACATGGATGACCATGTTTGATTTTATAAAACATGGTTGACCATGGTTCACCAAGGTTGACCATGATTTATTTTAATATGCAAACAATCTTTGTAACGATGCGACGTTGGACCATGGTTGATTTTCATATTGAGAAAATCTTTATCATAATGTGACATTGGATCGAGGTTAACCATGATTATAAATCTAATGGATTTATATTAAACCCAAAGATTAATATTTTAAACCATATGAATAATATATACCCAAGGGATTGATATTATAAACCCAAGGGAATTGTTATCACCCCAAGAAACTCTCCTAGGTTGTATCTCAGAGATGCTCGGGAACATTACAATCTCAACAAAAATGTTGGAAATAGGTGGATGAATGGAAGGAATGATGCATATTCAAGCTAGATAACCACTTCTACTATGCTTAACCCCAGACATGGGTGAACACCCCCAAACTACAAGGCTTTAGACCACTAATTACTCACAATTTGAGGATTAAGTGAACATGGAGAATACTGACCACACCAGCAGATGCACCAGACCATGTGATGGCCGACTGCAAGCAGTAAAGAGGTCTACAAATCTATTTCCTAATGCACAGATAGGATGACAGCTTTTTTACACTAAAATAACAGAAACCTACATACACATTCAATGATACATACTAGATTCTAACACAGAGGTGGGATGACAACCCCTCTAATGCTAAATATCAAGAGCACATGAAAAATGTATAACAGGCACAACCTAGAACATAGCAGGAATGGAAAGTGAGCAATTAACAGCAAAAGAAGCTTGTATTAGCTGAAAATGAAGACCAGATGCTGCAAGTATCATAGTAGTTACAATCTCCAGAAATTGAACCTTACATCAAAACAACAACCATCAACCTCATTACATCTTGTTTCTCGGTATATATATAGAGGTTGATTACAAAAATATCTGCTATCCTATGCGTGGAGGGGTCATAATGGACCACCAACCACCTTAACTCTCTGATATGGGTCTCTGATACAATCTGCTGCTTCAATAAATTAATTTGACATTCTCTGTTGCTCGGCCGTCCTTCCTGCACAGGTGGAGTATAATATGAAACAGGCTCCATTACTGATAAGTGCGTTTAACCACTCGAGGCACGTCCTTCTTGCTTTTTGGCCATAATGCTCTTGAATTCAGTTGTTGAAGAATAACTGCACAGGGTACTGGTAGATGGCCGCCATTGTCCTTCGGAAGCACGGCTCAGTCAAAGGTGGCGAAGACTTCATGGCAGGTGTACGAGTGGGCGGAGGACGAACATCAACCATTGGATCATAGTGATTGATGGTGGGGATCGTTCTTCAAAGAGTATCAGGAGAAAACGGGAGCGAACGAACGAGGGCCGTTGGATCGCGAGGTGGGTAGATCCAACGGTGATCGGGGGTGGGAGCTGCGCGGATGATAATGAGCGGGGGAACTGGTGGGATGGCGGTAAGTGGTTTCCCTACACCACTTATAGAACTGTGGCAATATTCGTATGAGGGCGCAAGATGCGAATAATCGGCCGACACGTGGCAGATGGGACCGGCGGCAAACCGCGTTCCCCGCTGGCTAATGTGTGCGCAGCTTACAAGTGCGAGACGAACGATTACCATTGGATCAGGAGATGGATGATCAGACGACCGGAACTAACGCACATGTTTTATGTGACTGATGCAATAGGGAAAGCGCCAGATTGTCAGATAGTGCTTGTTTTCATAGGCGCGGTTATATGGGTAAAGCCTTAGCGCTGAGGAGCTTACATGGGAGAGGGGCTTACACAGGATTTTGGTAGAAAAATAGGGATGAAGGGGTTAAAGGAGAATAAGGAGAATGAAGGGAAAGTGAGGAAACGAACTAATGCAAGCCTCCTTCAAGCACAAAACACATGGTCAAGCTGCCTTTGAGCCTTAACAGTTGAATTAAATAGCAAAGCTAACACTGGCTCCTTCTGGGGATCAGATCCTCCCTGTGAGGTCTCAAGAACCTGCAGATCAATGCCTTCTTGCTAAAAACAAATTAGCAAAATTCCTAGTGTTCCATTGGGCATGGAGTCTGATTGAACCTACACTAAGACTGCTAAAATCAAATATTTATAATTTTAAAGGCCAAAAGACCTTAAACAACATAAACTTTCAAAAACCGCCCATTAACTGGGCCATCAAAAACTGCCTCTCCTCCCAGACTTTTCAGTATGAAGGTGTTGTTCCCTTGAATCTGAGAAATGATAAAAGGCCTTGTCCAGAAAGCATCAAACTTTCCATGATTGCCTTTCTTCTCCTTTAGTGCAGCCCATTTCATCACCAAGTCTCCAACCTAAAAATTATCTGATTTTGTCTTCTTGTCAAAAGCATCCTTGATATTTTTCTAATGTGGTGCAGCCTTTTCAACCAACTATTCCCTGATTTGATGTACCTATGCTAAATCAGTGATCCTTTTTGCCATGTCTTCTTCTTCATTCTGTTCTGTTTGAAGGAATTTTGCCACAGGGAGAGTTAACTGAACTGGGAATACAGCCTCAGTGCCATATACCAGCTTAAATGGAGAATTCCCTGTGGATTTCTTAATGGTCACTCTGTCAGCCCATAGTGCATACTTGAGCTTAGAATCCCAATTCATTTTATTGTCTTCGAACAACTTTTTGATTATTCTTATCAGGCTTTTGTTAGAGGATTCTGCTAGACCATTGCCTTGAGGATAATATAAGGTGGAATGAGTCAGTTTAATACCCATTGAATTGCACATATCCACCAATTATTTTTCCCTGAAGGCTGCTGCATTGTCTGTGACTAATTTATGTGGACAACCAAATCTGGTAAAGATATTCTCTGTCAAAAACTTCATGACCACATTATGATCATCCTTCCTAGTAGGGATTGCTTCAATCCACTTAGTAAAATAATCAGTGGCTACTAATATCCATCTGTGCTAGCCACTGGAATGTGGATTAATCTCTCTAATGAAATCCAAACTCCACTACTGATAAGGTCCTTTTGCATGTATTGGTTTTAAGGGTAGGGACTTCAACTGTTGCTTTCCTTCAAATCTTTGGCACCTATCACAAGATTTAACAAATGAAAATACATCAGAAAATAAGGAGGGCCAGTAATGTCCAGCTCTGAGAATCTTATGGGCTATAGTCTTCCAATAATGATGCCCTCCACACATGCTGGAATGAAATTGTTGCATGAATTCTATTGATTGTTCTTTGTCCAGACACCTCAAAAGCACTCCAGATGGATCCCTCCAGTAGAGCAGATTTTCATTAATGCAATATTTAGCTGCCCTAAGCTTAATCGTTCTGGCTCGACTTTGAGTTAGGGCTGAAGGGATTTCTAGCTTCAGCAAGAATTTAACTATTGTAGAATACCAATCACAAGAAGCTAGATTTTCAGCCAGTGTCTGCCTTCGCTTTGGTTCAGCTGCTTCCTACTCTTTTGCTTGACCATTTTCTGCAATTGTGCATAAGAAATCAATATCCAATGATCTGCAATTTTCTTCAGCGAACAATCTGGCAAGACCCTGACCTCTGACAAGTTTGGTGGGATTTAGTTCTATATTAAATTCAATCATCTTTGCAATCCATTTAGCCCTCCTTCCATCAGCATCAGGTTGTGTTAAGACATCTTTGATTGCAGCAGAAGGTACATATGCAATTATCTTGGAATGCAGAATGTAAACTCTGAAAGCTTTCAAGGATTTGATAAGAGCATATGCCTGTTTTTCAATAATGTCATACCTCAATTCAACATCCCTTAAGTTTTTACTGAAAAATGCCACCGGATGCTCTGAGCCTTCTTCATCTGCTTGCAATAAAACTGCTACAATGGTGTCTTCAGAGGCGAATGAAAATATATGGAACTCCTTGCTGTAATCTGGACTTATTAAAGTGGGAGCTTCCATAATGGATTTTTTAATGGACTCAAAGGATTTTATTATCGAATCAGTCCATTTGATCTCTGACCCTTTCTTCAACATAGAGGTAACATGCTTCACCAGTTCTGCAAAATTTGGTATAAACCTCCTAACAAAATTAATCTTGCCCAAAAAGGACTGAATATCCTTCTTTGATCTCGGGACAGATAGGGCCTGTAATGATTTTACTCTTTCTGGGTCAATTCAGACACCTGCAACAAAAACAACATGTCCTAACAACTTGCCTTCTTCTAAAGCAAATAGTGACTTTTTAGGATTGACTGAAATCCCAAACCTTCTGCATTTCAGAAACACCTTCTTCAATTGTTGTAGATGATCTTGATGGTTGCTGGAGTATACTATTATATCATCTAGGTAGATTAGGACAAACTTATCCTTTTCTCCCACAAATGCTATATCCATATCTCTCTGAAAGGTGGCTCCAGCATTCATCAATCCAAAAGGAATCTTGGCATACATAAAAGTGCCCCAAGGAGTGGTGAATGCAGTCTTCTCTTGGTCATCTGGATGCACAGCAATTTGATTAAACCACGAAAATTCGTCCAAGAAAGACATCACTCTGGCTCCTGAGATTTTCTGCAGCAAATGCTTCATCTTGGGTAGGGGATAATTGTCTTTCTTAGAGCACTTGTTTAAATTTCTGAAATCAACACACAGTCTGATTTCTCCACTTTTCTTCCTCACTACCACCAAATTGGCTACCCATTTTGAATATCTAAGAGGGAATATGATCTTGGCAACCATCAACTTTTTAATTTATTTTTCAATCAGAGGAAGAAGCATAGGATTTATTGGTCTCAGCTTCTGTTTGAAAGGTATGGTGTCTTTCTCCAGAGGAATTTTATGCTGAATGATATTTTTATCATATGTTTTCAGGTCACTATATATGTTAGGGTCCCACCCTAACCCCCTTATTTATGTCATGGGATCACGTCATAGTCAAGAGTCAATAAAGCCCATATTAATATTTGTAAGTGGCTAACTCGCAATTAATGACGGGACCACAGTTAGTTGCAAATGGGCGGTAGTATTAGATAGATAGTAAATGGGCGGTAGTATTAGATAGATGGTATTAATAAAACCCACAATATTGGCCCGTGGTATTGCATGTATGAGTCATATATAAAGGATAGAGACTCCCTGCGAGGAGCATCGTGTCTTGTTTTGTAATCGAGCTCTGCTCTATTGGAGGTTACCCCCTCGAAGAGGCCTGTGAACATTTCTCTCTGAATAATAAAATCATTGCTATTCTGTGTTCTGGGTATATTTTCTTTGCATATTTTGTGTTCTCGGTATCTTTTCTTTGCTTGGGTATTGTTTTGCAGGTTAAGAGCATAACAAGTGGTATCAGAGCACTTTCCAGGGCTCGGTGGGATCTCCAAATTTTAGCAAATTTTTTTTTTTTTTGGGTAGAGACGTGTTCCGGCGTCTTTAAACCACGGGATCTGTCATTAAGCGCATAAACCTGCGGATTTGGGGAGGCATGCATGCAGGAAATACAAGAGGTGGTCACGTCTGTTGGACTCCCTTGTAACCCCTGTGGGTACCCCTTCGAGTAGTAGCGCATTAGACAGAACCGCGCACGGACTGTCTTCCACGTACCCTCTGGGTATATAGGAAGCCCCCTAGCTCCCTTGAAACCTTGCCATTGATAAACCTTCGACCGTCTTGTGGCTACAGTACACCGAGAACAGCACTCGGAGAGATTACTCGCCCGTACGATAGGGTAGTCGGGTTGTACGGCTAAGGGTATGGTCCATCCTCCTTAGTTAGAGCCCTGAAACATTGGGCCGAGTACTACTGTCAGACCCTTATGTATATTACGATCTGTAGCACCTGACACTCCCCAAGACCATAGTTCCCTTTCTATCGGGGGATCACACATCATCTATTCCAGATCAGCAGCAGCAGTTGTTCCACCATTCAGATCTCTCAGATCCACCAGATCGGATATTCCAGATCAGCAGCAGCAGTTGTTCCACCATTCAGATCCACCAGATCGGAGTAGTTGTGAAGGGTTCCTGTACCTGGATATAATTTTCGCAGGACTTTTGGCGGCATTGACATTTTGAGGATTTGGCAACTGCAGTATTGAGCAGGAAGGAGTAAAACTCCGTTACGAGTTTTCTAAAAAAAAATAAAAATAAAAATAAAAAAATAAAAAGAAAAACGAGTCTGAGATCTTCCGGGGCGCTTATTGGTGACCTAGCCCATCAGTATCAGGACGACGAGCTGAGCAAGGTGGTACCATTCAATTTCTTAGTAAAAAGTTTTAGGCAGTCCCAATTTTTCATCAGGTTGGTGTATGGTAGAAACTCGCGCTCAAGCGATGTCCAATGAAAGGATCGACAAAATTGAAAACCATGTGCACTCCCTCCAAACTGCGGTGCACACGATCGAACTTGAGCTTCAAGCAATGAGTAACCACATAGAACTTGAGCTTAAAGGAATAAGTAACCAGTTACAGGAGGCATTCCCAAAGGGCAAGAAGCCAGCCCATGAGGAGGCGTATAATGGCCATGAATACCATGAGGGAGAGTCTAGCCACTCTACTCACGTTTGGCACTCCCATCCACCACCCAGTCAGCGACCTCCCAAGTTGGATATGCAGAAATTTGACGGTTCTCACACGTCCGCATGGCTAGCACAAATGGAGCAGTATTTCCAATTGAATCATATCACAGATGAGGGGACTAAGCTTATGGTGGGCACCATGTACTTGGACAATGAACGATGGCAATGGAAGGAATGGCATCAGCGTTGCAATGGACATTTTCAGAATTGGGCCCAATTTGCCAAAACTCTTCGCAGTCGCTTTGAACAGGAACACTCTTTTTTGGGGCGTCTCACTAAGCTCCGACAGACGGGTACAGTGGAGGAATATATTACTGCTTTTGAAGCCTTAGCCTTCCGCACTAAGGGTCTCACAGATGAGTTCTACATGGAATGCTTAATCAACGGTCTTAAAGAAGCCATCAAAGCTCAGGTTCTACTCCACCACCCTCCCACATGGACAGAGGCTTGCCAGGTAGCCCGTAAGGTGAAACGTGCATTAACAGCCCAATCCAACCGCCCCAACTTCCCCGCTAAAGATCGTCCCTCACAGGCTCCCAATATGACTCAGACACTTAAGATTCAAAAGGTGTCACCTGCGGAAATGGCCGAAAGAAGGAAGCAAGGACTATGTTACTATTGTGATGAAAAATATTCCCCAGGTCATAAATGCAAAGAGCACAAGTTTTTTCAAATAGATGCGACTGACTACAGCTCCACCGAGGAAGATCCACCACTTGAGGAACCGGAGGCGATCGAAGAAGATAACCAACATGAGATTGTATCTGATGAACCAATTATTTCGCTAAATGCATTGGCAGGAATTTCTTCCCCTCAAACTCTCAAAATCAGGGGTTTTCTTAAACATCGCCCAGTAGTAGTCTTGATTGATAGTGGAAGTACCCATAATTTCATCCACCAAAAGATCGCTGAAGCAGCACATTGTTTCGTCCGGGCAGTTTCTAACTTCCAAGTCCAGATTGCAGATGGGGGCACAATGAAATGTGAAGGTCGCTGTGAAAATGTCAAAATTCAAATGGGGGATTATCAATTGAAAACCCACATGTTTGCAATACACATGGGGGGTTGCGACATTGTCTTCGGCGCGGAATGGCTCCGTACTCTTGGGCCAATCACAATGGATTTCCAGGAGTTATATATGAGTTTTAAGCAGAACAACTCCACACATACCCTCCGTGGACTACAGGCGGGAGCCCCCTCTATCATCAGCTCGCATAGGATGGAAAAATTGTTAAAAAGGGCCATCATGGAGTGGTAGCTCAATTTAATGCCATCCAGGTAGTAGACACCATGTCTCAGCCAATTCATCCGGAGATGCAACAGATTTTAAATAAACATCGGACGGTCTTTGACAAGCCTCATGAGCTTCCACCCTCGCGAGTGGAACATGATCATAGCATCACATTGGTTCCAGGGGCCCAACCCCCAAATGTGCGGCCATACAGATATCCGTTCACCCAAAAGAACGAAATAGAAAAAATCATCAAGGAATTGTTGGAAGCAAGTGTCATTCGTCCCAGCATTAGTCCTTATTCATCTCCAGTGGTCATGGTCCTCAAGAAAGATGGGGAGTGGCGGATGTGTCCAGACTTCAGGGCCCTCAATAAGTTAACAGTCAAAGATAAATTTCCCATCCCAGTGGTTGACGATTTGCTGGACGAACTCAATGGGGCTCAATTCTTCACTAAGTTGGATCTTCGCTCAGGCTACCACCAAATTCGCATGAAGGAAGTTGACATTCCCAAGACAGCTTTCAGAACTCATGAAGGCCATTATGAGTTCCTGGTCATGCCATTTGGTCTCTGTAATGCCCCCTCTACTTTTCAGAGCCTAATGAATCACCTCCTCAAACCATATCTCAGAAAATTTGTCCTTGTCTTCTTCGATGACATCCTCATCTATAGTGGCACTTGGGCGGCACATCTTCAGCATGTAGATCTACTCTTGCAACTGCTCCGCACACATAAATTATTTGTCAAGATGTCTAACTGTTCGTTTGGCATGGAAGAAGTTGAGTATTTGGGCCACATTGTGGGGCGTGAAGGTGTCAAGGTGGACCCAAAAAAGATCCAGGCAATGCAAGAATGGCCTCAACCTAAGACCTTGAAAAGCTTGAGAGGATTTTTGGGTCTCACAGGCTATTATCGTAAATTTGTCTGCAACTATGGCCACATAGCGAAGCCCCTAACGCAACTCCTAAAGAAAAATTCCTTCTTCTAGAACGAAGAAGCACAACATGCATTTACAGCTCTCAAAACCGCCATGTGTTCCACTCCTGTCTTAGCACTACCGGACTTCATGAAATCATTTGTCATTGAATCTGATGCTTCAGGAACAGGTATTGGAGCGGTCTTAATGCAGGAAGGGCGACCATTGGCCTTCACCAGCCAACAACTAAGTGGGAGGAATCTGGGCCAATCTACCTACGAGAAGGAAATGATGGCCATCTTACATGCAGTCGAGACCTGGCGACCTTACTTGTTGGGGCGACGTTTCCAAATCCGCACAGATCATCACAGTCTTAAATATTTTTTGGAGCAACGCCTATCTTCCCCACAACAAAATAAATGGTTAGCCAAAATGCTGGGATATGATTATGAGATCATTTACAAGAAAGGGAAAGACAACAGGGTAGCAAATGCATTGTCGCGCCAATTTGAGGAGGAAAGTACTCTGCTCGCAATTTCCCTCCCCATTCCAGACTGGATTGAAGAGGCTCGCAGGGAATGGTTTTCACATCCCAGGCTCTCCCAACTCATTTCTCAATTGCAGGTAGATCCTAATTCTAGCAAGGGCTACTCGTGGCAGAATGATATTCTTCGCTACAAGGACAGAGTCGTAATATCACCAAAATCCACCCTCAAAAGTCGCATTTTGGCAGAATTTCACTCATCTCCCATTGCAGGACATTCGGGCTTTCAGAAGACATATGCTCGCACCAGAAGATCATTTTTTTGGGCCGGCATGAAACAGGACATCCTTACTTTCGTAGCGGAATGTGACGTCTGTCAACGCCACAAAGGGGAAACCGTCAACACACTAGGCACATTACAACCATTACCCATTCCGGCGTCAATTTGGACGGAGGTCTCCATGGATTTCATTACAGGTCTTCCAAAGTCTGGGAACAAGTCAGTCATCATGGTGGTTGTGGACCGACTGTCGAAGTATGCTCATTTCTGCGCCCTACCCCAACCATTCACACCCACTTTGGTTGCTCAAACTTTCATGGATCAGATCTTCAAATTGCATGGCATGCCCACTTCTATTGTGTCCGACCGCGACCCAATCTTCACCAGTAATTTTTGGCAGGAGCTCTTCAGAATACAAGGCACTCAACTCAAACTCAGTACTTCATATCATCCGCGAATAGATGGCCAAACCGAAGCCGTCAACAAATGTCTAGAAACCTACCTTAGGTGTTTCACTTCAGAAAAACAACACCTTTGGGTACAGTGGTTACCTCTGGCGGAATGGTGGTATAACACCAACTATCATGCCACCACCAAAATGACTCCCTATGAAGCAGTCTATGGACAACTTCCGCCTTCCCCTACTTCTTATCTCACGGGGTGCTCCAAAGTACAAGTCGTGGATCAACTCCTACAACACCGCGCAACCATGCTTGCCCATCTGCGCGAGAATCTTCATCAAGCTCAGAACCGTATGAAGCAACAGGCTGACCAACATCGCTCAGAGCGCCAATTTCAAGAAGGGGATCAGGTCTTTTTGAGGCTGCACCCATATAAGCAAACATCACTCAAAGACAAGGGTTGTCAAAAGCTCTCTCCAAAATTCTATGGACCATACCAAGTACTTCAGCGCATTGGAGAAGTGGCTTACAAGTTGGCTTTGCCACCTACAGCAAAAATCCACCCAGTTTTCCATGTATCGTGCCTCAAGAAAGTGATCGGGAACAATTGCCGAGTTCAAACCAGTCTACCTGAATTGGACGAAGAAGGGTCAATCTGGCTTCAACCTGAACAGGTTCTAGACACACGAGACAAGCACCTGCGCGGCCGCATGCTTAAGGAGGTCCTCGTCAAATGGAAAGACACCTCTCCGGAAGATGCAACTTGGGAACCAGCCACTATTCTTCAGCAGTTTCCGCAGCTTCAGCCTTGAGGACAAGGCTAGTCTTAAGGGGGAGGGCATGTTAGGGTCCCACCCTAACCCCCTTATTTATGTCATGGGATCACATCATAGTCAAGAGTCAATAAAGACCATATTAATATTTGTAAGTGGTTAACTCGCAATTAATGACGGGACCACAGTTAGTTGCAAATGGGCGATAGTATTAGATAGATGGTAAATGGGCGGTAGTATTAGATAGATGGTATTAATAAAACCCACGATATTGGCCCGTGGTATTGCATGTATGAGTCATATATAAAGGATAGAGACTCCCTGCGAGGAGCATCGTGTCTTGTTTTGTAATCGAGCTCTGCTCTATTGGAGGTTGCCCCCTTGAAGAGGCCTGTGAACATTTCTCTCTAAATAATAAAATCATTGCTATTCTGTGTTCTGGGTATATTTTCTTCGCATATTCTGTGTTCTCGGTATCTTTTCTTCACTTGGGTATTGTTTTGCAGGTTAAGAGCATAACAATATACTCCTAGGCAAACACATCAGCAAATTGATTCATTAATTTGCAGTATTCAGCATTTTGGTCAGCAAACATATGGGAAGACAGATTTATGTATCTAGGCTAACCTGGACTCCCTATGTCATGCTTACAGACTGCAGATTGGTCTTCTTTTTTGGCAGCCTTGTAAGGCGCATCATTTTGGTCAAACGGTCTTTCTAGAGGAATTAAACCCTTAGGTATATGATTGCTAGGAAGCTGGACAATGCTATATTTGCCAATTTTATTTCTAAGTTGGGATTTAGGGCTTGCTTCCAAGGCTTCATTATCTTGTTCAATTTGCATTTCGAAAAACTCATCAATGACTTGCAGAAACCTATTTATTTCATCATCATCATCGAAAGCTTTCCAATGCTAGACATTATCGAGCAAGGATGGCCTATACTTCATTTGGATTTCATAAATCAATCTGGGAGGCATGGGATGGATAAATAGACTAGCAGACACAGCAAGGGAATCAGCAAGATGATGTTTTACTCTAGGGATATATGAAATACAGAAATTATCAAAGGAATCTTTGAGTCTCCATACCTCATCTCTGTATGCTTTCAGCCTTGGGTGCTTTGCTTGAAATGTTTTATTTACTTGTTGAATGATCAAATCAGCATCTCTAAACACTTTTATGTTCCTGATTCCTCTGTCTTTTGCTACGTTAAGGCCCAATAACAGAGCCTCATATTATGTTATGTTATTAGTGACTTGGAAAGCCAACTTAAAATATAGTTGTGTGCTTTTTTGTTCTGGAGATATCAGCACCACCCCTACTCCTACAGTCTCCCTGGAACATGCTCCATCAAAGAACATCTCTCAAACTTGACTTCCTTTCTCTTCCTCGGCCTGATTTTTTGGTTTCCTGATTTGCATTGAGGCCTTCTGAGATTCTTATATTTGGAGAATACATGCTCCAAAATCAGTGTCCACAGCATATATGGGATGATTAGTAGGATTCTTCTCATCACTAATGATGTATGCCAACTGTGCTTCTCTGTACAATATCTTTCTCTCTCCTCCAAAAACTGGGACAGTAGCATAAGACAAATCATTTTGTAGTGTCCCACCTAGTATTTTAATCCATCCTCTAGACAGGAGCATGCCAAACTTAGGAGGGACATTTTCTACCACAATATCCATCATCATACTCTTCATGGGAAACTGAGTTAACGTAATGGCCAGGTCTTTGATTAATCCTAGGCATTTCACTTTCCTTGAACCAAAAGAGAATAAATCATGATATGGTCTAGTGATATCAAGGCCTAACTCTTTCATCACAGCTTTAGGCATCAAATTGTGGCTGGCCCTCGTGTCTAGCAAGCAGTTGTGGAGGATTTTGTCATGAATGGTCAAGGAGACATAAAAATATGGAGAATCATTATCAGTAGGTTCAATCATGGGGCTAAGCACAATGGCAGGTTTGTCATCTTTCAAATTGACAGAGTCAGTGGAGGTTTGTGTGGTTTCCAGCTCAAGGGCTTCAAGGATAGGCTTTCTAAATGGTTCACTCTTTACCAACTCTACCAGAGGCAAGAATATTTTTAATTTCTGGACTTCTGACTCAAAGCTAAAAGAGGAATGTAGCTTATCAGAACCTCTTACCTCTTGAACTAGAGCTTTGAGGATGACTGGATCAACTGCTAGTCTTCTCTGCGTGATATTCTGTGATTCTGTTTGGACAACAGCTCTTTGGGCAGGATTCTCCTTGACATTTTTTGCATTTGACCTCAAATTATATCTTCATTGTTCACCAGTCTGCAGAACAGCCTCTCTGTCCCACTCCTGACTGTCTTGTTCCTACAACAATGATTCTTCATACATAGTCAATGTCAAAAAGGCAGCATTGCCTTTATCTTCCATGCAATGAATTTGATCCTCATCTTCAAACTGTTCCTCCTCCATGACTACATTTTGGAAAGGAGATTTAACCTTCTGTTCTTCATTTTTTTCTTTACCCCTTTGAATTATTTGTAACTGTTCATTTGCCCTTTTGAATGGATTTGGATTTCTTGGAGCAAATGTGTTCTGCTATCTTGCCTTTCCTGAATTCTACTCAACCTTCAACTTAGATATTTTAGCAGCCAAAGACTCTATCATCTTAGTCATTTTGTCTAATTTGGGATCAGAAGATGAAGCAGAGGAAGTAGAAGCCTCACCTCTTCGCCTCCTTCTATCAGCATGACTCTTGAGCTTTTCTACAGCCATGATATTGGACTCTACTTCTAGGGCTGCATCCTGCATGTCTAACAGAGATAGCACATCTTATCAACAATAGGTAGAAATCGAAGTCAAAAGCATTTGCATAAGTGAGTTTGGCAGAGGTGGGGGTAGACTTTACCTGAGCTGGTATCTTATTATACATACGAATGAATATTTTATTTAAATCAAGCAATGATTCCCCATTTTCCCTCTTGAGGTTACCAAACTCAGTATGGTAATATAGCAAGTCCTTTTTATCTCCCCAACGCTTCAAAAATGCATCATCTAGGGCTTCAATATCAGTAATGGATCTAGGGGCTAGTTCTCTGAACCACTTCCTGGACTCACCATCAAGGCTCTGGACAAAAGCTCTCATACACATCATTTTCACTTATGTCTAAGTTATTAGCATAACTATAGAAAGCTTCAAGGTGTTCTTCTGTTGTTACTCCCTCTGTGTCAGTGAACTTGGGCATATACTTTTGATATTCTCCTGCGAGCATAGCGTTCAAAGGAACGGGCAAGACCAGAGGTCCATACTTGCCAGCTACAATTCTCTCTATCTTCGTAGGTGCTTGTTGTCCCGCCATAACTGGGGTATGTGGAAGGGCACTAGCAGATTGAGTAGTATGAAACAATGAAATGGATGACAGAGACAAAGCGATGTTCTGGACTAAATGGGAAACTTTCTTTGGACCAAGATTCAAAGGTGAACTAGATGGACAAGGAGCTTTATGAATCTCTGCAAGTGTTTGTTCACTAGCAACACTAGGCTCTAAGTATTCAAAATGTGTATTCTCAACCAAAAACTCCTCATGCAGAGAAAAATAAGATTTCTTGGGCTTACCTGATCCTGTTGCTCCTTTCTGTGATGTTTTCTTCGACTTGACAATCTTCTCAGGGTCAGGCACTGATTCAGTCAGTGATTTCTGAGGATTTCTTCGAGTATGTCTCACAAACTAAGCCAAGACTATACTGTGGAGTCGCCAAAGGTTGGTCTTCCTTCAGTGGAGTAGCTAGATAGATGATTACAACCAGAATATGTGTCCAAACCTTGTCTATCATCAAAGCTTGGAACTGTGTCGTTTTCCCAGGGAAGCTGAGCTTCAATCTCCTCTCCTAGGCAACGGCGCCAATTAATGTTATCACCCCAAGAAACTCTCCTAGGTTGTATCTCAGAGATGCTCGGCAACATTACAAACTCAACAAAAATGTTGGAAATAGGTGGATGAATGGAATGAATGATGCATATTCAAGCCAGATAACCACTTCTACTATGCTTAACCCTAGACATGGGTGAACACCCACAGACTACAAGGCTTTAGACCACCAATTACTCACAGTTTGAGGATTAAGTGAACATGGAGAATACTGACGACACAAGCAGATGCACAAGACCATGTGATGGCCGGATGCAACCAGTAAAGAGGTCTGCAAATCTATTTCCTAATGCACAGATAGGATGACAACTCTATGACACTAAAATAACATAAACCTACATACACATTCAATGATACATACTAGATTCTAATACATAGGTGGGATGACAGCCCCTCTAATGCTAAATATCAAGAGCACATGAAAAATGTATAACAGGCACAGCCTAAAACATAGCAGGAATGGAAAGTGAGCAAGTAACAACAAAAGAAGCTTGTATTAGCTAAAAATGAAGACCAGATGCTGTAGGTATCACAGTAGTTACAGTCTTCAGAAGTTTAACCTTACATCAAAACAACAACCATCAACCTCATTACATCTTGTTTCTGGGTATATATATAGATGTTGATTACAAAAATATCTGCTATCCTATGC
The DNA here is from genome assembly GCA_031772625.1 of Pinus tabuliformis. NCBI lineage: Eukaryota > Viridiplantae > Streptophyta > Pinopsida > Pinales > Pinaceae > Pinus > Pinus tabuliformis. The sequence continues at coordinate 253,837,073 of CM062820.1, read as the reverse complement.
GTGGAGGGGTCATAATGGACCACCAACCACCTTAACTCTCTGATATGGGTCTCTGATACAATCTGTTGCTTCAATAAATTAATTTGACATTCTCTGTTGCTCGGCCGTCCTTCCTGCACAGGTGGAGTATAATATGAAACATGCTCCATTACTAATAAGTGTGTTTAACCGCTCGAGGCACGTCCTTTTTGCTTCTTGGCCATAATGCTCTTGAATTCAGTTGTTCAAGAATAGTTGCACAAGGCACTGGTAGATGGCTGCCATTCTCCTTTGGAAGCATGGCTCAGTCAAAGGTGGTGAAGACTTCATGGCAGGTGTATGAGTGGGCGGAGGACGAACATCAACTGTTGGATTACAGTGATCAATGGCAGGGATCGTTCTGCAGAGGGTATCGGGAGAAAATGAGAGCGAACAAATGAGGGTCGTTGGATCGCAAGGTGGGTAGATCCAACGGTGATCAGGGGCAGGAGCTGCGCAGATGATAACGAGCGGGGGAATGGGCGGGACGGCGGTAAGTGGTTTCCTCGCACCACTTATAGAACGGCGGCGGTATTCGTACGCGGGCACGCGATGCGAATAATCAGCCAACATGTGGCAGATGGGACTAGAGGCAAACCGCTTTCCCCGCTGGCTAATGCGTGCGCAACTTACAGGTGCGAGACGAGCGATTACCGTTGGATTGGGAGATGGACGATCGGATGACTGGAACTAACGCACATGTTTTATGTGACTGATGCGACAGGGAAAGCGTTGGATTTTCGGATAGCGCTTATTTGCGTAGGCGCGATTATATGGGTAAAGCCTTAGCACTGAGGGGCTTACACGGGAGAGGGGCTTACACAGGATTTTGGTAGAAAAACAGAGATGATGGGATTAAGGGAGAATAAAGCAAACGAAGGGAAAGTGAGGAAACGAACTGATGCAAGCCTCCTTCAAGCACAAAACACACGGCCAAGCTACCTTTGAGCCTTAACAGTTGAATTAAATAGCAGAGCTAACAGTAATAATAAACCCTAGGGATAAAAATTATAAACCTAGGGTATATAAACCATAAGATAAAAATTATAAACCCTAAAATAAACATGGCTGACCATGGTTGAGACAATCCTTGCCACAATGCAACGTTGGACCATGGTTGACCATGCTACACCATGATTGATTACAATGCGATGTTGGACCATGGTTGATTTTCATATTCAAATAATCTTAGTCACAATGTGACATTCGATCATGGTTGATCATGGTTGGACATGACTGACCATGGTTGACCATGATTGATATTATAAACCCAACAGAATAATAATTATAAATCCAATGGATTAATAAACCCATGGATTAATATTAAAACCCCAAGTGATTATGAACCCAAGGGAATAATATTAAAGCTAAGGGACAAATATTATAAATCCAAGTTATATAAATCTTAAGATAAATATTATAAACTCTAAAATAAACATCATTGATAATGGTTGGACATGGTTGACTTTCATATTGAGACAATCCTTTTCAAAATGCAACGTTCGACCATGGTTAACCATGCTTAACCATCATTGGTTTTCATATCAACACAATCTTTGTGACAATGCAACGTTCAACCATGGTTGACCATGATTGACCATGGATTACCATGTTTGATTTTATAAAACATGGTTGACCATGGGTGATCAAGGTTGACCATGATTGACCATGGTTGACAATGATTATCATATTGAGACAATCATTGTCAATGTCACATAAATTATAAACTCAAGGTATATAAACCCTAAGATAAATATTTTACACCATAAAATAAATATGGTTGACCATGGTTGATTTCCATATTAAGGCAATCTTTGTCACAATGAGACACTGGACCATGGTTGACGATGCTTGAACATGATTGATTTTAATATCGAGACAATCTGCCACAATGCGACAATGCACTATGGTTGACCATGGTTGATTTTCATATTGGGACAATCATTGTCATAATACAAAATTCGACCATGATTGACCATGGTTGACCATGATTGATATTATAAACCCAAGGAAATAATAAACCCAAGGCATTGATATTATAAACCCAAGGGAATAATAAACCAAAGAGATAAATACTAAAACCCAAAGGGATTATGAACCCAAGGGAAAATATTATAAACCCAAAGTATATAAACCTTAAGATAAATATTATAAACACTAAAATAAACATCGTTGACAATGGTTGACCATGGTTGATTTTCATATTGAGATAATCCTTGTCACAATGTGACATTGGACCATGGTTGATTTTCATGTCAAGACAATCTTTGTGACAATGCGACCTTTGACCATAGTTGACCATGGATGACTATGTTTGATTTTATAAAAAATGGTCGACCATGGTTCACCAAGGTTGACCATGATTTACCGTGGTTGACGATGATTATCATACTGAGACAATCTTTTTCATAATACGACATAAATTATAAACCCAAGGTATATAAAATCAAAGATAAATATTATAAACCCTAAAATAAACATGGTTGACCATGGTTGAACATGGTTGATTTCCATATTGAGAAAATGTTTGTCAAAGTGTGACCCTGGACCATGCTTAACCATGCTTGACCATGATTGATTTTTATACTGAGACAATCTATTGCAATGTGACGTTGGACTGTGGTTGACCATGGTTGATTTTCATATTGAGACAGTCATTGTCACAATGTGACATTCGACCATGGTTGACCATGGTTTTCTATGATTAACCATGGTTGATCATGATCGATATTATAGATCCAAAGGAATAATAAACCCAAGGGATTGATATTGTACACCCAAGGGAGTAATAAACCTAAGGGATTAATACCAAAATCCCAAGTGATTATGAACCCAAGGGAATGTATTAGAACCAAGGGACTAATATTATAAACTGAAGGTATATAAACCCTAAGATAAATATTATAAACACTAAGATAAACATGGTCAACAATGGTTGACCATGGTTAATTTTAATATTGAGACAATCCTTGTCACAATGTGGCATTGGACCATGGTTGACCATGCTTACCAACATAATCTTTGTTACAATGTGACGTTCAACCATGATTGACCATGGTTGATGATGATTATAATATTGAGACAATCTTTGTCATAATGTGATGGAGGATAGTTGAGAAAATGATTGATTTTCATATAGATACAATATTTGTCACAATGCGAAGTTGGACCATGGTTAACCACGATTGATTTTATAAAACATGATTAACCATAGTTGAGCATGGTTGAATAATATTAAACCCAAGGGAACTAATATTATAAACCCAAGGTATCTAAACCCTAAGTTAAATATTATAAACACTAAAATAACCATGGTTGATTTTCATATTGAGACAATCCTTTTCACAATGTGACATTGGACCATGGTTGACCATGGTTAAGACAATTATTGATTACAAAAATAAAATAAAAATGGTTGACCATGATTGACCATGTTTGATTCTCATATCGAGAGAATATTTTTCACAATGTGACGTTGGACCATGGTTCACCATGATCGATATTATAAACTAAAGGGAATAATAAAACCTAGGGATTAATACTAAAAGCATAAAGTATATAAACCCTAAGATAAATATTATAAACCCTAAAATAAAATAAACATGGTTGACCATCGTTGACCATGCTTGACCATGATTGATATTATAAACCCAAGGGAATAATAAACCCTAGGGATAAATACTAAAAACCCAAGGGACAAATATCATAAACCCAAGGTATATAAATCCCAAGATAAGTATTATAAACAATAAAATAAACATCGTTGACAATGGTTGACCATGGTTTATATTCATATTAAGACAATCCTTGTCACAATGCAACATTCGACGATGGTTGACCATGCCTAACCATTGTTGATTTTCATATCAACACAATCTTTGTGACAATGTGACATTCAACCATGGTAGACCACGATTGACCATGGATGACCATGATTGATCAAGGTTTACCATGATTGACCGTGGTTGACCGTGGTTGAGGATGATTATCATATTCAGATAATCTTTGTCAATGCAAAGTAAATTATAAACCCAAGGTATATAAACCCTAATATAAATAATATAAATATTATAAACCCTAAAATAAACATGGTTGAGCATGGTTGATTTCCATCTTGAGACAATCTTTGTCATAATGCGATGTTGGAACATGGTTGACCATGCTCGACCATTATTGATTTTTGTATTGAGACAATCTATCACGATGCGATGTTTGACTATGGTTGACCATGGTTGATTTTCATATTGAGACAATCATTGCCACAATGCGACATTCAACCATGGTTGACCATGGTTGGCTGTGATTGACCATGGTTGACCATGATTGATATTATAAATCCAACGGAATAATAAACCCAAGGCATTGATATTATAAACCCAAGGGAACAATAAACCAAAGGGATTAATACTAAAACCAAAAGGGATTATGAACTCAAGGGAATAATATTAAACCCAAGGGACAAATATTATAGACCCAAAGTATATAAACCCTAAGATAAATATTATAAACACTAAAATAAACATGGTTGACCATGGTTGATTTTCATATCAACACAATCTTTGTGACAATGCGATCTTCGACCATAGTTGACCATGATTGACCATGGATGACCATGTCTGATTTTATAAAACATGGTTGACCATGGTTTACCATTGTTGATGATTATCATATTGAGACAATTGTTTTCATAATGTGACGTAAATTATAAACCCAAGGTATATAAGCTCTAAGATAAATATTATAAACCCTAAAAATAAACATGCTAGGCCATGGTTGAGCATGGTTGATTTCCATATTGAGACAATCCTTGTCACAATGTGACATTGGACCATGATTGACCATGATTGATTTTCATATTGAGACAATTTATCAAAATGTGGCGTTGACAATGGTTGAAATTGATTGATATTATAAACCCAAGGGAATAATAAACACTAGGGATAAATAATAAAAACCCAAGGGACTATAAACGTAAGTGAATAATATTAAAACCTAGGAATATGAATTGTTAGATTAATAAACCCAAGGGATTGATATTATAAACCCAAGGGATAAAAATTATAAACCCAACATATATAAACCATAAAATAAATATTATAAACCCTGAATTAAACATGGTTGACCATGGTTGAATTCCATATTAAGACAATCCTTGTCACAATGTGATGTTGGACCATGGTTGACCATCCTTGATCATGAATGATTTTCGTATTTAGACAATATTTTCAATAATGCGACATTGGACCATGGTTAACCATAGTTGATTTCCATATCGAGACAATCTTTGTCACAATGCGACGTTTGACCATGGTTGAACATGTTTGATTTTATAAAACATGATTTACCATGGATGACCATGATTGTCCATGGCTGACCATGATTTTCCATGGTTGACCATCATCGTTAATCATGATGAAGAAGATTTAAATCAAGGTTGATCATGGTTGATTAAATTCAACCACGGTTAATTATGGGTGACCATCGTTGGCCATGGCTAATTGTGGTTGAACATGGTTGACTATGGTTTACCATAAAGACATAGACCATGGTCTACCATATTCAACCATGATTAACCATCATCGATCATGGTTCACCATAGATACATTGTTTAACCATTATGAGCATTGTTGAGGATGGTGGAGCATGTTTGACCATAGAAGATCATTGTTGAACATGGTTAATCATGGTAGACGATGCTTGACATTGATTAAGCATGTTTAAACATTGTTGAGTATATTTGACCAAATTCAACCATAATTAACATATTCAATTTTATTAATTTATTAATAAATTTTATTAAAATTAATTAATAATTCATTTAAGATCATTTATTTATAATAATTAATAATAATACTAATAACAATATTAAAATTTAGATTAAATAATACTTTAAATTGATTTTATTAATAATAAAAATATTTTAAATATTTTTTTTTAACTTTCTATATAAGTAGAACTCATTTTAAATTTTAATGTCCTTAAAATTACAATTAATTTCCTTAATAAAAATTTAAATTTGTAATTTCCTTAATAAAAATTATAAAATTTAAAGTAAATAATACTTAAAATTGATTTTATTAATAATAAAAATAAAATTTTCATTAAAAACTCTCTATATAATTTTTTTTCTTAAATTTTAATTCCCTTAAAATTAAATATTATTTTTAATAGTTTATTAAATAGAAAATGTTTGAAAAACAAAACATTTTTATATTAACATTAAAATTAGAATAAATTTTTATTATTAATAAAAGTGTGGTTTATCTCGACTTGTTCGATAGAAATTATTTCAAAAAATTGTATATTTTTTTTTTTATTATTTAAATAAATTTAAAACATTTAAAGTTTAATAAATCATTTATAAATGTTTTTGTTTTAAAAAAAAACTAAATATAGAAATTGGATGAAACACATATGAATTGTTTTGTATTCACAATATCTTTATATTTGGAAAAATGGTACAATAAATTGTTTTGATTTTGTTTTTAAGAAATTTAATTTGATTTGTATGGATTTAATAATTTGGAGATTTAAATAGATAAATTCTTTCTAACCCTTTCTTTGATTTCCCTCACCCATTTGCTCCTTCCGGCACCCCCTTGTTGATCGGAATCACTCTTTCAGGGCTTTCCTCCCCTCACCTCACTTCCCTGGCTAGCACTCCAAACCCTAACCCTAATTGTCCACCACTAAGCTTCCCCATACCCTCAGGGTGCTTCAGTATACCTATCCCTATCTCCAAAATCTGTTAACACTCTCCGCAGGCAACATATCAAGGTAGCAAGGGTCCCTTCCGAGACCACCCAACGGCTCCTCGATCCAGAAAGGTAAAGAAAGGGAAGTGCATCAAGGTGACAGACAAGGACATCAACCTCATGCTAGGGGAATATCTCACTATGGGAGAGGCAGTGGATATGACCAACAGGGTCTTGGTGGGATGATTCTGAGGGCGAAACTACACTGCAGAGAAATTTTGACTCTAGATTAGGGAGATTTGGGGCTTTCTTCTAAAGGAATTGCCCACGATTACTATGCTCACGTGCAGGTGGTTTGCTCTTAGCTTCCACAGGGAAGAATATACAGATTGGATCCTCTCGCGATATTGGCATATTAAACTTGCCCCGATGCTGCTAAAATGATGGAGCTCCATTTTCAATCCAGAAAGGGAGAATCTTGGTGCATGACCCATTTGGGTATGTCTTCCAAGGCTACCACTACACTTCTAGTCAAAGGATGTGTTCATTCGCATTGGCAATGCTCTGGGCACTTATCTGGATCATGACAAGACATACAAATCTTCAAGAAATAAGTCCATGGTGTGAATCTAAAGAAATTTCAACACCCACTCCAGTTATCAGTTTTCTTTATCACTCCATGCACTTAGTTTTAAATCCAAGCATGATAAAAATTCTAAAATCTGGAAATGATAATATTTTCTGAAACACAAATTTAGAGATTTCACAACTACTGAAATTGCATAATTAAAACATAGCAAAATTATGACAGCCACACACAGAAAATAACACAGTGATTTTTTGTCAATGTGACCCTGGAAAAACCCCCTATAACTCTTTGAGAAAACCGGTTTGAGAGCTCTTCCTTATTTCCGAAAATTATTTTTATAGAGAAACTGAAATACACAGTAAAAATTCCAGCAACCACAAATTACAACTTATCTCAATTTTCATGCTTGAACTCCACCTCGAAAATTGTGCCAATCAACAAACAGCCAAAATAGAAAATTTTCCAACAAATAAACAACATTAAATGTTGTATGACTTGCCTCAAAAAATGTGCCCAAAACTTGTTGTATGGACTGTACAGACCATATGGATTTCAACAGTATGATAACCTCGAAATTCATGCTCAAATCTGCCTTGAAATTCGTGCCCTTGAGGCTGTCCCTCTTCCTCAATTTTTGTGCCTTTCTCCTGTTGTACAATTTTTCCTTGGGATGCATGCCAATAAATGTTGCTACCCAGATTTGCTGAAATTTCTTCTTGTTGCTCTCCTTCACTTCCTCACTGGTCAGAAATGTTCTCCTTGCTCTCTCTTCTCTTTCTCTCAAATGCTCATGAAAGAATGAATGATCTTTTCATCTTCTCTTCTCCTTTTATTCTCTAAATGACATTTTGGGTTACCCTAAGATTTAATGGCTGAAATTCATTTAGATCTAGGGATGAAAATAAATGTGCATTTAATACTCACTTTCTATTTTTTAACTCACCCACTTAAATAAAAACCCACTTAGCCTTTTATTTCCATAGTCACCTTTTCACTTTCTAATTCTTCATTGACTTTAATAAAGTCACCTTTAAATTAGAATGTAACTTTACCACTTATAAAGTCACTTTTAAATTAAATTGACTTTACCATTTATAAAGTCACTTTAAGAGAAAAGTAAAAAATAAATTTGGACACTTTTCCCTTGGCCAAAGATCAAAGCCTTAGGGAACCACTTGTCCTCTGGTACCCAAATTTTAACACTTCCTCTTACCGAGAAAAGTGTTCCTCACCACTCTCATCTTGTCTCTGAAGTAGACATGCTTGCCCCATCGTAGGGCTTTGGTGAAAATGTCTACTACCTGCTCATTTGTGGAAAAGTACTCAAAATTGACAACTCCCTTTTAGACATAGTCTCTAATGAAGTGATACTTGATCTCAATATGCTTTGACTTGTCATGAAAAACTGGATTCTCCATGAGTTTTAGGCAACCCTGATTATCATAGTAAATTACTGAAGGTCTCAATGCCTAACCAAATATACCAAACAACATCTTGTGAAGCCATATGGCCTCACAACTAGCCAAACTAGCAACCATATACGCTGCCTCAGCTAATCTCAATGCAACTGACTATTGTTTCCAGCTGATCCATGACACAACTACCAAACCCAACCCAAAACAACACCTGGAAGTACTCTTCCTATCTGAAGCACAACTTGCCCAATCTGAATCCATGTACCCTAACAGTCTCACTCCATCATCCTATCTATAATCTAGACCAAAATCGATTGTCCCTTGCAAGTAACGAAGAATTTGTTTTGCAACCACCCAATGCACTCTCCTGGGCTGACACATGAACTAACTCATAGTGCTAACTGCTAAACATATATCTGGTCAAATGTTGAACAAATACATCAAACAACCAATCAGCTGTCTATATAGAGTAGGATCCACCAACTTGGAGTCAGAAGCATGAAGCTTCTTCCAATTAGTGATCATAGGTGTAGACATGGGTTTGTAGTCCTCCATGTGAAATCTGCTAAGAATATCCACAATGTACTTCCCTTAACCTAGGAAGAAATGCCCCTCCTCCTGCTACACCTCCAATCCTAGAAAATAATGCATCAAGCTAATATCCTTCATCTCAAACTCTAAAGCAAGATCTCTCTTGCAACCCTCAACGAGTCTCTCTACACCAGTGATGATCAATTCATCAACATACAACAACACCAGAATGAGAGGCTCCTCACCCACCATAATGAAGTATAGGTTCGGATCAACCTCACTCTTTGTGAAACCCAACTACTGCAAGTATGTATCAATCCTTGAGTACCAAGCTCTGGGAGCTTGTTTTAGGGCATAGAGTGCATTTTTCAATCTATATTCATGGGACTCCATCCCATGCACCTCAAAGCCCTACGAATGCTCAATATAAACCTCCTCTTGAATGAAGCCATTGAGAAATGCAGTCTTCACATCCATCTAGTGGATCTTTCAACCCATCCCTTCTACAATCGATATAATGGAGTGAATAGATGTATACTGAGCTACGGGAGCGAAGATCTCCTCATAGTCAACTCCCTCTACTTGTGAGAACCCTCTCACCACAAATCAAGCCTTGAACTTCTCAATGCTACCATCTACAACATGCTTTATCTTGTAGAGCCATATGGAAATAGCAACTGATTTACCTTCATGCTTCGGCACTACCTCCCAAACATCGTTCTTCATAATAGAAGAATACTTCTCCATCATGGCCTCTCTCCAAACTTGCTGGCTGGCTACCTCCTCATAACTAGAAGGCTCGAAGTCAACAATTCTTGTTACCAATGCCATGTAACTACAAAACCGCTCAGGTGGTTTACTCTCTCTAACTTGTCTCTTCGGCCCAACAACTGATGTGGCCTCGCGCAAGGTATCTTAAAGCCACTTGGGCTTCCTCTTCCCTAAGCATAATTCTCCCACCGGAGTGAAAGAATCCTCATCATCATCAGAATCCTGAACTCGTGAAGGCCTGCCAACTAAACTCATGCCTAAATCTGTTCCTATAGATGTTAAAGTATCATGCGAACTATCAATTAGTGGACTACCCTGTGAACTGAACTACAAACTACCCTGCATGCTGCCCAAAGAACCACCCACCTGACTCTGAGAGCCACTGCTCACTGATGGACCTGACACTTTAATCGATGTACCTCCTGATCCCTGACCATTGGATCCCTATGACTAACTCAGCTACTCCTCAGGGTTTGGTGACTCTAGATACTCTAACTCCCGTGACATCCTGAAATCTCTCTCCTCCTCGAACTTCACATCCTGCCTGACAACCACTTTCCTCTATGCGGGAATATAAATCCAATAAGCACGTCTCACTATAACCCACAAAGATGCCCTTGTCTGTAGTGGGCTCTAGCTTAGTCTTGTTCTCCATGGGGACATAGGGATATGTAAGGTACCCAAAGATATGAAAGTGCCCAACTTCAGGCTTCATCCGAGAAAAAGCCTCCTCTAGAGTCACATTCCTCAAGGCACGATGTGGACTCATGTTCTACAAGTACACAGTAGTGTTGCAGGCCTCTGCCCACAAAAATAAAGGTAACCCCTGATCATGAAGCATGGCTTTGGCAGCACCTATAATGGATCTGTTCTTCCTCTCCACAACCCCATTCTGTTGGGGGTAGTATGGAACTGTGAACTCCCTCCTAATGCCTACCTTAGCACAAAAATCAAGAAACTCACCAAGGGTATACTCCCCTCCATTGTCCAACCTGAGGACCTTGATCTTCCTACATGTTTGGGTCTCCGCAAGAGCTTTGAACTCTTGAAACCGCTTGAAGAACTCACTATTGGTCTTCAAGAAATAAATCCAGGTCTTCCTGGAGTGGTCATCAATGAATAAAACATAGTACTCATAGCCACTCAAGGATACATGAGACATCCGACCACTCACATTAGTATGAATCAAGTCAAGGATCTCGGCCACTCTGCTGTCACTGCTGGGAAAAGGGGATCTGGAAAACTTCCCCATAGCACATCCTATGCATACATCAAGGTGATCACAATTGAAATATGGGACACCAATGGTGAGCTCCTGCAATGTACAGAAGGCCCCATGATACATGTGCCCCATCCTGCAGTGTCAAATCTCACACAACTCTGAATTGTTAGATTTGTTGTTGGTCCTATCTTGGGTGCTTCTACTCAATGCCATCAGGGGCTGGAATGAGAACTTGTATAGCTTGGCATGGCACACACCAATATCTCTAGCTGAAGAAGCTCGAGTTCCCCTAGGATATATAAGCACCTACCCTCTCCTGAACAACACATCATACCCTTTGTCCTCAAGTGCTGACATGGATATCAGGTTCTTCTTCATTCTAGACACATATAGAACATCTGACACTTTCAAGGGAGGATTGGGTCCCCTATCAAATGTCAATGTCCCCACATCGACTGCTTTAACAATGTTGTCATCACCAAGTACTACCTCCATATCAGTATCACCCTCTGAAAGCTTTGAGAAGTACTCTATGAATCTTGTCATGTGGCTAGAAGCGCCACTGTCAACATACCAAATTCTAGAAGATGCTCTCCTAGTAGCAGGGAATGCACACTCCCTCTGAACCTATATGGGAGGTGATCCTGCACTAGTGGCTTCACAAGCTATGCATCCAAACTCCCGATCAAAGCTCTCTAATAAAATCTCTATCTCTGCAGAAGGTGCCATGGGTTTGTCTTTCCCTTTCTTATTCTTCTTCTCGGACACACAACAACATAGTGCCCCAACTTTTGACAATTCCAACATTTGACTTTGGAATAATCCTTATCCTTGTTCTATTGCTTTCCTTTACTTTTTCCTCTGCCTCCACTGTTGGAAGCTTGCTTCTTTGCTCTAACCTTCTTGCCTCTTACTAACAATGCCACATTGTCATCCTCCTCCACCTGTTTGGCTGCCCCAATATGGTTCTTTCTTATCTCATTCTAAATGCAATCATCCCACAACCTCTCCCAATTCAGAAGGTTTTCCTGTGCAACAATGCCATCCACAAAATTCTCCCAAGTCTTGGGAAGACGATTCAAAGAACTCCTCACCAACTTAGTGGGTGCAATAATCTCACCTACGGCTACAAACTCATCTTTCACTGAAGTGATATTTGTGAGGTACATTGTAGCACTATCAGTCTTAGCCATTTTAATGGCCTTCAGTTTCTCCTTTAGGAGCATTTTCTGTTTTCATTTGATCTTTGGTAAACAGTGGTCAAGGCTATCCAAATCTCATGTGCATAAGTCTTTCCTCTCACATGAGGAATGACATGGTCTTTGATTCCTTCCAGAATCAATCTTTTTTCCTTAGCATTCTTTTTGTTGAACTCTGCCAACTGAACAGGGTCAACAAGTACTACTATTGGGTTGTGTGTGGTATTTACCATAATGCCCCAAACTTCTGCTTCCTCAAATATTCTCTAGATTCTCTCTTTCCATGCACTGTAGTTGTTCTGCCCATCCAACCTGTCTTCAACTCTCAAACCCAAAGACATGTTTCACTATCCTACCAAACTGAAATTTTCAAATTTGTGGTAAAGATTTTTGTTTTCTGTGTAAAAATCATCTTTCTGTAATTTTCACTTTGTTGTCCCAAACTGCACTTTTCAACCAACCAAGCTCTAATACCATGAACAAAATTCAACCCCCACTCTCGTTATTAGTTTCATTATCAATCCATGCATTTAGTTTTAAATCCAAGCATGATAAAAATTCTAAAATTTGGAAATGACAACATTTTCTGAAAACAAAAATTTAGAGATTTCACAACTGTTGAAATTGCAGAAATAAAACACAGCCAAATTATGACAGCCACACACAGAAAATAACACAGTGAATTTTGGTCAATGTGACCCTAGAAAAACCCCCTACAACTCTTGGGGAAAACCAGTTTGAGAGCTCTTCTTTATTTTTGAAAATTCTTTTATAGAGAAACTGAAATACACAGTAAAAATTCCAGCAACCACAAATTACAACTTATCTCAATTTTTGTGCTTGAACTCCACCTTGAAAATCATGTCAATAAGCAAAAAAAAAATAAAAAAAATTCTAGCAATAAAATAGCATTAAATGTTGTATGGCCTGCCTTGAAAAACATGCCCAGAAATTGTTGTATGGATTGTATGGACCGTATGGATTTCAGCAGTACGACTGCCTCAAAATTTTTGCCCAAATCTACCTTGAAATTTGTGCCCTTGTTGTTGTCCCTCTTCCTCTATTTTTGTGCCTTTCTCCTACAGTATGGTTTTTCCTTGGGATGCATGCCAATAAGTGTTTCTACCCAAATTTGCAAAAATTTCTTCTTACTACTCTCCTTCACTTCCTCACTGCTCAGAAATTTTCTCCTTGCTCTCTCTTCTCTTTCTCTCAAATGCTCATGAAAGAATTAATGATATTTTCCTCCTCTTCTCCTTTTATTTTAGATCTAGGGATGAGAATAAATGTGAATTTAATTCTCGCTTTTTATTTTTTAACTCACCCATTTAAATAAAAACCCACTTAGCCTTTTATTTCCATAGTCACTTTTTTACTCTCTAAATTTTGATTGACTTTAATAAAGTCACCTTTAAATTAGAATGTAACTTTACCACTTATAAAGTCACTTTTAAAATAGAATGTAACTTTACCACTTATAAAGTCACTTTAGGAGAAAAGTAAAAACTAAATTTGGACACTTTTCCCTAGGCCAAATATCAAAGCCTTAGTGATCCACTTGTCCTCTGGTACCCAAATTTTAACAGAATCCTGGTCCATATAGATACAAGGGAAGGACTGGAGGAGAAGATAACCCTTCATTGGAGACAATTTTCCTGCAAGCAGATCCTTGATTATGAAGGGGTCCCCTTCAGATGTCATAGATGTCACAAGGTAGGTCACCTGTATAAGGAATGTCCTCTTGTTTCTCCATCATCTCCTCCAACAGCAAAGGGAAAGAAGCATCTATAACTATATGAACCACAAGTGGAAGATCAACCTTCACGCTCTTCTAGTCCGATGGATGCGGAAGGGGACACAAATCAGCCTACTTGTACTGTCCAAGTTCTACCTATATTCCCGCCCATGAAGAGATCCTGAACTACTGCGATGATTGCTCCTTCCATGGGTACATCTCCTCCTCTCTGTTCGTCTATTTCACATGCTGGTAATATTTTACATTCTCTGTCTGCAGTTGCATCCATCCCTTGTATGATCTCAACCTCTATAAATTGTTCGCTCAATCCCCCGCAGACTATCTATTCCACCACCACCCCTGCTGTCTATAGTTCGGGGTTATCCAATCCATTTGAGTCTTCCACTTCCTCTCGATCACATTCATATAACCTCCGATCCTGAACCCCTTCCCTTCCTGAGTTGACTGGATTGGGTATCTCATCTTCGATTGTGGAGACCAAACCCTCTTGGGGGCACCCTTCTATGATTTCTAAAGCCATCATGCTTGCTAGGGTCGATGTGGCCCGTGGCAGACAAAACACTATTAAAAGGGTACTTAGAGCAAAGGATACCCTAGCTTTTGTTCCCCCATGGAGTGGCTATCATTTAACTACAGGGGTTTAGCTAGTCCCTCTAAAAAACTAGCTTTCAAGAGGCTCTTGGACTTGGAGCATTGTGACATTGTTTCTCTCCAAGAGGCCCTAGGTATGGTAGAGCAGATTACTCGGATTATTAGCTCTTTGATGCCTAGTTGGAGTTCTCATACATCAGATGTCATTGGGTGATCGGGGGGTATCGCTCTGGGTTATAATTCCCACACTATTAACCCTATCTCTGCTTGGGGTGGCCTTGGTTTCATTGGAATGGACATTTTCTCCTTGAAGCTGGGAAGGAATCTCCACATTATCAATATATATGCTCCTAATCATAATAGGATGGAATTCTGGAATAATCTCTTAGGGATCTCTCTAATCAACAACAATACCATCTTTGGTGGAGACCTCAATTTCACCATTGGCCATAAAGAATCCTGGGGCCATCACTCACAGTTGGATCCCCCCTCTGACCAACTTGATCTATTATTGGAATAACATCACCTTATTGATATCCCTATGAACAGAAATATTCCTACCTAGCATAACTAAAGGATTGGAGATGTGGCTTTAGGAAGAAGATTGGACCGTTTTCTCATTAAAGAAGATCTATTAGCTTCCTTCACAAATTACAGGTAGTGGGTGGGTTTTGGTGGGATCTTGGATCACTCCCCCATCTACCTAGAACTATCTGTCCCATCACAAAATCCCAAGGCCCCTTTCAAATTCAATTCAACCTGGCCTAAGGACCCTGATTATCACATACTAGTAACTGAGTTTTAGAGAGACCACCCACCTACAAATTATCACTGTCTGGCATAGGGATTCTGTTGCAACCTAGTGAATCTTAAAAGACTCTCCATAAACTGGGTTAAAGCCAAGAAATCCAGGGATGATCAGACGTTCTGTGACATTGAGCACCAGATTGATGAGTTGACTAATGAACAAGGCATGGGATACACTTCTATAGAAGCAAAGGCCACATTGACAAAGTTGGAGGCACAAAGATCCTAGATTCTGCTGGAATGGGAAGAGACATGGAGACTCAGAAGTAAAGCTATTTGGCTTCAAGCAACAGATGAAAACAAAAAGTTCTTCCATAATTTTTCCAAGGGGATGTAGGCCAGCAACACTATATGGTAGATTCCAACTGAACACGGGCAGCCAACACACACATTTCATCAGCTAGCACATATGGGGAATACTCACTTTCGGCAACTCGTCAACGCTCCCACCAGAGCATCACTTGCAGAAAGCATTCGAATTGCTAGGGATTTCCCTAATTTTGTGGATCTAGATTCAGTTGAGGATCTTATCGAACCTGTATCTATGGGAGAATTGGAAAGAACTTTGAAATGGTTCAAGAAGGATTAAAGTTCGGGGCCGAATGGATGGTCGATAGAATTCTACCTATCCTTCTTCGAAACAATTGGTTCGGATCTTCTTAATATTATATAGGAATGCATATCTACATGGAGACTATATGATGCCATCAACACTACTTTCATCACCCTTATACCTAAGGTGGACCCCCCTCAATCCTATAGTGATTTCAGGCCCATCTCTCTCTACAATTGTCTGTACAAAATCATTGCTAAGATCATTGCTAACTGTATCAAGCCAATCCTCTCTGATAATATATCCTCTGAACAATTTTCCTTCCTCCACAATCGACAAATCCACAAAGCCATTGGTACTGCCCAAGAAGCCCTCCACTCCATCAAGCTGAAGAATCTGAAAGAAGCCATTCTCAAAATTGATATCTCAAAGGCTTTTGACCATGTCAGTTGTCTCTACATCAGGATGTTATTAACTCACCTTGGTTTCCATATTCCCTTCATTCGATGCATTATGTGCTGCATAACATCGGTCTCTTTTAGTTTCATCATTAATGTCTATGCTTCCCACTTCTTTCATGCAGAGAGGGGAATCAGACAGGGATGTCCACTCTCCCCTCTTCTCTTCCTATTAGTCATGGAAGGATTAAGAAAGATTATCTCCTTTGAAAAAAGGGCTGGAATACTATAGGGTCTCAAGATCACGGACCAATGCATCCTTACCCACCTCTTGTTCATGGATGATGTGCTTATATTCCTCAATGGAGGCATTCATGATTTCGACACTCTTTCTGATGTTCTGTGATTATTTTGTACAACAATGGGGATGGAAATCAATCAACCCAAATCCACCATTACCTTTTCGGCATGCTCTCCATAGGAACATCGTCATGCATACCAAAAGTTTCCCTTCCAGAGTCTACAGTTGGAGGAAGGACTGAAATACCTAGGATTTCACATAAAATCATGTGGATATAAAATTGCTGACTAGACCTGGTTGGTGGTTAAGGTAGAAAAAATGATGAACAACTGGAGCCATCGTTTCTTTTTTAGAGCAGGGCATCTGGTGCTTATTAAATCTATTCTTGAAGCCACTCCAGTCTACTAGATGTCACTTGTTTGGATACCTGAAGACATTCTATGTAGAATACAAAGGATTTGCTACAATTTCCTATGGAAGGGGCATAAGAAAGGTAAAGCTTTTTCCTAGGTCAAGTGGAGCCGCATTGTTGTGCCAAAAGAGTGGGGAGGATGGGGCCTAAAATACCTACTAGCCTTTTCACATGCTTTGGCGGCCAAATTGGGCTAGCTCTGCCTAAAGACCAAGAGATTATGAACTGAAGTCATCACTTACAAATATATTTGGCCTCAGAATATCATGGATTTGGTTCGATTACCATCTTGGAACAGACATGGAGTATCTGTTATTTGGAAAGTTGTCTTACAGACTCTACCCACCATCCGAAGAGGACTAACTTGGCGAATCTGTAATGGTTATGCAGTTCGCATTGGGGTCGACCCATGTATTGGATGGGGCAATCTGTACCAACTCCCCCTGGATTTGATTTCATCTCTTAACAATAGAGGCATCATCACAATAGCTCATATTGTGGTTCAACTGAATTCAACTATTTTTTAACAAGCATGAAAGACAACAGCTATTCTTGGCATACCCAATTTGTGGTCTTAGGAGTGGAGGAAATATACAAATGCATTATTAGAATCTCATGTGCGAATAAGGTATGATGAGGATGAATTGATTTGGGCCCCGGTAGCACATGGAGCTTACACACCTAAAGAGGGATACCCCATCATCCATGCTGCACATAAGCCCACTGTTCTGGAAAATTGGTGGCACATGATCTGGAAACTCAAGGCACCGCCCCGTACCCGCCTCTTAATGTGGAAAATGATCATGAATAAGACACCCACATGCTCTAATCTCATGAAAAGATATTTTCATGGCCCATCTTCGTGCGTTATTTGTCGTCGGGAGGAGGAAAAAAATGATCATCTATTTTTGTCCTACACAATCACACAGCAAATATGGGGGCAGGTTCTGTCCACGTTAAATATTACTCAGAGATAGGAAGGGAGTGACATAAAGGGAGCATGGAATAGTTGGTGGAATGCATCTCCTTCTATGAAAATTCGAGATATTCCTTTGATACTTTGAAGGAATATTTGGTTATGCAGTGACAATATCATTTTCAAAAATTTACAAATCAGGTGGCCACTGATTATTTCAAGGATATGCCATTGCTACAATGAAATCCTGGAGGAGGACCAACCCACCTCGACCTGATCTATCCCTAAAGTTATTGATCAGGCTCACCACTGGGTGTAAAAGTCCAAAGTAAATATAAAATTAATTTCCTAATTAAAATCAGAATCAACAAATAAGTACATACCTATATTATCTGTGATCAATGTCTGCCAGATGACAACAAGGTTTTGGGGACGACTCTCCACCCAACCGTAGGCTCAATTGTGCAAGGATTTGCTACAACTGGCCACCCCCGAGCCCTCAATCAACGTACTACTGCCAATGACTCCTAAGTCTTAGAACTCCATTCTCCCAAGAGAATGCAAGATAGAATCTCGGAATGATGGAATGCAGGAATGCCTCTCATCTTCCTCACCATCTATTAAATAGAACAACATTGGAAGGGGAACCACATGCACACACTTCATGTGTCTACATGCAACTTTATTTTGATTTGTAGCTTTCTTGTTTTATTTCTTTACTTTTCTTTTCATTTTTAGCTTTTCTTGTTTTATTTCCTTCTTTTTGATAGTTTTCTTGTTTTATTTCTATTTATTCTTATTTAGAGTTTTAGTATGGTTATTACTATTTTTTTTTTTATTTTTTTTTATTTTCTTTGTATATATTTTTAATATCATTTATTATTTAACATTTATGATTTATTATTTTTATTATTTATTATTAAGTGATTTATTTATTATTATTTATTATTTCTATTATTAATTATTTTTATTATTTATTATTTATTATTTATTATTATATTATTATTTATTATTCTTATTATTTATTATTTATTATTAAGGGGAGGGATATTACATACTCTCCCCCTTTAAGGAAATTCGTCCCGAAGTTATGTTGAATTATGTATTATGCATTATTTTTATTATTTATTATTTATTATTTTATTTACTTCCTGTTTCCAACACCCTCTGCTAAACTAATATAACCAACAGGCATCGAAAGTCCCCAACACCCCGGGAAATCTCAAGGAATCTCTGTCCTTTTTCCCACTTTCGGCACCAGGCTAAGCCTAACCCAGTCTGTATCCTAGTCCAAGGCTGGCCCCAAGGCTCGCGCCTGACTCAAACCTCATCTGCCCCAAGGCAGGCATCCGTTCCGGTACTCAATGACCCTGGGCATCTCGCAAGGCTGGCCCACTCCCTCCACAACTACGAAGGCGCACAACCCCAGTCATCGAAGTCCTTTACATCCCTTCCAGACTTCGGCATCCCAATCTAATAACAAGCACCTAGCCTAGAACATCAGGCACTTGGCCTCCTCAAGATGGTGCCATAGCTCTTCAGGAGCTATCCATCAAGAGCTATACACAAGACAAAGGAACCACTGGCATATGTAGTGTTGATTGAGATTTTTCCTCAACCCATATGGTGTTACTTATTCTCCCTCATGCGTATGGGCTCGCATGAGATCATCAAATAAACTGGCCCTCTCGGCCCATTTGTGGAGTCCTTTGAATCATATGCATCCAATGCATTAACCATACCATCATAGTATCATAGGAAATAATCCACATGCCAACTCTTGCATGTCAGCATAAGAACATTCATCTTTGTTAATTGCAACATTATGAATAATAAGGAATTGCATGCTCATGCATGTCATAGATTTGTATAGAACTATCGCATGCTTCAGTTATACCATCAACATAATTATATTAAGGACATATCATGACTTCTCATAAATGAACCACATGTCAGTAATCCTCATATTATAGCATCATAATTCCTATGCCATGTTATGCATATCATAACCATCATGAGTATTGAACATTAAATACCTATCATCACTTAGTAAATGAATATGTCAATATATCTTGACATAACATCATAATACCTCTGCATATCGCTACTATCATATGGATACCTTATCACTATAAGAACCATATGTACATCATTATCTTCCTACCATGATAGCATGAAACATCATCAATATGTTTTCATCAAGTTGTCAATTACTTTTCAATAATCAGTTCAACTTCTTTCTACTAGGTAGTTGATTTTTTACACCAATGGTATAATCATCTAAGTACATCGTTAAATTTCACATGAGCCTCATCATCTTGAGTCTTAATCTCTCGTCATAAATTCTTCCTACTGATAGCATCATTATTTAAATCATCTATCTCAAAATTAAAATCCTTTGATTTTACATCCATTTACCCTTTGGCTTACTGATTCCAATACCGTTATATGCAATTGCATATAAACATTTTTTCATCATGATTTAATTTTATATCATGGTTAATTTACTTGCAAGGATTTGTTAATCCATGTTGACTTATTTAACAATCAACACTTCATCCACAGAAATATTTTCTGATCTCGTCAAGTTCGTAAAGTTCGTATCTCAATACCACTTGATTGCTTTCTCATAAATTCAGTTTCATCAAGTTGGGCAAAAGACTCTTTCTTATTAAATAGTATCATTATTTTAGATTTTGAAATAGTTGGAAACACTACTACCATCATTGTCCATGAGAAACTTAAATGTGGAAACGACCTCTTTTAACGTTATGGAAAGTCCTACTCATGAAACAATGGGTCAAGTACAATCTCTATTAATTGACTTTCACTTCTTTTGTCACTATGTACACAATCCTTCTCAAGGTATCCGTCTAAAATTTCTAGCAACATTCCTTCTTATATCTTCCTCGTTTATTATCATTTGGTCATCATGCAACTTCACACCTTCACATTTTTAAAATATGTAGATCATCATTATGACCATTACCTATGGTGTTTCTAGCTCTACTCATTAATACCTTTAAAAGAACTTTCTTCTTGATAGAACATCCCTTCATTTTCTCCTATTCGATATTCATAGATATATTTTTCTTTTTCTCCCTGTCTTGATTTCCTACTATTCCATGTCTATTGGCTTCAAAAATGGAAGTTTCTTCACTTCATTCTAGTTTATTAAATTGACTTGAATTTCTCACCTCCAATCATTGTGGTTTTTCCTCCTCTCCTATAGCATTGATATACCTTGGAAATGTTGTTACTATTTCCAACTTGGGTAAGACCTGATAAATAAATTCATTAAGATAGCTACCAAGTGTAATCCACTTATCTTTTCCTGTTTTAAGACATCAACATAATAAAATCTCCTTATCATACGTCTTGTTATCCATAATTCATTCATATAGTTAGTCACCTATGAAAAACTTTACAATGTGGCTCTCCCATTGTTATAGATGTTGTTATGCACACAACTTATCTTCTCCAATCATTCTATTTATCATACCTTACAGGTTCCTTAAAATAACCTTCATTATTACCCTGATTTTTCAAGTTCATTAGTTGATTGCCAATATTTTCTTCTTTATGTGCATCATCCTTAGATAGACCTTATAGTGATACCTTTAGAGTACCAAGTCATGATTATACCAACTCTTCCATTAAGTTCTAAAATCAGTTGTTTCTTCTTATTGATTTCTTACCCCTGTTGTGATACTTCTTCTCTACAATCCAAGTTGGCCATAATCACATGAACTATCATTAACAAGTTTCTCCTTTCCATTTCTCTTTCGACATCTTTATCCACTATATGTAATTAAACTTGAATCACGAAACCTCATGTAACATTATACTCAACATCTAAACTTAAATCCAAGTTTGTACAATTTTCCATTGAGAATATAGTAGTAAATGAGCATATACATGTAATCTGAATAGCAATGGCAGTGTAAAATTAAATTTATTAGAAGATCATATTGAGAGAGTTGTGTTCTTGCAATAATAGACCAGAGAAATGCCAAGCCAAATAATTAGTGAATAGTATGATCAACATTCAAGGAATGTTATCTCTGTGTTTTTAGATCAGATTGAACAATGAAATAATGAACATATGCTAGTGAACAATGATCATCTAAAGGTATTAAGATATCAGAGTTTATCCACTGTCAATTGGAACAGATTTCACTATTTTAGAGCACTTTAATTGGTGACAAATTTTAACTTCAATTATCCAAATAATTCAAAAGCTATGTTGTAAAATGAACTAGTGGTGAGTGGTTACACCAGCATTGGAGATTTGTTACAAAAAACATGCCAGCAATTAGACATCGTTAATTATGGGTAGATTATCACCATCCAAGATTACAAGATTTTTTCCAATGAATCAATGAGTCATAACAAAACTATATACCTTTAATTAGGTGACTCATTTAGAATTTCACTTTTTTATGTGGTTGTAATGGAGAGAACCGTTGTAGCACTTTTTTTATTATGAAATAGTATTTAGAAAATGATAAGAGAATGCAAGCACAAACAACTCAAGAAAATGAGATAGTGGTTTTAACATGTAATGAGATTCTAATGAGAGCAGAGAACCAAAGAATCTGTTGTCTATAATGATGCATGGGAAAACCAATGAGGAACTAATGTGTGCACCAAACTTATACCAGCCAAACATTTTTAGTTGATCTTCCAAAATAAATGGTGGTACCCCTAGAATTTTAGGTCTCACTTCCATAATTTAATATCTTACTTTTGTAATGATTTTAGAGAAATAAGTTGTTGTAGCTAGTTTAACAAGTATATCAGAGTCTAATAATAACAAAGTTAAAAAGTTATTATCAGACTTTATGAATTTAATAAGATATATTTTATCATAAATTATCAATAATCACAATACTTAAACCATAAATTACCATAAATTATCAACAATCACAAATTTGTAGTATAAAACCATGGAAAACATGAGTTAGAAGGTCATAATGATTTCAGAATAAATCTTAGAGAATTGTCTCAATGTATAATCCAAATTCGAATGAGTAAAGCTTAAGAATATTGGTGGCATTATTGTGTTAAGAAGGTACTTTGATATTCAAAAGAAATTTATTCATCATTATATGTCACACCAATATTAATTCCACAGATTCATGATTTTTAAGGATCGAACTGTAGAGTGAAATATTTAAGTATCTATTTAAGCAATCATAACTTATGTTAGAAGAACTAAATGGACTGCTTTTAACAAAATAAATCATTAAATAAATTTATTGAATGTATCTTGAGATTTTTATGGCTATTAAATAATTACTCCCAGGAAATTTAAGAAATCAAACCATCAAAGAAATATTCCACACCATAATAAGAAGAGACACTGCCACCCGACCCAGAACCGGATCGGATGACTGGGAAGGTTATTCCTCCCCAACAGCAAAATAAAATCATTTTATTAATTATATGGCCTGCCTGCAAGCGCACCTGCGAAGGAAACACCATATCGAATACCTAAATTACAATACATTTAGCCATATTAATTTCCCAGATAAGACATAAATTGTCTACATAAGACATAAGATTGTAAGCTTGCGGCCATGGATATGCGTGTTCCTGCAAATTCCATTGTTCCTTTCAACAACAATGTTGAGAAATATGCACACACAATAAGACCAATAGTACCATTTCCTCATCATAGCCCGATCACATAATCTCCACCCACTCAAATAGCCAACTGCATACTTGGTGGCTCTCCAGCTAACAAATGCAAAAGTTGTTGGCGCTTGGACCACGGTGTTTAACAACTAGCAGAAATCATTGTAGAAGGGCGAGCAATTGTTTTCATTCATATCAGAAGGAATGCAAATAGATTAGCGGACCTCCTTGCCAATAAAGGGGTGGAAAATAATCTGGCTTTGTGTTAGCTCACACAGAGTTCTCTCTCAATTGTCACCAAGTTCTCTCAATGTCAAACCCTCATCTCTCAAAACAAGATGCTTCAAAAAAAGAAATACCAATTCACTTGTAATCAAGATTTATGACAAGATTATTAGCTTACAACAATGATTCAATGAAGCATGTAAGGATTAATCAATAAAGCAAGTAAAGGAAATGACAATTAGATGAAAATGTTAGAACAATAACTCAAATGCCTTAATAGAAAGTGCTCTTAAAAATCTTCACTTATAATATGTTATGACAAATGGAGCAAGTGAGAATTATGCAAATGAAAGCACAAGTAAATGATCGTAGATGAGATTACTAATTAGGAAATTAAATATATACTACTTCAATCTAAAACACAAGTGAGATAAAGACGAATTACTCAATGTAATTTAGACCAAATAGCCAATGAGATCAAACAATTAGCAATGAAGTCTAGATTTATTAATGACCAAGTGAAGCAATCCAATAAATTAGATATAAATACAATGAATTGAAAATTAAATTAAAGAGTTAGTCACTTCCGCAAGAAATCCTCCCTTTTAAATAAGGAGATGGGATACAATAGAAATAAAACTGAAACTCACTCAAGAAAATGTATTTTTATTATGAGATTACAAAGGAATAATCTCTTAAATAGTAAAAGAGAATTTTCAAATGAACGTTTAAATACCCCTCCTGAAAATATTAATGAGAGAAAATACAAGGACTAATATAAACTTTAAGAAAATGAATTTCCAACATATATTCTACTGGCAAGGAACGAAAAGAGGAATAATGCATTCCCGCATCGTGATTAGTAAAACTAATAATCCCACTTTGAAGATTAAAAATATGGGGCATAATAACTGAAAACGTTGAGTAACTCCAAAATTTAATACCAAAATAGCTTCAGCAAAATAATAGTCAAAATTCACTTGTATTTGGGTTCGGTAAAGTCAAAATAATCTGACTCGACGACAGATGGTCAATTGAGTTAACTCAGTGACAACTCGAGTTATTAAATAATAAAGAAAAATAGACTTCGTCGTTTATGACAAAGATTGATAACCAAAACTGCTAAGTAGACTGATTGTATTAATTTTAACCATGAGTGAACTAGGCCATGGTGGGCACATGAAACTATATTCGAAGTAACAATTTAAAACAACATGAGCTTTCTCGAAATTTAACTTCCTTCGCAATTGCATCAATTGAGGGGTGGATCACATAAGGATAGAAAACTTGAAAATTAAATTATTTGACTATCTTTCGAAGGACCCAAAATTTAATAATCCATAACTCCGTTCCCTCTGCGTGGAGGCACCAAAAAAAATTATTGACAATACTAAAAGTTACCATTAAATAAATCTTATTGTATTTCATTCTTTCACGGAAGAGAATCGAGTATTGTAAATTCGTTTTCATTAAAATTCACATAATATATTAGGAGGAAACTCCCTAAGGTAAAAGGAATAATTTATGGGCTATCACACAAGGGTTTTAATAATCAAGGAAAGAGGGGCTTTACAAGAATATAGAAACTCTGGGGTTATGGACAACTACTACTTGCATGCACTCTTTTTTTTTTTTTCTATTTAAATTAAATTATTTCACTTCATTAAAAAAAATATGGATTAATTTAATTAAGGTAAAATAAAAAATTTCTCTTTTAAAACCCCACGTTGTATACAATTACAAAGCTTTCCATGCCTCCATGGGCTCTACTTGAGAATCCCCAACAATTCCCAAGAAATTTGATTATAAATAATTGGGTGGTCTCTGGATTAAGAAAATTGGAATAAACAACCAGTAAAGATGCAGGGGACAACAAGAAGGAGCCCGGATATGAAAATATGTACATGATAAGATTAGCTGTGGAGATTACTCATAGGAATAACTTTAAAAATGAACACCATCAAAATATAACTATGCAGTAAGTATGCACTGAATAAAAAATTTACGTGTATAGCGAGGGTTTGTAGAAAAAATATGCGGCCTCCTGGAAGTAACCATCCTGTAACTTCAAAACAAGTCAAGTTAAAAATTCCAACAAAATAATTTTTTCTTGCTAAGATGCCCATAGGCCCTAAGGGTTGAGCCAAAGCTCTGATACCATATGTAACAGTCCAAAGTAAATATAAAATTAATTTCCTAATTAAAATCAGAATCAACAAATAAGTACATACCTATATTATCTGTGATCAATGTCTGTCAGATGACAACAAGGTTTTGGGGACGACTCTCCACCCAACCGTAGGCTCAATTGTGCAAGGATTTGCTACAACTGGCCACCCCCGAGCCCTCAATCAACGTACTACTGCCAGTGACTCTTAAGTCTTAGAACTCCATTCTCCCAAGAGAATGCAAGATAGAATCTCAGAATGATGGAATGCAGGAATGCCTCTCATCTTCCTCACCATCTATTAAATAGAACAACATTGGAAGGGGAACCACATGCACACACTCCATGTGTCTACATGCAACTTTATTTTGATTTGTAGCTTTCTTGTTTTATTTCTTTACTTTTCTTTTGATTTTTAGCTTTTCTTGTTTTATTTCCTTCTTTTTGATAGTTTTCTTGTTTTATTTCTATTTATTCTTATTTAGAGTTTTAGTATAGTTATTACTATTTTTATTTTTATTATTTTTATTTATTTTCTTTGTATATATTTTTAATATCATTTATTATTTAACATTTATGATTTATTATTTTTATTATTTATTATTAGGTGATTTATTTATTATTATTTATTATTTCTATTATTAATTATTATTTATTAATTATTTTTATTATTTATTATTTATTATTTATTATTATATTATTATTTATTATTCTTATTATTTATTATTTATTATTAAGGGGAGGGATATTACACTGGGCCTATTTTGATGGTTCAGCACAAGCCCAAGGGTGTGGGGGGGGGGACTTCTTCTCCACCTATCTGACTCCCTTTTTCTCCACATTTGCATGGGCCTAGGTGTGGGCCCTAACAATTATGTCGACCTCATCTCACTTCAAACATCTGTTATATTGTGCACTAAACCAAAACTGTAGACAATTACAGATTTTTGGGGATCCTAAGATTGCTATAAATTGGTTCAATTGCACATCTTCATGGTATGTTCATTCACTCAAGAACATTTTGGATGATGCATTATTTTTAAAATCACATTTCGATCAGATTACATGTATACATATTTACAGGGAGCACAAAAATTGCGGATCAACTTTCAAAAGAGGCAGCACAACAACCTAAGGGTGAATGGATGATTCAGGAACAAATACAGGGACAGGCCTATCAGTATTATCACAAACCTTACATAGAACAAATGTAGCAAAAGACCAATAGGCCCTAATTTTTCATAGTTTTTTGTTATGCACCAGCTAACAGAAAATCTACAGCAAAGAATTTTTGAAATTTTGTAATATTTTTGTATAAACTTTTACTGAACTTTGAAGGTCCACCCTAAATGGGTAATATGTATAGACCTATATACTTTTTAATTACTATGATCACACTTATAGCATATGCCACAGGCATCTACAACATGTAATTTTCCATATATAATAGAAAATTACGATTTTCCCTTGGGAAAAAAAAGATAAATTCATTTTGATTATTTTATTATAATGATTGATAAGTTATATTTTAATTTGTCATTTTCATTTAGTTACATTGTTACTGTCACATCACCAAAACAGTTAAATATTGATAGAAATTCTGTGTAATTAACAATATTATATATAAGTTATTACAAATTAAATTTTTTAAAGTGGAATTGTTTAAATTTTATAGTTTAAAATATTTAATTTGTTTTGATAATTTATAAACACACTGAGTTTGATTTTTTTCATATCTATTTTGTTATAATGATAGATCACTCATATTTGTATTTGTGATTTTGATTGAAAATTTGTAAATTATATGTGTATTTAGTATTATTATAATTAATTAAACTTCAGTATTCCAAAGATTCTCTTAATAGGGAAAAATGGCATCGTGTTTATGTGGTTACAAGCCCCTCTCGTAAGGCTTCAAGCACGGACGCGTATTTTCTCTTCACAATTTTTACATGAGATTTCAAATTTGTGGATTTTTTTTTTGGTTTGTGTGGTAATTTGAAGTTTGGATAATGCTTATGGGGTTGCTTATGTAGTTTCGTAATCTTTTAAAGTGTATGCTGTGGTTTTAATTATACCTATAGTATAGGTTTATTTTAATATTTGATTGGTTAAGTATTTATTAGAGTGTGGAATGGGTTTTTTTGGAATAATTTAGAAAAAAAAAATTGTGTTTTTGGAGAGATTTAATGCTTATCTAAATTAGAATTTTTTTTATAATTTTGTTAAAATCTTTATGCATAATAATATTTTTGTTTTTTGTTTTATTAAAAGTTTCAAATTTTTATTTTATTAAAATTTTCAGAGTATATATAATTAAATACATATCTTCATGACATATATGTTAATGATATTTTTATTTTTTGTTTTATTAAAATTTTCAAATTTTTATTTTATTAAAATTTTCAGAGTATATATAATTAGATACATATCTTCATGAAATATAAGTTAATGTCATTTTTTTATATGTATTATTATTATATCTATAAAAAAAATAAAAAATAAAATCATCTGAATTGTATAGATGGTGCATGCAATTATAGGAAGGCCCATGAGGATTGTGAAATTCATATTTGTGGAATTTCCCAGTTAAATATGGCCTAATTCTGAAGGAAAATACGCAAGGAAGTAGGGGCTTGGTATGCATCAAATTTGGCTAAGTATTCGCTTAAGCTTGTTTGGGAAGCAATGAGATAGATAGAGAGAGTGCATAGGTTGCCCAAGCTTGAGCAAAGCATTCTAATCTTCTCATATTTTCTGATTAATGAAATATACAAATAGCAAGGGTTTTTAGTTGTGGCTTTCCCTAGAAACATATTGGGTTATGTGTCATTGAATTATTTTTCTTTTATGCTTCATGATTTGAGCGATTGTTTATTGTTTTTGCTAATGAGTAGAGTAGATTCAAGCCAATTGTTTTAGCATATTACAATCTACAGTTTGAATCTACAAGGAATTTCTACATGGTAAGAGCTAAAATCACATAGAAGAGAAGAATTCAAAGTTGTCCTTGCAAATTGATGGTGCCCTAGTTTAGGGTAGATCCAGAAGACCCTATGTGCAGACTTCTAAATGGAGCTAGAAGGCTGCTAGTGAGCAGATGAGCGAGTCAATGTTTAATGACAAAAAAGGGAGTTGTGATCATTGGTATTGGTAGAATGAGGAGCAAAGATATTCCCCATAGGGAGATCGAGACCTAGAGGGATTCTAGTTTCAAAGGGAGCAACCCTATGGAAGCTAGTACCTCAAGATTTGGGGAGATTAGGCTCATTATTACAGTAGTTGCAGCAACAGTGCGAAAGCAGCAGCAATATGAATAGATCCGATTTAGCTCATGCATGAAAAGCCTTGAGGAAAAAGGTAGAGACTAGAAATTTGGTGGTTGAGAGGGAGCATGAATTATCTCTTAACATGTAGCCTCAAAAGCAACCTTAGCATGTTGTGGAGCAGCCGAAATTGGAGAAGAAGAGAGGAGACCTAGTGGAAACACCCACTCAATCAAAGATCTCCAGTAGAGGAGTAATTTCGAGCCAAGTGGGTAGAAGGAGCACTTGCATCCATACCTCCGAGTGTGAGGTGTGGCGATATGAAACCTTAGTCGAAGAGTTTCAGAAATTAGGCAAGATCCATTGAGGTGTTTTTTGTCTCATGGATCATTACCTTGTTACGGGGGACCCATAATATTTAGTAGCAAGAGGATCAGTGTTAGTCAGATACTGAGGAGTGCAAAGCAATGTTGATAGAAGAGCAAGAGGTTCAGTAGTAGAGTTAGTGGAAGCACATTTTTTTCCCAGACACAATTGATTCAATTTATTTTGTTTGGATGGTTTTTGGTTGCCAGATGTTACAGTAACAACAACAACAGTGACAAGAGTTCATGTAGAACATTCCAAATGTACCATATCGGGATAGAGTTGAATTCATTTCTTTTTGATAGGGAGTGTTGAAAATAGCAACAAGAAATGTTAAAAATAGTATCAAGAAAGATCCTGATTTAATTCGTCATCGAATTACATTGGGAATAAAATTGTAATTCCACATCTCCTGACAACTTGTAATAGTTAACTAAGTTAATTTTGATTTAGTTATCTTAGTTACTTCGATTTGAGCATCTAACTTGAGTCATGTAGAGTGTCTCTTACATTATAGGAGCCCTGGTTGAGTTTATTTTGAGTTGTAATTATTTAATTCGGTCTAATTGAGTTAAATTCAGTTAAACTAGTTCCAACTATGGAGGAATTAGTGGGAGATCCAGTAGTGGCATGTAACTTGTAGTAGTGGGGTGTAACCAGTAGTGATCAACCAGTAAATTGAATATTCACTCATAATTAACTTATGCATCTCAGATTAGAGAAAGACCCAGTTGAGATTGGAGTTCAGGGATAGTGTAGTATTAGTTGTATAATCATCTGAATTGTAAAGATCATGCATGCAATCATAGAAAGGCCTATAAGGATTGAAAAATTCATATTTATGTAATTTCCCAATTAAAATGGGTTAATTCCCAAGGAAAATGCGCAAGAAAGTAGGGGCTTGGAAGGCATCAAATTTGGCTAAGTATTGGGTTGAGTTAGTTTGTGAAGCAATGAGATAGTTTGTACTTGTGCAAAGATTGTTCGAGTTGAACAAACATTGTATTTTCTTCTCAAATCTTCTCGTTAATGCAATATAGATAGTTGGGGTTTTGAGCAGTTTCTTTTCCCATAAAAAAATTGTGTTACGTGTGATTGAAATTCTTCCTTTTCTGTTTCATTAGTTCATGGATCAATTTTTATTTTCGTTGATGGCTAGAGTAGATTTATGTCTTTTGTTTGAGCATATCACATAAGCAGTTTGAATCTACATAAAAATATACAAGGGGATTGGTGGAGTGGAGAAGTTATGCAGAAGGAGCATGTGGTGTGATGGTGAAGCCATTCGTTGATACAAACCACGTTGAACATTAACCACAATCAAGCATAAATTTCACCACCTTTGCTTCCCTATAACGTTTTAGGCAAATTAACAACAACTCTTATCCTCTAATTCCGATTCTTCTTCTCTCTCAGATTTTTTATGATTGGAAAACGTTTTCAGCGTCGCCTCATCGATTCCTCTTACACCACCTTCACCGGCATGGTTTTCTTTTTCATTGGCATCCCTGGCTCTGTTTGGACCTATAGTCTTAGTTAGACATATTTGACAGTGGAACCACGCGAGTAACATTAGCAAGCATACGCTCAATATAACCATGGATGCAAGCGCTAACATCACAAACATCGAAATCTGATTTGGTTATTAACTTGAAGATCTCAGCAAGAAGTCTTATGGTTGCCTCGCGATGGTCGCCTTATTTATTTATTGCAAACCCTAGAACCTACAAAAATATGACAGGAAATAAATTAATGAATTCATGAAGCTATCTTCAGATCAAACTGCAGTACAAGACTTTAATTTTCAAATGAAATATCATAGATACCAAATCCAATGACATAGCCACCACCATAACCTGAATGATAGGCACCATTGATTTCTCAACGTCCACCATAGCTCGACTCATATTGATCACCACCTTTACCATAGTCGTCATTAGAAAAATAACATTATTAGCATACACTGTGTATTTGGAGCCAAAACCAGTGTGGAAAACTTGTTGTCGATATGGCCGTTACCGTTTTTCTGGCCCATGAAGGATTTGAAATACAACCACGATCATCCCTTCCTCAAATCGGTAGCCACGTTTGAAATAAAACCACGACGATCCCTCCATCAAATCAACAGTCATGTTACCACGAATCTGTCCCTCGCTCGAATCGACAGCCACGTTACCGCGAGTTGCTGGTGTGATGGAAAACGAAAAATTCACTAGGCTTTATCACCATGATGCAGGATGCTTCACCTCTAGGCTCAAGGCATCGCTCTATGCTCTAGACTCAAATGAAGGATATTCCTTCAAACTCCATTGTCGCCATCCACTTGTAAAAAAACTAAAAAGTCAACATCGATACATCCACCCCAGGTTGATATAGAGACGCCTTCGTTGAACAATTAATTAACATGCATTGTTTATATATATATATATATAATTTTAATTGAATAAAACACATAAGCTACAGTAATATTAATATTTACAAAACTGTTATTTTACATGTTTTAGTGTAAATTTTATTTTATTTGTTTGTAATATATATTTTGTATTTTTAATATATATATATATAACCATTGTACAATTTTGTATTTTTTTATATACGATATTAATTACAAGTTATTTATGCATGTGTTTTGTTATTAATATAAAATTTATTTACATGTTTTTAGGTTGAGGTGTGGGTTTTATAAAGGAGCTACATGGAGATAAGGAATGGAGATAAGGAATGTAGATTTTCATGATGCCAAGTTATTAGGCCACTCTAAAAGTAGTGAAGGCAATTCCAAATCATGAGAGATAGTAATTTTCAAATCATGTAATGCTTATTTGTGCGCCAACGCATGCAATACAAATATGTTTGTAATGATTTTTTTTTTGTTTGGTTATGATCACCATTATCCTGAGAGAGAATGTGACATAGCTTAAAGGGTTAAGGTCAAGTCAGTCTAAGCATAGGTTTTCAAGATGGGTCAAACTATGACTACAGATACTTCTTGAAGAACTAACAAGGTAATAAGAGCAATGGTATTATGATCGTATCAAAATAATATATCAAAAAAAAAATGTTTGAGGGGACATTGTCAAAATTCATAAGAATGACTTTTAAATTTCAAATATTTAAGGGATGTTGTGGCCACAACACCCCGCAATTTGGGTTGCTGCACATGATAGCTTTTGTGGTGATAACCTTAGGTGTCTTACATGGGTGATGGCGAGGGTGATGTCGTTATTGTACCTGGGGAAAAAGTTGTTCAAACTCACTTGGATCTTCTGCGAGGTACCATGTAATAGCCCTAGGTTAAAAGTTCATGTAATAAAAGTTAATAAAGACAAAATAAGATGACAGTCAAGGGACACTTATTCCAAGATGAATGTTGAGAAAAATATCCTAGTGGGAACTACATGTTGTGTTTATGGCTAAGGGGAAACTGGAAAGGAAATGGAAAAGGCTTTGAAAAGGAACAAAGGCATTAATTGACATTTTATTTACGAAAATAAATAAAAATGGGAGAAAAGAGAAGTGAAAGGTCACAGGTTTTATGTGAGGAGGAAATTGAAGGAAAATAATGGAAATTGAAGAAATTAGAGGCATCATCAATAAAAACACATCAGAGCATCAGTTTGTAGGATTTTTTCAATTCGGTTTTCAAATTAGTCTCAGAGAGAAGAAGAGCAACAAGAGGAGAAGGAAAGAAAGAAAATAAATGAAGGACAAGGAAAGCAAAGGAAATAAAGGATCAAGCAAGGAAAAGTTAGATCAACCAGTTTTAGAAGGAATACTTACAGGTAACAAGTTGCATGTATGATTTCCTAGTTGGTTTTGAAATTCATGGTATGTTCATGTTGGTATTTGGTTCTTTCTCTATCATTGGCACGAATTTTGTCAAGTTTTGACAACAAATTTTAGCCTTTACTTGTCATTTCTAGATAGTTGTGGTGTGATAGGAGTTTTCTCGATTTGAGATTTGGATTGCCATAAGATTTTGGATCTGAGTAAGGTGGTCTCAAGAAAATTCCCAAAGGCCTAGGAATCCCTTGATCGGTAATGGTGGGATACATATTAAAGCCTGAGTGTGGAGACGGGAAAATTCCTTAAGGTATTGGAGAATAAATTCTGAGGCATCCAACCTCGTTTTGGTTTTTTGATCTCTGCACCAGTTTAGGTGAGATCACAGTATGGTGAGAATGGAGGTGGTTTAACCTATGGATTCCCTTAGTTTCTTATGGATTGTTTTATCCCATGAGACCCCATATTCATGGTTGGAATATGGAACGGGAGTGATTGGTTGAAAGAAAGAGTTCAGCAAATCTATGGCCGGGTGGTATGTGGAAGTCCCAAACCTGGTTGGGTTTTTCCTATGTGTTGGGCCACTATATTTTCATCATTTTTACCATTTATTAACATGTATTTCATTCATTCCCACCATTCTTTTATCACACTGTTTTTCATAATTTATCATTTAATTTCATTTCATAATTATTTATGCTCTTGTGGATAAGTAATACTTGTTCTCCTTTATTTTTAATAAATTTATGATTATTATGCACGATTTTTCCAATGATGATTTATTAATTAAATTTCTATAGCATCACTTATGATTTTAGCCTCCAAGATCTCTTCCAGATTGCAAATTTGATCTTCAACACATAGTCAAATATTCCAACTCAGAAATTCAGTGGGATAAAAAGTGACAATTTGGAATTGGACGTTTCTGGGAAATGAAGATGAATCTTGAAAATCCGAGACATGGGTTTTGTGCAGAACGAACCAAATTAGTCTTTTGACAATTATAATTCCAACATTCGGTCGAGATTGAGAGAAACACAACGTTCTTTGAAGGTGATTTTCTCATATTTGTTACTGTGATTGATTTCCAATTCTTCCAATTGCAATACTAGATTCAACTTGTTCCAACTGAACCATGATCGAGAGATATTTCAGATCTGGTATTTCTGATCAATTTGTTTTGGGCAATCCAAAATTGTAAAGGAAATAAGTTTGTAATCAATTTATTTGTAATTTCCCTTTTCTCTCTGTGTATTTAAATGATAACAGAGATCAAAGAGGGGGGGATAATTATTGAATTAGAGGTAGAGCTCAGAGCTGTATTGTATCTATTTCTAATTTTTAATGAAAGGAGCTATCAATGGAATTTCATAATCTAGTTGTAATCTGATTTGAATTATTTTTCAAGGCAGAACTAACTCTTGGGCAGTTGGGCCCACTACCTTGGACGAGTTGTTGCCTTGAACATATAAAGTAGTTTAGTTGTGTGTTTGTTTCTTTGAATTTCAATTGTTGTTCCTTAAAGTAAATTTCCTTTTCTTCAAAGTAATTTGTTGGCTGCTGCATTTTCCAAATTTGTTATTTCCTACAATTTCTAGATTTCATTTAATTTTCTACTCTAAATTAGCATTTGAATTATGTTAGGTGCAATAGGTTAAATTTCCAATTCAGCAAAGTGTGATTTAATTTAGTATTGATTCAAACCATGTGATTAGCATAATTCTTTTCCTATCATTTACTTTCTACTTTTTAAATTAGTATTATTATTCAAGTCTTACATTTTATTTCTTGTTGAATGCACTTGGTAGTGTAGAACGCAATCATGTAGAGCCAGTGTTAGTTGTTGGTAGTTGCTTGCATATATTTTGTCAATTTCCTTGAAACAGAAATATGTTCCTCTGGTTAATGATTAGTGTTCAAGTGATTAGTTTTTTTTATTAACAAATTAATTTACTCAACATTTTGGCATCATTGTCGGGAAGGTAGTCAATTATCACTACCACACTAATATCTGGTTTTAGATGAATTCCTGACTCCGAGAGGGTTGGATATTAAAGACAGAAGGTAACAACCTACACACACACCCTAGCTAACTTGTGGTGAGATCTTCCCTTTATAGGTAGTTTCAGGTCATTTATCATGCACTGATAGAAGTAGGAAATTTTAGATGTAGAATTTTAAAAAGGGAAAAAATCTTATGATTTCACTCAAGTGGTGATGTAAGCACCACCCATTTCACTGACCAACTGGTAGGAAAAGTTGAAGGAGGAGCCTTGGAGCAACACATGAAGAACATCTTTTATTTTCGAAAGAAATTGCACACATCACTACTTTTGAATTCCCTATCAGAGATCTAGGAGGAGTGACACAAATGCACATCATTTCCCCATCTACTCAACCAAATTTTCATGGTTTGAAAAATAAAGACCCATATACATTCTTATTTGAGTTTTAAGTACTTTGTAGAGGATACAATTATTGTAATAATGCTCAAAGGTTGAAAGTGTTTCCTCTTACTCTAAAAGGAGCATCTCTCCAATGGTTTATGAGCCTTGGTGGGAATTGCATTCAAACATGGGAGGACATGAAGAATGTATTCTTGAAGAAGTATCGAGACTACTGCAAGGCCAACGGAGATATTTTTAGAATGACACAAGGGGGACATGAAAAATTAGAGGACTATGTGGAACGATTGCAATACAATCTGCACAAATCAAAGCATAAGCATTTGGAAAAAGAGATCTTGAAAAAACTCATTCTTAAAGGAATCAAAGATGAATTTTTGGAACTCTTAAATCTGATGGGAAAAGGTGATGTGTTTCAGCTATCATATGATGATTTTTTTGAATTATGCATAAGGTATTCAAGAGGAATCTCTAAGGCTGGTAAGAATTATAGAGAAATTTCTTCTTTCTTTTCCAAGTCTACTATAAGAACAAGAGATATAGGAGCTGAAATCAATTATTTATTTGAACATTTTAAAATTGATTTTATTATCTCTCTAAATCCATAATTGAATGTTTTGTAGGTTAAGAAAAATCAAGAAAAAACTGAAGAACTGTTTTTCCCTCATTATTGAAAGGAGCATCCCATGGATAGTTTCTCTTTCTTACCTGGGATGAAAACAATGTATCAAAGAAACTGAGAAGTTGCAACAAGCTCACAACCATGGAAACCTTGGCCTACATGTATGGTTCCAAACACTTTCTCCTCATTTTCTTACTTGCATAATCCATTGTAGAATACTCCTATGTTAGGTCAACCATTCCAATCTCAATGTAACCCCCATCAATCTTGTTCACAAGGTTGGCATGGATCATCTTATGATTACATGACTACTTTCCCTCATCCAATAGCACAAACACATCATCCATATTCTTTACCAGGTTTTCAACAACATATTTCGTATCTATCAAGATCAACCACACAACCCAATCAGCTACATCATCAAAATCCTCCACGCCCTACACAATTTCCTGCTCAATCCATTCCACACCCTCACAGTAATAAACCGATACAGCATGCTTACAGTGCTAAACTACAAAATTTACCCACCCATTCCATCTCACATATACCATTACAGAAAAATTATATTGAGATTGGGAAGGTCTCAAATCCAAACATTGCATAAGTTATGGAAGAAAATGAGGTTTCTGCTAGTCCGTATCAACACGAAAATGAAATCAACAAGACATTGGACACTCAATTTTTTGAATAATTTCACGATATGAAAACTATAGAAAACCAAGAAAGAAAAGGCTATATTGAATCTTGGTTTCACTCCATCATTTGTTTACAGCACCATTCCATACTTCAGCAATTTTTGGCACCATCTTTTCAAGGGAACTCACTCTCTCCTACCTTGGTATTTATTAACGTACATTTTTTTAATTTGGGTATGTACATACTTGAGACCTTGCTTCGAAAATGCCTCCACTAGAAGTACTCTTATACGTAGATATATTTCATCTTTCTTGAAGTATAGTAGGTTAGTGTAAAAAAATAGAATAAATAAGGAGACAAATAAATAAATTTCTTTATATGTAAAAAGATTGTCCTTGTTGCAATATGTTGTGTAAATCAATATTGGTGATAGATATTCAATTTTTTTGTGTATGTAGACATATTATATTTAAAATCAGGTTTATACAAACACTCATCACCATTTTGGGAAAAATTGTTTGTTTACCATATTTTATGGCATGTGGGTTTGAGAAAATTACTAAAAACACAGTCGGGAAAGTCATGTTTTGAGGGACCAAATGGGCATATTTTCAAAACAAGTTTCTATAATAAGTATCCCATGATGTCTACTTTACATCCCAATTTGAATCACTAAAGTTGGATTTGAAATGAAAATTTTATGACCAAAACATTGATAGGGTGTCTAGTAGGCAGCTCAGGGATAGAGTTGGAATAGTTAGTTTTTGGAGGCCTAAATGACTAGATTTTAATAACCTGTTTCTATAGTATATTCCATATGAATCAATTTTAAAAGGAAATTTCAATCACTTGATTTTGATATCGTATGAGAAAGTTATGACCAAAATAATGACTGCATATCTTAAATAAGCATTCTTAAAACTCTATTTTTTCAGCTGTTCACTAGCGTATTTGACCCATCAATTATTATTGAATTAAAAAATGTTCCTATTGGAGATACATATATGAAAATAATTTAAATCAAATTTGAATCAGTTCAATCTGTCATTAAAAGAAAAGGTTATGCTTAAAATATTAACTGTTGGTCTAAGTTGGGAAATCGAAAATGACTCTGTTCTACATCTTGTTCTGAGTAAATTTGACACATAATCTCATGGAATTTTTAAAACATGTTTCTCTTGGATATATCCCTCTGAATTCATTTTCATTTAGCTTTTTAATAACTCAAATAGAATGAAATATAAAGAATTTATGATTAAAACATTGTTGGTTAGTATGGTTAGCCACCGCTCGCATAGGTAATAAATTAATTTTACTTTGTTATTTTTTTTTCAATGGATTTGTTTTATGGAGTAACTACTTGTTACTTTTTTTCATATTTATTGGATTAAGAGAGCCCATACACCTCTCTTCTTCCATGATTTCATGTTTTATTGCAGGTAGATGCTCATTTTTTGCAGGTCCCTGGAGAATAAAGGAGGTCCATTTACTAAAAAATGATTCTTGAAGATAATGCTAATGAAATAAAAGAATTTCATCCAGAGTCTATTAAGAAATTTAATATCATATGATTTTGATTCTTTTTAGGTGTCGTGATCTAAATTTTATTTTTTATCATAAGAGCTTGCTACAAAATTGTTCCTTCTATTTCCCACCAACACAAAGAAAACAATGTGAAGACTTTTTTTTTACTTGATGGATTCATAACAAGAGAAATGAAGAATTGATTTGAAGATCCAAGTCATTGCTACCAAAGAATTTTTCCAAAATATCTTTTGTTTCCATTCATTCACCATTGACAAATTGTTGTTCCTAGAAATAGATTGATGTTCCCTTAGGAAACAACATTGCTACACCCAAAATCACAGTTGTTGTAACTTAAGTTATTTATTTATTTATTGTTTTTCAATAGCGTTTTTTCTTTTCTGATTTCTTATATGTTTCAGGTGTTGTTTACTTCAAAGTCATGACTTTTGTTCCTTCATCAAAATAAAAGAAGAAAGTTTTGAAGTTTTATGTTGTTGCTCCACATCTATCCATTTGTTCCCCAAGAGTTATCAAGTATATGGTTGCCTCATATAAAATATTAAACATTA
The DNA here is from genome assembly GCA_031772625.1 of Pinus tabuliformis. Classification (NCBI taxonomy): domain Eukaryota; kingdom Viridiplantae; phylum Streptophyta; class Pinopsida; order Pinales; family Pinaceae; genus Pinus; species Pinus tabuliformis. Next base: position 253,797,693 of record CM062820.1, on the reverse strand, counting down.
TTATGGTAAGTCTTATCAGGAATGATTTACTCTTAATTCCTCATTATTTTGTAAAGTGACTATGACTTTTGGATGACTAATCCTTTTCCATGTCACCTTGCTAGGATCTCCCATTGAGATAGTTTTTGGGAGGGATTTCCATAGTCATGCTTGATATTTCATGTCCACAAGCTTAAAATGGTATGGGTAATTTCAAGGTTGTAACATGCAACAATGGTATTGTTGGATAAATAAATCTCGAATCATAGTTGTTGCTAGCTTAGTCATAGTTATTGTTCCCTTGGTCGCGGTTTTTGTTCCCTTAGTCACAGTTGTTGTTCCCTTGGTTGCAGTTGTTATTCCCTTAGTCACAAATGTTGTTCCCTTGGTCGCGGTTGATGTTCCCTTAGTCACAGTTGTTGTTCCCTTGGTCATGGATGTTGTTCCCTTAGTCACTGCTATTGTTTCCTTGGTCGCAGTTGACGTTCCCTTAGCCACAACTATTGTTTCCTTGGTCACAATTGTTGTTCAATTAGTCACAATTTTTGTTCCCTTCATCATGGTTGTTGTTCCCTTAGTCACAATTGTTGTTCCCTTGGTCGGTTGTTGTTCCCTTAGCCACAATTTTTGTTTCTTTGGTCGCAGTTGTTGTTCCCTTAGTCACAACTGTTGTTCCCTTGGTCACGGTTGTTGTTCCCTTAGTTACAACTGTTGTTTCCTAGGTCACAACTATTGTTCCCTCTATTACAGTTGTTGTTACCTAAGTCACGGTCACCCATTTTCACGTTTTTGATTCAAAACTTGGTGAATGGGAAATACTTTTAATGTTCTAGTTCCACTTTGACATAATGATTGGGTAGACAATTTATTTTTGTTTATTTATAAACATAATCTTATTTTTAAGGAATAATTATTCAAATATGATTTCACCATGTCAATTTTCAACTTTCTTAATTTTTTAAGTACTTGATCTTGTAAAATTTATGATTATTACCACAAAATTGTACTTACATATTTCTGTCACTATCTAATGAACTGTTCCTCAACCCCAATCTTAACAAAGAAAAATATTTTTTGTATTCAAGCTTTTGTGATCCATAATGAATTAAGCAAAGTCTTTTGGTAGAAATCACATAAGAGAATTTTTTTGGCCAACGCATTTTGAACCAGCAATTGTGGTTCATCATATATATTTATTAGCAGTGATTTGAAGGTTATTATTTTTTGAGAAGAAAGACTACCCAAGTTGAAAATAGCTACTATAAAACTTTTTACACCATCCCTAGCTCTTAAGGAGTTGACCTGCCACCCCATTTATTAAGTAACATTTTGCTGATTAAAAATAACCATAGTTGAATTTTAAACAAAAATATGTTGGAATTTCTAAGTCTAATTGTTAGAAATCCTTCATGTACTTTCTGATTTATTTCTGCCTACTTGTTCTATTTAATTAACAAGCTATTTACCATGTAAATACTGAAAATAAATACAAGTACATGCTCAACAAATTAAAGATCATCAACTGAAGGAAAAACAAGCACACAAGTGACACCATTATTTCTGGACTAATGTCCTTGGAAGAACCCAATGCGAGAAATCTAGTGCAACTATCTGAGGGTTTTATTATTAGTCAGTTTCAAAATACAATTTGGGTGCCAAACCAGCTCACCCAATAGACAATTATCTCGATAGTAGTACCTCTCAATTAGAGGAATATGTTTCAGCTAAAACCCCAGATGAACAATCCCACAGCTCTCAGCTCCAATCTACCCCACGAAATCTCCAGCGTCTTCCTCTAGGGACTGTGTCAGTCTGTCTGGCCCAACGTCAGCCCAAAATCACCCCAAATCGCCCTGCATCAACTTCTGGAGGTTTTGCATCAACCTATATATCCTCTACGTCACTCACACTAACTCTCTCTAGCACTATACAGCTCCTGGATACCTCTGTGTGGGCTCTGATTGGCTCCGTGTGGCCTCTAGCTGGCTCTGCATGGCCTCTAGCTGGCTCTGCGTCCCTCTTTCCTGGCTTCTATGCTAATGCTCCTTGTACCCTCTCTGCCTCTCTGCATCTATATTCACTTCCCCTTAGCTACAACTCTAATCACTCCTTTGATTTCCTCAACAAGCCTTGCCCTAGAAAATCGAATTCTTGATCAACTCGGTGTGTTCTCCAAGTGACCCTCAAGCCTTGTCTTACACTTTTCTCATTCACAATTCAATGGCCGAGATTAAGTCCCTAATCAATGGATAATATTAAATCTGGCTTGATCCATGACTTTTGGACTCTTCTAACATAGTTTTATATTAATTCATATTAATATTTTATTTTCCCTAAGTTTAGACTTAGGGACTCTATTAAAAATATTAATTATTTTAATATCTCAAAAAATGTTTAGAATCTTCCCAAACCATTTCTGTATATTGGATATCTCATGTTCTTTAGCCTCTCCACCAATTTTTGTGGCTATATCACATCCAATGCCACCCCAAATCAACACTCCCTCTTAGCGAGGACTGTGTTCTAGTAATACTCTTCACTGAGCATCACCCTGATCATCTAGCATCGGTCCTGGTGCTGATGCTAGGCATGCTTCCCAAAATCCTTTGTACTACTACATCATGTAATGCTACCCATGGCCTTGCCACTTCCACTGTTGCATCTTTACGACATCCCCTCTCACCATGTTGCACCGTGTTGCCCATAGTACTGCCACTGCTAATTGTTACACTGCAACTCAGTTACTCATAAGTAAGTAACTGATCTCCCAACTCTGACATCTCTGTTAGGCTAGAGACACCCATGATGTTGAAACTCCCTCTGTCGCTGACAACTTCCCCTTCTATGACCTCTATGCTGTTGAAACAACTCCATGCATCTCGCATTGCTGCCTCACGCTGTCCTAAGAATCTTGCACTGTATCTCTCTCTGTCGCTCCATCTGCATCCGTCTCTACTGACATCCACCAGTATTGATACTCCTCTTTGGGGATCCTATATAAAGGTATAATCCAAGAGGCTGGGTACTTCAAGGATCCCACCCCTCATCACTTGTAGTTCATTTGACTACAGCTTGATGTCTCCCCACTTCCTCTCAAGTGGCGTGTCAACACTCATGGCATAGTCATCATCTATCTCCACTCCCTTCTCCGCCCTTGCTAGTGCAACCTTGGTCTCGAAAGCCTCTCCCTTGATCTTCCTCCTCAGAGACTGGCTTGCATAGTGACCCAATTCCCCACAGTGGAAGCATTTGACCTTAGAGAGGTCCTTCTTCCATTTCTCCTACTTTCCCTCAGATGTTAGGGTAGTATCCTCCTCTTCCCCCTTCTTGATTCGGATCCCCTTGCCGCTACTTCCCACCTTGGTTAGCCTTCTGATCTATTCTTTGCGAAGAGTCGCCCACGGTTCCTCCCAATCTAGAAGGGTTGACCTGCCCAGTATGCTCTGGACAAACACCTCCCAGTCTTCTGAGACTGCATTCAAGGTTTTCCTCACCATCAATTCTTGATTTGGCGTGGCCCCTATGGAAGTCAGCTGATCCCAGATCTCCTTCAATCGACCAAGGAAGGTGTCGATCTGTTCTCCCTTCTGCATCGGGTATGACTTCAACTAATTTTCTAATAGCATCTTCCTCTGCACGGAAGTATGCTGATACAATTTCATCAAGGCCTCCCACATCACATTTGTCATTTCCATTTCAGCAATATGTGGTACTACATGGTCCTTAACCTTGTCAAGGATGATGCTCTTTTCCCTCTCCACTACATCTTCGTACTTTTCTTTCTCAACCGGGTCAACTGCGATCGCTATCATCCTCAAGGCGAAGTGCTTGAGATGATTCTTGTCTAGAACGGATAAGATTTTGTCCTTCCAGACGACAAAGTTTGAGGCTTCATTCAGTCTATCCTTATCTCTTACCCCATTCACTGCGATTTCATTGCTCCTCTACTTCCCTTCTGGAAGTTCTTGGTGTGACTCCCTCTGAGCCTCGATTTCCCTCCAGGAAACCCCTCTGGCAATGTTGAGATGCCCCCACTCCAATCGTTAGTGCAGCTGCACCACTAATCCATATTTCTTGGCTAGAAATCCTCAGTAGCAACTCCCTCCACCTTGGTCCTTCGCTGTTAGGTATTGTTTTGACCATATTACCCCACTAGCTTCACTCTGAAACTTCTCCACAACCTCCTATGCCCAAGAAAACTAAAGGTTAGCACCTCTAGACTCTGCACAATCCCGGCACTAGAAAAATCTACACCTCCTGGCCATGGGCTTGAATCCTTCCTAACTGAGAAATATGATCGGGCACTATGTAGGTCAGGTCTGCTCCTTTCTACCACTACATTGATCCTTCTCCTTGCTCAAACTTGATGACGCAGGCACTTCGTCACCCCTTCCTTGTTGTTTTTCCACTAGGAACAACTTATGTCACTCAGGACAAATGTTTCTACTGCTTCAGCTCTGCTCAGCTGATGCCCTCAGTTCTCCTGTGATCTCCAACCACACTCTGGTACCATGTTGGAATTTCTATGTCTAATTGTTAGAAATCCTTCATGTACTTTCTGATTTATTTCCGCCTACTTGTTCTATTTAATTAATAAGTTATTTACCATGTAAATACTGAAAATAAATATAAGTGCATGCTCAACACATTACAGATCATCAATTGAAGGAAAAACAAGCACATAAGTGACACTGTTATTTTTGGACTAATATCCTCGGAAAAACCCAATGCGGGAAAACTGGTGCAGCTATCTGAGGGTTTTATTATTAAGCAATTCTAGAATACAATCTGGGTGCCAAACCAGCTCACACAACAGAGAATGATCTTGGGAGTAGTACCTCTTAGTCAGAGATAGATATTCCAACTAAAACCCCGGATGAACAATCCCACAGCTCTCAGCTCCAATCTACCGCATGAAATCTCCAACGTCTGCCCCTAGGGACTATGTCAACTTCTTTGGCCTAGCGTCAGCTTGACATCACCCCAAATTGCCCTGTGTCAACCTCTAGAGCCTCTGCGTCACCCACGCTAGATCTCTCTGGCACTGCACAGCTCTTGGCTACCTCTGCGTGGGCCCTGACTGGCTCTGTGTGGCCTCTAGCTGGCTCTGCGTCCCTCTCTCCCAGCTTCTGCGGTGATGCTCCTGGTACCTTCTTTGCCTCTCTGCTTCTATATTCACTGTCTTTCAGCTACAATTCTGATAACTCTTTCGATTTCCTTAGCAAGCACTTCCCTAGAAAATTGAATTCTTGATCAACTCGATGTGTTCTCCAAGCGACCCTCAAGCCTCCTCTTATACTTTTCTCGTTCACAATTCAACAACCAAGATTAAGTCCCTAATCAATGGCCAAGATTAACTCTAGCTTGATCCATGACTTTTGGACCCTTCTAACATAGTTTTATATTAATTCATATTAATATTTTATTTTCCCTAAGTTTAGGTTTAGGGGCTCCATTAAAAATATCAATTATTTTAATATGTCTCAAACTATTTAGAATTTGCCCAAACCATTTCTGGGTATTGGATATCTCATGTGCTTTAGCCTCTCAACCGATTTTCGTGGCTAGAGCACATCTTCTACTACCAAAAATCAACAAAATAGTCATCTGGAGGATAGGAAGTCTCATTATGAGCCAACCTACCATGATCATAGGTCATAATAAAGTGACATTACCACTACTGGTCACAAAGCTAGGGTAATGGCCTTCGTTTGTAAAACTGAAGGACCAAATGTCTCATCATGAGCCGAGTTGTTCACTTTTGTTAGCTCCCGTGAATGGCATTGATATTAACTAGTTAACAAGCCCAAAGAATGATCTTTAGTAGACATCTAAGTAAATTGAAATGCTCTTATAACTATGTATTTATTTCTAATAGATGGGATACTAGCATCTCAATTGATTGAAAAGGTATCCTTATCAAGGCTATGGATGCTTGATGGTAGTAGTGGCCATGCCTATGATATAAAATTTAATCCAATACTATGATATACGTGGTTACATTGTTTTCTCAAAGCTAATTGCTGATAAAGCCTATTATCGCATATATAAGGTTTGCTAGAACTCATGATTCATGGGGTAATATTTAATCAGTTCTTAGATGATGGTTATGGTTTATATCTATTAATGAGTTCTAAATATTCAATTTACATGTCAGGGATGAAACTTTTAATATATTTGAGATTTGACATTTTGTATCATCTAATCTATCATTTCTATATTCTACATGTTTAATATCGTTAACTAAAGATAGTTACTTTGCCCAATCAGTCATCATGTATTCCTAGCTGGACAACACTGCTCTTATTTTGGGGTAGAATAAAGAGGCCTAATTCTGATTTCGAACGCTAGGTAAATTGTCATATCTTGAGAAGAAAAGACTAATATAACTAATTCTCACCATTTTTGTGCCCATAACAACCAAAGATTATGGGTATAGGGAATGCATATTTTTCTCATCATTTTTACCTTCTTTTATATTCTCTTTTTATCTAGTATTATCTTATGGCATTCATAACATGATTATGTCACCTTTATATATAATGAGGTAACTGAGGGGATGAATTATTGATTGAGGCTACTCATGAGATGTGTTATAGAAACCTTGATGACAGGGCAACTAATCAGTTTGGGGGAAGGAAACCCTGCTACACTTTATGATTACTTTCTTTCATCTTGCATGGTTTCCACCTTCCATATCACTTTCAACATCAACTCAGCCTACATCAACTTCAACAAATATCAGTCCATCCATGTCATTCCACGCTTTCATGGAGGTAAAACTTGAGGTAAAATAACATAAATTTTTTATTTATTAAAATTTTAGGAGAATGTCATGAAAAACCACCAAGCATTATTTACTCATAGTTTCAAATCATTAGTTCCACTTCTTCACCACTTCTCATTTTTTTTTAAAGACACAAAAGCTTTCAGTTTGGGGGAGTGTATTTCTCATGACCATGTCATCAATATTCTTTATCATCCATCAATATCCTTATTCATTCTCAAAACCTCCCTTATTCCATGTTGTTTTACACCAAGTCGAGATTTCAATAATAATTGTAGCAACAACCTCACATTATTTTCTAGTATAGCATGAGGGCATGATAATTCTCCATTTTGGGAGAGAAGAAATTGCTACACATGATGACTTTTTCTCTTTCCTTCCTTATTTAAGACATACAATTACATTTTTATACAGTGTAGAAATTGATTTACGTATATCTTTAAAACTATAACTAGGATTCTTGTGTTTTTTTGACAATAAAGAGGTATCATTAAAATACACAAACCCATAAAATTTCAAGATAAACCAGTTTATAAATTACAGAAATCATGCATTGTTACCTACAACCATTTTCTTGATATCTTGAAATCCATGCATCAGATAGCTTTGATTTTTGGGTTGAAGAAACATTAATATAGTGGAAATCTTCTTGCAAAATTTCAGCAAGACCTAGTTTGTAGTTTTTGAGAAAATGGTTAATGAAGTTCATTGTTACTTATATCATATTTCATTGCAACTTCATATATATATTATTGAAAATTAATGTGAAAATTGTTACAACTCCACCAACATTGCTAGAATTGAATAACTATTATTTTAAAGAAATCTTTGGGAAAGAAGCATTTTGTTCCATCAACATCCTGAATTGGGGTGAGTGTCTTGGTTATTGTATTACAACTTGGTTAATAGAGATACATCGGGTTGCATGAGGACATGCAATATGTTCAGTTTGGGGGAGATGTTGGGCCACTATATTGTCATCATTATTACCATTTCTTAACATGTATTTCATCCATTCCTACCATTCTGTTATCACATCATTTATCATAAGTTATCATCTAATTTTATTTCATAATTATTTATGCTCTTGTGGATAAGTAGTACTTGTTCTCTTTTAGTTTTAATAAATTGAAGATTATTATGCATTTTTTTTCCAATAATGATTTATTCATGAATTTGTTATAACACCACTCACAATTTTAGCCTCCAAGATCTTTTCCAAATTGCAAATTTGATCTTAGCACATAGTCAAATATTCCAACTCAGAAATTCGTTGGGATAAAAAGTGATAGTTTTGTGGTAGATGTTTTTGGCAAATGAAGATGAAGCTTGAAACTCTGAGACATGGGTTTTGTGTAGGATGAACCAAATTGGTTTTTTGATTGAGTCGTTTTCCAAAATTCAATATGGATTGAGAGAAACAAAAGGTTCTTTGAAGGTGATTTTCTCAGATTTGTTATTGTTGTCGTTTTCCAAATTCTTCCAATTGCAATACCAGATTCGACTTGTTCCAATTGAATCATGATGGAGAGATATTTTAGATCTTATCTTGTTGATCAATTTGTTTTGGACAATCCAAAATTGTAAAGGAAATTAGTTTGTAATCAATTTAGTTGTAATTTTCCTTTGCTCTTTGGGTATTTAAATGAAAACAGAGATCAAAGAGAGGGAGAGGGACAACTATTGAATTAGAAGCAGAGCTCATAGATGTATTGTATCTATTTCTAATTTTAATGAAAGAACCTATTAGTGGAATTTCACAATTTTCTACTTGTAATCTGATTTGAATTATTTTTCAAGGCAAAACTAACTCTTGGGCAATTGGGCCCACTACCTTGGATGAGGTGTTTCCTTGAACATCTAAAGTAGTTTATTTGTGTGTTTTTTCTTTGAATTTCAATTGTTGTTCCTTAAAGTAAATTTCCTTTTCCTCAAAGTAATTTGTTGGTTGCTGCATTTTCCAAAATTGTTGTTTCGTGCAATTCCTAGATTTCGTTTAATTTGCTACTCTAGATTAGCATTTGAATTATGTTGGGTGCAATAGGTTAAATTTCCAATTCAGCAAGGTGTGATTTAATTTATTATTGATTCAAACTGTGTGATTAGCATAATTATTTTCCTGTCATTTAGCTTTTTCTTTTTAAATTAGTATTGTCATTCAAGTCTTACATTTTATTTCTTGTTGAATGAGCTTGGCAGTGTAGAACACAATCATATAGAACTAGTGTTAGTTATTGGTAGTTGCTTTCATATATTTTTTCGATTGCCTTGAAACAAAAGCGCATTCCTCGGGTTGATAATTAGTGTTCAGGGGACTAGTTGTTTTTTTATTAAGTGATTAATTTACTCAACACTATGTTTAATAATAGTTAAGTTTCTATTGCTTTTGATGAGTAAATGTACTTGTTATTATGTGACTTTAATGGTTGTTCTCTCATTGTTATTTATGTGGTTATATGTTGGCTATTCAAATGGTTATTTGACAGTTCATAGTCATGGCTCTTTCCATGCTTTTACTTGTAACTGAAAGAATAATGAATGCAAGTCCTAATTGATGTTATGAAAGCTAATGTGAGAAGGAAATGATCCTTCTTATTAAATCTTAGATAAGTTTTCAGCTCTTTATGTTCAAACTTGCATTCATGACTTGTAGGTTGCATATTTACCAAATGTTTGGCATAATTTCAGTCTCGATTGGGGAAGGTCAAGTCAAGTCCTGGTTTTAGTTTTGGTCTACACACATTATTTCTTTGTCATTTATCATCTCTAGAAGTTTCACTAAGTTATGGACAGAGGCCTGGGTCCTAGCCTTGGAAAATAGCCTTAAATATCACATTCACTGGCATAGTACTTGCATTTAATAGGATACAGTCACACTTAGGTAGGCTCATGGAAGTGACTAGAGGCTCTCAGTCGCTTGGAGGGATTGGCAAGGGAGTGACTAGGGCTCTAGGTGAGTGAAAAGAGAGTCATCTTAGGGGTTGGACACCTGGAGGGGTTGGGTTGCTCCTAGAAGTCGTGTAGGACATGAGGGAAGTTAATATGGTCTCAAGTTGTCAACTCCATTTCCTTAAGGTCATATATGAGGTTGAGTCTTATCATTGTGACCCTCAAATCATGTTTACCTCGAGTAAACCAGTGAAAGTGGGTAGATGTGGGAGGAGGTGGTTACAAGCTAGTATTAGAGCGGGTTGCGCTCTCTTTGGGTACAATTTTATGTTATCAAGGTTATTTTTTTCATGTATGGGGTCATGGTATACAGTTGGTATGGTCATACATGATGTTTTTATGTTGTTATGATGATGTGTTGATGTGATTATATGGATATGATTTGTTAATCAATGTTGTCATTGATATCAATATGGCATTGACTGAGATGTCAATATTCTTGAGATTCTTGGTCCCAGAAGATGATGTCAAGACTCTTGTTTGACAAGGATACCATCAACGAAGACATCAAACCATTAATGAAGAAGTCCTAAGGAGCCCTTGCACTAACTATAATGTTGCATGTGCCTTGATGATCTAGACCTTAACCCTTGATGACATACTGAGTCATACACTTGATGATGTCATACTCTTTAACGAATGACCACACTTTGACATAATTGAAAGACTAGTTTGGTGTCTTTGACAAATTAATGAAGGCTGCACTATGACATATTACTGCACTATAATTGAATACATGATTTTATACCTTCATCATGATGCTGGATAATATCATGATGATATTATTGGTGCAAAATAATGGAGAAGCCACGTTGTCCCAAATTTTTTCCAAATATTCTATGCATAGAAATTTAAGGACAGTCACAAAGAAAATTAATTTTCACTACCTTAGAGGCAGGCTCTCAATGTGATTTCTAGACCATCTTTTAGAGCATAATTTTTCCTTTCCAATGAGCTATTACATAGCCCGAAACTCCAAGTGGTTTGAAGGTTATGAATGTTTGAAGTTAATTTATTAAAATTGGACATGGAGCCAACCTGAGCAGCCGACACAAGTCGGCCTCCAAACAGGGACATGTCTTTTCGTTTTGTTGTGCGAAAAACACTATATATAAGGATTTCAAACCTCATTTTAACCATCAATTTTTCGTTCAAGAAAATAGAGAATTTGGTGGAGAACTCAGAGGCAAATAAGAGGCCAAGGAGGCATTGAAGTTTATTGTTTTGGGAAAATTTTAAGGAAAACGTGGAGAAATACATTACAGTAGACCACATTATAGCAGACTACATTACAACAAACCAATGGCTGTGTTTGTGAGGCTTGGTTTTTGTGACAAGTGTGTTGGTAACTCTGCCTGTGGATGACAATCCTGTGTGGAGGGCTCAAAATAGTTGCAGAAGGCTCGGACAAGTGTTTTGTGTGGTGATTTTTGAGACCTATACTTATGCTATCACAAAACTCGCACCCAGATAGATTGCTGACCTGAGGCTAGAACTGTGGAGGACAGTCATCTATTGAAGCCTGAAAAAAGAGAACAATGGAAAGCTACCAGTGGAGGAAGGCTTGTTAAGAACTTACTAAAGCAAGATTAAAGACAATCCTGGAAAAGGTTGAAGGTATTTTTGGGCTCATTTGGAAGACACCTTGAAGATATCCTTGGAGCTGAAGGTTGAGAAGAAGTGGAAACACTTGGCTGCAGAATTTGAAGAGGCTATTAAAGAAGGGAATTGAGCAGCCTTAGAAGAGAATTTAAGGAACATCTTAAAGACTATTCAAAGAGATATTGTACCAGATCTTGAAGTATTTTTAGGAACCGTTGTGAAGACACCTTGAGGCTACTTGGTTGAAGTGTCTTGGAAGCCATTATTGGGACAACTCTTGGAAAATATTTTGTGGAGACTTAAACCTTGCTAGAGCATACTTGTTGAATAGATTTGAAGCCTTGAAGAAGAGTTTGTAGTAGTCCTCGTACTTGAAGTTGTTTTTAAGACCTTGTGCAAAACTTGTGCAATTGATTGAAGGACTTATAAGACACCCTTGGTTGGAGAATTCTTGGGATAGCATTTTGAAGACATCTTGTTGAGAAGCCTTATTGAATATCATGATGTGACCTTGGAGTATCATCCTAGAAGTACCTTGTGAAGACATCTTGAAGAAGACATTAGTGGACACCATGATGCATGAGACATCATGAGGTGACTTGAAGAACTTGTTTGGGTACGATGAAGTGTAGTGGTGATGCCTTCTAATTGAGAAGGTTGTCATTGATGATGTTGCATGGAGACTATAATGAAACCAAAGATTGACAAGGCTCGGTGAAGAAGACTTTGGGAGCCGTGAAGCACAACTAAACATATCTTGACAAAGTGAAGCTATAGGATTGGTGTCCTTGGAGTTGGTGCTCCTAAACTCAAGGTTGGTGCCTTGGATAAGATAGGGTTGAATCCCTAGAGGTCAGAACCTCACTAAAGTCCAAGTAGGTGCTTGGCAATTCCAGGTTGGAGCCTGGGTGTCTTCATCTAGGGCCGGAGCCCTACCTATATTGTACTTGATTCATTATAGATATTATATTAATAAAAGCATTTATTTCTATTGTTCATTTTGTGTTCTAAATATAAGTGATCTATTTGGTAAAAGTAGCAATTGAAAAGAAATACTGATTCACCCCCCCTCGCCCCCCCAGTATTTCCAACAATGCTTATGATTATACATGTACATGTTAATGTGAACTGATCTTGCAGATGAGATAAACCTCCCCTTAACATCATTGAGGTATGGATTTGATTTGGTATCTATTTGGTTTATCTAACATGGTACACTTGTAGGAAGAAGAGAATCAAAGAAGATGAGAAAAATGGTATAGTACAGTTCCTCTAACTCTCCCTACAAATTAGTTTGGAAGCAAGGAGGAGAGCATTCTCATTGTATAGTAGATACATTGAGGATTTTGAGGGAAGATATCCGAAGTTGCAAAGATGACAATGACAATTTGTTTGAGGCTCAAGAAATACTTGCAAGGGCTCAGGAGAAGAAGGTATAGGTCAATGCAGCAATTCTTCAGCGCTTTTCATAGTTGCAGAGATAGGGATGGTTGATGATCAATCAAGAGCAAGAAGAGAAAACTAAAGAGGCATATGGTAGCAGGTCTCAATCTAGATATTGGTTGGATACAGGGGATATTGTTAGAGGTGGCAAATCACCTCAAGGAGGAGAAGGCTAAGATTCATAGGTTCATCAGTGGGTTGCCAACATCATATAGAGATCAAATTGTATTTTATGTGCCTATATCATTTGAGGAAGCCATCTAGAAATTGAAGCACTTTTATGAGCAGTCAAAGCTCAAAGTTGAGCCTAAACATGACTTGAAGGGTGTTAATTTTTGGAACTGTGGTAAAATTACACCTTGGAAATCTCAAATTACTGAGAGAATTATTGAATTAGATTCCTATTTTGGAGAGGACCAAAATCGACCTAAAGATCACCCAATTTGGTTAAGAGGAAGTTGAGTTATGAATTATTTTATTCATACATGTATTATGGAATGGATCGACCCTAACCACATGAGTAACTTCTTGGGTCAGTCTTAACCCCAAGTGATCCATCATGAAATTATATAAATAAAAAACACCTCAATATCATTTGGACACATCTTGTCTTCTATTTTGTTTGGTTCACACAGGTTCAACGGAAGGAGTTCTCTCAAGGGTCTAAAATGATAGGTGAAAGGTTCACTTTGGGTTAGGGTCTTCTGGATCTTAGTCACTAGCACAGAACATGTCATTCTGGTCCCTAGTCGCTGGTATACAAACCTATGAGAGAGATTATATACTGTTAGACACTAGCACAAAGGCTTATGGGAGTGACTCTAGGTTCAGAGGTAGATTAGAAGGTTTTGGTCCTGGGTCGCTGGCACTAGGTAGCCCTGGGAGTGACCTTGTCATCTCAGTGACTTGCACAACTCATAAAGGGTGTGACTTTGTTTTTTTGGTCACATGCATAACTTGGCTATGGAGCTACTTTGGGTATTTATAGTTTAGTGCCAGAATCATATGCATAGAGACCTCCTGGGAGAAACTCTGCAGTCACAGTCACTCACATACTATATTCATGAGAGCGACCCTAAAGTTTTAGTCACACACAAACAGTTTGGAGTTCAGATCAAGGATTTAACATCTTGGCTTCAGTCAACTTCAATTATCTGGTAGTTCTAGGTTTCTCTACTATTATACATATATGTAGATCTGTAGACCTGATTTGCTAGTTTCGCTGCAAACATATGTATTTGGCTCATTGACAGTGACAAAAGTTCTCAATAGTATTCAAAAAAGTAACTGTAGTACTCAACAATGTTTTGCACACTGATAGTAGTATATAGCATTTGACATCAGTTTGTGACAGCATATTATAGTCATTAGTATGAGGGTTCTGATTCCTAGCATGATTAGATATTTTTCATAGATATCATTATGGTTTTGCTGCATAGATAAAGTGATGGATCATTATACTCTCTTCTGCTGCATCATTTGATGACGATCTAAGAAGAAGAATATTTACAAGGGTTTTCCCCATAGTGGGTTTTTCCCTGGTCTCGGACCAATTATGGTGTCTCTATGTGTGTGCATGCTTTCTTCTATTGTTCCTTTTATATTTCATTGCATTAATGATGATGGTGATGTTGTTTCTTCCTATGTAATTACATATGTTGATGTATAATGGCATATATCTAAACAATGTAATAATGAAATGGGGTGAACTTAATGCATGACTTAATGATTTTATATGAGCTCCACCTGTCTCTTGGTTGAAAGTATTAATACTATGATAATGACGACTTTGATAATCGTTGTGATTTGGTTTATAAACTTTGATGAGTTAACCTTGTTGATTGATGGTATAACATTGAGTTATGTAAGGCTAATTATGGTGGCTTAGCAAGACATGGTACCTATAGAGAGATTTGCATGAAGCAAGCTCCCCAATCCATATATGTCTCTATTTGATAGTTATCTAATGAAGTGAGGATTATGAGTTCCAAGGTATGGCTTTGATATTGATTATGGTTTTATATCTTGTTGATCTACTTGTAACAGGTGATGAGCCTCTGATGATCTAAATCATAGGGAGATGACATATGAAGCCCAAAATGATGTATCATGGCATGATGATTCAATTTCTAGAATTTGGGAAAGAAGTTCCACATTGCAAAGCTATTGAAAAATGTTTTGAATAATGAAAATGAAAATCCTTGGATACCCTAAATTGAAGTTCAAGATGTTATTGAACTTGATACCGCATCTAGAAGTTGAAGCATTGATGTTCCATTTTGAACATCCATCTGTATATCTATGATGTGCATAGAACCTTAATGAATTCATGAATGATTTTCTTCACTCACATAGAGTTTCCACTGAGCATTCTTTGAAATATCTGCATGAGGTATTCTATTTTGAGAATGTGATATTTCCTATGTGTATTGTTTATATTCGAGATTTTTGTTCATAAGCACATTTGGATGCTTCTTTAGTATGTGATCTTTAATGATATCTTGGATGAAAGGTCCATAACATGACCGAGGTTGATCATGATGTTGCTAGTATGGCTAGTTGTGAGGCAAGATACGGAAGCTCCTTAGAGAGTTGTTTGAGCATGATCCCAATATGTCATGGATACCATGGAAACATTTTGATGATCTGATTGGCAGTAAGTCCCATATTTAAAGTTGGGACCGAGATACTCTCATATATTGAGACAATGAAACTATTCAAAACAAGCTCAGGTTTGTGGTTGGCACCTCCTTGAGAGGGAGGATGATTATGGTATCCTTTTGTGATTTATGTGATTATATATTATCTGACATGATATTTTATTTAATGTTGTGTATGAATAGGAAATGCCTTCTATTAAGAGAAGAATATGGAAGATATTATCTCAAAGTAATTTTGGTTTTCAGAGAGCATCCCCTCCCGATGAGGGGCAACACTGATCTAGGACACTGAGCCAACTCTTCCTACCCTATTTGAGCCCCCAAGGTGAGGAATCGAGATGGAGGGTTCCTAGGGTTGAGGGAACTCTAGAAAATAGGGCATTACCCTATCTATATAGGGAGTTACTGCTATCTATTACCCATAGTGTTGGAGTTGTAGCTCACCCTATCTTGGTCTTATCATAGTATACCCAGTTGGCATCATACCCACAAGCCAAGCTTGTTGGGAATATTACTCCTCGTGTGGCCAACGAGTTGAGGGTATGCTTGGGGGTGTACAACCCAAGGAAATTATGATGCAGGTGTTCTACCACATAACTATTATGGATCATCGATGGGAAGACCAATATGAAATAGGATGGGTTGAGATGACCCGATATGATTCCAGGTTGAGGGTATAACTCCCCGATGAAATTCCAAGGTCGAGTGTTTACTCCCCTGTGTTATAAGGTATCCTATTTCTCGATATGGGTGGAAGTTATTTCTCCCCAACGTGATTCCAGATTGAGATGTTCCCCCTAATGATATGCTCTCCGATGAAAACATTCTAGATAGCAGCCTGCTAGTAGAGATTCTAGATAGCAGCCTGATGGATAGAGGGTGGTAGCTTGAGCTCCCCTCCGGTAATTTTCTATATTCGAGAATGTTCAGCATATGAGAAGGAACAATCAAGAGATAAACAGAAACAAGAAAAGGATAGATTGAGATGTACAATGATGATTTGTGATGATGAGACACTTGATATGGACATTAAATGACAAATACATGAGAGAGATGATCCATAATGATTCGTGATGACACTCAAAGATTCCAGAATGACATTTTTTGATGGATAGATATTGGCAGGTGGAATTATCCTTAGTTGAGAGGGAGTGTTAATTTTTGCAACTGCGGTAAAATTCCACCTTGGACATCTCAAATTACCAAGATAATGATTGCATTAGATTCCTTTTTTTATGAGGACCAAAATTGACCTTAATATCACCCAATTTGGTTAATACTAAGTTGAGTTATGAATTATTTTATTCGTACATATATTATGCAATGGGTCGGCCCTAACCACATGAGTAACTACTTGGATCAATCTTAACCCCAAGTGAACCCTCAGGAAATCCTATAAATAGAAGAGACCTCAAGATCATTTAGATACATCTTCTCTTATATTTTTTCTTGGTTCACATACGTTCGACGGAAGGAGTTTGCTCAAGGGTCTAAAATCATAGGTGAAAGGTTTGCTCTGGGTTAGGGTCTTTTGGATCTCGGCTGTTGGCACGGAGGGAATTTTGGTCCCTGCTCACTGGCATACAAGCCTATGAGAGTGACTATAGATGCTTGGACATTAGAATAGGGGTTTATGGGAGTGATTATGGGTTCATAGGAAGATCAGAAGGTTTTGGTCCCCCGTCACTCGCACCAGGTAGCCCTGGGAGTGACCCTATCATCTCAGTCACTCGCACAACTCAGAAAGGGTGTGACTTTGGTTTGTTGGTCACTCACATAGCTCGGCTAGGGAAAAACTTTGGGTATTTTCAGTGCAGTGCCAGAATCGCACACATAGATATCTCTTGGGAGCGACTTTGCAGTCACAGTCGCTCGCATACTGTATTCATGAGAGCGACCCTGAAGTTTCAATCGCACACAGCTAGTTTGGATGAGAGTGACCAGAGTTCAGATATAGGATTTAACATCTTGGCTTCAGTCAACTTTACTGATTTGGTAGATCTGGGTTTCTCTACTATTATACAGAACTGTAGATCTATAGATATGATTTGTTAGTTTCTGCTCCAAACATATGTATTTGGCTCATTGACAGTGACAACAGTTCTGATGGAGGGAAATGTTCCCCTAGGGATTTTTGGGTTGAAACCCTAGCATACTGAAAGTTGTCTATTCAAAGAAGCACACATTCACATAGCCATTATGCTATTATAAGCAAATTCTATTGTAAAGGGTACGTACCTTAGGTTCTACGTTTGAGAAGGACTTTAGGGTCCAAACCCTTCTTGGAGTTCCCTTCTTCTCTTTTGTCCTGCAAAACAACCTATTCAAAGAACACAGCAGTGTATGGACAAAACCTTATAAGAAACCATCTTCATGTTATAAATAAAGGTAGTTAGTTATGAAATCCAAACAACCATTTACATATGAATTCTAAACATGACTATCATTAACATAAAGAAGATTCATTTCGGGAACCAAGACATGTGTTTCTTTTATTATAGACAAATAAAGTACATAAAAGGAATATTTTCACCTGAATCACCTTCAGCAGGCTCCAAGCAAAGCTTCCTTCCGGATCCGTTCCAGCCTCAAGCCTTTAACAAACTCCTTCCATGACTCTCTCCATGATGTCATAAATGGTGGATGAACATCAACACACAAGGAAACAAAGGTTTCCTAGACAAATGGGGGAAGTGCAAAAGGCATAAGGGACTTCAGACCTGGTCAGGGGAAAAATCTCAGCATAATAACCTTTCTCTCTCTTCTCTCCTCCCTTAAGCCTTCCCTTTGAGGTCTTTTTATACCTCTCCCAAAGTAGTTTTTTAGTTGGGAGTTGGTTGGGAACAGTTGGACCATAGGCACTAACAGGTGATCAGCAGGTAAAACCCGCGATCTCCGCCCGAAAATAAGGAATTTTATATTTTTTTAAGTGTTTTAATACATATACGTGGGTTGGATATACATAGACCTGCGTATACACGCGTTTAACTCAGGGAAATGTCACGTATAAGGGATAAAACACTGTTTTTTTAAATTTTAGGACCAGGTCTGGAAGGAGGGGTTGCCCTAGGCCATGAGTACAGCATCACAAACCATAAGAGTGAGATTTGGAGCTATAACAAGTTCCCAACAGTATTCAACACAGTGAAAATAGTACTCATCAGTGTTTGGCATAGTGACAGTAGTATACAATAGTTGACATCAGTTTTTGACAGCACATTATAGTCATCAGTATAAGGGTTCTGATTCTTAGCATGATTATATTTGTTTCATATATATCATTATTATTTTTTCTGCATAGATAAAGTGATGGATCATTGTACTCTGTTTTGCTACATCATTTGATGTTGATCTAAGAAGAAGAAGATTTGTAATGGTTTCCCCCATAGTGGGTTTTTCCCTGATCTTAGACCAATCCTAGTGTCTCTATGTGTGTGCATGATTTCTTCTATTGTTCCTTTTATATTTCGTTGCATTATGGTGATGGTGATGTTGTTTCTTCCTATTTAATTGCCTATGTTGATGTATAATGGCGTAGATCTAAATAATGTAATGATGAAATGAGGTGAACTTAATGTATTAATGATGAAATGCAACTATCATAGCAAAGAAAATTTTCGCCTTAAGAAAAATTAGCAAAGGTAAATGATAAAGTTAAAGGAAAGTGACCACTGAAATGGGGAAGACCTCGAGATGCAGGTGAGAAATAAAATGTGGTTCCTTAGAAGAAGTTCAATACAGTTGAGAAGGGGCATGGGTCGCAAACTGGAGAGAAGCATACTAGAGGTGATGGTAGAGGACCATTGCAGTGTTGGATATATGTTAAAGATCATCATAAGAAGGATTTTCCTTTGTATCAGGGAGGTAGGCCTCAAATCTATAGTGCTCAAGAGGCACAGATATTTGGGGATGTTGGTCATAGTATTCCTCGGATTTATGTTGTTGTGGAAAATAGGCAGGTGTATCACAGGTAATCTATTATTGAGATGTACAATAAGCTTTCTCATCAAGTTATTTCTATTTTGATTGATCCTGGATCTAATTATAGTTATGCTCATCCTGACCTGGTGGATAAGTTTGGCTTGAGAAAAGAAGTGCATGTAGAGTCTTGGTTAGTACAATTGTCTACAAGTACAAAGAAGAGAGTTCATCAATGGGTAATAGCTTGTGCATTCGAGTTGAATGGTATTCCTGCAACAACACATTTGAATGTACTTCCATTGGTATCGTACAATATGTTTTTGGGCATGGATTGGTTGTATCTTCATAGGACCAAAGTAGATTGCTATGAAAAGGATATTGAGTGCTTGGATGATAATGGGAAAAGAGAATCTTGCAGGGAAAGAAGAAGCCTACATCACTGAGGATGGTCACAACTATGTAGGCTAAGTAAAGTTGTAGGAAAGTGTGTGTAATGTTTGCAATTCATATTTCTAGTGATAAGGGTAAGGATGTTGAGGGTGTAGAAATATTCAAGAGGTACCTTGTACTAGTTTTGGGATATGTTTCCAGTAGAGATTCCAGAGTTTCCTCCTCGTAGGGAAGTGGAATTTTCTATTGAGTTGGTACCATGGGTAACACCAACGTCAAAGGCACCTTACAGGATGAGCACTCCAGAGTTAGTAGAGTTGAAGTTGTAGTTGAAGGAAATGCTTGATAAGGGATACATTAGGCCAAGTGTATCACCTTGGGTACACTAGTATTATTCGTGAAGAAGAAGGATGGTAATCTTAGGTTGTGCATTTATTACAGACATCTGAACAAGGTGATGATCAAGAATAGGTACCCATTTCTGAGGATTGATGACTTGTTCGGTCAGTTGAAGGGAGAAGTAGTGTTCTCAAATATTGACTTGAGATCATGATACAATTAGGTACGCATCAAAGAAGAGGACATTTACAAGACAACTTTTAGGACCAGGTATGGGAATTATGAGTTTTTTGTAGTTCCATTCAGTTTGACTAATGCTACATATACTTTTATGTGCTTGATGAATAGTGTATTGTGTCCTTATCTAGACAAGTTTCTTATTGTATTCATTGATGGCATCTTGGTATATTCTAAGAATGAGGAACAACATGCCAAGCATTTAGAAACAGTATTGAGATTGTTGAGAGAGTATTTTTCATATGCTAAGATTAGTAAATGCAATTTCTTTCAAACATAGGTGCACTACTTGGGACATGTTATCTCTAAGGAAGGAATAACAGTAGATCTAGAAAAGGTAAGAGTTATCATAGAGTGGGTAGCTCCTCGCAATGTGGATGAAGTCATATCATTCATGGGGTTAGCAGGTTACTATAGGAGGTTCATCATCAACTTCTCATGTGTTTCCTATCATATTACATCATTGCAGAGGAAAGGTAAGAAGTTTGAATGGGCAGAAAAGTGTGCAACTAGTTTTGAGCAGTTGAAGTAGTTATTAACAAATTCCCTAGTGTTAAAGATTGTAGATCCAGATAAAGAGTTAGTAGTGTGCACAGATGCTTGCAAGAGAGGGCTTGGTGGAGCCCTTATATAGGAGGGACGGGTGATATGCTATGGGTCCAGGAAAATGAATGAGAACGAGTAGAACTACGTGACTCATGATATTGAGTTGGCAACTATTATCCATGCATTGAAGATGTGGATGCATTATCTTCTTAATAGGAGGTTTGTGTTTATGAGCGATCACAGTGGGTTGAGATAATTATTTGACCAACTGAATTTGAATTTCTAGCAAGCTAGATGGTTGGCTACCCTTAGTGAATTTGACTTCGAGATCAGATACATCAAGGGTAAGGAGAACAGGGTTGTAGATGCTCTCAATAGGAAATCGTAGTTGAACCATGTCGCAGTAGTGAGCCCATATGGGACATACCTCTAGGATCGGATCTTACAAGTAGGTCAGCAGGATGATAGGTACATGGTGCTTATGCATAGGTTACATCAAGGTACATGTGATCAGTATGTAGACTATCATTTCATAGCAGATGGTTCGGTTAGATTTAGGGACATGATATATGTGCCAGAAAATAGTGAGCTCAAGAAGACTATCTTGAGAGAGTTTCATGTAAATCCATATTCAATTCACCCAGGATGTTAGAAGAAGTTGACAGCAGTGAAGGATTTTTACTACTAGCTAAATCTGAAGAAGGAAGTGGCATCATTTGTGGCTATATGTTTGGACTGTCAGTAGGTGAATGCAGAGTGTAATCATCCAAGTGGGTTACCTCAACCGATTTTGATTCCAGAGAGGAAATGGGAAGTCATTTCCATGGATTTCATTACAGGTCTTCCAAGGACATCGAGGCAGAATGATTTTATCATGGTTGTGATGGATAGGTTGAGAAAGGTATCTCACTTCGTTCCATTAAAGACTATGTATTCAGTTAGTTAGGTATCACATGTATTCATCAAGGAGATCGTGAGATTGCATGGGGTTCCGAAGAAGATTGTGTCAGACAAGGATGCCAACTTCACTTCCAAGTTTGTAGGATTGGGGATGGAGTTGGCATTTAGTACATATTAGCATCCATAGAAATATAAACAAAAAAAGAGGTTCAACATGATACTAGAGGATATGTTGAGGATGTATGTGATGCACCAATAGAGGACATGGGAGGAGTACCTTCCATTGGTTGATTTTTCTTACAATAATGGTTATCATGAGTCACTGAGGATGAGTCTTATTGATTCACTGTATGGGAAAATTTGTAGCACTCCCATTAGCTGGGGTGATCTAGTGAACATGATACTTATTGGATCAGACATGTTGGCAGACATAGAATAGGAAATGCAGGTTATCAAGAAGAATCTAAAGGAAACATTGTATAGGCAGAAGATTTATGCAGACCAGCATAAGGCATGTAAGGAGTTTCATGTTGGGGAGCATGTGTATTTGTGCATCAAATCGAAGAGGATCCCCCCAAGTTGGCATCACAGTATTGCAGGCCTCTTGAGATCCTTAAGAGGAATAGACTAGTGGCCTACAGACTTACACTGCCTTTGAAAGTGAAAGTCGATGATTTTCTTCATGTTTCATTTCTTAAATGATATGTAAAGGATGTTGATCACGTTATTGATTGGTCTGTATTGCAAGTGGATCAAGAAGAAGAACTCCTTCTAGATACTCAATGCATATTGCAACAGAAACATATCATGCTCTGGAATATAGCAATCAAGCAAGTTAAAGTGCAGTGGAAGCACTTTGGGCCCAATGAAGCTACATGGGAGATGGTTGATTAGATGTAGGCTATGTATCCTTCATTGTTTTCCAATGGAGTCAAATGAGTTTTTGGTATTGTACATATTTATGTATGGTTTCTATTGTAAATATTGCCATGAGTTGTGTTATAAAGCTCCAGCAAGCGGTATGATTGTCATGTTGTCATGTTTGTCATGATGGTTTTTATTTTGAGTGGGTTGTTATTGTAAATACTATAATGAGTTGCTTTATAAAGCTCTAGAGGTAGCATTGTTTTTAATTTCAGCAGTTTTCCTAGTTGTAGGTGTCAAATAACATCGAGGACTGTGTTCCCCTAAGGGGGAGGTGTCTCTGACATCCCCGGGTTAAAATTTCATGTAATAAAAGGTAATAAAAGAAAAATAAGACCACGGTGAAGGGACACTTATTCCAAGCTGAATGTTGGGCAAAATATCCTAGTGGGCATCACATGTTGTGTTTATGGCTAAGGGGAAATTGGAAAAGACAATAGCAAAGGCTTTGAAAATGAAAAGAGGCATTAATTGACTTTTTATTTATGAAAATAAAGGTAAAGAGAAGAAAAGGGAGGTGAAAGGTCACAAGTTTCATGTGATAAGGAAATTGAAGGAAAATAATCGAAATTGAAGAAATTAGAAGCATCATCAATAAAAAGACATCAGAGAATCAATTGGTAGGTTTTTTGTTAGTTCAATTTTGGAATTAGTCTCAGAGAAGAGAAGAGCACCAAGAGGAGAAGGAAATCAAGCAAGCAAAGGAAAGACAAGGAAAGAAAAGCAAAGCAAGGATCAAGATAGGAAAATTTGGATTAAGAAACTTTAGCAGGAAAAGTTAGATCAAGAAACTTCAGCAGGAAAACTTGTAGGTATCATGTTGCATGTATGATTTCCTAGCTGGTTTTGACATGCATGGTATGTGCATGTTGGTATTTGGTTCCTTTTTTGTCATTGGCATGGATATTTTTGGGTTTCAACAGTGGATTTTAGCCTTGCCTTGCCATTTCCAGATCGCCATGGTGTGATGGGAATTTTCTCAATTTGAGCTTTGGATTGTTGGAAGATTTTGGATCTGAGTGAGGTGATCACAAGAAAATTCCCAAAGGCCTAGGAATCCCTTGATTGGTAATGGCTGGATACACAGTAAAGCCTGATGGTGGAGACAAGGAAATTCCTCAAGGTATTGGAGAAGAAATTCTGAGGGATCCAAGCTCGGTTTGGTTTTTTGATATCGACATCGGTTTAGGTGAGATCATGGTATGGTAAGGGTGGAGCTTGTTTAACCTCTTGAATCCCTTGGTTTTTTATGGATTGGTTTATCCCATGAGATCCCACATTCATGCTTAGAATATGGCAAGGGGGTGATTGGATGAAAAAGATATTTGTTTAAGCCAATCTATTGTTAGGTGGTACATGGAAGTCTCAAACCTATTTGGATTTTTCCTATGTTTAATAAGAGCTAAGTTTCTATTGCTTTTCATGAGTAAATGTACTTGTTATCATGTGGCTTTAATGGTTGTTCTCTAATTGTTATTTATCTAGTTATATGTTGGTTATAAGCATGGTTATTTGACAATTCTTATTCATGGCTCTTTCCATGTTTTTATTTGTAACTGAATGAATAATGAATGCAAGATCTAATTGATGTTATGATAGATAATGTGATAAGGCACTAATCCTTCATGTTAAACCTCAGATAAGTTTTCATCTCTTTATGTTTATAATTACATTCATGACCTATAGGTTGCATGTTTACTAAGTGTTTGACGGAATTCTAGTCTCGGTTGGGGAGGTTGGGTCAATTCCTAGTTTCAGTTTTGGTTTACAAACATAGTTTCTTTGTCATATATCATCTCTAGAAGTTTCACTGAGTTCTGGGTAGAGGCCTGGGTCCTAGCCCTAGAAAACAGCCTTAAATCTCATAGTCGTTGGCATAGCACTAGTAGTAAAAGGCTACAGTCACACTCTAGCAGGCTCATGGGGGTGACTAGAGGCTCTAGGTCGCTTGGAGGGCATGGAAAGGGAGCATTTATGGCTCTAGTTCATTGAAAAGAGAGTCTACTCAGGGGTTAGACACTTATAGGGGTTGGGTTGCTCCTAGAGAACATGTAGCACCTTAGGGAAGTCAATAAGGTCTCAAGTTGTCAACTCCATTTTCTTACGATCATATAGGAGGTTGATTCCTATCATAGTGACCCTCATCTCATGTTTACCCTATGTAAACCAACGAAAGTGGGTAAATGTGGGAGGAGGCAGTTACATACCCCATGGCTAATAAGGGTAATTTTTTGGTTCTAAAAGTACCATTAAGCAGGTCACCAACGTAATTATCCCAACCACAGATTCACTATCAACTTGGGCCCTCATCAAGCAATCTTTGGGAGTGAGAAGATCCCTTTCTCTCTCCTGGTTTGTGTGTGCTTGACTCATTACATTTTTATACAGTTTGTTGTTTGGTATGATTCTGTTGGCCATACAGGTGTCTTAATTAATTTAATTTATTAATAAATATATTCACCACATCTGAAAAAAATAACTGATGATCTCATAGACTTTTAAACCTTTCTTCCAAATAGGAAGGTCCACCACCTCGCAGACGTAAGATAACATTGATAATGGAAAGCTTAGAGCATACTTTTGTTGGGGGGGGACAACCTTGGTCCTAGGAGATAATATTTTTTTACTATCAAATTGATTAATGAGAGTCCATTACAACACTTAAACCCACCTTTGACTATCCCTTCTATTCCTATTTTATTGCAACTAAGACCTTATGGTGGTGAACCATTTTCTTTGTTTTCTCATGAAATTCCAAGTGAGAGTAATAATTTTACCATGAGGGAGATGGGCCCCTATTTACCTTCTATATTGGAAGTCTCTTCTTCCATGTCATCATTACCACCACTTAGGGTGTCAGAATCCATTCCTCCTAAAACACCTTTATCCTCTTACTAGGGCATTCCACCAGTTACTTTTGTGACACCTACAAGTTTTCTTTCATTGTCTGTGTCTATGCCTTCATCTACCTTTGTGTTCAAAATGGGGGAAACCATGGTCAACCTAGGGGAGCTAGGATATTTATTCTTATTTCATCTATGCCTATTCTTAATTTACCTAGCATGGGGATATCTACTTTGGGGAACATGAAGGAGGGATCTACCTTTATCTCTAGCCAACCCGGGGGAAATAATGTTTTTGGTGGTACATATCAACTTTGGAATACTTCTATGTTAGGTGGGACACCTTTCTTTGGGGGTTCCTTTTCCTTCAGACAAGCTAGTTTAGCTAGGGAAACTAACACCATTAGTACCACTATGCCCATGAGCTCTAAAGCTTAGGGTGGTGCTTTTCAAATAGGGAGGTGTTTCCTCTGCTACGTGGTACAATCTCATGAGTAGCCATGCTTTTGGGAGTCCTTGGTTCTTTGGGGGAACTTACCTTAGGGGAAAACATCCTTTCACCTCATCTATTGTCCCAAGAACTTAGTATATATGTGGTATATATAGCATTCGTCCATATTCATCTACCATAAACTATGTTATGTGGGAACCATATGGTCCATCAGGAGATACTTATTTTCCATATGATCCATTTAATCAACAATAAATTCCATTTCCAGAAACCCTTTATTTTCCATATTGGGATAAGCTGGAAAATGACCCCATATGCCATGATCCTAGGTGGCCACCCATGCCCACTAAAATTCCTTTTGATATCACTAAGTTTGAAGGGAACTCGGGAGAAAACCATTCCACACACATCACCACCTACCATCTTTGGTGTTCCTGCTATGGGATAAAATGCACGGTGTATGGAGAATGAAGATACCCTCAAAGGTCTTCCCGGGACTTTCGGCAAACTGTAAGATTATCTGCAACTGTCATAAAGTTACATGCATGTTCATAAACAATAGCTAACTATCAAAGTAGGATAAATAGATTACCTCAAGTCTCCGTGTAGATTTGTTGGAGAGTGCAATGCAGCTAGGTGGAAGTCCCCTGAGTCGGCTCCAGATCAAGTCCTACACATAGAAGAGACAATCATAATCACAACATACAACTATAATCACTAATATATGAATACATAAAAGGACATCTAGTTACACATAAATAAGCTACTCATGCTAAAAGGTATTGGAAAAACAAATGAATGAATTATAGTACCAACACCATGGAGTAGACAGTACAACTGAAATTCTATATTAATGTTGGAAGAGTGATTACAACCATCTGTTGCATCAGCCTTCCTTTACCCTTCCAGCTTCTCTCTCTCTCTCTTCTTACCAACTTCTTATGATTTGAGACAATGCTCAACAATCAAGTATGCTATCCTTTCAAATGCTATGCTCTCTATCACCATAGCCCTAGCTTTGCTTATGTAGCAATTGAGTTAGGGTTGCCAAGTTCCTCCTTGAGTTCCCTAGGGTAAAAGCAATGAAGTTTCCATGCTTTTCAGCTCTTTCCCATTTGCCTCCTTCATTAGGATTAGAAATCCTCCAAATAGGTCAAATTTGGATGTTTCCTTGCTTTTCTTGAGTGATTTTAGGAACAAATATCTAGATATTTATGAGTCAATTCATTCCTTTGACCCTTAGAAATTCACTAGGATTCACTAATGTTGTTTCTGAACTAGCAACTTGAGTTAGCTGGGTCACTAACACACCCTTAGGCTTGCAGAGAAGCTTTATAAAGCAAGTTGTCAGTGCATAGCCAGCGTTAGTGTGGAAACAAGGCATGTGATTTTGGTCTTTGCTTCAGCTATCATGTATTTCCCCTCTGAGTTGATGAGGGGGTCAATTTGTTGTATAACAGATGCCCCCTAAAGTATGAGATCAGAGGTTGCGATGATGGCTGAAATAATTTAATTAATTGTAATTTTCCTTCCTCGACAAAGAGAGAGAGAGAGAATCGGAGCTTTGGGTGGTACAAGAACCTTGATACACACACACACACACACACACACACACACACACACATATATATAACTACTAAAATCATGTCCTGAGTCGGGCATTCCCATGCTCAGTAACTATGTCAAGGTGATTTTCTCCAAAGAGATATGACGATGTTGGCTGCTGATAAGCACAATGCAGATCCAATGTCATAATAGAATCATCCTGATAAGCTGTCTCCAAAAAGAAATATAGGCAACTTGGGAGAGGAAACAAGGTTGAGTGATGCAAGCCTCTACCCAAGGTCTTGATTTCTGCTTCACCAAATGGCATAGATAAATACATGTGAATATATGCATTGATGTCAAACATGTACGAAATCATATGATTACCAGTCAATAATGGAGATCGTTAACAGATGCGAGGAAGGCCACCAATAATGGTGATGGTCTCCAAGATGCACAGTACAATCTAACGAGTGTGAAACATGTTTTTGTCATTGAACGCCCATAGAATCGCTTAACCAGGAGCCAATAATGAGAGCCCCTAATCAAACACAATGCAACCTGCCACTAATGTCTGCAAGTACCAAGGCACTAAATGTTTTTCTGGGTTGTCTTCCTAGATAGAGTGTTGAAGTCGATAAGAATATACCTGTCGAAAGGTAGGCAACAATGTGTCCTACATCAATCGACATGAAACGGGACAAGAATGATTTTGTTTTTTTAGGAATCTTTGAGCATTGGGTCTAAACAACAAAGGACATGATGAAAGGATATGCTTGATGGGTTGATGGAGGAAACAAAAGGTTAACCCTTGAACAATAGGAGGCAAGACAATGGTTTTAACCATGCAGCACTAGACTCATGAACACCAAAGAGTGTTAGGATATAGAGATGCAAAAACATTGGGGTATATAGGCTAAACTCATAGGATGGTAGGATTCATATTGAGAAACCGTCACAAGGAAGGTTTATCTGAGGGAGTGCCATGTTCAAGGGAATGACTGCTGCCAAACCATGCTTTCTAATACTGAATGCAATTGTATTGTCCACTTTCCCCGTCTGATTAGTTTAGCGAGTCCAGATGGGTAAACTCATTGATGTTTTCATATTTTAAGAGTCTGAGAAGGACCATCAAAGGAGTGACTTTGTGCCATATCTGATTAGTTTAATGAGTCCAGACAAGCAAACTCGTTGATCTTTTCATGTTTTCAAAGTCTGAAAAGGATCGTAGAAAGAGTGACTCTATATCTTGTCTATGTAATTTAAAGAGTCCAGACTAGACAACTCGGTCGTCTTTTCATATTTAGAGAGTCTGAAAAGATCATAAAGAATGACTCCATGGTGGTCCCTTTGTCATAGTTGTTAACCAGGTGCGACAAAAGGTTAATATTATACTCGAATCAGTTAATTTTATGTGAGTTAATATATTGGATATGGATAAAGAGAAACCTATGTTCAATAGATGTCGACCTCATTTTGTTACGAGTACGAGGAGACGGACTAAACTCGTTTTTCATCGTGAATTTTTAATGAGTCACACGATGAGGAAAAAGAGGTAAAAAGAGGTAAAAGAATTGCTCATTTCTTCTTCGTAGATTTAACGAGCTCGAAGCAGGGGAAAAACTCGGGGATTTTCGATTTTAAGAGTGAGAAATGGTCCCAAAAAAGCAAGTGCTCTTGTTGCTGCTGTATATTTTTAATGAGCCCGATGACAAAAACTCGAGATTTTTCAGTTTAACGAGCGAGAAAAGTACCTAAAAGATTGCTTGGTTCATCTTTATAAATGTTTAACGAGCCTAAAGACAAAACTCAGGATTTTTTTAGTTTTATGACCGAGAAAAAAGCGCCTAAAAAGAATGCTCTAATGGTCTTTCTCAGTTTAATGAGCTAGAAAAAGAGTGAAAAAGAGTGGCTCAGACCATCGTCATATATGTTTAACGAGCCCAATGATGACAAACTCAAGGATTTTTCAATTTTTTAGAGCAAGAAAATATCCCATAAAAGAAAAGTGGTATTCGAGAATTGCATGCAGTTTTTACTGCTTTTCATTCCTGAAGGTACTTTCATCAAAAGCGGAAAAAGTATAAAAGGCAAAAATTCCTATCATATGGGTTCATGCATGATAAAAAAGCATGGAGAATGGACTACTTCCTCTTTAATGATTTCAAAAAATCATGTCTCCAAAAATAAATATAAGGAAATGTTTTGAGCTTTCACATTCACCATTTTCACTATTTAAGATTTGTGAGAGCATTTTGGAGCTAAAGAGGAGCAGATTTTTCGCAGACCATTGCAGGAGATTCGGGCGACCATTCAACATGTCGTCAGTCTCAGGTAGAGGCTAAAACCTTTCTCTATGCATTTCTTAACCTTTCTTGACAATTTCAGGGGCGGAATTTTGCAAATCTGAGGTGCCCTAAAGCCCTATTTGCACACTAACGCCCTCCAAATGGCCTGTAGGGAGCATTAAACGCTCTGTACGAGTTACTAGAGGGCATTAATCCTCCCTATGTATCACTAGAGGGAGTGTTAGAGTTGAAGGGCGTAGTTATAAACCTCATGCAAGGATTCTTGAAGCTATTTTGCCCCATTTTGACTGTTTTTAGGGTTATTTTGTGCAAGCTTCAGGCCATAATGACTAGCCTATGGAGTGAACAGGCCCATGATAGCCAAGAATTCCTAATGTGAAATGATCTAGCATGCATACTTGCATTGCGCCGCTACAGTTTATTGAAGTATGCAAAGTTGGAGCTGATGAAAGGGCAGGAGGATTTATTGAGATGGATTATCCAACGCTGGGATGAACACGAGTAGGTGTTCAAGATTGGAGTTCAGGAGCTAGTTATTGACTTTGATGACATATATTTTTTGATTGGTTTGTCGTGTCGTGGAGCACAGGAAAACCTTACCGGTGGTAGGCCAGATCCACGATCTACTCTAGAGCTAGTGCAATCCTACTACATCCTTGAGAGCGGACTAGTCAGCAACAGAGTCCCCATAGAGAGGATAAGGTCCAGGTCTATGAGGGCCATTTTATGGTTGATTGTGCAGTTGGAGAGGTCAAAGAGTCCCCATGTTGTGACGAAGGCCCAATTGTTGCTTGCAGTTGAGTGCATCCAACCACAGATGTTCAACTGGTGTGAAGCAGTGCTTCACCAGTTGAAGGCAGAGGTAACAACATGTAGGACTCGTACCCAACACAATTTTGGGTATGGTAATACCATAATTTCATTCTTTCTTGATAGGGTAACTATTATGTGTCCAAGGATGAGCTTAGGTCCCCTTGATCCGAGGGAGCTGCGACAGGGCCGTTGGTCATCACTCGATCCTCGCACAGGAGGAGGACCGATCCAACATTTCTTTGAGGAAGATTTCTTCTAGTGGCTTCGTGGCCAAATTGTGATGATTGATGACTATACTTATGAGGGCATGGACTTTACCGGTGACCTAGACTTGACGCTACCACCCAGGACCAACTGGGGTCCTCAAGGTGAGAATGATTTTTGACAGTACTTCAAGTATTTTTTAGCTTTTGAATGTTTATGTAATGTTTTTATAGGTGAAATAGGTATTGACATGAAGTTTTATGCTTAACATAGATGTCGCACCATTATGACCTACAGGCGAACCCCGCCATATGCAATGAGGAGGCCAACTACCTGCTAAAGGGGGCGATGCTGACAGTCTTCGCAAGGTTCTGAGGAACCTGGAGTGCTTGACCATGGGTGTCCCCCCCCATCCTATGATGGAGATTCCTGCTCATATGCAGCGACACATAGTCGGTGTACCTGAGCAGTTTCTGGTTCCTCTTCGAAGGATTGCTAGAGTGGTTTTAGCATTTCAGGAGCAATAGGCTCTTTTTAGCAGGTGTTTTGGCGTAGCCAATGGGTGCTTGTAGCTGGGCTTAGTAGCCATTTTGTACTTAAAACATCCAAGTTT
Source organism: Pinus tabuliformis (assembly GCA_031772625.1). NCBI lineage: Eukaryota > Viridiplantae > Streptophyta > Pinopsida > Pinales > Pinaceae > Pinus > Pinus tabuliformis. Next base: position 253,766,238 of record CM062820.1, on the reverse strand, counting down.
TGGAATATTTCGATGTAAAAGATTGGATTTTGATCTATCTATATCTATATATATATATATATATATATATATATATATATATACACACAAACATTTTGGTATTTTGATGGTATAAATGTTTTTTAAATGTTTTGTAAAATTTTTAACTCAGTAAATTTTTACTTTTCATGCATGCTTCTATAAAGAATGAGACAGATGCCAATCTAATACATAGTTATCTAAAGAATCAGCAACCATATTAAATTCTTGAGGAATGTGTTCATATGTGATTATTTCAAATTGACATTCTAGGAGTCGTACCCTTAGATAATGACGTAACAAGGTTGGATTACGAATGCGATAACGATTTGTTAATTTCATAATGACTAGCTGGGAGTTTATCTTGACCACCAGATTAGAGATGTCCCTTGATGACGCTTCTGTGAGAAGTGAAATTACGGACATGTACTCGGAAATATTTTTGGTGGCAATACTAAGAAAGACTCCCCTAGAGCAAAATAGTTATGTCTCGGGTGTGTAGATGACCCAAGCAGCTGATGCAATGTGCCATGTGTGATGACTGGCACCATCCACGTATCTTACGTATGCTAAGGGTAACGAAGACATCTGCATTGCGAGAAGAATGTATGAGACAAGTACTCCAATAAATATCAAAAAAATCCAATCACACCAAAAAGGGAAGAAAAACTTATGAATACATAAAATTACAAAGCACATGCCTAGTGCAATACTAGGCATAATACTTTTTCAGATAGAGCCCATTTCTAGGCTCCACGAGCGGGACTCCTTCCCAGTCTTGCAGTTCATATGCCCCTTTTGAGAGGACTTTCTTGACGACATAGGGACCTAGCCATAAGGGTTGAAGTGTTCCTACCCCCAAGAGGTCATGTTTTTTATCATAGAGCAAAACAAGGTCTCCCTCTTGGTAAGAACGAAACTTAAACTTTTTGTCGTATTGGGATCTTACCTGGCACTTGTGAGCCTCAAGTGCCAATTCAGTATCTCGATAGGTTTCGTCCAGTTGATTAAGGTATAGTAAGCATTCTTCTTCAGTAGTAGTGTCGGGCAGGAGTTCAATGGCTATTTGCAGGGAAGGGATCTGACACTCGATGGGTAGAACTGCTTCCAGGCCGTAAACCAGTTGAAAAGGTGTAAAGATCTTGGCCATTTTTATTGAAGTTCGGTATGACCATAGCACCAAATATAAAATTTGGTGCCAATTGGTTTTATGGTTTCCTACCAACCTATGGATCATGGTTTTTAATACACCATTGATGGCTTCCACTTGACCATTAGCTTGGGGGTAGTAGGAGGATGATTGATCCTAACGAAAACCAAGCAGCAACATTAAATCAGACATCATATGGTTCTGGAATTGAGATCCATGGTCTGTAACGATTGTTTGGGGTACACTGAAAGGACAGATTACCTGATTGAATATGAATAGCGTCGTGGTTTCTCCATCAACTCTGTATGTAGGAAGGGCTTTGGCCCATTTCGTAAAATAGTCCACAACTACTATGATATAGTTGTGTCCAGCAGAGGAAACGGGATTACAGGTGACGAAGTCTATCCCCCATTTGGAAAAGGGGTCAACGGAGATCGTTGGGTGCAATAGGGTAGAGGAGCACACGTTTTATTTGTGAATACTTGAGAAGGATGGCATTGCGGAATGGCCTTGACACAATCTTTGAACAAGCTCGGCCAGTAATAACCTGTGTGTAAGATTTTCTATGCAGTAGATATGCCAAAAAGATGACCACCACATGCCCCAGCATGGCAGTCATTTAAGACATGCTCTACCTCTTCATGAGTGAGGCAACGCCGAAGAATTGTATCTGCACCGCGACAATATAATGTATCATTAATCACTAGATAGTGTCACGCTTGGTGATGGATGCGACGATGGTCACCTGTCGATAGTTCAGGGCGCAACCGTTGGGCTTGGAGGTAAACAAGAATTTCCCCATACAAAGGGTCAGTGGTGTCGATAAGATAGATAGCCTCATCCGAGAGAGGACCATGGGCTATCTTGTTCGGATCTATGATGGGAAGTTCTGACAAAAGTTTGGTGAAGACTAAGGAGTTTTTCGCCTTGGTAGCTGTAAAACTAGATCAAATTGTTGGAGGATCACGATCCATTTTGAATAGTTTCCTCCAATTACTTGACGATACAAAATATGTCTCATGGGATTATCCAAGGTGATGAAAATAGTCTGTCGTAGCAGTATGTAGTGTCAGAATCAGTTGACAGCAAAGACCACTGCCAATGACATCTTTTCCACAAGTGAATATCTGAGTTCGGGCCCAGCCAAGCCTTTGGACAGATAATAGATCACATGTTCACTCCAGTCATCATGTGTTTGAACCAAGACCATTACAAGAGAGGATGGCGAGGTTGTTAGGTATAGAAGAAAGTCGCGGCTATAGTTAGGAGTGCTGAGGAGTGGGGCTGATATAAGCACCTTTTTCAAGGCATCAAGTGATCATTGATCTTGATCATCCCACAAATATGGCACTCCTTTCTTAAGTAGGTGCATGAATCCTTTCGTCAATTTGGCATAATTTATGATGAATCGTCGTAAAAAGTTTGCTTTCCCTTGCAAACGTTGGAGCTGTAGAATGGATTGTGGTTCTGGAAATTGAGTAATTTTCTTTACATTATCGGGATCAACCCTAATCCTGTACTTGGAGACAATGAATCCAAGTAAGCATCCAGACTCAACGAATAAAACACATTTATGCGGATTCAGGCAAATGTTGTAAAACCAGCAACTTAGAAAGATCGCTCTTAAATGGTTTAGGTGTTTTGTTTGTTGCTTGGAATGGGCTAGAGGGTCATCGAAGTAAGCTTGAACGATATGCCTGATATCGTGAAATGTGTAGTCCATGGCTCTTTGAAAATTTGCTCCAGCATTCTTTAAACCGAATGGGAGTTTTCGTTAGGAAAAGACACCCCATGGGAAGACAATGGTGTTTTTATGCTGGTCTTTGGGTTTTATAGCAATCTAGTTGTAACCTAAGAATCCATCCATGAATGAAAATGATTCACCACTGGCACAGTCGTCGATGATTTGGTCGATGAACAGTGTCGGATAATTATCCTTAGGACATGTGGCATTCAAGTCTCGATAGTCAACACATACGCGGATGGTTCCTTGTTTTTTATCGACAGGAACCAGATTAGAAACCCATTCCGTTAAAGGAACAGGATAGATGAAACCAACATGTGACAATTTTTATACTTTGTTTTTTATGGCTACTGTTTTGCGGGGATGGACAGTTCGAAGTCTTTGACGGACAGGTTTTGCATTGTAGTAAAGCTTGATCTCATGCTCAACAATAGATGGATCTATGTCGGGCATTTCATCATAAGACCAGGAAAATACATCACAGAATTCCTTAAATAGGTAGGTGAAGCTTGCAATTTCCTCAGGATTGCAATCGGCTCCAATCTGGATGTTTTCCACAATGCCTGTCTTGACAAAAATATCGATGAGTAATGTCTTTGAAATATTGCCCATGTTTCCTTCTACCTCCAAAGTTTGGATGGTCGTATAGGGTGAGGAAACAATTTCTGGTATGTCAGGGGACAGGATTTGAAGAGGCATCATGTCCGAATGAGATATTGAAACATGATGGTGCGAATCCTCCCAAGGTCACTCTCCTAAACTCATGATTTCTCGAATAGCTTTGTCTGTAGGTAGGACTTGATTGAGTAGATTGAAAGAAGGAGCATTTATGGGAGGGGCAGTGGTATTGTTGGCCATAACCAACATGATTGGAGATGCAGATGTAGATTGAATGGCTTGGTAGGATAATTCAGCTGGTGACAGCAGGATTTGTTCTCCATATGTGTCAAGGTCTAAAGGAGCCGGTAGGATCCATGGATTAGTCTCTTCATGAGGAATAGATGAAATCATGTTGACCGTCTGTGAAACCTTGGGCGGCTGAAGAGGAAAACAACCCATGAGGGAAGAAGCCTTCAATAGACTGGTACCGAGACTGACGTAAGAGTCAGGTACACCACCTATTAGGGGTATGGAGCTACTTGGTAATGGGTAATAATCAGGGGTACAGAAAGACAGTTGATCTATTGTAACTACCTTTCCATCCAATGGAAACAAGATGATGTGAAAGACAGTAGATACGATGGCCATCATGGCATATGTCCAACTGTGACCCAGCAAGACATTATAGTCAATTTTTTTATCTATGACTTCTATGTCTACCGTTACTGTTTTCCCATACAAAGTGATGGGGTAGCTAGCTAGGTAACCTTTTGGGATGAAAGTGTGGCTGTCGAAAGCTTTAAGGGGGTTTGCCAGTGGGGATAGGGTTGGAGAACCCAGGGTGAGCCAACATGAAGCCGACATGACGCAGGTTGAAGCACCTTCATCAATGACAGTTCTACGTATACTTTTACCTTTAGAAAAAATTTGCACTTGAAATGCATGCTGGTGAGAAAGGGGAGGTTTACACTTTTCCATGTCGAAAATTGCAAGCATGGAATCCTGTGGATCGATACCACCAATAGCTAAAAGCAAAGCTTTCCTTTGTGCTAGACATGTTTGTAATACTTCGAGGACCGACATAGTTGATGGCGCTTACGCCAAGTCTTCTACATTGCTATAGTTTTGGGTGGCATGTACAGATGTATTATGCGTTGTGCGTCGAAGTGCCCCTTTTGGGGGGCGAATTACAAGGTCAGCAACTGCTCTTTCGATATGAAAATTGTTGGGCGGCAATGGGTTTCGACTTGAGGAAGGTTCCTTTGCATGGGTGACAGGAGCTCCATAAGATTTGGCTCGTGTTTGTAGATCTACAGTTTCAAAGGTGTAAATGGTAGAAGATCCTTCACCAGCTGAAGGATGTTGCAAACCATCGTTGCCCCCTTGCGGGGGTTAGGGTTGGTTTGCAATAAGGTTTTGCTGTTGCTGAGTGGGAAAAGGATTTTTGAGGACAGTAGGGGTCCGACCAGTATCCCTTTTAGCAATGTATTCTGTGCATTCCTGAAGAAGTAGACAATGATAGATCATGTGGTCTTCAACACAGATTTTGCCGGGAAATTTGGGGAGTTTATCCTTTTCATCATCAGGAGGCACAACGACCTTCTATTTTGAGTTTGGCTACTTTGTTGACTGCTCCTCATAAGGAGAAGTCTTTTTCTTATTCTTCTTGTTCTTACCACCGGGTTTTTGCATAGACTACACAGAGTTTATCATGGTGGTAGGAAGAGCAGTTGATTTGGTAGAGGGTTCCACTGACATCTGGGCAATGTCCACTGACAACAGCCCCAGAGGTTGTGCCAACAATCCCGTCAATGTGCGCTCCAACGTGCTGAGTAGCAGAGACATTGGAGTTACGAGGGGAATTGGGGATTACATCATAAAGAGTGCCAGATTGTGAATATATCAAATCTAAGTGTTGGGCACGATGTATGGATTGGTCTTCTGTGACCACACCACCTAAAGCAACATCTTTAGTGATTTGCGGGAGTAAGGACTTGTAGAACCAGTCTGCTAAGAGATAGTTTGGGAGGGGAGCTTTGACTAACCTCCACCTACGTCTCCATTCATGTATATCATCGAAGATGTGGGTGGCGGTATCCTGACGTAATGAAGTGAGGAGCTCTGATGTGCGTGGTAACTCAATGTACCATTTAGCTGCGTTGCCAGTGAGGGTGCGGGGAAAAAGACATAACTAGACACTATCATCCACCATGGAGTTTGAAACACACCAAAGATGGTAGGTGGTGATATGGGTGCCCGGATCCTCCTCCTGCTTTCCTTTGAACTTGAGGATGTCCATTGGTAACTTATGTGGGATCGGTGGCAAAATTAAGTTGTGGTAGATGGGGTCATTTTTGAGTTTGTACAAGTCAGGTATATCCAACGTTGCCAAGAAAGGTAGAGAGTGTGGTGCCCTCGACTTGGACCAAGGTGATGACATATGACTTGAGGAGCCTTACGCTCCAGCCATCGTTTGAGTCCCAATATTATACATGGGCTGCATGGTATAGTACTTGCCTTGAGGTATGGAATTGTAGTGTGGATTTCCATGGGGATTTTGATAATGGGGTATAGAATTGCCCCCAGGATAAGCAGTGCCCCCTTGACTCATTTGAATTTATGAGTAGGGTGCCCCCATGGATTGGTTGGGACCTCCTTGAGGATTCCCGCCCATCATAGAACTAACCATTTGTCCTTAATTAACATAAGGAACGCTCATGTCAATCAACGACTGACCATGCATGCCTGAGAATGGAGGGGGAACTGTTACGTTCCCTTCCAGCATGTGCATATTGGGAATTCCCCTAGATACTTGAATCTAAGGGTTTGAATTGTACAATGGCGGCCGAAAATATTGTTGGTGGATGGGAACCACGCCCATATTGCTATATTGAACGTTATAGGGAGTGTTGTATGTAGCACTTGTCGAAGGTATGCAGTTTGACACTAAAGGGGTGGAACCCAACATCAGCTGGGTTCCACTCGTAGAGGGTGTCATGTGAGTGGTTGTACCTGGGAAAATTGGGATAGTGGGGTTTACCATCGATGATGTTGTGGTTACTGTCGACTAGGGAAGTGGTGGAGGACCAAAAGTGTTCCTAAAGTTCCACAACCCGTTAGTCATCAACGGGATAGATGGAAATATTCCGACTATAGAATCAGGAAGTACAGGTGCCGCGGGAGCCAAGATTGGTTCCAACGAATTCGTGGGCGGAGGGTTAAAGGGAGGAAGGAATCCTTCGATAAAGAAATTCTCTGGCAAACTTGAATCATCGGTTGTCCAAACAGATCCTGTGTGAGATCTAGGAGACTGATTCCCCGAAGATGGGAAATTCGGTTCACTAGAGCTCGGCAGATCTTCCACAATGAGTGGAGGAAGTCCTAGCAATTGTCTAGATTGATGACGAGGGCCAAATGTAGCCATGGTAACCATTAATTTTTGTCAATAAATTTTATCATGATATTTTTTAAAGTCTCAAATGATAACCCTCGGGTGCCTAAAAAATATAAAAAATACACTAAGTTGATCAATCAACAAACAGAGGGAAATGACCCTGTCTAATAAGCACCGATCACTAAAGATGAAACCCAATACCCCAATGAATAACAAAGAAGGCTAGCCATATGTATAGTTACGATTACTCTAGAGGTTTGCCCGAACCTTAGATTGAGGGGCCAAGTACACTCGTGAATATGAGCACCCTCCCAAAAACTGAAGACAGAGTAGGTCCGTCTGTGTTAGGTACCAGGGCAGCCCACCCTAGTCACCTTGTGTAAGTCCCTAAAATTTTGGCCACTAAGGATACCTTAGATCACAGAAACCACTTGGGGGGGACATAGTCGCAGACAATACGCTGTGTGGGCAGGATACCTGAGTCCCCAACTCAGCTCCAAAATCCTCGAAGGGATCCCTAATACATAGAATACCCAAAGGAGTTGTAAGAGAAGGCAAGCTACCTTCACTTACAGTCTGATGTTGTCTTGTATTTAGCTCCACTTTTACTGGAGTGGTTTCGGTAGTATGAGTGCAGAAGGAATTTTCTTTCTTTTAATGACACTAGTGTTGGTTTTTGATCTTGGGTAGTTTACTCACACAGCCTATCCCAAGATCCTAGCCTAAACTAATGTTTGTTTGCTCAATAAAGAGTTACTGATTGACTTTAGGTAAATTTTATGTGTACCTTTTTATTGTCTTCGGTAGGGGAGTTGACATATGAAATTTGATGAGACTCTAACTCAAAAATCATGCACAACACAATGCTTTTAAAAAAATTTCAATTTGATGAAAACAAGTTGTATTCTATAGGTGAGAGTTTTTCACATATTCATATTCTTTCCATGCATCTTAGTCATTTAACACATGCATAACCAACGGACTTCTTTCCAATGTTTTCTTAACAACTACTTGAAACCAAAAATAGAGCAGCTTTTAACCAGCTAAACAGAAGAATGAATAAAAAATGTGGATCTTTCTTTCATAAAAAATGTTTTTAGGAAAGAAAAACAAAACTTATTTCCCAAAAAAAAAACTTTTAGGAAACCTATTTTTATAAAAAAATGCAGTAACAGATCCTCTTTCAATCCATGAGCAGGCTTCTTATCCCTTTTGGTTTGTAGACACAACTGGAAATCAAGGTTTTGGGAGACTAATGCTCTGTAGCAGTGGCCATAGAGAGTTACTAGGTCCGCTAATGCTTTCTGTATGTAGACACAGAGCTTTATAAAGCACTGTGTAGTCCGCTAACCTGCGTTATTGTGGGGAAACAGCTCAAAACAGGGCTTCTTAGATCAGATTCAATGATGACTATATGTAAGCAAGTTTCAACAATGTTTTGGTGGGTCAGAAAGAAAATGCAGAAGTATAGGGAGCTCTTAGAAGGAGGAGAAAACTAAGAACTGTCTGGGTAAACTGGGAACTAGATGTATAGTCCTCAGTGTATGGAGAATGAAGATACCCTCAAAGGTCTTCCCGTGACCTTCGGCAGACTGTAAGATTATCTGTAACCATCACAAGGTTACATGCATGCTCATAAAAAAATAACTAACTATCAAAGTAGGATAAATAGATTACCTCAAGCCTCTGTTTAGATTTGCTGGAGAGCACAATGTAGCTAGGTGGAAGTCCCCTGAGCCGACTCTAGATCAAGTCCTGGACATAGAAGAGACAAGCAAAATCACATCATACAACTCTAATAACTAATACATGAATACATAAAAGAACATCTAGTTACACATAACTAAGCTACTCATGCTAAAGGGTATTAGAAAAACAAATGAATGAATTATAGTACCAACACCATGAAGTAGATAGTACAACTGCAATTCTATATTAATGTTGAAAGAGTGATTACAACCATCTGTTGCATCAGTTTCTCTAATTCTTTAGTGGATTATTCTGTGAGTTTGATAATTTTCCAAAGAAACCTAATTGGTGAAGCCACTAAATGGTATATAAAACTTGATAGGGCATATTATAATGAATTTTCTTCCTTGGCCCATAAATACTTGAATCACTTTCAGTTACCTTCACAACAGGATCTTGAGACTGGCCTTTTTTCTACTTTCAAACAAGATAACCCTACCTACTTCTCTAATCATATCCATGAGTGGAGAATACGCAAGAGGTTAGTATGAACCAAACTCCTTGATGAATTTATTAAGTATTGGTTTACCTAATCCCCGTTTCCACTTATAGCCAAGGATGTTGCTATGGTAGGGAAAACTACTAAGGAGCAGGAACTTTGACTTGGTTTATTCTTAGTCATGAACTTTTTATGATATAATTCCTATTGCTCCTCAACCTTAAACTGATCCAAAATTACCCAAGTTTGGACCGTAATCTGATAGTTTCATCGGTTTCATTTCTTCTGATACTATGATCTGACTAGCTACTTAGCTAAGGAAAGCGTCTGTCACATCCCACACCCCAAAAAACACATCTAGTTTTCAACAAACATAGTATTCTAAATAGTATACCGAGGTTCTCATGGTGAACTTCACAATGCCTAAGAATCATTAGTAACCTAGTGGTAAAAACAAAAAATAATTCTAACCCTACTAAAAAACTACTCAAAACCAACCCAAATGTAAAAATACCCCGTTACCACCCATGGTCCACACTAAGGTAGAAGGATGTAACTACTATAATGTATTCATCTCCAATGTTCAATTATGGAAATGGGGTCTCCAAATTTAACAATGAAAAATCAAAGTTACAACTAGAACATATCAGATGAATAGAGATTCATTACAAATCTCTCCTAGACCACATGAGATCACTTGTCACATACCTCTACTAAATTTAACCACACTTGCCAAAACTTGATTTTCATTTCTCATACATTTTTTATAGAAATTTGCAAGTAAACCTTTGTTCAAATATTGTTATATACAAATAATTTAGTGGCATTTCTCTTGTATATCTTTTGTGAAACATTTTGTATCGGATTAAATAATAAATAGTGCACTTATTCCACTTGTAACATACTAACTGAAAACATGCCACATAGTCATGCAAATATTCAAATTCCTTGCATGAAACCTTGAAAATTCTTTACATGCAAATAGGCATAGCTTAGATATAGCAATATTATCATACAAAAATACTATCCCATCCACAAAACAACATTTTCTTCAAACAATTACTATACTATTACATTTTCTTCAAACAATTACTATACTATTACATTTTCTTCAAATAATTACTATACTATTACATTTGCATTTAAGCATTTCTTCAAACACTTTGCATGCAAACTAATGTAGTAAACTCCTTGCATACAAATAAGCATATATTATCTACAAAAATACTGTTACATGGCAATATTATCCCCAACCACAAAACAACATACTCATTGGGGAATTTTATCAAACAATCTGTATGTAATGAATCATTGAACCATTTAAGCCTTTCATCTAATACTTTGCATGCAAACTAATATAGCGAATGATTTAGTACATATATCCTAAATTGTAGAAGTACAAGTTATGGAAACTAAACCAAATGATTAGTGGGAGTCTCCCTCACTATGGTTCGAGTTTCAGTTTCTAGAACCTCATAGATGAAATGTTATAAGCCAAAATCATATTTGGTGCAAAACTTTAGGAGCATTCAAGAAGCTCGACTTAAACTGGTCATATATCCTAAAATATGGTGACCCGATATCTAAAATTTTTACAAGACTATCATTGGGAATTTCCCTCATCGTGTTCAAATTTTTAGCTTCTGAAACTGCCCAAAAGAAAAGTTATAACAGAAATTCCAACATGGCCTATTTGATCCCTGATTTTAGGAGAATTTAGAAGACTTGATTTCCTCTGCTCATATCTCCTAAAATATTGATACCCCACATATAAAGTTTTTACCACATGATTAGTGGGATTTCCCCTCAATGTGGACAATTGTTTAGCTTCTTGAAACTAATAGAGGATAAGTTATGGAAGAAATTCCAACATTACTTATTTAGAAATGCATTTAAGCATCTCATCTTCCTCATATCATAATTCTTAAAATATTGAACAAGAATCTGAAATTTTAACCACATTATAGGTGGGATTTCACCTAAATGTGGATAAATTTTAAGCTTTTGAAAATCCATAGAAGAAAAGTTATAACATAAATAAAATAGATTTTACTCATTGATCCCTGCATCCAAAATATTAGTATAAGGCCATGCATCCCATATTGCAATAAAGAAGATTGCATGCTAGCTACTGCAAGGATTGAATCATTTCTACCACATGTTGTTCTAGCACCTTTTACACAATAACAACAACACATTGGTTAATTCATAAGCTAAAGAAATCATGAACCATGCCATCAATGAACATCATTTTAGACTAGTAATGAAATAGGCACATATAGATGTACATATGTATAAAATTATTGATTTCTTGAGAACATGAGAGATACTTATCTCAAAAACTAGTGGGAAATTAAGTTTGGGACTATGACTCTCCACCCAACCATAGAAAACTACAACCAAGTCTCACTTGTAGTTGTCACCCCCAAGCTAGATTCCAGAGGTTGAGGAATATTTTTCTCAAGACATAAACACAACCATCAGTTGGACCATGGAATCCAAAGAACCCTCCATTTCCACCCACCAACTGAATTAAAAATCAACACCATGCACATGGATTCTAGATTCCAATGGTCTCCACACATGCAAAACACACACACACTGTGGTTCCACCCAAAATCCAGGTATTCCAGAACTTATGTTATGATCAAAAGACAAAAAGGAAACATTTAAAAATCCTACAAGAATTTTCCAAGACCAATTCCTCCACCCCATCCCATTAGGATTTCCTGAGAAACACCATCTCCACCCTCCAAGAAAATAAGGACTCAAGAGGTAATTAGTTCCACACCTAAGATCTCTTCTTGCTCCCTTGCCAAACGAAAGGACTCCTTCGTCTATGTTATTCCATCTATCTTTGAATTTGAATTTTCTCCAGGAAAAAATCCATCCAATGCTTCTAAAATGAATTATTATTATTATTTTCTGGTGTCTCTTCATATTCCTTTTGTGTGTCTCCTCATTTTCTTCATTGGATTTTCTACATCGTAATATTATTTTCCAACAATAATCACCCTAACCCTCTAGAATCCGCATCTCATTACTCAAACCATTTTATTTTATTATAATTTTTACATTACATACATAAATTTCATTACTTGGGTTTGTCACACCAACTAGGGTGGGGGCACAAATGAGTGACGTCGTACAATCAAATTTTCTTCCAAGATTTTTTATGGAGATCATTTGACTCGTGAGTTAACATCATTGATAGCCACCCAATAACTAGCCATTTTGACTCATTCGTCCCCCACCTAGCCACAATAATAAATGGTTTTGTAAGCTCCTCCACCTCCACCTAGGAGAAATGGGGGGCATCATTATTTTCCTTTTAAAAGAAATGTTCATGTTCTCATGTGTATTTAACAAGTCAATTTGTCCACGAAGTGAAGTATTTCAATACTCCCAAGTCGAGTTCTTCTTCTAAGGACTCGGCCACCCCTTTTGCATCCATTGGACCTCTCATGTTAGATAAGACCTTGAAACCAGTATATCTCCCACCTAAGGGTGTTCTTTGTAAGTTGACACATAATCCTAATGTGCGATCTACACAAAGTTAAAGTATCATTGAGGATTTAGCACAAGTACCTTGTACCATATCTTCTTTGGAGGTTTTTATGCAACATAAAGCATTTTTATTACTATCAGAGGGGTGGATCCCTCATAGTCGAATTTGATCACATTTGACATTGATGCCCCTCATTTTAGAATCTCTCATCATGTCGCATTTTAGATCTTAGTGTGTGTTTGTAATAGGGAAATATACCAAACTCTTGTGGATGAAGGGTATTTGACTTGTGTGATATCTACATCACGTTGGAAGACTATTTCTTATCTGGCACTCATTAAGTCAAGTACAACTTTACAGGCCTTTGATGGACACACCTTCTTTCCTCATATTATTCTTCCTTTGTTTCCCATCAAGCTAGGGAGAAAAAATATGTAAGTTGATGTTGAAGTTGTTGCCACTCCCTTAGACTATAATGTGCTCCTTGGTCATAGTTGGTTCTATGTTATTTCTATCATAGCATCTTTGATGTTTCATATGCTTCAATTTCCTCATGAAGGCAAGATTGTCACAATCAATTAGTTAAATTAATACATAACATTGACCAAGTCTACCACTAAGGGAAACTCTTTTCCATTAATTAGAGATAGCCCATCAGCTTATGAGAGTATTGGTATAGGACTGTTTAAAATCCCATCACTTATCGGTGTCTTTCCATTACCCCCACTTAACGTTCCTTCTTCTTGGGTTGTTCCTATGCATATGATCTCTTTTAACACCTGTGGACCCCATTTTTCTGCTAACCCTTAGTTGGTTACTTCTCCTTTGGAAATAGATTAGTATGGTGAGCATATGTTTCCCTTATTGGAAGAGATTTCATCTTTGGTAGTCTTGTCAATACGTCTTGATGCTAGTCAGAAAATCCATCCCAATATTGGAAATGATGAGGATTGTTTTCCCACACAGGTCATCACTCTGCCTATTCCATGTGACTCGCTTGACAATGAGCCTCCTTCTCAATAAGTCATCTTGGAGGTCATGGATCTTATTGATAATCATAGTGATATTATGCATATCTATGTATCTATTCTCCCCATTTCAAAAAAGTTATAGATTATTAAAGGAAATCTTGAATCAACCCAAGGGGTGGTTTCTCATCCATCCCTATAAGTTCCCCCCTTGGACCAAGTCTAAGTATTGGGTTTCCAATACCAAACTTTCCAATAAATTGTCTAAATCATCTCTTCCCATTTATGAGTTTCTTTTAGACCCTTTATGTCTTAATAATCCTTGTGAAGTAGCTTTCCTATCTTATGAGACCACGCACCTTGTATGTCATTTGGTCATTCTTGGTAATGATATGGTTCTCAGTTTTCCCTGACATCATCAACATTTAGGAATTGGGAATTTCAACTTTCTGTGGCATGGCCCCATCATGGTGTGCCATATGGTACCCCTAATAGTCTGTGATTCCATGTACAAGAATCCTTAGCCTGTGCCTGAAAATGGGCACAAATTCACATGACCTAATATACTATGTTGAGCCTTGTACATATGTATTTTAGTCTTATTTTGGCGTGTAATGTGAAAACTTTTTCGATACCTCATATACGCCAAAAAATACAAAAATAAATCATGAAACTCAAAATTTAAAAAATGTGTGGTCTTGTGTTTACCTAATCCATGTTTTATTTCTTTTATTATGTGATTTAACTATGGGTCTACTCTTTCTAGATGGCTTTTACAGTATAGGGTGATGTTTTAATTATGACATCCACTATATAGTATACCCTAGGTGTGTTTCTCTTGAACTTGGCATATAAGGGTAGGTATCTCACTACCATCTTCATTGCATTGTTAATTATCATTTCCATCTTCATTATGCCTTAGGTCTAACCCCATTAAGTTTCAATAATAGCTTGTCCCTTTCTGCACATTGTAAATTCACGATAGAGATTTTCTATACATGGATACCATAGATTAGCGCCTTTGTTATTTTTTGGTGTCCATGTTTTTTTATATCCCATCTCAGTATCCCTCCTTTTGTCCCACCATAACTGAGAATTTGAACCTCATTTACTCTTATTTTTCATATTCTAGCCTTACCCTGAGAGGATTTTAGCACCTTTTATCCCTTGTGATTGTTGTGGAATTTTAGCCTTAATCATGCATGGTTATAAGCCTCCATCACATTTCATCATTGTTGTCACATTATGCTTGTCCCATCACTTGATTTCACTTTGTGTTCTTACCTTTCCTAGGGAGGTTCCTACAATGAGTACTCTTACTTACAAACATCTATACCTCCTTATGCTTAGGGTGGTTCCATAAGCTCAGAACTATTTTCTACATTTACACCACTCTTTCCTCTATTAAAATCTTCATTTATGTCCTTCTTATGATTTTTAAACACTAAAATTCACTACGTGTTCTTATATATCTCTTTGGGGCTCATTAAACCTGAATGAAAAAAGGAACTATTGAGATTACTTGTCTTCTCTTTCATGCTCATTAAACTATGAAGGAAAATAAAAAGAGAAAAATGGAAGGGAATTTACTTTAGTTATCAATCAAAATGGTAGTATCAGTTTCGTTTCCCTAGTTAAATAGGGCACCTATTTTCATCATTTTCTCAAAGTTGAGTTTTAGCTTGCTTAGGAGCCATACCATATATATGAGTTTTTCTACTCCTCTAGTTGGTTACTATTCTAGTCACTATGGAGAAAGCTTCAATGCCTCTTGTGTTGTTACATAATATTATGTGGTGCTCATTAGTCAATGTTGTCAAGTCACTTTTGTGTCATTCCATTATATGTTCAAGGGAAGTCTTAGCCTGAGTCAGCCATTTGCATTCCGTGTTAACCTTTTTGTATTGACTATACCTATGTTGGTTATACTTCATGACTTCATCCATTCATGTTATCCCTTGGTCTGTTCCATGCCAATTGATGCGGGATACATTAAGGCCCTTCTTCGATGGATCTTCTCCTCTCAAATTTATCTCATTATCCAGGAGCTTGATTTCAAAACCAATAGTACCTTGTATATTGTAGACCTCAATGGTAGGCTTCCTCGTGATTGAAAATGGGTTTACCTCATTGACTCATGATTGGTCAAGCCCGCAAGTGTTCGGTGTCATCTCAATTATTCACACTTAATGGATTTTGCTAGGTACCTTAGGGTACATTTTCATCATTTTTGGGTCCCCTCACATCTGTCAAATATATACCTCAATGACTAATTATTAGGAAGTTTCTACCATGTTTTAAATCATCACATCTATTTTCACGTTGTGGATTAATACCATCGAGGTTGTATATAATACCTTGGGTTAGGGAAATTTCACTCTCATATGGCACCCTTCCAAAGTTGTGTTGAAGCTATAAATCACTTATGTACTTTGACGACTTCTTTGGGGAAATTTTCTTCTATGTTTTCATAGTCCTAATGATGTATATTGTGACATAGATCCACATCATGCTTGCTGGTGGCTATGATATTTTGGTTTGTCACATGGATCCATTGTGTATTTGTTGTGGCCATGTCCTATAATTTCATGTCATGCATCCACAATGTATAGTTTGCAACCCTGTTTAGTTTCTCTTTGTGACTAAGAATGGGTATGCCTAACTTGGGGATGATATCAACATGGTTGAGACTTCAGTGTTTTAGTTCCTTTGATCTAGCTCTTCAGTCTTGGCTCCTTCCTTCCATTTTGAGTTGTGTACTTTTATAATGCATTTTTTTCCATTAATTTCTCTTTTGACCTCATGCATTAGGGGGCATATTTTATAACCCTATTTTCCATTCCACTATAGTAAGAGAGACCCAAGTTCTGTTGAAATAATTTTTCATTGATGTCAAAGGCTGTTGAAATCAAAAGAGATTTACATATTGACATAACACATTTCAAAATATTCTTTTTGTATTCTGATGCTCCATTTGGATACCATATATTTGAATTCACTTTTAATCCATTTAGCTAGATCAAATGGAATCATAACATATAGGTTAGAAATATTATCTCGATATCTTTCCAGTGGTATCTGGCACTCCCTCTAACTGCTCATGGTTTAGGAGAAATGATTTTTGGATTTTTCATGCCCCATTTGGATACCCTATATTTCAATGAATTTTTGCTCTATCTAACTCAAATGTAAAAATAACATATATGGTTGGAAATATTATTTTGATACCTTTCCAACCGCATATGGAACTCCTTCTAACGTCTCACGGTTGAGGAGAAATGATTTTTTGAATATTCACTATACATTTTGTAGTTGGATAAGCCAGTCCAGATGGTGGACAAGTTGGCTTAGTCTAGACCCTGAATGCACTAAAAACAGGTACGAGAAGGATTATTTCAAGCCATTCACTCAAGCAAATCTATTTCTATTCAAACAAGTTAATAAAATAAGAAATTATAAGGTTCATACCTCATGAACTAGAAGTGAAGAGGAGTTGATTTAGAGAGCCTTTGTGGAGAAGCATCTTTGGCACATTTTTGCAGGGTTTTTGGCTTGGAAAGATTTTTTTCCTTATTTTGGAAGGAGCTTTGGAGCAATTTTCAGTCATGTTTTTGGTTGTATTGAGGCCAAGTTCTGCTAATGATGTTGAGTTAAGGATCATTTGTTAAGGGAAGTTATGTTGATAAGAAGGTCATGTTTGGGAAACCAAGTGCTCGTGTGAGGGTAGAAAGAGGAGTAGCTTCTAGGAAAGAAAAAATTATTTGACTAACATTGACTCTTGTACAGGTCTTTGTGCTAATAAATCAAGAATTTGGTGCTTCCTTTCAAGTGGTACTCATAAGCCAGGGAAATGGTGCTTCCTTTAAAATGGTGTTGATAAATTTGAATGTACTCTTTATACATATTAAGAAAATAATTTTTTGGTTTTCTCATGCTTTGGGCTTCCACGTAAAAATATATCTGCTCTATATATTTGCGTGATTTTCTTTATATATTTCAATGCATTTACAATTTTTTGAAGTTTAAAACTGTTAATATTGATTCACTCCCCTCGCTCTTAGTATTGTTGAATATTTCAACAATTGGTATCAAAGTGGGTTCCTTCAAAAAAAATCTTGAACACTTGAAGGTAGATATCAATAAGACTCATGGACAAGCAAGAAAAATACAACAATCATGGTCTTCCATTATTTGATGAAAAAAATTATGCCTTTTGGAGCATAAGGATGAGATTGTTCTAACAAGCACAAGGAGTTGATGTTTGGAAATTTATTCTAAATGAATCCAAGGTTCCAGCCCCTACTCCAATAGATCTGGTTGAAAGATGAATATATGAAATTAATTCAAAGGCTACGTATGCAATTCTAGGAGGGAAAACAGGATAAGAATTTATCAAGGTTATGCATTGTTAATTGGTAAAGAAAATATGGGACAAGCTCAAGAATTTGTATGAATGAGATGAAAAGGTCAAAGGGGCCAACCTTCAAACTTATAAAGGAAAATTTCAACATCTGAAGATGAAGGAAGATGAAGACATTACAACTTACTTTCTTAGGGTGTATGAGATCGTGAATACTATAAGAAGGTTAGGAGAGAAGATTGCAAATATAGTCATTTTCAAAAGATACTAAGATCTCTCCCAATGATATTTGATTCTAAAATATTAGCTTTAGAAGAAGATAAGATATAGCTACATTTAGTATGGGTGAGCTACATAAAATTCTAATATCATATTAAATGAGGACAAAATAGGAAAATCCTAAAAGGGAAGAAAAATTCAAGGTCTCCAGAAAGACAAGGAAGAACAAGAAAAAGTTTAAAACAAGCTATAGCTATAGCAATGATTCAAACAATGAAGAAGAAACCAACTTTGTGAGAAATTTGAAAGAGGAACTGGAAAATATAAACATAATATTCCTTTTAAAAGTTTTGAATGTGGTAGAATTGGCCATTATGCTTCTAAATGTCCTTTTACAAAGGCATCAGATAGTGATGAAGAAGAAAGTGATAAGAAAAAAAATATATCAAAAAATAAACAAAGGAAATAAAAGGGAAAATTCTTCAAGAAAATTATTTATGCAAGAGCAGAGAGTATATCATATTATGAATATGGTGGTAGTGACCATGACTCTCATAGAGTTCTCTTAATGGAACTAGATACTCATAATGAAACTCCTAAAAAATATGAAGGAAATAACGAAGAAGAAGAAGGAGAAGTGTATCTTGAGGTGGAATTGACCAGTTCCTTAAGAGATCTTAGAAGAACAAGGAAGAAAAATCTCATACTCAAGGAAGAGGTAAAGAAACTAAAAGAGTGTTTACAAAGTCTCAGTAGGAACTCTAAAGGTACCAAGTAGATATGAAAATAGAATTGGAATAAGCCAAAGTGATTGAAGAAAAAATCAAGAGACAGCTAGAAGAGAAGGTGAGAATAACTAGGAATCTATAAGTTGAGATATTCTCCTTGAGGAAAGAACTACAGAAGAATGATATCCAATAGAACTTTGAAAATAGTACCAAAATATTGGATGAAATCATCAGCAACCATAAACCATTCAATGATAGATATGGCCTAGGATATAAACAAAATAATGCTTATAAATGATCAAGATCTATTATGATAGGAAATGAAGAAAAGTAAGGAAGTTACATTCATGTGCTCAAGGGTCCTATCAAGAAGGAATAATACAAGCTACTAAAGGAGAACGTACAAGAACCAACAATGAATAAGATTCAAGAAGAAGATCATGGCTTTAAAATGACAACACCATCAAGAATACGACCTACACTCAAGTACCAAAATATTTTTCTTGGAATGTATTACTATTGTAATATTTTTTGGCATAAGGCTATAAAATGTAGAGCCTATTCAAGGGGTAGAAGTACAAGAAATAGCTATGAAAATCCCAACTACTATGAAGGTAGTTATGTTAAAAAAAGTGAGGTTTTCAATAAAAGTTCTAATAGTTTTAGTGCTCTTCGTTATGAAACTGAATATTACAAATGAAAATTTTGGACACATAGAAAGAAATTGTAGAACAAATTTCATAGTTCCTTCAAGGCAAACAAGGGAAGTTCTTATCCATAATATGAGGGAATAACCAAGAACTTGGAAAAATAATCAAGAATATTTATAAGGTTGAGAATTGTGGTTTTGATGTACAAGCCCAAAGCAAAATAAATCAATAGTATATTGATAGTGGGTTCTTTGAAGGTCCAATCATATGCTTTGAGCATTCAGTATACATATATTGAGAAACCTACCTTTACTATATTTTGGCTTATCCATTTAACCACATATCAGAAATGGTTTGGGAAGACTAAATAAAGTGAATGGAGTAGGCTAGAACCTTCCTTTCAAATTTGGAAAAATAGATGCCTTTGCATCTTACTATCTCTCCTCCACCAATCTGAAATGTGATCAAAGTTAAATGAAAAAAATTAAAAAAAGGAAATTATTTATCTGTCATTACCTTTTTACTACTCCCCGTCAATGTCACCAAAAATGTTATGCTACTTTGGTGTCACAATAAAAACCCTTCACATGTCAATTCAAGACGAAAACTTATGAGTTGTAAACACCATATGTGTAGGAAACATAAAATCTATATACTTCTTAAAACAACTAAAATAATTATCTTCTAACCTAATTCGAAAGAATAACTCAAATTCATATCTAGTGCTAAAGATATAAAGGAAATCGTGAAAACTAAAATAAATTCGCATGGATCTAAGACCCTTATCAATATTCTTTTATCTTAGATCCCATGGCTTGGCTTCAAAATAGAATATTTTGTTGCTTTTGGGAAACATTCATATACTCATTTGCAGGTTGGATTTCAAAAATAAGAAATTCTAGTTCTAGTTCTTAGCTTCCTAAAACCAAATACTGAAATCAAAAGTTGGTAATTAAATCAAGAGTCTAGATGTTATAATGAAATTTAGATTAATACTATCGATAGAGATATACTAGTTTTTCTCTAGCATTGGTCCTAATAAAAATATTCTAGATCAAACTCAAAAATAGAGAACATAAACAAAATATAACTCTCAATCCACAAATATACCAATATTTGGATATGTACTAAACTAGAATCAACATGCATCATGGGGAAAGTGCATAAAAATGATTCAAACCTTAACTATTATAATGAGAGTTACAATATTTGTGAAGATCATTAATCAATCTCGAATATAACCATAAGTAGGGTCTAAATATTTATATGAAAACACAAACAATGTACTTTATAAGAATCGAAACCAAACTTGCATATTTATTAGTTAGACTTAGAAATTGTAAGGTATGGGTATCAAATTAGTCCTTAAAACACAAATCACCTTCTGAAAGACTAAGTATAAAGGACAAATATCATTTATACAATCTACACAATGGTATTCATAATGACTATCAATACATCAATCATCAAAGCACTATAAAGAACAATGTATATGCACAAAATGGCTATAATGTATATACACATAAAGAGAAACAACACATTTCAAATCAAGAACACAGCTATAAGGGGACCTCCCATAGGTAGTGCCTTGGTATATTACCATCAAGAAAGGAAATAAATCACAATGAAATCATGGATTGAACTATTCTTCCATTAATTACCACCATATCACAATAGTAATGCTAGTGCATGGCTTATACAAGTCTAACAAACAAGATCAAAATCACAATATCAACTAGCTAACTTGGCATCACAATGCCTGATTATATTTATAAGTATTACGTAAGATATTATATCCAATTATTTCCTACAAGTGGTCATGATGCAGAGATGATATTTGATCCTCTATTCTAATAACAAAGCTCCTCATAATGGCCAAGATATTGAATAGGATATTTCCGTTTGTCTCTGTAACCTTCGCCAAGTTCATTGTTGGTGTAGTAAGATAGACCATATCTTGAGTTTGTACTTGCTCAATATCAAGATTGGGTTTTGTTATGACTTCATTACTGATTGGTGCTCTATGGAACCCTGAGCACTTAAATTTTACTTTAGGGCTGCTCGAAGGGACTCAAATGTGCACTGAGAAGAAAGGTGTTATGTTGTCATGTACTCATCTAAGATTACAAGTCAGAATCCTATGTGGATGTTGATCAATGAAATGTACAATGACCTCATGGTTCCTTTGGGTATTAGAATCATTGTGTTGGTACTGGAAGTGAAATACATTTCCATAGTTAGCAACATAATGTCAAAATACACTTAAATCTAGTTAAAAACATAAGATTTCAATAATTTGAGCAAGATGTACCTCATCATACTAATTATAGGTGTTTGAGATAAGTAATATGGACTTTTACGATAAAATAGATATAATACATAAGGGAATAGTGTGGAAAGAGGGTAGCTAGATATGTCAATGTTGAGAACCAACAAAGAATTAGATTGATATATTTGAGAAGGGTTTCTAATAAGAGCTAAGGTAGAAGCCTCGACATGAGATTACACTTCCACCTTCTTTTTGAATGATAATAAATGGTTTCTCATGTCTTGCATAAGTTAAAGGACAAAAGATATATCATATTGGTTAGTTAAGTCATTGAGTGGAAGACTAGTCTGATGCAATTTCTCTTCATATTCCAATCATATTTGTAAAGCAGACCCCAAATTATCGACATTTTTCTCCTCTAACTTATGGTGGTAAGAAGGAGGCATAGTATTTTAGTAATGCATCATGTCTTCTTGATTTTGTGTCTAATAGTATCAAGGATTTGATTATATAATTTGGTGAATCAAAGATTACATGATTTAATGGTTTCACCTTTTGTAAAGGTAATGTTATTATACTCCCGAAATAGATCAACAAGGCTCTAAGATTGGTTGTAAGTGGATTTGAACCAATAACATAGTTTCATCTAGGTAGAGAAGGCCTTAGGAGGAAGTTCAAAAAATTTGGCTCTCTCCTTTCTCTCCAAATAATTAACGAAAAAAACATGCATGTTTCATTATCATTAGCACCAATGTTATGACACATGCTAGAAAAAGAAATTAGAAGACCATTTGTAGTAATGGTACCATCAGTCGAGAACATGGGAAAACGATCTTTAAATTTAGGTAGCGACATATTGGAAGGAAAAAAAAATAATAGGCAGGGTAAATGCCAAGGAGTGGAATTTTGCATCTTTTTCAAATTGAAATAAACCATACTTCGTGATTAACTTGGCATGGTTTGTGGTAGATTGCAATGGATTAAAATATGAATATAAACTACCAATTTGAATGGAGGATGATGCAATCAATGAAGGCTACATAGCAAAGGAAGTAGATTGGGATGAAGGCTAAGTTCTTGACATGACTCTATGAGGAGAGGTTAGTAGAAGAATGAGTGAGATCCTGATTGAACTTAATATGAGCTTGAGTATTAAGGATATCTTTTCATATTTTTATTTTTTATAAGGGTTTATATTTAGGACTCAAACCATGGATTCCCCTAGAAGAAGGGAGTTCACAATTCATAAGCTGGATACCTTCGAACAACAATATATTAGAGATTCCTTTCAAGGGATTCTCTCATTCCTGCAAATCAATATCTTGAGTTATGACAACCCAAGATTGCTCCAATTCAGTAGGAGCATTAGAGTTATCAAGTATGAAATTGAGCAATGAATTAACAATACTTCTTTGATTGTCTAGATGATAACCAAGGTCCGGTTGACTCGAAGATGGTATCATCATGTAGAAAAGAAAATTTGTTGGCATTATGATTCAAGTGTTGTCCTTGATGGCAACTCACTCAGAGGTTGGTACAGGTGCTCAGAGGTTGGTACAGGTGATGGCAACTTAATCAGAAGACAGATCTTAGTACAGCATGCCAAGGAAGTTCATATACGCAGGTTCGTTAAGCCCAAGTCGCGTGTACACGCTAGTTGGATTCAGAAAAAGCGCGTGTATGTGGAAAAGTACCTTTGGTCCATGGTGGTTAGTCCTTGGAAGTTGTGCCTATGATTTCAGACCATTGTGTCTCGACGGGCGTGTCGATCCCTAGTTTTGAAGTTGATGGTATTGTGTTACTATGGTTTTGGCTCTTGGTATTGAGCAAGGCCTAAGGCTATATAAGGAGAAGAAGATCATTAGGCAAAATCATCTTTCGACAAGGCTTGAATATCTAAGAGAGAAAGAGATCTGATATGCAGGGTCTGGGTTGCTTGATATGAGCTAAGGAGAAATCACATCGGCGGATGGAAGACTAGATCTAAGGATAAATCGGGATCTAATGGTTTGAAATGCACTATTATGATATGGTTGATTATGCGTATTTCTAGATCTGCATACTGTCGCAATATTATGTTCTGGATCTAACTGATGTCTGGTACAGCTGCAAGTTGAGAAAATCTATTTTTAGATCTGTACGCAGGTTGGCTTAGGTAAAAGCGCGTGTATACGCGGGTTTCGCTCATTGAAGTAGCGTATATCTCTTAAAGCTTGATTTTTGGGTTTGCAGTTGGATCTGACTGTTATTACAAAGTTCTGTAGACTGCTCTGTGTTCTGGTATCTGGTGATTGACAGGGTTCAGTGGTTCAGTGATTCAAAGTTTGATAATACTAGTATTGGTTGTTTTATGCTTCAATGATCTGTTGTGAAAGTTGAATGAATTGGGGTCTACAGATTGTAATGTTGTGCTTCAGGAATATCCAGTCTGAAAATGTATGAAAGGTGGTACCTGAAGGAAAGAAGATTGTAGGTCAGCACCTACGTACTAGTATCTTGGCTAGTACAAGAGCAAAGGGGGTTGGAGCTCCCTTCCAAGGAAGATTGGAGAACGAGAGAAGGTTGTAGCCTTCTGCAGGTTGTAGCCTGCGTACTAGTATAAGGCTGCACCAGTACAAAAGATTGTAAACTGAAGTTTCATATTAAAGAAAGATAGAGACAACTTGCAGCAGGTGGTTTTCACCCACATTGGGTTTCCACCTTACATCTTGGTGTTCATGTGTGTGGCTTTTGATCTGTTCTGTTATACTGCACCAGTTTACTGTTAATGTGGTGAATAATGTCCTGATGAACTTAACTGAAGAATAAGCTAACTAAATTATGAGTTTTCTTCTTATACGCTGTTTTATTTAGTCACAGTAGCGTGTACACGCTGTTTCACCTAACTGAAGTAGCATATATGTTTCTGAGCATTGAAAAAGTTTGATTGATCTGATAATACTGATTCACCCCCCCTCTCAGTATTATTTCCAACAATTGGTATCAGAGCAGGTCCTTCAGAGAAGCTTGACCGCTTGAAGGTAGATCATTCATCATGAGCAACTACGAGAAAGAAGCATCAATCAGGCCACCGATTTTTGATGGGACAAATTTCAATTATTGGAAGGTAAGAGTTACTGCATATCTTCAATCTCTTGGTACCGAAGTTTGGAACATTGTAGAAACAGGCTATGCTTTTCCTTCAGCTACTCCTATAGATCCAGCTGAGAAAAAGCAGTATGAAACAAATGCAAAAGCAGTCAGTACTCTACTAGGAAGTATATCCCAAACAGAATTCATGAAGGTCATGCACTTCAAATCAGCAAAAGAGATATGGGACAAAATGATCACTAGCTATGAAGGAGATGAACAGGTAAAGCAAGCTAAACTTCAAACTCTCAGGATTCAATATGAGACTCTCAAGATGTATAATGATGAAAGTGTGGCTAATTATTTTCTTCGGGTAGATGAGATTGTTAATTGCATGAAAAATTTGGGTGAAGAAATAAAAGAGACTATAGTAGTTCAAAAGATTCTAAGATCATTATCCCCCAAGTTTGAATCTAAAGTATCTGCAATAGAAGAAAAAGAAAATCTCCGTGTTCTCACTATGTCTCAGCTACATGGAATTCTAACTGCTTATGAAATGAGAAAGGGAGGTCCATCTGACAGAAGGGAAGCTGCTTTTAAGGCATCAGGAAAAGAAGATTACTATGAAGCAAGCCATGTTCCAGAAGAAGAGGAAGAAGAATCAAATTTTGTCAGAAATCTTCAAAGGGGTTCTGGAAGGTTCAGAGGTAAGCTACCTTTCAAATGCTTTGCTTGTGGAAGAGTAGGTCATTATGCTGCAAAATGTCCTTATAAGGATAAAGGAAAAGAACCTGCTAGATGGAACAAGAAACAAAGTGCAAATAAGAAAAGCTACTACACCCATGAAGATAGTGATGGCTTATCAAACAGTGATGAAGATGAACAAGGTAATAAATATAAGCTGTTAATGGCATTTGAAGATGATGATTATGAGGATGCTGTAGATGTGGATAATCTCTATAATGAAATTACTAGACTCAAGAGATGCATAGAAGAAAAGAGTGTGATCATTGATACTTTGCAATTTCAAATTGATGAAAAGGAAAAACATCTTGAAAAACTAGAAGGTGAAATTGTTGGTCTCAGAAAAGAAATTGAGAAAACAAAAGCTATTAATCTTAAGTTTGTCAAAGGATCTGAAACTTTGGATGAGATTATCAATGTGCAGCGGTCTCCTCTAAACAAGACAGGTTTGGGCTATAATGGAGAAACCTCTCAAGCATCCACCTCAAAAAGTTATCTTGATGCAGCAAGAAGAAATGAGCAGAAGAACAATGAAGATAATCAAGTAAAGCAGGGACGAATTACAAACAGAAACTATCAGGGACAATCCTTCTTAAGGGTGAACAAAAGCTACAACCAACCACAGGTAAAATCTTCTCAGTTTGGCTCAAGAATAGATGAAAATAGAAATTACAATCAGTTGGCTGGTAGATTCAATAACCGCAGAAGCTTCTTCAATGGACAATGCTTTTCTTGCCATAACTTTGGTCACAAAGCAGCTCAATGTGTTGCATATAAAACAATCATGACTAGGGAAGCTCAAAAACAAAGAAGTATGACAGGGATTACAAAGAGGACCTATAACAACTTTTCGGTTCTTGAAAATGAAGTTGAATGTTCTATTTGCAATAATTTTGGTCATAAAGACTCTGAATGCAGGAGCAGGTTTCAGGAGAAAAAGGAACAAGCCACGAGCACCAAAAAATGGAGAATAAAGGAACCTCAAACAGAAAGATGTGGGATAGCTTTTTATGCAGAAGGACAGGAAAATCTATGGTACATTGACAGTGGATGTTCGAAACATATGACAGGTGATAAAGAAAAACTTGAATCTTATTCTACTTTAGAAAAGGGAAAGAAAGTTTCTTTTGGAAATGATACTCCTGAAACTATAAAAGGAAAAGGTATTGCTCCTTTGAAAGAAAAGGTCAAGGCTGGAAATGTTTTGTATGTTGATGGATTGAAGCATAATCTACTAAGTGTCAGCCAGATGTGTGATCAAAAAACCGAGGTTATTTTCAGATCGAATGGATGTCTTGTTCGTGATCTTGATACAGGTAAAACAGTTCTCAAAGGCAAAAGAACTCCAAATAATCTGTACATATTTGAAGAAGGACAACAACAATGCTATCTTAGCAAGGATGAAGAGCACTGGTTATGGCATCGAAGGTTGGGACATCTAAGCTTCTCACAAATAAGGAAAGCATGCAAATATCAGGCAGTTCACGATCTTCCAGATATCAAAATTCCAGACAACACCATATGCAAATCTTGTCAGTTTGGAAAGCAAACCAGAACTAACTTTCCAGAGAAGGAAGGATCAGCTAGCTTGCCTCTTGAGCTAGTCCATACAGATGTATGTGGTCCATTTAGGAAAAGGACACCTCGAGGAGAAGAATATCTGATATTATTCATTGATGATTTCTCAAGGTTTGTTTGGTTAGGGCTTATGAAGCACAAAGATGAAGCATTCGAAAAATTCAAATCCTTCAAAGCATTGGCTGAAAATGAATCAGGACACAAAATTAAGTGCCTCAGATCTGACAGAGGTGGGGAGTTCACATCAAATGAATTTTTCGATTTCTGCGATGAACATGGGATAAGAAGAGAATTCTCTACAGCTAGAACTCCTCAGCAAAATGGGGTTGTGGAAAGAATGAACAGAACTATCCAACAAATGGCTCGTGCTATGCTCGATGAATCAGGTACTCCTGCAACCTTCTGGGGTGAAGCTGCACATGCTGCTGTTATTATTCTTAACAAAACAAATGTCCGAGTAAACAGCACTCAAACACCTCATGAGCTTTGGAGTGGTAAAACTCCTTCCGTGAAGCACTTCAAAATCTTTGGGAGCAAATGTTATATTAAGAATACTGATGAGCAACTTGGCAAACTTGAACCTAGAGCAGATGAGGGCATTCTTCTTGGTTATTCTCCACATAGCAAAGCATACAAGTGCTACAATAAAAGACTTGGCAGAATTGTTGACAGTATTGATATAGTGGTTGATGAGAAGGGATATATTCCTAGGCAAGTTCATCATGAAGACATTGAAGAAGATGAAGGTTACTCTCAAAGGCGAAATGATGAAGAAGAAGAACCTCAAGAAGAAGAAGAATCTCAAGAAGAACCAGAGGAGCAGACAAGAATAGAAGAGAAGACTCCATCCAGATATGTTCAAAAGAATCATCCAGAAACTCAGATTATGGGGCAGAAAGAAGCAAGAGTACAAACAAGAAGGACACTTGCAGAAGCTTCAAGCTACTTGGCATTACTCTCCTCCACTGAACCACAAAATGTGAAAGAGGCATGCAAAGATGAATGTTGGGTCAAAGCAATGGATGAAGAACTTGAGCAAATCGAAAAGAACAACACTTGGGAATTAGTTCCTAGACCAAAAGATAAGAATGTAATAGGAACAAAATGGGTCTTCAAGAATAAATTAAATGAAAATGGAGAAGTAATTAGAAACAAGGCCAGACTTGTTTGTAAAGGGTATGCACAGCAAGAAGGAATAGATTTTGAAGAGACCTTTGCTCCTGTGGCAAGACTTGAGGCCATCCGAATGTTCCTTGCTCTCTCAAGCTTTCAAAACTTCAAGGTATTTCAAATGGACGTGAAATCAGCCTTCCTGAATGGAGACTTAGAAGAAGAAGTATATATTGAGCAGCCAGATGGTTTCATTCTTGGGAATGATCCAAACCTTGTATGCAGATTGAAAAAGGCACTCTATGGACTCAAACAAGCTCCAAGGGCTTGGTACTATCGGTTGGACAAATATCTTCACCAACAAGGCTTTTCAAAAGGATCAGCAGATAGCAATCTCTATATAAAAGTTGAAAATAACAAATTGCTGATTCTTGTTGTTTATGTAGATGATATTATTTTTGGCAGCAATGAAGAGACTATGAGTCAAAACTTTGCCTTGGTTATGCAGAAAGAATTCGAAATGTCACTTCTTGGAGAATTGACATATTTTCTTGGATTGCAAATCCAACAAAATGAAGGAGGTATCTTCTTGTCTCAAACCAAATACCTCAAGCAGATCTTGAAGAAGTATGGCATGGAAGAGTCAAAGCCAGTATGTACACCCATGGTTACAGGATGCAGCCTCAGTGCAAATGATGAATCAGCAGCAGTTCACCAACCCACTTATAGATCCATGATTGGGAGTTTGCTTTATTTGACAGGTACTCGACCAGATATTACACATGCAGTAGGAATGGTTGGAAGATTTCAAGCCAACCCAAAGGAAACTCATCTTCAGGCAGTCAAAAGAATCTTCAAATATCTTCAAGGGACCCAAAACTATGGCTTATGGTATCCTAGAAATACAGATCTCACTCTTCATGCTTACACAGATGCAGATTGGGCTGGAAGTGTGGATGATAGGAAAAGCACAAGTGGTGGTGCTTTCTTCATGGGTTCCAGATTAGTATCTTGGTTCAGCAAGAAACAGAGTTCGATTGCCTTATCTACAGCTGAAGCAGAATATGTGGCTGCAGCATCTTGTTGCACACAACTTCTTTGGATGATGCAGACCTTGCAGGACTTTCAAATCACTTGCACTCCACCCGTCTCTATCTTATGTGATAATACAAGTGCAATCAGCATTTCAAAGAATCCAGTCATGCACTCAAAGACCAAGCACATACCAATCAAGTACCATTTTCTTCGGGAACAAGTGCTTGAGCAGAAGGTCAAGTTGGAGTATGTTCCTTCTAAGGAACAAGTTGCTGATATTCTCACAAAACCACTGCCCAGGGAAACTTTTGAATATCTCAGACAAAAGCTGGGAGTAGTTGATGCTTCATCCTGCTGTTGAAGCTTGTCTGTTCTACAGAAAAGTTGGTATACGCAAGTTACGAAAGGTATATACGCGTATACACGCGGATTTATGCTGGGAAAGTCGCGTGTATGGTGTACGCATGTTGCAGAGATTATATCTGCGTCCATACGCTGTTTCATGCAGGAGAAATCGCGTATATGAAGTTTTGAACAGCAAGGGCAAACTCTGGAGTTCTGAACAGCAATGGGTATGTCAGAATTCTTCAGGCACGGTTTCAGGGGGTGCAGCAGGCACAGGTTCAGGGGGAGCAGCTTAAAAGTCTCATAAAGTATTGTTGGCATTCAGATGTTTTGGTTGTTGATTTCAGGAAAAGGAGCTCAGAAAGAAATCCTGGTTGCTGATCTAAAAAGATGTTTATCATATGCTGCTGGTGACTGTCATAAGTCTTGATCTAGATCTGTTGTCTCTATGTCATGTATCTCTCTTGTGATATCTCTTTTATGGTGTCAAGGTCATGTAACGGCCTATGTTGGTTTCCCCACTATGCCTGGGATGAATGCTGTAATATAATTGGTTGTTTCTGATATGTCCCCTCTTGGTAGGGAGTATGGATGTATGTATTGAGTCTTTTGGTGATAGGAAGGTCCCTTATGGTGTATAAGTCTTGGTTCTTGTTGAAGAACATCTTTTGTAGATCTGGCCTACTGTCAGGGGGAGCATGAGTCAGCACAGCCAAGCAGAGGTATCAGCATGTCCTCAGGGGGAGCACAGCCCTTTGCCCTTGATGTCAAAGGGGGAGAGTGACTTGGTGTGGTGGTTGCCATCAAGTCCAAAGGGGGAGATTGTTGGCATTATGATTCAAGTGTTGTCCTTGATGGCAACTCACTCAGAGGTTGGTACAGGTGCTCAGAGGTTGGTACAGGTGATGGCAACTTAATCAGAAGACAGATCTTAGTACAGCATGCCAAGGAAGTTCATATACGCAGGTTCGTTAAGCCCAAGTCGCGTGTACACGCTAGTTGGATTCAGAAAAAGCGCGTGTATGTGGAAAAGTACCTTTGGTCCATGGTGGTTAGTCCTTGGAAGTTGTGCCTATGATTTCGGACCATTGTGTCTCGACGGGCGTGTCGATCCCTAGTTTTGAAGTTGATGGTATTGTGTTACTATGGTTTTGGCTCTTGGTATTGAGCAAGGCCTAAGGCTATATAAGGAGAAGAAGATCATTAGGCAAAATCATCTTTCGACAAGGCTTGAATATCTAAGAGAGAAAGAGATCTGATATGCAGGGTCTGGGTTGCTTGATATGAGCTAAGGAGAAATCACATCGGCAGATGGAAGACTAGATCTAAGGATAAATCGGGATCTAATGGTTTGAAATGCACTATTATGATATGGTTGATTATGCGTATTTCTAGATCTGCATACTGTCGCAATATTATGTTCTGGATCTAACTGATGTCTGGTACAGCTGCAAGTTGAGAAAATCTATTTTTAGATCTGTACGCAGGTTGGCTTAGGTAAAAGCGCGTGTATACGCGGGTTTCGCTCATTGAAGTAGCGTATATCTCTTAAAGCTTGATTTTTGGGTTTGCAGTTGGATCTGACTGTTATTACAGAGTTCTGTAGACTGCTCTGTGTTCTGGTATCTGGTGATTGACAGGGTTCAGTGGTTCAGTGATTCAAAGTTTGATAATACTAGTATTGGTTGTTTTATGCTTCAATGATCTGTTGTGAAAGTTGAATGAATTGGGGTCTACAGATTGTAATGTTGTGCTTCAGGAATATCCAGTCTGAAAATGTATGAAAGGTGGTACCTGAAGGAAAGAAGATTGTAGGTCAGCACCTATGTACTAGTATCTTGGCTAGTACAAGAGCAAAGGGGGTTGGAGCTCCCTTCCAAGGAAGATTGGAGAACGAGAGAAGGTTGTAGCCTTCTGCAGGTTGTAGCCTGCGTACTGGTATAAGGCTGCACCAGTACAAAAGATTGTAAACTGAAGTTTCATATTAAAGAAAGATAGAGACAACTTGCAGCAGGTGGTTTTCACCCACATTGGGTTTCCACCTTACATCTTGGTGTTCATGTGTGTGGCTTTTGATCTGTTCTATTATACTGCACCAGTTTACTGTTAATGTGGTGAATAATGTCCTGATGAACTTAACTGAAGAATAAGCTAACTAAATTATGAGTTTTCTTCTTATACGCTGTTTTATTTAGTCACAGTAGCGTGTACACGCTGTTTCACCTAACTGAAGTAGCGTATATGTTTCTGAGCATTGAAAAAGTTTGATTGATCTGATAATACTGATTCACCCCCCCTCTCAGTATTATTTCCAACAAAATTTGTATAACCAAAGATTAATTAACCTAATCCCTTGGGTTCGGTCCCAAGTGGAATAGCCAAAATATATTAATGCTTCGCTAACAACTCCCTTGAATCTCACAGGGCAAGTGAGATAAGGAGAAAACTATTGATGCTTAGTTCCTTGAGTGTACTAACTCTATTAATATATAGTAAACTAGTATGTTGAAAATAAAAAAGGAAATTAAATACAACATGAAAACTAATTAAAGAACAAAAATATGTACAACATGTATAGTATATGACAATAACAATTTATAAATTTAATTGTAAAATAAAATAGCAAGCAAATTTATAAGAATATTTATAATAATACTTCGCCAACAATGAGACCATGCAAGTACGTCATGAACTGGCATACATTAACCACAAATTCCAGTAATAAATACTAACAAGTCTTCTCATAAATATCATGAAATACGAGTAAATGTTTTAGAGAAATATGCCAAAAAAATGAAGCCTTCCAAATGTTGATTTTATTAAAAGTGAAAGAGTACAACTAATTGTTTTGGTTATTCTTGCAAGAATCTCAATCATAAATATATTCTGAAATGTCTAAGATGTTATAGATTCATACAAATTCATACATAGACCTTTGAATGGAAACAATTAATCAAAATAATATGGTTGGGCTAACTTGGACCTCTTGGATAAGATTGAATCAACAAAATGTTCTACAAAATTTTGTTGGATATCATTGATATAAGACATATCATACCTTCTAATATCATTAAATAATGCAATAAAATAAATATAGCCTTGATCAAATTAGTTTGAAAGTGATGTGGTTTCTCCCTTCTTGTCACTCCTGGAAAGATTATACTAACACCAAAACAGGTAAGCCTTTGTACTCGAGTAAAATTTAGCAGGGGAAACTTAGAACTTATGCATATATCTCCTCACTATTTTTTCAATCCATCCTTTAGTGCCTTCTGGAAAATTTTGTATTCTCCCTAGGAAATTAAATGATATATTTTTTTTGTAATTAATCTATTCATTAACTTTTCCTTTTAAATTTGGGAGAGGGAATTTTAGGAGTTTTTAATTAATTTTAATTAATGTTGGTAGGTGGAACCCTCCTTTTATATATGTCTTCATAAATTATTTTCGTGAAACCTTGTGAGTCCTATGGAAATAAATCATATGTAAATATGGCATCCTTAAGTAACATCATCATCATAGAAAATATGCATATAAAACACAACATCGTTCATCATCACATAACCTACCATAAGAAATAATATTATGTCTCCCATAAAAAGTAATATCACCAAAATATGTGGCATGACCAAAAAGTAATATGTTGTTCCAAAAGTATAATTTTTAGTGTAAACATAAATATTTCTAGATAAAGTCAAACTGAACAGTAACATATAATTGTAATATCAATATAACTCGGGATGTTTGTTGGAACCTCTTGCATGTTGTTTTCCTCTGCTCTTATCTCCTCCTTATACCTCTGGGTGCATATATTGGAAGGATATATCTCTCTTCTCACATTTTTCTAATCCACCGGTATGGGAATGTGAAAATTTGGCTTCAAAAGGAAAGTATGAAAACACTGCAAATAAATGAAGCTTACCTATTACAAATTGAGGAAGTGAATGAATAGGTTGATTGGCACAAGAGGAAATAGTATGTGAGAGTGTGGAAGGTGCATGAGAAGTAGGAATCAGAGGATGAACTAAATGATGAGAGATAGTGTGCTAATGTGCATAACTAGTTGTTGTTTTGATGGTATTCGGATCCCAACCATCATGTTGCATGGGTTGTTGTTGAGGCGGTTAATTAGGCTATGGGATTTCCACAATGTTAGAATGAGGTAGAGGTATATTTTTTTAGGCATGTAGGGTAGGAGGATGAGGTGGAGAAACTAAAATATATGGATGGCCAGTCTAAATTAGTTGGTTGAACTCCTAAGAATTTGCATCAAAATGTATAGAAAATATTATCTTCTTGTTTTTATTCTCTCTCCATGACACATTTGTTTTCCTGCCATGACCTCTTCGGTCACCCTGAAAGGCTATGTCAAAGAAACTCATTGTGCATAGCAGCTAATAAAATTTATTGTGCAATCATTAATCTCAAAATGTGAGCATACAATAAGAAAAGTGAATTATTTTTCGATATCTTGTTCTATGTAAATGTTGGAGTGCTTAATAAACATACATGGGGAAAAATAAAATATACAGGAAAGGAATTGATCATGCATGCAAAAGGAACTATGTTGTCCAAGGAAATGTATTTTGTAACATCTATCGTGGAAGAGAGGAAATCATGGCTTTAGGACATGCACTCATGTCAATAACTAATATAACTCTTTATTTTAAGACTTGAAAAGAAAAAGATGAAAATTGTAGCACATTTTGACATTATAAGTAAACAAAGTGAGTTTCACATAACTAAATGGTGCCACTTCACTTCCAAAAGTATCCAAATTTATCAACATGCAAGAAGTGTGGCTAGGCCATTGATTTATTTACAACTATAGAAGAGTGTTGATCGATCTCAACATTGAGATTTTCAATAAAAGAGAGTTATAATGATATATAGAAAAAATAATCCATGCATGGTGAATCATCTCATTATATTATGAACATAGAAATAGGGGCATGTCTTTGCAATCTCGTGTAAATAAAAACTAGGAAAATCAACTGGTAGTCATATGTGTAATGGAGAAATTTATGCCCCATTTTTTCTCTTTTTAACACAACTGAGAGGGCATTAACTTTTCAAAGAAATAAAGTAATCTACATGATCCATTTGTACAAATGAAAATGAGTATAACAAGTGTTTGTGTTGGGCGGTTGAAAGAGCATACTCAAGCTTAATTTGTGGAAAGGAAATACATGTTATATTTATGTTGAGCACTTCAGGCAGGCAATCAAATTATCGTTGTGAGCTAGGGGATACCAAATAAGCATTGGAAGGTGAAAAGAGATAATTATGGAAAACTTAAGGGATGAAACAATGCTAATAGAGAAAATTACTATATTTTGTCATAAGTCGCATATGAAATGGATATGTGATTCAAAGCTTTTCTTTCTCATTCTTCTACTTTCTTTCAGTGCCAAGGGAGGAATGGAGGCTATATATGTGTGTGTGTGTGCGTTATTTTTTTCTTTTTTTCTTTTGGCCTAAGAGTCACAAGGGTTGATGTTCTTGTTGGAATTATGATTCTGGTATGGCTATATGATACAGATGTTGTACTTGATGGCAACACCCTCAAGTGGCAATGCTCTGATCAGGCTCTCAAAATGTTGGAAATTAAGAGGTACGCAGGAGAATAGTTCTAAATGTGCGTACATGCAGGTACGCCATGAAGGGACTGTGGCCACACACGCAGGTCACCCGTTCAGAAGGTGTGTACCCCCAGTTCACTTACTTCAAGGCAGAGAAGCGCGTTCACGTGGGGTTTCCTATGTTTGGCCCGTGGTATTTAGCCCGCCGTTCTTGATTCTATGGTTTTGGCCCATAGTATTGTTTTATATTATTATTATCATTGAGCCCCATGTTTTTGGGCCCCTTGTATTGGTTACCCATGGTATTGATCCATGATTTTAGGAAGAGCTTGCCTATATAAAGCAAAGGAGATCACTTGGCTAAGTATCTTTTGCAAATTGAATATCTTAAGATCTGAAATATTGGGTTATTGTTTCAAAAGCTTGATCTATATAAAAGTGAAGTTGAAAGCGAATCTATGAAGGGTGATCTCTCGAGCGCATGATCAGATCTGGGCATCTGACGATCTGTAGCACACTGGTGGACTGCCAATTCGGCCCTAACCAGAGGTACGCAGGTGATTAACAGTGCAAGTGCGTGGGTACGTAAAGCAGAAGAAGGCGCATTGCATGGGTACGCAGAGCAGAAGAAAGCGCACTGCGTGGGTACGCAGCGCGACAGAGGATCAGGTGCGTAGGCACAGGGAAAGTACGTGGTGCTTCAGAAGCCGCAGGTGCGTAGGTACGCGGCGCGATAGCATCTGTGGGTTTGTGGCTACAGTAGTAGTACGCGGCGTGATAGTATCTGTGGGTGCGTGCCTACAGTAACAGTACACAACGTGATTGAAGAAACAGTGCGTGGGTACACGGTGCAACAGAAGGGTCTCTGCGTGTATACGCAAGGGAGCAGAAGGTGAAGTGCGGAGCCACGCAGGCCAGATAAAGAAAAACTGTGTATCTGTCTTAAGATCTTTTGTTGGCTGACTTTTCTCTGTTGATAAGGTGTTCTGTGTTTAGTTT
This sequence comes from Pinus tabuliformis, assembly GCA_031772625.1. Lineage (NCBI taxonomy): Eukaryota > Viridiplantae > Streptophyta > Pinopsida > Pinales > Pinaceae > Pinus > Pinus tabuliformis. The sequence goes on along the minus strand of CM062820.1, from coordinate 253,729,980 downwards.
ACTGTCATTGTGGATCTGGTTACTGCAATTGACTGGGTGATTTACTTGTACTTGTTGATCTCTTGATGTTTATGGATCTAGTTTGAAAATTTATGAAAAGTGGTCCTTGAAAGAAAAGAAGTAGGGGGTTGTAGCTCCCTTCCAGGAGAGACTGGAAAACGAGAGAGAGTTGTAGCTCTCTGCAGGTTGCAGCCTGCGTACTGGTAAAGGACTGCACCAGTATAAAACCATTGTAAAAGGAGTTTCTAATTTGAAAGAAGATAGAGACATATTGGAGCAGGTGGTTTTCACCCACATTGGGTTTCCACCTTACATCTGGTGTTCTTTGGTGTGACTATCTGTTTTCTTTGTTCATGCTCATTATTTTATGGTACTGACATGCAAAAATAATTCAAAGTATAAATAAGGAAGATTTATTAAAAGAACTTGATAATACTGATTCACCGCCCCCCCAGTATTATTTCCAACAATTGGTATCTGAGCAGGTCCTTCAGAGAAGCTTGATCGCTTGAAGGAAGATCACTCATCATGAGCAACTACGAGAGGGAAGCATCAATCAGGCCACCAATTTTTGATGGGACAAACTTCAATTATTGGAAGGTAAGAGTTACTGCCTATCTTCAATCTCTTGGTACAGAAGTTTGGGATATCATAGATACAGGCTACACTTTTCCTCCAGCTACTCCTACAGATTCGGCCGAAAAGAAGAAATATGAAACAAATGCCAAAGCAGTCAATACTCTGCTAGGATGCTTATCTCAAACAGAATTCGTGAAGGTTATGCAATATAAATCCGCAAAAGAAATATGGGACAAGATTGTCTTGAGCTACGAAGGAGATGAACAGGTAAAGCGTGCTAAACTTCAAACCCTCAGGATTCAGTATGAGAATCTCAGAATGTATAATGATGAAAGTGTGGCTAACTATTTCCTTCGGGTAGATGAGATTGTTAATTGCATGAAAAACTTGGGTGAAGAAATAAAAGAGGCTATTGTGGTTGAAAAAGTTCTAAGATCATTGTCCCCCAAGTTTGAATCTAAAGTGTCTGCAATAGAAGAAAAGGAAAATCTACGAATTCTTACTATGTCTCAGCTACACGGAATTCTAACTGCTTATGAAATGAGAAAGGGAGGTCCATCAGACAGAAGAGAAGCTGCTTTCAAGGCTTCAGGCAAAGGAGACTATTATGAAGCAAGTCACGTGCCAGAAGAAGAAGAAGAAGAATCAAATTTTGTCAGAAATATTCAAAGGGGTACTGGAAGGTTTAGAGGTAAGTTACCTTTTAAATGCTTTACTTGTGGAAGAGTAGGTCATTATGCTGCGAAATGTCCTCATAAGGATAAAGGAAAGGAACCTGCTAGATGGAACAAGAAACAGATTGCAAATAAGAAAAGCTACTACACTCATGAAGATAGTGATGGTCTATCAAATAGTGATGAAGATGAACGAGGTAATGACTATAAACTTTTAATGGCATTTGAAGATGATGATTACATGGATGCTATAGATGTGGATAGTTTTTGTGAAGAAATTTCTAGACTCAAGACATGTATAGAAGAAAAGAATAGGATCATTGATACTCTACAACTTCAAATTGATGAAAAAGAAAAATATCTTGAAAAGTTAGAAGGTGAAATTGTTGGTCTTAGAAAAGAGATTGAGAAAACAAAGGTTATTAATCTTAAGTTTGTCAGGATCTGAAACTCTGGATGAGATCATCAATGTACAGCGTTCTCCTTTAAACAAGACAGGTCTGGGCTATAATGGAGAAACTTCTCAAGCATCCACCTCAAAGAGTTATGTTGATGCAGCAAGAAGGAATGAGAAAAAGCACAATGGAGATCACCAGGTAAAGCAGGGACCAATTACAAACAAAGACTATCAGGCAAACCAGGGGCAATCCGTCTTAAGGATGAACAAAAGCTACAACCAACCACAGGTAAAATCCTCTCAATTTGCTTCAAGAATGAATGACAGTGGAAATTACAATCGTTTGGCCGAAAGATTTCATAACCGCAGAAGTTTCTTCAATGGACAATGCTTTTCTTTCCATAACTTTGGTCACAAATCAGCTCAATGTGTTGCATATAAAACGATCATGACTAGAGAAGCTCAAAAACAAAGAAGTATGACCCGGATTACAAAAAGGACCTATAACAACTTTTCGGTTCTTGAAAATGAAGTTGAATGTTCTATTTGCAATAATTTTGGTCATGAAGATTCTGAATGCAGGAGCAGGTTTCAGTAGACAAAGGAACAAGCCTCAAGCACCAAAACATGGAGAATAAAGGAACCACAAACAGAAAGATGTGGGATAGCATTTTATGCAGAGGGATAGGAAAATCTATGGTACATTGACAGTGGATGTTCGAAGCATATGACAGGTGATAAAGAAAAACTTGAATCATATTCTGCTCTAGAAAAAGGAAAGAAAGTTTCTTTTGGAAATGATACTCCTGCAACTATAAAAGGAAAAGGCACTGCTCAGTTAAAAGAAAAGGTCAAAGCTGGAAATGTTTTGTATGTTGATGGATTGAAACATAATCTTCTAAGTGTCATCCAGATGTGTGATCAAGGAACCGAGGTGATATTTAGAACAAATGGATGTCTTGTTCGTGATCTTGATACAGGTAAAACGGTGATCAAAGGTAAAAGAACTCCAAATAATCTATACATATTTGAAGAAGGACAACAACAATGCTATCTAAGCAAGGATGATGAACACTGGTTATGGCACCGGAGGTTGGGGCATCTAAGCTTTTCACAAATAAGGAAAGCATGCAAATATCAGGCAGTTCGCGGTCTTCCAGATATCAAAATTCCAGACAACACCATATGCAAATCATGTCAGTTTGGAAAGCAAACCAGAACTAACTTTCCAGAGAAGGAAGGATCAGCTAGCATGCCTCTTGAGCTTGTACATACAGATGTATGTGGACCATTCAGGAAAAGGAAACCTCGAGGAGAAGAATACTTGATATTATTCATTGACGATTTCTCCAGGTTTGTCTGGTTAGGACTTATGAAGCACAAAGATGAAGCATTCGAAAAATTCAAATCCTTCAAAGCCTTGGTTGAAAATGAATCAGGATACAAAATTAAGTGCCTCAGATCTGACAAAGGTGGGGAGTTTACCTCAAATGAATTTTTCGATTTCTGTGAAGAACATGGGATAAGAAGAGAATTCTCTACAGCTAGAAATCCTCAGCAAAATGGAGTAGTGGAAAGAATGAACAGAACAGTCCAACAAATGGCTTGTGCTATGCTTGATGAGTCTGGAACTTCCGCAACTTTCTGGGGTGAAGCTGCATATGCCGCGGTTGTTATTCTCAACAAAACAAATGTTCGGGTGAACAGCACTCAAACTCCTCATGAGCTCTGGTATGGTGAGACTCCCTCGGTAAAGCACTTCAAAATCTTTGGGAGAAAATGCTATATTAAGAATACTGATGAGCAACTTGGAAAACTTGAACCTAGAGCAGATGAAGGCATTCTTCTTGGCTATTCTCCACACAGCAAAGCATACAAGTGCTACAATAAAAGGCTTGGAAGAATTGTTGACAGCATTAATGTAGTGGTTGATGAGAAGGGATACATTCCTAGGCAAGTAAATCATGAAGATATCGAAGAAGATGAAGACTACCCTCAAAGACAGAATGATGAAGAAGAAGAACCTCAAGAAGAACCAGAGGAGCAGATAAGCATAGAAGAGAAGACTCCATCCAGATATGTTCAGAAGAATCATCCAGAATCTCAGATTTTGGGATAGAAAGAAGCAGGTGTACAAACAATAAGAACAGTTGCAAAAGCTTCAAGCTATTTGGCATTACTCTCTTCCACTGAACCACAAAATGTGAAAGAGGCATGCAAAGATGAATGTTGGGTGAAAGCAATGGATGAAGAACTTGAGCAAATCGAAAAGAACAACACTTGGGAGCTGGTTCCTAGACCAAAGGATAAGAATGTTATAGGGACAAAATGGGTCTTCAAAAATAAATTGAATGAAAATGGAGAAGTAATTAGAAACAAGGCCAGACTTGTTTATAAAGGGTATGCGCAGCAAGAAGGAATAGATTTTGAAGAAACCTTTGCTCCTGTTGCAAGACTTGAGGCCATCCGAATGTTCCTTGCTCTCTCAAGCTTTCAAAACTTCAAAGTATTTCAAATGGACGTGAAATCAGCCTTTCTGAATGGAGACTTGGAAGAAGAAGTATACATTGAGCAATCAGATGGTTTCATTCTTGGAAATGATCCAAATCTTGTATGCAGATTGAAAAAGGCTCTCTATGGTCTCAAACAAGCTCCAAGGGCTTCGTACTATCGTTTGGACAAATATCTTCATCAACAAGGTTTTTCAAAAGGATCAGTAGACAGCAATCTTTATATAAAAGTTGAAAATGACAAATTGCTAATACTTGTTGTGTATGTAGATGACATTATCTTTGGCAGCAATGAAGAAGCTATGAGTCAAAGCTTTGCCTTGGTGACGCAGAAAGAATTCGAAATGTCCTTGCTGGGAGAACTGACATATTTTCTTGGTTTGCAAATCCAACAAAAGGAAGGAGGGATCTTTTTGTCTCAAACCAAGTATCTCAAGCAGATTTTGAAGAAATATGGCATGGAAGATGCAAAACCAGTATGTACACCCATGGTCACAAGATGTAGCCTCAGTGCACATGATGAATCAGCAGCAGTGCATCAACCAACCTACAGATCTATGATTGGAAGTCTACTTTATTTGATAGGTACCCGACCAGACATCATGCATGTAGTGGGAATAGTTGAAAGATTTCAAGCAAATCCAAAGGAAACTCATCTTCAGGCAGTGAAGAGAATCTTTAAATATCTTCAAGGGACTCAAAATTATGGCTTATGGTATCCTAGAGATACAGATCTCACACTTCATGCTTATACAGATGTAGATTGGGCAGGAAGCGTGGATGACAGGAAGAGCACAAGTGGTGGTGCATTCTTTATGGGTTCCAGATTAGTATCTTGGTTCAACAAGAAACAGAGTTCAATTGCCTTGTCTACAGCTGAAGCAGAATATGTTGCTGCTGCATCTTGCTGCACTCAACTCCTTTGGATGATGCAGACCTTGCAGGACTTTCAAATCACTTGTACACCACCTATCTCCATCTTATGTGATAACACAAGTGCAATCAGCATTTCAAAGAACCCAGTCATGCATTCAAAGACCAAGCACATACCGATCAAGTATCATTTTCTCCGGGAACAAGTACTTGAACAAAAGGTCAAGTTGGAGTATGTTCCTTCTAAGGAACAAGTTGCTGATATACTCACCAAACCATTGCCCAGGAAGACCTTTGAATACCTCAGGCAAAAGCTGGGGGTTGTTGATGCATCATCTTGTTGAATCTCTTCTGATGGTTGGTTGTACGCAAGGCTCATCTGGGGCATATGCATACATGTGCTGAGTTGCGGATTGGTTGAAGATCGAATGGCACAGGTTCAGGGGGAGCATATAATGCATTGTTGGCATTATGGAGGACGTAGAGAAGAAGATCATGGATGCTGGTCTGAATATTGTTGCAATATGTCTCTATCTCTTTCATGGTCATTTATGGTGTTTGGCGGATTATGGTTCTTCTTTGCAGATCTGGTTTATATTCAGGAGGAGCATGTTCTTAGGGGGAGCATAACCCTTTGCCCTTGATGTCAAAGGGGGAGAATGACGTTGAAGATTTTAAGGTTGCCATCAAGTCCAAAGGGGGAGATTGTTGGCATTATGATTCTGGTATGGCTATATGATACAGATGTTGTACTTGATGGCAACACCCTCAAGTGGCAATACTCTGATCAGGCTCTCAAAATGTTGGAAATTAAGAGGTACGCAGGAGAATAGTTCTAAATGTGCGTACACGCAGGTACGCCATGAAGGGACTGCGGCCACACACGCAGGTCACCCGTTCAGAAGGTGCGTACCCCCAGTTCACTTACTTGAAGGCAGAGAAGCGCGTTCACGTGGGGTTTCCTATGTTTGGCCCGTGGTATTTAGCCCGCCGTTCTTGATTCTATGGTTTTGGCCCGTAGTATTGTTTTATATTATTATTATCATTGAGACCCATGTTTTTGGGTCCCTTGTATTGGTTACCTATGGTATTGATCCATGATTTTAGGAAGAGCTTGCCTATATAAAGCAAAGGAGATCACTTGGCTAAGTATCTTTTGCAAATTGAATATCTTAAGATCTGAAATATTGGGTTATTGTTTCAAAAGCTTGATCTATATAAAAGTGAAGTTGAAAGCGAATCTATGAAGGGTGATCTCTCGAGCGCATGATCAGATCTGGGCATCTGACGATCTGTAGCACACTGGTGGACTGCCAATTCGGCCCTAACCAAAGGTACGCAGGTGATTAACAGTGCAAGTGCATGAGTACGCAGAGCAGAAGAAGGCGCATTGTGTGGGTACGCAGAGCAGAAGAAGGCGCAGTGCATGGGTACATAGCGCGATAGAGGATCAGGTGCGTAGGCACAGGGAAAGTACGTGGTGCTTCAGAAGCCGCAGGTGCGTAGGTACGCAGCGCGATAGCATCTGTGGGTGCGTGGCTACAGTAGCAGTACGTGGCGCGATAGTATCTGTGGGTGCGTGCCTACAGTAACAATACGCAGCGCGATTGAAGAAACAATGCATGGGTACGCGGTGCAGTAGAAGGGTCTCTGCGTGTATACGCAGGGGAGCAGAAGGTGAAGTGCAGAGCCACGCAGGCCAGATAAAGAAAAACTGCGTATCTGTCTTAAGATATTTTGTTGGCTGACTTTTCTCTGTTGATAAGGTGTTCTGGGTTTACACTATCATTATGGATCTGGTTACTGCAGTTGACTGGGTGATTTACTTGTACTTGTTGATCTCTTGATGTTTATGGATCCAGTTTGAAAATTTATGAAAAGTGGTCCTTGAAAGAAAAGAAGTAGGGGGTTGTAGCTCCCTTCCAGGAGAGACTGGAAAACGAGAGAGAGTTGTAGCTCTCTGCAGGTTGCAACCTGCGTACTGGTAAAGGACTGCACCAGTACAAAACCATTGTAAAATGAGTTTCTAATTTGAAAGAAGATAGAGACATATTGTAGCAAGTGGTTTTCACCCACATTGGGTTTCCACCTTACATCTGGTGTTCTTTGGTGTGACTATCTGTTTTCTTTGTTCATGCTCATTATTTTATGGTACTGACATGAAAAAATAATTCAAAGTATAAATAAGGAAGATTTATTAAAAGAGCTTGATAATACTGATTCACCCCCCCTCTCAGTATTATTTCCAACAGTTCTATAATAGTCAGTCCACAAGAGAGGGGACACAAAATTTTCTAGATATTGTCGGCGTGGGAGAAATTTTTTGCCATAGTGAAATGAACTAATAGAATATATTGGAAATGACCTAATAGAATATATCCATAAGTGCTCAGCACAAGTAAAGTGAACTGTAGAAAAACAAAAGGAGGGGCTCCATACAAATTGGAAAGGAAGAGAAGAATATCGACCACTTGACAAGGTATGATAGGGATAACCAAATACTCAACAAAACCAGACAATTTTTTCTTTGGCCATGGAAAACTCAATTTATGAATTGGCTTTTATTTTGGACCCCAAGGTGGAGTTTTGATTTGCAATAGGAAACATATGGTAGTGCACTATGGTACATAATCCTTCCTCTTTAACAATTAATTGTGATTTTGAAAAACATAAGACAAACCCAAGTGATGATATCGATACTAGGAGAAAATATGGAATAGAATAAGGGATAAAAAATGAAACAAGAAGGGATTCACATGGAATATCCCATCAATCCCATGAAATAGCTTTAAAAAGGAGATGTGTGAGTTCTTTCTATTTCTAAATATTGAAAAAAAGCCATCTTATTTTCCTAAACACTTTCCTAAGCATATAGAGCAAAAAGAAACATGGGGAAATGATAGCAGATGTGACATGATGAAAATGAGGTTAACCCCTCACAAATACACAAAACAAATCAGACAAAGACTAAACTTACCAAAAGTAACCATAAATTCATCACTTTCTTAGCTAGGAACTCTTACATACCTAAACCAAATCTCTTAATTGTTGATGGGGGGAGCCTGGTAACAGTTACTAGTAGTCTTTCCAACAATTTAATGCAAAACGCTAGGGTTTCAACAAAATCCCTGAGCTACAAGGCGTAGGGGAGCTCTAATTTTGGAAACACAACTGAGGTCAATTGGTGGCCACATTTCCAACTACCCTCACATAATTGGAAGCCCTAAGAAGCACCTTGAGATGTGGTGCATGTCATATCACATAAATCTTCCAACTCAACACCTTTCCTATGATATTATATTTTAAATTGTATTCCACATTACAGACCACATGCCTTGACTTATACACAAATTTTTAATATATATCATTCTTTGTATCCAACACAACCCAAATGTTAACTATTGTAGAAAACTCACAATACTACCGCATTTGTTACATGACTACCCTAGTAACATTTGATAATATTGACATTGAATTGTATGTTCCATGGTATGTGTTAAACTCAAATTATACAATGAATTGTGCATCGCAAACATTAATATAAAAATTGCATAAGGTATGTGTGGCTTAGACATTAAATCATAAAACCTTTGTGCACTTCACCTTTTGTGCTATCAAAATACATCCGGTAAGGTTTAGCATATAGTAATATGTAAGGTACTTGCACCCTTTTATTTCTTTTCTTACTTGTCATTCTTACCACATTAGTACATGAGAGGCATAAAATTGAGCATGAAATATTTTTTACAATACTTATGCAACAATAGTTTTCCTAAAGCAATACTATGTCATGGTTTAGCTTTCATTTTCACATGATGATTATATGTGTCAAATAATGTTGTAAGATTAAGAAAACCTTCAATCCACATGTAAATGCAAACAAATATACTCCATTTAATTCTCCTTGAAACACCATATGGTTGTATGAAAATATAGGACTATAAAATAATGTTAGATGCCATCTTCTTATTTCTCCAAGAGGGGGGGACCCCACCTACCATGACTTAAAAAAAAAAATTCATGTGTTATTATTATGCCTTTGATATGAGGAATCATGGTAGAGTGTAATGGTTTGGACATCTTTGCAAATGTGAATCATGAACTAGTCATGAGTCAACAAGTCCCATATATCCTTAGTCAATTTTTGAAAGCTGAAATTTTGTGGATATCGTTAATAAGGAAAGGTAAGATTTGAAATAATCCCTAGAGACATAAATACACAAGAATATATGATCCCCAATATTGGATTCATAATTAAGATTTTCCCAATGGATCAATAATGTAGAGTATAGCCTATAAAAATAAATTCATCATCCAAAAGCAGAGTTTCTAGGAGATTAGAGATGGAAACTAGGTCCTTGGTAGTGAAGAGCACTCTACAAGAATCCCACAATATGATGCATTAAATAAATTTTATATATCTCATAAAGGGAATTACATCAAATACTATTGGAACCATCATCTGGAACAAGAGTGGAAACAATGGCTTCTTTTTCTAAAACATCTTCCTCTTCATGATAGAGGAAATCTCCATGCCCTAACTACTAAAATTGATCAACACAAAATCCATCTCTTCGAAAAACACAACAATCTCAAATGGGGATATGGGCCAAAAGGAATATTTAATATTTAAGAATCCTATAACCTTACTACTAATCATATGGTGCTACCAAAAGATCATATGAAAATCTAAAAATATAATCTCTATCCCAAAGTCTCTACCTTCATTTTCCTTACTATCCATCACAAATTTCAACATGGGATCAACTATCTAGAAGAGGGTCCATTGGACCAGCTTTTTGCATTGCGTAAGAAAGCAAGGAAATCATTAGAACATATCCTCCACTCATTTCCATTCAGTAAAAATATATGAGATCATGGTGCTTTATGCTTCAAATAATTCAATGGAGATCAATCATCTCACTCTTAAAATGGAGGATGCATATTTTTCACAACTCTATCTTAAATAGGGCATGAAAAATATTCCCTGGATTCATTTCATGGGAGGTATGGAAGGAAATAAATATGCACATATCTAAAAACCTCAAACTTTCTCCCTCTCAAATCCAAGAGAAAAATCATCAACATATCATTGACACTCTTCTTTCCCAAAATTGGAGGAAAGACAACCTCAAATTTAAATCCTATGATCTACTTATCCTCAATAACTAGAATTTTCACCTCTTCCTTTTCTTGATCATCCAATTTTTCCCACCCCTCCCCCTAAACATTTTCACAAGCTCAACTTTAATGATGCCTTCAAAGGAAATCCTAGTTCTGCTAGCATTGGAGGAGTCTTATTGGGACCCTCATGATTGAGCTATATTTTTTCATATTGGTCACTTAGGTCTCACCTCCAATAATGAAATTTAATTATAGGCCTTTATTTATGGACTTTTAATTGATAAACAATAGGTATTCACCTAGCTTATAGTGGAGGGACATTCCCAACTAGTAATCTCAATGTTTACCAAGCTTCAAAATAGTTTCTCCCCCAATAAAATAACTATCTCTTGGAGCTCATGCAATCACTCCTATGCATGCCTAGTTTAGTCCCCTCTCATGTTTGAATATTTTCCAACAAGTTTATTGATAATATTTCTAATAAAGGTGTCATGCTTCTAGAAATGAATCTCTCTTCTAGGTAGACTAGTATGAACCCGCACTCCATCAAAACCATCTACCATAAATTAACTTCTATAGGCCAAGTTTCCTTACATAAAGTGGCATGGGGCCATCACAAAAATAAATTAAGGAACACATCCTCGTCCCTACCAGCAGCCATGTGTTGTGGTAACATATCATTAGAAGGTACCCCCATGCATGGAACTGAACAATATAGTATCAAATGAGATCAAAGGATTATAGATTATGTGCATGGATGAAATTAGGGGATGATGGAATATTCATGGTGCACGAAAAGAAATGAGGAATACTTGAATAGTGGGATTGATGATTCAAGTTTTCTACCTTCAACTCCACATGTGGGACATCACCCTATAGTTACAACCCCTCTACATGATCATGCCATCCCATAATGGCAAAAGATCTCAGCTTAAGGGAGACATTTGGGGTAATTTTCCACTCACTCCCTAATCTCTTGCTAGCTTGTTTGATTTTCCTATCTAGCTTTTAGTTCCAGAGTTTGGATTTGGTTTACCTTAATTTTATCATTATATCCTCTCTTTCAACATGCAAAGGAAAAACCACTTCACGTCGAACTAGGATCAAAGTGGACATGGTCAGTGTTGCTTCAACTTACCTCAGAACCACTCCACTTGGCCTTAGAAGTCATGTGCATTCCATTCAAGAAAATTTGGAATTTCTAGAGCTTTAATACAGAATGACTAGCTTGATGTCATGTCTATTAACCTCATCATGAATCCAACTTCAAGTTTCACTAGGGAAACAAAACTCCAATTCATAGCAAAATTATATTAGAACACAAAGGATTTTATGGCCTATGCTCTATCATCATGAGAAAATAATTAGAAGGAACTTTGGGACCATCTGGAGCTAGTATAAAAAAGGAACATTTTCGAAATTACTCTAGTTTCTTGGTTGGGTAAGAAGAATGGTGGCCAAATTCAAGTTGAAGCTCCTAGGTCTTCTAAAGACACTCTAATTTTCCTTCACTCCACCTCTAAGAAGGAAAGTTGCAATAGTCCTTTCCAATATGTGAGTTTTCATATTGTTTTTCTTTTCAAAATTGACTTGTCTTTTAGTTGTTGTCATGGTTGACTGGTTTACACCCAGATGAGATGAGCATCGGGTGGGCTTTGGGTGAGGTGGGGAATGGACTATTGCGGAAATGGGATATTCTGATAATTTCCCTCCCCCACATTATTAGTTTTTTACATTTTGTTAATTTCCTTTTTTGATGATATTTCATTTTAACTTTGTTTTTTATTTTACTATATTCCCTTTTTTATAATTTTATTTTAAAATATAAGAAAATTGGTTATATTTTGAGTGTTTCCTTTTAATTTCAAAACAAACAAGCAAAAAAAAATAATCATTGTATCTTAAATTTTTTCCCTTTTATAAAAATTCTATTTTGGCCCCCTTTTTTGTTTTGCCTTTTTTTTAAATCTTCTTTTTTTCCTTAACTTAGTTTTAAGTTTGTTTTTAATGGTATTTTAAAAAATAAAATAAAATAAATGGATTTTGTACCAAAAAAAATGAATCTTTAATAAAGACTAAAAGGAGGTTATGTTTTCAATTTATTTTTTAATGTAATTTGTAAAAATCAATTAATTAATTAAATTTTCACTAATATCATTTTTCTATTTGGGAACCAATTTTAGGTTTTCTTTATTTGCAATGGTACCCATTTTCAAGATTGTTGTTTTAATCAAGTTGTAATTTTACCTCTAAAAATAAAGTTGGTGATACTAGTAACATCATTTTTTGATTCAATGATCAATGTTTTACGATTTGTGCATTTGTTAAGGTCAATATTTTCATACAAGTCACAATTTTAACCTCCAAAAGGAAAAAGGTGTTATTGATAACAACACCTTTCAATTGGGAGGTTTACTTTAGTGGTTTTTATGCAAACCATATGGGTATTTTGAGCTTGAGTTCTCAGTTTGAGGCCATAGTGTTCATTAAATTGATAACTATGTTCACGAAAAATCCACTTGTACGACCCTTGATAAGCACCTCAAATTATATATAGATAATAAAAAAGTGAGGGTTCTCTCAATTGAAGGTTACAATATGTCAAGTGTTGTTGAAATATCCATGCAATAAAAATGAAAGAGCACCTAGAATAAGTGTTCCCTAGAAACTTTCATGTATACTTCAACTACCTAACAAATAATATAATATCTCCATTTGAAATGTTCCCACAAATAAATTGCAACATGGTTAGAACCCATTAATATCTAAGCTAATGATGAAAAATCATCAACCCTAGGTAATCCATTTTTGTCTAGACCCCAAGGGTGTCATGAAAATTCCCAAAGGGAGAGAAATTTCTCTTAAATGTAATTTGTATAAATTCAAAATATTAGGATTTTAATATAATTCCAAGTGTCCAGACTCTAGAAGGATCTCAGTATTTAAGGTTGTTAGGTTGAGCTAGTATTTTGGGTCGAATAGGCCTTTGTAAAAAAATACAAGTGTCTAGGTAAGGTGTTAGAAGTTTTGGATAGAAGTCCAATTTAGCTTTATTCTATTCAGATACTTTATATCTAGTAGGATCTATATGTGTGTATAGAAAGATCTCGATATAGTCTTGGGGGGATCAGAGAGAAGAGCTTAGAGAGAGCCAACCCAAGAAAGGGGCGCAAAAGCTTGCAAGAGGCTCTGTAAATAATTTGTAAATGTATATAGAGTAGTTTGAGTTTTTCCAACTATCTTCTGTGTGTTCAATTCCTCTATCTGAATATGCATTGATGCCTTGTGTAGAGTGGGCAAGTGTTTCTTTGTTAATATGAAATGGATATTAGATGTATGGTTCCTGTAGTAGCATGGGTATGGATGAACTCTCAATGATTTCATGTCACATCTATGTATACATGAAATGTGGTTCCTATTGAAAGGTTTAAAATTCCTATTGAGGGTGGATTTAAAGATACAAAGGACACCTCTACATTAGGTCGAAGCCAAGGAGGTATGTTGGAAGTGGAGAAAATATTGAGTTTCTTGATATTCGAATGGTGAGGATTAATATAGTTTTATATTGGCCCATGCATCTTTGATGAAGTCATGATGAGAGGAATCCTAGGTTCAAGAAGTTGAAGGAGTTCTCAAATATTCATCCTAGAGCATCTCCATTGGTAGAACAATTATGTGTGAAGTATGTGGATCTCCCAGTCATGGGATCATTTTAGGAAGAATTTAGAACCATTAGAGGTAATCATGCCCCTCATCCTTACTTATGTCACTGGGGTACCCCCCCACCCTCCAACAAAAAAAAAAAAAAACCATTAATCTCTTCTAATAAATCTTTTCCATTGATTTTATAGTGTTGAACTTCATATTGGAATGATGAGTGTGAACCCCCACTACTAACATCACAAGGGAAGGAACCTTGCATTTCCATCATTGTTGTTGATCTTTGTCATATGATCATGGTCGTTGGTTAGTAATTGCATGTATCTAGCTCACGGGACAAGAGAAGGGGATCTAGCATGGTTGTAGATTTCAATAAGTAGTTGTGGCCATTGATTTAGGGACCCATTCCAAGGATTATGGTATAGAAACACCAAAGATAAAATAGGTTAGGTCCCATTGGATAAGGAGTGAACCATAGGCCAATGGGGTTCGAGCAGGAGGATAGCCTTGAGGACAATTTGTGTGCTGATTAAGGTTGGGTTACAACACATTATGGGGTTCCCAAATATTTGTAATCAAGTGAACAAATGATTTGAGCCTTTTATATTGATCATGGTTGTTTACGAAGGCATGATAAGTAGTCTTTATGTGTGTAAATGTTAGTATTGTTTGTGAGAACTATTTTTCAATGTTTATGATCCTTACTTAAAGATCTCGTGGGGTTAGACCGGGCATCAGGTCAAGTGTGGCCAACATATTAAGAGTTGTCAAAGAGGCCTCATCAAGTGGTATTAGAGCAAAATTATGCTCCTTGTGGATTAAAAAGTGATTAGATGAATTTTACAACTAGTTGAAAATATTGAAAATATTACTTGTGAAGAAGAAGAGACATAGCGAGAGAAGACTCATGATAGCTAGTGACAAAGGAACAGTGTGGTAGAGAAGCCTGAGAATAATTTTAGGCAAGGTAACTTGAGCAAGAATGTAAGTATATACTGAGGCAAAAAAATTATATGATTTGGAGTAGATTGAAGAGATACCAACTAAGAAACAAAGTTGGAAGGATTGAGATTTGGAGATCTCAATGGTGAAGAAACCTAATAGGTAGCTGGTCTTTAAATTTTATTTTAATTTTAGCAGAAGCTAACAATTGTAGAGGTAGCAACTATGAAAGAAGATATGGTGGTATTGACTATATCTAAGAGATATTTAACAAAGAACAAGTAGTGTTCTTAAGGATCGTGGTAAATAACCTGTGCAGTAGAGAGGCTACAAAATGTGAGAGAAGTTCTAGATAAAGTTAGAAGAGAACATGGGAGAGAAGAAGTCCTTGAGAGAAGTGAAGAGAACAATTGAATTTCTCAAGAGGTGAGGAGAGTGCAGCATGTAGAGGAGCAAAAGAAGCTAGAGAGGTTCTAAATGAGGTGAACCTATGATACCAAAAACCCAAGCCAAAGGAGAGAATTTTGGTGTGGTGTCTGGTGGAGGCTTGTTTACAGCTTACAATGAGCATGGAGAATCTCAGAGAGAGAGATATGGCCATTGATGGTCATGTAAATGGTTTTAGTGAAATCTACATGATAATGGAGAAACATTCCAAAGTAAATGTCACAAGAGGAAAGAAAATAAGCCAAGAAAATTTTGACAGAGAGATGGTTGAGTTAAACGAAAGACTTAGTGTAATAAAAATATTGCTTCAAGAAAGGGAAAAGGAAGATCATATATATGGATGGGATCTAAAGAAGAATATCCAATGGTCCATTATATAGCTATATTCCAAGAATTTTGAGAAGGAAGTTGAGGCATCTATTGAGTGCTCTATTGAGAAGTGAAGAACACAAAGAAACTGAGTATGGAGAGAAGGAATTTTGCTACTGTGAACCAAAGAAAGGAAAATTTCCTTGAGAGGAGGGTGAGAAATATTTTTAGGAGATACTGACTAAGAGTCTCATTTACTGTGTGAAAATTACATACTAACGGAAGGAGCTACTGATGGAAGGTCACGAGAATGGAAAGGAAATATAGTCATCTATATTTGTCATGAGAATAGAAGGGGATGAAGGAGTGCCATCCCAAATCACAGAAGGAAGATATAATTTAAAATCCATCATAAAATAATATGAGAAAACATTGTCTCATAAAGGAAACCAAAAGGAGATCCATGCACAGCAAGAGGAATTGATGTTGAAGGCAACAGAAGAGGCTAGATGGACTCATGTTTTTAAAAATAGTAAATTGTACATGAATGTAGGATTTTCAAATGTTGGAAATTCATTTTAAGTTGTCATGAGGATGGAGGGAAATGAAGAAGGACAGAACCAAAATTATGTTCTAAAGGAAGATGGGCTAACCTTGTCTCATAGCGGTGATGAAGAATCCAAGTTATTGAGGGAAAAAATACAGAAGAAGAGATTCCCATAGCATCTAAAAGGACACTGATGATTTTCATTTGTAAAACTAACTATCTCTATGTGGGACATGAGGATGGGAAGACTGCTTAAAATATAGAGAAGAGAGGAAAATTGCCTTCAATAGAGGAAAGACAATTTGTAGAGAATGTCTCAAAGGGAGAATAAGGCATGAAATTTTCTTCTCAAAAGTTGAAGCAAGGAGAAATGAGTTTATTTCCTAAGATAAATTAAGGATATTCCTACAAACAATTAACAAGGTAAATCATTTCAACAAACAATACCATCCATGTTGAATGTGGATAACTACTATCAAAAGTTGTTAGAAAAGGGAGATTAGATAAAGAGGATGACCTCATGAAGGAAAAGGCACATCATTCTACTGAAATTCTACAGTTCATAGAGGACTAGTTAGAGAGCCCTAGGGTTGAAGAAGACTGCATAGAGAGTGTATCTAAGAAATAGGACAGGTTTTAGGTGCTTAAATATTCAATTTGTTTTAATAGCTTGCATGATGAAGGGACTTTTGGGAGTATAATTAAGTGTGTAGAAGAAGGAAAAAAGTGTTTTCGATAAGAGGAGAAAATGGGGAGCATAAGACAAATTTGTATCATAAAATTGAAATTTTATTTTATTTTTAGCCTAGAAGTTTGGAGTTGGAGCTTGTTTTGGTAAATAAATAACAACTTGCAAATAATATATTTGCATATTGTGTGAAGGAAAAAGATGAATACTATTGTAGTGATCTCCTTCTTTATAGAAATGTTGGGGTTACTTATTTTGAAAAGGTGTTTGATAGAGAGTGGAGGCAACAAGGTTGTGGAAGAGAAGAGGGGGTAATTTAGACCACATAATGTTTGAAAATATGGTTGCAAACAAGTAATATTGTTTGGCAACAAGATGGGCCATACATTGAGTTTGATAACTTGGGGATGCTAATGAAAAAGGTAACTAACAAATGGTGTAGTGGAGAAGAGGGAGTAGTCACTTATATAGCTTGGATGAATATACTAAACTACCTCAGCAAAGAAAATGGAAGGAAACTACAAAGAAAGACATGGGATCCTAAAAGAATAAGGACAATGGTAAAAAATAAATGTATACAAACAAGTGGGAAACAACATAAAGTTTTGGATCCTAGAGGATGCGACAATTAAAATCACATGGCTAAGAAGCCATGAAATTTTTTAACCTGGGGAGTCTAATATAGGAGCATCAACCCTAGGAAATACATTTTTGTTTAGACCCTAAGGGGGTCATGAAAATTCCCAAAAAAAAAATCCCTTAAATGTAATTTGTATAAATTAAAAATAGTAGGATTTGCATACAATTCTGAGTGTCCAGACTCTAAAAGAATCTAGGTTGTTAAAAATGTTAGGTTGAGGTGGTGTTTTCATCCAAATGGGTCTTTGTAAAAAATACAAGTGTCTAGTTGTGTACAAAAATGTTTTAATTGAAATGGAAATGAAGTTCATGAAGAGTTAATGGCCAAAGGTTGGATCAGACTCGCTTTGTTCAGTAGTTGAGCATCCAGAGAGTTGAATCACTCTGATACTAATGTAATGAACAAGTTTCATCTAAGCACATCAAATAGTGCAAGATATTTGGAATATAGTAAGAGAATCCATTTTAGGAATAAGAATATATTGTATAAGTGTATTAATGAGTAATATGTCTGGTTACAAATGAGGGCCCTAATTGTATACTAAAAAAGATTCCCCTTCACAAATAGTCATGTCCTTTTGGACATGTCTCTTCAATAACTAATTATTATTTAATTAATAATTATTATTCATATTATTATATTCATAGTAGTCCAGACTCTAGAAGAATCTGTGTTGTTAAGGTTATGAGGTTGAGATGGTGATGGTGGTTTGGGCCAAATGGGCCTTTGTAAAAAAATACAAGTCTCTAGCTACAGTGTTAGTAGTTTGGGACAGATGTCCAATTTAGATTTATTCTATTATGATATTTTCTAGCCAGTAGTAGCTATACATGTGTGTACAACAAGAGCTCGATGGAGTCTTAGAGAGATCAGAGAAATTTATCTTGAGAGAAGAGCTCAAAGAGAGCCAACTCGAGAAAGGGGTACAAAAGCTTGCAAGAGGTTGTGTAAATTATTTGTAAATGTATCTAAACTAATTTGAGGTTTTCTAACTATCTTCTATGTGTTCAATTCCACCATATGAATATGCATTATGCCTTGTGTAAAGTGGGTGAGTGTTTCTATGTTAATACGAAATCGATATTGGATGTATGGTTCTTGTAATAGTGTGGGAATGGATGAACTCTCGATGACTTCACATCTGAACTATGTCTATAAGACCTACAGTTCCTAGAGAAAGGTTTAAAATTCTTATCAAGGGTGGAATTCAATGTATATTGGGAACCTTTGTGTCAGGTTGAAGCCAAGGAGGTACGTTTGTAGTGGAGTGACAATTAAGTTTCTTCATATTCAAATGGTGAGGATTAATATATTTCTATATCAATCCATGCTTAGTTGATGAATTCACGACCAATAGAATCCTAGGTGTAGGAAGCTGAAGGCATTATCAAAGATTCGACCTTGCCCATATCCATGGGCAAAACAATTATGTATGAAGTATGTGTATCTCCTAGCCATGGGATCTAATCAACCACCCCTATTGAAGTACAAATCATGGGATCACTATCCAAAGGAAGGAGTTGGAACCATGAGAGGGAACCATGATTGTTGACCCCCTCCCTCCTCTCTTACGTCACAAGGCTCCTCCCCCTCCCCATAAACCAATGATCTTTTCCAATAAATCTCCATTGTTGGTTTTATATTGTGGAACTCTGCATTGGAAAAATGAGTGTGAAATTCAACCCCTTTGTTGATGTCACAAGGGGAGGTTGCTTGCATTCCACCACTACCATTGATCTTTGTCATATTATCACATTCGTTGGTTGGAAATTAGGTGTATCATCCTTGCCAGACAAGGGAAGGGTATTCACAGAACAACTATCGATTTCGACGAGAAATTGTGGCCATTGATTTAGGTACCTCATGCCAACGAGCAAGGTACATCCACACAAAAGGTAAAAGAGGTCAGTTTCCATGGGATAAGGAGTATACCACAGGCCAATAGGGTTCAGGAAAGAGGATAGCCACGAGGATGATTTTTATGTTGATCATGTTTGAGTTCCAACCCATTGTGGGGTTCCAAAATATTTTTAATCTAGTGAACAAAGGATTCAAGCCTTTTTTATTAATATCAAACACTTATAGTGACACAATATGCAAGCTATGTGTGTACGAACTTGAGGATTGCATTTGAGCATTATTTCTCAATGTTGATGAGCCCTATTTAGTGATCATGTGGGGTTGGAATAAGGACGAGGTCAAAGTGTAGATGAGGGATCGAGAGCATCCAAAGAGGCTACATTAGTTAAAACCATGTGTTATTTCCCAATACTATTAATAGATTCTAACAAAACATGTGGACAATAGAAAATTCATTGTAGGAGAATGTGTCGACCTATCCATTAATAAAATAATCGGAAATACCTTGGAAATTGTGCCCAAAAGTGAAGCACTCTGATGGGCCTCCAAATTAGATATAAATTAAGGCCCATCTGACCATCCTTCAACACATTAAACCTCTCTTTTTTCATTGGATTACATATTTTTAGCTTTAATATGTTCATTATAAATGTTTAGAGATAATTGCATATTAAGTGCCTAATATTATTTATTTTTTTACAATATTGTGAGAAGATTGGGAAAATTATGAAGATTTGGAGGATGAGATAATCTAGAGACTTTCTCCCTACTACAGTATGGACCAAGATTGGATAATAAAAAAACGATATATTATGAAATCATTGACCATATTATGGAGCCCCAATGATTGAGAAAATCTAGGAATGTGATCTCTATCATTTAATGAAGATTCCTAGTGTTGGGAACCAAATCCACTTTTTGAGGGATTTTGGAGGGGAAATCAGCCTCCTTTCAAGGAGGATGATTAACCATCTATTTTTATAAGTACCAATTCAAATTTTCCTATAATATCATGTATTTCTTAGTCTTCTTGAGGAGAAAACTTGTTAGTTAGCAGTTCTACTTTCATTTCTAGTAGTGATGTACTTGGATTAATTCAAATAATGAAGTTGTGTGTCACTTTTATCTTCTAAAGCTTGTTTCCCTTCATATGGATCTGATTATCCTTTGGATTTACCATATCAAGAGCCTCAAAACCCTGCTATATAATTTTTTTATCTTCTTTGAATGTTTTCACTTGCATCTTATATTCTTGTTTTTCCTATTTTTGCATTTTGTACTCATGTTTGATTTTTTGTAGGTTATATTGGTTAAATGATTGAAGTAAGTTGTTTTGAAAGTTATTTATGAATTAAAATGTATGATTCATCTTTATAAAAACCTTTCAAATTCATATCCATCATTGATCTACTTGGATTGGTTTACTCGTTCACAATTTTGGAATTTCTAGAAGTATCCTATAGCAAAATAGTAGTACTTTTCTACTAATTTTAGTACGTGTTAATGAGCTTATTTCAAGTTTATTACACTTTTATTTGAGCTTAAAAACATCCAAATTAATAAAAAAAATTATCCCACAACATTTTCACATGATTAGCCTATGCATTTGGGCACTTGGATCAACGTACTAGTTCATTGCTCTAAAATTTCTGGTTTCTAATAGTAATTTTCTGTTATTTTTTAGCACATGTTAACAAGTTGTTTTTTAGTTGATTCAACTTCTACTGACTCCCGAAAAAATTCTGATTAATAATAAAAAAAATCCCCATATCAGTTTCACTTGATCAGGATAGGCATTTGATAGGTTAACTAGCTCATTAATTCATTAATTTCCAGTTTTTAGAGTAATAATTTTCTGTTATTTTTTAGCACATGTTAACAAGGGTATTTTTGAGTGATTACACTTTTATTGGAGTCTTATGTAATCCTAATTAATAAAAAAAATGTCCCATTCCATTTTCATTTGATTTTCTTGGGCATTCAACAAGTAAAATCAAGAAATACCAATCTTGTACCTATCATGTAGCAATTTTGTCGCAATTTGTTTTCGAGATCTTCCTTTCCCAAATCCACTCCAAATTCATGATGGAAGTATATTTATAGCCTATGAATGCTTTGATACCACTTTGGTTGGGTTGAGGCTTGGTTAGGTCTTCATTTAGCTTGTACATTTCTTGCTTCTTGAATGTTTATTTCTGCAAATAGTCAAGACTTCATTTCCGCAATTTACTTTAAGCAAAGTGTGTTATCCTTCTTGCAAAAGTAATCATGCAATCTCATTTCCTACAAATATAATATATTTACATTAACTCCATTTCCTTTCCAAAAATATGAATTAGATTTTCTTGGTGTTCATTGTGCTTTACAATTTTCAAATAGAATATATTTCCTTTCTGTCATTTACTTTCTAGCAAAAGTAGAATAGGTTTTCTTATTGTTATTTACCTTTTTCAACTTAGGATTAGTGGCTTACATAGATGTTTTTTCATTTGAAGTTAATCCATTGCCTTCTTTTACTTGAATCAAAGGGAGTCATGCTAGGAAGAGGAAGGTATATGTTGCACATACACTGTTGACCCCACTTACATTTGTACAAACCCGAAGTTGATAATTTAAGTTGGTAGGGTTAGGAGTTGCAACATTCTTTTTTCAATATTGGGGCTCATCACTTTCTAGAATTGTTGTTAGGGAGGGTGTCAAATCAAACACTCTCTTGTTCTTATGATGATTCCCTCTTTCTTTTCTACATTCGTACTTTCTACAAAAAGGAAAAATTGCATCATGCATCTTTCATTACATTGCATTAGCATTTTCATTAAAAAAACATTAATACAAAAAATATGTCTTCAATACGACAAACTACCCCCCTCCCCACACTAAATCATGTGGTGCAGTAAGAACCACATCACCATCCATTGTTGCATGTAGAAGAATAAGAGGTAGCTGAGATGCTGGAAGGAGGCATGGAACAACCCTACTTTGTCAACTCATATAAGCAAGATATGAACTATCCATCCTCTTTCAATACAAGCTATAATGCACAATTTCAACCTTGGTATACTCCTAACAACTCACCTTGGTCTCGATGGTCTTATCCTTCCCAATGGCGTGATACATATTCATGGTCTTATCCTACCCAATAGTTCATTCCTCCTTTGAATCCATATCCACACCAACCTCTTCAATGGGGTGATCCATATTTCCCTCAACATCCTCAATATCCTCTATATCAAACTTGATTTCATTCATCCCATAGACCTCCACCATAACCATTTAAAAGGCCCTCTCCACTCAACTACCTTCACAACCATTTCCAAACCCACGCAATAAAGTAACTCAACCCACTTACAATGCTCAGATACAAAATCTCCAAATAAATCCTATTGATCCAAATGATATTCATCTTCGATTAGAAAGAGTATTGAAAAGAAGCAATTATCTTTCTCTTGTTGAAGAACAACATCTAAAAGAAGAATATCTAGAGGAGACTAAAGAATCATGGACCACATTTGACGGAGAGCAGCTATTGGATCCTAAGATTGAAGAATTTGTACAATGCTTATCATCATATCCTTTATGTGTTCAAGGGGCTAATCAGAAAATAGTAGAAGATTAGAATGGCATGAAAAAATAATAAATGAACAATTATCCATATGAGAAATTGAACCAAGGGCATCATAGCTATATTGAACTTTGGTTCCTGACAATCACTAAGCAGGAGCACCACTCTCTTCAACAGTGTTTGCCATCATAAAAGGCAAAGCAGTTGGTCTTTCATATTCAGGTACATGTGAAAGCATATGTTTTGAGCATAAATATGATTTTATTTATCATATTTTTATGCACATGGCTCGATTGGAAGTATTCTAATACTTGAAAGATATTTTATTTTTTTTCAAGTAGAGTAGGATAGAGGAATAAAAGAAGAAAAAAAGGAAAAGAGAAAAAGTAAATAAAAATAAAAATAAAATCTCAGATGAAAACCTCCTTTGAGGCACCTGAGATTGGATCATTGATTAAAAACCTCTATGATATGGTCATTGGGTTGGAAAAAAGAGCAAAAGAGAAAAAAGGAAAAAGATCCTAGGTGAAAACCTCCTTGGAGGCACCTAGGAAAACCTGCTGGTTGAAAACCTCATTGAGGCAAGTAGTAGGCCTAAAAAAGAAAACAAATATGAAGAAAATGAAAAGGATAAAAATTTATGTTCTCTAGGTATATCTCTATGATGAACTTAGATGCCCTCCAACCTCTGCAAGCAACAAGAACATGTTAGCACCATAAGAAAAGTTGATCAAAAATCTAGTCAAGGGAAGTCAAACTTAAGCTTTCACCTCCTTTTTCCATATGTTCCAAAAGGACCAAGGCCATGTAAATCCATCATCCTCATCCATTTCCAACATCCACCCATCATTCCCAAGCCTTCCCCATTAATTTTCCTCATTGTCCTAAAGTGTTACAGGAAAGTTTTCTTTTGCTACACGATTTCCAAAATACACAGGTAGAAATTGTTTTGACCATATCTTAAAAACTATAAAAAAAATTTCTCATGTGTTTCATGGGGATGTGAATAGGTATTATGGTAACATGTTCAAGAAATTCCAGCAAATTCAATGCATAATTTTCAAGAAATCAACCACCATCACCTACAGTCATTTTTAAATTTTCTCAAGATCTTTGCATTTGTTGGCCAAGATTTTTTGTGGGGAGATGCATAAGGATGATGGAAACATTCTCAAAACATTTTAGGTGAATCCATTCTACCTTTTAAGATATATGGATTAAAGAATTTTGCTATAGGATTGTCCTATATTGTTGTATGATTGTCCATATTTTCTACAGGATTGTGTTCAACATTGAGAGAAGGGTTAGATTTCATGTTTTGCTTAGGGGAATGAAGGGATAGTTTCACCACACCTCCATCAACTCCCATCCACATCACTTATCCATTTTCCTTCCAAAACTCCACTATTGTTCATAAAAATACCCTATTTTAATCGCTTCTTCACAAGTTTTCACCACCATCAGGTCCATAGGCTCACCATGAATTATCTAAGTTACTGAGTGCATTTCATGAAGGTAGTTGTGGTTTTGGAAGGGGTTGTGTGACTGCTACAGGAAAGAAACCAATCTTGTAGCAGCCTACATAAACCCTATAGAACGAGAAGCAAATAACTTTTGCAACTTCATAATGAATATTTGGCTATCCTTAAGCATCAAGAGGCCATCCTTGAGATCTCAAGAAGCTACATCATCCTTGAGAGGAAGTTTAATGGTTACTAACCCACTCTAATAATAACAGATTGAACACTGGAATAACTTGCATAAAAAATAATTCATTAGTCAAAAAACTATTAGAGAATATCAATAAAATGTTTTGTTAAAATAAGGACCAATGCATGAAATAAGAGAATGGAAGATATCACCTCAAGAGAAGAGCAGATCAATCATTGTTTTAGTTTTGGGTAGCAGAGGGCCCGCATAATAGTTTTGGGGCTCAAAGCCCACAATTTTGGGTAAAATTATGGTAAAATCTCTGTGAGGTGCGTGGAGCGCGAATTGTAATGAGTCAAGTCAAAGGGTTGTCTACCCAAAAATAATGTAAGAAAATAGAAAGTGAGTTGGCCTGCCCATGGTCCGTGGACCATGGAAATGTATAAATAGAGCAAGGCTCTATGGTTAGAAGTTAATTTTTGGTTTTGATCTTGAATGTTATGGGTTTATGAAGGCAATATTCTCTCTATGTCTGTAAGTCCGAGTCAAGGGTGTTGGTAGATAGATAGAGGCTCTGCAACTATGTGCGTAGAGGCCTAGTAGAGTCCGTAGATATGTGCACAGACCCCTGCAGCTGAGTGCACAGGGCGGATCTGGTTGTATTGACAGAAGATAAATAAAGATAAGAATTACTTAAACGTTGTGTGCTTTATTGTGAATCGATCTGCTGCTTATATTATGAATTTATGCACTGTCTTTTTTGTTAATTATGATTGTGCGCACAGGGTTTTATTGTTAAATTTTTAATTAAAGACTGTAAGAAGAAGATTAGATCTGTAATAAATTCATTAATAAGAAAGAACATCTGTGTAGATCTACGCGGAAGATTAACAACAGTACAGAGTGGCGCGAGGCTGCGGAACGGTTCGCGACCCCTCTAGACCACATTAAGACATCCCAAGGGTGCGGAAACCTGGTTCCAGCACCCTCCCCTACTACCTCAGGTGAGACTTCAGTCCGCACTCCGCAGACTGTTGCCGAAAGCACCGGTAGTGCAGGATTTGTTTGGCTAATAACTCTTCTAAACCTGGGTCAGGCCCCAATAAGCCAGCAAATGGTTCCATTGCTGGGACCGGGATCTACCTAAGGGATGTCTGATGTTGGAATACTGGAACCCTATGAAGAAAGAACTTGAAGATTGGTTGGATCAGAAGCTTCATGAGTTCGTCGTATAGGAAAACAGAAATCCGTGGATATCTGAGGAAAGGTGGCTAGATCGCTACATATACATAGAAATCCACGAGATCTTCTTTGCGTCCTTCTTGACAGAACTGTACGAGTGGATCGCAAGGCTAGCTGATAGTCAGGGAAGGTGTAGACTAGATCAGCCCATCGTGTGGACGCTAGAGTTGGTGCGTAGGCTGGAAGCATCTGAAGATAAAATCACACGGGAAATAGATCACTGGTTGGATCGAATAATAGGAGGGTTTATCACTGAATTTGTGATAGACACAACTGTGAGTTACAACAAAGTAGAAAGGCGCTTTCTCCTAGGACTGCGCGTTAAGTATATCAAATCGCTAAATACTTGGATTAAAATGATGTTAAGTGAAAAACGGGTTATGTGCATCCATTGATGCCTGGGGTAACAAGGAGTAGAAGAGGCTATCGAGGGACAGAAGGATTAGAAAACAGTCCTCTGATTTCACTTTCACAAGAAAACAAGGAGGAGCTCGCGGGGTTCTCTCTGAGAAGTGCACTTTGATTGATAAAGCAGCGCATTCCACTGATACCACCATCATCCATGCCATCACCTACTTCACCTACATCAAACCCATCTTCACCTACCTCACCTCCGCCACCACCGAGGGTTGGAATGGCGAGTGCGATCAAGATGTTGATATTTAGAGGTATAGGAAATGAGGAACCATATCAGTTCTAGTTTGTGGTAAAGGTTGTATGGGAAGCCCAAGGTGTAACGGATGATAACATCAAAAATGCTACTCTGGTTAGCGCTCTGCAAGACCGTGCGTTGACGTGGTATATAAATTACTCGAGTGATCACCCGAATGCGGGAATAGCAGCAATCCAAGATGCATTAAACAAAGAATTTAGCTAGCCAAAATCAGAAACGCAATTGATCATCGAGTTCAAGGAGATCGTGATGCTACCTGGTGAAACCCTGTGGGATCTAGATTAGAGATTGAAGAGTACAATCCGTGAGGCTAACATGACGCTGACAGATGCGCAGCACCACAAGTGGTTTGTGGCGTCTTTGACACCACATCTGAGGATGGTGCTGTCACAGCAAAAGATCTCAACCCAAGCTGAAGCATTAGAGATAGCAATGAGGTTGCATGAAACTCCAATACAGGATCTAGGGCTGGGAGTTCAGAAAATCCACGCGCAACAACCAAACCTATGCTTGGAGATTCAAAGTTTGAAACAAGATAGGGCACCCTAACCGAAGGTGCGTGAAGAAGTTTGGTGTATTAAATGCAAAGGCCGAGGTCATGACAAGGACCACTCCCCCGTATTCGCAAAATATGTGGCAAGGGGGGGACCAATGCCATTGCGACCAAAGGCACAAGTAGGGCCAAGCATGGCGCCCACACTCTGGTGCACAATTTGTTAGGTGGGAGGAAATCACACTACGGACAACTGTCATCTATTGCAAAAGCTTATACAACCCCGCAGCAGTGATTTTGCAATTTTTGTAGATCGATGGGCCATGAAAAACAAAATTGCTAAAGTTATGAGTTGTTGATGGATCAGACACCTGCTTACAGGATGCAAACTGAGGCACAAGGTCAGGATCCAGCTGCAGCAATGGCGCATAGAGGATTCCAGGGACGCGGGTGGGGACGAGGAATAGGACCTAAACGAGGGCATTGACAATTAATTTGCTACAATTGTGGAGAACCTGGGCACTATGCACGTGATTGCACAAACCCAACCAGGACATGTTGCCTGTACTGTTACCAATTTGATCATGAAGCAATAGATTTCCCCACACTAATTGCACAGATGCACGAAAAAGGGGTGCTTCAGACTACTCCCACTCAGAATGTCCAAATGATGAAGGTTGAACCACGCGAAGAGGACCCTAACATGAACATGGTGCTCAGAAGTGGTGCCACTACAGGAGAAGATAAGGGGAAGCAACCCAAGGAGGATACATGGGTTCGCAAGGCCCCTACAAAGCAACCTGAGTTTGATTTGGAACGCGCGAAGGAAACATTTATGGAGGCTAAGAAGAGCTTCGCGGAGGCTTCTACTTCAGGTAGCAAGGATCAAGCTGAGCTGGAAATGGATCCTTCTATGTTAACTACCCTTTTAGAGACATGCATGAAGCTACTACAGGACACTAAAGCAATTAAGGGGTTGCAAGAGTTGATAACTAGGTGCGCAGGGTCGGATGAACCGTGCATGGTCCGAAAACTAGGCAAGCATGCTTTGTGCAGTGGGCGCGAAATGCGGTTGACTGCCCAAATTGGTGACTATGAGATGGATTAGGTCGTTCTGGATTTGGGGTCAGATGTGAATGTGCTACCTAAACAGACTTGGGAGCGTATGGGCAGGCCCGTGCTACAATGGTCTCCTATTCAATTACGAATGGTGAACCAACAAAATATCTTGCCTATGGGGAGATTACAAGGAGTCATAGTAGACATTGAAGGTGCGAGCACATAAATAGATTTAGAAGTAATAGAAATTGTGGATGATAGTAACCTGTATCCTGCATTGTTAGGGATAGACTGGGCCACATATATGAATGGAGTCATCAATCTGAAGCAATGAAAAATGATATTCGAGAAAAAGTCTCTCCACTTCCTGGTTCCGTTTGACTTAGCCGAAGGGGAACACTAAACTGAGCGTATGCATGATGAGGATAGTGATGATGAACTGGATTGTATTTACCGGATCACAGTGCAAGATTAGGATCAAGTGAATCCGATAGCGGACAGGAGAATATCATGGGAACGGGACAGTTCTTGCACGTAGGACTCAGATGAAGAGATTGAGTGATGGTAGAACTGATTACATGAGGTAACAACATAAATTATAATATGATGGTTATATCACTATGCCGTGTAACGAGAGAAGCAGGGGAGCTACCAACAGATGGGGGCGCAATGAAAGCAGAGGAACTGGTCGACCGTTGCGAAATGGCAAGTTTGGAATAGAAGCAGCATGGTGTGTAAACAGGGGTGTTGAGTGCCACAACTACACAATGATGGAATACACACCAAAATATTAAGAGAAAGGGGCATGTATGTAGAAGGTCGGCGCGCATACGGGTTGGAGGACAAAGCGGGGTGAGCATCCATCAGTAGCGTAGGGTGCAGATGTATGTGGTGCAAACGCCTAACCGACTAAGAATCAAAAATCCAAATTCACCACAGCGATGCATTCTGCCAGTTGTTCGCGACAAAGCCAGCAGGAAAACAAGGGGGAGAATAAACAGCATCCGTCTGATAAGATGACCCACTAGGAATCTGCAGATACCAAGGGTATGATGGGCCTATGAGACCATCTGCAGAAGGAGGGGGGCAAAGGTGATTTTATCAATGGTAAGACAAGAGGGAATCAAGAATGAGCAGGGTAGCAACAAGCTTCGCAAAATTGATGAAGAATGGGTGCGAGTGAGAAGGAAAAGAGTGAGGTTGGAGGAAGGAATCAGCAAAATGAAAACTAGCATCGCACAGGCGAGCCGCACAAATCTGCAAATAAGGAAACTAGGCCTGGCCACGTCTACTGCAGTACTAGAACGTGCCGCGACCCTGCTAGCATGGCTGCAACCACACTAGTAGAGGAGTGTACCATATACAACAGTGAAAAAGGGGATTACAGATACAAGGGAACTCAAAAGGTGCCCACATCCCGAGCTCTTACAAAAGTGGAAATCTCGCACCTGGGGTGCAACCACCTGACTAGCTATGGAAAGCATGGTCTCAGCGCCCCAAGCAGTTGAAAGAAGGCGAGGGACTATAAACAAGTCTACAGGAGGCTTGCGTAGGAAAAAGGGTCTGTACAGGGCCAGTCGATCAGCAAGATCATGGCCACACCAAAGGGGTTGTGCTGCCGCGTGCAAAGGTTGGGTGGTGACTGTTACTGTCACTATTCATGACAAGAAGTTTAGACTATGACAGAAAGGAGCGGGCAACGGGCCATTAAGGTAGGAGTTCCGAGATAGATACGAAATGATCTGCCGCTAAGAAGACATTAATGAGTTGAAAATGGAGGGAAGGGTTACATTCAAACTCACGCGGTCCTACAAAAATGCTTGGCCAACACTGGGACATTTGAGATTTGAGCCAGTACAAAACAGTAACCACCCAGCTATTAGGCTCCCCATGAGTACCATGGCTAGAACACGAGCAAGGTTCACGGAAGAATTATATTCGACCCGGGAGGACCCAAAAGAAGCAGCTATTGCCCCCGAGGTTCCAAAGTCCCCTCGCACACCGTGACCCCGAAAAGAAAAGCAGACTATGGGGCCAGTCTAGGTATCACCGAGATTTAGTAAATTGTCAATGGTAGAAAAGGGCCAAGCAACCACTACTGAAATCAACGAGGATGAGGAAGATTTGCAGGACCTGATCGCTCAAATCGAAGCACAGGATGTGGAAGCAGAGGATGTTGTCCAAATACCACCGCTACCCCCATATATCTCTCCATAGAATGGGACAACCAAGATACTAAAGGACCTGGACACTGCGAAGAGTATGCTCCAGACCCTGCTTCTCCCAGATGAGATAAGGTTTGATGGTCTGCCGCTAGGCCAAATACCAAGTATCAAGTTCAAAGATTGGGATATTGCGGATAGCAAGAAGTGCCCTCAATTGGATGAAGATAAATTACTGTAGTGGAAGTGGCTACGGGGTGTAGAAAAGGTGGGATTACTCAATCTGAGGTTGATACCCCACTATCATTGCACGCCCATCACCATTTTTGTTATCTGATAGTTACTATGTCTGGTACATGATGGGTATCTCTGGTTGGAGGAGCCAATTCCCATCACGACCAATTTAGTACACCAACTTACCCATCTGCCTACTAAAGGGAATGACCCTACAGACATAGCCAGCACCAGTAGTGATGTGGGTCTCGCCGAAGAAATGAAGGCTAAATACAAACTACAAAAGCGGAAGCGCGGGTATGACATAGTGAGCATCAAAGACCGAGGAGTGAAAGTCGCCACCCAGCTACTAGCTAGTAAACTCATAAGGAAATGTTGTGCAAATGAGGTGCCAACCCCTGTTATTGCACTTAAGGAGCAGTGTGCAGAAGGGGTTCAGTTCAACTGGGCGCAGTTCCTATGTGACAAATTTTTGACCAATTGTAACGAAGCACAGGAGAAAGGTAAGAGTTTCCATTATGCATGGTTGCTACTATCAATCCTTCTGGTTGCAAGAGAACTGCTGCAGGGTAGCTAGTTTCCCAGCATTGAGACGAACCTACCTAAAGCAATACGGTATAATTCGCTTTGGGCTTCAAAGGACACCACGGGGGTTCGTGACATCAAGGTATTTTGGATATTCATGGAAGCTAGTATCTGGACATGGATCACTCGTAGACCACGGTTGTCCTTGATGGTATACAACAACTTGCAAAGCACGGCCGAGTTTAAAGTGGACATGCATAACCTATATATCTGGGCGCAGAAGGATCCAAAACAAACATGGGTAAAGCTTCCATTCATTTCAACAGACGATGCAATTTACGAGGTACTGGCAGCATGGCCTCCAGAGTGGTGCGCCCCAGACATGGCCGTATTAGAAAGGATGGCATCACAATAGAAAAATAAGGAAATCCAGTTACAACTCACTAAACTAGCGGAAAGAATACGTCAGGGACAAAAGGAAGTTTTGCAGCAAGAGGCAACTAAGGAAGTAATAGCCGAGGAGATCACAGGAGATAAGGAAATGTCATCAGAATAGGACCTATAGAGGGAAATAGAGACACAGGAATACATGGACCTTCCCACAAAATTGACCCAAGGCAAGAGGCTGTGCATCAAGGAATCGCCACATACACGCAAAAAGTCAAAGACAACAAAGACTTTGGAGAAAGAGTTTCTTGACAGCAACGAACTGTCGCGCAATGTCATTCCAGGCGCGTTGGAGGAGCTGATGACAAAGTAGACAGCTGTGTTTGGGGAGCTCAGATCACAGCTGCAAGCATTACAGGTGCGACCCCCGGGAGGGATGATACCAAACCTAGCAGATGACACAGCTGCAGCCGAGCAAATGGTGCGCACCCACACAATGAACACTTTAGTGTTTCCAGCAAGCACTGTCTTAGCAGAAGCTGAAGGTGACATGAGAAGTTGGGGGTTGAATTTGGCTGCCCTTCCTAGAGAAACCCTATACCAACTGCAGGATGGGGTAACCGCTGAGCTTCGTGCCAGGGAAGGCCGCACCCTCCAAATCTTAATGGAGCACAAGGAAAATCTAGAGCAGGTCAGTCTACAGTGCGATGACTTGGTCACACACAACCAGGAAGTGAAACAGGCCATGGCAGAGGCCTACAGCAAGGTACCAAAGTCGATTGTCCCAGTGGAACTTCATATAGCTGACAAGATTCATCACATGGCCGTAGGATTCCGTACGGCCCAAGAGGAGGCTGCGAAAGCCCAGTGGGAATTAAATTTACAAATTATGGAGCTAAAACTGAAGGCGCAGCCACCCACACCCCCGAAAGTTCGAGAGCAGCGTCGTGGGGAAATTCAAGCGGGACTGGAAGTGATAAAGCTCATTGTCCACAATTTCTCGGAATTGTTGGATAAGTCCCTCCTTATGCTCACATCCCTCCAAGAAGACCCAATGTTATAGTAGGTAGAGGCAGAGGTGCGAGAGTTACAGCAAGCTTATGACAATGTCACAGTCACCATCACGCAATGATCATCCAAAATGAGGGAGGCCCAGGTTCTCAAGGCACAAGTTGAAGTCGCTCGGCAGAAGGAAGCAGTGCTTAAAGAATGCATCCAGCCATGGCTTGATGAGGCATTCGCGGTCTCCACCAATATCGAGGGAAAGTGAGCACACATGCAGGCAGAATATGAACCAGGACAAGCAACACAAACTGATACTAATGCATCGGTGGCTCGCGTAGAACGGGTATAGCAGATGCGGAAAAGTTTGTTGCAAATGTAAGTGAAGCACATAAGTTGTTGAATGACCTTTGTGCGAAGATTTTTGCACCAACCAAGTGACTCGGGATGAGTCACGATGATTGTCTTGGGGTCCTGTTGGGTAGCGGAGGGACCGCGTAATGGTTTTGGGGCTGAAAGCCCACAATTTTGGGTAAAAGTATGGTAAAAGTTGTGCAAGGTGCGTGGAGCACGAGTTGTAATGAGTCAAGTCAAAGGGTTATCCACCTGAAAATAATGTAAGAAAATAGAAAGTGAGTCAGCTTGCCCATGGTCCGTGGACCATGGAAGTGTATAAATAGAGCAAGGCTCTATGGTTAGAAGTCTGTTTTTGGTTTTGAGCTTGAATGTTATGGGTTTATGAAGGCAATATTCTCTCTGTGTCTGTAAGTCTGAGTCAAGGCTGTTAGTAGATAGATAGAGGCTCCACAGTTGTATGTGTAGAGGCCCAATAGAGTCTGCAGCTGTGTGCATGAACCCCTGCAGCTAAGTGTGCAGGGGGGATCTAGTTGTATTGATAGAAGATAAATAAAGATAAGAATTGTTGAAACATTGTGTGCTTTATTGTGAATCTATCTACTTCTTATGTTCTGAATTTATGCACTATATTTTTTTGTTAATTATGATTGTGAGCACTGGGTTTTATTATTAAATGTTTTCTTAAAGACTGTAAGAAGAAGATCAGATATGTAATAAATTCATTAATAAGAAAGTGCATATGTGCGGATCTACGCAGAATATCGACAGTAGTAGAGAGTGGTGCGAGGCCGCAGAATGGTTCGTGACCCCTCCAAACCACATCAAGACATCCCAAGGGTGCGAAAACTTGGTTCCAACACCCTCCCCTACTACATCGGGTGAGACTTCAATCCACGCTCCGTGGACTGTTGCCAAAACGGCCGGTAGTGTAGGATTTGTTTGGCTAATAACTCTTCCGAACCTGGGTTAGGCCCCAATAAGCTAACATTTAGTAGCATCATGCGTGAATCTATAGTAGCTTGAAAACAAGTAGGCACAAGTATGAATTGTTCTTCACCTCTCATGTTGAGCATATTATGGTTAAAAAATTGTTCTCAATGCACAAGAGAGAAGGTTTTATAGGTTGAAGGTGGTCAGCAAGCTTTTCCACCCTCGAATAGTTAAAGTATAGTTAACTCACTCATCCATGCAACGTGGGAAAAAGAAAAAAAATTAGAGGGTGATAATTACGAGGAATGGGGCCAATGGTCTATAAGAGGAAATACATAGGTAGTAGGTGGGGGCCAGCTCACACAGCACGCTAAGCCCACTACCACAAGAGGAATAAAAGGACAAGCTCGAATCTCATTTATACCAAGAATGATACAACCTTATACAAGAATACAACAAAATATAGATACAAACATAAACACCGAGATGTAACAAAAATAAAACATCATTTCATTAATATCAAAGAACTAAAATATTCTTACATATAGAATGGAAATAAACTAGCTCAAGTGATGGTAGCTTATCTCTGAGAAGAGATGTGGTAGCTACATGCCTCTAAATTGTGTTAAAATGAGGCCCAAGGGCCTTTTTATTATTGAAAAACAAGGGAAAGCCATAAACAGCGAAAGCCATAACTCCAGGAGATGGAACACCAAGAGTTTGTGGGCCACGTTGGGTAAGTTGGGTAGCCGACTTCTTGAGGTCGTAACTTGGTCATATGATCTCCATTTGGTGTGTATGATACGTCATTGGAAATATCTCTCTAAGATATATAATATTTTCTATAGGCCCCTACCTATGGCCATGGGCATGCTGCCAATCTCAAAAAACATTTTTCAGGGGCTCAAAACAACTCAAGAAGTTTTGGACCCGAAAAACTACTAAAAATAGTAAATGTTGATATAATCAAGGAAACAGATGAAAGTGACTGGAGGTATAAGTGGAATAGGTGGGTGGCTACCAAAATCCACCTAGATTAGTCCTCCCACTTAGGAAGCAATGTTCCCCATTGTGTGCAGAGCCTCCATGATGTGAGGAAATTTCTATTGAACCTGGTCCCTGGTGAACCACTTGCCTTGGTATACGAGTTAGCCTGCTTTGACAAATCGATATAGTTGGATCCTCTGTCGACGAGTGTTCTTGATTTGTGTGTCCATGATATTGTCACTTGTGGCCTATTCGATATAGCTCGGGTTGATATCTGTTGGTGTCAGTTGATTAGTAATGTCGGATGTGTCCAACAATGGGGTAAAGTATAGTCATAGCCAGTCCACATTGAATAATGGGTGTAGGCGATGGAATGATGGAATGTTGAGCTCGAAGGCATTGCCCCCTACAACCTTGGTGATGGTGTACGACCCATATCGGAGCGGGAAAATTTTATGGTGGGGCCTAGCAAGGTGCTCCTTCTACAAATGTAACCAAACTTTGTCGCCCACCTAGAACCTATGCAGCACCCAGTGTTAATCATGATGTTGCTTGTACTTAGCATTGGCTATGTCTAATATGAAGTGGACCTATTGGTAGATTTGTTGAATATGCTAAATGAAGTTGTTATCCCTTGTCAGCTTCAGCCTGGACATGAGCCGAATCTATCTGAGTAGCTACAAATGGTATGGCCACATCAATGAGACATAGTGGTTAGAATCCCAACCCCACTTGAAAGGGGTTGTGGCTAGTTGAGCTAGGGAGATGTTTTCTGTAACTATGTTGGGCATAAGGGAGGCTTTTATCCCATGTGCATGAATTCATCGAGTTATACATGCGCAGAATATGCATGATCATCCTGTTGACAATCTTTGTTTGGCCATCAGTTTGGGGGTGGAAGGTCATGGAGTTAGTGAACTTGGTATCCAACATCGACTAGAGGCTTGACCAAAATGTACACAAGAACCTGTTATCCCAATATGAGATAATGGACTATGGGATCCAAAGTGTACCCATAATTTTTCAAAGAAGAGCATAGCAGTGGCTTATGTTGTGATAGTCTTCTTGTAGGGCGCCATAATGGCTATCTTAGATAATTTATTGACGACCACGAAAACGCAGTCATTTCCTTGCTTAATAGAAGGAAGGTTTGACATGTAATCCATGGATATGGACTCCCAAGGCTGACTAGGAGTAGGGAGAGGAGTATATAGGGATTTCTTCTTTATGGTCAATTTGAGAATGGCACAGGCAGTGTAGAATCTGATGTACTTCCCAACATCATGTCGAAGATTTGGCCAATAAAAATACTTCTGCAGCATTGCCACTATTTTCACTACTCCTTAATTTCCAGTGACTCGGCTGTAGTATGCCTCCCAAATCATATTGGAACACTCACTTGAAGGAATGCATATGTGTCCTATGTGGCAGAACAGTGCACCTTGTAGGTGAAAATCAAGAACTTTCTTTCCTTACAGAAGCATTTGGTATATGTTGCTAAATTTTGGATTTCTCTTGTAAATATATAGCCACCTCAAAGTCTCGTGTCCACAACAGTTGAGCAGAGTGGTCAGTTCCATGACCGACAGTCACTTGAGACAATCTACAACATTATTGGTGTTTCCCTTCTTGTACTTAATGTTCAAATGGAATTGTTGCGGGTATGTGGACCATTTCTAATGGTGATCAATCTGCAATTGTCCTTGTGAATGTATGAATTGTAGGGGCTAATGGTTTGTGTCGATGACCATTTCCTTCCCCATAATGTAATGCTTCCATTGTCGACAGGTCTGAACAATGAAATACATCTCTTTGTCATAGGTGGGATACTTTTGGACTGTGTATGAAAGTGTCTCACTATGATATGCCACTGGATGCCCTTGTTGATTAAGATACCACTGATCTGGACTTATACAGGGATGCAAAAAAATATAGATACGAAAATAAACACTAAGATGTTGCAGAAATAAAACTTCATTTCCTTAATATCAAAAAACTGAAATATGCTTATATACAAAATGGAAATAAACTAGCTCAGGCGATGGTAGCATATCTCTGAGAATAGATGTGGTGGCTACATGTCTCTAAATTGTGTTACAATGAGGCTCAAGGGCCTTTTTATTATTGAATAACAAGGGAAAACCCTAACCCTAGGAGATGGAACTCCAAGAGTGTGTGGGCCCCATTGTGGTTAGTTGGGCAGCCAACTTCTCGAGGTCATAACTTGGTCATATGATCTCCATTTGGCGCGTATGATATTTCATTGGAAATATCTATCTAAGCAGTACAACAATTTCCATAGGCCCTTAGTTATGGCTACAGGATTGTTGTCGACCTCAAAAAAAATCATTTAGGGGGTCAAAACATCTCCAGAAGTTCAAGACCCAAAAAACTACTAAAAATAGTAAATGTTGCTATAATCAAGGAAACTGATGAAATTGACTGGAGGTCTAGATGGAATAGGCAGGTAGCTACCAATATCCACCTGGATTAATCCCCCCCCCCCCCAGGAAGCAATGTTCCCCAATTTCATGTAGAGCCTCCATGAGGTGAGGAAATTCCTATTGAACTTGGTCCCTAATGAACCACTTTCCCTGGTGAAGGAGTTAGCCTAATTAGACAACTCGATGTAGTTGGATCCTCTACCAGTGAGTTTCATTGATCTTTGTGTTCATGATCATGTCAGTTGTGGCCTGTTCAATGTAGCTTGGGTTGAGATTCGTTGGTGGCATCTACTCAGCAACATCGGATGTGTCCAACAATGGGGGAATGTATGGTCGTAGTCGATTCACATTGAATATTGGTTGGAGGCGAAGGAACGGTGGAATGTTGAGCTCAAAGGCATTGTCCCCTATAGCTTAGTGATAGTGTATGGCTGTTAGGTCCCTATACTACTAGTGTAACCCTTTATTGTTATTAGTAAAACCCCCTTATTATATTGTTGTTCCCATGTAGTCCCCATATTATTATTGTTGTGCCCCATAGAAGCCCACTATTGTTATTATTGTGCCCTTACATTATTATTGTTATGTCAGCTTTGATTACATTATGACCCCTTAAACTCCTATATATAGAAAGGAGGTCTTGTCATTTGTATCATCCAAGAATTATTCATTTGTGTAATGTAAAGGAGGTTTCTCCCTCGAAGAGGCTTATTTCTAAGGCGTTGATCTATCTTTTCTATCTTTTTGTGAGCTGGTTTCATAACATTTGGTATTAGAGTTTTGTATTCTAAGGTTTCGCTGCTCCAAACAGGTCATCATGGCATTGTCACTATAACTTTGTTTCTGTGATGTTTCAAAAGCTAAAACAAAAACCCATTTGATAATCAATCTCGTTGAACCTCAAGTCCAAATTTCAGATCTTGTATCACTATATTTTCAAAGATATGATCTGAGGAATGTAGGTTTTTTGCAAGCTCCAAAATTTCATCTAAATCAGGTCATCGTGGAAGTTTCACTATAACTCTTTCACTACAAAGTTCCAGAAGCAAACAAAAAAACCCATTTGAGAAGCAATCAGTCTCAACCTCATACATGAATTTCAGATCCTGTCTCACTGTATTAGTAGAGATATAATCTGAGGAAGTTAGGGTTTTTGCAGACTCCTGAATTACATTCTAAACAGATGACCTTGGGAAAATCATCATAACCTTCTCTCTGGGAAACAAATTGAAATTTCATAAGAAGTTACAGAAAGAGGACGGACTGTAGTTTTCTATGTATATTTTTTAGATCTGAAGGTCAAAACAGTAACACATGGTACTTCATACAAGTTCGCTATTTTGAAAAGGTATAATCAGGCCATATTGGGAGATTGTGCATAGATCTTCCTTGGAGAATCCAATTTCGATCAGGTTGGTGGCATTTGAAAGAGGATGCAGAGGAATACTGTAGGTCACAATTTTAGAATTGGAAGATCCAAAATTACAGAGTTATAATCATTTCAAGATCAAGTTCCTAAAATCAAGAAAAGGCAATACGAGGAAGTTTGATGGCAAGGATCCGGTAAATTGGATACTACAGATGGAGAAATATTTTGATCTACATGAGGTGAAACTGTTACAAAAAGTACATATTGCATCTTCATATTTAGAACCAGATCAATTTTTGTGGTCTAAAGGGCTTTGTTCGCATAAACCACTTGTTACATGGTCAATTTTCATGGAGGAAATGATAGCACATTATGAGGATACAAAGAGAAACACCTTCTTTAGCCAATTGATAAATCTCAACCAAAAGTGTTCAATGGCAAAGCAAATTGAGGACTTTCAAAAATTGAATATAAGGGAAAATGATATTCTAGAGAAGTAGAGGATTGATGTCTCCATAGGGACTTTAAAGGATAACATTCAACATGAGGTTCGTCTTTGGGAACCTGATTCATCGGAGAAGGAATTCAGGTTGGCAAGCAAAGTTGTTATAGACATTTTTGGGCCCTGCAACCCCAAGCATGAAATGTCCATAAATCAAGGGCTCCTAAGTTCCTAAAAGTGTTGTTCTAACCCCTAAAGGAACAAGGTCAACAGATTACAGCTTCTCCCAGAAGTTCTCCATGAAAAACTACAAAGAACTGGTCAAAACTGGATCATTGCACTTGCTCCATGGCCAGAGTGCGATGCATTGCACCTTGTACACACGGGAAGTGTGTTGCATTTCAAAAAGCCCTTCTATGGGGTGCGATGGACGAGAAAAGACAAGTGGCGGAGACAGTTTGCGAGGTGGATGATCATGGAATCTTCCAGAAACATCTCCTGGGACACTTGCCTCTCAGAATCGCCCAAGGATGAGTAAGAGATCAATGAGATCTCCAAGTGGCATCAAGAACTATCAGAGAGAAGACACTAATAAAAAACCCAGAGCTGACTCACACCTCTGAAAATATCTATAAATAGATCTCTCATCCCAGAGATCTAGAGGTTGGGGGCTGGAATTTTGCATATTGTAAGGAATTGTTGTTGGTTTTTTGAGACAAACATCAGATTGTTGGGTAGTCTATGCTTTGTTTGAGGTGAAGAGGGGCTTCTTTGCTGGGAGGTTGATGCTGGGTCAGGAACCACTGGTTGTAACTCCTCCTGGATCTTTTCTTGTTTATCAATAAAAGCTATTTGAGTTTTCCTCCATGCTTTTGTATCATTGATGCTTGTTACATTTGTATGGTTAACTTAAATCTGATCCTAAGTTGTTTATGAATATAGATCCATGTCTTTGTATAGTGTTCTTCTTCTGTGATCTTACAGGTACTTTGTGAAGCTAGGCAAGTAAGGGAGCAGGTAGCTGGAGACTATCAAAGAAGAGAGGGATTGGATCAAAGGATTAGCGCAAGACACCGGTTGGTTCTTTCTATTCCTCTCTATCTATAGTTCATAAAGGAAATACAAAAGTAGTTTTTCTCTGTTTGTTTCTAAGGCAGTTGTCACACCTTAGTGGGATAGAGCAGTTCTAAATAGACACTTTTCCCTGTAATAAAATGGCGACTCCACTGGGGAGATAATTAGTTTGTTTGATTATCATTCTTTGTTGTTTGTTTCATAAACTTACAAGTAGCATTCGAACTACATTTGCCATAAAAAATGCAAAGTAGATAACTACTGCTTCAATCCATCTACTGGATCTGTTTATGATTTAAACAACTGATTCACAAACTATCTGATTGCCCTTGTGATAGCTCTTAGATCCTCCTTAGATCTACCCCTGATTGTTGCATTACTGATTGTTTTTTACTCAGCCAAAAACCAAGAACTGAACTGCAAACTATGACCCGGAACCCGAGCAGAGTCTCGTTTCTGGCCCAGCGCAGGTACTGTTCAGAGATTCTGAATTTCAGCACACTTCCCGAAGGGACAACCTGCGCTGCATT
Source organism: Pinus tabuliformis (assembly GCA_031772625.1). NCBI lineage: Eukaryota > Viridiplantae > Streptophyta > Pinopsida > Pinales > Pinaceae > Pinus > Pinus tabuliformis. The sequence continues at coordinate 253,689,608 of CM062820.1, read as the reverse complement.
TCAGAATCCCTGTGTTACAGGTGCGCTGATCAGACTAGCTATGTGCAGCTGTGGCTTCTGTGCTTCATTCTTTCCAGTTCTATTCCTGAATTTTGTTGCCTGTGATCAGTATATGTCTATTTGAAACTCCTTTTCCTTGCTGTTATTCCGCCTCCTTTGTACAAAAGAACTGTAGATGTTTTTGTGTGTTTGTTGAGTCATTTACAGTTCTCCTTTGCAAAAGTAGCATAGTCGTACTGTTGTCCTTTGATTTGAATCTGTCGCAGGGGTCGATTTCGATCGTAGGAGAAAGTTTGATTGCTGTTGATGGTCGATTATCCTGTTACTATTGCCTTTGGTCTGAATTTGTAATTTCCTAGTGTCAAAAACAAGTATTCATTTCAAAATCATAAGGTGTCGTAATCATCTCTATTTTTTATTTCGAAAAGAAGCTTGTTTATATTTGTCGCTTGAAAAGAAATTCATCAACTTTCTTTTTAGAATCCATATACTAAGAAAGTCGAAAACAAATACATGCATGTGCATTTGCATATAGACAGTATGTTTGGCTTGATTTAGGAAAGTGCATTTACAGTGTGCTCTTTGCTCTTTGTGAAAAGATTCTATCTTTCTTTTCCCTAGTAGCTAGGATTTTCATTGCATAAAAGAGATAAAAAGCTTGTTTATCATCTTTAGATTGCATTTTAGGAATTACATCTACATCTTGTGGTGAACCCGAAAGGCAAACTTCATAAGCAAGATCAACTTAAAATAAATTCAATGAATCTAACAATGCTTTGGAACTTAACGCACAACATTTAGAGGTCTAGGCTAGAGACGTATTCTGGCATCGTAAAGCCTGGTAACTGTTGTTCTCACTGATGGTTGGGTGATTCCTCCACTTTGAGATGATAAGTGCCAGTACGGACTTGCGCTCCCACGTACCGTCGAGTATATTTTGGGAGACCCCTATAGGCTTAAATCCTTTATCCATAGGAAGTCGTGTCTGCCGCCCTATCAATCGCAATGCACTGAACACAGCATTCGGGAAGATTGACTGCCGTACCGTAAAAAGTATTCTGCAGTTTTGCGATTGGTTTGGTACTCCCTCTACCTAGACTTCCAAAGCAGTCCCTTTCGTTCCTTTTCAGACTCCTTAACGGAAAAGGTTCATCTGAGCACTTGTCACTTCAGGCTCATTAAAAATCAAAGGCGACTAGAGTCATCTTTTGTTTTTTCTCGACTCTTAAAAATTGAAAAAACAAGTTGTGTCAAAGCGTCTAAAATTTATTTTAAACAGAATAATCATCACCTTTCCCTCGTTGGTCTTCGAAATTAGTCTCTCTTCATCGCAAGTTCTTGTAGAATCGCTAGGAAATCTTTTGGATAGACTAGATATGTCTGAACAACCGTCGACATCTAGGACTGTGTCATCTGACACAGCAGCAGTAGAACCTCCTGCTGCTACTCCAACAATGTTCGCTGGTATACCATCTGTCCCGGCAAGTTATCAACAACAAACCGGAGTCCAATCAGGGACTGTTTCGACGACATGGTCTGTTCCTATTTCTTCATCCGGATTATCATCTGGTATTTCTTATGTTGAAACTCAACAAATTGATCCAATGTGTCTTCAAAGGCCAATCTACCCTTTAAGTACTGGATTTCCACCATATGGAGGGCAGTATGCTTTTTCATTGTTCCCTCCCGGAGAACAACCATATGGGAGTTTACAACAAAGTTCAGGTCAAACTAGAATTACATCCAGCGGTTGGGTACCAATACTGCCTCAACAACCAAGGGTTGTATATTCAATGCAACCAGTCCACCCTGCGTCGAATATTCCAACTATACCTGCTATGGTGACTGCATCGCAAGTACAAGCGCTACCTGTTGTATGTCAACCTCAAGTTTCTAAGGTTGCAATACAACAGCCTCTTGTCTCAACGACTCAATCACAACCTCAGGTTAGTGCCTCCTCATCTAGAGCGACTCAGGCTCAAACAAGTACTATGACTCCTCATCTTGGTCAATCATCCAGTATTGGGCAACAGCAAATGGTCCAACAACCATGGCTGATTCAATCTCAACAACCACCATTCTAGCAATCATATCAAAGACCTGAGCAACAAGTCTTTGTAAGTAATGGGCAACCGCATTTCCAAAGCGGTTATCAACAACCATATTATAATGGTTATGCCCATCAACCTTGTCAAAGTTGCCAGCATCAAATACATTATGCTGGTATGCAAAGACCCACTGCTCAGGCGATTCCATCTTATCCTGGGTATGCTTCACCTAACCTGAATCAACAGTTGCCCTTTGTAGCAACTCTAGAATTACCAGATCTAAACTGGCTGACGAATGATCCAATTGCTTATGCCCCTTGGTGGCTGGCGATTCCGCATAAACTTCCGTCAGATATTCCTAAATTTAATGGAAATCCGGGTGAAGATCCGTCGAATCATGTGATGACCTTTCATCTGTGGTGTTCATCAAACACCCTGAATGATGATTCAATAAGACTTCGCCTTTTTTAGAGGACGTTAACTGGTCCGGCAGCAAAATGGTATATCGAATTGCCTAGAGCTTCATTCGACAACTTCAATACCCTAGCCACAACCTTTTTAACCCATTTTCAGTTACCGATAAGGTACGAAATGGGAACCGAACTTCTTACCAACTTCAAACAAACGACAGCCACTCACATATCTGATCATATACATGAATGGCGACGTCGTCGTAGAATGGTGAAAACGTATGTTCCCGATCAGCTTTTAGCTGAATGGTTTATTAAGTCATTACTGCCTTCCATCACGGAAGATGTGGCAAAAGGGGGAGTCGTCACAGAAGAACAAGTTATCGCTCATGCGCAATATTTGGACTTGATTTACACTCAGTCCGGCACGCTCTACGATAAAATACCTGACGCCCCTAGACCGGAATTCTCAGTTCCTCCTCCTCCTAAATCAAACAATGACTCTCATGCCGATGATGGTGTGATTGGCTCAACAGACACGAAATCAAGAAAGGCTACATCTAAAAAGGCCCGTAAGATTTCTAGTCAAAATGCAAATGAGGAACTTCTTGCCTCGAAAGTAAATGTCGTGTCGACCAACAAGGGAAAACAACTGAAGCAACCAGGGGCCAAGAAGAAAAAGAAAGGGAGAAAAAAGAAGCAGGATGAGTCATCTCCTGAAAAACCTTCTGCAAACCCTTCTCGGCAAAGGAAACCCCCTGCGGGGTGTCATATATGCGATGAGGATCATTGGACGAGAGATTGTCCACATATAGCTGAAGTTAAGAAACTCTTTAAGGGTTCAAAAACCTCAGTGGTATTGACTGATCCGTTTCGAAACCCAGGAACCAAACTGGTTGCTAATTAAAATGCTTCCCGATCCCAAGTGCTTATGTTGTCTATCGCAAAGCAGCAAAATGATGCTTTGACAAGGAATAAAGATTATGGGAATCCACAGCTGTCGAATAACAAGGCTAATGAACAACCTAGTAGTTCGACAACAACTTTGACTGAAGTTGTGCCACCCATCATTCCTGAACCAATGATAAAGTCGCCAAAGGGAGTAGTACACAAATCGACATTTAATCCTCGTGCAAAAGTAGCATAGAATTATAATATAGTAGAGGACCTGGCCCAATCGTCGTCCGCTATGTCGACACTTGAGGTACCGCAAAATTACCCCTCCCAAAAGCAAGCTTTATTATCAGCAATAGGTGGGATTGACCCAATGGATTTCGATCTTGTGGCCTTTGATCATAAAGGATATGACCCTCAATTACCGGCTCAACTAGCTTTCCTTATTCAAGTGAAATCCTTCAACAAAACTGTTCATCGAACAATTATTGATGAGGGGGAATCTACATGTATTATGTCGATGAGTTGCTGGAAAAATTTAGGCTCACCACCCTTGTCGAGATCATCAACGACATTAAAAGCATTTGATGGACGATCATACACTCCATACAGGATTTTAAGTAACTTGCAAGTTGAACTGGGGGGAAAACAGTAGAAATTGATGTTGAAGTAATCGATGGAAACCTCGATTACAACATCCTACTGGGAAGGCCCTGGATATATGCCATGGCCGCAGTTGTGTCGACCTACTTCAGGAAGATTGCATTTCCCTTTCAAGGAGGAATTACAATCGTCGACCAACAAACATTTCTCCCCAACAGTTCACAAGTTACGGGAAGCATTCCAATGATCCATGGGAGCAATTCGTCGTTTCAAAATATTGGAGTAGGCCTCCTAAAAGACCCTGCCTTAATGGGTACTTTTGCCCTACCGCCTCCGAGTAATTTGGCGGAATTGGCCATAGTGGAAACCTACAATATGAAATCTTCTATATCTAATGGATTCGGAAGATTCCTAAACATTTTGTCAGCATGGATCATCGCCATTTTAGAAATATTGTAGCAATCAATTTTCTTGTCTTGGGGAGCAAACCCAAATCAACACTCATCGAGTGTTTGGATAGATAGGTCTAAGGAATATGGCACCTCTTCAGATCCTTGGTCGCATGTACATTCTACAGATGAAGGAACCATTCAATCAATGATGATAGGAGAGGCACCATGGGAAGATTACCACCATCGCTCCCATCTTCCGGATTACCACGAAGATTATTCCAGCGACCTTAATCATCCTTCAGTTTTTGATTCTCTATCAAATATTGTAAATCTGGTGGATTTCGAGGATGGTTCTTATCTCGTGTCAACCTCGTTAAAAAATGAAACAAGGATTCATGAGGATAGTTCTTTTACTATGTCAACCTCATTAAAAAATGAAACAAATCCCCTTTCCAAATCTCAAAGGTAAGCCTTCATTCCAACCACCGAATTGAATGCAATGAAGCTTGGGGGGCATGCACCTCGATTTACATTATTATGCTAGGGGCATGCAAATTTACCACGAGCAGTGTTACTGCAGGGTTCAAGCTCGTTAAAAAATAAACCCGCCACGAGCAGTGTTACTGCAAGGTTCAAGCTCATTAAAAAATAAACCCGCATCGAGCAGTTTTAGCACATAGTTCAAGCTCGTTAAAAATAAACATAAGACATGAGCAAATGTTTCCACCCGCATTTAAGCTCATTAAAAAATGAACTATTCCCCGGTAAATAACCATTGTGAATGTAGTACTTCAGCCATTAAAGCCTTGGTCGTGTTTGCACCGTCACCTCCACTTTTTCATTGGCCGATCATTCACCTCCATTTGATTGTTTACCCATTTTGAGGAATAGCTGTGAAGAGTGATTTCACTAGCCATCCTTGTGACACTGCTGTGATTGGAAAATTCCAAACCTTACCTGGAATCAGCTGCTACCCATTTTATCACTCGTTCCTCAAAAGACGAGTCTCCTTTAAGCTCTTTTCAACTGACTCGTAAAATATGAAAAGATTGCCGAGCCATTGGCCTCTCCAGCTCGTTAAAGGGACAGGAAGTGTTATCCCCTCTAAATTTTAATCTTTTTGGACCTGAGGGATTATTACACAAGAAGATCGAGCGCTTGTTTTGTTCGGCTCGTTAAAAGTATCGAAAATTCATCCCTTCTGTATTGTTTTATACTTTTTCAGACTTAAGGGATTAGATGAAGAAAAAGGAATTTTGGAGTTACCTTTACGTTCCTTTTCAGACTCTCTAAAATTGAAAAGGACCGAGTTATCTTTGTCATTAAACTCGTTAAAAAGATTAATAGCGACAAACTTTTCTATAGACGAGAACGAGTTTCACTATTGCTAGGCTCGTTAAAACATAGCGATGGGTTTGCCCGAAGGGAAAATTATAGAACAAGCATATGTTATCCTCCTCAAGCTTGACAAAAATAAAGAGGTACTAGTCAGCAATGACTAGGGAAAATTGGGAAGAAAACTCAAAGAAACTTTATTGGTAGCAAGTCGCTCTTGAACATGACACTTCCACTCCGTGTCCGAGTCGGGTTGGGTTGTTTCATTCACCGGTCACATCACCATGGTCACGCCATACCATCCACATTTGGGGTTAATGCTACCAATCCATCACATCAGTGTCGCCGATATGTTCAAGAGAAGTCATTCAGAGAATTCACCTGTGTCTCACCCACTACCATACATTATACTCCATTCTTTCATGACCACCACCCTGAACCTTATATCACCAGATCGTTTTCACCTCCATTAAAATCATTTGCTCTATTCTGTGTCATTGATGTGGGATTCATTAAGGCCCTCCTGTGACGGATCACTTCTTGTCGACATCAGCTCATTATCCAAGAATTTGATCTAGGAACACCCCATTCAGTACTTTGAAGCTTGCATGCCTCAATGGCAAGTTTCTCACTTTCAGCGACAGGTTTACATCAATGGCCTTTGACCGAAAGATTTTGCGTGGTGTTCGACACCAAATCCTTTATTCACACCACGTGAATTGTACTACAGTACCTTGAGGGTCATTATCATTATCGATGATTCCTCTCGCGCTTGTTAACAGTTTACATCATTGACTGGTAATCAAGCGATGTCTTTCCATGTTCGACTTCAGAACATTTCTCACATGGATCGACTTGTACCTCGAGTGAAGATCGGACGAGATTGAAGACCCCGGATCTAGTTTCTACCATCCGGGCTACGATATATATTCAGGGAAATAAAGACATTAAATGTACATCATTGCAGCACAGATAATCATCCTATCAAAAGGATGATGGCTCTACCAGAATCATCAGTCTACACTCAGACGATTGTCTGTCCTATGTACATGAAAATGAATTTATAAAGCTGAGCATGGGAATGCCCGACTCAGCTAGATCATGAAAATAGTATGAAGATAATGTATTGTATTGTATCTTATTACAGGTCTCCTCCCAGCATTGAAAGAACTTCGGATCCTCATAATAAAGCATTTCACCCGACACCAAAAGGTTAACGGCCTCATACTTTAGGGGGCAACTGTTATAGACATTTTTGGGCCCTGCAACCCCAAGCATGAAATGTCCATAAATCAAGGGCTCCTAAGTTCCTAAAAGTGTTGTTCTAACCCCTAAAGGAACAAGGTCAACAGATTACAGCTTCTCCCAGAAGTTCTCCATGAAAAACTACTCAGAACTGGTCAAAACTGGATCATTACACTTGCTCCATGGCCAGAGTGTGATGCATTGCACCTTGTACACACAGGAAGTGCATTGCATTTCAAAAATCCCTTCTATGGGGTGCGATGGACGAGAAAAGACAAGTGGCGGAGACAGTTTGCAAGGTGGATGATCATGGAATCTTCCAGAAACTTCTCCTGGGACACTTTCCTCTCAGAATCGCCCAAGGACGAGTAAGAGATCAATGAGATCTCCAAGTGGCATCAAGAACTATCAGAGAGAAGACACTAATCAAAAACCCAGAGCTGACTCACACCTCTGCAAATATCTATAAATAGATCTCTCATCCCAGAGATCCAGAGGTTGGGGGCTGGAATTTTGCATATTGTAAGGAATTGCTGTTGGTTTTTTGAGACAAACATCAGATTGTTGGGTGGTCTATGCTTTGTTTGAGGTGAAGAGGGGCTTCTTTGCTGGGAGGTTGATGCTGGGTCAGGAAGCACTGGTTGTAACTCCTCCTGGATCTTTTCTTGTTTATCAATAAAAGTTATTTGAGTTTTCCTCCATGCTTTTGTATCATTGATGCTTGTTACATTTGTATGGTTAACTTAAATCTGATCCTAAGTTGTTTATGAATATAGATCCATGTCTTTGTATAGTGTTCTTCTTCTGTGATTTTACAGGTACTTTGTGAAGCTGGGCAAGTAAGGGAGCAGGTAGCTGGAGACTATCAAAGAAGAGAGGGATTGGATCAAAGGATTAGCGCAAGACACAGGTTGGTTCTTTCTATTCCTCTCTATATATAGTTCATAAAGGAAATACAAAAGTAGTTTTTCTCTGTTTGTTTCTAAGGCAGTTGTCACACCTTAGTGGGATAGAGCAGTTCTAAATAGACACTTTTCCCTGTAACAAAAGTGGAAAGAAAAGTTATGGAAACAAGGAATTCTAACCCTCACAACTATAAAGATGGAAGTGTTATTTCTCCTAGCCTTCCACAACCTACAAGGTTGAAACTACAACAATTGGAAGAAAAAAGAGCAAAAGGACTTTGTTACAATTGTGATAACAAATACATTAAAGGTCATAAGTGTGCTGAGAAGAAATTATTTTACATTGATTGTGAAGAGGAGGAAGAAAAGGATCAAGAAACATCAAAAGAAGAGGATATACACCAGGAACCAACCCCAGAGAAAGAAGAAATGAATCCGACCATATCTTGTAATGCATTGGAAAGAATTACCACTCCTCAAACTCTCAAGATAGAAGGACATATCATGAAGAAAAAGGTTCAAGAAGTGAAAGATCACATCAAGAAAGAAGAAATGAATTTGACCATATATTGTAATGCATTGTCCAGAATTACCACTCCTCAAACTATCAAGATAGAAGGACATATCAAGAACAAAAATGTTCAAGAAGTGAAATATCACATCGAGCATTAAGAAATGAATCCAACCATATCGTGTAATGCATTGGAATAAATTACCACTCCTCAAACTCTCAAGATAGACGGACATATCAAGAATAAAAAGATTCAAGCAGTGAAAGATCACATCGAGCATCAACAACAAGTTCTCCAACTTTTAAAGGATAACACCACTTTGGTGTAGAATCGAATGAAACAATAGGCAGATTGACATCGCAGTGAAAGAAGTTTTGATGTAGGCGATTTGGTATTTTTATGGCTACATCTCAAGCAAGTTATTTATAAGAAGGAAATGTTGGAAATACTACATGCACTTAAGAAATGGCGACCTTACCTAATACGAAGACACTTCAAGGTAAAAATGGATCATGATAGTCTTAAATACTTTTTAGAACGAAGATTATCTTTAGAAGTACAGAAAACATGGGTCACAGATATGTTGGGTTATGACTTTGAAATCATTTACAAAAAAGGGAAGAAAAATGTTTTTGCAGATGCACTCTCAAGAAAGGATGAGGATGTGGAAGCATTGTTTTATGTTATTTCTATTATCCAACCAGATTGGATAAACGAAGCAAGGATGGAAGAAGGACAAAGAAGTGTGGCCACTCATTCAAAAGTTGCAGAAGATCCCAGTTCAAACAATATTGCCAGAACTTGACGAGGAAGGAAAAATCATATTGGAACCTGGAGCAGTCACATAAAAAAGAACCCAAAAGCTATGAAATTGATCAATTTCAGAGTATCTCATCAAGTGGAAGAACTTATCCACTGAAGATTCCACGTGGGAGGACAAGAATTTTATACAGAAGCATCAAGAACTACTCAAGTGTTGAGGATAACACTTTTTGGAGGAGAGGGGCATGTTCAGTCCCTATACTACTAGTGTAACCCCTTATTGTTATTAGTACAACCCCCTTATTATATTGTTGTGCCCATGTAGTCCCCATATTGTTATTATTGTGCCCCATAGAAGCCCACTATTGTTATTATTGTTCCCTTACATTATTATTGTTATGTCGGCTCTAATTATATTATGACCCCTTAGACTCCTATATATAGAAAGGAGGTCTTGTCATTTGTATCATCCAAGAATTGTTCATTTGTGTAATGTAAAGGAGGTTTCCCCCTCGAAGAGGCTTATTTCTAAGGCGTTGATCTATCTTTTCTATCTTTTTGTGAACTGGTTTCATAACAACGACCCATATCAAAGTGGGAAAAGTTTTTGGTGGGACCCAGAGAGGTGCTCCTTTTGCAGATGTAACCAAAATTTGTCACCCGCCTAGAACCTATGTGGCACCCAATGTTGATCATGACGTTACTTGTGTGAAGCTGTAACAAGGGTCTTTTTCACCTCTAGTTATCTCACATTACAAGTCAATCCGGGAGCGTTTTGTTATTGTAAAGGACATCTTAATTTGAGGCTATTTGTCAGGATAATGCTTCGTAGTATAGATCTAAAGAATACAAGAGTAAACGGATGCTAATGCTAAATTACTTTTGCATAAAGAAATCACACACGTAGCAACTCCGTCGGTCGAGGGTATGGAATTAGTAACCTATCCCCCTAGAAACTGATGAAGGAGTATGGATCATGATCTGGGAGCATTATAGCATCTGTTGTATCTCACAACAGTCTTGAACCTCCTCTCATGCCACTTCAATCAACGCAAGCGAAAGGAACAGCAATAAAACAGAATGAAACAGCAACTTCAGAAATGGAACAGCAATAAAAGGAACGGCAGTAAATGGAACGGTAGTAAAGAAACTAAGTCTCGCGAGGTCAACACTTCCAATCCTTGGCACACACTTACATACAAAAAGGAAAGCAATCACTTATACAGGTTTGCAGCTTAATCAAATGGAACAGCAAATTATTAAAGACAGGAAACGTCAATCATATATATATCAAATGGAACAACAAATCATTAAAGACAGGAAACGTCAATCATATATATACGATCTGCAATAGTCACCAACAATCCATTAACCCCAATCACCTGTAGCTGAAATATTCTACTTATGAATTCTGTAATTGATGCAAACAATTCGGATCAACAGTATGCGAAGAATCCTGAAAGTATGATATGAACTTGTTACAGAGATTTATAACAGGAAAGCTACAGATGAATAAATATGAGACAACATGCAACCATAACAGATTATGAGAAACAAACCACACAAAGCAGAATTGTAATGGTACAATCAGCCAGTGTCCATTGGAGCCGGGCCCAAAGCTTCCAATGGCGCACTGCCGTAAACTACTTCAGACGCACGGAGAAATTAACGCCAAGATATTGTATTAACGCATCAATAAGAGTACAAAACTAGGTCTCAGAGAGACTCAATAGTCTGAGTTCAACTGACAATAAAATTCATGACAGAAAGTTAAAGATACCAAAAGTAGTCCCCTAGTTTCCAATGCTACCCTCCTTTTATACAATTAACGGCGGAGTTCACCGGTCGACAAAACGATTGATCGTAGCGATCCCTCAGGATCGAAGATCCTGAGGGATCCGCTAAACTGTTAACGCTTTCCTTTACTCGGCCTGTATTTCCAAACTGGCAGTCCTTCATCTCATTCCGGACTGATCTTCCTTGATTTACTCGACCTGGTCTGAACCTTATTTAGAATTGGAGGGACAGCCGTTATCTTCTCATCAAATCCTCGTTTTGCATTGCGCCTTCCTGCTTTTACCTTTTCCTGCGTAGAGAAGACAACTGTTAGTGATTGGATCATTTTAGACTCATTCTCGTTGCATTTTCCCTACTTTATAATAAAGAAAAGATTACAACTATTGCTTAAAACATCACTAAATTATTTATTAAAACATACCTTCCCAATGCTCTACACACCCCCCGACTTACTCTGTTTCATGGCCTCATGAAAACGTTATAATTAACATGGAGAGCAGTAAGAGAATAGGCTGGAGAGGGTACTTCATGAGGGGGTCTGCAACCATGATAGGCAACCAGATTATCAAAGAAATAATGCAACTGATCTGCAGGCATATCATACAAGGCCTGGTACCCCGGTGCAGGGTGCCAGATAATTGGGCTACGGAACCGATATCCTAACCATGATGGTCCAGCTTGCAGAATGCACTGGCCATAAAAAGGCAATCGTTCAGCAGCCAGCTCAAAGTTCTCATATCTGAAGGGCTCCCTGAGCTGGATGCTTGGGGTGGAAATCCGATAACGGAATTTGGCAGCCTCCAAGGCGGAATCTTTAATAACCAGGAAGTATTCTAAGTTATTTCGGATCAACTCCTCATGCATGGGTCCTAGTAGTTTTATAACGCCAGGGTTTCTCATAAGGCTTTTATGTGATTGCCATAGGCGAACTGGATCTTGAGGCTCAGCCCTGACCCATAGATCTAGGCTGTGCTCCTGCCTCTGAAAGGCATTATAAGCCCTGAGCCATTTTAACTGGTTGACCCCGAATGAAACAAAGGCTTGCAGCTGTATATCCCCCACAAAGGGGCCAGGGTTTAGATCAGTTTCCTGCTCAAGCACCATATTGTGCAAATAAAATTCGCATAATAATCGTTGGACCGTAACCCCATAATGTTTGCAACAATCAATAAAATCATTAACAGTGTTAATCTGAATGGGGGCACCTGCCCTGATAGCTTTTATTTTCAATCTTAAGTATCTTTCAAGGAGGAATAAAGCATAATTCTTCGCGGGGGCCCTGCAAGTCAAAACATCATCATACAACGAACATACAGTGTCCAATTGTTTAATAACAGCATCTAGTCGACGTGTTACCTTAGCAACCTTTTCCTGTTCCTTCTGCCATCCTTCAAAAGCCTGACTCTCCGATTCACTCATGTTTCGCAGCTGCTGTTGCAGTTCTTCATGTTTTTCCAGAGGGATCCTTTGTTCCTCTAACTGCTCAGCCCTCTGCTGCAATTCTTCGTATTTTTCTCGAGGAATCCTCTGCTCAACTTCCTGCTGCAGCTCCTCATATTTCTCTCGAGGGATCATTTGTTCCCGTAGCTGTTCAGCCTCCTGTTGGGCCTGTCGTATCTCGCGGCGCAAGGCCTTGGTTTTTGGATCCCTTTCCCATGATTCCCTGGAGGCAGGAAGTTTCGCCTGAACCTTTACATTTCGTCGCTTAATTCTCCCTGAAGGTGGTGTCTCAGTGTGAACTGCTCTATTTTCCCCTTCCTTCTTGACATGTATAAAGGGGTACGGTGGTCCCTCTGTAACTGGGATGTCGTCTTGTGGCTCAGTTTTAATTGGAACGTCAGTTGGTTCTAATGGGCTGTTTGGAATATCAGCCTGCTCCTCTATGTCAATAGGAACGACATTCTGGTGCTCTGTTCCAGATGGAACAGCATTTTGTTCCTCAGTATTAATTGGAACAGCTGCAGGTTTGCTAGCAGAGTATCGACCTACTAGATGTCTATAGGTGCTCTGTCTTCCTCTCTGAGATGACCCAGCTGTATTTGTCCTTCTTTTTCTTCTCACAGTCCTCTTTATTCTCAAACTGGCTTTCAGACTCCGAATTTTCTGCCGAAGCTGGGCTATAATATTCAGCAATTTCTGCTGTTTTCTTCTCAATTTCTTAATTTCTTTTGCCTCGGCTGTGGGCACATGGGCGGCCCTCAGTTCTGCTCCTCTTTCATCGAGGGTTTCTTCTATCATTCGGGGAACGTCCTGTTCCCGACAAACATTTTCATCCCCCCCGCCATTAGCGGGTGGATTTCCTTCTGGTGTTTTGGGAACGGCTTGTTCCTGATTGGTATTCAGATTTTCTTTGTCAATGACAGGGGGGTTTTCTTCCCCTGCCATCCCATCATGAAATTCGTCACGCGTCTCTTCCTCAGAAGGTTGCATGTGTCGGCTCTTTGGTTAAGGCTCCGAAGAACAAAGGTGAAGGAGATGGAAGCCAGACCTTTCAGGATGCTTGTGGTGCCTTTCTCCCGAATTGGCTGCTCGGTAGCTGCCTCTGGATAGCTGGTCTCGGCCGCAGAGTCGTCATCCCTATCTCCTTCTTCAGCTCCTACTTCATTCTCTGTTTGTTCCAGGTTTTCCCCAGGTATTTGTTCTGGCGCTGGAGGGTCCTCTATTATTTCAATCGGCTGGCCTATGTTTGGCTGGATTTTTTCCAGCCTACCTCTTATCTTTGCCAACCGAACTGACTTTCTAGGCCTCCTGGGCTGTTCGGGTGTGCTGACCACCTATTCTTCCACCTCCACCTTTCTGCGTTTTTCAACCTGTTCTTCTGTGCCAGAGGAATACCTTCGCTTTAAGGTAGCACGTCTTTCTGCGGCCAATTCCTTATGTTTTTCTGCATGTCTAGTTGCTTCAGGGGTGCATTTTTGTTTCCCTAGCTTTATGCATTTCTTCGCTTGCTCGGTTGTGCCCGAGGGTTGCTTAGGTTTTGGCGATTCTCTGGGTTTTTTAGGTGTTTCGGAGGTGCTAGCGGGGTGCTTCGTCTTTGGGGATGGTGATGCTACTTCCCCTCCAATTGTTGTAATAAGTTCCCGCCAGCTAGTTTGCTGCCGAGCGAGACTGTATGTCACTATCAGGCGGATCAGCCCGTGGTGGCTAACCACTGCGTCTTCATGGTGTGCCTTTTTCAGGCTCCGAGAGGTATCATGCAACAATGAATTTAACAATGCAGGGAGATTCACAGCACATTTTCCTTTTAACACAGCTAAGAGCTTAAGGTGACGCGGCCTTACCACATCTTTTCGTCCTTCGCAGGTGATGTAGCTCTGTACTACCTTTGCCAGTTCGCTCCAAGGTTCTTCCAGTGTTGCCGGCAGCACTCCTTTTCCCTTCACTGTCAGCTCCTGCCCTTCATCTTGGAAGAGTTCTACGATCTTTTGCAGTCTTTCTTTCTTTGTCGTCCATATTGGACCTAAGTCTGGTAATCCGGTTACTTCCGCGATTATTTCTTTCGTGACTGCTATCTGCTTCCCACTTACCACTGAGTGTTCTTCCTGCAAATTCTGCAGGAATTCCATGGCCACTATTTCGTTTGATTTGCGCAGGCGGCCAAAATAAGTTAACCACCCTGCTTTTTCTAAGATCTTCCGAGCGGCTTCGGAGACTATGAGCTCGCTCGGCTCGCTTCTGATAGATTTTCCCCCCATGGTTCTGTTTCAAGGTCTAGATGGAACAGCAATGCAAAGAACGTAATTGCGGCAAAAAGAAAAGACACAGAGCATGCATGAATAATTGATCATAAATAACAACTTTTTCGAAAAATAGCATTGTCATGCCGTTAACGCATATCGTACCTCCGTATCATATCATTTCCGAATGATGTGTTAACACGTGGCCGGCGGAGTAATGAAGTCACCTCCCCCCCGCGCGAAATGACAGGCTGCCTCAGCCGTCAAATAGAAGAAGGCGGTCATCCCATCACCGAGTCATAATGGAACAGCTTATAAAGTTTTGCCATGTGTCAGATTAGACAAAGAAATACCGAGATCGATGCGACAGATAGATCGCGTTTAACATAAGCCTTCGTGATGTGATGCAGAACATAAGGATAGGACGTCTAGCACTCATGGAAAGTCTAAGATTGTCATAGTCAATACCTTTGCCATAATTGGTAATGATAAATGTTCATGTGACGTATCCATTAAGGTGGAAGATATAATTATTACGAGGATAGAAAGAAATATTTAATAAGATCCAAATTGGTGTATATGTTTTGACTCCGATACCATTAACAGAGCTCTGCTGCCGACCGGTGTTTATAACCGTGGCAGAGCTGTTTATTTCACCCCGGAACCATAGTCCTTTGTGTAGTTTTGAAGAGCAATTCTTGTCAACATGCAGGCCATCATGCTGGCTTGGTAACCAGATAACCATGACGCCATTCACCAGAGAGGCGCGAAACGTGGGCAGGCTGGCTCGTAATGAGACCCCCTGTTCCAAGGTTTGTTTATATAATGAACCTGTTGGACCATATCCCTGGTGTGGTGGCCATGATGGGAATGCCACTTCGCTTCCAATCTTATGATCATAGTAGGCTGGTTCTTTAATGAAACCCCCTATCCTGCATTTGACAAATAATTTCTTTTGGTTCTGCTGTTGCTTTTTTTCTTTTGAGATGGACTTTTGCTCTTGTATAGTTACACATAAGGGTGGTTCAGCCCTCCTTAAGAGTGGGAATGGCGGAAGAAGTCTTGTTATCCCAATAGGAAAATATAAATTTTCTATTCTTATTTCCAAGTAATAATAAAGAAAATTGTAGGAACGTAACATGATGAAGTTTTCCAACAGGGCAGAGGAGGTGAGACTTATGGCTGAAATAATGATGAGTGTATGGTTCCCTCCGTTGTTGCATCAATACTAGGGCTGTTATAGATAGCGATCTATGATGTGCTGATCTTGATATATCATGCCTTTTATATTTGTTGCATAAATATATAGCTGCTACTTATGGCCTCGGGACAATGTTTTCTTCTTATAGAAAGGACGAGGGCATACTATTTCTTTCTTACAAGGGAGGGTGGGAGGGTTCTTTTGATGTAATGTCCTAAGATAACAAAAACACTTAAATGCTTCTTGCTAAAAAAAAGAATTGAAAAAAACACACAAATGTTGCTTCTTCTAAAAAGGGATAAAAAAATTCAACAGTGCTGTTCCTTTTGAAAAGGAACAGCAAAAATTCAAAAGTGTTGTTCCTTTTGGAAAGGAACAACAAAAATTCAAAAAGTGTTGTTCCTTTTGGAAAGGAACAGCAAAACTCAAGGGTGTCGTTCCTTTTGAAAAGGAACAGCAAAACACACAAGTGTTGTTCCTTTTGAAAAGGAACAGCAAAACACGCAAGTGTTGTTCCTTTTGAAAAGGAACAGCAAAACACACAAGCGCTGTTCCTTTTGAAAAGGAACAGCAAAACACACAAGCGCTGTTCCTTTTGAAAAGGAACAGCAAAACACACAAGTGCTGTTCCTTTTGAAAAGGAACAGCAAAACACACAAGTGCTGTTCCTTTTGAAAAGGAACAGCAAAACACACAAGTGCTGTTCCTTTTGAAAAGGAACAGCAAAACTCACAAGTGCTGTTCCTTTTGAAAAGGAACAGCAAAACACACACTCGCAACATATATACAAAATTTACAATCTTATATACAAAATGTGGTAATAAAGAATGAACTTCTTACCAATCTATAGGGGAGGAAGTTTTTGCTTCCTCTCCCATAATCTTGATGTTAGTATCTTGGCGTAACTGCTGGCAAAATGATTCCCGAGTGAGCGGTTTGCGATACAGACGAACTCGGTGGCCGTTTACCTTAAATGTATATCCAGATCCATCAATTGTAATCAAAGTAAGGGTCCCATTGTCATGGACTTTTTGAATCTCGTATGGTCCCAACCATCGAGTCTGAAGCTTCCCCGGGAAATCCTGAAATCTAGAATCATATAACAGAGCCCAGTCTCCTTCGTGAAATATCTTGTTTTTGATGAGCGCATCATGCCATTTGGCTCGCTGCTGCTGGATGAGTGCTGTATTCTGTAATGCAGCGAGCCTTGTTTCGTCCAACTCATTAATTTGCTGTAATCGATTTTTCTGTGCTTCACTTAAATCCAATCCGACTTCTTGGGCAGTTCGCAGGGTTTGGATCTCAAATTCTATAGGAAAAATGGGTTGCTTTCCAAACACTAAATGATATGGTGAATAGCCAGTGGTACTGCTCCATGTGGTTCGATAAGCCCACAGTGCCTCCGGTAGTCGGGCGGCCCAATCGCGGCGGTGTGAGGCAACAGTTTTTGTCAAAATTGACTCTATTATCTTATTACTGTTTTCGACTTGCCCATTTGCCTGCGGATGGTATGGGGTAGTAATTTTGTGATGGATGTGATGGTTATTGAGTGTTGCGGCTAATTTATGTCCCACAAATTGTGGTCCTCCATCTGTAACCACTTCCCTTGGAAGACCATAACGTACAAACAAATGGAACAAGAACTGAATTACGGACTCCTCTGTAGCTCTGGGTAATGCCTCCGCCTCAACCCATTTGGTAACATATTCAGTTGCCACCAAAATGTAGGTTTTTTGGTTTGATGGGGGGTTGATGGGTCCGACAAAGTCCAGAGCCCAGCGTTCGAAAGGTTCGATCACCAATTGAGGCCGCAAAGGCATTTCGTCTACTGGGCCAGGTCATCCTACACGTTGACAACTATCACAGGCCTGGACAAATTTTTTGGCATCTTTGAAGATTGTAGGCCAGTAATATCCCGTTTGTAATACTTTGTGTGTTGTCCTTCGTTCAGCAAAATGTCCTCCACATGGCCCGTCATGGCAGGCTTTCAAGATATCAAAGATTTCGTCTTCTCGAATACATCTTTTGATTTCCATATCTGCGCCTGTGTGAAACAGATAGCCCCCAACCCACGAAAATCGATTACTTTTCGCGACGATCTGTTTCCGTTCATTGGGAGTTAAATGTTTTGGAAGCTTACCTACTGCAAGATAATTAGCCACATCAGCGTACCAGGGAGTCTGAACAGCGACTGCAAATAAGTGTTCATCTGGGAATTGGTCCTCAACTGCTGCTGTTTCAACTGATTTTGGTATTCGTGAAAGAAAATCAGCTACAGGGTTCTCCTTCCCTGGTCGGTCTCTGATTGTAATGTCGAATTCCTGCAACAAGATCAACCACCTGGTTATTCTTCCCTTTGTAACAGGCTTATTTGCTAAATACCTAATAGCAGAATGGTCTGTGTACAAAATAACGGGATAGCCTGTAATATAGTGTCTAAATTTATTAATAGCATGTATCATGGCTAAAAATTCTTTTTTGGTGACAGTGTAATTTAATTCAGCCGAAGCCAAATTTTTGCTGATGTAATAGATAGCGTATGGTCTTTTCTCTTCTTCTTGGCCCAACACTGCACCGATTGCTGTGTCTGAGGCGTCGGTTGAAATTTGGAATGGTAAGTTCCAATTAGGTCCTCTGAGAACTGGAGCTGTAGATAGCAACTTCTTTAATTCTGTGAAGGCTCGATCACATTTTTCTGTCCACACAAAATCAACATTTCCAGTTAATGCATGTAGAGGTGTGGCAATACGTGAGTAATGTTGTATAAATCGTCTATAATACCCAGAAAAACCAAGAAAACTGCGTACCTCTGTTTGATTAGTGGGGGTTGGGATAAGCATGAGTATTTGAATTTTAGCCGGGTCTACCTGAATGCCCGCTGCTGAGATGTAATGTCCCAGAATGAGTCCTTCTGTCATCATCATGTAACATTTTTCGTGACTCAAGCAAAGCCTGGTAGCGATGCAACGTTCTAGAACTTTTTCGAGAGTGTCCAAGGCTGGATCAAAGTCGTCTCCATATGGTGTAAAATCATCCATATAGACTTCCAATCCATCATTAATTAAATCTGCGAAGATGCTAAGAACAGCCCGTTGGAATGTGGCCGGAGCATTACATAATCCAAAGGGTAAGACTCGGTAGGCGAACGTTCCCTAGGGGCAAGTAAAGGTAGTCTTGTCCTGGTCTTCAGGGGCAATCTGAATCTGGTTATATCCGCTGAAGCCATCCAAGAAAGAAAAAAATTTCTTGCCTGCTAAGGTGTCCAATACCTGGTCTATGAAAGGGAGAGGGAAGTGATCTTTTTGTGTAGCTTTGTTTAATTCTCTGTAATCGACACAGATCCTCCATTTCCCGTTCTTTTTAGGTACGACCACAAGTGGGGAGACCCATTTGCTGTCAGAAATTGGATAAATAAAATTAACGTCTAATAATTTCTGCAGCTCATCTTTTACAACATCTTTTAAATGGGGATTGAGTCTTCTCTGTGGTTGGCGAACCGGTCTTGCATCTTTTTCGATATAGATACGGTGTGTACATAGCTAGGGATCAATCCCCTTCATATCGGGATAGTCCCAAGCAAATGCCTCCTGATACTTTCGTAGGAGCTGGATGAGTTTGGTCTCTTGCTCAGGTGTCAGATTAGCGTTAATGTTTAAAGTTTTGCCCGGTTCAATTTGTATTACTTTGCTGTTAGCAACAGAGGTTACAGGTATATTTGGGTCATTGTCATCTTTTAGAGGATCTTCCTCTAATTCGTTATCAAATGCCGCTTTTATCATAAAGCATTGTGTATACGATGTGGATTCTGTTTGATTAATGAATTTATTGATGGCATCATCTTCCGTTTGATCTTTAAAATCTAGCGCTTCCTGAACTGTTAATGGTGGTCTAATATTATCAATAATATATGAGGCAGGGCGCAGATTGGTCAGCGATATATGAGGTGTGATGCTTGGCTGGGCTGGCGGGTACAAGATTAAATTTTTGATATCCGGTCCTCTGGTTATGGTCATGTTTCCCTGCCGGCATCCAATGTAGGCGTCAGCAGTAGCGAGCCATGGTCTACCTAGAATTAGCGGATGTCCATCTAGTCGGGTTTTTGGATTAATCACCAGAAAATCGGTCGGGTATTCCCAAGAGTCCAATGAAACCATGACATCATACAAGGTGCCTTCTGGCCTTATTACTGATCGGTCAGCTAGTTCTAGTAAAGTGGAAGTAGGCTCTACCGATGTGATTCCAAGCTTCTGGCAGGTTGATGTTGTCAGGATGTTAATCGCAGCCCCTAGATCTACTAAAACGTTGGTCAGGGTCTGCCCACAGACTTGAACAGTGACAATTGGGTTTCCAGGATCCTCATATTTAATTGGTGTTTCTTTCCCTGATAAGAGGTCGGATAAGGTGCCGACTACCTGGACTCTAGGGTTAGGGGTTATATTTCTTTTTTTTTTTCTGCTACACAGGTCTTTTATGGTTTTTGCATATATGGGGATATCCTGTATAGCCTGAAGGAATGGAATTCTTATATACAAGTTTTGAAGTTCTCCCAGAATATCAAAATCCGGATATTGCATTTGTCTCGGAATGGCCAGTCGTTCTGGGAAAGGTGGAGAAGATGTAATTACTTGCTGATGAACCTGGTCTTTACTTACTTCTTCTTGTTGTGACGGTTGTTCTATCGGTAACTAGTTTTCAATATGAGCGGTTCTATGTCCCTCAGTTTCTATTATTCGCCCAGATCTCAACTGAAGATCATTGCACTCCTGCAGAGCAGATTCAATCTCGAAAGATTCTATAATTTGAAGAGATTGAACTGGTCGATTATTTGGGTTCGGGTTGGGTTGGGCTGGGAGCTGCGGTCTTAGGTTGGGCTGGGGATTTTGTTGCAAGGCTGGCAGAGTTGGTTGAGGGAGCGGAATTGATCCTGGTGTTTGATATGTCGATCTTGGCCAGTTGCTCTGCCAGGGTGAACTTTGCGAAGTGGAAGGGGTCCACTGCGGAGGATATGAATTATTTGGCCAATATGGCGGAGGATAAGGAAAGTTTGGCCAACCAGCTTGGTTCGTCCAAGGGTTCGGAGTAGGAAACATTTGAGGCGGCC
Source organism: Pinus tabuliformis (assembly GCA_031772625.1). Classification (NCBI taxonomy): domain Eukaryota; kingdom Viridiplantae; phylum Streptophyta; class Pinopsida; order Pinales; family Pinaceae; genus Pinus; species Pinus tabuliformis. Next base: position 253,668,726 of record CM062820.1, on the reverse strand, counting down.
AATTTGAAAACGGGTGCTGAGACTGATTTTGCCACATATTCTGTTGCTGAGCATTAAATTGCGGAGATTGAAAAGAAGAGGAGGGATCTTGAAACATACCAGGTTGCCTAGGTTGCCATTGACGACGCTGGTTAATAAAGTATGCTGCTTCTGGTTCCTCTTCTGCTTCTTTGTACACCGCCTTCAAACCAGGGAGCGAGGGACAGCTTTCAGTCGGATGGTCCTTGGTACAAATAGCACATATTTGAACTGTATCGAGCGGGCATTCTTTCTGGCTATGTTTCTTCCTGCACCGCGGGCAGAAAATTGCCAGATTCTGTTCCGCCTCTGCTTGCTTCTGTTTAGCCTGCACAATATCAAGCTGTGTAGTTAATGTCCCCATGATATCAGTTTTAAAATTCTCTAACAGATTTCCAAGTTCCACTCGTGATACTCCTTCTGTTGATGTTCGATTGTCTCTAGTGAAGCGATCATATTCTGCTGGTTTTATCCTTGTGCTGCCTCTTGAGCTCCTGATACACAGATCAATGATGTCAGCAAAATTTTCCTGATAAATGTCTCCTTTTCCCATAATATTCAGCGTTTCAATCCATTGCTCCTTCATACCTCTAATCAATGCAGTTTTCAACACGTTATCGGGCAGAGGTAACGATGCATATGGAGATCTCTGCAAGTTATATTGGAAACGTTCTACATATTCTTCTAAAGTTTCATTTGGTCTGGCTGACATTTGAAAGATTTCATCCTTTAGTTCTCTTGATCTACAGTAATCCTGATATTTTTTTAAGAAGGCCGCTTTCATTTCTTCCCAATTGTTTATGACTCCACCACCTAAACCCATGAACCATCTCAGAGCTGCTCCCTTCAAAGTAGAGGGAAACAGTTTTAGCTTCTGGGGATCAGTGGTGTAATCGTATCCCCTGCATAACACATCAAATTCGAATAGAAACGCATCAGGGTCTTCTGATGTGAGTCCATGAAACGTCGGGATATGTTGAAGCGGAATTGCTTTCATTGGTGCATTCGCAGCGGAATCTACTATGGGATATTGCAAAGTAGAGGATTGGGTATTTGGCTGATTCTGCGCCATGGAATCAAATATATGCCAGTAATCTTCAGGAATTTCCAAGAGAGTATTCCTTGGTTGAGGAGGGGTAATCTTAGCAGGAACTGTTTTTACAGCACTCCCTTTATCAGGGATAATGATGGCCCCTACGGTCTGAGGTGAATGAATTCCCTCAACGAGGATTTTTGCAGCGCTTCCTTTATCTGGACTATTTAAAGGCTGGTTTGGTTCAATAGGAGATCTAGGTTCCTCGATTTCCCCTGTTTCTCCTTCTCCTTCGCAAAGGTTGCTAAAATTTCCTTCGTGCACTGGTCCAGGAGTTGAATTGTCAAATTCTTGAAAGTCCTGCTCCTTTGTCTGACTGTGCACCTCCGCAAAGGCTTCAGATGGTGATTCTGAGGCCTGAAGGGAACTAGCAGGTTGTTTAGAGTTTACTTTCCTATAACCTACTGATGGCGGAGATCCGGCTTTCTTGTAAATTTCGTCTATAAAGGTTTTTCGTCCAAGGGTCACCGACCCCTTGGCTTTTTCGGTTTTGGATGGAGGCTTTTGATTCTTTTCTGGCTTTTTCTGCTTAGTCATGCACTCCAATTAAATTACTAAATCAATTCTGCTAGGAAAGCGGACGGTGGAGCAGGGCTTTTACATGCTCCGCACGCAGGTTCTTACCTTCCGTTTTTAAAATCCAGTTCTCCCCTAACAGATTCACACACTACCCTGTTAAAAAAACAAATGGCTATGCCCCTTCCCCGGCAACGGCGCCAAAATGTGAAGCTGTAACAAGGGTCTTTTTCACCTCTAGTTATCTCACATTACAAGTCAATCCGGGAGCGTTTTGTTATTGTACAGGACATCTTAATTTGAGGCTATTTGTCAGGATAATGCTTCGTAGTATAGATCTAAAGAATACAAGAGTAAACGGATGCTAATGCTAAATTACTTTTGCATAAAGAAAACACACACGCAGCAACTCCGTCGGTCGAGGGTATGGAATTAGTAACCTATCCCCCTAGAAACTGATGAAGGAGTATGGATCATGATCTGGGAGCATTATAGCATCTGCTGTATCTCACAACAGTCTTGAACCTCCTCTCATGCCACTTCAATCAACGCAAGCGAAAGGAACAGCAATAAAACAGAATGAAACAGCAACTTCAGAAATGGAACAACAATAAAAGGAACGGCAGTAAATGGAACGGCAGTAAAGAAACTAAGTCTCGCGAGGTCAACACTTCCAATCCTTGGCACACACTTACATACAAAAAGGAAAGCAATCACTTATACAGGTTTGCAGCTTAATCAAATGGAACAACAAATTATTAAAGACAGGAAACGTCAATCATATATATATCAAATGGAACAGCAAATCATTAAAGACAGGAAACGTCAATCATATATATACGATCTGCAATAGTCACCAACAATCCATTAACCCCAATCACCTGTAGCTGAAATATTCTACTTATGAATTCTGTAATTGATGCAAACAATTCGGATCAACAGTATGCGAAGAATCCTGAAAGTATGATATGAACTTGTTACAGAGATTTATAACAGGAAAGCTACAGATGAATAAATATGAGACAACATGCAACCATAACAGATTATGAGAAACAAACCACACAAAGCATAATTGTAATGGTACAATCAGCCAGTGTCCGTTGGAGCCGGGCCCAAAGCTTCCAATGGCGCACTGCCGTAAACTACTTCAGACGCACGGAGAAATTAACGCCAAGATATTGTATTAACGCATCAATAAGAGTACAAAACTAGGTCTCAGAGAGACTCAATAGTCTGAGTTCAACTGACAATAAAATTCATGACAGAAAGTTAAAGATACCAAAAGTAGTCCCCTAGTTTCCAATGCTACCCTCCTTTTATACAATTAACGGCGGAGTTCACCGGTCGACAAAACGATTGATCGTAGCGATCCCTCAGGATCGAAGATCCTGAGGGATCCGCTAAACTGTTAACGCTTTCCTTTACTCGGCTTGTATTTCCGAACTGCCAGTCCTTCATCTCATTCCGGACTGATCTTCCTTGATTTACTCGACCTGGTCTAAACCTTATTTAGAATTGGAGGGACAGCCGTTATCTTCTCATCAAATCCTCGTTTTGCATTGCGCCTTCCTGCTTTTACCTTTTCCTGCGTAGAGAAGACAACTGTTAGTGATTGGATCATTTTAGACTCGTTCTCGTTGCATTTTCCCTACTTTATAATAAAGAAAAGATTACAACTATTGCTTAAAACATCACTAAATTATTTATTAAAACATACCTTCCCAATGCTCTACAACTTGTACTTAGCATTGGCTATGTCCAATATGTCATGGACTTACTGGTAGATGTGATGATATGCTCAATGAAGTTGTTAACCCTGTTAGCTTCAACCTAGACATGAGTTGTATCTACCTGAGTAGCTGCAAATGGTATGGCCACATCAATGGGACATAGTGGTTGGAATCCTAACCCCACCTGAAAGGGGTTATGGCTAGTTGAGCTATGGAGAAATTTGTTGTAACTATGTTTGGTATTAAGGAGGCTTTCATCCCATGTGCATGGATGCTTTGAGTTGTTAATGTGTAGAATGTGCATGATCATCCTGTTGATGACCTTTGTTTGGCCATCAGTTTGGGGGTGAAAGGTTGTGGACTTAGTGAGCTTGGTATCCAGCATCGATGAGAGGCTTGACCAAAATGTACTCAGGAACCTACTATCCCAATTTGAGATAATGGACTGCGGGATTCCAAAGTGTACACACACTTCTTCAAAGAAGAGCTTACCAGTGGCTTCTGTTGTGATACTCTTCTTATGGGCCACTAGAATGGTAATCTTAGAGAAGTTGTTGGTGACCATGAAAACGTAGTCGTTGCCATGCTTAATAGAATGAAGGCTTGACATGTAATCCATGGATATGGACACCCAAGGCCAACTAGGAGTAGGAAGAGGAGTATATAGGTCTTTATTCTTGAAGGTTGGTTTGGAAATGGCATAGGAAGTGAAGAATGTGATGTACTTCTAGACATCATATTGAAGGTTCGGCCAACAAAAATACTTTTGTTTCACTGCTACTATTTTCTTTACTCTGAAATGTCCATTGACCTGACTGCAGTGCCCATCAAAAATTGTCTTGGAAAGCTCACTTGAAGGAACATAGGGGTGTCCTAGGGGACATAACAGTGCACCCTCGAGGTGAAAATTAGGAACTTTCTTGCCTTACAGGAGCATCTGGTATGTGTTGCTAGATTCTAGATCGCTCTTGTAAATATGCAGCCACCCCGAAGTCTTGTGTCTATGCGAGTCGAGCACAGTGGTCAGTGCCATGACTGAGAGTCGTCTAAGGCAGTCTACAACATTATTGTTGATGAATTTCTTGTTAATAATGTTTAAATGGAATTGTTGCAGGTATGCGGACAATTTCTAATGGCAATCATTCTACAAATTTCCTTGCGTCTGTATGAACTGAAGGGGGCGGTGGTCTATGTGGATGACTATTCCCTTCCCTGGAATGTAATGCTTCCATTTTCAGCAGGCCTAGAAAATGGAATACATCTCTTTGTCATAGGTGGGATACTCTCATTCTATGTCTAAAAGTGTCTCACTGTGATATGTGTTGGGTGTGGAGCATGATTATTTAGAGGTCTTTGATTCAGCTGGATGTATACCCCAGGAATTTTGTACACCCTTCCACGCGAGGGGGTGCGGGGGGGACTTGTCCCCCCACGAGGCTTCAGGGGGGCCGATCCCCCCTAGCTGGGGGGTCTGGGGGCCAGTAGTCCCCCAGTGGGGCTTTCAGGGGCAACGCCCCTAAAGCTAAAAACACATGTAAAATTTCCTTGTAAAAGTATAGTAATTTCTAGTCAATCTGGGCCGTTCATTAGGCAGATGATCTAATGGTAGAACTTATGTTTAGTTTAGGGTTTTTATCCCTAGAAGGCAACCCCTCTCTTTGTATGAGGGCATTGTATTGAGGCTATGTAATAGATGTGTATTCTCTGAGTGAGAAACGAAGAGGTGAGACTGTGAGAGAAAACAGAGGATATTATAGCGGATCTGTTGTAGGTTGTGTGTCTCCATTTTGCTTGATAATAGAAAGGAAGGATTGGTTGTTCGGGGTGGACGTAGCCCAAACTGGGTGAACCCGTATATCTATGTCTCTCTGGTTTTATGCATTTTCTGTGTTTATATTTCTTCTATATTCTATGTGTTCCATTGCTCTATAATATATAATTTCCTAACAATATGCCAATGGATGCCCCTGCTAATTAAGATACCACTGATATGGACTTATACAAGAATGCAACAAAATAAAGATACAAAAATAAACACTGAGATGATGCAGAAATAAAACTTCATTTCATTAATATCAAAGAACTAAAATATGCTTACATCTAGAATGGAAATAAACTAGCTTGGGCAATGGTAGCTTATCTCTGATAAGAGATGTGGCAGCTACATGCCTTTGAACTATGTTACAATGAGTCGCAAGAGAATTTTTATTATTGGACAATAAGGGAAAGACCTAAACAACCAAAAACCCTAACCCAAGGAGATGGAACACCAAGAATTTGTGGGCCCCATTGGGGTTAGTGTGGCAACCAACTTCCCGGGGTCATAACTTGGTCATATGATTTATGTTTTCCACATATGATACCTCTTTAGAAAGATATCTTCAATTAATACATGATTTTCCATAGGCCCCTACCTATGGCTATGGGCCTACTGCAGATCTCAAAAAATGCCTTTTAGGGGGTGAAAACAACTCTAGAAGTTCAAGACCCAAAAAACTATTGAAAATAGTAAATGTTGTTATAATCAAGGAAACGAATGAAACCAACTAGAGGTATAGGTGGAATAGGTGTGTGGCCACCAATATCCACCTAAATCAAAGAAATCATTCCTAAAATGGTAAGAGAGGCCCACTAAGGCATTAAGAGGGGAGCTAGCTATGATCAAGGGTTCCCTAAGGTGCTATAGAGAAGCTACAAGGTCGAATAGCAGGTGTTATAGGATCAAAGACAATTTCTACATGATTGTAAATTGTTACCACATGATTGAAGACTACTGCTACATGATTGTAGAAAGTGCTACAGGATTGTCTCAAGAGGTGTAAAGGAGCCCTATTTGAGCATTATTGGCCACAAAACCCTATAATTTTGAAGGAGTCTACAAGGAAGGGGTAAGTACTTGATCCTCCTCACCTCTTGCAAACTAAAAGGTCTATGAATTCTTGCAAAAATCCTTCACTACATATCCTATAACAAAACCCTGAAAACAAAAGAAATTGAAGTGTGAAGTTTTTCTCTTATAAAGATGAGAATTATAATAGGAAGATGAACTTATCTTGATATTGGCATGCAATTTTTTCTCTCCCACCAAACCACCAATAACTTAAGTGGGCTAGAGCCTCATGTGGCACATAAAAAATTGTATTTTAAGCTAAGGAGGCCTGCCACTAGTGTTGGAGGAAAAACTACTTGAGATATTGCTTTCATAGACCATTGTAGATAGGCTACAAGACCTAGAAAGTGCTGCTACAGGATTAGAATAGACTGTTATATGATCATAACAGATTGCAACAGGATAAGACAACATGCTATAGGATCATTCCAAGTTGCTATAGGAAATTCCAAAGCACTGCAAAAACCTGATTTTGAGAAAATTTGTCACCAAAACCACAAAGCCACAAAGGAGCCTCCAAGAGAAGGGAAAGTAATCAATTTTCCTCACCTCTTATGCACAAAACTCATGTGGAATTGTTCATATTTTATGCATAAAGCATCATGTAGAAAAATCTTAAAAGTGAAAAGAAATTGAAGGTATATATTTTTCTTGTATGATAAGAATGATAATAGGACAATGCTTTTGTTCTAAGTTGTGCATGCAACTTTTTTTCCTGTAATCAGCGAAAGAGAACTATTCCTCTTATCTCTGCTTTGAAACTCTAAGTTGCTTTAAAAACTGATAGTTGAAAGTAGTATTCCCTTGTAACAACTTTGAAAAACTACAATAGGGATCATTAGGGGTGGTTTATATAGAATAGAGACCACAAATGCATCAAGGATCCACCAACACCCTCCTGTCAAAGACATCTTTGCAAACCACCAATGGTTAGAGGTATTTGAGAAATTCAAGGGGTTTGATGATGAAATTACTCATGAGTTGATAGTAGGCCTCCAACATGAAGGGGACGACAGTGCTACCACTATTGCGAGGGGAATGATTAGCCATATAAATGAAGAATTTGTTGGCAGAATGGCCACAGTACCCTTGGGAGTGAGATTGACCAAGGAGGAAAATATTTTTGCAGGCATCGATAGGGAATCATTTCTGGACTTGAAGATCCAATCAGGCATGGCTTTGTAGAAGAAGAAGAGGAAGAAGAAGAGGGTGGAAAATGAAATGAAGAGGTTTAATAGAAGAAAAAGTGCCTAAACAAAAAAACAAAAAAATCATTAGAACAGAAGCTAAAAGGAGAATAAAAAACAAACTAAAGAAATAACCTCCCTCCAGGCTAAAAGAAATCCACCCCAAGCCTCTCAGAAGAAGCCAAGCACCAGGGGAGCCTGACCAAACAATTGAAAGAATAATATGCCCTACTATAGAAAGGTAAAAATTTGCTATAGAAGACAAAAAATTGCTAAAGGGAAGTATTGAACAACTACAGGATAGATCATTGAGGCCACGAGGGCCATGAATGAGCCACAATTAGGTCACTAAGTTGCACAGATGACGAGCAACCCTTTCAGTAGAGGGGTATGATGGGACTCCAAATTAGATATAAATTAATGCCCATATGACCATCCCGCAACATCTTAAACCTCTCCTTTTTCATTGGATTACATATTTTAATTTTTAATATGTTCATTAGAAAGGTTTAGATATAATTGCATATTATGAGCCTAATAATATTTATTTTTGTAGAATATTGTGAGAATATTGGGCAGATTATGAAGCTTTGGAGCATGAGATAATCTAGGGACTTACTCCCTACTATAGTATGAACCAAGATTGGATCATAAATGAACAAGATATTATGAAATCATTGAACATATTTTTGAGCTCTAGTGATTGATAAAATCTAGGCATGTGCTCATTTAATGAAGATTCCTAGTGTTGGGAACCATATCCACTTTTTGAGGGATTTTGGAGGGGAAACTTGTCTCCTTTCAAGGAGAATGCTTCCCCATCTATTTTTATAAGTAACAATTCGATTTTTCCTCCAGGGGTGTGTATATTTAAGTCATCTTGACGAGAAAACTTGTTATTCAGCAGTTCTACTTTCATTTCGAGCAAGGATGTACTTGGATTGATTTAAATAATGAAGTTTGGTGTCATTTTTAGCTTCTAAAGCTTGGTTTCCTTCAGAAGACTATCATTATCCTTGTTCTTGGCCATCTTGGGAGGCTTAGAGCCCTATTGTACAATTTATTTATCTTATTTGAATGTTTTCACTTGCATCTTATATTCTTGTTTTTCTTATTTTTGCATTTAGTATTCATGTTTAATTTGTTGTAGGTTATATTGGTTAAATGGCTGAAATAAGTTTTTTGAAGCTTATTTATGAATTCACAATAATGATGCATATTTATAACAACCTTTCAAATTCATATCCATGATTGATCTACTTGGATTGGTTTACTAGTTCACAATTTTGGAATTTCACAAATTATCATATAGCAAAATAGTAGCAATTTTATGCTAATTTTAGCACGTGTTAATGAGATTATTTCAATTTTATTCCACTTTTATTGGAGCTTAAAAACATCCAAGTTAATAAATAAAAATTTTCTATGGAATTTTCACTTGATTAGCCTAGGCATTTGGGCACTTAGATCAACGTACTAGTTCATTACTATGAAATTTTTGGTTTCTAGTAATAATTTTTTGCTATTTTTCAGCACATGTTAATGGGACCATTTTGAGTTTATTGCACTTGGATTGATTCATAAAAAAAATTACTTAATAAAAAAAAATTCCCCACAACATTTGCATTTGATCAGGTTAGGCATTTGATAGGTTAACTAACTCAGTAATTCTTGAATTTCTGGTTTTAGAGTAATAATTTTATGATATTTTTTAGCACATGTTAACAAGGGTATTTTTTAATTATTCCACTTATATTAGAGTCCTAAGAAACCCTACATAATAAAAAAAATTGTTCCATCCCACTTGCATTTGATTTTCTTCGGAATTCGACAAGTTAACTCAATAAATACCAATGTAGCAATTTGTTTTCGAGATCTTCTTTGCCCAAATTCACTCCAGATTCATGGTGGAAGTAGATTCATAGCCTATGAATGCTATGAGACAACTTTGGTTGAGCTGAGGCTTGGTTAGGTCTCCATTTAGCTTTCAAATTGTTTTTTCTTTAATGTTGATTTCTGCAATTAGTCTAGATTTCATTTCCACAATTTACTTTAAGCAAAGTGTGTTAACCTTCTTGCAAAAGTAATCTAGGACCTTCCTTTCTTGAAAATAGAATAGATTTATTTTAATTCCATTTCCTTTCCAGCAAGGTAAATTATATTTTCTTGGTGTTCATTGTGCTTTATAATTTTGCAAATAGAATGGATTTCCTTTCTGTCATTTACTTTCTAGCAAAAGTAGAATACGTTTTCTTGTTGTTATTTATATTATTCAACATAGGATTGTTGGCTTACCTAGATCTTTGCTCATTTGAATTTTTTTCATTTCCTTCTTTCACTTGCATCAAAGGGAATCAGAATAGGAAGAGGAAGGTGTTTGTTGCACATACAATGCTAACCCCTCTTAAGTTTGTATGAACCTCGAGTTGAAAATTTAAGTTGGTAGCCTTAGGAGTTACAACATTCTTGTTGCAATACTAGGGCTCATAACACTCCATAACAAAGCCTCAAATAACCCCTCACATGTAAAAAAATACCAAGGGAAACTATGCACTCAAACCATTAACCTCTAAGGTAAATAACTGGATTAATTTAACCATTAAATGGTTAAATCAACATCAACATGTGTGCACAAAATTTAATGTTGAAATAAAGCCATAGTCTAATATCCCAATAGTCACCAAATTATTAATTAACATAAACATGTGTGTCAATGGGAGGGGTGTGCTCCAGTGAGTGTTGTACCATGGAAATAAGTTGCATCTCCTAGCAAATACCACCATGCATAATGAAAAAATAGAAGCTTCGCCTAGTTTTGAACCTAGGTTGCATCATCAAATGACTATAAACATATTTAGTACCTCATAAAAAAACAGAAAATGGATTGACAAACAAATATGTGTTGGTACGCACCCACTATAATTCAAACATAGGATAAAATACTTCACAAGATTCTTAACATCAAGAAACACAATCTACCTAACTGATGTTCAACGCATGTTACAATGTCTAACCATATCACTTGGGAAATGCCATCAAGGCAAAGTACACCACCACAACCCATCAATATCTAACCAAATCAACATCATAAGGTAAGTGGACAATAGAAATTTGGACCCATAAAATGAACAAGTGTGTCCCCACCACACATCAACATAAAATGGTTATGTAGAACACTCCTAGTAACTAAAATCATAAAGCATAAACAATATAAAATTCATTGGAAAAATCCAACAATATCATAAAAAAATTCCTCCTAAAAACATCATATATCTCCTTTTGGGGCCTAGAACCATAATCCATACCCAAGATAAGCATATCAACTAGGTCATGATGATATAGCATACTCCACAACCATCAGTTGTGCAACCAAAGGTTGATTAAAAAAGCACGCACATGTGAGAAGACCACTAAAATAGTGAGCATAATCATCCAACCAAAGGGAAGTGAGACTTCCCAAAACGAAGACCTCCATTAAATGCCCCGGTGCCATGAAAAGAAGGGGATTTATGAAAGTGAAGCCCCCAGAGTTGGTCCAAAATCTCCCAGGAGCTAGTAGCTCCATCAATGTGATTAAACTAAAAATGTGAAACATCATACATTATGATGTGTAACAAGAACTTTGAAATTTGGGACATGCATTAAGTTTTGGGAGTGAATGAAAGCCCTATAAATATCTAATCAAACCTATCAAGGAGAAAGAAGAGGAAAAACTATGTGGCAAGATGGATATGTATAAACATCCACAAGCACCACATGCTTATTCTTCTTCTTCCTCATTAATGTTCAAATGTGTCAAGTTTGTTCATCCTAATGCTATTATAATATTAGATGAAACAAAATGTTAAGTGAGCTTAAATTTCCAATGCCACCATCCAAGAAACATCTAAAAACCATGGAATGTACTCTTGTGTCTGGTAGCGATCCAAAACAAAGCTATATAAAATTTTCCATGAATATATGATAGTGTCATATTTACAATGTCACTACAAAAAAAGGAAACATTACAAATATGACAACCAATACAAAAAATTGAACATTAGTAGCATGTCTCATGACACTCTAACTCAATCCAATGTTGAATATTGTTGAAATAAGCATATGGAAATGCATCACCAATCCCCAAGTCATCAAATATGGGTCTCCTAAAAGGAAAATATATGTGACAAATATTAATAACACTCTCAAGCAAAGACAATTTACTCTACTCCAACAAAACAAATGTCTTCTACCAAACAAAAGGATGAGGTAAGAAATGGAATTTCATATATAGAAAAACATTTTTTAACATTATTTAATCGCTGAAAATAATTGTTATAAAATATACACTCAATATTTTACTATAAACAATTTTCAACACTAAAAACACACTTTTTTGATGAAAAATCACAACTACAAACACAAAAATTTGAATTAGGTAGCTGAAAATTTCTCACTTTCATCATCAAATTTTTGAACTATAATGATAGAAAATGAATGAAAAATTATACATCACTACTATCATAAACATTGTGCACTATAATCTTCAAAATTTTCACTACTAGTATCATAAATGGTGTCTCAATAAAAAATCCAACAATCCACATATGTTGTGACTACTAATAGGAAAAAATCACATATAAATGGGTGCCCTTAACACATCCAAATGACATTATTCTTTTGAGAGTTTATCCACTAAATTATTTTTCTCAAAAATCATACAAAAATTATTTTGGAAAATAGGGTATGCTATACAAGACGAACATCTTCAGTAACCACACATATAACCAGATCAAAGATCAAAATGCTAATATTTTTACATGGTTAAAAACCTTTAAGGAAGAAATATTTCATAGCCCTAATGAACATGAACACTTGAGGTAAATTTGTTAATGCAAAAAAAAATACACAAGAGAGTTTCTCACAATCAATTATCAACAATGAGCCTCCATGTTCTTTAAATAAAGATCATGGACCAATTGGATGCTAATCCACAAATTAATAGTCATTATTATCGAGAAGAATATGAATTATTGAATCTCTTTATGTCTAGAATATGTTGTGACCGCCAGATTACACTGCAACTAATTCATACTAATGAAAAACACTTTTATCTAAAAAGACATTAGACCAAGTTCATATTAATTAACTCATAAGTGTATAAATATCATAACATCTCCCCTTAAGAACAACTTAGGATATGATTGAAGGATTTACAAAGGCCACACAATAGAATAAGAAGAAGGAATTAGAGCCTATCCCCCCTTAATGACAATTTTTTAAACTACTAACATAGATCGAAGTTTTTGAAAACTTCAATTCTCTAATAGGATTTGTAAAAATTTCTCAACTTTATCTTCTATCGGACAAAAGAGAACTTCAAGAACATGATCGTGTATGAGCTCTCTGATGAAGTTCATTTGTAGCTCAATGTGTTTAATGTATTGATGTTAGAATGGGTATTTATCAAGCTTGATGGAACTCTGATTGTCGCACCAAAAGGTGGTCGAACGTTGTCGTTGGAATCAAAACTCTAAAAGGATCTATGGTAGCCATAATGATTCTTGACTTGCAATAATTGTTCTTAGTATTCTGATTCTGGTAATGAAAGAGAAATATCTTGTTGCTTATTACAAGCCCAAATGACAAGTCCAAAACTAGATTAAAAACATAACCTATAGACTTATGATCATTAGGGTTACTATCCCAATCATAATTAGTAAAACCATCCAATAAGGGAATTCACCATAAACTATAATGTATCCAAAATTGAATTATACCCTGATATACCAAAGCATATTTTTTTCTTCCTTCCAGTTATTTTCATTGAGTGTTTGCATATACTGGGAAATGAGACCATAGAAAAAAAATATTAGGGTGGATATGAATCAAATATAAGTGATAACAACTATCTGAAAGTACAAAGTGGCATCCATTTTGGGTGTAGAATAGGTGTCAGCAAGATTGACTCCATATTGCAAGGGAAAATAAGTTGGTTTAGAATCTTCCTAAAATAAATGAAGAAGATCATTGTGCATACTTGGACACCAAAGGAATAATGCAAATAGCTTAAATCCGTCATTTCAAACATAGTCTTAAGGATTGATCACATGGGTTAAATTTTCAGGTTACTACCAATAAGGATAAGATCATCAACATAAATAAAAAGGATTATGAGATGACTTCCTACTTTCTTTGTATAGACATTATCATTAAGATGACATCTAGAAAATCTAGAGTCAAGAAGAAAGGTATCCATATTAGCATACCAAGCTCAAGAAGGTTTCTTAATACCATAGAGATATTTTTTAAGATAGCAAAAAAGGATGGAGTCACTTAACATAGCCAAGAGGTTCTTCCATGTATATTTCTTCTTGTAAATCCCCATGCAAGAAAGTGGATTTAACATCCATCTAATGGACCCCATAACCATTTGAGAAAGCAAGGGCTTACAACAATATGGATGGAATTCATTTTAGAAATAAGGGAAAAAAATTCATTCTAGTTTATTCCTTCATCTTGAGATAATCCTTTATCAACCAATTGGGTGTCTTTCAACAATTCCTTCTAACACATACTTTTTCTACACATATTGATTTGAAAATCACTCGTGAATGATCTCAGTTAATTAATGAAGGTATTACAGACCCATGTGTTGGGGTGTGTCTATGTTATTTTAAGCAACAAATCGATAAGACTGTGAAATACACAGACACTTGAAACAGTAGGAGAAACATAGTAAGAAAATATAAAAACACAACAAATTTAATAAGGAGTTCACCCAAGCCTCCTTGGCTAGAACTCCTGGTCCAGCCTTCAGTGGTGGCCTTTTCTATTGTGTCTTAAAGCAGAGATTTTACAATAAGGAGCTTAATTTGAGTCTCACTTAATAGATGATGATCAGTAGGGTGGTACTTGGATCCCCCAAGCCTCTAGAGTACACAAACTCCCCCTTACTAAATCCTGACATCAATTGGTCTAGATGGCATGAGCCCAATTTGGTACTCAATACCGGACAGGTACACACAGAGGAGTTGCTTGAACCTCTCAAGCCTTCTCTGGAGTTCACAGACTCTCAAACTCTTTTGTCTTTGTCTGCTTGATGTTGCCTTTGCTCTGTAGGTCAGCTCAGATTCTCTGGTCTCTGCAATTCGCTTCTTTCTCTACTTCTATCCCCTCTGTTCTTTGTTTGTCCGTGGCTTAAAGCCCATCTGCTCCTTGACTATTTGTTTCCTCTTCCCGACTCTCTGGATCACTTGCCTCTACCTGCTGGAATTCCCCTGCTCTGCATCATCATCCCTGTGTAACGTTGCATAGAGAGGTGGCCACTTGTCGCCTTACGAACTAAGTGTCAGTTTTCTTTAAACGGTCATTATTTTTGTTGCTCCAAGATTTTCCTGCGAAACTGATTCTTCTGCCAGCTCATCAGTCATGCCAGACCTCAAATCTTTATGTGCCTCAACCTATTTCCCCATCAAATCCAATCTTCCATCGAGTTAATTCTCCACTGTTGATTTTGAGCCTCCAAATCCTACGGTCTCCGTCTATATCGCGTGTGTAAGTTGCTCGACCGTTACTCACGCGATGTAAAAGGTTTTCTCTCTCATTGGCTAGACACGCATCGCCCAGTGTGTGGAATCGCTCTGAACTCAGCCAAACCCGTTTACCACTTAAAGTGCACGCAATATCCTATTGGTTTTGGGTGCAGGACCATCCCTCTAACGATTTCCCCGCGGTTTTCCTATTTTCTTCATGACCAAGCACTCGGGGCTTTCCTTCAGTATCAGAAACTGCCTCTGTTTCTGGATCTGGGCTTCCGATTGCCAATTTGTGTCCATGCATGGTCTCCATGGGCCAATGGTCAACGCGCTTTGACCGAGGGTCCTCGTTGTTCCGTGCTGGCCACAAATTGCCATTGTCCAGAGGTCATTTCTGATAAGCCTATTATTCATAAGATTTTGAAGCCTGACACAATTTGAAACATTCATGGAAATGTTTAAGGATCCAATTCGGATCATGGCCTTCCCACTGAAAAATATTTTGGACCACAAAAAGTTGGTTTTCAAGCATCGACTAAGTGAGGGTATAGTTGTCTCACTTGTCCAATCTCTATCCATTTTGTACTGCTTGGCTTTGAACCCTTGAGTCCAATCCTGAGGTACTCAACATCTCCCCTGCGTGTTGTCCTCACCTTCCTGTCCAGAACTATGTCTTCCTACAATTCATTGAGATATTCAGGTAACAGGTCATCAATAGAAAGCAATTGACTTTGCTCTTCGAGATCTTCAATTAATGAAGGTTCAAATAGTCTCAAGCTGTCTGCGTTGACGACTGCATAGATGTGCATGTAAGCTAGTAAATCAAGGCAACAAGCATTCTCACCAATTTTCTCAAGTATCTTGAAAGGTCCATACCTTATTGGCTTTAACTTTTTACCTTCACCTTTCATTCTGTCCTTGCTGATATACAGCCAAACTTGATCACCAACTTGGAAACTATGCTCCATCCGATGCTTGTCATGCCTTGCCTTGTATTTGGCTTGGCTCTTTTCCAGTTGTTCCTGTACTGCCTGGTGAATCTCTTGGATTTGTTCAATGAACTTGGTTGCCTTGTCCACATCACTGTGTCCACCAACTGTTATGTCTTTACCAAAGACAAAATCCAAGGGAGACCTTGGTGTGAAACCAAAACAAGTCTCAAAAGGAGATCTCTGTGTAGAAGAATGTTTTTCTAGGTTGTAAGCATGGTGCACATAACACAAATGTTCATCCCAAAGCTTGGGATGCTTGCTGCAATAGCCTCTGAGCAACTGGATTAATGTCCTATTGAATACTTATGTCTGGCCATCTGTCTGTGGATGAAAGGCTGTGCTTTTCTTCAGTTTGGTGTCCATCAGTTCCCACAGACTCGACCAAAACTTCCCAATAAATTGGGTGTCTCGATCATATACAATGGAAGTGGGTAATCCAAAATGAACCCATACATGTTGAAAGAACAACTTTGCAGTTTGTTCAGCTATAATATGTTTATTACAAGGTATCAAAATACACATTTTGCTGAACCTATGCACAACAACATATAAATAGTAATGACCTTTCCTAGATTTAGGCAGTCCTCCAACAAAGTCCATGGAAACACTTTCCCAAGGATGAGAAGGAACTAACAGTGAAGTGTACAAGCCTAGTTTTCTATTGCTGGGCTTGCTTTTAGCACACATGGTACACCCTCTTACATATCTAGAAACTGACTCATTCATTTTTTGGCAATCACAAAATATTTGCAGCTATGCAACCATTTTACTTACACCAAAGTGACCTAATATTAGAGAAGTGTGTGCTTCCCGAATTATCTTTACTCTTTCAGTTTGTGGAATGCATAGCTTCCCACAATGATACAAGAGTTGGTCCTTAATGTGATAATCTAATTCTTCTACTCATTTTCCTTGACTTAAAGTTGCATATACATCTTTGAAATCTATATTTTGAGCATATTGTTCAATGTAGCTCTCATGCAGTACTGAATTATGCTCAAGTATAGTGGATGCATTTATAATAGGTCTAGACGACATATCTGCAACTTTATTGTGTATGCCCTTATTATACCTGATGACTAAATGAAACTGTTGTAGAAAACCCATCCACCTATAGTTTCTTGATTGATGCAACTTAGTTTGGGAGTGTAGATATTGAAGTGATTGATGATCAGTATGTATGACTGTCTCTTTGCCCATTAAGTAATGTTTCCACTTTTTCACACTGTATACTAATGCATACAATTCTTTATCATATGTTGGATAGTTAACTACTGCAGAATTAAATGTCTCAGAATGATAACATATGGGTTTAGCATGTTGTATCAACACTACTCCCATGGCATAGTCACTGGAATTCGTTTGGATCTCAAATGGTCTTTGAAGATCAGGTAGTGCTAGTACTGGTGCTATCTTAATCTTTTCTTTCAAGGTGTCGAAGGCTTTCTATTGTTTGCCTCCCCACTGAAACACCTTGTTCAATCTTGTTAAAGCATGTAAGGGAGCTGCAATTAAAGAAAAGTTAGAAATGAACTTTCTCAAATATTGTGCTACTCCTAAGAAGCTTCTCACTTCTGTAGCAGATTTGGGTTTAGGCCAGTTTACAATGACTGCCACCTTAGAGGGATCTATCTTCAATTCACCACCCCCTACTATATGACCTAGATAATTCAAAGATGTTTTGCCAAATTCGCATTTTGAGAGTTTAACATAAAGTTTTTCTCCTTTCAAAACATCTAGTGTCTGCTTAACATGATTTAAATGTTCTTCCCATGTTTTGTTAAATATAAGAATGTCATCCAGATATACAATAACAAAATCATCAAGAAAAGGTCTGAGTACATAATTCATTATTCTCATGAAAGTAGCAGGAGCATTAGTAACCAGCCACTCATACAATCCCTGCTTTGTTTTGAAAGCAGTCTTCCATGCATCTTGTTCTGCAACTTTGACCTGATGATATCCACTATGCAAGTCTAACTTGGAAAAATAAACAGCTTCTTTCAATTGATCTAATAGGTCATCTATGTGAGGAAGGGGGTAACGATTTTTTATCGTTATCTTATTCAGTGCTTGGTAATCAATGCACATTCTCCACGAGCCATCTTTATTTCTCACCAAAAAAATTGGAGACCCACATGGTGATGTGCTAGGTCTGATGAATCCCTTCTCAAGCAACTCCTACACCTACTTCTTGATTTCTGCATTCTCTAAAGCAGACAACCTTTTATACCTGTGGCTGCAATGGTTGTTTCATCTCCTGAGTCTGACCCCAAATCTTTTTGAATAGCTGTAGCAGTCTTTCTTCTTGCCCTAGAACTTCTTAGGTCTTAGCTCCGGATGTAGAATCCAACAGTGCTCATCATCATGCCCATCCTTCTTACAATGAGTGCATGAAGACTTGCTTTTCTATGCAGTGTTGGCCTTCCTCTCTTTCCATTTTTGTTTTCTTTTCTCCTTATTCTTGCTTGTAATGGGCTTGGATGATCCTCCAACTTCTGGGTTCCCATTCTTTGCTCTAGCTTTTATATGTGTAGATTGGATAGATACCTCATCTATACTAGTGGGATTAAACATGAGGATAGTGTGCATCATGTAGCTGTGTAGACCACCTTTGTACTTCAACAGAGTCTCAGGTGAGTCTAATGAAATTCCTAGAATCAAAGCTCTCTTCCTAAATTCTTGGGTGTAACCCTGTACACTTTGCCCTTTCAATTGGCGAAGAGTTTGCCAGCTCATCATGGCTTGCTACATGTAAGCTAGTGGATAGAACTGTTTTTTTATTGCAGAAACAAATTCACTCCAGACAAAAAGAATATTACCATGTTTCTTCATGTCAGCATGTGTCTTGCCTTCCCACCATACCAAGGCAGTGCCTCCGAAGCATACGTTGGCCAGCTAAATCTTACTCTTGTCTAAGTCGATACTTTGCACTCTGCAATAACATCAATTTGTCTGATCCAATTATCCAGCTTTTCTGCATTCAACTCTCCATCATATATTGGTAAATCAAATTTAACATCTAATTTGATCAAAGATGTCTTCTTTTTTATGTTCAGGGTTATTAGGAGGTGTGAGAAAGCTTTCTTCTTTCCCTTTGCCTTTTGAGTGGTCATGGAGGAGAAACTCTTCTCTTTTATCTTGCTTGGAGCCTGATGAGTCCTCATCTTTATGTTTCCTAAAGTCCCTATACATTTCCTCTACCATGGACCTCATGGCTAGGAAACTATCTATGAATTGAGGGTCTGGTCCCAAGGGACTTTCCTCTGACATTTTCTTCTGAGGATAGACTCTTCCAATTTCTGGATTAGTCTCAACCAACTCTCCTTCTCCTAATTTAAGCTTTGATCTAGTTAGCATTTAACAGCAAAATCCAGCACAAGCTTGTCTAACCTTAAACAACCTAGAGCTTTGATACCACTTGATCTGAAAATCACTTGTGAATAATCTCAGTTAATTAATGAAGGTATTTCAGACCCATGTGCTGGGGTGTGTATATGTTATTTTAAGCAATGGATCGATAAGATTGCAAAATACACAAACACTTTAAACAGTAAGAGAAACACAGTAAGAAAATATAAAAAAACAAAAAATTTAATAAGGAGTTCATCCAATCCTCCTGGGCTACGTCTCCTAGTCCAGCCTTCAGTGGTGGCCTTTTCTATTGTGTCTTAAAGCAAAGATTTTACAATAAGGAGCTCAATTTGAGTCTCACTTAATAGATGATGATCAGTAG
The DNA here is from genome assembly GCA_031772625.1 of Pinus tabuliformis. NCBI lineage: Eukaryota > Viridiplantae > Streptophyta > Pinopsida > Pinales > Pinaceae > Pinus > Pinus tabuliformis. The sequence goes on along the minus strand of CM062820.1, from coordinate 253,649,047 downwards.
GGTGGTACTTGGATCCCCCAATGTTGTGGGGAAAAATGCCTATTTAGGACAATCCTATCCACCTAAGGTGTGACAGCGCCTTAGCAACAAACGAATGTAGCTATCATGATTTCTTCCTTTATGAAATATGAAAGAGAGGAGATCGGTAGACTTACTGTTATCTTCCGGTTGTCCCTCGAACTAGATCCTCTTCTCTTTGTGTGTCCACAGCTACTTGTCTCCTTGCTTGATCAAGAGAACAGCTACTTGAATCCCACGAGATCACAAGAGAACAGCTACTTGCAACAAGAGAAGAACACAATACAAAGGCAAATATACATATTCATAAATGATTCAGGATTAGAAGTAAATCAAATATACCAATGAAATCATACAAAGTACACCAGCATATAGGAAAGAATCAAGATAGCTTTATTGAAAGTAACAGGGTTCAGGAAGAGATACAACCCATAGGGCTCCAACCCAGCATCTCCTTCCCAGCAGAATGGAATTCCCTCTTCAGCTCCTTTCAAAGCATAACACACCCAATATTTCTAGCCACAAACCAACAGCAATTCTTTGCAAATACTAAATTCCAGCCTCCCTAGACCTCATGAGAGAGATCTATATATAGGAGTTTTGGAGAAAGGATGAGTCAGCTTGAGGCTGGTATGAAGTTACTAGTGTCCTCTCCCACTTTAGTTCTTGAGTCCACTTGGAGGTTCTTGCTTCCACTTGGATATTTGGAACCTCTTACTCATCACCAGTCGAATTCCCTGATCCAAGTGTCATTTTGGAAACTTCCTGGGCATTGACACCTTGAGGAATGACTCTGCCACATGTCCAAACTCGCCCAGCGCAGGTAGCCTTCTTTGCAGTTGACATTCAACGCAGGTAGACAGTGGGGTAGTTGACATTCAGCGCAGATGCTCAGTGGAGCAGTTGACATGATCCAGAATTGCCTTGTTTTTGAGTGTTTTTAGGTGGAGAACTTTTGTTTAGTGCTGTGGTTTGCTGGCCTTGTTCCTCTAGGGGTAGGAACAACATGCTTAGGGACTTTGGATCCCTTGATTATTGACATTTCATGCTCAGTGATGCAAGGCACAAAAATGTCTATAACAGTTGCCCCCTAAAGTATGAGGCCGTTTATCGGGTGAAATGCTTTATCCAGGAGGGTCCGAAGTTCATCCATCTGCTGGGAGGAGACCTGTAATAAAATACAATACAATACATTATGATTCATACTGCTTTCATGATCTAGCTGAGGCGGGCATCCCCATGCTCAACTTTATAAATTCATTTTTGTACATAGAACAGACGATCGTCTGATGGTAGACTGATAATTTTGGTGAAAATTATCATCCTTTGAGTAGGATGATCATCTGCTGCAATGATGTACATGTTAAATGTCTTTATTTTTCCTGAATATATATCGCAGCCCGGATGGATGAAACTAGATCCGGGGTCTTCAAACTCGTTCGATCTTCACTCTAAGTACAAGTCGATCCATGTGAGAATTGCGCTGAAGTCGAACATGGAAAGACATCGCTTGATTACCGGTCAATGATGTAAACCGTTAACAAGCGCGAGAGGAATCACCGATAATGATAATGACCCTCAAGGTACTGCAGTACAATTCATGTGGTGTGAATAAAGGACTTGGCATCGAACACCACGCAAAATCTTCTGGTCGAAGGTCATTGATGTATACCTGTCGCCGAAAGTGAGAAACTTGCCATTGAGGCATGCAAGCTTCAAAGTACTGAAGGGGTTGTTCCTAGATCAACTCCTTGGATAATGAGCTGATGTCGACAAGGAGCGATCCGTCAAAGGAGGGCCTTAATGAATCCCACATCAGTGACACGGAATGGAGCTAATAATTTTAATGGAGGTGAAAACAATCTGTGACATATGATTCAGGGTGGCGGTCATGAATGGATGAAGGATAATGTATGGCAGTGGATGGGACCCGGTTGACTCTTTCTGAACGACTTCTCTTGAACATATGGCGACACTGATGTGATGGATCGGTAGCATTACCCCAAATATGGATGGTATGGCAAGACCATGGTGATGTGACCGGTGAATGAAACAACCCAACCCGAATTGTGATACGGAGGAAAAGTGTCATGTTCAAGAGTGACCTGCTACCATCAAAGTTTTCTTGATTTTTCCCAATTTTTCCCCAGTCATTACTGACTAGTACCTCTTTATTTTTGTCAAGCTTGAGGAGGATAACATATGCTTGTTCTATAACCTGCCCTTCGGGCAAGCCCATCGCTATGTTTTAACGAGCCTAGCGATAGGGAAACTCGTTCTCGTCTAAAGACAAGTTTGTCGCTATTTAATCATTTTAACGAGTCTAACGACAAGATAACTCGGTCCTTTTCATTTTTAGAGAGTCTAAAAAGGTACATAAAGTTAACTCCAAAATTCCTTTTTCGTCATCTAATCCCTTAAGTCCGAAAAAGTATAAAACAATACAAAAGGGATGAGTTTTTGATAACTTTAACGAGCCGAATAAAACAAGCGCTCAACCTTTTTGTGCAATAATCCCTCAGGTCCAAAAAGATTAAAATCTAGAGGAGGGATAGCTCTTCCGCTCCTTTAACGAGCTGGAAGGCCAAAACTCGGCAATCTTTTCATATTTTACGAGTCAGTTGAAAAGAGCTTAAAGAAGACTCGTCTTTTGAGGAACGAGTGATAAACAGGGATAGCAACTGATTCCAGGTACAGGTTGGAATTTTCCAATCACGGCAGTGTCACAAGGATGGCTAGGTGAAATCACTCTTCGCAGCTGTTCCTCAAAATGGGTAAACAATCATATGGAGGTGAACGATTGGCCAAATGAAAGTGGAGGTGGCAGGTGCAAACACGACCAAGGCTTTTATGGCTGATAAATTTACGATCACAGCGGTTATTTACCGGGATAGGTTCATTTTTTAGTTAAAAATGAGCTTAAACTCTGGAGGAAACATTGCTCACTGCTTATATTTATTTTTTAACAAGCATGAAGACCGCGTTAAAACTGCTCGGATCTTGCGTTTATTTTTTAACAAGCATGAACTTTATGCTAAAACTGCTCGATTACCCAGTCATAAGATAAGAGTGTCTCATGAAAGATCCCATTTTTTATAGAGCTTGCACCTTACCAAAGCTATGCTCCCTCTTCCTTCTTTTATGCAAGTTCGGAAACAGCTAACCTAAAAAACAGATAAATAACCGCTCTTTCCTTTCACTCCAAAAGGTTTGCATGCCCCCAGGTATAAAATACAATTTCAAGGTTGCCCCTCCTCCTTCTCACCTCTGCTTTTCTTTGGGTGTTCACAGCTACCTGTCGTCTTGCTAGTCCAATTTTAACAATACTTGTCTTCTCGTTAATTTTAACGGGTCTATACGATACTTGTCTTCTCGTCAGCCCAACTTTCAACAGATTTTTCGCAAGATCGCAAGAGAACAGCTACTTGCGACAAGAGAGCAGCTACTTGCGACAAGAGAAGAACACTACTCAAAGAAAAAACATTTGTGTTACTGAGGGAGGCTTACCTCTTTCTGGTTACCCAAAGATTGTCTCGTTAAATAAAACACTTCCTTGGCCTACCTTTTTCAGGTTACCTAAAGATTGTTTCGTTAAACAAAACACTTCCTCGGCGATGCCTACCGAAATAGAAAAGGTGAGTGACGACCCCCGCCCTCTCACATAACTTTGACAAAAGAATCTTATTCCAGAACAACCCCTCTTCCAACCACGGACGGGGTACGGACTAGTCATATTCTCCCACGGAAACCTTACCCTATACCCAAAGTTTTCTTGCCGAAGTAGGCCAGGATGCATGCCCCCTGGGTTCCAGTCATATCCTCCCGGATTACTCGCGCTCCTCAGGAGGACAGACCGTGGGTTGAGACACTTCTTGCGTGAATAGACCATTTAGGGATGGCACATGACTATTTGCGATGTGTGATCCGGGAAACGAAAGTTGGTCCACGAGCTTGACCGTTCTTCCTTCATGCGGAAAACACATTACTCTAAAGAGTGAGGAGACTACAGCTCCCATGCAATATATATAGTCTCATCCAAGGAGTAGGTTATAATCCAAGGGTCCTTGAACGACCATCACGTTCATTTGAACGGTCTTCCCTTTCAATGTTACAGGCACATTGGGGAGGATCCCTAAAGGTCGACTGGTTCCTTTATCAAAACCTGATAGGTTTCTCATCTCAGGTAAGAGTGCTGGCGAACCAAGCGCTCTCCAAGAAATAGAGGAAAGGATACTCACAGATGCCCCCTCATCAATGATAGTGCCAGCCATTACCATTATGTATATTTGACAAATAATTCTGAATGGCACACTGGCTGGCAACCAGGGTCTGCCTAGTTGGTTCCAATCAAAGGACACAACCAGGTTGCTTGGTGGTGGGACCGAATATACGGCCGGATAGCGCTCTGATGAACTTCCTTCCTGCGACAAAGGAATGGTGGCATTGCCCCCTTGATCATCAGAGTCAGTGCTGATGAAGAGAACCTGGACGGTGTCGTTTGTGTTCTCCTCTGCGATGGTGTCATTCAAAGATGGAGCCTCTGAAGGCAAAACCGGGTCAACTGCCGTATCAACCTTTTGACTTTCGTCAGGCATGGATCCAGATGGTTCTTCTTCAATGACAAGTGCTTCGGCTGACCATCTAAGTGGCTCAGCCGGATTCTCAACTAGTGAGGGACTTGGCAGGAGTCTTTGATATCTAGGAGGAAGATTCGCTCGTAAAATCGGACGATCTTCCAGAACTCTTTTTGCCTCATCTAAGAAGGGACAACGGTGGATGGCGTGATCGCCTTCACACAGTCTGCAGGGAAATTTAACTTTTCCATTCTGTCCTGGAGCTTCACTCCCACTAGTTGACGGTGAGCAATCGACATGGCTATCAAAGGTCGATGCTCCCGAATTGTGCAAACGGGGGGACCAGTCTCTTAGTATCCGTGGGATACAGGGACAATCTCTATGGAAGTGGTCTCCCCTGCATATGATGCATGGTGATTTAGGCCTTACAAGTGCGGTGTGTGGATTTTTGTTAGATGACGTTTGTTTGCCCCCAGTCGCCTTAGGCTCCTTCTTCTTCTTTTCTTTCTTCTTCTTCTCCTTCTTCTCCTTAGGAACCCGATTTTTTGATCGACCAGTTCCGTCAAGCGAAGAGGAAGGAGGGGAGGAAGATGAATTGGAAGGCTGGGAGGCAACTCTTGTCTGATCTAACTGTTGACTCGACTGTTCAGGAGTGGTGGTATTCAGAACGACATTGGTCGAAAAGAGCCAAACTGGTAGGCCAATTGTCAGTCCTGGAAGCGACAATGTGGCCATGTGGGGCACACCAACATCTCCCGAAGAGGAGAAGGGACTAGGATTTCCACCCAAGGGAACTCCTTGGTTAGTGTGCTCCATCTTTTCAACCTAAATATCAACGCAGGATTAAAGGGTGATTGTTCCGTTTAAAATAAATTGTTAACGAAGCTTTTAGACACAAATTGCTTTTTCAGTTTTAAAGAGTCGAGAAAAAGCTAAAGATGACTCTAGTCTCCTTCGATGTTTTAATGAGCCCGAAGTGACAAATGCTCGAGTGGACTTTTTCTGTTATAGAGTCTGAAAAAGGCCAAAAGAAACTACTCTGGAGATCTAGGCAGAGGGTGTGCCAAACCTTTCGCAAAACCACAGAATACGTTTTACGGTACGGGTGGTCGATCTTCGTGAATGCTGTGTTCACTGCATTGCGATCAGCAGGGCGGCCGACACGGCTTCCTAAGGATAAAAGATATATGCCTATAGGGGTCTCCCAATATATACGCGACGGTACGTGGGAGCACAATCCGTATTAGTGCCACCGACTCTCAGGAGGAATCACCCACCTTCTTCGAGATCGACAGTCACTATGTTTAACGACGTCGGAACACGTCTCTACCTAGACCTCTACGATGAGCGTTATGTTGCAAAGCGTTGTTAGGTTCATTCAATATATTTTAAGTTGATCTTTTTAAAGTTTTCCTTTCAAGGTTCACCACGAGATGTATGATACAAATTCCTAAATGCAGTCTAAGATGATAAGCAAGCTTTACAATCTTTCAACTTTGAAAATCCTAGCTACTAAGGGAAAAGAGAGCGACTATCTTTTCTCAAAGAGCAATCAACACACTCTAATGAACTTTCCCTAAATCCAACATGCAAACTTATCAAATGCAAAATGCATAATGCAGGTGTTTGTTTTCACTTTCTTAGTATAAATGCCTACAAAGAAAGCTTTTTGCACAACTTTGAATTCACTTTTTACAATGATCAAAATAAACAAGTTCACTTTCTTCGAGATCAACAAGGGTAGAAGAGATTACAATCACTTTGCGATTTTCAAAATAAAGACTCGTTTTGATACTTTGAAAAGAACAAATTCAAACCAATAAGCAAGAGTAAAAACTATAATCAATCTGAACAAACAGCCAATGAGCTCTCTTCTAAGATCACTTTCAATCAGATCTGAAACAAAGGCTACAAAAAGACCACTTTACTCATGCAAAGGAAGATTGTAAATGATGCCACAAACACATAAAAACATTTACAATCTTTTTGTACAAAAATTGAGGTGGAATTCAGGCAAAGAAAAGGGTTATCAGACCAGCACCTATACTTGGTTAAAGGCTGCAAAACAGAGATCAAAACAGGGCAACAAAGGACAAAGAACCCCAGCTACACAAGGCCACACTGGTTCAGCGCAGGTACAACACTGTTAGTTTGACATTCAGCACAGGTAGCCCCTTCGGGACCTACGTTGAAATGCAGACTGCCTTCACAGTGCCTGCAATGAAAAGAGAAACTCTCGTTTCTCTTGGTTTCTGGGTCACAAAATGCTCAAAAATACACTGTTTCAGGCCAAATCAGAAACACAAGCAAGGTATAAACAGAGGGATTCTTTGATAGGGTACTAAAGACTATCACAAGGATCAATCAAATCATTTGTGGATCTAGTTTAAATCATAGACAAGTCCAACATACTGGATCAAAGCAGCAACTTTTACTTTGCATCCGGGAAAGATGCAGTTCAAGAGTTGCTGTCAAGTCTATGAAGTAAACAAATGACGGAAACACAAATGAAATGAATAAACAAGTTCTTCCCCAGCGGAGTCGCCAATTTGTTGTGGGGAAAAATGCCTATTTAGGACGATCCTATCCACCTAAGGTGTGACAGCGCCTTAGCAACAAACGAATGTAGCTATCATGATTTCTTCCTTTATGAAATATGAAAGAGAGGAGATCGGCAGACTTACCGTTATCTTCCGGTTGTCCCTCGAACTAGATCCTCTTCTCTTTGTGTGTCCACAGCTACTTGTCTCCTCGCTTGATCAAGAGAGCAGCTACTTGAATCCCACGAGATCACAAGAGAACAGCTACCTGTGACAAGAGAACAGCTACTTGCAACAAGAGAAGAACACAATACAAAGGCAAATATACATATTCATAAATGATTCAGGATTAGAAGTAAATCAAATATACCAATGAAATCATACAAAGTACACCAGCATATAGGAAAGAATCAAGATAGCTTTATTGAAAGTAACAGGGTTCAGGAAGAGATACAACCCATAGGGCTCCAACCCAGCATCTCCTTCCCAGCAGAATGGAATTCCCTCTTCAGCTCCTTTCAAAGCATAACACACCCAATATTTCTAGCCACAAACCAACAGCAATTCTTTGCAAATACTAAATTCCAGCCTCCCTAGACCTCATGAGAGAGATCTATATATAGGAGTTTTGGAGAAAGGATGAGTCAGCTTGAGGCTGGCATGAAGCTGACTAGTGTCCTCTCCCACTTCAGTTCTTGATTCCACTTGGAGGTTCTTGCTTCCACTTGGAGATTCGGAACCTCTTACTCATCACCAGTCGAATTCCCTGATCCAAGTGTCATTTTGGAAACTTCCTGGGCATTGACACCTTGAGGAATGACTCTGCCACATGTCCAAACTCGCCCAGCGCAGGTAGCCTTCTTTGCAGTTGACATTCAACGCAGGTAGACAGTGGGGCAGTTGACATTCAGCGCAGATGCTCAGTGGAGCAGTTGACATGATCCAGAATTGCCTTGTTTTTGAGTGTTTTCAGGTGGAGAACTTTTGTTCAGTGCTGTGGTTTGCTGGCCTTGTTCCTCTAGGGGTAGGAACAACATGCTTAGGGACTTTGGATCCCTTGATTATTGACATTTCATGCTCAGTGATGCAAGGCACAAAAATGTCTATAACACCCAAGCCTCTAGAGTACACAAACTTCCCCTTACTGAATCCCGACCTCAACTGGTCTCAATGGCATAAGCCCAATTTGGTACTCAATACCGGACAGGTACACACAGAGGAGTTGCTTGAACCTCTCAAGCTTTCTCTGGAGTTCACAGACTCAGACTCTCTCTGTCTCTGTTTGCTCGATGCTGCCTTTGCTCTGCAGGTCAGCTCGACTTCTCTGTTCTCTGCAATTCGCTTCTTTCTCTACTTCTGTCCCCTCTACTCTTTGTCTGTTCATGGCTTAAAGCCCATCTACTCCCTGATTGTTCATTTCCTCTTCCCGGCTCTCTAGATCGCTTGCCTCTGCCCACTAGAATTCCCATACTCTGCGTCATCATCGTTATGTAACGCTGCACAGAGAGGTGGCCACTTGTCGCCTTACAAATTGAGTATAGTTTTCTTTAAACAGTCATTATTTCTGTTGCTCCAAGATTTACCCGCGAAACTGATTCTTCCACCAGCTCATCGGTCATGCCGGACCTCAAATATTTATGTGCCTTAGTCTATTTCCCCGTTGAATCCGGTCATCCATCGGGTTAATTCTCCGCCATTGATCTGAAACCTCCAGATCATATGGTCTCCGTCTATATTGCGCGGGTAAGTTGCTCGACCGTTCTCACACGATGTAAGCAGTTTTCTCTCTCATGCACTGGACACACGTCACCCAGTGTTGGGTATCGCGCTGAACTCGGCCAAACCCGCTTACCGCTCAAAGTGCACATGATATCCTGCCAGTTTTGGGCGCGAGACCCGCCTTCTAACAATTTCTGCACGGTTTTCCTGTTTTCCTCATGACCAAGTGCTCGGGGATTTCCTTCACTGAGATTTTTTCCTTGCAATACACGATTAGCGCTTTGCACTAGTCACACATTCTAAACTGCCTCTATTTCTGGATCTGGGCTTCCGATTGCCAATTTGCATCCATGCGTGGTCTCCATGAGCCAACGATCAACGTGCTTTGACTAAGGGTCCTTGTTGTTTCATGCTGGCCACAAATTTCCATTGTCCAGAGGTCATTTCTAATAAGCCTGTTATTCATAAGATTTTGAAGCCTGACATAATTTGAAACAGTCATGGAAATCTTTAAGGATCCAATTCAGATCACAAATTTTCATCTAACTAGTTTTCTTCTTTTTGGAAGAACTACAAGTTCCCAAGTTTCATTCATTATTAAGGATCAACATTATTCATTCATTCTTGTATCCCAATGTGGATGGTGTGAATCTTCTACAAATTTTCCATATCATGGATATCAAAAAATTGAGACAAAATGGAAGAGTTGTTGGAATTTATGTTTTGTTGCAGTGTTGTTGGTTGGCATTGATGTCAACATGCTTGTAGAGGCTCTCATGATGCACAATTGTTGATGGTATACTAAAGTTGAATTCATGCAAACTTGGTTGGCCCATTAAGTATGCATGATCCATGCAGTGGTTTGGTCATATTGTCGATTGTAGAGATTGTCGACATTGATGTTGTGATGTAATGTTGTTGGTTGGCATTGATGTCAACTTGCTTATGGTGGCTCTCATGATGCATTTGTTTGATGGTCTAGGATCTTACGTTCCTTGTAGAATTTTGGTCTTTTAGGCCTCTTACTGCTTACTATTATAGAGATAGCAATATCTTATGTTGGTGAGTTCAAGGTGATTGGATCAGTGCTTCAATGTTTCCATGATGTCCATTGCTCATATATGGTGTTGTCAAACAAGGTGTTGAAATGCATTCTATGAGGTGTTATAGATGACTGCTTGAGGATGGATTGTTGTGGTAAATAAAGGTTGTAGGGCTATTCATGAAACTTTTCATGGCTTTAGACAAGTACTACAAAAGGTAAGAAAGAAGTTGGAGGCAACTCTGAGTTGGAGTTTTTGGGTTTTGACTATACTCTACCCCAACCGCATGGAGATAATCTTGTGCATGTAGTTGAATGAATCCAACCACATTGAATAAGGCTTATCCATGCGGTTACAACTGGAATCCAGTAGAATTGTGCACGCATTTTTGGGTGGACTAGAAATACCTATGAATTCCTCATGCATCTGAGTAATTTTGTGTGATCAACACCAAGGTAATTGCTTGTGGTTTTACATAGAAGATTCTAATTGATTAAATCTATAAGCTAGAATAAAGTTTGAGGTGTGAATGCTTTGATGGAGTGAGTAGTGGAGATGATGGATTAATATGTTTAAATAGAAGATCAAGATAATAGTTTGGTGTTAAAATGGTGTTCCCAATGACATGCAAAGGTAATTTATAAGCTACAGGTCGAGCTTCTAAAAGGATATAAACTCAAAGAAGCATATAACAGAGATAATGGAGTGAGGAGAATCATTGAGAGGGTAGCTATTGTTTTAGTCAGGTAGATTTATTTTTTATTATTGTGATAGAGTTTGCAGAGCCTACAATAGATGATATTCAAAGGGAAAATATTCATTTGATTGTGTTGATGCAACAAAATTATAAGTGTAAAGTTAGAAGTGATGGCCTCTTTTTTGTAGTAGCTAACATGTTGTGACTGTAAATATTCAAAGCTTGATGGAAAAGGAGATGAGAAGAGTGTAGCTTCTTGGTTATATGGTTGACTTATTTATCTTTGTAGGGACAAAGAATTTACATGTATGCTTGTAGCCTGTTTCATGTTTCATATGGCTCTTTTAGATTGCATGATTGAGTTTTTGCATCTATATTATTTGCATCTAATGTATTGAGGTAGTGTGAGTTGAGGATGGTGTGTGGATGTGAGAGAGAGATTTGTATTTTCAGCTAATGTATGTGTAGATTTGTTGATGGTGTAGTGATTGATGCATTGTTTAAGCAAAAAGTGTTGTCATGTATTGTGAGTTTTTTATTATGTGCTATGAAGATATCATTGTTGTGATGTTCATGCTGAGCATCTCAAGAATTCCAGTTTGAAAATGCATGAAATATGAACCACATAGAGGAGTGGATTGGGGGATCCAGCAAAAAAAGTATTGAGAATAGATTTCTTCATAAGTCCAATGGGAGTTGGCAAGGCTCGTTGATCATAGAGGCTTCCAGTGGATGGTGGTCTGTAGAGTTGTGAGATGAAGATCAGAGTTCCTTACAGATAGTTTCCATTTGTTACTCTATGTAATGGTTTTCTTGATAAATAATAAAGTATATTGAGAATCACAGAAACAACAAGGGTGGTTTTTAACCTGGAGGGGGTTTTCCACTAGATATCCTTTGTCCATATGTGATGTGTTGATTTTTGTTTCATTGTGCATGTTTACTTTATATGTTATGGCTCTTATGTGTTGATCCTTATTGAAGTTGCATGTTCAAATCTATTTCTTATATGCTAGATTATGAATTGTTTAATATATTTAAGAAAATATTGAGAATTTTTGTAATTGATATCACTATTGATTCACCCCCCTCCCCTTGAGGAGTGACCCCCATTTCCAACAATTGGTATCACAGCCAAGTTACTTCTAATGCAGATTCACCGCTGGAAGGTAGATCATGGGTAACCAAGGAAAACTTGCAATAGATGGAATTCCTCTTCTACATGGACCAGATTATTTTCTTTGGAAGGTGAAATTTGAAGCATACCTTTTAACTCTTGATGTGAATATTTTTATTTCAATTGAATATGGTATGCAGGATGAATTTAATGAGGAATCCAAGAAGGTTGTTTTAAAAGTATTATCAGATCATAATGTAGCTAAAGTGAGACATCGTGTGACTACAAATGACATCATGGACAAGCTACATAGTTTGTATGGAAGGGAAGGATTTCAAGATTTAGAAATTGTTGAAGAACCCCATTTCATTCTTGAATATAAAGAAAATGATAAAGAAGACTTGACATTCATAGCAATAGAAAATCCAATTTTCTCTCAAGGATATATTGAGAGCAGCCATGAGAGTAACAACATGCAAATCCTTGATCTAAAGATTCAACATGAAGAATTCATCAAGGAAAATGAGATATTTTCAAATCGGCTGCAAGAATGAGAGGCCTATTGTGAAAGATTAGAAGTGGAACTAGCCTCTTTGAGATGTGAGCCTGAAAAAGTAAATAGTCAACTATCCAAAATTAAACATTGGACAAAAGAACCATAATTTTGGATGAAATTCTTATCAGTCAAAGATCTACTCTTATCAAAACCGGATTGGGTTTTGAATGCGGATCATGCCTTTTGAAGGAAAAGGAGAAAGTGGAGGACAATCATGTAGCAAAGAATCACCAGTCCACCCCATTTAAGTCAATCAAGGAGGAAGCAACATCATTAAAGGAAGCCAAAGAACAAAAGATATTATCAGCGGAAACAAAGAAAAGAAAATCCTAACCATAACATGCAGCAATTCAGAAAAGTAATGAAGCAGTCAATTGTTTATGGTCCGGCAAATCAAAACCCAAGGTATCAAAATTTATTTTATGGGTATTGTTTTTCTTGCAATCACTATGGATATCGTGTTGTTGAATGTAAATATTTTGCAAGAAAATAAATATTATCGGATAATTGTTGTTTTAAGTGTGGAAAACATGGCCACAAAGCTCTAGTTTGCAAATATGAGAGGACAAAGAAGGTATGGAGAGAAAATATGATCTACAAAGAACTAACTCATCAAAATATTTCAAGGAAATATACATTATTTTGCAAAAAGATAATCTACTCAGGGGGAATAGATGTTTGTCTTGTGCCCAATAGGAAATGGCTTCAAGAGAAGTAAGAAATGATAGGTGTATGTGATTAAAAGGAGGAATTTTTCCATCTTCATGCATATATTCATTTCAGGTCCACAAGGTCACTTTGAGGCATGGAAGGAGAGCACATAAGTCTAAGGGGAGTTCTATAGGTTTGAAGAATCACATGTCATTTCTATTTTTTTTATCTTATGATTGAAGATGTTTGCAACCATGTTAGAAGGAGATCATTTTTTTATCTATGCACATTAACAGGAGTTAATGCAACAAGCAACATATTGATGAAGTGATGGCTCATTCTCAGGGGGAGCTTGTCATAGATTTCACAATTTGTAGATATAACACTTATATCATGTAGGATATTTTGTTGGAAATATTTGTGATGGTTTTAGTGAATATTATTACTCCATTAAAACCCTCACTCATTGTTCTTCATTAGATAGTCATCCTTCTCATGAGAAAGAATCATTTATGTTTGCATGTAGAGTTGCTAGTTGGTTTTGTTAATTTTTTAGTAGTATCATTGCATAGTTCTTGCACATTATATTGGTTCTTATGGCTGAAGTATTCCAGATTACATGTGTACTTCCATGAGTCATGTTATCCACATTTTATCTCCATGAAGCCATATGTCATAATGCACATCATATTTCCTTGAGGACATGTAGTTTTATAGTTTCCATATATTATGTCATGCCATGCGAAGTTAAGTGAAGGACTTATGTTAAAAAATTTCTTATGAGGATCTTATCTTGAGGACCTTTACACATACTTTCTAGTGATGATGAGGATCATGCTTGCTGGTACATATTGTATTAAGAGAACATGGTAGGAGCTTGCATTACATATCTTTCTCCTATGTTTGATAGCCACTAGAGATGGTGTTATAGAAACACGGTTACATGGATATTGATGTTTCTTTTAATTAAGGATTACTTGCATATGGAGTTTTTGCATTATTATTTTTAGATCAGATTATTGAATTTGAGTCATTGATGATATTACTTCTCGTGATACATGTGTGTTGCTGGTGTTGGATAAAGCAAGGTTGTGTTAATGGAATATATATGTTTTGTCATATTATAGTTGCATGATGATTAGATGCTTACTACTATTTTCTCTTCAACTAGAAGTTATAGTGTTGATTGATCCACGTGGATGGCTAATAGTATTTTTTTGCTCATTGTTATGTGTTGATGGAGAGTTGTTTCTATAATATATTCATGGATCCTTGTGATGTTGGTGTTGCTAACTACTGATGATGCAAAGTGCTAGTTTATGACATGTGTTGTTGATGACATGGATTAAATTTTTGGAGAAAATTTATGCATGCTCCTTTGGCATGCAGTTATTCATTTCTAGATATTGATCATGGGCCATTATTTTCATTTTTAGTACATTATAATCCTATGTTATAGCTCTATACTCTCATTATAAAGCTCTATATTATCATTGCTTATCTTTAATGTGTTGGTGAAGTAATTCATGAATTGGAGAGAATTGTGAGTCATGGGTTATATTGTATGTGTGGTCATGAGTCAATATTGTTTTGAGAGAGATAGAGAGAGAGAGAGAGAGAGAGAGAGATTTCAGTTCATGTCAGCCTTGTTTTAGTTGGTATCTGCTATGTCTTGCAACCATGTATGGGCTTTTAGATTCATTATGTAGCCATGTAATATCATGTATCACTTTTGGGTCATTGGTGGAGTCACATAAGTGATGATCATGTATAAGTCATGTATCACTTTTGGGTCATTGGTGGAGTCACATGCGTGATGATCATGTATAATTCATAAGTCATACGCCTATTGCATGACTACATAAGTGATATAAGGTGACTTTTCAATATGACCATGTATAAGTGAAAAGTCACCTTTTATCACTTATGTAGTCATGTAATAGGCGTATGAAGCCTTGTGCTTTCATTGTGAATGTTTTTGGGTAATAGTCCTTAGTTCTCTTAGAATAGCCTCCTACATGTGTTATGGAGGAAATAATTCTTGTAGAAGTATTTTGTTCAGAAGCTTGCTGAAACATTTGTAGCCTCTTGTAAATTTTCAATATAAGCATATTCAATGATAAAAGGCATGATGATGGCATAATTGTTCACATATCAAAGACACAGAGAGAGTGTTGATGATCACAACATATTGCTCATGATGTTTTATGGTATGTTGTTTCTACTTCAGGAGAAAGTGAGTTATTGTTGTTGCCTCTTATCATGAACTCATAGAGGAGTGAGAGTGTTTGTTGCTTGGATCATCTATGTAGCCCTTGTTTATTCAATAGAGTGTTATTTACTTTTCCCCTTTGCCATTGATTTCCAAGGGGGAGAAAGTGAGGAATTTAAATTTGTTCAGTTCTTCAAAGGTTGTTTATATGGTTTAGATGGGGTTTCCATCAATGCCAAAGGGGGAGATTGTTGGCATTGATGTTAAGATGCAGTGTTGGTTGTGTTAGAGTCAGTCTTGTCAGTCCTCCGTCAGAGATCAAAACTCTTTCTGCATCTCATTTTTAGGTGTCTCGCTCCATTCACTCAGTTGCATTCCGCTAGAGGCATGCCATAATCTGACGGAAGGGTCTTGTCAATTCATTCCCTCATGTCTCGTACCTGCTGGCTTAGGTCTTTTCATCAAAGTTATTAAAATCCATGACAGTCAATGTTTGATCTTTTAATGGAAAAGACTCATTTCAGTCATTAGGTCTAGGGTTTGCAAATTGTTGTTCTCAAAGTGCTTCAATAATACTTGTAGGCCAAAGGAAGGTCCAATAATTCACTCAAATGATGTTTCTAAGCAAGAAAAGATGAATTTTCGAAAAATGAGAGAGGTTTTTGTCCACAATAGGCCAAGGAAGAAAAAACTCCTTCAATTTTTACACAGGTGTCATGGTTTTAGAGAAATGTCAAAAATACAATTGTCTCGGGAGAATTGATGCACCTCTAAAGTGACCTTGGGAAAATCAAGTTTTCTCCTAGCTCAGTTAGCCAAATGACTTGCTTGATGAGTAAAATGATAACAAGACACAAATATATTTCCAATTAGATATCATGAGCTCACTTTCGAGTTGAGGAACACCTTCAAAAGTTGACCGCAACAGCACTCTGCCTTGAGGCAGCCTCACTGGGCACATTTTGACCAGTCTTGGGAGATTTACGTTTTGATAGGAAAAATGAACTCCAAATTTAAATATTCAAGTTGGGTTGGAAATTAGACTCAAATACCTTTCCAACGAGCTATCCTGTGCCAAATTTTGACACTAGGAAGGCCTCCAAAAGTCTCATGCAAAAAACATTATGCCGAGGTTCTATGCACCGCGCCACTGGCATGGCACTTATGATAGGGAGCTCCAAATCACAAAAGGTTTACATTTTTGGATTCAGAATAAAAAATCATGACTGATCGTACATGGCCAAAAATTTTGGGCAAGTTTTGAGTCCTTAGGAGGTCAAAAACATTCACCAAATGACCTTTTTGTCCCTATTTTGACACACAGGAAGCAGTCTTGGGAGATTGAGGTTTTGGAGAGGCAAATGGGAACCAAATTGAAAAATTATAGTTGGGTTGGAAAGTAGACTCAAATAAATTTCTAACTAGCTATTCTGCGCCCAATTTGGACACTGAGAAGGCCTCCAAAAGTCCCCCGCAAAAAAGTGCCACGCACAGGCTCTATGCGCCGCGCCCGTGGCGCGACGCTTATGATAATGAGCTCCAAATTGCAAAAAATATATATTTTTGGATTCGGCATGAAAAATCATGAATGATGGTACATGTCCAAGAAATTTGGACAAGTTTTGAGTCCCCAGACCTCTCCATCTGTTGTTTGGGTGGAAATGCAACGCTGACAAACGGTTGGCTCTTCGACTTCAGTTCATTAATGATGATTGAACGAGTCCCTATCTTCAAATCGATTTTCTTTCCCACCTCTGAGGTTATTTATGGTATTGAAAATCATTTGTAAAGGGTTGGAATTTCTGGGAATAGCATGGAGAAAAAACCCAGCATTCTCATTGTACAGTTTTGGCTTGGAGATTAATAGAATGATGCAACTATGATTCATGAGATCCTTATGGTGTGAGTTTAGCAATGTGTTTTCTTTTCTATGTGTCATATGTACTTTTTTATGTTTACCCTCCACTCATAATCATTTCTGATTGAATGCTCTTAAGTAGGAAAGGTAGAATCCAGTTTATGCTCTGCGTTGTAAAGCATTCATATTTTGTGCATCTTCTTCTGTCTGAAAAGGATTCATGTGTATGCCCTTTTTAGCTTTTCTTAACAGTCTTTCCACTCCATTTTATTTAAATCTGATTGCTAAACCTCCTGCCTATCTCTCCTCACGAAATATTCTATGTCTTTGATTTAATTTCCCGGCTCATGCGGTCCTTTGGCCCCACACAACCCAGAAAATTCTGTCATTTAAAAAATCGCCTTTTCCATATCTATTTACTAGCCTAAAATCAATATTTCATTTTGAGTCATCTTAGAATTTATTGTGTATTTTTGCTGAGTGTGACCTAGAGAGAGCCCTCTCCTGTTCTGGTAGGGCTAGCTACCAGACTAAGCGTGGTTTTCAGTTACCCTGAATTTTGCCTTCTTTCAACCTAAGGCAGATTTAGGTGCTAACATAGTGGCGACCATACTGGGGAACGAAAATGGTTTGCTTGAAGATTGTTTTGCCCCAGTACATATCTCAAGTTCAGAGCTGATTGTTGATGGTGAATAGCAATTAGACATAAGAAGGTTGAAATCATTCACCTGGCGACTCCATTCGCTGAAGAATCCAGCAATCAATCCTTCATGGTGACTCCACTGCAGAGAGATCAGTAGCTTTGAGATTTTCAAAATGGAGTGGGTTGCAAGAAGATGCGCACCCATGAGCCGAGATCACATCCCAGGTTTTCCAAATAAATTTCCGAAAGTAGATTGGTCAAGGAATCTGCCTACGTTTAAAGATGATGGTAAGAAGGACACTGCTTTACATCTAGTTTGATTTCACATGCATATTCGCAAGTTGAAGGTTGATTATCCTGAAGATTGCTTGATGAAGATATTCCTGGCCACTCTGGCAGGTAAAGCCCAATCTTGGTATGAAAGTTTTCTGCCTGCTTGTATTTACTGTTTAAAGGATTTTCATGCCCTGTTCATTGAAAAATATCAAGAATCTTATCCATCATTAAATCTAGTTCATGATTGTTGAAAACATGCTTCTACTTTTATTGAAAGCCTTGAAAAATACTATGAGGATGATAATTTTATGGATGATGAGATCATGGAAGCCTTGTACCAGAATCCATTTCAGCAAAATGAAGAGAAACTAAGGGAGTCCCATCAAGATGCTCAGGAAACGTTGCAGCAGAATTAAGATCTTTGTACGGTGGAAAATGAAGGAATTTTGCATCTTGACAGTCAACATGAATTACATGAAATAGATCAGCAGGTTGAAGAGTTCCATATGGCTGAAAGTGATGAAAGAAAAAGTGTCGGTTTAGATCTATCCATAGAAGAAGACAGCATACAAGGAAGTCCAGTTCTAATTCCAGAATGTGATAATGTCAAGTCACCCATTTCAAATTCAAATTCAGATTGTGATGACCAAGAAAACCTTGTACTAAGTCCCATGAAAGAGAACTCTGTTGCTGAAATCATCTGGGATGAAGAAGACAGAGTTTTGGATCTGAATGTTCTCATGTCAGCAGAACACAGTCTTCATGAAGAGGTAACCCAGTCAACTCATGAACAGCAAGATGACATCATTGCTCAAGCAAGTAAAAAAGTTCCTCTGGATGAATTTATGGTAGATGATAGAAATGTTAGTGTTAGGTTTCAAAAAACATCTGAAGTTGCTTTTCTCATGATTGATGAATGTGATGAATGTAATGAGAATCTGGTTGTCATATCGTATGAAGATGACCTACCATATATTCAGACTTCAGCAGACCAAACTATTCAAGATTCCCTTTCAGATTCTTCCTCACATGTCTCATGTTTTGAAATGTTTTTTGAAGAGGAAATCTGCTCATCCACTTGTTCAAAAAATTTTGAGGACCAAGACCATACTTTTTCTGAAGAACATTATGAAGGAAGATCAGCATCAAAAGAAAAAGACATCTTGTTTCCTAAACATGAGGTAAATCTTCATGTTTTTCATGATCCAATGGCAAATATGTTGCAGTCAGTAGTGAAGGTGATTATTGCAATATTCAGTGATGAAGGAGATCATGGTCGACTGTGTTTTTGGATGCCCAGTTACCAGTATTTGTTGTTGACCATGAGATCTGATCAGGAGAATCAATCAAGAAGGCATCTTCTTGATTGGTTATATTGGAAGACACATTACACATGATTGTACATATTTCATTAATATGCAGGTGGTTGTCATCATAATTTGAAACCCTCGAATCTTGATGGACTGTTGCCATTGAATAATTTTTGTCAGTTCTTGTTTTAGTTAAGTTAGTCATGAGTCATTTCCTTTTGCATTGAGTCAGTTTTTTCAGTCATGTTGGTTTCACAATTAATGTCGGTTTAAGTCAAGTTCTAGTCAATAAATGTGTCAAAGTCTTGTGTTGTTTGTCGAAATAATGATTCCATAGCCCAATGGACGAAGGCATTGTCTGCTCACCCAAAGATCTGCAGTTCTCGGCACCTCCAAGGAGCTGGAGCTACCATCCCCCATTGGAGCCAATGTTAGAGTTGGTCTTTTCAGTCCTCTGTCAGAGATCAAAACTCTTTCTGCATCTCATTTTTAGGTGTCTCTCTCCATTCACTCCATTGCATTCCGCTAGAGGCATGCCATAATCTGACGGAAGGGTCTTGTCAATTCATTCCCCTCATGTCTCGTACCTGCTGGCTTAGGTCTTTTCATCAAAGTTATTAAAATCCATGACATTCACTGTTTGATATTTTAATGGACAATACTCATTTCAGTCATTAGGTCTAGGGTTTTCAAATTGTTGTTCTCAAAGTGCTTCAATAATACTTACAGGCCAAAGGAAGGTCCAATAATTCACTAAAATGATGTTTCTGAGCAATAAAAGATGAATTTTGGAAAAACAAGAGAGGTTTTTGTCCAAAATAGGCCAAGGAAGAAAACCTCCTTCACTTTTTACACAGGTGTCATGGTTTTATAGAAATGTCAAAAATACAATTGCCTCGGGAGAATTGATGCACCTCTAAAGTGACCTTGGGAAAATCAAGTTTTCTCCTAGAGTGGTTAGCCAAATGACTTGCTTGATGAGTAAAATGCTAATTATACACAAATATATTTCCAATGAGCTATCATGAGCTCAATTTGGAGTTGAGTAACACCTTCAAAATTTGACCGCAACAGCACTCTGCCTTGAGGCAGCCTCACTGGGCACATTTTGACCAATCTTGGGAGATTTGATTTTTGACAGCAAAAATGAACTCAAAATTGAAAAATTCAAGTTGTATTGGAAATTAGACTCAAATACCTTTCCAACGGGCTATCCTGCGCCCAATTTGGACACCGGGAAGGTCTCCAAAAGTCTCTTGCAAAAAACACTATGCCCAGGCTCTATGCGCCGCGCCACTGGCATGGCGCTTATGATAGGGAGCTCCAAATCACAAAATGTTTACATTTTTGGATTCAACATGAAACATCATGACTGATGGTACATGCCCAAGAAGTTTGGGCAAGTTTTGAGTCCTCAGGAGGTCAAAAACACTCACCAAATGACCTTTCTGCCCCTATTTTGACACATAGGAAGAAGTCTTGGGAGATTGAGGTTTTGGAGAGGCAAATGGGAACCAAATTGAAAAATTCTAATTGGGTTGGAAATTAGACTAAAATACCTTTCCAACGAGCTATCCTACACCCAATTTGGACACCAGGAAGGCCTCCAAAAGTCCCCTGTAAAAAAGTGCCATGCATAGGCTCTACGTGCGCGGCGCTTATGATAGGGAGCTCCAAATTGCAAAAAAATTATATTTTTGGATTCGGCATGAAAAATCATAAATGATGGTACATGGCTGAGAAATTTGGACAAGTTTCGAGTCCCCAGACCTCTCCATCTATCATTTGGGTGGAAAATGCAACGCTGGAAAACGGTTGGCTCTTCGACTTCAGTTCATTAATGATGATTGAACGACTCCCTATCTTCAAATCGATTTGCTTTCCCACCTCTGAGGTTATTTATGGTATTGAAAATCATTTGTAAAGGGTTGGAATTTCTGGGAATAGCGTGGAGAAAAAACCCAACATTCTCATTGTACAGTTTTGGCTTGGAGATTAATAGAATGATGCAGCTCTGATTCATGAGATCCTTGTGGTGTGAGTTTAGCAATGTGTTTTCTTTTCTATGTGTCATATGTACTCTGTTATGTTTACCATCCACTCATAATCATTTCTGGTTGAATGCTCTTAAGTAGGAAAGGTAGAATCCAGTTTATGCTCTGCCTTGTAAAGCATTCATATTTTGTGTATCTTCTTCTGTCTGAAAAGGATTCATGTGTATGCCCTTTTTAGCTTTTCTTAACAGTCTTTCCACTCCATTTTATTTAAATCTGATTGCTAAACCTCCCGCCTATCTTGCCTCACGAAATATTCTGTGTCTTTGATTTAATTTCCCAGCTCATGCGGTCCTTTGGCCCCACACAACCCAGAAAATTCAGTCATTTAAAAAATCGCCTTTTCCATATCTATTTACTAGCCTAAAATCAGTATTTCATTTTGAGTCATCTCAAACTTTATTGTGTATTTTTACTGAGTGTGACCCAAAGAGATCCCTCTCTTGTTCTGGTAGGGCTAGCTACCAGACTAAGCATGGTTTGTGGTTACCCTGAATTTTGCCTTCTTTCAGCCTAAGGCAGATTTAGGTGCTAACAGGTTGGCATTGATGTCAACCTGCTTATGGTGGCTCTCATGATGAAGTTATTTGATGTTCTAGGATCTTATGTTCCTTGCAATAGTTTGGCCATCTAGGCCTCTTACTCCTTACTATTGTAGAGATAGTAGTATCTTATGTTGGTGAGTTCTAGCTGATTGGATCAATGTTTCAATATTGTTATGATGTCCACTACTCATATCTGAAGTTGAGTTGCAAATGGTGTTGTGTAACAAGGTGTTGAAGTGCATGTTATGAGGTTCTATAGATGACTACTTTGGGATGGATTCCTGAGGTGAACAGAGGTTGAAATTTTATTCATGAGACTTATCACAGATTTGGAAAAGTCTTACAGATGTTGGATAAGGTAAGCAAGAAGTTGGAGGCAACTCTAAGTTGGATTTTTTGGATTTTTACCATCCTCTACCCCAACTACATGTAGCTAATATTGTGCATGTGGTTGAAGGGCTCCATCGGCATGGAAGAAGGCTTATCCATGTGGTTAAAACCAAAATCCAGTAGAATTGTGCATGTCGTTGTGGTTTGGACTGGAAATACCTCTAGATTCCTCGCGCATCTAAGTAATTTTGCGTGATCGACACAAGTTAATTGCTCATGGTTTTACATAGAAGCTTATAATTTACTAAATATACAAGGTGTTACACTAAAAAATGTCACCTTGACTACTTACAGTTAGTATGGCTCAAATCAACAGTCATGCTACCCTCTTAGGCAAGTCTCATGCCTCTGTTATCCATCTCAAACTCAAAGAAGAGAGAAAGTCTTGTAAAAACTATGTTTATCTCTGGGGTCGCAGGTTCTCTCTAGCCTTACCTGCGGGGACGCGGACCTTGTTCACAAAATATGCGTCCATGGACGCTCTGTATGTTAAGGGACAGGTGCGTCCCTCTGTAAAAGGCAAAATGCGCGAGTTTTATCTTGAAAAAGTTACTTGTGGTTACTTCTAGAACATTCTAGAGGTCGGTTTGATGAAATGGATGCGCCTCCAGTTGGTTCATGTATCTCTATTAAGGGGGAACTTATCCCATCAATAAGGGAGCTATCCCACCCATAGAGGGGGATGATCCCATTGATAGTGGACCTGAATAACCTCTTTACAACACTATAAATAAAGGCATTGAGCCAGAAGGAGAAGAGGTTGGAGCTATACATTTTCTTTGGGTAAATGCTGCAGGATTTAGGTCTTCCATTAGAACCTTTGTGAGGAGAGATTGTCTTTACATGATTCTACTTGGAAGTGGGTGAGCTTTGTCAAGTGGATCTCAGTATCCTCAACCTGTTACGAGTCAATACCCTGGAATGTTAACATGGGATCCGTCACAGGGTCAACAGATGTCGCAACCAAGTATACAGTCGATACCTCAAGCAGGACAACCTGCAGTTCCTGGTCCACCCCAGCAACCGCAACCTGTCCAGTCAAGTGTTCAAACCCCTGTAACTTCTGTAGTTACTCAGCTGCCAATTGCACCTGGTACTCCACCTCACACGGCTGTAGCAACTACCGCTTCATCTACCATGCTTACTTCTGGAGTATCGGCAGCTCCGGTTTCTACTGTCCCTGTAACCACTCCTCAGACATCTGTACCGTTGTCTGGACCCACGGTTCAAACCACAGTCCAGATGCCTGTAGGCCAACCTGGTACAAGTACGGTTGTTACTACTCAACCTCAATTTGTTCAACCTCCGTACCAGGGACAGTATCAACCTGGGCAAGCTGCCCAACAACCGGTTTACCAGTATCAACCGTATCCTGGGTACACTTATCAACCACCTCAACAACCCCAGTACGGTCCGGTTAATCCTGGTTTTCCAGGAGGATATAATATCCCAAATGCGACTCCTGTTCCTAGTTATCCTGGATATCCTCCTCCTGGGGCTGGTATTGTGACTCAGAGTTTTAGAGATCCTAACCGGCAGTTACCGTTTATTGCGACTTTAGATTTACCCGACTTGACGCGCCTAACGAACGATCCAATTCAATATCTTCCGTTCTGGCCGCCAATGCCAAATAAGTTGCCCAGCGATATACCCAAGTTCGAAGGTAAGTCTGGAGAGGATCCGTCTAATCACGTGATGACTTACCACCTCTGGTGTGCATCAAATTCCATCTCAGATGATTCCATCCGCTTACGTCTTTTCCAGCGTACACTCATTGGTCTCGCAGCCAAGTGGTACATTGAGTTACCACGGGCCTCTTTTTACAACTTTAGCCAGTTAGCTACCTCGTTCTTAACTCATTTTCAGTTACCAGTCAGATACGATAATGGTACAGAATTATTAACTTCGCTAAAACAATCGACATCCACGTACATTTCTGATCACATCCATGAGTGGAGACGTCGAAGGAGATTAGTGAAAGTTTTTATCCCGGACCAAATCTTAGCTGAATGGTTTGTCAAATCATTATTACCAAGAATTACTGAAGATGTAGCTAAGGCCGGCGTAGTTACTGAGGAGCAAGTCATTGCTCAGGCACAATACCTTGACTTAGTTTACACTCAGTCGGGTACGTTACACGAGAAAATTCCGGATCTTCCAAAGTCAAACCAAATCGCTGCTGCTCCTTCGGGATCTCATGCCGCTGATGGTATGATTGGTATCGTGACTACGAAGAGTAAGAAGAAGTCTTCCAAGGCCTCCAATACTCCAATTATCACTTTGCCTGATTCTCCGACAGGAGAGTCTTCTCCTCCTGAACTTACCGCCGACATTCACGCTGTAGAGTCATCTACGGCCAAATCCAAAAACGGTGGAAAGAAGAAAGGAAAGAAGAAGGCTAAAGCAGACAAGGCTCCAAAGGAGAAAACGGAAAAGTCGGAAACCAATGACGAAAAGCGCAAACCTCGATATCCTTGTCTTATTTGTGAAGAAGATCATTTTACGAGAGACTGCCCTCATCGGGCCGAGGTAGTGAAAATAGTCAAAGGTTCTCCCACTCCTGCTGTGTTAAAAAATCCATTTCCAGAGCAGGAGAATAAGATGATAGGTTCTTCTTCGAATGCCAGTGAAGAACCCATTTTGATGATGTCTCATGTCAGGATTGCGACTCGATCGCAAGATTATGGTAGTAAGGCTCCTGTTGATGGTAAGGAAGCAGAATCTTCTCACTCTAACTCATCAACCTCAGCTCCTGGTTCCGATCCACTACAGATCGAAAAACCTAACCCAGACTTAGTGATTAAGCCGCCCGCCAAGGGTGTACTTCGAAGGTCTGCTTTCAATCCACATGCGAGAGCAGCCCAGAATTACAACATTGTTGAAGACTTAGCTGTTTCACCTTCAGCAATGTCGGCACTCGAAGTGCTGCAATCATGTCCAGCGCAACGAAAATTGCTTTTGTCGGCTATTGGAGCTGTCGATGTTCAGGACCCGAACCTAATGATCTTTGATCTAGAAAGTAGTACACCGCGTCTCCCCCATCAAATGGCTTTCCAAATTCCAGTGATAGTCAAAAACAGGCCTATTCATCGGACTGTGATTGATGAGGGAGCTTCTACGTGTATTATGTCGATTCAATGTTGGAGATCGCTTGGTTCTCCTTCGTTGAACCAATCCCCCACCATCCTTAAGGCCTTTGATGGCTGTGGGTTCCGTCCGTTTGGTATTCTACAAGAATTGCCTATAGGGGTCGAAGGTAAAACCGTTAGTCTGGATGTGGAAGTGGTTGATGCCCCTCTAGACTACAACCTTCTTTTGGGTCGAAGTTGGTCATATGCTATGACAGCGGTCGTGTCATCGGTCTTCAGAGTCATTAAGTTTCCACATAACGGTAAGATCGTGACTATTGATCAGCTGACATACTTTTCATCCGACCCAACCTCTTTAGAAACTATCCAGCATGTTGGCAAAACGACAATCCCTTATAGGGACATTGGTGTAGGTTTAGTTAAGGATTCCGGTTTACTGGGAACTTTTCCTCTCCCTCCACTCAATGCAGACCCTTCGTTTGCAACAATTCATATGATCACGTCAGAAAACATTATTTATGATGATCCTTGGTATGTTCCCTCTGACTCTGAGCTAGACTCACTCGGTGATGTTATGCCGTTGAGTCCGTATGAGATTGCTTATGAAGCTCTTATGTCTTTTACCGACTTTCATTCAACCGAAACCGACCAAATGAATGTGGTCAGTGAGGAGTCACTTTTCACCTCACCCTTAGAACGGATAACGTTTCCCGAAGAAGTGTCATCTGACGAACAACTTCGCGAAATCCTAAGTGTAGACGATCTACCATGGGAAGATCTCCATCACAGATCTTCGTTTTTACCTAAGGATGATGCATTTGAAAACGATTTTTCATCTATCTTTACCGCTGAATATGTCAAAGACGCTCAGGATCCAACGAAACATTTTGATTCAGAGCTGAATTTAGGGAATATTTCTCGTACAATTCCCATTGATATTTCAGTGAAGCCCGGAATCGAGGAGAACATTCATATAGGTGCCGCATGTACTGAAGAAGAAATCCAAACTTACAAGGCCCTATTCCAAGAATTCCGCGACGTGTTTGCCTGGTCTTACGAGGAAATGCCGGGAATTGATCCTGCCATTGTTGTTCATGAAATCAAAACCTACCCGGATGCTAAACCCATTCGGCAACGGTTGCGTCAGATTCACCCTCGAAAAGCAGCTGCAATTAAAGCAGAAGTCGAAAAGCTGTTGAAAGCAGGTTTCATTTATCCGATCCCGTTAACGGATTGGGTATCGAATATTGTTCCCGTCAATAAAAAACAAGGAACAATAAGAATCTGTATCGACTATAGGGATATCAATCGAGCTTTTCCAAAAGACAACTATCCTACGCCTTATATCGATCAAATCATTGATGATTGTGCCGGAAGTGAGATGTTTTCCTTCATGGATGGTTTCTCAGGCTATAATCAAATCAATATTCTACCTGCCGATCAACCAAAAACGGCATTCATTTGTCCATGGGGGACATTTGCTTATTGCAAATTACCTTTTGGGCTTAAGAACGCCGGCGCTACTTTTCAACGGGCAATGTCTTATGCATTTCATGACATCAAGCACATTGTGCAACCCTATCTCGATGATTTGCCTGCTCATTCTTTACAACGAGCTGATCACCTTGTCCACCTACGAGCAATCTTTATGAGGTGTAGGCATTATCGAATTCGGTTGAATCCCCACAAGTGTGTTTTCTGTATAGAAACAGGTCGATTGCTGGGATTTGTTGTTTCAAAAGCCGGCATTCGCGTCGATCCCTCGAAAGTCGAGGCTATCATCAAATTGCCTCCTCCTTCGAGTTTGCGCCAACTCCAAAGTTTGCAAGGGAAAGCGAACTTTTTACGCCGATTCATCCCAAACTACGCCGAGGTCACTAAAGGTTTTACACGGTTGTTGAAACAGAACACACAATTCTTTTGGGACGAGATTGCCCAACAATCTTTTGATGCACTGAAACACGCGTTGACCCATGCACCGTTATTGCATCCTCCCAACTACAACCAGGACTACTTCTTATACCTCGCAGCTTCGCATTCCACCATTGGAATGGTGTTAGTTCAAGAAGATGAATTCAAAGCAGAGCATGTGATATATTATCTTAGTAGAACCTTAAATCCCACTGAGTTAAAATATTCGCATGTGGAGAAATTGGCCCTGGCAGCCGTTCAAGCTGTCCAGCGTTTTCGTCACTACATTCTTCTCCGCAAGACTACAGTTATTTCGGATTGCAACCCTATGATTTATATTTTGACAAAACAACTGCTAGGGGGCAAGTACTCTAAATGGATTGTTATCCTGCAAGAGTTCGACTTGGAGTTCGAGAAGTCCAAGTCTAAGAAATCTTTAGTTTTTGCGGAATTGATGTGTGATTTCCCGAGTGCTGACACAGAGACTGTGGCAGAGGAGTCCATTGTGGACGAATCTTTGTTTCTTATTAGCACTTTAGATCCGTGGTATGGGGATATAATCATCTATCTCCAAACCCAAACCTTTCGGCCTGAAGCTTCCAAGGAAGACCGTCGAAAAATTCGGTTTCGATCCCAGCAATACAGAATTATTGGAGATACACTTTATCGCCGGGGGGCAGACTTAGTTTTTCGACGTTGTTTAACTCACGAAGAGGCTGAGAGAGTTTTGAATGATTGTCACTCTGGAGCATGTGGCGGTCATATGTCTGGGTATGCCACAGCTCAGAAGGTGTTGCGCGCTGGCTATTTCTGGCCGTCTATGTTTAAAGATTGTATCCTTGCTGTCAGAACATGCCACAACTGTCAAGTGTTTGATCGAAAGATGCGCGCTCCACCTGCTCCTCTCCACCCTATAATTGCCGCTGGTCCATTCGCCAAATGGGGCATTGACTTTATTACTTGTAACCCTCACTCGGCCGGGGGGCATGCGTATATCATCCTCGCGGTTGATTATTTTACAAAATGGGCCGAGGCGATGCCTACATTCGACGCAAGCGGCAAGACAGCTGCAGTTTTCGTATTCAATCATATCATAACTAGGTTTGGTGTCCCACAAGCAATCATTACTGACCATGGGAGCCATTTTCGAAACGTCATGATGACTGAGCTTACAAGCCAGCTTGGTTTGCGCCACGATAGCTCTACTCCTTATTATCCGCAAGCCAACGGTTTGGTTGAGTCAATCAACAAAGTTCTAGTCATCATGATTCGACGGATCATTGGTATCCATCGAACGAATTGGCATAACATGTTATTTTCGGCGCTATGGGCATATCGAACTTCAGTGAAAAATTCAACAGGTTTCACCCCTTTCCAGCTAGTTTATGGCTTAGAAGCTGTGTTACCTATTGAATGCGAAATCCCATCACTTCAAATGGCTGTCGAATTACTTCCAGCTACTTCCGAAGAGGAGAAACGGTTATTATACTTGGCTAAATTAGATGAGACTCGACGTGACGCTACTTTAGCTATCGAGACTCACGCGAAACGAATGAAAGCTCAGTACGATAAAAATGTAACCCCTCGAAGTTTTTCGGAAGGAGACCTAGTACTATTATATGATCAAGCTAACGATAAGCTAGGTGCCGGAAAATTCGTTCCCATGTGGCATGGGCCCTACATTGTAAAGCGAAAGCTAGCAAAAGGGGCTTATGAGTTAGTTGATTTTGATGGGGACTCTTTGGGTAAACCCAGAAATGGACTTTACCTAAAGAGGTATTATGCTTAAAATGATGGGTATGGAGAAATTTTTAGATAGGTTAGATTTTCTTTCTAGCTAGCAAGTGTGTTAGTTTAGTCAGTGTGCTTAGCTTAGCAAGTGTGGTTTTTCGTCATTATTCTGGCTTATCTTGGTTTTACTCTTGATATTGTAGATGTCGACGCCTCTCCAAACATACATTGGATTTGCTGATGGTGCTTGTCGTAGTACACGGAATATCTCTTCCGCAGCTTGGGTTATCTATTCGCCCTCTGACGAGTTAGTTTCTATGCATGGGGTAAGCCTCGGTCAAACAACGAATAACATTGCAGAATACAGTGCAGTGGTTGAATTATTATCCGAATCTATTTCATTTGGAATTCGACGTTTGATAGTGAGGTTAGATTCTGAACTTGTTGTATTACAGCTTAATAGAGTTTATGCCATTAGAAATCCTGTGTTATTAAGGTTGTTTTTGAGAGTGCGTCTCTTGGAACGTGAATTTGATTACATTGAATATCAACATATTCCAAGGTCTTTGAATACATTAGCAGATGCAATTGCTTCTCGAATGTTGGACAGACATTTACGATAATCATGCAAGTAAATTTAAAAACATTTCATCACATATGTTAAACAAGATAAGCCGGTAATAGTGATATATATAGATAGAAGTGTGTCAAAAAATATATACATCGTCTTCGATCATAGGTTTAAAACACCTTATGATCGGCAAAATGATAGTACAAAAGTCAAAAATGTCACATGTGACTACAAAAGTGACTAGTCAATCACTGGTGGTGCTCTCTGTACGACACCACTGCGTGGGCTACCTTACGCAAAAAACTCCTAAACGGTCCAGGGACCGCGACTACGAAGCGCTGAAGCCTGATAGGAATGTCATCCATAGTAGTCTCAGGTATATCTGCCGTGAGACGCTCTAGATCATGCTCCAACTCAGCTAGTACTTCTGCTGTCGCATCCTGTGGGGCCGGTACCGGTGCAGCTGGATGTAGTCTATCATAAGGCCGGAGGTTGGCTGGACGCTGTGGACCAACATCTGCATTTTGAAAGATTTACTATTAGTTTTGAGACGATATATATAAAAAATACAAAAAATACATAACTAGAAAACTTGTGAAAATAAAAGTACCTCTGTCATCCCATTGTTCTCCCTGTGGAAGAACCATGTCCGGATCACCTCTGAAATCCATTCCGGCATACGGAAAGTCCTGTATCACAAAAAGCTGGCCCTCTAACCAGTCAAAATAACTATCTGAGAATCGAACTACTGTCGCGCCCTCGTCAGGATGCCGGGCCATCACCGCAACCCATCGTATCAGCTTTGGCTGCTGGGGACCCAAGATATCAACAGTGAGTTGCTGAGGGATCAGCATTGGAATTCTCTCCAAGGCAAAGCTCACGACTATAGGCCCATATCCAAAAGTCTTTAGTCGTCCGTTCTTTGCCTTGGTCAGTTGGCTCTTCATATGAGCCGACACAGCTTCACACCAGTTGAAAATGGTGCCTTGGTAACAGTCAATTGCCATCCGCATTTGGGATCCGGAAGCAATGTGTAAAGCGGCCGCGCCGCAAATTCTGGTAACCGTGAACGCTATGACTTTGAGTTCCGGCAGAGTGATGTGTTTTATCTCTATGCCTTTTGAATGGTGAGCCCCAGGTGTGCACCAATTCTCGCGGAGACTATCAAGGGATTGGCCACCCGGCCTAGTCCCCGCAAGACTGAGTTGCTCACCTCTGTTTGGCAAGCCAGTGAGAAAGTATACATCCGAGGGCTCTATCTCGAGCTGGTGCCCTCCTATGTAAAAGCATTGTTCTTGTACGTTCCATCGCTCAACCAGCCATTCCAAGAATCTTACCTGGCCCCTCATGCCCGGTATGGTCCAATATTTGTATAATCCGCATGCTCTTAGGGCATCCAGGGAAGGTTGATGATTTATTGCAGCTTCATCTTCCTCTACATGCTCTCTTTCTCTCCAGTCTAACATGATTAATGCCCTGCATATCAAAAATAGCAATTAGAAATTGATTTGGGAATTTTTGGTGGTTTTTTGAGAGAGTTGGGGTTTTGAAATGCGCGTTTCTCGGAGGACGCACCCCGGCTTTGTAGCACAGGGCGCCCGGACGCAGCTGGCCTGAAGGCGGGCTGCGTCTTCCGACCGTTTCCCCGTATGAGAAAAAGTCGGGGGACGCAGGTCACCCGAAGGGCACCTGCGTCCGCCGAGAGGCGCATTCCAAAACCAAAACCCCCCCAAAAAATGAAACTAAAACCTAAAAATTGATTCTAAACGGATAGAAATGCAGAGTAGGATGTGTAAAATACCTGGATGAGACGGCGTTCGATTCCAACGGTCAGATTTTCCGCAGCGACCACGGGAAGTTTCTTGTCAAAAGCTCCTTTTTCAACCTCAACAGTGAAACGGTAAAAATGACATGGTAAAAGGTCTTTTTATAGGTTTTTTGGATGAATTAGTTCATTTTTTACCATGAAAAGATGTTTTTGAATGTATTTTTGCCTATTTTAAACAGGTATGAGTAATGTGTCGCTTTTGTGCAGGACAAAGGGATTTCGAGGGAAATTGTAATTTTTCACAAACAAAATTTCAGAGTCATCTTTTAAGCCCTTTTCTGACTCCTAAAACATGAAAAGATCGCCGAGTGTTTCTTTTTCACTCGTTAAAACGGAATTAAAAGACGGTCCCCTTTTAGCTCTTTTTTGACCGCAAAATCAGGAAAAGATTGCCGGGTTTTTGTCGTTTCGAACTCGATAAGGAAATAAAACGACGTGTCCTTGATCGCTTTTTACTTTTCAGGTTAACGACACTATTATGAAAGTACTCCTTGGTCGCAAGATCAAGCGGTTCCCCCAGGTATTATTTTATACTTTTTCGGGCTTGAGGGACACAAATATACGAAAAAGTTCAACGTGGAGTCTCCTTTAGTTTTTTCAGACTCTCTAAAATTGAAAAACGCCGAGTTTCTCCTATACTGGGCTCGTTAAACTTTTACAGTAGAGGACCTGTTCAATTACAAACAGGAACGAACCACTCCTTCCTAGGGTTCGAATTTAAACTAGGTTGGACTCGTCCGAAGGATGAGCTTATAATCAAGCATATGTTATCCTCCTCAAGCTTGTTAAAAATAAAGAGGTACTTGCCAGAAATGGTGGGGGAAAAGAGAGAAGAATGAACCTGTTTGTCACCTTTAGTCTCAGAAGAAACTTTATTACCACTCTTGAACACGACACTTTTCATTCACCTGGGTTGGGAAATCTTTTACCTCACAGTTGACCAAATCACTTTGAAAGTCTTTAACCGGGTTCCAGGGGTTAACTTTGAGTTATACGTCACCAAGCCATCTGTTGTGTCGTTATGTGTTCAAGAGGTCTGCAAGCAAAAACTTTCATCTGCAAAATACTTGTCATCCATTTGACCATCCCTGAGTCAGTCCTTACAGCAACATTTCTTCAACTTGAACAATGATTTCGTGTTGCGGGCTTGCCTGCAACGGGTCGCTTTCTATCGACATCGACACATTATCTAGAAAGATGACTTAGGAATCGACAGTACCTTGAAGTCTGCATGCATCAATGGCAGGTTTCTCGCCTTTGACGTCAGTTTACATCATTGACTTTCGATCAGAGGATTCCGTGAAGTGTTCGACATCAAAACATCTATTCACATTTCACGGGTTGTGCTTGGTACTTTGAGAACCATTGACATTACTGGTGGTTTCTCTCACGCTTGTTAACAGTTTACATCATTGACTGGTAATCAAGTGGTTTCTACCATGTTCGACATCGAATCATTTAATCACATGGCTAGAATCGTGCCAATTCGGGAAGTAGAAGTGAAGACCCTGGATCTAGTTTCTACCATCCAGGCTGCGAGGAGTTTTGTATTCATTATCTATGTAGACTAATCATAAACAGATGGCTGCGTCCATACTGTGTCTACAAAAGTCTATAAAAATGATGTACTGCAAGATCATTCCTGTATCAGAATAGTTAGTCCATTAGTTAAAGTTTTGAATCTGAGTATGGGAATGCCTACCTCAGTGATGATATAATCTTATCCATGTATTTTGTGTTGAAAATTGCAGGTTCCAACCAGGCCATCCACAAGGCAATCCTTGAAATGATAAAGCGCTTCACCCTTCCTAGAATTACAAAACCCTATTCTATTCCAGGCTTCGCACTTTAGGGGGCAATCTGTTACACTAAAAAATGTCACCTTGACTACTTACAGTTAGTATGGCTCAAATCAATAGTCATGCTACCCTCTTAGGCAAGTCTCATGCCTCTGTTATCCATCTCAAACTCAAAGAAGAGAGAAAGTCTTGTAAAAACTATGTTTATCTCTGGGGTCGCAGGTTCTCTCTAGCCTTACCTGCGGGGACGCGGACCTTGTTCACAAAATATGCGTCCATGGACACTCTGTATGTTAAGGGACAGGTGCGTCCCTCTGTAAAAGGCAAAATGCGCGAGTTTTATCTTGAAAAAGTTACTTGTGGTTACTTCTAGAACATTCTAGAGGTCGGTTTGATGAAATGGATGCGCCTCCAGTTGGTTCATGTATCTCTATTAAGGGGGAACTTATCCCATCAATAAGGGAGCTATCCCACCCATAGAGGGGGATGATCCCATTGATAGTGGACCTGAATAACCTCTTTACAGCACTATAAATAAAGGCATTGAGCCAGAAGGAGAAGAGGTTGGAGCTATACATTTTCTTTGGGTAAATGCTGCAGGATTTAGGTCTTCCATTAGAACCTTTGTGAGGAGAGATTGTCTTTACATGATTCTACTTGGAAGTGGGTGAGCTTTGTCAAAGTAGAGGAAAACACTTGATGGACCCTGGGAGGAACTTGCACAACACCAAGGCCAGGTTGTAAGAGTTTCTTTGTTTCGTTATTAATACAAACTGGTTTATTTTTCTCAATAGCTTGTGTTAATGAGTTATTTCATGTGTTCCTTGGTCTGCATGTTGAATATATGTTTTATTATATGAAATGCAAGTGCTTGGTAATTGTTTGATTGTTTGTGGTTGCAGGAATTGACTTGAAGGAGGAGCTCATCCGGATCGTCAAGAACGGACTTCAACAACAGCGTTTTGGAATAAGGTAAGCCTAAACACTTGTAGTTTTCATATTGTAAAAGGTGTATTTAGAGAAAGATCACTCCATTTTGTCTTGTTTGTCATTAGAACGTCTTAGACTTCTAGGAAGGTCAGTCGTGTCCGCACCCTTGACAGATTCCGTGTGACACAAGGTAGAATAAAGTTTGAGGTGTGAATGATTTGATGGAGTGAGTAGTGGAGATGATGGATTGATATGTTTAAATAGAAGAGCAATAAAACAGTTTTGTGTCAGATAGTACACCTAGTGACATGCAGAGGTAATGTAGAAGCTGGAAGTCGAGCTTCTAAAATGATATAAATTCACAGAAGCATATAACAGAGATCATGGAGTGAGGGGACTCATTGAGAGGGAAGCTATTGTTATAATGAGGAAGGATTTGTTTTGTTGATTGTGATAGAGTTTGTAGATCTTGCAATAGAGGATATTAAGAGGAAAAATATTCATTTGATTATGTTTGTGTAGCAAAATTATCAATGTAAAGTTAAAGTGATGGCCTCTTCTATGTAGTAGCTAACATGTTGTGATTTCAAAGATTAAAAGCTTGATCATAGTGGAGATGATAAGAGTGCATCTCCTTGGTTATATGGTTGACTTATTTGTGTTTGTACGGACAGAGAATTTACATTTATGGCTATAGCAGTGTTTCATGTTTCATATGGATATTTTAGATTTCATGATTGAGTTTGTGCATCTAGATTATTTGTAGCTAGTGTATTGAGGAAATGTGAGTTGAGGATGGTGTGTAGATGTGAGAGAGAGTTATGTATTAAGTTGATTTGCAACTAATATATTTGCAAAGTTGTTGATGGTGCAGTGATTGATGCATTGTTTGAGCAAAAAGTGTTGTCTTGTATTATGAGTTTTTTATTAATTCATATGAATATGTTGTTGATGTGATGTTCATGTTGAGCAACTCAAGGGTTCTAGTTTGAAAATGCATGAAATGTGAACCACATAGAGGAGTGGAGTGGGGGCTCTGGCAAAACAAGTATTGAGAATAAATTTCTTCATAAGTCCAATGGGAGTTGGGTGAGGCTCGTTGGTCATGGAGGCTTCTAGTGGATGGTGGTGCCTAGAGTCATGAGATGAAGATGAGGGTTCCTTATAGATAGTTTCCATTTGTATACTCTATGTAATGATTTGTTTGACAAATAATAAGATATATTGAGCAGCGCAATAGCAGCAAGGGTGGTTTTTGGCCCGAAGGGGGTTTTCCACCAGATATCCCATGTCCATATGTCATGTGTTGATTTATGTTTCATTGTGCATGTTTACTTTATATGTTATGGATCTTATGTGTTGATACTTATTGAAGTTGCATGCTTAGATCTATTTCTTATATGCTAGATTATGAATGGTTTAATATATTCAAGAAAAGTTTGAGAAGTTTGGTAATTGATATCACTATTGATTCACCCCGTGCCCCCCCCCGCCCACCCACCCACCCTTAGTAGTGGCCCTAGTTTCCAACATGGATGTTGATGATCCTGGTACTTGAAAAGGAGTTCCAGGTGTATGTGTTAATATGGGAAAATCATATACACATTATACAATTCACATGACAGTCAAAGCTAGACAACAACATTTACAAGTGTAGCTCTTCTAGATAAAGACATAATGAAAATCAAAAATAAAAAAATTTCCAAGGTCCAATTTAAAAGATTACGACCCTGATGGCACTCTAAAGGAAAAATTAGGAACCGCATGGTTGTTTCTTCGATAGTCGCGTAGGTCAACCAAAGTCTGAGTCAACAATCTAAGACTACTTCACACAAGTTTGAAGTGAGATTCCCTAAAATATACCATCCTAGGACAGTCAATTTCGAGTTGACTTGGAGATAATTGGCCCCTAAGGAATCCTCATGTCCTTCTCTCAAGTCATTTTCTCTTTAGTGAGATGAGGGAGGGAAGGAGGAGTTCAAAATTCTATATAAACAGGCCATTGGAAGTCCAAAAACAAGAATCAAAGTTATGCTGGAAAATTTTCTCCCTAAACAATCTTTCATTTCATCATAGAGAGATTTCTACCACCATTGAGGATTCTCTTAGATTCTTTGAGAGAGAGGAGCCTTGCATAGGAGATTGAAGAAAGGAGTTCACTGTTGAGATCACTTGAGCACCTTTTCTCAAACATTTCTCTTCAAGTGTTTGGATATCTCATATTGTATATCTTGTACCAACAATCAATAAAGGGAATTTTGGTCCTATGTATTTTTTTTATGTGTTTATGCTTCATTAAGCAATTTCATGTTTTATTTTGTGTAGTTTTAGTTTATGTATGTTTATGCATTTTTTACATTGCTTACAGTGCTTTTTTTACCCATGTTTGTTCACTAAGAAAATCCAATTGTTTTGTATAATCTTTGTAGGTACAACTAAACTACAAAGAAAGGTGTTTTGGGACTCATGCTCAACAAAACACAAATTACAAAAATGGTGACTCCACTAGTTGTCTTTCTTTAATCTAATTGGTTGTGTGCAGGACCTTTTCTCTCTACGTTTTCATTTAATTTTTCCTTTGTAATTTCTCTAGAATTTTGTAGGTCCCACTCTGTTAATTTATGGTATGTTCTATGCTTAGAGAAATTTACTTCTCTTTCTTATTATTATTAACAGATTAGCAATCACATGTGCATAAGTAAAGTGCAGATAGAACATTAAACAATCAACAAAAAACAAGCCGAGACAAGAGACACAAGATGTGGCGGCTAGACAGGGACAAACCCCAATATGGGGAAACCCTTTGATCAAATCTTCTTTTATCTTCAATAATTCAGCAGAGAGAAATAGTACAAAAAATTGATTTTTATCAATAGTAGCAAACCCTAGATTAGCAGCATCAACATTTGCGGCTTCATCATCAAAACTAGGGCAATCGATATCTCGCAAACCAACTGTCGGATCGGCTTGATTCCACCACCAAAAAATGCATCCTTGAAAGGAGATCCAGATGGACCTATAGCGTAGTTCTGAGGATGGAGTCTGCTAATCAATGCTGGTCAAACTTTGGTTCTGCATTTGTAGCCTTAAATTCTGAGTCCTTCCTTCCACATGTGTGAGAGAGAGTCTATTTCTGCGCAGTAGGATAAGAGCCTCTTTTTTGCGCAAGAGAGAGAGAGATGTGATGAGTTGAGTGAGTCCAAATGAGGAAAAGTCCTCCTATATTTATACACATCTGATGATAATTGAATAGATCCTAATGTTGGGCTTTTGAGCCTACATGAGTTGTTGGTAAGCTTGATAATTATTCCATAATCAAAATAAATTCATATCTCCATAAATACTTATCGGAATCGAATGATTTTTCAATCAATCCTACACCTCTCGATGAGAGGAATCTAATAAAAATATTATCAGCCATGAATAAGATGACCCACATGGAGTTTGGCCCTAGTTTCCAAATTTAACACTCCCTTTCAACTAGGGAGAACTCCATCTGTAATTTGTCTGTCAGTCGCTACTATTCATCCATCAAATGCACTGCCCTGTACAGCTTAACCCTTGCCCTGCTCTGCTCTATTCTACTATTCTACTTTGTCTTGTTCTGCCCTGTATTGATCCGTACTATTTTGCTTTGTTCTATTTTGCCCTGTACTGATCTGCACTGCTCTGCTCTGTTCTACTCTGTTCTGCTTTGTTCTGTTTTGCTCTGCTTTTGTTCAAATTATGAAGAAGAAGAAATGATCGAGGATGCATCATACTGACTCAAAGTCAGTCTCAGAGTATGTACCACTAGTCCCAGACCAGTCTCAACCAACCCGAAATCAGCGTCATAGTGAGTACAACTCCTACCACTGGTCCCAGACCAGTATCATCCTCCACTGACTCAAAGTCAGTCTCAGAGTGCGTACCACTCATCCCATACCAGTCTCAACCGACCTGAAGTCAACGTCATAGTAGGTACCACTCCTACCACTAGTCCCAGACTAGTATCATTGATCCCAGATCAATGAAGGTCATCCTAGCATAGGGAGTACGGTAGATACAGTGATGCGTCCATCGGTACTACTATGGTCCCTAACTTCATTTCCCTTCTCATTGATCAGATGAGAGGTACTTCCCATGAGTCCCTAACTACATCAGTAGGATGCTTTTACAGGAGAACTTAATAAATCATGTCCTCACAGGAGAACTAATCATCCTGCTACAATTGTCATGGAGAACACATCATCCAGACCTCACAGGAGAACTAATAATCCTGCTACATAGTCGCCACGGGGTGATATAGGGAAAGTTTTGATTCTTTTACCCTATGGTCATATGTCGCTCTAAGAAGTACCCTGCCCCCCCCGGAGCTCCCAGAGCTCAATACATCATACAGGACTCTCATCAGAGGGTTTCTAAATGACACCATCATTCTCATAAAGTCAAGAATTTGACCTTTCCTAGGGACTTTGTTAGAATGTCAGCGACCTATTCATCTGTACCAATATGTTGGAGCCTTATAGCTCCCCACTGCACCATATCTCAAATAAAGTGGTACTTGATATTGATATTCTTGGAGTGATCATGAAATACGAGATTCTCTGACAAACGAATCCCACTCTGGTTGTCACATAGGATCATGGTGGTATCCAGTGTAAATCCAAACAGCTCACTGAAGAGCTTCTGCAAACAGATTACCTCACAGGATGCCATGCTAGCAGCAATATACTGTGCCTCGGCGTTGGACAAGGCTTGTTGTCCTTCTCTCAAGTCATTTTCTCTTTAATTAGATGAGGGAGGGAAGGAGGAGTTCAAAATTCTATATAAACAGGCCATTGGAAGTCCAAAAACAAGAATCAAAGTTATGCTGGAAAATTTTCTCCCTAAACAATCTTGCATTTCATCATAGAGAGATTTATACCACCATTGAGGATTCTCTTAGATTCTTTGAGAGAGAGGGGCCGTGAATAGCAGACTGAAGAAAGGAGTTCATCGTTGAGATCTCTTGAGCACCTTTTCTCAAACACTTCTCTTCAAGTGTTTCGATATCTCATATTGTATATCTTGTACCAAGAATCAAAAGGTAATTTTGGTCCTATGTCTTTTTATTTTATGTGTTTATGCTTCATTAAGCAATTTCATGTTTTATTTTGTGTAGTTTTATTTTATGTATGTTTATGCATTTTTTACATTGCTTACAGTGTTTTTTTTACCCATGTTTGTTCACTAAGAAAATCCAATTAATTTGTATACTCTTTGTAGGTACAACTAAACTACAAAGAAAGGTGTTTTTGGACTCATGCTCAACAAAACACCAATTACAAAAATGGTGACTCCACTAGTTGTCTTTCTTTAATCTAATTGGTTGTGTGTAGGACTTTTCTCTCTATGTTTTCATTTAATTTTTCCTTTGTAATTTCTCTAGAATTTTGTAGGTCCCACTCAGACATGTTCCCAACCCAAAATAAACCTAAAATCAACATTTCGAGCCAGTCACATGGCTATTCCCATATATGGATGTGTGGTCACATGTCTATTGATAGAAACACCTATGTGGGTTATAGAACACCAAAACTCATTGTAATATTTTCTTTGTTGAGTGTATAGGAAACACCTAATGAACTTCCTGCACTCCTGTGTTATTTCACAGTTT
This sequence comes from Pinus tabuliformis, assembly GCA_031772625.1. Classification (NCBI taxonomy): domain Eukaryota; kingdom Viridiplantae; phylum Streptophyta; class Pinopsida; order Pinales; family Pinaceae; genus Pinus; species Pinus tabuliformis. Next base: position 253,609,347 of record CM062820.1, on the reverse strand, counting down.
AGATAAGTTGATTAGTTACTTTTCTAACCATTATTAGTAAGGTAATTTCTTATTTTTACTTAGAAAAAATTACAACTCATATCGCTTATCTAGGGGAAAGTAATTTTCCCTAATCCATACATGATTTCTATATTATTTTTCTTAAATCAATATCACACATAGCTTAATTATGAGAAGTGTAAGTGGCCCATTATCCACACATATTTTTAACTAACCAAATCCTTTTCAAATTTTCAAAAAAAATTATCAAGGTTAGGAGTGGGTGTTAGTAAGAAAGGGAGTAGCCCCTGCTTCCCTTGTGTCCTTGTGATGATCCTGGGCTTGCATCTGAAGCCTTTCTCAAATCACTCATTTTTCCATCTCCCTATATGCTCACATAGTGTAATTAGGAAGGAATTAAGTGAGCCATCATCCACACATGATTTCTTTCTTGCAAGTAATAATCAAAACATATCATAATTAGGGGAATTGTAAAGGACCATTACATGCCCACATTGCCTCACACTCTTGGATACTCACATGTTTACTTGCACACACTTTCACTCCACACACTAAACTCATCTAAGCTTTTGTAACACCCTCCTCCCACATCTACACAAGTATCCAAACAACCAGGGTAAACATGTGACGAGAGGATATTATGATGGGATTCAACCTCCTAGGTGACCTTAAGGAAGTGGAATCGATGGAAACACACTATAAAGACCTTCCACATCAGCAACACAACTCCCAAGAGCCATCCCAACCACTTAGGTAGCTAGCCCTTGAGACCAACTAAAGTTATATACCATTAAATCCCTAGACGCTCCCTTGATATGGGCATGCATGCATCTAGAGGGCTTTGGATTCTCCCACAACATGGTATGTCAGCGTCCAAGGACTTTTCTGCCCAGCCTTTTTCCTACGTCCCCGAGATCTGAGACACTTTTTTGGGCCCAGATCCCAGGTCACTCCCCAGAACTAAATGAAACCTTCAGAACATAAAGATAACATTGCAATGATGACACAAATACAATTACTTGAACAAGGGCTTGACTGGACCACTACTAACCATGATAGGCATTTTTTTAAAGTTGGCAACTAGGGAAAAACTCCACATATGTCATATTATTTATGACAACTGATATTTTTCTTGGATTCCTCTCTCCGTGAGGTGTAGTATTGATCTAAATATCATCTGATTCTAACATGTATAAATGAAGTTATGAATTTATTTTCATTATGTTCAAATTGTCAAGGTCGACCAACAAACTTATGTAGGCTCAGAATCCCAACAGCCACGTATATTCATCCTCAATGTTGCATATAACTAGAAGGTGACTTAGCCTCAATTGGACACACTCATCTTCACACTTCTCTCTCTCTCTCACCATTGATTGGGTACGAATTTCTTGGCCTCTCTCTCTCCACATTTCCGAAATTTCAGGAGGCTGAAATTTCAGGAGAGAGAAATTTCATGAGTCCGAAACTTCATGAGGCCGAAATTTCAAGAGAGCAAAATTTCAAGAGGCCAAAATTTTAGGAGAGAGAAATTTCAGGAGACCAGACTTTGATTGGGCTGAATTTGATTGTTTTGAGGGTTATTTTATCTTTTTGTTTGGAGGTCGAAGTTGACTGAAGTCGACCAATTTTTTGAGGGTCCAATTTTCCCTATTGACCAGCATTGACTTTTCTGGTTAGGGCTCTTTTGCTGCTGTTATAAGTTATCAGATTTGTAAATTGCACTATCTCTCTCTGCTGAAATATTGAAGACTAAAAGAAGATTTGATCAAGGGTTTCCCCACATTGGGGTTTGTCCAAAGATGGTACCACATCTTGTGTCCTCTTGTCTTGGCTTGTCTTTTATTGTTTATGTTTATGTTTATGTTCTATCTACATTTTACTATCATGTTGATGTGACTGCTAATCTAAATATTGATACTGGGCTATTAAATAAATTTAAGTAAAATTGCTCTAAAGCATAGAACATACCATTGTTGCCTAAAACTAACATGGTATCAGAGGTGAGGTGAAGACAAATCCCAAGCAAGAGTGAAAGAGAAATCACCAAAGGAAGTTGGACAAGGATAAAAGGTTCAATGGGTTCCTCCTCCTACTTCCTAGCTGAAGACAAGCTCCATGATAAATCTGACTATCATGGATGGAAGAAGTCTCTTAATTTGACCTTGGAAGAAAAATAAGTGATGGACTATGTGCAGGGTAAAATCCTTGAACCTCCTTCAATTGAAACGGCTACTACGAAGACCAAGTACAATAGGGATGAATTCAAAGCAAAGAAGATTATGAGGGATTCCATTGACAAGCATCTGGTGGCCTACATCTCTGAATTGAAGACCTCAAAGGACAATTACGATAGGTTGGTAAACATGTTCAAGGTTAGTAATGCTAATCAAATTCTATTTCTCATGAATAAGTTGAAGGATATTAAGAAGGGAAAGGACAAGGATATTCAATCCTATTTCTTGATGAATACTAAGATCAAGAAAGATCTACTCTCAATTGGAGAAGTCATTATTGACAGGGAACTTACTCTCACCACCCTTGGAGGACTCCCACTTGAGTGGTATGTATTTAGAACCAGCATCCTCAACAATGATCGAATTCCAGGGTTTGAAGAATTGATGTCAAGATTCATTCAAGAAGAAACAAGAATGGTGGAGAAACAAATGTCTTCTAATAGAAGCAACACCACTGCATTCTCTGCTTATGCCAAAAGAAGAAATAATGCAAGGTCTAAAGGTCATTTCCATGGAAAGCCTGGATCTAAGGGAGGAGGGAAGGGTAGGTGCTTTGTTTCCAATAAGTTTTGCCACTATGCAAGGGAGTGTCCAAATATAAAGGACATGTTGCATGATGATGATCACAATCATTCCAGGGGAAACTTCAACAACAATGATCAAAGGAATGGCAGGTCCAATGGCAAAGGAAAAAGGAATGCGAGACATCAAGGAAATGGCTGACCCTCCAAGAAACCAAGGAACTCCAGGTATGAATAACCAAATGTTTTTAATAATAAGAAAAAATAGTATTATCTTATATCGGCCCTCTCCACTTCCTCTCCTCTGGAAACTTTGGGAAATTGGTTGATTTATAGTGATGCCTCAAGGCACTTCACCAGATACAAGGAAGCCCTCTCTAATCTGATAGAAAAGGAGACAAACTTGGAGATCATCCTTGGAGACAATGCTACCTATCCCATGAAGGGAGTAGGGAATGTTACCCTTCAATTGAATGAAGGTAACACTATTCATTTGCAAGAAGTACTATATGTACCTGATCTCAAGAAGAACCTGGTGTCCATTTCATCCATGGAGGAAAAAGGATTCAAGATGGCATTCATTGATGGAAAGGTACGTGTTTGGAAAAGAAATTTTAAAGATTCTTTTACTCTTGGGTTTAGGGTTGACACTTTGTATCAAGTTGGAGGAAGACCATTGGGAGCCATGTCTTGCGGCACATCTCTACAATTTGAACTATGGCACCGTAGATTTTACCATCTTCATTATAAGGCCCTACCCGATGTGAGAAAGATTGTGACAGGTATGCCTGAGTTCAAAGTAGAGCATGAAGGTGTATGTCCGGGATGTGCCAAAGGAAAACTTACAAGGGGGGAATTCCCCTCAAGTAATTGCAAGACCTCATATATATTGCAATTGATCCACTCCGACATATCTAGTATGATGCGCGTAAACTCTTTGGGAGGATAATTATATTATCTCACCTTTACGAATTATTATTCTTGCAAGACCTGGATCTACTTCTTAAAGAAGAAGGATGAAGTGTTCGCCTGGTTCTGACACTTCAAAGCCTTGATCGAAAACCAATCCAAGAAGAAAATCAAGATATTGAGAACTGATAATGGGACCAAGTATGAATCCATTGAATCCCAAGATTATTCTAGAGAAGTTAGCATTAAGAGCGAGATTGCAACGCTATACACTCCTGAGAAGAATGGTATGGCTGAAAGGAAGAATCACTCTATTGTAGAAGTAGTTCGTGTCATGCTTCATAATCAAGGGATTCTGAATATGGGTTGTAGCTGCAAATAACATCATCCATGTTCAAAATCAATGCCATCATCAAGAATTGGACTCCAAGACTCCCAAAGAAATTTTCACTGGTAAGAAACTCGATGTATCTCATTTTAGAATTCTTGGAAGTCAAGTATAGTTTCATGGGCCGAAAGAGAAAAGAAGCAAATTGGGTGCATCTAGGAAGAAAAGAATCTTTGTGGGCTATAGTGAAAATTCTAAGGGATATATAATTTATTTGGCTGGTCAAAAGGAAGTCGAGATAATTCATGATGTCACCTTTGATGAAGATATTGTTAATTTTAGGTATGTTCTATGCTATAGAAATTTATTTAATTTCTTTTCCATGTTAGCAATCACATCAGCATAAAGTAAACTGCAAAGAGAACATAAATATAGATCACAGAAGACAAGCCAAGACAAGAGGACATAGGATGTGGCGTGAGCCAGGGACAAACCCCACAATGTGTGGGGAAACCCTTTATCAATTCTTCTTTACGTTCTTCTGCTTCAACTGAATCTCCTAGGTGACAACTTCACCTATCCATTTCGTTCATATGTTGCACCTTACTGTGTAGCACCATCATGCTGCATTATGCATCTTCATGTTGCTCATGATCACTATGCTGCCCATACAGCAAGTTTTCCATGACTTCATACTGCCCTATTCATCAGTATGCTGCTCCTTAATTAACATGCCCATTATGCTACATCATGCAGTCTCATTACTTATCATGTTTCCCTTTATATCATCATGTAGTCTTACTGATCATGTTGTCCATTACATTATTATGCTGCCCTTTATTAACATGCCTAGTATCCCAGTGTTGTACCAAAATAGGTTCCAGCACTGTTAGTGCAACCCTCTTGCCACTTGAATAGCTTGTCCAAGAGGCTACACCACTATAAAATCCATGCTATCTAAAGTTCTTCTATGACAGCACTTAGTCACCATGAATAGCGTATAACAGTCTTCATGACCTGCATATATATGTCTTCATGATCAGCGCATAACTGTCTCCATGATCAGCGTATATGAGCAGCGTATAACTGTGGATAGATGTGATCCTCTTGACAGCAGTTAAGGCTCCTTTTAGAGCTTCATTATATAGTGTATTAAGGCAACGTATTAAGCCTCTCCTTGCAGAGATGTATAATTTAGGACAGGTATGACTGTGTATAAGATCAGCGTATGGTTCACATTACCTCAAACTATGTAATGTCTCCTATAGCTGAGATGAACCCTTTTATGACTGCGGCTTGATGATAGTGGCACCCTTGTCTTGCTAACCAGCGTATGACAACCCAATGTCTATATAACCATGACTCCAGCGTATATATAAGACCATGATGCAGTGTATATATAAGACCATGATGCAGTGTATATATAAGACCATGATTCTAACGTATATATATAAGACCATGATTCCAGTATATATATATAAGACCATGATTTCCAGTGTATATATAAGACCATGATGCAGTGTATATATAAGATTGTCCAGTGATTACATTATTGCCCAGCGTCCAACATTTATATAAGTATATGATTGTCCAGCATTGACATGTATGCGTTCCAATGTATGACTGTGTTTCATCCTTTGCGTGAATCAGGAATGTGTGTATAGGATTGCATTTATCCTTTGCGTGAATCAGGACTGCATGTATCCTTTGCATGAACAGGACTGCGTATAACCTTTGCATGAACAGGACTGCATATAACCAGTTGCACAATTTGTTTGCGTATAGCAAGTCTTCTTGCTGTGTTAGTATGGCTCCATTTCAACTGCAGTTGTGCCTCCTTTTATTACTGCAGCTAGAGTTTATTACGGTCACTTTTATACAGCGTATAAGGATCCTCTGTGACTGCATCTAGATGTCCATCATTTCATCTTCATTAGAGCAGTGTAGATATTAGGGCACTCCTTTTAGATCTCTTCTCCATCAAACCCAAAGTAGGATGAAGAGAGATCACGAGAGAGTGAGTGTGTCGAATGACTTAAAGTCTTCTTCTATTTATACCAAAACGTATAGGTTGAGTAGACATGACGTTTGGGCTTCTTGAGCCTACATAAGTTGTTGGTCGTATAGATAATAAATCCATAATCAAAATAAATTCATATCTCCATAAATACTTATCAAAATTGGATGATCTTTAGATCAATCCTACACCTCTCTCTTCTCCATCAAACCCAAAACAGGATGAAGAGATATCATGAGAGAGTGAGTGTGTCGAATGACTTAAAGTCTTCTTCTATTTATACCAAAACATATAGGTTGAGTAGACATGACATTTGGGCTTCTTGAGCCTACATAAGTTGCTGGCCGGCTAGATAATAAATCCATAATCAAAATAAATTCATATCTCCATAAATACTTATCAGAATCGAATGATCTTTAGATTAATCCTACACCTCTCGACGAGAGGGATCCAATAAAAATATTAGCTGCCATAAATAAGCTGACCCACATGGAGTTTGGCCCTAGTTTCCAATTTAACACTCCCTCTCAACTAGGGAGAACTCCATCCGTTGATCCATAAGTCCGACTGTACTATCTTTGCCATCAGTGCCCTGCACTACTATGCCTAGCTCTGCTTGCTCTGCTTTGCTCTACTCAGCTCCGCTGGCTCTGCTCAACTCTGCTAGCTCTGCTTTGCTCTGCTCAGCTCTGCTGGCTCTGCTCTACTCTGCTCTACTGGCTCTGCTCTACTCTACTCAGCTCTGTTGGCTCTACTCTACTCTGCTTTGATCAGCTCTGCTGGCTCTGGCTCTGCTCAACTTAGCTCTGCTGAACTGTGAAGAAGAAGAATTGATCGAGAATGTCTCATACCATTCTCTACTGACCTGAAGTCAATCTCAAAGTGCATACCACTGGTCCCAGACCAGTCTTAACCAACCCGAAGTCAGCTTCATTGTAAGTACCACTCCTACCACTAGTCCCAAACCAATATCACAGTCTCAGATAGTGTACCACTGGTCCCAGACCAGTATCAACCGACCCGAAGTCAGCATCATAGTATGTACCACTCTCACTGGTCCCAGACCAGTACTGCACTGACATGAAGTCAGTCTCAGAGTATGTACCACTGGTCCCAGACTAGTCTCAACTGACCCGAAGTCAGTTTCATAGTATGGTACAACTCCTACCACTGGTCCTAGACCAGTATCATTGATCCCAGATCAATGGAGGTTATCCTAGCATAGGGAGTATGGTGGATACAATGATGCGTCCATCGGTACTACTATGGTCCCTAACTTCATTTCCCTGCTCATTGATCAGATGAGAGGTACTTCCCATGAGTCCCATATTGCATGGGTAGGATGCCTCGATAGGAGAACTAATCAATCCTATCCTCACAGGAGAACACATCAATCCTGCTACAATCGCCATGGAGAACACATCAATCCAAGCCACCATGGAGAACACATCAATCCAGGCCTCAGAGGAGAACACATCAATCCTGCTACAATCACCATGGAGAACACATCAATCCAGGCCTCATAGGAGAACACATCAATCTTGCTACAATCGCCATGGAGAACACATCAATCCAGGCCTCACAAGAGAACACATCAATACTACTACACAGGAGAGCGAATCATCTCGTTCCACAAGAGAGCGAATCATCTTATCCCACAAGAAAGCGAATCATATTGTTCCAGTGCGCACCACCAGGGGAGGGTGAGTCATCCCGTGGTTGTATGTTGCTCCAGTAAGAACCGCAATCCCCTCAAAGCTCCTAGAGCTCAGTGTATGCAACATGCAGGACCCTTTTATAAAGGTCTCTCGATGACTCCAGGTTGTTTGGGAAAATCACAAATTTGATCTTTCCCCAGGGCTCTGACCTGTACATCATCTCAGTGCGATGGAGCCTCCTTGCTCATCGACTTACCATATCCTAGATAAGGAAATATTTGATGTCTATCTGCTAGAGCAATCATTCAATATGGGATTCCTCAATAATCGAATCCCACCTCTGGTTGTCACAGAGAATCATAGTGGTATTCATCATGTGTACTCACTGAAGAGTTTCCACAGCCAGGCAACTTCATATGAGGTCATACTTGTAGTTATGTATCCGGTCTCGACGGTACTTATAACAACCGATTTCTCCTTCTTGCTCATCCATGATATCGAAGTAGAATCCAAAGAGAACCATCACTGAGAAGTGCTCTCGTGATTCTCCACAATGCTTGCCTAGTTAGCATTCGAATAATCATGCAGTTTTCATATTTCCGGTAGTGTATCTCAATCCATGAGAGATGTGCCCCGAAGATATCTCAGATGATTCTTGGCACCAATCCAGTGAGGCTCAAGAAAATGTGAGCTCACCATGCTAACTGTAAAACATATGTCTGGACGGAAGTTCACCAAGAACATCAATGTGATTGATTTTATGAAACTCATAGGCATTTCCCAAATCTGGTCCGACATCACTACCATATAGTTTCTGAAAATCAATATCCTTGAGGTAGTCACAGGCTTGCAGTTTATCATTCCACATACAGAATCCAACTCCCTCTATCTCCTACAAATGACAGGGTCTGCACCTATCAAACATAGGTGCCAGTATGAGAGGTCTATCATCCACAACCTTCAAGTAATGGTTTGGATCGATTTCACTCCTAGTGAATCTCAACTTCATCAGACAGTTGTTGATCCTCTCATACTATGCCCGGGGTGATTTGCTTCAAGCCATAGAGGGATTTCTTCCACCTGTCTACACGAGATTCCTATTCATGAATCTCAAAACTCCACGGGTTGTTTCAAACTTGTGGACCTGCTACTTGAGGGGAATGGTCCCCTTGTAAGGTTTTCCTTTTGTACATCTCAAACATGCAGTTTCATGCTCTTTTTGAATTCAGGCTTCCCTGTCACCATCTGACTCACAGACCTCCAGTGCTATGTGTCAATGGACATGGTCCTACTCATGGACTTCCTGTAACTTAATACAACCCTGAACTCAAAAGCATCTTAGAAAATTCTATTTTCAAACACGTACCTTTCCATTGATGAATGCCACCATAAAACCTTTGACTTCCATTCCCTTTTCGAGATAGATGGCATCGGCTCCAAGTGTAATCCCACAAGTGTTTCCATCTCTACCAAATTAGAGAGTGCACCCTTCTATCCGATGAAGTGCCTTGAAGCACTACAATCAATATGCCAGATTCCCAAAGAATCTGAAGGAGAGGGCCAATGCAAAATAACACTTCTTTATCAGAAACAATATTTGATTCTTCTTACCTGTGGTTCCTTGCTTCCTTGAAGAGTCGACTATGTCTTTGATGACCTGCATCTTTGTCATTTGGACACTCCTTCGCATAAGGGCCGAACTTATTGTAGCCAAAGCATCTGTCTTTCCTTTCATCCTTAGATCTAAACTTCCCAATGAAGTGATCTTTAGGTATGCCATCAGAAGTTCTGCTCCGCCATTCTGATAATATGCTCTGCTTCGACTTCACCCTAAGTGAATTGTGTAGAACCCATTGATCCTTTTGTCTTGTCCCAACTGTCTTTGGTGATTTTTATTTCACTCTTGCTTGGGCATTGTCTTCACCTCAACTCTGATCCCATGTTAATTTTAGGTATGTTTTATGCTAGAGAAATTTATTTAATTTCTTTTCCATATTAGCAATCACATCAACATAAATTAAATTGCAAATAGAACATAAATATAGATCGTAGAAGATAAGCCAAGACAAGAGGACACAAGATGTGGCGCGAGCCAGGGACAAACCCAACAATGTGTGGGGAAACCCTTTATCAATTCTTCTTTTATGTTCTTCAAAGTTTAGTAGAGAAAGAGAGAGAGAGAGAGAGATAATACATTTACAATAGAAGTCAACACTTTGACTTATCTGGATTTGAGCATAGATCATTTCCTCTAATGATGAGATCAGTTGAAGACATTCTGCTTCAACTGAATCTCCTAGGTGACAATTTCACCTATCCATTTCATTCATCTACTGCACCTTACCATGTAGCACCATCATGTTGCATTATGCATCTTCATGCTACTCATGATCACTGTGCTGCCCATACATCAAGTTGTCCATGACTTCATACTGCCCTATTCATCAGTATGTTGCTCCTTACTTAACGTTCCCATTATGCTGCATCATGCAGTCTCATTACTTAACATGTGGCCCTTTATATCATCATGTAGTCTTATTGATCATGTTGTCCATTACATTATTATGCTACCCTTTATTAACATGCCCATTATCCTAGTGCTGTACCAAAATATCACTGAGTTGTTCTCATTTATCCAAGAGAGGTTCCAGCACTGTTAGTGCAACCCTCTTGCCACTTGAATAGCTTGTCCAAGAGGCTGCACCACTGTCAAATCCATGTTGTCTAAAGTTCTTCTATGACAGCACTTAGTCACCATGAATAGCGTATAACAGTCTTCAAGACCTACATATATATGTCTTCATGATCAGCACATAACTGTCTCCGTGATCAGCATATATGAGCAGTGTATAACTGTGGATAGATGTGATCCTCTTGATAGCAGTTAAGGCTCCTTTTAGAGCTTCATTATATAGCGTATTAAGGCAGCGTATTAAGCCTCTCCTTGTAGCAATGTATAATTTAGGACAGGTATGATTGTGTATAAGATCAATGTATGGTTCACATTACCTCAAACTGTGTAATGTCTCCTATAGCTGAGATGAACCCTTTTATGACTGCGGCTTGATGATAGTGGCACCCTTGTCTTGCTGACTAGCGTATGATAGCCCACTGTCTATATAACCATGACTCCAGTGTATATATAAGACCATGATGCAGTGTATATATAAGACCATGATGCCAGCGTATATATATAAGACCATGATTCCAATGTATATATATAAGACCATGATTCTAGGGTATATATAATATCATGATGCAGTGTATATATAAGACTGTCCAGTTATTACATTATTGCCCAGTGTCCAGCATTTATATAAGTATATGACTGTCCAGCGTTGACATGTATGTGTTCCAATGTATGACTACATTTCATCCTTTGCGTGAATCAGGACTACATGTATAGGATTGCATTTATCCTTTGCATGAATCAAGACTGCGTGTATCCTTTGCATGAACAAGACCGCGTATAACCTTTGCATTTTATCCTTTGCGTGAATCCTTTGCATGAACAGGACTGTGTATAACCGGTTGCACAATTTGTTTGTGTATAGCAGGTCTTCTTGCTATGTTAGGATGGCTCCATTTCAACTACGGTTGTGCCTCCTTTTATTACTGCGGCTAGGGCTTATTACGGTCACCTTTATACAACGTATAAGGATCCTCTGTGACTGCGTCTAGATGTCTAGCATTTCATCTTCATTAGGGCAGTGTAGATATTAGGGCACTCCTTTTAGATATCTTCTCCATCAAACCCAAAACAGGATGAAGAGAGATCACGAGAGAGTGAGTGTGTCAAATGACTTAAAGTCTTCTTCTATTTATACCAAAACATATAGGTTGAGTAGACATGATGTTTGGGCTTCTTGAGCCTACATAATTTGTTGGTCAGCTAGATATTAAATCCATAATCAAAATAAATTCATATCTCCATAAATACTTATCGAAATCGGATGATCTTTAGATCAATCCTACACCTCTCTCTTCTCCATCAAACCCACAACAGGATGAAGAGAGATCACAAGAGAGTGAGTGCGTCGAATGACTTAAAGTTTCTTCTATTTATACCAAAACGTATAGGTTGAGTAGACATGACGTTTGGGCTTCTTGAGCCTACATAAGTTGCTGGTCAACTAGATAATAAATCCATAATCAAAATAAATTCATATCTCCATAAATGCTTATCGGAATCGGATGATCTTTAGATCAATCCTACACCTCTTGACGAGAGGGATCCAATAAAACTATCAGTTGTCATAAATAAGCTGACCCACCTAGAGTTTGGCCCTAGTTTACAATTTAACAGATATGGCCCTCAGGAAGATCAACAACCTTCGTATCCTAAGGAAGGACAAAGAAGCTGACACCAAAAATCAAGGTGAAAAAGAAGAAAAAATGATGCCTGATGTTGATAAACCTATGGATCCTATTGATCCTCCTACTCACGAGCCCTCCTCCAAAAGGAGACCCTCATGGCTTAGGGAGACTCTCGAATATGCTGAGGGACACATTGCACCAAGAGCGACTTTCCGTGAAAGAAAGAAGCCAAACAGGTATCAAGGATATTTGACCACCCTGAGAACTATCATTCAAAATGAGCCTTCATCATTTGAAGAAGTTGTGAAGCATCAAGTATGGGAGGATTCCATGAATGAAGAATACGATTCAATTATGTAGAATGACGTCTGGGATGTGGTTGCTACAACCCGGGACAAATTGGTTGTCACCTCTAAGTGGCTCTACAAAATCAAGCATGGAGTTGATGGAAGTGCAGACCCTCTCATCCACAAATGTAAGAGAAAGTTGGCGTTTGAATTTGAGATGAAGGACCTAGGACTGATGCACTATTTCCTAGGGTTCGAGGTCTGGCAAAAGCCAAGTGAAATTTTCCTCTCTCAAGGAAAATATGTTGTGAATATATTGGAAATAGTTGGGATGGTGGACTGAAAGCCTGTGACTACTTTGATGGAACTTTAAGAAGTTATGCGGTAGTGTTGTTGGACCTGAATTGGGAAATTCTTCTGAGTATCATCAACTCATAGGAGCACTGATTTTCTTAGTGAACTCCCATCTGGACATATGTTTTGCAATTAACACATTGAGCCAATATATGGTTGAGCCTCATCATATACATTGGATTGGTGCTAAGAATATTCTTAGATATCTTTGGGGTACAATCACTCATGGACTGAGATACATTATCGGGGATGTGAGGCTGCATGGTTATTCTGATGTTGATTGGGTTGGAAGTGTGGTGGATTGCAAGAGAGCTTCTGGATGTTGTTTTTCTTTGGGTTCTACTTCGATATCCTGGATGAGCAGGAAGCAAAAATCGGTTTCCTTGAGCACTGCCAAGGTTGAATACAAAGCTACTAGTATGGCCTCCTCTATAGCTGTCTAGTTGAGGAAGCTCTTTAGTGAGTTGTTTGGACATGTGTTGGATACCACTGTGATCCTCTACGATAACCAGAGTGGGATCTGATTATCAGAGAATCCCATGTTTCATGATCACTCCAAGAATATAGATATCAAGTACCACTTTATCTGGGATATGGTACAAAGACGAGCAATAAGGCTCCATCACATTGGGACTGATGAGTAGGTCATCAATATTTTAACAAAGCCCCTGGGGAAGGCCAAGTTCTTGGCTTTTCGAGAATGTTTGGAGTCATGGAGAGACCCTCTTATGAGGGTCCTATATGATATGGACATTGAGCTTTGGGAGCTCCGGGGGACTTGGGGTACTTCTTGGAGTGATGGGAAACCATAGGGTGAGTGGTTCAGCCTTCCCCTAGTGGTTTGTTGTGTACAGGGTGAGTGGTTCAACCTTACCCTGTGATACCCCTTGGCAACATGTAGGCAAGATGAGTGGTTGATCCTTCTCCTATAGAAACATCCTACCCATGCAGTCTGGGACACATGGGAAGTACCTCTCATCTAGCCAATCAGTAGGGAAATGAGGATAGGGACGATAGTACTACTGATGGACGCATCATGTATTATCATACTCCCTATGCAAGGATGACCAATATTGATTTGGGATCAATTGGAATTGACTTCGGGTTAGTAAGAGTGGTATGAGACACTCTCTTTTGATTGGAACTGACTTCGGGTGAGCAACAGTGGTATGAGACACTCTCTTTTGATTAGAACTGACTCCGAGTCAGTAAGAGTGGTATGACACACTTTCCTTTGATTGGGACTGACTTCGGCTTAGTAGAGAATGGTATGATACATTCTCAATCACTTCTTCTTCATCATAGTTCAACAAAGTAGAGTAGTGCAGAGCAGTGCATTGATGGTAGAGATAGTATACATTGGTATATGGATTAGTAGATGGAGTTCTCCCTAGTTGAGAGGGAGTGTTAAAATTGGAAACTAGGCCAAACTCCACATGGGTCATCTTCTTTCTGATAGCTGATATTTTTCTTGGATTCCTCTCTCCGAGAGGTGTAGGATTGATCTAAAGATCTTCTGATTATGACATTTACAAATGAAGTTATGAATTTATTTTGATTATGTTCAAATTAGCAAGGTTGACCAGCAAACTTATGTAGGATCAAAATCCCAACAGTCACGTCTATTGATCATCAACGTTGCATATAGATAGAAGGTGACTTAGCCTCATTTGGACACACTCATTTTCACACTTTTGTCTCTCTCCTCATTGATTGGGTATGGATTTCTGGGCCTCTCTCTCTCCATATGTCTGAAATTTCAAGAGGCCGAAATTTCAAGAGAGTCAAATTTCAGGAGACCAAATTTCTGGACAATTTTACCTAGTGTTAACCAGCATTGACTGCAACTAGGGTTGATTGCGGGTGGGTTGTTTGACCAGACTTTGATTTGGCTAAATTTGATTGTTTTTAGGGTTGTTTTATCTTGTTTTTTGGAGGTCAAAGTTAACTGAAGTTGACTGATTTTCTGAGGGTCAAATCTACCTTGTTGACCAGGATTGACTTTTCTTGTTAGGGCTCTTTTGTTGTTGTTATAAATTATCAAATTTGTAAATTGTACTATGTCTCTCTTCTGAACTATTAAAGACTAAAAGAATATTTGATCAAGGGTTTCCCCACATTGGGGTTTGTCCCTGGCTAGTGCCACATCTTGTGTCCTCTTGTCTTGGCTTGTCTTCTATTGTTTATGTTTATGTTCTATCTGCATTTTACTATCATGTTGATGTGATTTCTAATCTGAATATTGATATGGGCTAATAAAGAAATTGAAGTAAAATGGCTCTAAAGCATAAAACATGCCATTGTTGCGTAAAATTAATGTATTTTGTCAAACATGTCACAAATATGTAATCTACAAGTTTAAACAACATATCTAAGCATAGGGGTCTCATAATAATCTGAGAATCGCTAAGAAGCATTGTTCTCTTATATCATTAGTTGCATTATCATCTATTAGGTCATAGATACATTGTTCATTCATTTACAAATAAAAACATGAGGATAGGCATACATCATCATTGTCATAATACAGGCCTATAATCATCATAATAAAACCAGAAATATCAAGGATACATCAGCCATAGAATCCACATATAAACCAATACATTTACACATAAGATGCTAAGGAAAGAACATCTTATTAATGAATGTAAAAGCCAACCTGGTATGGGACTACCACATTCCACCCAACCATAGAATGGCTGAGTCAATTCTCTCTTCAGCCATTCACCCCCATGCCATAAGCATGATTATGGGACTCAAACCAAAAGAGCCAACCAAGGCATCCCGAGGCTACACCACCTCACCCTCATCAATAAAAACCAGAATTTACCATAATCCTTCCCAGATCACTAGGCCAAACAATAAACATGTAATAACATGCTTTACCATGATATCCACAAAATTGCTAGGCCAAAGCAAGCATGGATGCACTGGATTTCTCCACCTACACTGTGAGGAATTTTCATGACTCCTAGTCTCTTAAGATTTACCGATATCCACATCGAATCACTAAGCCCTAAACCGATACCCACTCTCCAATATTTACCACATATCTCATCCTAATATTACTAGGCCTGATGGAGAGCGCCCACCTCTAGGCTTTACCATATATCATGTCATCCACCGGTCGAGGATTCCTAGGCCCACCAAGGAAACACAAAATCTGACTTTACCGCAACTCGCAGTCCGGTTCAAGGGTTACTAGGCCATGTGTTCTATTATTCAGAGATACACCTCACTCAGCTTCAAATCCATCTGGAAATCCATTTCAACCAAAACATGAGAACCCCATCACACCATGGCTATCCAAAAATGATAAGACTAGGATGAAAACATTGTGACACCTTGAAAAACCCATGCCATAATAGAAAATAACCACATGCAATATCATGCATGCCAAATCTAGCAAGGAAATCACACATGCAAATTCATACTTGCCAAGAATCTTGTTGTGTCTTCTTAATCCTACTCTTCCTTACTTGCACCTTCCTTCCTCTTGCCTTCTTCACCTTTTTGATCAAATGCCAAAGTGCTCCAAGAAAACTCTAAGTCTCCAAGAGAGAGAGAGAGAGAGAGAGAGAGAGAGAGAGAGAGAATAATTAGAGAGCTCAAAAACAAAACTGACAAACGGTTACAAACTAATCCTCATAAGCTTTTTTATCAATGAGGCCTCTATTTTCTTCATTTTCCATTCTTTTCCTTCATTTTCCACCTCACATGCAACCTGTGAACTTTCACCTTCCTTTTCTCCTAAGTTTCGTTATTTTCACATATAAATGTGTCAAAATTTTGATTTTTCCTTTCCAAATCCTTAGTCATTTCCTTTGCCAATTTCCTTAACCATAATAAACCAAATAAACACCTGTTAGGATGTTTTTCCCAACATTCAACTTGGAATAATTGTCCCATCAACCATGGTTATTATTTTGTCTTTATTAACTTTTATTACATAGAATTTTCACTAGGGTTGTTACAGAACCCTCCCCCTTGGAGGAACATCATCCTTGGTGTTCTATAACACCTATAACCAGTAAGACCGTTGAAAACAAAACATAATTCCCAGGGATATTTATAATATATCTTGTTGAAGTATTTACAATGACCACTGCTGAAACATGACAAACATATCGCTTACTAGAGCTTTATAACATAGCTCATTACAGTCTTTACAATAGAAACACATATACACTTGTACACATTTTCTAAATCAGCAAATAAAAGGATATGGTGCCTACATCCACACCAAGGGAATCCAGAGGCTCACACCTCCACCCTCAAAGTAATACCAAGATTCACCTCCTTCCAAAGAAGTCCAAAATCCGTTGGAAGGTCAAATCTACATCCAATGTCCAGCTATGTAATCATGCGCCACTTGTCCTCTCAATGAACAGTTGTCGGATCATTGTTCCAGGGACACTCCCAACGTGCATTTGATTCCATATAGAAATGCTAATGATAAAAAATAAAAAAAATCCCCTACCTTCCCTTCTCTGCTACACAATCCCTCGGGCAATCCGGTCACCCCCTTCTGTGCAGTCACACACCTTCCAAGTTCCACTGGCACCCCCATCCCTAGAATTCCATCCCTCCACAAGGTTTCCTCACATAAGAAGATTCAAAAACTAAGGCATATCCCTACCTTAAAACCATCATACCCGTCATATCATTCTCATGGAAATCAATGGACACTATTCGGTACCAGTGTCCCACAATGGCCTTTCTCCTAAATGCTTTACCAACATATTGTTGCATGTTCCAATTCCTTTCACTAATGCTAATTTCTTGCAGTTAGTTTTTACCACCCAGCTAGGCATTTCTGTGTTGCCTGTACCAAGCACATAATTTCCATTGGATTCAAAATAAATTGAAATAACTTCAAATTGTACCCCATTGGTCGCCCGTCAACAAGGTACACTTACAATTTTGTTTACTTCCTGTCACAACTCAAACTAGCATCTTTGACCAAATCATCATATATAAACATACCACATCATGTTAGCTCAAAACAAAACCATCATAAATCACATGTAATCATCATAGACCATAATCACAAATCACATGCATAATAAAACTGAAATAAAATATTGATACTTATCCTTTAATTAATCCTTAGCTTCTACCTTTTTCCTTATTTTGTATGCACTCCAGATCAATTACCACACCCAGTGCCTTCTCCTCAACCATCTGCACACACACATAGTGTGCATCACATATATATAACCACAATCGACATAAAACACCATGCAATACATGCACCTATGACTAACATACAACATAATATATGTACTACACAGAGTACAACATAATGAGTACACATGTCACGATACCACAACTACATAATGCACATACATATTACCGTATGTGTGCAACACAACATGTACAACATACACACAATACCATATGTACATGTAAATAGTACCACCTGTACAAAGCACCACCTACACAACATCACATGTACACGACACCACCTACACAACGTGTACACAATACCACATGTACATCTTACCACCTGTACAACATGTAGACAATGCCATAAATACATAGTACCACATGCACGACATGTACACAACACCATATGCATGACATGTACACAGCACCACCTGCACACAACACCCTATGTACATCATGTACACGACACCACATGCTCATAGCACCGCTTGCACACAACACCATATGTACATATAACCACATGTACAATATGCACACAACACCATATGTACATAGCACTACATATAAAACATGTACATAGAACCCTATGTACACAAAAATGGATATACAACATGTACATAGCACCATCTATACCCAACACTACATATGCAACATTCGCACAACATTATCTATACCACCCTATACATAACATTGCATAAACAACATGTACACACACTATATATACACAACACCGCATGCACACAACATCATAGATGCAACATGTACACCATATACAACATATGTACAACAGTAATACCACACATCCAAAACCATATTGTCTCTACAAAGCAACCTTGCTTCTAGTGTCTTATCCATGCTTGTCCCAGCATGTTGCAGACCACACTACTTTCATTTCGCTGATGTATCCCTTGGTATATCCTATCCATAACATATAAATAATATAATCACATAATATAAACTCATAACCACATAATACTGACCTCATAATTTTGTCAAGTCTACTTTCTCACTTGATTCCTCATAAACCAAGAACCTCTTCATGTCATTCACCTACGTAAGCAATCATTCCTCCATAATAATGATTCCTAATGACCTTGTCATATAGAAACATACATAAAAAAAAATCATGATCCATGATAACCCTATCATACATGACATACATACATACATGTATACATATATAGACATCAACATAATCATTATCACAACACAATTACCATATATCACAAGGTCAAGGTTAAGGGAACTCCCTTTATATGTTCCCAGATGCACAACATTGAGAACAGCGATTCCCAACATAGTCAAGGCATATGACACCTCAAGTCCATTTGCTTTACCTATCTTGTTACCTTTCTCATGATTGTCCTGCCACCATCCATTATCCCAATGGAGCAAATCAATCGAACTGGTTGGCATATTATTTCCTTCAACTACCCTTTACTCATGCCCGGAGCTTCATCTAGGCCTTACATCACCTGTTGGGTACCACACAACTCTCCCTGAACTCCATTAACTTTCCTCTTTCCAAACCAATTCCCAAGACTCAAAATATAAAAGGCAAGACAAGAAAAAACAAGAATAAAACCATGAAAATCAATAACAATACGACACCACAAACAAAGTGGTATGGGCATACACTAGACATAAAAAAAGTTGCAAATCAAGTGCAAATAAAGCACAAAGAATCTAAATCACAAGACTCTCAACAGACACCATGACTCAATCCCCATGGTTTCTAATGCTTCTAAAGGAACACTCAACCTGAGCCTTTTTCAGAATTTCATGGCAATCTCTTTGCCATGCAATCCCCTACACCATATTTCCATAAACACATAACTGTCAGTGCATAAATAAACATAACAATATACCAGTTACCTTACCTTGTTGTCCCAAGCACATTGCTTGCAACTGATCACATCCACACGATCTCTCAAGGGACTCAAATCCTTTAACGAATGTAGTCATAACTATAACTAGTTGTTATACATGTCAAATGCATATTTATTAATATAACACATATCCTCATAATGTTAGAGAAATTCAAGGCTAAGAAGACTTCCTGTATGTAAGCACTCATTCGTTTGGAATTACGGTTTCCAAACATAGCCAAAGGAATTCTTGTCTAATTCCTTCCTTTACCTTTTTACTTTGTTGCAATTGAGTCTTACTATGCCCTGTCACAACACCCAACTGTTAGTCATATAAACACATCAACTATTACCTTGTCAAGCTAATACCAAGCATGTTTCCCTATAATTGCTCACACATGTTAGTCTCACATTCCAAATATCAAGACATCATGTATATTAATTTGAAATCAACCTTTACCAAGTCTAACAACCATGTCATACTCAAAAATCAACACACATTCATTAGTCATAATACATAATGCTACAAATATCACCTACTTACAGTCAAGTACATATCAGTTGTCTCAACACATGTATTAGTACAACCATCTTAAAACAAGACAATTTCAGCAAGAAATATTATAGACACATACTCATATCATGAAATTAATCAAACATTCAAACAAGCTATAAATGTACTATGTTAGATAAATCAACTAGACGACATAATAGACACCAAACACTCAAGCACCAAATAGACGACATAATCAAACAGTCAAGCACCAAATATACAACATAAGAAAATTCGTAACTTAATGTATCTCAAGGGAGGCTATCTTGTCTGCAAAATCAATCTAGATTAGCACAATATAGCTTTACAACATATCAACTCAAACATAAATAAGGTCATGATATCCCTAACAATAACTAGTTAACATGTTCGCGTCATAAACTCATAAACAATTATCACTCATACATAATAATCACATCTGCACAGTGAGTCTAGATTAGTATGACATAATATTACAAATATGTCAACTCATACTTGAATTTCATAACCCTAACCATTCGCATAGACCAATCAAAATTAGTATGATACATATAACATCAAGATCTTAATGTAATAACCTTGATCGTCAAGTTACTAGCATATAACAAAAACAAGTTATATATCATGCTCATCAAAATCATATAACCTGATCGTCAAGTTATCTACATAAAAAAAAAAAAAATAGCAATGTATACAACCACAGGATACTATCATTCATGACTATGTGACGCATGCGCATATGACCACACCAATCAACTAGCATCTATCATGTATGTAACCATAACATCAATAGAATGAAATGAATACACATAACCATAATGCGTATAACAATCCTTAACCTACACATCTGCATGCCCAACATACAACCTGTAGGACGACATGCTCTTGCCTCGAGGTCCAATGTTGCAACTTCACTTTGATGATCTACATCTCCTGCTCTCTCTTGGCCAACACACTATCATCATAACATACCATATCATCATGATGACCTAATTGCATACAATGACTTCACAATGCATGCCTGACCTTCTATACATGCAAAACCATAACTATGACAATGCATTCATAACAACATATTGACACCAACATGCATAACAAATTCATATACAACCATACACTCATGAGGACATGTTCCACAACAACACCATCAACCTTCACATGGTGACATCACTACAACCACGATCAACACCATGAAAATGCAACAAGCACATGGACTAAAAGCATAAGCAACACATATGCAACCAACATGAATTCATGACTAACACACATCCCATCCAGTCTGAGGGGTGAACCATGCTCTAATACCTCTCTATAACACCCTCCTCCCACATCTACCCAAGTAACCAACCAATCAAGGTAAACATGTGACAAGAGGCTACTATGATGAGATTCAACCTCCTAGGTGACCTTAAGGAAGTGGAATTGATGGAAACACACTACAAAGACCTTCCATGTCAACGACAGAACTCCCAAGAGCCATCCCAACCACTTAGGTAGCCAACCCCTAAGACCAACTAAGGTTTTAGACCATTAAACCGTCGGACACTCCCTTGATATGGGCATGCATGCATCCATAGGCTCTGGATGCTCCCACAAAATGGTATGCCAGCACCCATGGACTTTTATGCCCAGTGTTGTGCCTTCGTCCCTGGGATTTGTGCGACTTTTTCAGGCCCAGAGCCCAAGTCACTTCCAAAACTAAATGACACCTTCAGAATAGAAAGATAACAGTGGAATGATGATACAAATGCAATTACTTGAACAAGAGCTTGACTAGACCCCCACTAACCATGATAGGCATTTCGTCAAACATGTTACAAATATGTAATCTACAAGTTTAAACAACAAATCTGAGCGTAGGAGTCTCATACTTATATGAGAATATCTAAGAAGCAATTTTCCCTTATATCATTAGTTGCATTATCATCTATTAGGTCATAGATACATTTTTCATTCATTTACAAATCAAAACATGAGAAGATCCATACATCATCATTGTTATAATACATGCTTATAACCAACATAATAACAACAGAAATATCAAGGATACATTATCAATAGAATCCACATATAAACCAATACATCTACACATAATATGCCAAGGAAATAACCTCTTATTAATTAATGAAAAATCCAACTCGGAATGGGACTACCACGTTCCACCCAACCATAGAATGGTTGAGTCAATTCTCTCTTCAGCCATTCACCCTCATGCAATATTCTAAGCATCAATGTGGGACTCAAACCAAAAGAACCAATAAAGGCATCTCGAGGTTACACCACCTCACCCTTATCAATAGAAACCAGGCTTTACAGTTATCCATCCCAGATCACTAGGCCAAATAATAAACACGTAATAACAGGCTTTACCATGATCTCCACTAGATCACTAGGCCAAAACAAGCATGGATGCCACCGGATTTCTCCACCTACACTATGAGGAATTTTCATGTCTCCTAGTCTCTCAAGCTTTACCTAAATCCACATTGGATCACTAGGCCCTAAACCAAGACCAACTCTCCAGGATTTACCACATATCCCATCCTAGGATTACTAGGCCTGATGGAGAGCACCCACCTCTAGGCTTTATTGTATATCACGCCATTCATTGGTTGAGGATTCCCAGGCCCACTAAGGTAACACAAAATATGTCTTTACCGCAACCCACAATCTGGTTCAGGGGTTACTAGGCCATGTGTTTTATTATTCAGAGATCCGCCTCACTCAGCTTCAAATCCATCAGTAAATCCAACTCAACCAAAACATTAGAACCCCATCACGTGTGGCTACCCAAAAATGGAAA
The DNA here is from genome assembly GCA_031772625.1 of Pinus tabuliformis. Classification (NCBI taxonomy): domain Eukaryota; kingdom Viridiplantae; phylum Streptophyta; class Pinopsida; order Pinales; family Pinaceae; genus Pinus; species Pinus tabuliformis. Next base: position 253,586,347 of record CM062820.1, on the reverse strand, counting down.
GGTTAGGCTAAAATCACTGTCATATCTAGCAAAACCCATGCCTTAACAACAAAGAACCACATACAATACCATGCATGCCAAATATAGCAAGGAAAACACACATGAAAATTGATACTTGCCAATAATCTTACTGTAGTTGCCTGATCCTGCTCTTCCTTGCTTGCACCTTCTTTCCTCTTGCCTTCTTTGTCTTTCTTGATCCAATGCCAAAGTGCTAAAAGAAAACTCTAAGTGTCCGAGAGTGAGAGAGAATAATGAGAGAGCTCCAAAAAAACTGACAAAAGGTTAAAAAATGATCCTCATAAGCCTTTTTATTAATGAGGTCTCCCTTTACTTAATTTTCCATTATTTTCCTTCGTTTTACTCCTCACATGCAACCTGTGACCTTTCACCTTCGTTTTCTCCTAATTTCCATTATTTTCATAAATAAATGTGTCAAAATTTTTATTTTTCCTTTCCAAAGCCTTAGCCATTGCCTTTGCCAATTTCCTTAGCCATAATAAACCAACTTAAAAACCACTAGGATGTTTTTCCCAACATTCAACTTGAAATAATTGCCCCATCAACCATGGTTATTATTTTCCTTTATTACATGGAATTTTCACCAAGGTTGTTACAACTTTGTACCAAGGGTATCCACCTTTTGGAATCTTGATACTTAGTTTATTTGAAATATTACATTGTCACACCCTAGGTGAATAAGCCTCTTTAAAAGAAACTCTAACACTTGAACACATTAAATTCCCCATAGGGGTCACAAAAGAATTTATAGTTTAGGTTAGGACCATGGGGGTAAGCATCCCATAAGCGATCATGGTTACCTACATTCTAAAAAATAGAAGTCGAATTATAGGGTGCTTAAAATCCTTGATCATCCCACTAAAAAGAATACACGGGTATGTAAGAATCCTGATTTGGAGGGGGTTCGGCTTAGGTCCAGTATGTGCAGTCTTATATTGGGATACCCAACCTGTATAGTGCTCGGTACTGACTAGTGAGCCTCAATATTGCAACAAGAATGTTGCAACTCCCAAGGATACCAACTTTAATTATCAACCTAGGATTCATACAAATTTAAGAGGTATCAACACTATATGTGTAGCATACAATGTGTCCTTCTTTTGTTGTCATGATGTAATGGAGTGCATGTAATGAAATCAAATCCTAACTAGTTGCAGAAATGGAAATGCTCGAAATGGAAACCTTAACCTATTACAAGAAAGAAAATACAAGGAAGGAAAAACTATTCTAATTTCATAAAGTAAATATCATTAACTAAATATCAATCATTACATTTCAAAGAGTTTAGATCCATTGACAAAGTTCATTGGATGTGGCAATCAAGAAAATCATTATTGTATTATCCAATTCATAAATTTGTCCATTAACCCAATTCGCTGAGATGTTTTGCATGGGTAAAAAGGCAAGTCCTAAGTGGTTTTTATTCCTCCTCAACCATTGATTTAGAGCCTAGGGGTCATGATTCAACCCTAAGGGACAAAAACCAACCTTTTTGAGAAAATCTAAGCAAATATAGATATGTTGGAGGAGTGCTACGGGAATCTGCTATAGGAAACAAGTTTGCTACAAGAAGATATAATTCACCGAATGACCAAGAAAATCAAATCCAAATTGAATGGGACAAAAAATTTATTGAATAATATTTCTTAGGTCTCCATTCCAAGTGGAATCACTCAAAAATACCCATGTTAACATATGCTAAAAAATAGCAGAAAATTACTAGTCTAAAATTTAGAAATTCGAGAACTAATGAGCTATTTAATCTATCAAATGCCTAACCTAATCAAGTGTGAATAAAATGGGGTAAATTTTTTTATTAACTAGAATGTTTTTCTGATCTAATTCAAATAGAATCAACTCGATTGAAGCTTGTTATCATGTTCTAAAAAATAGCAGAAATTTACTACTATTTGCCACAAGGGACTTCCAAAATTTTATATTTGGGAATAAGAAAACTAATTCAAGTAGCTCAATGATTATTATGACCTTATAAATTTTTTGAAAGGATGAAATCATGTTTTTGATCCTGCAAAATAACTTACTTCAACCATTTAACCCAATCCTACAACAAGAAATCATCAATACTAAATGCAAAAATAGAAAAAGACAAGAACAAGAGATGCATGTGAATAAGAAGTGAAAGGAAGAAAAGTAAATTATACAAAAGGGCTCTGAGGCTCCTTGGATGGCAATGAAAAAGGAAACTCAGAGTGCTATGAAGGAGACCAATATTTAGAAACTGAACATGGCACCAATATTCATTATTTCGATCAATACACTTACATCCCTGCAAGAAATGAAACTAGATCTGCAAAAATACGAGTTCTCTCCACAAGAAGACTAATAAAAATCAACCCGTAGAGGGAAATTCGAGTTGGTACTTATCCAAAATGATTAGGAAGCATTCCCCATGAAATGAGGAAGCTTTCTCCTTAAAAATCCCTCAAATAGTGCATTTGGTTCCCAACACTAGGAATCTGCATTAAATGACAGGGAACACATTCCTAGATTTTTGCAATCATTGGAGCTCCAGAATTTGTGCAATAATTTTAGAATATCTTGTTGATTTATTATCCAATATTGATCCTCCTATAGTGGGGAGCAACTCCCTAAATTATCTCCTCCTCCAAATCTCCATAATTTTCCCAATATTCTCACAATATTCTACAAAAAAAATAATATTAGGCACAAATATGCAAATATCCATAAACTTTCCTAATGAACACATTAAAGCTAAAAAAACATTATTAAGAGTATAAGGAGAGGTTTAATATAGCCTTCATGTGCCTAAGAAAGGTTATATGGGCCTTAATTTATGTTTAATTTGGAGGCCCGTCATACCCCCCTACTGAAACTATTTCTCATCCTCTGAGAAACCTATTCATCTTTCTCACCTTGTTGGTCTTCATGTATGCTGACAAGTTTTTGTTGGAAATACTGAGAGGGGAGGTGAATTAATATTCCTTAGCAATTATAACTTTTAAATCTTTTCATAGCCTTAGTTAATCTTCAATTATTAGTAATGTTTATGCAGTAATAACAGTAAATAAAAGAACATAGTAGGCACAAAAATTTTAGGTGGAAAACCTCCTCCAGGTAAAAAACCACCGAACGCTTTTCTAATAAATTCTTTAATCTTCAGCCCTTACTAAAATGAAAGTAACAACTTCCTAGAATTCTAGAAAATAATTATTCTCCAGCTTCCACTAGAAGAATGCTCCAATGCCCTAGTTTCTTCAGTAGTCAACTGAATGGATGCCCCAACATCCTAGACCAACCTACCACCCTGAAGTGTTCACAGGCTCCAACCTGTATGTGACTTCATGCACCACCCTAGCACCTCCCTGCCAACCTCTAATGACTGAAATGAGACAAGAGTGTGGATTCCCGTACCAGGGACAATGATCCACGATACAATATAAAAATGATTTTGAATGAACACCCAATCACACTATGACCTACAACCCAACAATGATATCATCCCAAAAAAGATTCCTATACCTCCGAACAATACCTTTTCGACTCTAGGCAGATTGATTCTTTTACAATAATGACTCTTCCAATGATGAAACTTGTACAAATGACTCTTTTACAACTTTACAATGATGACTCTTGGCCTTGAAACTTCTTCACAATATGCAGATGGTTGTCATGTCTTCAAAGGATGTCCCGTTGCAATGCCTCCTTTGAATCTTCTTCTACCTACATGCAAAATTTTCCCGACGAAACCAATCCCAAAACAAAACAAAATACCCTTCAACTTACCTCTACCTGGAAAATGCATGTAAGTACATACTAATGAATAAATACAAACTAAAATTACAATGCATACCTGAAATGTGTTTGTCACCTTTTTTATTGACATGTTGCAGTAGTAGGAAAAGACTCCCACTCTTGATATAGGCATGGACTCTATGCAAGACTATATCCAAAACTGACCTAAAGATATATACAATAAAAATTGATGATAGGCCCTAGACTTGTGATGGACCCAAGTTCTAAGTACAACAAAAAATACCATTCCATCAACTATGACAAGAAAAGTAACATGAACTTACAACATCATATAGATTTAGAAGACTTGGTGTAGCATCAAGAATATGTAGTATCAAGAATAAGACATCTGAAAAACTAATTGTGACATATAGAGACATAGAGATATAATGGAGACACTGTATATACTTACGTTGTCCTGCAAAAAAATATGTCAGAGATGATACTCAAAATTCAAATGTAAACAATAATCATAAATACCTTGATGTAGGAGACTTACCCTTGACTGTTGATGTGTGGTCCTTACTGTAGTGATCCTTGAATGCATGTGTTTTCTTGCCTTCTAGGAGCTCGATATTAAATTTGTTGTTTTGTCCTGTGGTAGCCCACTGAGTCCTCTTTCCAACCCCATAGGTCTGATCAATATTTGATTCTTCAAGAAATCATTATGCCCAATCTCACATCATGACCTGATTATAGACTGGTTCAATAGATAGAACTTGTACAAAATGCCACATGTCATTGTTGCGACCTTGGGCCCTAAAAATGCTACTCAAAAAACTAAAGTCCGTCCTATTTCTTTTAATATTTATGAAATTTGAATCCAATTCTCAGAGAGAAAGTTATGATGATTTTCCCAACGTCACATGTTTGACATGGAATTCAGGATCCTTTAAAACCCCTAACTTTCTCAGATCCTATCTCCGCAAATATATCATACCAAGATTTGAAATGTGGTCATGAGGTTCATCAATATTTTTTCTCAAATGGGTTTTAATTTCAGCTTCTGAAGCTTCATAGGAAAAAAAAAAAAAAAATTATAGCGAAAATTCCATGATAACCTGTTTGAAGCCACAAAATCCCTACTAGAGGAGGATATGAGGATCATTATTTATATGAATGTCTTGAGTTGAGAGGGTCCTCAACAAGTGAACATTGGAGGGATTTTAGGGGCAAAAAATATTTATTAATTATTGATTATTCAATGACCACAACCAATTATGAGTGCCATACCACAACCCCATAGGGTTTTAGCCCACTAACTAGGGTTACTAACTTCAAACATGAATATCTCTCAAACCGTGAATAATTACTTGGTGTGTCATATATCAACAGAAACATATCAATGAGTATAATCCATATAGAAGATCCTTGACTCTAAATAGAGTAATTTTTCAAGTCAAAATTCCATTTCAACTTCGGGGTAACCCCTGGTGTTCCTTGGGTTGACATCAATGACAACCATTGATCAACAATCTCCCCCTTTGGCATTGCTGGAAACACAGGTACTCCCCCTATGACCATGACACCTCTTCCTACTGCCTTCTCTCTCCCTTTTTCATCAATGGCAAAGGGTAACTCCCCCTGACAAAGAGCCATCCTACAGACCTGTACACACCTCCACTCCCCTTTTCTACTCGAGTAGATAAAAGAAAGAGTCTAATGAAAACTTGGGAGAATCCCAAGCTTTTGGCAAAGATACTCAAATGATTCACGAGGTAATGGTTTAGTAAAGATGTTAGCAATTCGTTCCTTTGTGCCAACATATTCAAGATTGATATTCCTTCCGGCGACCTATTCTCTAATGAAACGGTATTTAATTGAAATGTGCTTCATTTTGGAATGCATCGCAGGATTCTTGGAGATATTGATGGCCACAGTGTTATCACAAAATATGGTAATAGGCTCATCAAACTTGACTTGAATATCTTTCAAAGTTTTCTTCATCGAAAGAACTTGTGTACAACAAGCTGTTGCTGCAATATATTTTGCTTCTACTATGGATAACAAGATTGAAGACTGATTTTTACTTAACCATGAAACTGGACAACCACCTAGATAGAATGTTGCTCCATTGGTACTCTTACAATCATCAACACTTCCTGCCCAATCTACATCTGTATAAGCTTGGATAACCAGATCATTTCCTTTGGGATACCATAGACCATATTCTGTTGTTCCCTTAAGATATCGAAGAATTCTTTTGATGGAAATAATATGACATTCTTTTGGTGCTGCTTGGAATCTTGCTACTTGTCCAATTGCCTGCGTCACATCAGTCCGGGAGGTTGTCACATATAGGAGACTACCAATCATGGATCTATACAATCTTTGGTCCACATCCTTTAACGAATATTCTAAGCTTAACTTGCAACCTATTATCATGGGGGTAAGGACTGGCTTGCAATATTCCATCTGGAATTTTTTGATCATTTCCCTTATGTACTTGGTTTGAAATATGAATATTCCTTTATCTTGCTGGGAAATATGAAGCCCCAAAAAGTATGTGAGATCACCAAGCATAGACATTTCAAACTCACTTTGCATTTTTGTGGCAAAGTCTTTACTTAATCTGTCATCATTGCTTCCAAAGATTATATCATCGACATATACCTCAATAATCGTTAGGTTATCTTGATCCACTTTCACATAGATATTGGTGTCATCACTTCCTTTATTGAATCCTTGTTGATGTATATACCTATCAAGACAATCATACTAAGCCCTAGGATCTTGCTTGAGACCATATAGTGCCTTCTTTAATCTGAAAATGTAGTTTTCTTTGTCAGTGAGCAGAAAGCCTTCGGGTTGTTCAATGTAAACTTCTTCTTCCAATTCACCATTTAGAAAGGTTGACTTAACATCCATTTGGTAGACCTTGATTTTTCTCGAGCATGCATAAGCGAGAAACATCCTGATAGCTTCCATTCTAGCAATCGGAGAAAATGTTTCTTCAAAATTGATTCCCTCAACTTGTGCATATCCTTTGCAGACTAATCTTTCTTTATTCCTGGTAACTTGTCCATCCTCATTCAATTTGTTTCTGAAGACCCATTTAGTTCCAATAACATTTTTATCCTTTGGTCGTGGAACCAATTCCCAAGTGTCATTCTTCTCAATTTGATCCAGTTCTTCATTCATAGCTGCTACCCAGTGTTTATTTTGACTAGCTTCCTCAAAATTGCTAAGCTCAAAAGTCGCTAAAAGGGCAAGATGGGCTTGTTGTGATCAATGAAGTTGTTGAATTCTTCTGGTTCTAATTCCTTAATTTATGTTTATGACGATCTGATTTGACAGATGATTCTTTTGATACCATTCTTTTGAAACTTTTGGAGAAACTTCTTGTACATCCTACTAATCATTTCTTATTTCTTCTTGGTTGACTAGTGTTTCCTTATTTGATTGGTCTTGTTCTGGAGCTTCTTCTTCATTCTTCACAGATTCTACCTCAATCCCCTTATATTTTCTTAAAGAGACGATCTCATTGTTATCCTTTAGAACACAGTCTTCGTCAAAAGTAACATTTATACTTTCAACTGTTTGTTTTTGCCTTAGATTGTAGCATCTATAAGCCTTTTTTTGCACAAATAACCAACGAAATACCTTCGTCAACATGGGAATCAAACTTGCCCAATTTTTGGTCTTCTCTTTTGATGTAGCATTTACTTCCAAATATTTTGAAGTATTTGACATTAGCTAGTCTTCCTTTCTATAGTTCGTACAGAGTCATGTTACCTTTGTTTATAATGAATATGGCAGTATCAATTTCTTGAACTCGGAATTTATCATCTAAGTTTGAGTCTTTTAACATGGTTCTAGCCATTTCCTGTATGGTGTTTTTTTCAACTACTCCATTCTGCTATGGTGTTCTGGCTGTTGAGAATTGCCCTTTTATTCGATGTTCATCATAGTATTTCTGAAATGCTTTGGATGTGAATTCTTTGCCATTATCTGATCTTAGACATTTGATCTTCAAATCTGTTTCATTTTTGACCAATTCCTTGTATATTTTGAAACATTCGAATGCCTCAAACTTTTTCTTCAGGAAACTAATGGCTGTCATTCTGGTATAATCATCTATCATTAACATAAATTATAATTCACCGTATAAAGCTTTTTTTCTCAAAGGACCACCTAGATCAGTATGTATTAATTCCAATGGGCGTGACACAAAATGTTCCTTAGTCTTGAACTCGAATTTTTTATATTTTCTGTGGCAACAAGATTCACATATCATATTGGTAGGTTTTGAGAGTTTCGACATTTCTCTAACTACTTCCTTTTTTTTTATCTTGACCAAATTATCGAAATTTATATGTCCCATTCGTTTGTGCCATAACCAGCTCGTCTTCTTTTTCCAAGAAACATCCTTTAGGTGTCTCATCAAAAATATATATGTCATTTGGAGCTCTGCTTGTTGTAGCCACAATTTTACCAAAATTGCCTTTCCTTATTTCACATTTCTTTGATTTGAATAACATCGTGTGTCCTTGATCACACATCTATCCAACGCTAAGCATATTGTGATTCATATTTTCAACTAGCAACATATCCTTTACTAATGCATTCTTGCTTCCAAGAGTGACCGTACTTGCTCCTATGACATTTGAAGACCCATCATTTGCAAAAGAAATTGTTCCATCCTTATTTTCTTTCAAGGATATGAACTTATTTCTATCTCCAATCATATGCGTTGAGAAACCACTGTCAACATACCATACATTTATGTTTCTTTGAGCCTTGAGAGCGAGAGAACACCTTTCAGTCTTCCTTTTCCATACTTGTTCATTCTGATTTTGCGAGAATTCATTTGAAGAAATCCCAAGTCTACAATCTCCGACCAAGTGTCCAAAATTGCTACATTTGTAACATTTGACATCATCTCTCAAATGATCAAATCTATTGATACTCTATTGAAATCTTAAATATCCATTTCTGAGCGATCTCCTGGAATTATATTCATTCCAAACATACATGTGACATTCTGTAGCTCCATGTCCAAACCTTCCACATGAATAACAATGATAATAAAAGATAGGTTGATACCTGGGAGGAAATCTTCTTCAAGGAATTGTCTTCCAAGGTTCTTCCTATGAGTCTTGATCTCTCGATCTAGCTAGGAGATCTACCTTCTTGGTAGATTTTTCATATCCGTTTTCTTTAGTGGTCATAGAAGGTCTTGACTCCTTTTCAAATTTTTATTTGTAACCAAGATCAGTTTTGTTGCTGCATGATCGCTGGTTGTTTATGAGTTCGTCCAAAGTCTTTGAGTTGTTGGTGTAATTTTGAAGAGTCTTTTCATTTTTTACTTCCTTTTGTAAAGAAATGATTTCAACTTCCAATGCTTCTCTTTCATTGTTGCTTTCCTTTAATTCTTTCCTGAGCGATTCTTCAATTCGTTTGTATTCTTCAACCTTGATTTTAAGATTTAGAACATGTTCCCTTTCTATCTTTAATTCATCTTCAAGAGTGTTGACGTGCTTCTTCTCTGCCTTGATCTCTTTGATAACCCTGATCACTTTGTTTTGAAATTAAACCTCAGTCATTCCTTCTTCTTTGTCTCCTTCTTCATCAGGTGCCTCTTGCTTATTGTGTTTGGTCATAAACAATAATCTTCCATTGAATTCTTCTTCGTTATCACTATCTTCTTTGGATGAGGAGCTATCTTCTTTGGAGAAGAAACTTTTCTTAAACCATTTCTTCTTGCCTTGCTTGTTTAACTTCCTAGGACTTTTCTTTCCTTTCGTAACAACCTCATTTTGTGAGGACATTTGGTTGCAAAATTCCCAAAATCACCACAACCAAAACATATTAATGGAAGTTTACCTTTGAATTTTCCCATACCTGTTCTCATTTTCCGCGTGAAATAGGCAAACTCTTTATCTAAGAATTCTTCTTTGTCTTCTTCCTTTTCCTCATCCTTACAATTGCAACTTTTTGCTTTTAAAGTTTGCTTGTCCAATCTATTCTTCTTGGATGTGGAAAATGATATTTCTAAGTGATATGTTTCATCCTCTTCTTCAATCCTCATTTCATATGCTATAAGAATTCCATGAAATTCATCTATGCTAAGATTGGTCAGATTCGATCTATCTTCCAAGACATATACCTTAGGGTTAAATCTTGCTGGCAAAGTTTTGAGGATCTTTCGAAGAAATTTTTTCATTTTAACAGGTTCTCCCAAACCTTCCAATGTATTTTTGTTTCATCAACACGTTGAAAGTATGCAGCAAATATCTTCATCTTCCATCATTTTGAGTTGCTCAAATTTTTCCCTGAAAATTTGAATCTTTGCTTCTTTCACCTTTGAGTCACCTGCATATATATTTTCAAGCTTGCCCCATACCTCTTTAGCAGTTTTGTGACTCAATACCTTAAGATAAACATATTTGATAAGTCCACTGATAATAAGATCTTTAGCCCTTGCATCATATACCATATATTTCTTACCTTGTTCATCCTGGGTCGGTGTGAAGCCTTTGTCAACGATTTCCCATACTTCGTATCCTTGTGCCAGCAAATGAACCTCCATTCTTCCACTCCAAAGTGCATAGTTATTTATATTGAACAAAGGAACTCTATTCTTAGTATACTCCATGATCTCCTTCCAATTGTTAGACTTGTATTGAATGAACCAAGCTCTGATACCAATTGTTCGAGATACTAAGAGGGGCGTGAATCAATATTCCCTAGAAATTAGCACTTTTAAATATTTTCAGAGCATTCGTTAATCTTCAATTATTATTGATGTTTATGCAGTAATAATAGTAAATAAAATAACATAGTAGGCACAAAAAAATTAGGTGGAAAACCCCCTCTGGGTCAATAACCACGAAACATTTTTCTAATAAATTCTTTAATCTTCAACCCTAACTAAAATGAAAGTAACAACTTCCTAGAATTCTAAAAAAGCATTCATCTCCAGCTCCCACTGGAAGGATGCACGAACACCCTGGTTTCTTTAGTAGTCAACTAAATGGATGCCCCAACATCCTAGACCAACCTACTACCTTGAAGTGTTCACAGGCTCCAACCTGTAGGTGACTTCATGCACCAGCCTAGCACCTCCCTGCCACCCTATAATGACTTAAATGAGACAAGAGTGTGGATTCTCGTACCAGGGACAACAATCCATAATACAATATGATTTAAAATGATTTTGATCGAACACCCAATCACACTATGACCTGCAACCCAACCATAACATCATCCCAACAAAGACTCCTATACCTCCCAACAATGCCTTTTCGACTCTAGGCAGATTGATTCTTTTATAATAATGACTCTTCCAACGATGACACTTTTACAAATGACTCTTTTACAACTTTACAATGATGACTCTTGGCCTTGAAACTTCTTCACAATATGCAGATGGCTGACATGTCTTCAAAGGATGTCCCGCTACAATGCCTCCATTGATTTGATACTTCAGCTCTTGAATTCTTGCTTGAAGTTGTACTTGAATCTTCTTCTACCTGCATGCAAAATTTTCTTGGCAAAACCAATCCCAAAACAAAACAAAATATCCTTCAGCTTACCTCTGCCTGAAAAACACATGTAAGTGCATAATAATGAATAAATACAAATTAAAATTACAATGCGTACCTGAAGTGTGCTTTTCACTTTTGTTGTTGACTTGTTGTAGCAGTAGAAAAAGACTCTCACTCTTGATATAGGCTTAGACTCTATGCTAGACTATATCCAAAACTGACCTAAAGATATATACAATAAAAACCGATGACAGACCCTAGACTTGTGATGGACCCAAGTTCTAAGTACAACAACATAGACCATTCCATCAACTATGACAAGACAAGTAACATGAACTTACAACATCATATAGATTTAGCACACATGGTGTAGCATCAAGAATATGTAGTATTAAGAATAGGACATCCAAAAAACTAATTGTGACATATAGAGACCTAGAGATATAAAGAAGACATAGTATATACTTACATTGTCCTGCAAAAACATATGTCAGAGATGATACTCAAAATTCAAATGTAAACACTAATCATACATACCTTGATGTAGGAGACTTACACTTGACTATTGATGTGTGGTCCTTACTGTAGTGATCCTTGAATGCATGTTTTTTCTTGCCTTCTGGGAGATTGATATTGAATCTATTGTATCTATGTAATTTCGGATCACGAGGGTCTGAAATTTCATCTTGTGGTAGACATCTGAGACCTCTTTCTAACCCCACAGGTCGGATCAATATTTTATTCTTCAAGAAAGAGTTATTCCCAATCTCCCACGATGACCGAATTATACACTAGTTCAATAGAGGGAACTTGTACGAAGTGAAAAATGTCACTGTTGTGACCTTAGGTACTAAAAACTCTACTCAAAAAACTAAATTCCATCCTATTGCTGCGACTATTTATGAATTTTGAATCCAATTCTCAGAGGGAAAGTTATCACAATTTTCCCAACGTCACCTATGTGATATGGAATTTAGGAGCCTGCAAAAACCTAACATACTCAGATCATAGCTCCAAACATATAGTGAAACAAGATCTGAAATTTGGTCACACGGTTCATCAATATTGTGGCTCAAATGGGTTTTAATTTCAGATTCTGAAGCTTTGCGGAAAAAAAGTTATAGCCTACATGCCACAATGACTTGTTTGAAGCCACGAAATCCCTACTAGAGGAGGATATGAGGGTCATTATTTATATGAATTTCTTGAGTTGAGAGGGTCCTCAACAAGTGAACATTGGAGGGATTTTAGGGGCAAAAAATATTTATTAATTATTGACTTTTCAATGACCATAAACAATTATGAGTGCCATGCCACAACCCGATAGGGTTTTAGCCCACTAACTGGAGTTACTATCTTCAAACTGAATATCTCTCAAACCATGAAGAATTACTTGGCGTGCCATATATCAATGGAAACATCTCGACAAGTAGAATCCATCTAGAAGATCCTTGACTCAAAATAGAGTAAGTTGTCAAGTCAAAATTCCCTTGCAAGATCAGGGTATCCCTTGGTGATGCTTGGGTTGACATCAATTACAACCACTAATCACAGTTTCATGCTTTGTTTTATGGTCTACTTAATGCTCTTTTTGTTGCTCTTCTTGCTACTTCATTTTTATATCTCCGATTCCTAATGAAGCCCTATTGTAGGTTGAGGTTGCTTCTTTCCCTCAGGTGGTTCTTCAACAATAATGAGTTTCACACAACCTGAATCCTATAGAAACTAAATTTTGCATGCCAAGAGGTGGTGGGTCCACCTTCACTTTTTTTCTTCTTTTCATTTTTTCCATTATCGTTTCTCTTTTTTTCAACTTTTCTCTCTTTTTTTATTGCATACAAAATAAACTCAAATCTCTTTGAGTTAACTGGGTTGGCCCTCACCTACCCCTTCACACTCTTTTTCTTCTGTCACGACTAAATGATTACATCCCACTTTCTCAAGTCCTTTTCACTTTTGTCTTGTCCTCTCCCCCATGTGTGGGTGTCTTGGTGGAAAAGTGAAGTTAATTCCAATATAAGGTCGAGGTTGCTCTGCTACTAATCTTAGCTATAAAAACATTTTCCTTCATACACTTGCAATTCCTTTCAAGCTAAAATAAGCTCATAAGAAAGGTTTAAAGGATTGCATACCTAAGCCTTACCCTTGATGTGTTTTTGCAAGTGATATTGAGGATGCTAATATGAATGTTAAATTTTCCTTTGGTGGTCCTGAAGGTGTTGCTAATGATCTTGAAGCTACATGTGATAATATGTTGGAGGTCCTATTGTTGATAGCCTTAAATTTGGAGGTCTCCTAGTTTTTTGTTGTTGTTGTAGTTATTGCTTCACATCCTTGGCTAAAATGTTGTTGTTGAGCTTCATAACATGGTGATTTCAGAGGTGTTGACTTCCTTTGTTTGCTAATGCATATGTCTTCATAGCATGATGATTTTTCTTACTGGTGTAATTTTTTTTGTGTGCAAACCTCTTTCTAGCATTCAATCTATTGTTGTTGGAGTTGATAGATGCCAGCCCACATTCTAAACCTTTGTCTTCCAGTTATCGTGAGCAAGTTGTCTTAATCAAATTCGATGTTCTTAGAGTGTTGGGTTTGGCCATGGGTGATGTTAACCTTCCCTGCACTTTTCACAATTGTCATACACCCTTCCAACACGTCATCTCACCATTATTTTCCTCCAACACCCCTCAGCTAACTTCATATAGCAATTCAGGACATCCTGTAGCAGTGTCCTATAGCAAACCTGTAGTAGACTTGTTTTGTCCATATCTCCCAAATGATATACTGGATTGACCTGAAATTGTAGTAGCATGTTTCCCTCATTCTTATGCACCTCCCCATAAAAACATCTTGGCAAATGGGTGCACAAACTCGAGAAAAATAAAAAAATGATTGTAAATGATGGAGGTCAATTTCTCGAAAAGTGTGCACTGAAATTTGTTGAAATTGCTTGAGCATGTTACATCATCCATATGCATCTCCCCATGAAATAGTTCGACAAATGGATGTATGGATATCAAGAAAAAATAAAAATGGTTGTAGGTGATGGAGGTCGATTTCTCTAAAAATATGCATCGGAATTTGATAAAATTTCTTGGGCATGTTACCATCATCCATATGCATCTCTCCCTAAAACAGCTCGGATAATAGATGCACGTTTTTAAATATATGACAAAAATAATTTTATTCTCTTTGTATTTTGGCTTCCTGTAGCAAAACAGATCCCTCCTGTAGCATTTTAGGACAGCAAGGAAAATGAATGGTAAAATCCTTAGAATGATGGGTTGATGGGGGAAGTAGATGAGGGTGATGGATTGGCGTGGACTTGGTCCTTCTAGAGCATCTGAGCAAAGGAGGAGAAAGTCCAATTTTGACTTCCTTCGACTAGAATTTTGACCAACTTTTTCTTTTGGTGCCAACTTGTTTTTGTTGCTTGTAGACATTGGATAGAACTTGCATTCATCATAGAGAGATACATGAAGCAAATATTTTTTATTAATTTTTTCCTTTTTTTTCCTTCTAGGCCTACTAGCTACCTCAATGAGGTTTTCAACTAGTAGGTTTGCCTAGGCGCCTCAAAGGAGGTTTTCACCTAGGATCTTTTTTTTTCCTCCTTTTTCTCTTTTTTCCCAACTCATTGACCGCATCACGAAGGTTTTCAATCAATTAGCCAATCTCAAGTGCCTCAAAGGAGGTTTTCACCTGAGATTTTTTTTTTCTCTTATTTTCCATTTTTTATTTTTTCTATCATACTCTACTTGAAAAACAAAACCTCTTTCAAGTATAAGAATACTTCCAATGGAGCCATGTGCACATCAAGATGATAGATAAACTAATGTGTAGCCTTGAAATATATGCTTTGACATGTACCTGAATTTCAGAGACCAAATGCTTTGATTGAGATGAGATCAGGAATTGTTGAAGAAGAGTGTGTAGCTGCAAATTACTGATTGTCTGGAACCATATTTCAATATAGTTTTGATGCCCCTGGTCCACTTTCTGATTTGGATCATATTGGATGTCTTATTCTTCTATGAAGTTCATATCTACTTATTTTTCTTGATTATTCTCTTGAACACATGGAGGATCTGATGGTAAACATGAGGGAACTTTCCCAAGTGTGTAGCTGCAAATTACTAATTGTCTGGAACCATATTTCAACATAGTTTTGATGCCCCTGGTCCACTTTCTGATTTGGATCATCTTGGATGTCTTATTCTTCTATGAAGTTCATATCTGCTTCTTTTTGTTGATTATTCTCTTGAACACATGGAGGATTTGATGATAAACATGAGGGAACTTTCCCAATCTCTGATTTTGATGTCTTCTCTTCACCAAGTGCGGCCCATGATTCTTTGGTCTTCTCATTTGAATCTTGTTTTTCTAAATGTTGTCCTTCAATGACATCAAGATAATATATTTTTTTCTTGTTCTTCTTGAGCTAAGATGAATACCATTGAGATCAAGAGGATATGTTTGGAAGTGTTTTGACTCAACATTGTAAGTGGGTTGAGCTACTTCTTTGTGTGAGTTTGGAAATGGTGGTACAGGTAGTTGAGTGTGAATTGATCTTTCAGATGGATGTGGTTGGGGTTGTGGTTGTGGTGGAGATGAATGGTAGGGATAGAATGGATTTTGGAATGGAGGATATTGAGGAAAATATTCAGGATATTGTGGATGACTCCCATAAGTTCCTTTCCAACCTTGTTTCCAAGATTGGTTTTGGGGTTGAGATAGCCAAGGTTGCCAAGGAAAGGGTGTGTTCCAGTTACTTTGATATGGATGTGCATAAGCTTGAAATTGTGAATTAGTCTCTTGCATCATATACAGTTGAATAGGCTTACATGGTCCTCTTGGAGCTACATAACACAGCTTCATTGGCAATTGACTTGCTCCATTGTCCTCTTGGTAAACTTCCTTCAACCTTAGTAATGAGGGGCAATATTTAACATCATTTTATTCTGCATGGACAACACAAATATCAACATCTTATTTTTTCTCATTTTGTATACTTAACCTTTCTAATTGTTCACTTAGATTGCTAAGAATTTATTTTTTTAAGTTATCAAGCAAATTTATAATTTTAGCTTGACTTGCCGATCTTGTTGTTGACTGACTTACTCTTTCCCTTCCTCTTGATATGTGTTTGCATTTTTCACAAATTTCTTCAAATGATAATTGGTATACATCACCTCTGCTCATAAGATCAAGGAGATCAATCCATTCATCCCTAATTGTTCTAAGTAAGAGGGTTTTTAGTGTGTCAGATCCTAAATGATGTAGTTTTTCCCTCTTAACATTATACATGAACCTCTCTATTAGATCCTCAAGGCTCTCATACTCTTTTTGATTCATTCTAAAGATTTCTTCTTTAATATCATGATCTTTATATTTTTTTATAAATATCTTTTGTATATCATTCCATGATATTATTGAATTAGTCCCTAAACTCATAAACCATTTAAGAGCTCTATCCTTCAATGTTGTCGAACACAGTCTCAATTTTTGAGAGTTTAATAAATAACCATAAGATTTACACACAATTTCAAATTCAAAGAGAAAGGTTTTTGGATCCTCTGACCTTAGACCATGAATGTTTGGAAGAAAATATGGAGGGATCTTCTTCATGTTTGAACTAAAGTCAGTATCTTGAATGGGAAATCCAAGAGGATCTTCTTTATTGTCATCATTTCCATCCATTTCTTCTACCTTCTCTTTCACCTCTTCTTCTTCTACCTACAAAAATGAATGGTGATGTGGCTCTTACTACACCACGTGATCAAATAGGGAGGTTGGTGTTGGAGATTTCTTTTTTTTGAATAAGAATGCTAATGCAATGCAATTTTCTGTCCTTGAAATGAAAGATGCATAATGCAATTTTTTTTTCTTTTGCAGAAAGTAAAAAGAAATGAATCAACTAGGGAAGAAAACAATGCATACTTTGACACCTCCCCGGCAACAGCACCAAAAAGTGATGAGCCTTAGTATTGCAACAAGAATGTTGCAACTCCCGAGGATACCAACTTTAATTATCAACTTGGGCTTCATACAAACTTAATAGGTAATGACACTATATTTGTAGCATACAATGTGTCTCTCCTTTGTTGTCATGGTGTAATGGAGTGCATGTAATGAAATCAAATCCTAACTAGATACAGAAATGGAAATTCTTGAAATGGAAACCTTAACCTATTACAAGAAATAAAATACAAGGAAGGAAAAACTATTCTAATTTCATAAAGTAAAGATCATTAACTAAATATCAATCATTACATTTCAAAGAGTTTAGATCCGTTGACAGAGTTCATTGTATGTGACAATCAAGAAAATCAGTATTTTATTATCCAATTCATAAATTTGTCCATTAACCCAATTCACTAAGATGTTTTTCATGGTTAAAAAGGTAAGTCCTAAGTGGTTTTTATTCCTCCTCAATCATTTATTTAGTTCCTAGGGGTCATGATTCAACCCTAGGGGACAGAATCCAACATTTTTGAGCAAATTTGGGCAAGTATATACATGTTGGAAGAGTGCTAGAGGAAACAGGTTTGCCACAGGAAGATATAATTCACCGAATGACCAAGAAGATCAAATCCAAATTAGATGGGAAAATTTTTTTATTGAATAGGATATATTAGATCTCCAATCCAAGTGGAATCACTCAAAAATACCCCTATTAATACATACTAAAAAATAGCATAAAATTAGTAGTCTAAAATCTAGAAATTTCGAGAACTAGTGATCTAGTCAATATATCAAATAACTAACCTAATCAAGTGCGAATGAAATGGGGTAAAATTTTTTATTAACTAAAACCTTTTTGTGATCTAATTCAATTGGAATCAACTCAATTGAAGCTTGTTATCATGTTCTAAAAAATATCATAAATTTACTACTATTTCCACAAGGGACTTCCAGAAATTTAGATTTGGGAATAAGCAAACTAAGCCAAGTAGCCCAATGATTACTATGACCCTCCAAATTTGTTCAAAGGATGAAATCATGCTTTTGATCCTGCAAAAGAACTTACTTCAACCATTTAACCCAATCCTACAACAAGAAATCATCAGTACTAAATGAAGAAATAGAAAAAGACAAGAACAAGAGATGCATGTGAATAATGTGAAAATTCCTACACTTAAATCCCTATTGTCGCAAACTGATGTTACTTCTCCTACTTGATTAAATAATACAAGTTATTTACTGTCTTCTATGGTAAATTTCAAAGTAAATACATTTATAGTCTTCACTTAATTAATATATTTGCGGAAACAAAATATTGAGCAAGAAAGAAAAATACAACACATAGGACAGTTATTTTTGGACAAAACGTCCCCAGATAAACCCAATGCGGGAAAATTGTTGCAGCAGCTCTGAGAGTTTTATTATTATGTAGTAGAAAAATTTGAATATATCATTGAATACCTCATAGGGTTATTCAGTTACAGAGAGAAATACTAGCAGCAGATTTATGAGTTTACCTCACACAAGCACTGAGGAAAGTCCCAGCTATTTCGGCTACTAGATGAGATGCCCCTAACAAGCACTGCGCTACCTCTATGTTGTCCCAAAGTCAACCCTTTTAGGCACTACATCACCCACCTGGGAATTCAATCATACGCCCAGAGTCACTACTCTCAGCCTCCCGGTCTCACACCCTGGCTTCTAGCTACTGAAATTGACCCTCTTCTCTGATTTTTGACTTTCTATCTCTGCCTCTACGTCACTTCTACATGGCCTTTCTTTCTCTACATCAGCCTATGCGTCAAGGCCTCTGGATCACTTACTGTCTCTCTCTATTGATGTATGTTCGGTTGAGAATCTCTCTCCCTGGAAGCTGCTATCCCTTTCCCTCAACTGCAAAAGATTCCTTCAATCAATTTTCCTCCTGAGAAATTTTCACTTAAGAAAATTGATTTCTCTCTATCCCTCTGTTTTTTTTCCAAATGACCCTTGTCCCTTCTTATATCTTCCTTTTGGGAAACCAAAGGCTTAGATTAAAACATAATCAAAGGCTCATATCAATTTGACTGGATCGATGGATTTTTCTAGAATTTTCACCCCTGATTAGATTAATACCCATTAATTTTCCCAAGTTTAGACTTAGGAACCCCATTAAAAATATTAATTATTTTAATAAAATCACTTCTAGTGGAATTTCCCAAAATGATTTATGGGTTCTTTAGAATGCCTATGCGCAAGCCTTCCTACAAAATTTTAGGCTTAGATCACATCCGATGCTACACCAAATCAACACTCCCTCTTAGCGAGGAATGTGCTCTAGTAATACATTGACTCTCTGCATATTGCTCAAACTCTGAAGCATTGTCTCTGCACTGTTGATACCTGACATGTTGTCCATCAACCACTACATTGCTTCTGCTACTGTATTGGTTCCTTTGACATTGCCACTGCTAATGCTACATCTGTACTGTAGCTCCCTCTCAAACGTTGCACCTATGCTGCTAGCACTACCACTACTAACACTGCATTCATACTACAACTCAGTTGCTGAGATAAGCAACTGGAAACACCTAAAACTAGATAAGTATCCAGTGGATACACCTTGGTGATGACGTCCTGACTATTGCTAGTCCCATTCTACTTCTGAAGCCACTGCCTTGTTGAAGCTCTGCACTATGCCTCCTTGCATTGTTGCCTCCATACTCTGAGTTGCTCAGTCTCTGACTCTCCTAGACACTGCATCTGTCTAATCAACACTCCATGGCATCAACTGAAACTCCACCATCCTGCTACTACTGATCATGGGATCTCGTATCAAGGTGTCGATCCAAGAGGTGAGCTCCTCAAGGATCATGCCCATCTACAGTCCCCCTGAATACAACTCTATATCAGCCCACCTCCCTCTTGGAGGTATCTCAGCTATCATGGTGAAATCCTCCTCGTCAATCTTCGCGACTGCAACCTTCAGATCATGCTTCTCATCCTTTTCCTTTTTCTTCAAAGGACACTTTGATGCATAGTGGCCCATCTCACCACATCTGAAGCACTTCACCTAAGAGATGTCCTTCTTACGTCTCTGCTGCTTTGTTATCCCTTTGATGCAAGGGCTACATTATCCTCTTCCTAGAATTTTGGCTTCGACCCACTGCTGCTGCTGCTCCCATCAAGTTTCACCTTGAGCAGGTCTCGCTTCAGCTCTTCTTGTTTCAGAGTTTCCCACATCTCGTCCCAATTTGGCAACACTACCCTGCCTAGGATACTCTCGACAAATATCTTTCAATCACCTAAGATGAATTTTAGGTCCAGTCTCACTAACTTCGAGTCTTGAGGAGTATGTCCCACATTTGAGAACTCATCACGAATCTCCTTCGGTTTCGTAAGCAACAGATCCACTTGCTTCTTCTGTAAGTACATATTCTACTGCTCGGAAGTTCCCTAATATAATGTGGCCAAGGCATCCCACATTTCCTTAGCAGTCCCTTTACTTGCAGTGTGGCACACCACATGATCCTTGACCCCGTCCAGGATCATCCTCTTTTTGTTAGCCATCTCAACCTTGTACTTTTTCAGCGGATCTGCATCTGCAGGTTCAGCTAGCACATTGTTAACGTACATTTTGAGGGAATGCTCATGAAACAAGAAGGTCATCCTAGCCTTCCAGATGGCATAGTTGGAAGCCCCTTCCAACCTGTCCTGATCCCTCAAGCCATTTATTTCCATCTCCTCCAAAACATTGTTGAATAACTCCCTCTTTCTCCCTACTGTGTAGCTCTTAGGCTAACTTACACACTCCCTGATGGAGCTGGTAAGTTGTTGCTCCTCATCTAATCAACAATTGAGAAATGTTGATTTCCTTAGCAAGAAATCACTGAGGAATTATTCCCTCACTATGCTCTGCTTCTTCTTTCTTCTGACGTCTTTTCAACCCAACAAAGAAACCTATTGAAAAATTTGCGTCCACTAGCCTCTCCTCACACTGAGGCTTAGTGTTGCTTCTTCTACCACTGCAAAAATCGAACTGGAAGCTCTTTCTCTCCGTCAACTCACTTGGAGAGAGACTCCTTCTGATTTTCAACCCTCTTACAGGAACTGCGTAAACCCTTTGGTATTTTGACTTGTCACCTCCTGTAGCTTTTTGATTTCCCCTTCTACTCAGTGCTGGGGTTTCTGGATCTTCTCCTCTTGTTTCTCCTACACTAGCTTTGATACCTTGTGAAAATTCCTACACTAGAATTCCTACTACAGCTAACTGATGTTACTTCTCCTACCTGATGAAATCATACAAGTTATTTACTATTTCTACGGTAAATTTTGAAGTAAATACATATGCAACCTTCACTTAATTAATGTATTTGCAGAAACAAAATACTGAGCAAGAAAAAAAAATACAACACATAGGACACAATTATTTTTTTAACAAAACATCCCTGGAGAAACCCAATGCGCGAAAACCAGTGCACTAGCTCTAAGGGTTTTATTATTATGCAGTAGAAAAATATGAATACATCACTGAACACCTCCTAGGTTTATTCAGTTATAGAGAGAAATAATGGCAGAAGCTTTGTGAGTTTACCTCACACAATCACTAAGGAAAGTCTCGATTATTCCGACTATAGGATGAGATGCCCCTCGCAGGCACTATGCTTCCTCTATGTTGTCCCAGCGTCAACCCTTTCAGGCACTGCGTTACCCAGGTGGGAATTCGATCAGAAGCCCAGAGTCACTGCTCTCAGCCACTCGGTCTGACACCCTGGCTTTCGGCTACTAAAACTCACCCTCTTGTGACACAGGTAAGTTCCCTCTGCAGACAGAGGCAAACCCTCTAGCCCTAGAGTGGGTCTAGTCACTGCACAGACAATAACAAAGAAAAATTCCTTAAAAAGTTGGTGTTATGAAGACCTACCTTCAATCCGTCATTCGATGAAGTCTTCGTCATGTTGCTCCAGCTCTTGTTCTTCTAATCGCTCATATTTGAAAACATGTAGAGAAACACCACAAACGCAATAGAAAATGACCAAACAATCTACTTGAAGAGTCAACGAACCTCAAGATATCGACATACAACTTAACGGACAATATAGGAAACAAGCTATTGATTTGTATTAATAGTAATCAAAGTAAAGCTTACAACCGAATCTTGACATCGTAAGCCTCCTTAAAGGGTCCTGTCGATATGTCTCCGTAAGCATTTACTTGTGAACCGTCTCCCAAGGAACATATGACTCTCTCTTCTATCCAAAAGGGTTGATACTAGAAAGCTCTCAAGCCAACTCTACTCAAACATCTCTCAAATTAAAATACAAATGAGGCTACTTCCACACTCCAATAACATTCTCTACCTCTACTCCTCTCTTAGAAACTTGAAAATATCAAATTACATCTAGCAATCATCCAGTTACATCCATGCTAGCTGATCTTATTCATGGAGGATATATTTATAGGAGGGAGAGGTCCCATGAGAGAAGGAAGATCTTATCTCTTAGGGAGGTTGCACAAAAGGTGGAACAACTATCCCAAAGGACAAAGGTGAACTCAACTGACCCAACAACCAGCCCTAGGACCGCCCATGAAGCAATTCCATCTCGAAGTTTCGACGAGTTGTTGAAAAACTTGCCAAATCTAGCCCGTCGCAAGTGCAACATAGGGACAAAGCGAAGACTTCGCTAGGGCTAGTGTTAACTTGACCATCTTCATGAGGGGGATAACTTTTGACTCAGGATTATTACAGGGAAAAGTGTCTATGCAGAACTGCTAATCCCACTAAGGCTGTTAGCTACCTTAGAAACAAACAAAGTAAAACTACTTTCGTTTTCCTTTATGAAAGATAGATGAGAGAAGAATAAAGGAGACCAACCTATGTCTTGCGCTTGGTTCCTTGCTCGATTCCTCTCTCTTCTGATAGTCCTTTGCTACTTGCTTTCTTGTATACCCAGCTTCACAGAGTACCTGTAGAATCAAAGCAGCATAACACTATACGAGAACATGGATCTATTATCATAAACAATCTAGGATCAGATGTAAATTGACCATACAAATGCATAAAACATAAATCACACAAGAGTATGGAGGAAAACTTGAATAGCCTTATTGATAATCAAGAAAGAGCCAAGAGAGTTACAACCAATCATTCTGACCCAGCATCATCCTCTCAGCAAGTGAACCCTTCTTCACCTCATGAAAATCTTAGATCACCCAACACTATGATGTTGCCTCAAGAAACCAACAGCAATTCCTTACAAGATGCAAAATTCCAGCCCCTGGATCTCTGGGATGAGGGATCCATATATAGATGTCTGCAAGGGAGGTGAGTCAGCTTTTGAGATTTTATTAGTGTGTTCCCTCTGATAGTTCTTGCTTCCACTTGGAGATTGATGATCTCCTACTCATCCCTGGTCGAATTCAGAGAGGCAAGTGTCACAGGAGAAGTTTTTGGAAGATTCCATGCTTCTCCACCTCGCGGATTGACACTGCCATTTGTCCTTCTCACCCATCGCACCCCATAGAAGGGCTTTTTGAAATGAAACGCACCTACTGTGTGTATTTAGGTGAGGTGCAACGCACTTTGCCTATGGAGTAGGTGAAATGGTCCAGTTTTGACCAGTTCTGAGCAGTTTTTCATGGAGAACTTCTAGGAGAAGCTATAATCAGTTGACCTTGTTCTTTTAGGGGTTGGAACAACACTTTTAGGGACTTAGGAGCCCTTAGTTTATGGACATTTATGCTTGGGGTTACAGTTCCCAAAAATGTCTATAACAGTTGCCCCCTAAAGCATGAGGTCATTAATCTTTTTTGATGTCGGGTGAAATGCTTTATCATGAGGATCCAAAGTTCTTTCAAGCTAGAAGGAGACCTGTAATAAGATACAATACAATACATTATCTTCATAATATTTTCATGATCTAGCTGAGGTGGGCATTCCCATGCTCATCTTTATACATTTTCATGTACATAGGACAGACAATCGTCTGAGTGTAGACTGATGATTCTGGTAGAGCCATCATCCCTTAGATTGGATGATTATATGTGCAGCAATGATGTACATTTGATGTATTTATTTTCCCTGAATATATATCGCAGCCCGGATGGATGAAACTAGATCCGGGGTCTTCAATCTCGTTCGATCTTCACTCAAAGTACAAGTCGATCCATGTGAGAGATGTTCTGGAGTCGAACATGGAAATACATCGCCTGATTACCAGCCAATGATGTAAGCTATTAACAGGCGCGAGAGGAATCACCGATAATGATAATGATCCTCAAGGTACTGCAGTACAATTCACATGGTGTGAATAAGGGACTTGGCGTCGAACACCATGCAAAATCTTTCGGTCGAAGGCCATTGATGTAAACCTGTCGCCGGAAGTGAGAAACTTGCCATTGAGGCATGCAAGCTTCAAAGTATTGAAATGGGTGTTCCTAGATCGACTTCTTGGATAATGAGCTGATGTCAACAAGAAGCGATCCGTCATAGGAGGGCCTTAATGAATCCCACATCAATGACACAGAACGGAGCAAATGATTTTAAGGGAGGTGAAAACGATCTGGTGATATAAGGTTCAGGGTGGCGTTCATGAAAGAATGGAGCGTAAATGTATTGCAGCAGGTGAGACACAGGTGAATTCTCTGAGTGACTTCTCTTGAACATATCGGCGACACTGACATGATGGATTGGTAGCATTAACCCCAAATGTGGATGGTGTGATGTGACCATGGTGATGTGACCGGTGAATGAAACAATCCAACCCGACTTGGATGCGGAGTGAAAGTGTCATGTTCAAGAGCGACTTGCTACCAACAAAGTTTCTTCAAGTTTTCTTCCCAATTTTTCCCTAGTCATTGCTGACCAGTGCCTCTTTATTTTTGTCAAGCTTGAGGAGGATAACATATGCTTGTTCTATAATTTGCCCTTCGGGAAAACCCATCGCTATGTTTTAACGAGCCTAGCGATAGTGAAACTCGTTCTTGTCTGTTATGGACAAGTTTGTCGCTATTAGGTTTTAGCGAGTTTAACGACAAAGATAAGTCGGTCCTTTTCAATTTTAGAGAGTCTGAAAAGGGACGTAAAGGAAACTCCAAAAATCCTTTTTCATCATCTAATCCCTTAGGTCTGAAAAAGTATAAAACAATACAGAAGGGATGAATTTTCGGTACTTTTAACAAGCCGAACAAAACAAGCGCTTGATATTTTTGTGTAATAATCCCTCAGGTCCAAAAAGATTAAAATCTAAAGGAGGGATAGCACTTCCGTCACTTTAACGAACTGGAGAGGCCAATGGCTTAGAATATTTTCATATTTTACGAGTCGGCTGAAAAGAGCTTAAAGGAGACTCATTTTTTGAGGAACGAGTGATAAATTCGGGTAGCAGCTGATTCCAGGTAAGGTTTGGAATTTCCCAATCACGATAGTGTTACAAGGATGGCTAATAGAATCACTCTTCGCAGCTGTTCCTCAAAAAGGGTAAACAATCAAGTGGAGGTGAATGATCGGCCAATACAAAGTGGAGGTGATGATGAGAACACGACCAAGGCTTCAAAGGCTGAAGTACTACATTCATGATGGTTATTTACCGGAAATTGGTTCATTTTTTAATGAGCTTAAACACTGGGGAAAACATTTTCTCATTGCTTATGTTTATTTTTTAACGAGCATGAAGTCCGCGTTAAAACTGCTCGATTAATCCAATCGTATAATAAGAATGTCTCATATATAAAAACGGCATTATTTCAAAGCTTTGCCCCACATCCTTTCTTTATGAAAGTTAGGAAATGACCAATCCTACGAGTTTAAAGGGTTAGAGGACCTACAAATTTAAAAAAATAAATGGTCGCTCTTTGCTTGCATGCCAAAAGGTTTGCATGCCCCCAGGTATAGAGACATAGAGTTTCAAGGTTACCCCGCAATTTCGTAGACAAAACATTTGTTTTGCCAAAAAGGCCTACCTCTTTTAGGTTACCAAAGATTGTTCTATTTGTACCACAAACAAAACACTTCTTCGGCGATGTCTACCGAAATAGACAAAGGTGAATGGCGCAGACGTGTTGGGTCCCTATAATACTAGTGATTAACCCATTACTATTGTAGTTATACCCCTTATTTATATTGTTGTCCCCCTATTACCCCCATGTTGTTATTTCTGTGCCCCATAGAATCCCTCTATTGTTATTTTTGTGGCTTTATATTATTATTGTTAGGTCGGCTGGATTATATTGTGACTCCTTAGACTCCTATATATAGAAAGGAGGTTTTTTCATTTGAATCATTCAAGAATTGTTCATTCAAGTAATGTAAAGGAGGTTTCCCCCTCGAAGAGGCTAAATTCTAAGGCGTTGATCTATCTTTTCTATCTTTTCTTGAGCTGGTTTCATAACATTTGGTATCAGAGCTTTGGATTCTAGGGTTTTGCTGCTCCAAACAGGTCATCGTGGCATTTTCACTATAAATTTTTTTCTGTGATGTTTCAGAAGTCGCAAAAAAAACAATTTGAGAAGAAATCGCGCTATACCTTGGATCCAAATTTTAGAGCTTTTCGCGTGATATTTGTGGAGATATGATCTAAGGAATTTGGTCTTTTTGCAGACTCCTGAATTACATTCAAAACAGGTGACCTGGGGAAAATCGTCATAACTTTCTCTCTGGGGATCGGATTGAAATTTTGTAAGAAGTTACGGAAAGAGGACGGACTGTAGTTTCTTTTGTGCATGTTTTAGATCCAAAGGTTGAAACAATGACTCGTGGCACGTCGTACAAGTTCGCTCTATTGAATTAGTCTAGAAGCAAGTCACTGTGGGAGATTTCACATAACTCTTCCTTGGAGAATCCAATTTGGGTCAGACTTGTGGTATTGGAAAGAGGACGTAGAAGGATACTACAAATCACAATTTCCGAACTGGATGATCCGAAATTACAGAGATACATCAGATTCAATATCAGACTTCTACAAAGTGAAAAAAGGTGTGTAGTTTTTTTTTTAATTTTTGCGTAAGCTTGGTTTAACGGAATTCAAAGGGCATAGTAAAGCATTATTATCGGCAACTGATGCCCCGAGGAAAGAAAATGCAAACACCTAGTAAGGAACCTGAAAGCTCTAGCATGACTCATGAAGAAGAAGAAGAAATGCTACATTATATATCAAAATTACAAGAACAAGTGCAACAAATGTCACGCTCACAAAAGCTAACAGAAGCTAAGATAAATGGCGTGGAATCTAAGATAAATGGCGTGGAATCTAAGATAAAGGGCATGGAAGCTAAGATGGATGATTCGAAGACAGATTTGAAGAGAGACATGGCAGATTTGAAGACAGACATGGCAGATTTGAAGACAGATTTGACAAATTTTCTACAAGAAATACTTATTAATGGTGAAAAGGTTGTAAAGGAAACTCATGATGTGAACAAAAGTAATGTTAATCATGATTCCATAGACTCTAATGTTGGATCGAAGACCCACCATATTCCAAAAATCGATATGAGGAAGTTTGATGGCAAGGATCCCGCCACATGGATATTACAGATGGAGCAGTTCTTTGATCTCAATAATGTGCAAAACACACAAAAGGTACGTATGGAAACTGTATATTTGGAACCAAATCAGTTTGTATGGTATCAATGGCTTTTCTCTCGTAAAAAATTTATCACTTGGGCAATTTTTATAGAAGAATTGATAGCACATTATGAAGATAAAAAAGCAACGCTTTTTTTAGCCAATTGATAAGTCTCAAACAAAAGGGTTCAGTAATGGAGCACATTGAGGAGTTCCAAAAATTGAACATAAGGGTAAAAGATATTCCAGAGGAGCATAGGATTGATGTGTTCATAGGGTCTTTAAAGGATAATATCCAACATGATGTTTGCCTTTGGGAACCTGATTCATTAGAGAAGGCATTCAGGTTAGCAAGAAAAATGGGAAGCAAAATTATGGCAACCAGGAAGCATACCACTCACAACTATAAAGATGGAAGTGTTGTTGCCCCTAGTCTTCCACAACATATAAGGTTGACACCACAACAATTGGAAGAAAAAAGAGCAAAAGGGCTTTGTTACACTTGTGATAGCAAATACACTAAAGGTCATAAGTGTGCTGAGAAGAAATTATTCTAGATAGATTATGAAGAGGAAGAAGAAAAGGAGCAAAGAGGTGTAATTGCACAATTATGTTCGCTAGATGTTTCCATATTGGAATCATGTATTTCTATAGATCTCCAAAAAGTCCTAGACAATCATTCCAAGGTATTTGAGACTCCCAAAGGTCTCCCACCTATGCGTGATCATGATCATGCTATTCATCTGATTCCAGGAAGTGTTCCTTCAAACATCAAGCCATATAGATATCCCTATGTCCAAAAAAGTGAAATTGAACGTATGGTTGCAGAAATGTTAGAGGCTGGTATAATTCAACCAAGTCAAAGTTCTTTCTCTGCTCCAGTAGTATTGGTGCACAAGAAGGATGGATCATGGCGCATGTGTCCAGATTATAGGGAGCTCAACAAGCTCACTATTAAAGATAAGTTCCCCATTCCTGTCATTGATGAATTACTGGATGAATTGCATGGATCAATTTACTTCACCAAGTTGGATCTTCATTCGGGATATCATCAAATCAGAATGAAGATTGAAGACATTCTAAAAACGGCATTTAGAACTCATGAGGGTCATTATGAATTTTTGGTCATGCCTTTTGGCCTTACCAATCCACCTTCAACATTTCAAGGTTTGATGAATTCAATTTTCAAACCATTCCTTAGAAAATTTGTGTTAGTATTTTTTGATGATATACTAATCTACAGCAAGTCTTGGAAGGATCACGTTGAACATGTTGACAAGGTGCTACAACTATTGGAGGAGAAACAATTATATGCAAAAAGATCCAAATGTTTCTTTGGAGTCCAGGAGGTGGAATATTTGGGTCATATTGTATCTCATGAAGGAGTTAAGGTAGACCCTAGCAAAATTAAAGCCATTAAGGAATGGAAAATCCCCACATCCATAAAGCATCTGCGAGGATTTCTTGGGTTGACAGGGTATTATTGCAAATTTGTTAAGAACTATGGGAGAATAGCAGCACCTCTAACAACATTATTGAAGAAAGATGCATTTTCATGGACTCAGGAAGCAACAAAGGCCTTTGGACATCTTAAAGAGGCAATGTGCCAAGCACCGGTCTTAGCTACACTGGACTTCACAAAAACCTTTATTATGGAATGTGATGCTTCAAGAAATGGAATTGGTGTTGTTCTAATGAAAGAAGAAAGACCCATTGCTTTTGAAAGTCATCCAATCAAGGGAAAGTTTATAAGCAAAGCTATTTATGAGAAGGAAATGTTGGCAATACTCCATGCACTTAAGAAATGGCGACCCTACCTAATGGGAAGACACTTCAAGGTAAAAACGGATCATGATAGCCTTAAATACTTTTTAGGACAAAGATTATCCTTGGAAGAGCAACAAAAGTGGGTCACAAAGATGTTGGGTTATGACTTTGAAATCATATACAAAAAAGGGAAGCAGAATGTGGTGGCAGATGCACTCTCAAGAAAGGATGAGGATGTGGAAGCATTGTTGTGCGCCATTTCTATTATCCAACTAGATTGGATAAACGAAGCAAGGGAGGAATGGAAGAATGATGAAGAAGTGTGGGCACTTATTCGAAAGCTACAACAAGATTCCAGTACGTCCGATACATTTAGCTGGCAAAATGATTTGTTATGGTACAAAGATCACTTATACCTCTGTAAGAATTCCCAGCTAAAACAAAAGATTCTTATGGAATTGCACACTTCTGCCTTAGGAGGGCACTCAGGATTTTTAAAAACTTACCATAGGGTTAAGAAGGAATTTTTTTGGGATGGCCTTAAATCAGATATTCAAAAGTTTGTGGCGGAATGTTTGGTTTGCCAACAAAATAAAGTTGAAACAATTAAGACACCGGGTCTATTACAACCTTTATCCATTCCAAGCCAACGTTGGGAGGAGGTTTCAATGGATTTTATCACAGGTTTACCCAAGTCTGAGGGAAAGAGTGTAATCATGGTGGTAGTTGACAGACTTACCAAGTATGCACACTTTTGTGCATTATCACATCCATTTAAAGCCAGTATAGTTTCTACCGCATTTATGGAAACAATTCAAAAGCTACATGGAAACCCAAAGATTATTGTAAGTGACAGAGATCACATTTTCACTGGAAATTTTTGGACAGAATTATTTTCTTGTCTTGGTACTCAGTTAGCTCATAGCTCATCTTATCATCCTCAATCTGATGGGAAAACTGAGATAGTAAACAAATGTTTGGAAGGATATCTTCGTTGCTTTGTATCTGATAAACAGACACAATGGGTCAAATGGTTTCCTCTGGCTGAATGGTGGTATAACACTTCCTTCCATACAGCAACAAAAATGACCCCATTTATGGCACTTTATGGGTATCAACCACCATCCATCACATCATATTTAAGAGAAAATTCTAAGGTTCAGGCAGTGGAACATCACATCGAACATCAACAACAAGTCCTCCAACTCTTAAAGGATAACCTCGTGTTGGCACAAAATAGAATGAAACAACAAGAAGATCAACATCGCAGTGAAAGAAGTTTTGATGTAGGTGATTGGGTATTCCTACGACTACAACCATATAAGCAAATGTCCCTAAAGCAAGCTAAGAAGGATAATAAATTATCACCAAAGTATTATGGTCCATACAAGGTGTTGCAAAAGATTGGTACTATGGAATACAAATTGGAGCTTCCTGCAGCTTCTCGATTGCACCCAATTTTCCATGTTTCATGTTTAAAGAAGGTTATAGGCAACAAGCTCCCAATTCAAACAATATTGCCAGAACTTGACGAGAAAGGAAAAATTATATTGGAACCGGAAGCAGTCACAGAAACAAGAACTCGACAGCTACGAAATCGATCAATTTCAGAGTATCTTATCAAGTGGAAGAACTTATCCGCTGAAGATTCCACATGGGAGGATGAGAATTTTATGCAGAAGTATCTAGAACTACTCAAGCGTTGAGGACAACACTTTTTTGAAGGAGAGGGGCATGTTGGGTCCCTATAATACTAGTGATTACCCCATTACTATTGTAGTTATACCCCTTATTTATATTGTTGTGCCCCTATTACCCCCATGTTGTTATTTTTGTGCCCCATAGAATCCCTCTATTGTTATTTTTGTGGCTTTATATTATTATTGTTAGGTTGGCTGGTTTATATTGTGACTCCTTAGACTCCTATATATAGAAAGGAGGTTTTGTCATTGAATCATCCAAGAATTGTTCATTCATGTAATGTAAAGGAGGTTGCCCCCTCGAAGAGGCTGAATTCTAAGGCGTTGATCTATCTTTTCTATCTTTTCTTGAGCTGGTTTCATAACAAGACGCCTCCACTCACATAACTTTGATGAGGGAATCTTGTTCTAGTCCAACCCCATTTTCCAATTTCGGACGGGAGTGTCATACTAGTCATATATCTCTCGCGGAAACCTACCCTATACCTGGAGTTTTCCTGCCGAAGCAGACCAGGGTGCATGCCCCCTGGGTTTCAGTCATGTCCCCCGAATTACTCGCGCTCATCAGTTGGACGGACTGGGGATTGATGAGACATTCCTTACGTGAAAATACCATTCAGGAATGGTATATGACTATTTGCTATGCGTGAACCGGGGAATGAAAGCTGGTCTACGAGCTTGACCACTCTTCCTTCGTGAGGAAAACACATTACTCTAAAGAGTGATGAGACAATGTCTCCCATGCAATAAATATAGTCTCGCCCAAGGAGTAGATTATAATCCAAGGGTCCTTGGACTACCATTACGTTCATGTGAACGGTTTTCCCTCTCAATGTTATGGGCACATTGGGAAGGATCCCTAACGGTCGACTGGTTCCCTTGTCAAAGCCTGTTAGATTTCTCATCTTAGGCAAAAGTGATGGCGAACCAAGCGCTTTCCAAGCAGTCGAGGAAAGGATACTCACAGAAGCCCCTTCATCTATGATGGTACCGGCCATAACCATTCTATATATTTGAGCAATGATTCAGAATGGTATACTAGCCGGTAAACGGGGTCTGCCTAGTAGATTTCAGTCAAAGGAAACAACTAGGTTGCTTGGAGGTGGGACCGAATAGATGGCCGGGTACGACTCTGACGAACTTCCTTCCTGCAGTAAAGGAATGGGTAAATTGCCCACATGTTCATCGAAGTCTGTGCTTACGAAAAGAATTTGGATTGTGTCATCCTTGTTCTCTTTAGTGACTGTATCATCTAAAGATGGAACCTCTGAAGGCAAGACCGGGTCAACTGCCGCCTCGACCTTTTGACTTTCGTCTGGTATGGATTCAGATGGTTTTTCTTCAGTGATAGATACTTCAGCCGACCACTTGTGTCAGTCGGATTTTCAACTAGTGACGGACTCGGCAAGAGTTTCTTATATCCAGGAGGAAGTCGTAACGGTGAAACCGGACGATCGTCCAAAACTCTTTTAGCCTCGTCTAAGAAGGGACAACGGTGTACAGCGTGATCGCCTTCACACAGTTTACAAGGAAATTTGCTTTTTCCTTTTTTTCCAGGGGCTTCACTTTCACTAGTCGACGATGTATTTTCAACATGATCATCAGAGGTTGACGACACCGGGTTGTGCAAATGAGGAGACCAGTCCCTTAAGATCCGAGGGATGCAAAGACAATCTCTATGAAAGTGGTCTCCCTTACAAATGACACATGGCGATTTAGGCCTGGTCGGTGCAATGTGTGGATTTTCGCTAGACGACGCTTGGTTACCCCTTTTCACCTTTGGCTCCTTCTTCTTCTTCTCTTTCTTCTTCTTTTCCTTCCTCTTCTCAGGTACTTGATTTTTGGCTTTACCAGCCCCATCAAGCGAAGAGGAAGGAGGAGAGGAAGAATTGGACGAAGTAGAGGGTTGGGGGGTAACTCTGGAATTGTCTAGTTGTTGACTCGATTGTTCAGGAATCGCAGTGTTCTGAACGACGGAGGTTGAGAAAAGCCATACGGGAAAACCGATTATCAATCCTAGAAGCGATAATGTGGCCATACGGGGTGCACCAACATCTCCCCAAGAGGAGAAGGGACTAGGATTTCCTCCAAGGGGAACTCCTTGGTTGGTGGAGTCCATTTTCCTCAACCTAAGACCAACGTAGGAAAGGTGATGATTATTCCATTTAAAATAAATTTTAGACGCTTTGACACAATTTGTTTTTTCAATTTTAAAGAGTCAAGAAAAAACAAAAGATGACTCTAGTCGCCTTTGATTTTTAATGAGCCTGAAGTGACAAGTGCTCAGATGGACCTTTTCCGTTAAGGAGTCTGAAAAGGAACGAAAGGGACTGCTCTGGAAATCTAGGCAGAGGTATTACCAAACCAATCGCAAAACTGCAGAATACTTTTTACGGTACAGTAGTAAATCTTCCCGAATGTTGTGTTTAGTGCATTGCGATCGATAGGGCGGCAGACACAGCTTCCTATGGATAAAGGATTAAGCCTATTGTGGTCTCCCAAAATATACTCGAGGGTACATGGGAGCACAAGTCCGTACTGGAACTTATCATCTCAAAGTGGAGGAATCACCCAACCAACAGTGAAAACAATAGTTACCAGGCTTTACGATGCCGGAATAGTCTCTAACCTAGACTTCTAGATGTTGTGCGTTAGGTTCCAAAGCGTTGTTAGATTCATTAAATTTATTTTATAGTTGATCTTGCTTAAGAAATTTTCCTTTCAGGTTCACCACGTGATGTAGATGTACAATTCCTAAAATGCAATCAAAGATGATAAACAGTCATTTTATCTTCTTTGTGCAATGAAAATCCTAGCTACTAAGGAAAGAGAGACAGTATTCTTTCAACAAAGAGCATAGAGCACACACTATATGCACTGTCCTAAATCAAACCAATCAAACAGTCTAAATGCAAATGCACATGCATGTATTTGTTTTCAGCCTTCTTAATATGTGAATGATAAAAAGAAAGCTAATGCGCAAATCTGAATTATTTTTCAAAGCGACAATTACTAACAAGTTTCTTTTTAAAATCAAAATGAAGACAATGACAACACTTTGCGATTTGGAAATGAAAACTTGCTTTCGACACTAGAAAAAACTACTAATTCAGATCGAGTACAATAGTAACAGGGTAATCAACTATCAAGAACAATCAGATTCTCTTCTATGATTGAAAACGACACTTGCGACACTTTCAAATCAAGAAACGACAGTACAATTACATTACTTATTTGTAAAGGAGAACTGAAAATGACTCAAAAAATACATAAACACATTTACAGTTCTTTGCACAATGGAGGCGGAATAACAGCAAGGAAAGGGGTTTCAAACAAAGGTGTATTGACTACAAGCAGCAAAACTCTTGAATAGATCTGAAAAGAGTGAACACAGAAACCAAAATTTAGGAACAATGCCTAGTCTGATCAGCGCACCTGTAACACAGTGAAACTGAAATGCAACGCACCTACTACACTCGGGAAGTGTGCTGAATTTGAGATTCACAGAACAGACAGTGCGCTAGACCATGGACGAGACTTTGATTGGGTTCTGAGTCACAGTTTGCAGTTCAGTTCAGGGATTTTGGCCGAGCAAGTGGTAATCAGTAAATCGATCACAGGGGTAGATCTAAGGAGGTTACTAGAGCCACCACAAGGGCAATTAGAAAGCTTGTAAATCAATTGTTTAATTCATAAACAAAACTCGGAGATTGACTGAAGCAGTGTTGATCTACTTTGCACTTGCATAGCAAATGCAATTCGAAGGCTAGTTGGCTTGACTTCAGGCTTCGTCTGTAAGTTTATAAAGTAAACAAATGTAGATAAACAATCAATCTATTCGCTCCCCAGTGGAGTCACCATTTTGTTACAGGGAAAAGTGTCTATGCAGAACGATTAATCCCACTAAGGCTGGTAGCTACCTTAGAAACAAACAAAGTAAAACTACTTTCGTTTTCCTTTATGAAAGATAGATGAGAGAAGAATAATGGAGACCAACCTCTGTCTTGCACTTGGTTCCTTGCTCGATTCCTCTCTCTTCTGATAGTCCTTTGCTACTTGCTTTCTTGTATACCCAGCTTCACAGAGTACCTGTAGAATCAAAGCAGCATAACACTATACAAGAACATGGATCTATTGTCATAAACAATCTAGGATCAGATGTAAATTGACCATACAAATGCATAAAACATAAATTACACAAGAGTATGGAGGAAAACTTGAATAGCTTTATTGATAATCAAGAAAGAGCCAAGAGAGTTACAACCAATCATTCTGACCCAGCATCATCCTCTCAGCAAGTGAGCCCTTCTTCACCTCATGAAAAGCTTAGATCACCCAACACTATGATGTTGCCTCAAGAAACCAACAGCAATTCCTTACAAGATGCAAAATTCTAGCCCCTGGATCTCTGGGATGAGGGATCCATATATAGATGTCTGCAAGGGAGGTGAGTCAGCTTTTGAGATTTAATTAGTGTCTTCCCTCTGATAGTTCTTGCTTCCACTTGGAGACTGATGATATCCTACTCATCCTTGGTCGAATTCAGAGAGGCAAGTGTCACAGGAGAAGTTTCTGGAAGATTCCATGCTTCTCCACTGTTGTTGGGAAAAGTATCCAATACGGAATGACCCTATCCCACTCTAAGGGTGATATTACCTCAGCAACAACCGAATGCAAAGCTATTCAAGATTACTTCTTTATGAGATGTAAGAGAGGGGAGAAAGAGATCCACTAACCGTTGTCTTCCGCTAATGTTTGATCCAATCTTCTCTCCTTACTGCTTGCTCCCAGCTCCTTGCTCTTTCACTGGCCCAGCTACACAAAGATCCTGCAAAAGCACAAGAAAGGGAAACTACAAGAAGCATACATCCATAATTGATTCAAGGATTAGAATAAATCAAATACACAAGCATCAATACGCCACAAAGACACATGCATATAGAAGAACCTCAAATTCTTTATTAATGGAAGAAGTAAAGTTCTGAGAGTGTTACAACCATAAGAGGCCCAATCCAGCAACACCTCCCAGCAGAAAGAAATCTCCTCTTCACCTCCCTCAAAGCAATCACCCAATAGTTCTATACTCAAACCAATAGCACTTCCTTACATTCACAAGATTCCAGCCTCTCTAGACCTCATGAGAGAGCTCTATATATAGGAGATTTGGAGAAAGGATGAGTCAGCTTGACTTTGGCATGAAGCTAACTAGTGTCCTCTCCCACTTCAGTTATACTTCAGTTCTTGAGTCCACTTGGAGTTTCTTGCTTCCACTTGGAGATCTAGATCCTCTTACTCATCACAAGGCGAATTCCCTAATCCAAGTGTCATTTTGGAAGCTTCCTGGGCATTTGACACCTTGCAGAATGACTGTGCCACTTGGCCAATCTCGCCCAGCACAGGTAGCCTTCATTAGATTTGACATTCAACGCAGGTACAGAGTGGAGCAGTTGACATTCAGCGCAGATGCTCAGTGGAGCAATTGACATGATCCAGAATTAGCTTGTTTTTGAGTGTTTTCAGGTGGAGAACTGATTTTCAGTGCTGTGGTTTGCTGACCTTGTTCCTCTAGGGGTAGGAACAACATGTTTAGGGACTTTGGATCCCTTAGATTATCAACATTTCATGCTTCATGCTGTAAGGCACAAAAATGTCTATAACAGTTGCCCCCTAAAGTATGAGGTCGTTTATCGGGTGAAATGCTTTATCAGGAGGATCTGAAGTTCATTCAATCGCTGAGAGGTGCCCTGTAATAAAATACAATACAATACATTATTTTTCATTCTGCTTTCATGATCTAGCTGAGGCGGGCATTCCCATGCTCAGCTTTATAAATTCATTTTGGTACATAGAACAGACGATCGTCTGATGGTAGATTGATAATTCTCTGCTGAAATTATCATCCTTTGAGTAGGATGATCATCTGCTGCAATGATGTACATATCAAATGTCTTTATATTTCCTGAATATATATCGCAGCCTGGATGGATGAAACTAGATCTGGGGTCTTCAAACTCGTTCGATCTTCACTCTAAGTACAAGTCGATCCATGTGAGAATTGCGCTGAAGTCGAACATGGAAAGACATCGCTTGATTACCGGTCAATAATGTAAACCGTTAACAAGCGCGAGAGGAATCACCAATAATGACAATGACCCTCAAGGTACTGCAGTACAATTCACGTGGTGTGAATAAAGGACTTGGCGTCGAACACCATGCAAAATCTTCTGGTCGAAGGTCATTGATGTATACCTGTCGCCGGAAGTGAGAAACTTGCCATTGAGGCATGCAAGCTTCAAAGTACTGAGGGGGTTGTTCCTAGATCAACTTCTTGGATAATGAGCTGAAGTCGACAAGAAGCGATCCGTCAAAGGAGGGCCTTAATGAATCCCACATCAGTGACACGGAACGGAGCTAATGATTTTAGTGGAGGTGAAAACAATCTGTGAAATATGATTCAGGGTGGCGATCATGGGTGGATGAAGGATAATGTATGGCAGTGGATGGGACACGGTTGACTCTTTCTGAACAACATCTCTTGAACATATAACGACACTGATGTGATGGATCGGTAGCATTACCCCAAATGTGGATGGTTTGGCGAGGACCATGGTGATGAGACCGGTGAATGAAAACAACCCAACCCGATGTGATACGGAGGACAAAGTGTCATGTTCAAGAGCAACTTGCTACCATTAAAGCTTTGAGGTTCTCCCAATTTTTCCCTAGTCATTTCTGACCAGTACCTCTTTATTTTTGTCAAGCTTGAGGAGGATAACATATGTTTGTTCTATAACCTGCCCTTCGGGCAAGCCCATTGCTATGTTTTAACGAGCCTAGCGATAGGGAAACTCGTTCTCGTCTAAAGACAAGTTTGTCGCTATTTAATCATTTTAACGAGTCTAACGACAAGGAAAACTCGGTCCTTTTCATTTTTAGAGAGTCTGAAAAGGTACAGAAAGTTAACTCCAAAATTCCTTTTTCGTCATCTAATCCCTTAAGTCCGAAAAAGTATAAAACAATACAGAAGGGATGAGTTTTCGATAACTTTAACGAGCCGAATAAAACAAGCGCTCGACCTTTTTGTGCAATAATCCCTCAGGTCCAAAAAGATTAAAATCTAGAAGAGGGATAGCTCTTCCGGTCACTTTAACGAGCTGGAAGGCCAAAACTCGGTAAACTTTTCATATTTTACGAGTCAGGAGAAAAGAGCTCAAAGAAGACTCATCTTTTGAGGAACGAGTGATAAATAGGGATAGCAGCAGATTCCAGGTATAGGTTGGAATTTTCCAATCACGGCAGTGTCACAAGGATGGCTAGGTGAAATCACTCTTCGCAGCTGTTCCTCAAAATAGGTAAACAATCATATGGAGGTGAACGATTGGCCAAATGGAATGGAGGTGGCGGGTGCAAACACGACCAAGGCTTTTCATGGCTAATAATTTTACGATCGCAATGGTTATTTACCGGTACTGGGTTCATTTTTTAAAGAGCTTGAATGCGCCAAAACACTGCTCAATGCTTATGTTTATTTTTTAACGAGCATGAATTCCGCGTTAAAACTGCTCGGATCTCGCTTTTCTATTTTTTAACGAGCATAAATTCCACGGTAAAACTGCTCGATTATATGGTCAAACTTTGATTTTTTACCATTACTAGCTTTTCTCTTTTCAAATATAGTACTGCTTTTCAATTGCTGCAACAAACTTTGTTAGAAATGAATAATATTTGCATGAAAATGAGATTATAACCCTAATATTTCACTTTAAACTGTGTAAAAAGCCATTAAAAGGTGTTTTTTACCTCTCATTTACCATTTCATTTGCATTTGGTTTGTTGGAGCTCTGGAGGTGCCTCTTCCCCCTTGATTTTCACCAGCTGATTCCGGGAGATTCTGCGGACGATTTTCGGCGCCGTCTGGACCAGGTAGGAGCTAAACCCTAGCTCTTTCTTTTCATGGTTTCCTTTCCCTGTTTCATGCCTGTTTTCCAGTATTTCTGAGCTCCTGGGGTTTTGCCAGGGCGCCCTAGGATCAGCGCAGGTTCCCCTTTCGAAACCTGCGCTGAAGGTCAAGCTGCCTTAAGGCAGCCTGACCCTCAGCGCAAGTGGGAGACTCTCTGCCTGCGCTGGGCTCAAAAACTGAGTTGTTAAGGTCATTTTTTTTTTTTGATGATTTTTTCGCCAGTTTTTCATCAAAATCAGGAACTTACTCCTTCTCTTGTTTGCTTTGCAGGGAACTCTGAAAATGTCCCTTACATGGCGAGAACGAGAACATGAAGAAGAGGACATGATTGCCCTCCATGACCCTGTCACGGTGAACGCGCTGCGGAACTGTGGCCTGCTAAAGTTCTTCCGTATCTCTAGTATGAGAGCACAGATTTCTTTGCTGCAGTACATGCTTGATGCTTGGGATCCTGTTAACCAAGTGTTTCAGATTAGGGGAAAGGCCATCCCCTTGACCATAGAGGACATGTACTTCTTGACTGGACTGTCAAGGCGAGGTGCCCCCATTTCCTTGTCAGGTACGGCCCGGGGGACTGATTCCACCAAAGATTATGTCCGCCAGTATTGTAGGGAAGGTTCTCAGCTGAGCAGAGACGGCAAGATCGTTATCCGTGAGATTACTGATCGGGCTCTCAGGTCCATTCTGTTCACTATTGGTAGGATGGCCGGTAGTGCAACTCTACATGTTGCCAACAGGTCTTATATGCAGCACGCTTTGGAGTGTCTCCAACCGAAAGTATTCAACTAGTGTGATGCAGTACTTGTTCAGATGAAAAGTCAATTGACCAAGGTAAAGGATGGGAAGCTGAAGAACTTTGGATTTGGTTCTATTCTGACTGCCTTCGCCTTGGAGAAAATCCCACTGATGCAGCCTCAATACATCATACTCGACTTGCCTTCTCCGACCGAGCCACGCATGCAGAGGTGGGTCGACCACATGTCTAGGCATGCTGGTCAACCTCAGATTACTTTTACCGAGGCCTTCTTTAGGTGGTTCGAGCGCCAGGAGATGGCGTTTTTCGAGTATCCATATGTGGGTATGGATTTCCGAGGTGATCCGGATTTGGTGCTACCGGATGGCGAACAGTGGGGCGCCATTGGTAAACTCCTTGACCATATTATTGTTTACTGTTCTTATTCATAATGTTGCTGTGCTTTATTCTATCAAGACTCTTAATTGTACTCTTGGGTGCATGCAGATATTGGTCCTGTTCGTCCAGCAGTTCGTCCGAGATCGCCAGTTGCTGCCCCAGCAGTGGAGCCTGCTAGGAGAGTTGTTATTCGCGATCTTGACGATACTGAGACCCTTACAGCTGTGTAGGAGCAGGTTGAGAGCCTTACTCGCGGTCTTCCGGATGTACAGATTGACGAGTTACCTTTACAGCTGCAGCGTCATACTATTGGCGTGCCTAGACGATGGACTCGTCTCTTGCGCATGATTGCACAGGCCGTGACGTACTATCATGAGCACCACTAAGCTAGGGTACCCCCTAGCATCTTTTTGAGTTTTTGGGTCACATGATCGATTTTGTCTTGGTTACAGAACATTATGTATGAACTTATATAAACAGCTTATATGTATTTTGATTTTCGGGTTTTATTCTGGTTGATTTATGTGATCCATATGTACAATCTTTGATGATGTGTCCCTTTTATAAATGCTGCAAATGTCTATCTAACACATAGTTTGCTAATGAGTCAGTTAATGTGTTTAAGTTTCTTGAAATATGTTGATATTGAATTGAATCAAATCGTCTTTCCAAGATCTTAACTCTTAGGAACATGCGATAAATAGCTGGATTGCGAACAGAATATATACCATTGAGTTGTAGTATTACGAGCTGTGAGTCTAGCCTGACAATTAGTCGGCGTATGCCACGTGTGATGGCATCAGAGAGTAGTTCTATCAACGCGCTATACTCAGCGATGTTATTCATTGATTGCCCAATACATACTCCTCTGAAACTTACTAACTCGCCGCTTGGATCAAAAATGGCCCAGACTGCGGAGGATAGGTTCCGCGAACTACGACTTGCTCCGTCGGCATATCCAACACATGTCTCCAGAAGGTTCGACATCTGCAACAAATGAAAAGGTGGATCACTCGACCAGGACAAACACTTTAGCGAAAACAAAATACAACAAAAGCATGCAGGTTACTATTTAAGCATAGTAACACTTGAGGTACAACCCGTTGCGGGGCTGCGCCAGTGGAATTCCATCGTAATCCATTAACTCGTAGGCTCCTTTTGCTAACACCCTTTTAACAATATAGGGGCCCATGCATAAGGACTTGAATTTACCTGCTCCCAATTTATCGGATTCTTGGTCATAAAGCAAGACCAAATCACCTTCTGAGAAGACACGGGGTTTGACATTTTTGTCGAACTGATCCTTGACTCATTTCTTATGAGCTTCGTTAGCCAAAGCGGCATCACGACGGGTTTCATCCAATTGGATTAGTTCCAAGAAACGAGCCTCTTCTTCTGAAGTTCCGGGGAGGAGATCAATTGCGAGTTTAAGCGACGAAATTTCGCACTGGATTGGTAAGACTGCTTCCAGGCCATACACCAGTTGAAAAGGTGTGAACCCGGTTGCGTTCTTTACCGACGTTCGGTAAGCCCACAAGGATGAGTACAGGATTAGGTGCCACCTTCTTTTATGAACCCCAATCATCCTTTGCAACATACGCTTTAGGACCTTGTTGATTGCCTCAACTTGTCCGTTGGCTTGCGGATAATATGGGGTAGAGCTGTCGTGAGATAGACCTAGCTTGGCAGCTAATTCGACCATCATGTGATTGCGAAAATGCGACCCATGATCTTTAACTATAGCCTAAGGTACACCGAACCTGGCGACTACATGATTGAAAAAGAAAAGGGCAGCTGTTTCACCAGTGTTATCCAATGTAGGCATCGCCTCGGCCCATTTGGTAAAATAGTCAACAGCGACTATAATATACCCATGCCCCCCGGTCGAGGTGGGGTTACATTGCATGAAATCGATGCCCCACTTGGCGAAGGGCCCAACAGCAACTATCGGCTGTAAAGGTGCGGGTGGTCGTCTGGTTTTGCTATCAAAGATTTGACAAGCATGGCAACTTCTGACTGCGGTTATGCAATCTTTGAACATGGTTGGCCAAAAGTATCCTGCTCGTAAGATCCTTTGTGCTGTTGCATATCCAGACTAATGCCCCCCACACGCGCCTGAATGACAATCATTCAGGGCTTTTTCAGCCTCCTCATGGGTAAGGCACCTCCTCAGAACTGTATCGACACCACGACGGTAAAGTGTATCACCGACGATCATGTAGTCTTTTGCTTGGTATCGTATACGTTTTTGTTCGGAGCGAGAGGTGTTAGGCCTGAACTTTTGGGTTTGGAGATAAACGATGATATCTCCATACCACTCATCGCTTACAGATATTAGAAACAAACTTTCGTCCATGATTGACTCTTCCGATGTTTCATTGTTGGACGATGATGGAAGATCGCACAATAATTCTGCGAAAACTAGAGCTTTCTTTGATTTGGATTTCACAAATTCCAGATCAAACTCTTGAAGGATCGCTATCCATTTTGAATATTTTCCCCCCAGCAACTGTCGCGACAGTATATAAGTCATGGGGTTGCAATCTGACAAGATGGTAGTTTTCCGAA
The DNA here is from genome assembly GCA_031772625.1 of Pinus tabuliformis. NCBI lineage: Eukaryota > Viridiplantae > Streptophyta > Pinopsida > Pinales > Pinaceae > Pinus > Pinus tabuliformis. The sequence goes on along the minus strand of CM062820.1, from coordinate 253,543,428 downwards.
AGAGGACATAATGTCGAAACCTTTGAATCGCTTGAACAGCTGCAAGCGCTAGTTTTTCAACATAAGAATATTTGCTTTCTGTATCGTTTAAGTTTTTACTTAAATAATAGATAGGATGTTCAATTCCATCGACTTCTTGAACTAAAACCATCGCAATGGTCGTATCCGCTGCAGCCAGATACAGGTTAAAATCTCTTTGATAGTCCGGGGCGTACATTAATGATGCTTTTACTAGACAATCTTTCAGAGCATCAAAAGAAGCTTGTGCCACCTGGTCCCAGACAAAAGGTACATCCTTTTTCAAAAGACGAGTATAACCCTTAGCAAGTTCTGCGTAATTTGGAATGAACCTCCTCAGAAAGTTTGCTTTCCCTTGTAGTTTCTGAATCTGAAGCAAATTTGAAGGTGGAGGCAAATTAATGATTGCCTGAACCTTACAGGGGTCGAGACGAATCCCATCTTTAGAGACTACAAAGCCAAGTAAACGGCCAGAACTGACGCAAAACACACATTTGTGCGGATTGAGTCTTATCTTGTAGTGTCGGCAACGTAGAAATATCGCTCTTAAATGCTGCGGATGATCAGTCCGCTTTCGCGAATGAGCCGGAAGATCGTCGAGATAAGGTTGAACGATGTTCTTGATGTCATGGAAGGCATAATTCATTGCCCTCTGAAATGTCGCCCCTGCGTTCTTTAAACCAAAGGGTAATTTTCGATATGCGAATGTGCCCCACGGACAAATAAATGCAGTCTTTGACTGGTCCTGTGGGCGGATATTTATTTGATTATACCCGGAGAATCCATCCATAAATAAAAAGATTTCACATCCGGCGCATTCATCAATTATCTGGTCGATGAAGGGTGTAGGGTAGTTGTCCTTCGGACAAGCTTGGTTTACATCCCTATAATCAACACACACTCTAATCATCCCTTGTTTCTTCATAACAGGGACAATATTCGATACCCAATCAGTTAGAGGAACCGGGTAGATGAATCCAGCATGGAGAAGTTTTTCAACTTCTACCTTAATGGCAGCGGCTTTCTTCGGGTGCACTTGCCGAAGCCGTTGTCTTACTGGTTTGACATCAGGATACATTTTAATTTCATGTTCAACGATACTCGAGTCAATGCCTGGCATCTCATCATATGACCAAGCAAAGACATCTCTAAATTCGCGAAAAAGAGCGTTATATATTTCGAGTTCTGAAGGGGAACAACCTTTGCCGACATAAATATTCTCTACAACATCTGTTTTAGTCGAGATATTTATGGCTATAGTCTCTTCAATATTGGATAGGTTTCGCTCGGAATCCACTGTGTTTACAGTATTCGTTAGGAATTCAAATACTGAAGGGTGATAAAGGTCACTTTGAGTATCTTCTTCATATTCCGGAAGAAGGGAACGATGGTGGTGATCATTCCATGGTGCCCCTTCAATCATCATTGATTGTAAGATTCCTTCGTCAGTCCCATGTACTTTCGACCAAGGATCTAATCGGGTTCCATATTCTCTAGACCTATCTACCCAAACGCTTGACGAGCGTTGATTTGGGCTCGCCTCCCATGCTTGAAACATTGATTGCTACAATATTTCTAAAGGGCTTGGGGGAAAAACCATTGAATGATCCATGTTGACCTTCGTGGAAGATATCATGTTGCAGGTTGCTACAAACGGAACATTTCCTGTATAAATAGGAGGTGGTAGCGCGAAAGTTCCCATCAATGTGGGGTCTTTCAATAATCCTACTCCGATATCTTGAATTGAATGGTTGCTCTCATGGATCATGGGAATGCTTCCTGTAACTTGTGAACCATTAGGGAGGAAATTCTGTTGGTCGACGATCGTAATCCCTCCTTCAAATGGGAATGCGATCTTCCTAAAATAAGTCGACACGACAGCTGCCATGGCATAAATCCATGGTCTACCTAGTAGGATGTTATAGTCAAGATTTCCATCAATGACTTCTACATCAATTTCTACCGTTTTTCCTCCTAGTTCAACTTTCAAGTTATTAAGGATACCGTAAGGGGTATAAGTCCTTCCGTCGAAAGCCTTTAATGTCGTCGAAGATCGCGACAAGGTTGGAGATCCTAAAGTTTTCCAGCAACTCATTGACATAATACATGTCGAGGCTCCCTCATCAATTATTGTTCTGTGAACAGTTTTGTTGAGTGCTTTCACTTGAATAAGGAAAGCTAGCTGAGCTGGTAACTGAGGATCATATCCCTTGTGATCAAAGGATACAAGATTGGAATCCTTGGGATCAACCCCACCAATTGCTGATAACAACGCCTGCCTTTGGGTTGGACAATTTTGTAGCACCTCAAGAGTCGACATAGCGGATGGCGATTGGGCCAAATCTTCCACTATGTTATAATGTTGCGCCGCTCTGGCACGAGGATTAAATGTCGACTTATGTACTACACCCTTTAGCAGTTTTATTGTTAATTCAGGGATGGTGGGTGTTACAACTTCCGTCGAAGTTGTTGTCAAACTACTTGGTTGATCTTTACCTTTTTCGCTCAACAGCTGAGGATTCCCATAATCTTTGTTCCTTGTCGAAATCAAAGCATCATTCTGCTGTTTCGAAACCGACAACATAAGGACTTGCGACGGGGAAGCATTTCCATTATCAACCAGATTTTGACCTGGGTTGGGAAATGGATCAGTTAACACAGCTGAGGTTTGGGAACTTTTAAAGAACCTCTTTAACTCAGCTTTGAATGGGCAATTCTTTGTGGTATGATCCTTATCATCATGATCCATTAGAGTCGCCAATTTGTTGTTGGGAAAAGTATCCAATACGGAATGACCCTATCCCACTCTAAGGGTGATAGTACCTCAGCAACAACCGAATGCAAAGCTATTCAAGATTACTTCTTTATGAGATGTAAGAGAGGGGAGAAAGAGATCCACTAACCGTTGTCTTCCGCTAATGTTTGATCCAATCTTCTCTCCTTACTGCTTGCTCCCAGCTCCTTGCTCTTTCACTGGCCCAGCTACACAAAGATCCTGCAAAAGCACAAGAAAGGGAAACTACAAGAAGCATACATCCATAATTGATTCAAGGATTAGAATAAATCAAATATACAAGCATCAATACGCCACAAAGACACATGCATATAGAAGAACCTCAAATGCTTTATTAATGGAAGAAGTAAAGTTCTGAGAGTGTTACAACCATAAGAGGCCCAATCCAGCAACACCTCCCAGCAGAAAGAAATCTCCTCTTCACCTCCCTCAAAGCAATCACCCAATAGTTCTATACTCAAACCAATAGCACTTCCTTACATTCACAAGATTCCAGCCTCTCTAGACCTCATGAGAGAGCTCTATATATAGGAGATTTGGAGAAAGGATGAGTCAGCTTGAGTTTGGCATGAAGCTGACTGGTGTCCTCTCCCACTTCAGTTATACTTCAGTTCTTGAGTCCACTTGGAGTTTCTTGCTTCCACTTGGAGATCTAGATCCTCTTACTCATCACAAGGCGAATTCCCTGATCCAAGTGTCATTTTGGAAGCTTCCTGGGCATTTGACACCTTGCAGAATGACTGTGCCACTTGGCCAATCTCGCCCAGCGCAGGTAGCCTTCATTAGATTTGACATTCAGTGCAGGTACAGAGTGGAGCAGTTGACATTCAGCGCAGATGCTCAGTGGAGCAGTTGACATGATCCAGAATTAGCTTGTTTTTGAGTGTTTTCAGGTGGAGAACTGATTTTCAGTGCTGTGGTTTGTTGACCTTGTTCCTCTAGGGGTAGGAACAACATGTTTAGGGACTTTGGATCCCTTAGATTATCGACATTTCATGCTTCATGCTGTAAGGCACAAAAATGTCTATAACATCCACCTCACGGATTGACATTGCCATTTGTCCCTTCTCGCCCATCGCACCCCATAGAAGGTATTTTTGAAATGCAACGCACCTACTGTGTGTATTTAGGTGAGATGCAACGCACTTTGCCTATGGAGCAGGTGAAATGGTCCAGTTTTGACCAATTCTGAGCAGTTTTTCATGGAGAACTTCTAGGAGAAGCTGTAATCAGTTGACCTTGTTCTTTTAGGGGTTGGAACAACACTTTTAGGGATGTAGGAGCCCTTAGTTTATGGACATTTATGCTTGGGGTTGCAGTGCCAAAAAATGTCTATAACAACGATGGCCAAGAAACTTAGGTAAAAATGGTCTTCTTCAGGGATAATGAAATGAGACACTCTTCTTGAGATTGCAAGGAAGGTAATGACACATAATTGGCAACATGACATAGCACATATGTCAGTAACATGGACTGGCAGTATCTGGGATCAAGGAATGCAGAGACGGTGACAAATTATTGTGTAACAGATGCCCCCTAAAGCATGAAGGCCGAGAGAGTGGGAGGGGTGAAATGCTTTACGAATCCATAACTGAAATAGAACGTCCTCGTGGAGAACCTACAGACGCAAGTACAACTGATATCTTTGATACATGAGTACATAGTGAAAGGAAATACATGTGCATAAGGCATGGGCACAGCCATCCAGAAGATAAATATAAATGGTTTGTGGTATGGACGCAGCCATCCAATCAGAAAGACCACAAAAATGACTCAGGTATGGTCGCAGCCATCCAATCAAAAGAGTCATGTATAAATCAATCCACGCAACCTGGACTTGTGTAATCTGAGCCCAGGGTCTTGAATCCCAACCTGACCACTGTACAATTTCTAATATGCGAATAGATGTGTTGAAGTCAAGCACACTAGAAAATCACTTGATTACTGACCAATGATGTGAATCGTTAACAAGCACGAGAGAGACCACCAGTAATGTCAATGGTTCTCAAGGTACTGCTAGTACAATCCACAAAGTGTTAAAAATGATCTGGAGTCGAACACTTGCGAAATCACCCGATCGAAGACCAATGATGCAAGCTTGTCGTCGAGTGCGAAGAACTTGCCATTGAGGCATGCAAGCTCCAAGGTACCAGAAAGGAGTCTCTAGGTCAACTTCCTGGATAATGAGCTAAAGTTGACAGGAAGCAACCGATCAAAGGAGGGCCATAATGTTTCCCACATCATCGATGTGAGACAAAGGAAAAAGATGATTGTGAATGAGACAGAGAATCTAAGGAAGGTGTGTAAGGCTACAAACTGCAGAAGGATTAATCTCTTGAACATATCAGTGACATGACTTCAGAATTTGGCAACATTTTTGTACCAAAGGATCAAAGGTCACAACAATGCAGTAGGGATCAAATGGAATGAGGAAAAATGAATAACCCAAAACCCAGAAGGCCAATGATAAAATGAGGATATCCCATCCCGACACGAAGCAGAAAGAGTGTCGATGTCCAAGAGCAACAAGCTACCGTAATAACTAATGCAATCAACAGAATGTTTCCAAATTTTCCCCCACCATTTCTGGCGAGTAACCCAATTATTTTGAAACACAATCTTGAAGGGGATAACATATGCTTGTAATGTAAGTTCATCCTTCGGACAAATCTGACCTAGTGAGTTTTAACGAGCCCTAGGAAGGAGAAGCTCGATCTCGTCATGAATCATGATGACAAGTCCAATGTCGTCAGGGTTTAACGAGTCCGACATAGGTAAAACTCAGAGTCTTTTTCATGTCTAGAGAGTTTGAAAAAAACACGGAAAAGAAAACTCCAAAGGTCTCTTTTCGTAAATTTGTCCCTCGAACTCGAAAAGGTAGAAAATAATATCCAAGGAAACCTATTGACCATGAAAGATCAACGTATACCTTTTTCGTAAATAGTCTATCCCAACCCAAAAAAAGGGGTAAACATATACTGGGTAGATGACGCCTCGCAGCCTTTTACGAGTTCAAAGTGATAAGAGCTCAGCGATCTTTTCATGTTTTGAGAGTCAGAAAAGATCTAAAATACGACTCCCATTTTTATTTCCTTTGACAAGTAAAAAAGGGAAGAATACTCGGTAAGCTTTTCATTTTTAATGAGTCAGAAAAGAGCTTAAAGGTCACTTGTCCTATAGGAACGAGTGGTATAAAGGGTAGCAACTAGTTCCGGCAATGGAGGAACTAATCAAAACACATAATGGTCAAGAGGCTGGCTAGTAAAACCACTCATCGCTGTGGTCCCTTAGGAAAGGAAAAACAACCAAGTGAAAGCATATGATCAGCCAAAGAGATGGTGGCGATGGAATGAAACAACCAAGGTTGATCTAGTAGAAATTAGCTGATAAAATGGCAATCACAAGATGTAAATCAGGTGTGGGTTCATTTTTACACAAGCTTGAACCATGGAGAAATTTGCTTGGATTCAGTTTCATGTTTGCACAAGCTTGAAATGAAAAACTATGGTTTCTATAAGTTTGCATGCCCCCAGCATAATGACTCAAATCGAGGTAAATTCCCCCCAAGCTTCATTTCATTCAGCTAGGTGGAATGAAGGTTCACTTTCGAGATCTTGGAAAGACTCGACAGGGATTTTACGAGATCTTAATAAAAGACTCGATTTGGAAAAAGGAGTTGTTTCATTTTTTAACGAGGTTGACACAGGAAAAGAACTATCCTTAAGACCCATGTTTCATTTTTTAACAAGCTTGACATAAGACAAGGAACTATGCTCCGGACCCTTGTTTCATTTTTTAACGAGCTTGACACAAGACAAAAACTATGCTCATACATCTCGATTCATTGTTTAACGAGGTTGACACAAGACAAGGAACCATCCTCATACCCTTTGGTTCATTTTTTTAAAGAGGTTGACCCAGGAACAAACTATCCTCAGATCCATGGTTTCATTTTTTAACGAGGTTGACCCATTAAAAGAACTATCCTCGTAACATCTGGATTCATTATTTAATGAGATTGACACCAAACCAAGAACTTTCCTCATCGAAACTATTCATGGGCCATATGAGAACATGGCTCCCAAGAGGTCTTCACTAAATGGAAGAACCATGCTCTAGGAGGAATACATGCCATTGGGTACCAACGATAGATCGGGTTCCAATTCCTCCAGTATATGATGTATGAGACCATTTGTGTGATCATCAACAGATGCCAAGGTGGAATGGGTATCCATGTAATTGACCTGTGGCGAGGAAGGTACTGCTTGCAAACAAGAGCCGATAGGGGACGATGGTTGCAAAGGAGGTATCTGGTGACTAATGAACAACAATTGATCAAGTGTCACAATTCTTCCGTCGTGTGGAAATCAAACCACACGGAAAAGTGAAGAAACAAGATCTCCCATGACATAAATATAGTCACGGCCAAGGAGAAGATTGAAATCTAACGAACCTTGGATGACCATCATGTCTATATAGATGGTCTTGCCTCCCAAAATAATAGGGAACTTTGGAAGGATCCCTAAGGGTTGACTGGTTCCTTTGTCGAAAGCTAAGAGATTTTGGGTGACAGGCACAAGCTATGGGGAGCCCAAAGCTTACCAAGTAGTGGAAGCCATGAGGCTAACAGACACACCTTCATCCAATAGAGTGCCAGGTACTACCATATTATAGGCGTGTATTGTGATCTGGAAGGTCACAGAAGATGGGAGGCAGAAAGTAGTCAAGTGACTCCAATCGAAAGAAACGATAGAACTACTTGGTGGGGGTATCGTATGATTGCCCCCATGCACTTCTAGAATAGAAGAAGGACTCTCCTGAGTGGCTGGGACAGGAGGGCCATCCTTTGATTCATGAGAATCTAAAGAGATGAGAAGAACATGAGAAGTATGATCATTATGCACTTCCGGAAAAGAGTGAGCAACCAGTGGTGAACCCAAGTCGACACTCGCTTCGACCAATGGGTGGTTGGGAACAGAAACCAGAGAGTCAGGCTTAGGAAGAGCAAGGTGGGTAAGAGATGAATCTAATTCAATCTCTTTACCAACCGGGGGTGGTTCGGAAGAAAGCCTCTGATAACCAACAGGGAGTTGGGGGTGAGAAGCCGTAAGGTTTTCCAAAACTTTAGAGGATGTATCCATAAGAGGACAAAGGTGAAGAAGATGTTCTCCTTCACATAACCTATAGGGGAATCTAATCTTCCCTTTCTTCTTACCATCGCTAGCTAAGAGTGTAGCATCAACATGATCTCCAGAGGTCGATGAGGATGGTCGATCCAAATTTTGAGACCATACCTCCAAGACTCTGGGAATACTAGGGTAGGCTCGGAGGAGATGATCACCCTTACATGACCTGCGAGGGAATTTGACCTTCCGTGGAGGATTAGAAGGTTTTCCAATAGAGGGTGCATTTGGACTAACCTCTGCACGGTCAACCCCTCGTTGAGATAAATTCTTCTTCTTCTTCTTCTTAGCCTCCTAGTTACTAGATTTGAAACATTCACCCGGCGAAGTAGAAGAGGAAGGTGAAGAAACAGGGGAAGAAGGTGAGGCGTCAACCTTAGAATCATCCTGGCATGATTCAAATGAAGGATACGGCGGTGCTGGAGTTGAGACACTCAGTGTTACTAAGGTCAAAAATAACTAGACAGGTAAACCAATGGTTAACCCAAGTAGGGACAACGTCACCATAGAAGGAGAACCAGTGTTTCCGAAGGAAGGAAAAGGACCAGGGTTCCTTTTTGAGGGGAACCCTTGACTGGTAGACTTTGGAAATGTTTCCATTGGAATAAACTCTAAATAATCACTAAGGAAATCAACTGTTACTAGGAATGTTTCGTGGGAAGTTAATTTTAGTACATTGAAACAAAACTTTGCCTTTTCATGTTTTAAGAGTCGAGAAAAGGACGAAAGCTGACTCTATCGCTTTGGATTGGAAACGAGATCAAAAGGAAAAGTGCTCGAATGATCCTTTTACTTTTAAAGAGTCGAAAAGGACGAAAGTGACTACACTGGAATTCTAGGCAAGAGGTTTACCAGACAAATCATAAAACTGCATATACACCTTGGTAATAAAATGAAGAGAAATGACCAAGGAATTCCCATACAACAGTCAATCTTCTCGAATGTTGTGTTTAGTGTGTTACGACTCGTAAGGTAGTAGACTCAGCTTCCTAAGGATAATAGGATGATAACCTAGTAGGGTCTCCCAATATATACATGACGGTACAAGGAGCACAAATCCGTACTAGCATCTATTGTATCACAAAAGGAGGAATCACCCAACCTTAGTGAGAACAATAGGAACTAGGTTTAACGACACCAGAACACGTCTCTAGCCAAGACCTCTAGATATGTGAGCGTTAAGTTCCAATGTGTTTTTAAGCTCATTCAATAAATTTTAACAGTTAATCTTGAACTAAGTCTCGATTTCAAGGCCCTATCGAATGTATATTTAACACTCTTAGAATGCAACTAAATGAGAAAAAAGACCATTTTCGTTGGATGAACAACTAGCTAAGGATGAGTGAGAGGTTCAATGCATAACAACTAAATGGCAATCAAGCAAATCAATGAAACAAAAAGGACACTTCTACCATTTACTCAGACTTGCAAGCAATCTGAACAAGAAAGAATGAGAAACACGCTTTTTGATTTTCAATATCTTAATCTAAAGAATCTACTAATGCAAAAATCGTCTTTGAAACCTTAATATAATATGAATGCACTTTTTTATTTTCTTGAATAAATGATAAGCAACTACATGCACAAATGAATCAAATACTCAAAACTAAAGAAATAATCCTTTTTACAAAACTAGAAAACTATCTCATTGGCTGGGAAGCAAAGTGATTTATGCCAAGCGAAAGAAAGGGACCAAACGAACAAGACAAGGAAGTTCGGTGACCAAAGACACACACCAATCAAGAGGATGAAAAACAGCAAAAAAGAAGAATCCTCAAACAATGAGAGAGTTTTTACCAACCAACACTTTTGACACAACAAAGAGGAGCAAAACAAGCTCTGAGGACAAAACGCACTGGCCGATCAACCAAACAAACCTCAAAATTTGAAACTTACAGGAATCATCGTAGGTAAAACACTAGCAACATGCACCGACAACAAATCATCGCATCTCCCTAACCAAGCACTCTGTGACGTCGTCACGAAAGTACATCAGTTAGCTACGCCAAGCCGATTTTAGGCCTCTGCGTGACTATTAGATAATTTATCTGCGCCATACAGTAAAAGATGCAACCCAAAAGACAATGCAGATGTGACTACTTCATGAATGTTAGGAAATAAATAGCGACAACCCAGAATCAAAAGTAAAAAATGAAATTTTGATTGGAGCAGGGCTAGATCCATCACTCAGAAGGGTGGGAAGGCTATAGAAGTAGTCCATAGAAGTAGTCCAACAGCTTCCAGAATGAAGTATGATACCCAAACAATAAGGAAGACAATAAACCAACAAAGCCAATCAATGCAAAAGACAAAAGACAATTCCCCAATGTGGTCACCAACTTGTGACATGGGTAAGTTCCCTCTGCGGACAGAGGCAACCCCTCTAGCCCTAGAGTGGGTCTAGTCACTCCACAGACAATACCAAAGAAAATTTCCTTAGAATGTTGGTGTTATGAAGACCTACCTTCAATCCATCATTTGATGAAGTCCTCGTCGTGTTGCTCCAACTCTTTTTCTTCTAATCGCTCATATCTGAAAACAACATGTAGAGAAACACCACAAACGCAATAGAAAATGACCAAACGATCTACTTGAAAGTCAAGGAACCTCAAGATATCGACATACAATTTAACACACGATATAGGAAAAAAGCTATTGATTTGTATTAATAGAATTCAAAGTAAAACTTACAACTGAGCCTTGACGTCGTAAGCCTCCTTGAAGGGTCTTATCGGTATGTCTCCGTAAGCATTTACTTGTGAACCGTCTCCCAAGGGAACATATGACTCTCTCTTCTATCTAAAAGGGTTGATACTAGAAAGCTCTCAAGCCAACTCTACTCAAACATCTCTCAAATCAAAATACAAATGAGGCTACTTCCACACTCCAATAACCCTCTCTACCTCTACCCCTCTCTTAGAAACTTGAAAATATCAAATTACATCTAGCTATCATCCAGATACATCCATGCTAGTTGATGTTATTCATGGAGGATATATTTATAGGAGGGAGAGGTCCCATGAGAGAATGAAGGAAGATCTTATCTCTTAGGGAGGTTGCACAAAAGGTGGAACAACTATCCCAGAGGAGAGAGGCGAGCTCAACTAACCCAACAACCAGCCCTAGGACCGCCCATGAAGCAATTTCATCTGGAAGTTTCGACGAGTTGTTGAAAAACTTGCAAAATATGGCTCGTCGCGGGTGCAACATAGGGACAGAGCGAAGACTTCGTTAGGGCTAGTGTTAACTTGACCATCTTCGCGAGGGGGATAACTTTTGATTCGCGGTGACCCAGAAACTTAGGTAAAATGGGTCTTCTTCAGGGATAATGAAATGAGACACTCTTCCTAATATTGCAAGGAAGGTAATGACACATAATTGGCAACATGACATAGCACAGATGTCAGTAACATGGACCGGCAGTATTTGGGATCAGGGAATGCAGAGTCGGTGACAAATTACTGTGTAACACCTTTGCTATGATTTTTGACTTTTTCTCTCTGCCTCTACATCACTTCTGTGTGGCCCTTCTGGTCCTACATTTGCCTCTGCATCAAGTCCTTTGGATCACTTACTTCCTCTCTCTGTTGATGTATCTTCGGCTGAGAGTCTCTCTCTCCAGAAGCTGCTATCCATGTTGCCTCAATTGCAAGAGATTCCTTCAATTGATTTTCCTCTTGAGACTTCTCACTTCAAAAGATCAATTTCTCTCTATCTCACTATATGTTTTCCAAATGACCATAAAGTCCCTTCTTCTATCATCCTGTTGGGAAACCAACACCCTAGATTAAAACATAATCAAATGATCAAATCAATTTGACTTGATCCATGGCTTTTTATAGAAGTTTCACCCCTTATTAAATTAATACCCATTAATATTTTAATTTTCCTAAGTTTAGACTTAGGAACCCCATTAAAAATATTAATTATTTTAATAAAATCACTTCTGGGTGAAATTTCCCAAAAATATTTTTGGGTTCTTTGGAATACTTGTAACCAAGACTCCCTACAAAATTTGAGGCTTAGTGCACATCCGATGCTACCCAAAATCAATAAATAATAAGTGAAAAAAAGAAAAGTAAATGATACAAAAGGGATGTGAGGATCCTGGGATGGCTAAGCCCAAGGAAACTCAGAGTCCTATGAAGGAGACCAATATTTAGATGTATAACATGGCACAAATCTTCATTATTTCTATCAATACAATTACATCCCTGCAATAAATGAAAGTGGAGCTACAAAAATATGTGTCTTCTCCACAAGAAGACTAATAAAAATCAAACCCTAGAGAAAAATTCGATTTGGTACTTATAAAAAATGAGTAGGAAGCATTTCCCATGAAACAAGGAAGCTTTCCCCTCCAAAATCCCTCAAATAGTGGATATGGTTCCCAACACTAGGAATTTGCATTGAATGACAGGGAACACATTCCTAGATTTTCTTAATCATTGGAGCTCCAAAATCTATGCAATAATTTCATAGTATCTTATTGATTTATTATCCAATATTGATCCTTATGTAGTAGGGAGCAAGCCCCTAAATCATCTCCTCCAAATCTCCATAATCTGCCCAATATTCTCACAATATTCTACAATAATAAATAATAATAGGCACAAATATGCAATTATCCATAAACATTCCTAATCAACATATTAAAGCTAAAAAGCATTATTAAGTGTAGAATGAGAGGTTTAATATAGCCTTCACGTGCCTAATAAAGGTTAGATGGGCCTTAATTTATGTCTAATTTGGAGGCCCATCACTGACGACTAACTACCCAGAAGCTAAAGACTCTACTGCACCTGTGGGACGAAGGTATCTTTGTGGCAAATTTTAGGGTATCTTTCCCTATAGGTGGAGGTGTGGGAAGCACTAAGGCCTCTCCATTACCTTCATTGATTCATTTGGCTGTTGGAAAGAGTCACCGGCTATTTCGGTATGTTTCCCCAATACCCACCAAAAAGGATGTCATCTCAAGGCCCTGTTATTTTGAGAGTGGAAAGGATGCATAGGTCTTGTAGGAATTTTATCATATGCAAATGAATAAAAAAACCTTTTTTTAATTGATTGATCGCATAGTATAATTTAAATGGAAAATAACCATTCATGTTTCACTTTGTTTTATGTATGTGATTGGTTTTCTTTGATACATATCCTCCCTTCTCCCATAAGTAGCATATCCCATTTGGACACCATAGGGGACCCAATAGTTCTCTGTCATTCTAGGTGCTTTCAAAACCTCCCTCCATGAGGGGTGTTTGGTCTTTGTTCATTTAGGCATAGAAGACACCATACAGACACTATTATTGGATCATCTTTTATTAGAACAACCTTGGTTGGTACCCCTCCCCATCAAGGTACCCCTTTCACTACACCTCAGGGGAGTCCACTAACCACCCATCACGAGATCCAACACATTATCCTCCCAGGAAGTCCATCTCATACTTCCACATAGGGAACCCCTTTACACACAGTTCTTCAAAATAGTTTTACGATGGCGAACAATCCCAAAATCACGTTTCTTTCTTCCTTAAATATTCCATACTTAAGAAATATCACCAATGACCCCATTGCAAATACCCAAATTGGCCCCCTATTCCAACTAAGTTACTCTCAGATATACAAAAATTCGAAGGGAAACAAGGGAAATACATAGGAAACAATATTATCTCGTTTCATCTATGGAGTTCATCAAATAGTGTCATAGATGACTCAATTCGCCTACCTCTATTCCAACACACCCTCATAGACCTGTAGAACAATGGTACATAAACGATCCCATAAGTTCCCATGGAACCTTTGACTCTCTAGCTAGGTCATTTATCTCCTTTTTCCAACTCTCATTTCACCATGATACTAGGTTAGAGCTACTCACCCATTTCAGGAAATCGACAATACCCATATCTCATATCATGCTTATGAATGGCGGAGATATCATAGCCTCTCTAAGGTAAATGTAACTGGGGATCTTCTCCTTGACCTCTTTCTAAAATCTCTTATGCTATCAATATCAAAATACTTGGCCACCTTGTTGCCACAAAATGAAGAAGAAGCTATTAGTAAAGCTCAACAATTTGAGCTTATCTATACCCAATCAGGGTACCTCTATTACATTTCACTATATGCCCCTCATCTATAGTCTTTTAGGCAAGAGAAATAGGGAGCATCAAACTTCGCATATGGCTTGATTAGAAACATCAATAACAATAAACCCGTAAACACTTTCCGATAGAATGGAAATGGGTACAATGTAAAAACCAATTACCATTTGTATGGTGCCCCTCCCACAGTCCCAAACTTATCCAATATGATATTTTATCCCAATCAGCCCACGTCGTTGAATACCCTACCATCTAGAGAAATAAACACCCTCCCATGCATTATGGTCAATACCCTACATGTAATTTTGAGGTGTTTTCCACTTCCTAAAGCACCTACACCAACTAGGGACAAGGGAATCCTTACTTCACTTTTAAAGAACCCCATCCAAATAACCCACCAGCACAATATAATGCAGGGGTTAATTTTTTGTGACCTTCCTTCTCACAACAACAATATTCTTTTGAAAGGCTGAATATTGAAAACCCACCTAATGCCACTAGGAAAAAAGGAAAGAACAAATAAAAAGGTGAACCTGGGCAAGGAGGCATTAGCCAACATCAACCTTTGCAGGCAACGATTGGGGTAAATCCCCCTAACCAAAACCAAAACTAAGTTCAAGCCACCAACAACCCACAAAATCAAAACAAGAACTCCAGTATGAGGACTAACCACTCTTTTGCTATTTGTGAGGAATATGGCCACTACACCCCTCATTTCCCTCAACTCCCCGAGTTGAAGAGGATGAAATAAGTTAAGGGGTATGGAGGACCAAACCAACAAATTTTTGTTATGAAAAACGCTTTCCCACACCAGGGGGTAGTGAATACTCGGCATGAATAGGCCCCCCAACGTTATCAGAATCCCTCTGAAGCAATACCAATGATCCTGCCAATCGCAGTATTTACATAAATGGAGAAGACATTCTCTTCCAAACGTGTGTTGAAAAATGCGGCAAAAAAATTCAATTTGATTTTTCCTTGATTAAATTGACAAAATTTGAATTTCCACATCAACAAACAACTTGGATGATGTTAACTTATGTGACATGGCTTGTGTCACCTAGTTTATTAAGTAAATTCGAGTTGGAGGAGTTAGAGTTCAGTTCATCATATGTGATTGCTAATTTGTAGCAATCAAGAACAATTATCCCTGGTTGTTTTCAGTTAGTTCCAACTTTTGGAGGAACTAGTGGAAGATCAGTTAAGCAGTGGGACTTCAGTCAAATTGAGTGATCATCCAATTAACTGATCAATCAACCCAAAATATCTAGTGCATGCATAGAATTCAAGTTACCCAGTTGAGGTGGAGATTCCAAGGCATTGTAACATCAGATGTAGACTAGTCTTGAGTGTACAAGTGTTGCATGCAGTCAAATGATCAACCTAAGTAATTGCGCATTTAAATTAGAAGAATTTCCTAAATAATAGGGGCCTAATTCCTCAAGGAACAATGCAAGGAAATAAGAGCTCAAGCTAAGGAAAATTTTGACTAAGTCTGGGTCAGAGGCCTTCAATGAGTAGAGAGATAGGTTATGCACTTACGTGGTGTGCTCAATTGGGAAAAGCAATTGTAATACATCTCTATTCATTTGATTAATGCAAGCAAGAATTAGGGATTTTAGCAGATTACTTTCCCCAGATAAAAATACTTGTTGCGTGTGTGCTATTTCTTCTTGCATGCCTGATATTTTTGTTCTAAATTGTGAAATAGTGTTTGTAGAGCAGTAGAGTAGATTTGGGTATTGTGGTTTTGATTAAAACTTCATGAGCGGTTTCAAATATGCATCCTAATTTCTACATGGTATCGGAGTTGGATTCACATTAGAGTAGGAATTTTGAAGTTGTTTCTTAGAGGTTCAAATTTAAAGATCAATGTAGCGGTATTTCTTTAGAGCTAAGAAGATGGCCTTCAATGGACTAAGGCTAGAGTATGCCTTGGAAGGAACCTCAAATTTGTTGCATGGATGGACCCTATGGAGGTAGTATTGGATGAAAATGGATTGCTTGAATGAACCACCAATAGCTGATATCCAAGACCTTGCGCAATGGAATAAATATGTAGCCAAGGTGAGGAGAATAATAATGGTGGGAGTATGGGATCATATTGTCTCGAATCACCACAGAAAAGAAACTCCATTCATGATGTGGAAAGCACTAACATAATTGTTCGATAATAGTAGTGACCACAAGAAGCTGGCACTCAAGGGTAAACTTCGAAGTATCAATATGCAGAAGAATGACAATATACCGCACTATCTGAGCAGGTTCACACAATGTCATGATGAACTAGGCGAGGTTAGTGTTACTATCCTTTAAGATGACTTGGTAAGCCTAGCCCTTCTAGGCCTTCCCAAGAGTTCCAATATTTATCAATATTTGGTGAATAGGAGGGAGAAACTACTAGATTGGGAGTGCTTATGGTATGATGTCGTATAAGATGAAATAAGGCTGAATAATAGAGATGGTATTTCATCCAAGGGCAAGGATGAAGAAAATTTTGCATTGGATGGAAAGGAAAAGAAGGGAAAGGGAAAAAACCCAATCCAAACTAGAATCCATTCAAGGGGGCAAGAAGAAAGATCTATCAAAATTTAAATGCTTTCATTGTCATGAATTTTGGAACTATGCCATGAAGTTTCCACACAAGAAGACAAGCAAGAAGACCTTAAGAGGAGCAAGGGGTGAAGCTTTGGCTTCATAGTTAGAGCTTGAATTTACCCTGATTGCATGCATGGCCAACACAGTGATGGGTAACATGTGGTACTTGGACTCAGATGCATCGTTCCACATGACAGGGTGTAGAGACATTTTCAGTGACCTAGAAGAAAAATATTTGTAGATGCACATTGAGACGAGGGACGACGGAAGGTATAGCACAAATGGGATTGGTATAGTCACCTTTCAGAGGAATTCAGGCTCCCCCCTTGGGCTCAAGGATTTCATGTTCATTCTGAGCCTAAAGAAAAATCTGATCTTTGTTTCACTTTTGGAAGGTCGTGGTTATGATGTGATCTTCAGAAAAGGAAATTCATTCCTGAGACACATAGACATAGGACAGGTGAAGCATATCAAGGTTCGTGTGAAGAACCAGTACAAGCTAGATGTGGAGGATTGTTCTACATTGAGCACAAAGGTGGAGAAGGTGTAAAGTCGTGACATCAGTGAACTTTGGCATAGAAGACCTATCCATTTGCATCATGGTGCTTTGAAGATCATGTTGCAAATAACAACAAGCCTCCCCAAAGGAGCACTTGAGTAGCATGATGTATGCAAATGATGTACTTTGGGGAAGCACATTAAATACACATTCCATGATCGAGACAACAAAGCACATGCCGTCCTAGAAAGGAACCACTCTCATGTTTGTGGACCTTTCTCGGCAGCCTCCACTGCTAGGCGCAAATATTTTGTCATTTTTATTGATGACTTCTCGTAGAAGTGTTGGATATTCTTCACATGGAACCAGAAAGAAGGTGAAGTCTCTCAGGAGCAATAATGGAGGTGAGTACGTGTTGAATGAATTTATAAAAAAATATGCAAAAGAAGGCATTTGATGAGAGTTGACAACACCCCACAACCCACATAAAAATAGGGTGTCTG
This sequence comes from Pinus tabuliformis, assembly GCA_031772625.1. Taxonomy (NCBI): domain Eukaryota; kingdom Viridiplantae; phylum Streptophyta; class Pinopsida; order Pinales; family Pinaceae; genus Pinus; species Pinus tabuliformis. The sequence goes on along the minus strand of CM062820.1, from coordinate 253,525,732 downwards.
AGATAAATTATCATAGCATTATGTGAGCGGAAAGGGTGATGTTGCATGACCAAGGCCTACCTCTGCATTTTTGGGGTGACGCATGCAACACAACAGACTATTTTCATAACTGGAGTCCTCATCGAATTGTAGGCATGATTACACCAGAGGAGGTTTTCTCGAGGAGAATTATGGAGTTGTTGCATTTTAGGGCTTTGATCCTTTGTTTACTGCCATGTTTCCAAAGAATCAAGGAAGAAGGTAGAGCCGACAATAGAATTGGGGGTATTTTTGGGCTACATAGAAACCCCCAACAACTGTCATGTGTACTCGCCATACCTCAGAATGAAAGTTGTTTGAAGGGATATAAAATTTGATGAAGATAAAGTTATGTGTTTCTCTTTCGAGAGGGAGCTTCAGATCCCACTAGAAGAGGAGATTTTAGATCCAAAGGAGCCCCAGGAAGTTGTTGAGCATCCACAAATTGAGAAGAAACGAGTGGAGATAGCCCCTCAAGCATAACCATCCAGAGAAGGCAGGAAAATAACCAGGGAAGCTGAGAGACTTGTTTAGGATGTGAGAGAGAATGTGGGTGCTCCTTCAAATAAGCGCAAGTAGAGAAGGTCACTAGATCAGTACATTGGGTACATGGATCTAATTACTGAGCTTGTAGAGACTGAGCCACCCTCTTTCAAGGAAACTGTTGAGAAACATGTATGGGTTGATGCAATGGTGGAGGAATAGGAATCCGTTGTGAAGAAAAATGTTTAGGAAGTGCTCCCATGACCAACAGACAAATGAGTTGTGGGTTCGAGATGGATCTTCAAGGTAAATCATGCAGCATATAGAGGCATAGAAAAGTGCAAGGCCAGATTTGTGGCCAAGGGGTACTCTCAAGTTAAGGGGATTGACTATGAGGATACCTTTTCTCCTGTAGCAAGGTACTCATCCATTAGATCAATTCTTGCTCTGGATACATAGATGGGGTGGAAGATCTATCATATTGATGTAAAAACAACAATCCTCAATGGAGTTATTGAGGAGGAGGTGTATATAGAGAAACCCGAAGGCTTTGAGACTTTTGATCGGGAGTCTCATGTGTGCAGACTCAAGTAATCGTTGTATGGTATCAAGCAAGCACCCCATGCTTGGTATACCAGTATCAATAGCTATCTCATTGATTTGGGTTTCACCAAAAGTAAAGTGAATGAAAACATTTATCATATCTTTATAGAAGGAAATTTTTTTATTATTGTCTTATATGCTAATGACTTTATTTTAACTGGTGATGAGAATATGATTAGATATTTGCAAGGAGGACCTTGCAACAGAGTTTGAAATGAAGTACATGGGTCTCATGGACTACTTCCTCAAGTTGGAGGTATGTCAAGGCGATGGGGAATTGTTTGTCTCTCAAGGAAAGTATTCCAACGAGATATTTCAGAGGTTCCACATGGACATTTGCAAACCCATGGAGATACCTCTAGCGACCAACTAGAGGAAAGAGGATGCCACTTCAAGTGAGGAAGTGGATTCTACTATTTACTAGCATTTGGTCATTTTACTAATGTATCTTGTGAACATACGACTAAATATGTGCTACGCAATCAACCAATAGAGCCAAGCGATGATTAGGCAAACCAGATTATCTTGGAAGGTAGCTAAGCATGTCCTATAGTACCTCTAAGGAACTACCCAGTTTGGACTATGGTACAGATAAACAGAGGGAGTGAAGTTGTGTGGCTTCACAGAGGGAGCGAAGTTGTGTGGGTTCATAGATGCAGATTTCGCAAGGAGTACATCATATCGAAAGAGTATATTAGGTGGAATTTTCAGTTTTGGGTCCACAGTTGTTTCCTGGAACATCAAGAAGTAAATATTTGTGGCACTCACCTCAGCAGAAACAAAATACATGGCTATCAGTCAAGCAGCATGTGAGGCGATCTGGATGGGAAAGATACTTATTGGATTGTTTGCTCTAATGATGGATCCAACTGTGATCTATTTTGATAATCATAGTTGCATCAAGCCCTCTAAAAACACTGTTTTTCACGATCGATCCAAAGATATAGGTATCTGATATCACCATTTACAGGACTATGTGTAGAGGGGGATAATGTTTTTGTAGCACATTCCGAAAGAGGAATAAGATGATGAAATTTTAACAAAGGCCCTTTCAAGAGGGAAGTTCAACTCCCATAGGTGCAGGATAGGGGTGGTTGATAATCCCTTTCTCGCTGAGAGGGAGTGTTGAAAAATGCAGCAAGAAATTTTGAATTTGATTTTGCCTTGATTAAATTAATAAAATTTGAATTTCCACATCAGTAGAAAACTTGAATGATGTTATCTTGTGTGACATGGCTTGTGTCACCTAGTTTACTCAGTAAATTTGAGTTGGAGGAGTTAGAGTTCAGTTCACCATGTGTGATTTGTAATTTGTGGAAATCAAGCTTAGTTATCTCAAGTTGTTTTTAGTTAAACTAGTTCCAACTTTTGGAGGAACTAGTGTAAGGTCAGTTAAGCAGTGGGACTCCATTCAAACTCTGTGATCATCTAGTTAAATGATAAGTCATCCCAGAATATCTAGTGCATGTATAGAATTTGAGTTACCCAGTTGAGGTGGATATTCCAAGAAGGTGTAACATCAGTTGTAGACTAGTCTTGAGTGTACAGGTGTTTCATGCAGTCAGATGATCAACATAAGGAATTGCGCAATTCAATTAGAGGAATTTCCTTAATAATAGGGACATAATTCCTCAAGGAACAACACAAGAATATAGGAGCTCAAGAGGAAAATTTTGAATAAGTTTGGCTTAGAGGCCTTCAGCGAGTAGAGAGATAGGTTATGACTTGCAGGGTATGCTCAGTTGAGGAAATAAATTGTAATACATCTCTATTCATTTGATTAATGCAGACATGCATTGGGTTTTTTAGCAGATTTCTTTCCCTAGATAAAAATACATTTTCGTGTGTGTTATTTCTTCTTACATGTATGAGATTTTTGTTTTAAATTGTGAATTAATGTATGTAGAGTAGCAGAGTAGGTTTGTATCTTGTGATTTTGATTAAAAATTCGTGAGCAATTGCAAATATACAACCTAGTTTCTATAAAGAAAAATAGAGATTACGAGACACCTCCAAATACCAACCCTTCCTCATCAACTACCGCAACAACTACGACACCTTTGACATTACCTCGAACCCCCCTAGAAGCTATCCCACGTATGGTCAAGGGGCCACTACATCGAACAAGACATAATTCAAAGCCCACACATAGTTATAACATCTGTTATGTCAACACTGGAGGTTTTGCAAACATTCCCAACTCAATAGAAAACTATTATTTCCACATTAGGCACAATCAACCCTTTTGATTCACACATGATGAATTTCAATATAGATAATTCTACACCACATCTTCCCTCTTTAGTCACTTTCCAAATTTTGGTAACCATCCATAATATCACCATTCATCATTGCATCTCAACGAGGGGGAATCCACCTGTATCATGTCAAAATCAGTTTGGCAGAAACTTGGGTCTCCTACACTAACTGCTTCACCTATAACACTCAGATCATATGACAGGTGCCCATCAACCCCTATAGGAATTTTCCAAAATGTCTCGGTAGAGATTGTCGGCAAAATAGTTCTCATTGATATAGAATTCCTTGACACATAGTTAGATTATAATATCTTGTTGGGTCATAGCTATATGTATGCCATGACAATGGTGACATCTTCTATGTTTCACATCATGATGTACCCTCATGATGGGGAGGTCATCACAATTGACCAACTCACATACTACAAGAAAAGGGCATCCACCACCCTTGATGGTGTGTTACCCTTTGTAGGATCCCACAAAGAGTTGGTCCCATCCTTTACCAAAGTTGGTCCAAGGATGTTCAAGGCCTCATCTATCCTTGGGACATATCCTAGATATCCACCTTTAATTGAGCCAGTGCCTGCAGCCCCAACGTGTATGGTGAGCTCATCTAACATACAACAGCCCCAAGAACAAGTTTTAGAAACACCTAGTACTGCAACTATTGAATCAAAATTATTACCATATGTTATCAGTCAAACACCCTTCTTATATCCCCCACCTACTTTTGTCTCACACCAAGCCATAGAAACACTAAAATTGCAAAATATGGCTCTTTTGATACCTATCTGATATCTAGCCCCATGGACCATGTTAGAAAAATCAGGTATTACCTCGACAGACATCATTCCTATATCCACCCCTTAGGAAACCACCCCAAACTAAGTTATACCTGCGTCGACCCAGCAGGTGCCAACAAAAGGGATAAAAAAAGGGAAGAAGGTGGAAACTTCAAATGCTTCCTCATACAAGATACCACCACCCTTTGCATTATGCGATGTGTCAGGACACCCTACCAACCTATGCCCCGAGTTAGAAGAGTTAAAATCCCTTCTCCATGCCCCCACAACACCAGTATCCCCACCTCCACCTTTAGGAGAAAAGGCCACACCAGCATGTAATAAGGCATTATACACACCCATGCATTATATGCACCGAGTATGGGCATTACACATGTCATTGTCCCAAAATCCCTTGGTATCGAGATGCATTGGGAGCTTTCGCCCAAGCCAACGATGAGACACCTTTGTTTCCCACCACGACAGTGGTGGATGATGGGTCCAAAACAATTTTTTGTTCCTTTGAGGAATAATATTCAGACTCATATTCCTCTTACACACATGATCACCCAACATCCCATCATATGAGGAGGCAAATAGAATTAATTCCACCTCAACCTCCCTATGGTTGTGCCTTACATGACGAACCTGGACATATGATTAACCAGTGTCGCAATTTACAGGAACTTAAGAAGTGGCACCAGGTTCCTCAAGTTGTACTTAACAACATACCTAAGCACAAATTCCACAACTATCGCATTTGTACATGAAACCATCATACTCAGTTTTTTCCTCACCTACCTCAATTTCAAGAAATAAGGGTTCATTTGCAACAATGTAATGTTGGGACCTTGGCATATTTTCAAATGAACACTTAATCACAGAGCAATTTGCAGCATACACCTCTCACTAGCACCCTAGCAAGCCCACTGATGGTAGCTACACGAGGTCATAACACATACCATATACTAAATTAGCTCCAACAACTACCATCATGCACCCATAAGAGATATTCTACCACCACTAGGAACTAATGACATGAAACACTACATATGATTCATTTCCTCCATTGTAGGAACCCTAATTCGCACTGCCTTCTCACCATTTGTTGGTGTCAAGATCCCTACACCCACCTCAAAGGTGGTTCCACCTCCAACTGTGTAGGCCTATGCAATCTGTGTATTATCAATATCACGGGGTTCTATAGTGGCAACCAACGAATCAATCTCCAGTTTTTCAACAAGCATTACTGGACCCCAATACCATGCTCATGACCTCTAGAACCCTATTGCACCTTTAGACCATATTTTTCATTTAGACAAATATATATTAAAGGTCATGACTAAGCCTAAATTCCCATGGGACTCCATGCATCATCGATCTTTCTTTTTACTCGAGAACGTATTCACTCCTACTGATATGCCAAGCCACAACGTTTTCACAGTAGAAACAAAAGACTTTCTACCCCCAAGACAGGCAGACTAGTTTAAAAATGCCATTCCTACACCAAACACATTTGAGGAAGGGAACATGTGAAATATATCACCTACCATCAAGGTATATATCTCCACTTAACTTGGTGTAGCCAACGAAATCACGTTAGAGGCAGCCTACTCCCTAGAAGAGGTAGATTCATATAAAGCCTTGTTTCAATAGTATAGGGACATATTTGCATGGTCTTACTTAGAGATTCCAAGCATTAGTCCCACCATCATGGAGCACCACATTGACATGTGGCCTGATGCTCACCCCGTTAGGCAAAATAAATAGCAGCTCCATCCTTTGAAAGCATAAGCAATTAAGCAAGAAATCGACAAGCTTCACAGATTCAATTTCATCCACCCAATTTTTTACACATCTTGGGTTTCTAACCCTATACTCGTCATGAAAAAATAGGGCATCATTCAAGTTTGTACTGATTTCTAGGATCTAAATAAATCATGTCCCAAGGACAACTATCCAACCCCCTTCATTAATCAGGTCATCGATGCATGTGTGGGACACAAAGCCTTGTCCTTTATGGATGGATTTTTTGCGTATAACCAGATCCAAATTTTCCACATAGATCAATACAAACTTCCTTCACAACCCCATGGGGTACTTTCACCTACCACGTTATGCCCTTTGGCCTTAAAAATGTTGGAGCCACATTCCAGTGGGCTATGAACTATATATTCCACAACCTAGCTCATCTCATGTTAGCCTATTTGGATGACCCCATGATCTGCTCCCACGATATATTGCCCTTTTTGTCTTTTTTCAATAGCCTATTTAGGAGCTCAGGACCTCCATAAGAAATGCTGGGATCAAGATTCTATCATCCACATCATCATCCCTTTTGTTTATTTTTAGAAACATACCCATTTTTGGGCTAGTTTCACTTCGTAGAGTACCCCAGAAGTGCACCTATGCATGTTTTTTCAGTCATCTTGTTCAATACATTTCATTTTACACATGGCTCTATCAAGATGATTTCACTTGGGGTATTTCTTGTAAAAATTTCAGGTTCCCCGCGGATTCTCATTAACATCAATACTCGTGTGACAATCAACAGTTTAGGAATCATTCTCTGCTCAGCATGATAGGATTCCTTGAATGTTGTGCATATCCTGGCATCATTTCTCTAAAATAAAACATAACTTCCATCATCTCGACCATGTTTACCACCACCTTCCACCTGCACATGGTAAATGTCCACGGTAGTCGATAGCACCTACCTCACATGGATCACCTCATTTTATATTTCACCTTACGCTATTGGTATCCATGACCATTCCCCCAGGCTTATGAGCCATTTTACAAGCATGCCTCGAAGATCTACCTCATACTTCTCTTCTTTTAATTTTGATTACTTACCCCACTCCCAGGCCATCACTCTTAATCATAAATGGATCAAACCGCATGCACCACCACATGTTACACTTAGCTTACCATTCACCCATATTGATGTAGACCATTTGTGTCATTTCATTCACCTCACCAACCCCGCACTAAGACTAGCCAAAGGGGCCCCTACATGCAGCACAAAACCCACCTACTTCATTACGCAGGCCACCATTTTTTGTTGGGCACCCATCTTCATGCTTGTACATCCCAAACCACTTTTACATTCTTTTGTAAGGTGTACAAAAAAAAATTAAGCAACAGAATTCCAACCCATATTTTTGTGTCAGTTACCCGATGGCAATCCTGAGTTTCCCTTGGTTACAGTTATCATTTTATCATCTCATACTCACTTCCAAAACCACCATTGCCCCACATCACATTATGATAATTAGAATAATCATTTATCCACCACCCCTGGAGGCCCTACCGGCTCCATAGGAACTTCCTTTAGCACTATTGTTTTGGTTGCCACCACTTGCATCAATGCTTCAACCTTGGGCCAAATTTATGTATCCCTCGCATACCACCAGTTCTTGCCATCATTCATATGGAACCTTCTCATCATAGATATATGCACCAAATATTTCTTGGAACTATCTTTCGGACAGTTAACACTTCATTCTATTGACACCAACACTCATCTTTTAGGGTTAAAGCAGTACCTTGGTTACTCCCATCATGTAGGGATAATCTCGAGTGGCACAGTGGGAACCATCATTTACCCACTAATTTCATCAATCTCCCCAAAAATTAACCTCGGCATAATTTTTCATTTCAGGGTAGCATCGTACATTGGACCATTGCACCTTATTTCATTCAGTGGAAGACCCATGCATCTAGGATCACACCCTCTTTCAACAGTACTATACCTCATATGCATGGGGGCATCCAAAGAAATATGTTTGTCAAAAATTCCCCCAAGGGTGAAATCAGTTATCTTCATTAGTTATCAACATATCATCTATCATATCACTGACTTGACAAGATTCTTTCTTGTATATTTGTATTAAGATAGTCCTAGTCATCCTAACAAGCATGGGACATGCCTACCTCATATAAAAACTTTTGTATAATTATTTATTTAGAGCACTATTTATCTATGAGTTCTTAGTTAATAACACCTCCCCAATCATCTTCACAGTGATCTACACTCTCTCAAAAAACACCTCATACCCACAGTCGTAACAACAAAAATGTGATGTATTTCAGTTGTACACTTGCTCCCAACCTCACACATTAGGGGGCAACTGTTAATATGGAAAAATAGTACACACATTTGTACAAGTCAGATGACACTCAGAGTCAGATAGTAGCATGTACAAGTGAAGCTCTTCTAGCTGAAGACATCTTGAAAATCAAAAATAAAAAATTTTCCAAGGTCTAATTTAAAAACTTAAGATCGTGTGGGCACTCCAAAGGAATAAATTAGTGATTGTGTGGTTGCTTCTTCGATAGTCATGCAGGTCAAACAAGAGTCAACAATCTGTGATCACTTCACACAAGTTTGAAGTGAGATTCCCTAACATGTACCATCCTAGGATAGCCAATTTTGAGTCGACTTGGAGATACTCATCCCGCAAGGGATCCTCTTTTCCTTATCTCAAGTCATTTTCTCATTAATGAGATGAGGGAGGGAAGGAGGAGTTCAAAATTTTGTATAAACAGACCATTGGAAGACCAAAAACAAGAGACAAACTTATGTTGGTAAGATTTCTCCCTAAGTAATCCTCAATTTCATCATAGAGAGAGTTCTACCACCATTTAGGATTCTCTTAGCTTCTTTGAGAAAGAGGAGTCTTGCATAGGAGATTGAAGAAAGGAGTTCCTTGCTGAGAGCTCTTGAGCACCTTTTCTTAAAGACATTTCTTCAAGTATTTGGATACTCTTTGTAGGTACAACCAGGCAACAAAGAAGGGTTTTTTGGGATTCATGCTCAACAAAACACCAATTACAGTATGGAATAGTGTTTCAAGGTTGTCATTTGATGTTGAGCTGCAATGAAGCTACACAATGAGTTGAAGAAACCCATGTTATGAGATTCCATGGATGTCTAGTTGAAGAAGGTTTATTTAAGTGAAAAATTGTTGTTGAGGTGTTTTTGAGGCTTTTTATGGTTTTAACAAATCATACTAATGATGATTAAACAATGGAAAAATATTAGGCAAGTTCTGAGTAAAAACACATTAAGTTTTCCCATCCTATGCCCAACTGGACTGAAGAAGGATTATGTGTGTGGTTTGAGGGCTCCAACTGCTAGGATGCATGCCTATGCATGTGGTTCCAACCAAAATTCAGTGTTTTTGTGGGTGTGTTTTTGGCTTGAACTGGAAATGCCTCTGGATTCCTCATGCATCCTAGTAATTCCATGTGATTGATGCCAAGGTAATTGTTGAAGAATCAAGGGAAATGAAGTGTAGCGTGATTCTTCTTGACTAGATAACAATTTTTGGAGTCTTTTTATTTTTCTTGTTAGCTTAATATTCTTCTTATTATTATTAATGCCTGTGTTTGTACTTCATCAAACTGCTACCAAAAACATAAAAACAAGAACACAAGATGTTAGCTCTCTGCCAAGGCCAAAACATCTCTTCTCTTGAGAGGAAAACCCTTTGGTAAATTTCTCTTGTTGAAGCTTCTTATTGATCAATTCTAAACCCTAAACCCTTGACTAGAATGTCCTCCAAGCACAAGTCAAGTCCTTCCTCCTTTCTGCACTTTGTTCCTCGGTACTTAGTCTTCCTTCTTCCAATACTTTTCTCCTTGGCACTTCGTCCTTCTTCCAACAAATGATAGTAATCCTTGTTAGGTATCTTCTATAAGAGATAATCCTCTTTGTTCCTTGGTAGATTCCTTTACATATGAAGAATACGTTATCCTTCCTCCAATCGAGCCCTTTCTTTCAATGTGGTTGCAGACTTTCTATGGCAGCACTGCAACCCTAATTTCTCGCACGTGTGGGAGGTTTCCCCTATACTTTGGTTCCTTTCTCCTTCGCTTGAGAGACTTTCTTCTTCACTTGAGTAGGAGGCTTTATAGGCCTAGGTTACTAGCCCAAACCATGAGATATATATGACTATTATCTTGTTGTTGTAGTGACCGCAAATTGTCATCAATTTCTCGCAAGTGTGACTATTTTTCACCCTAGAAATAGTCCCTTCAACTACAGTTTATATCTCTCCTTCTTCGCTGCACTAGAGGATCATTATACTTTGTTTTTCTTTACCCTTTTTCGGTATGCTTTCCTTCGCTGATTTCAGATATCATTTCTTGATGTTATGACCGAGTGGACAGCCTCTATATATAGAGGATTGTCCCTCATTTAGGCCTACTTGAAGGCCGACTAGAATATTGTTGGTCAACTTGACATATATAGCTTGGATTGCTTCTTTGGTGGTGTCACATGCTTGGAGGAGACTTGAATTTGCTTGGAGGTGTCTTCTTTGACTCTAATACATAAGCATACCTAGTGTAAATTTCCTTTAAGGTCTTCAACATAATCCTTTTGATTCATTGACTCACCTATAGAACTTTAACATGTGCTAGACCTATTTCAATGAGCAAGAAAAGCATTGACATATATTAAAAAAAAAAAAATATTTTCTTTAATAAATACAAATATCAAAAGTACATTTATGAAGGCCGAACCTAGTTACATTTCCTTCAACAGTTTTCGCTCGTGGTTTTATGAAGAATCTTATATTGACTTAATCAATAATAAAAATAAGTGGTTGAAGTGTGAACACATTGATCAAGCGAGTAGTGGAGAAGATGAAGCAAATCATTTAAATAGATGAGTAGGTCTATCATTGTTGGGTTACACAATGCACATATTAGAGATCAAAGGTCTGTGTAGAGCTAAGAGGTCAAACTTCTACAATAAAAGAATATTCAAAGGAAAATGGTAGTGTTTAGAGTATATGAAGATGCATGGAGAGGACAACATTGGTGATTGAGTGCCATAGTTCGATTTGTTGGTAATGACAGAATTTGCAGCAGCTATAGTAGAGATAAATTGGAGCCAGAATGTGTTTATCAGAGCTTAATGGCTGAGAAGACTTCAGAGCATGTTATTGTTGCATATTTTTAAAAGATTGAGGGAAGATGATAAGAGGAGAGAATAACTCCTTGGTTTTATGACTAATTTATTTGTGTTTGCAAGGTAGATAATTCACATACATGGTTGTATTAGTGTTTCATGTTTTATATGGCTACTTTATATTGCATGATTGAGTTTTTGCTTCTATATTGTTTGTAGCTAATGTATTGAGGTAGTGTGAGTTGAGGATGGTGTGTGGATGTGAGAGAGAGCTATGTATTAAGTTGATTTGTAGTTAAATTATTTGTATATTTGTCTTTGATTCATTGATTGATGTTTTGTTTGAGTAGAGAGTGTTGTCTTGTATTGAGAGTGTTGATTGTGCGCTATGAAGATATTGCTATTTTGAAATGTGAACCACATAGAGGAGTGGAGTGGCAAATAACTATTGAGAACATATTTCTTCATAGTCCAATGGATGTTGGGTGAGGCTCATTGGTCATGGAGGCTTCCAACAGATGGTGGTCTGTACAGTCGTGAGATGAAGATTAGACATCCTTACAGATAGTTTCCATTTGTATACTCTATGTAATTATTTTTTTGACATATAATAAAATATATTGAGTAGTGTAGTATTAAAAAGGGTGGTTTTTTACCCTAAGGGGGTTTTGCACCACATACCTTGTGTTCCTCTGTGATGTAATGATTTGTGTCTCATTGTGTATGTTTACTTCATATGTTATGGCTCTCATGTGTTGATTCTTGTTGAAGTTGCATGTTCAAATATATTTCTTATATGTTAGGTTTTGAATTGTTTAATATATTGGAGAAAAAGTTATAAATTTGTGTGATTTTTATCACTACTTATTCACCCCCCTCTCAGTAGAGACCCTGGTTCAAAAAATTGGTATCAAAGCACAGCTCCTTCTAGTGCAGCTTCACAGCTAGAAGGTAGATCATGGGTAACCAAGGAATATTTGTAGCAGATGGAGTTCCTCATCTGCATGGACCATATTATGTGCTTGGGAAGGTGATATTTGAAGAATACCTTTTAACTCTTTATGTGAATATTTCGTTCTCAATTGAATATGGTACGCAATATGAATTTAATGAGGAAGACAAGAAGATCATTTTGAAGGGATTATCATCTAATGATGTAGCTAAAGTGAGACACTAAAAGACAACAAAATAAATCATGGATAAGTTGCATAGTATGTATGGAAGAGAAGGATTTCAAGATTCATAAATTGTCAAAGAACCTCATTGCATTCATGAAGAGAAGGAGAATGTTATAGAAGACTCCATATTCATAGCAGTAGCAGATCCAGTCTCCTCTAAAGGGGATAGTGAGAGAAGCCATGAGAGTATTAACACTCAAATCATTGATCAAAAGATACAACATGCAGAAGTCATCAAGAGAAATGAGTTTTTTTTAATTAGTTGCAAGACCAGGAGGTTTATTGTGAAATATTAGAGGTGGAACTAGTCTCTTTGAGATGTGAGCTTGAAAAAGGAAATAATCAGCTATCTCAGTATCGAAAGTTGGAGAAAAGCACTAGAATTTTGGATGAGATCCTTATTATTAAATGATCTCCTCTTATCAAATCCAGATTGGGTTATGAAGGAGAAATGTGCCTTATGAAGGAAAATTATAAAGTAGAGGACAACCATGTAGCATAAAATCATAAGTCCACCACCATTGAAATCAATCAAAGCCCTCGAAAGTAGCATCAAAAAAGGAAAGAAATTATCAGCAGAAGCAAAAGCAAGAAGATCGCAGCCACAACATATAACACATCAAAATATAAAGGAGGTAATCAAATTTTTATGGTCCAGCAAATCAAAACCCAAGGTGTCAAAGTGTATTTTATGGGTATTTTGTTTCTTGTAATAATTTTGGGCATCTAGATATATAGTGTAAATACCTTGCAAGAAAACAAAGATTGTTGGATAATCGTTGTTTCAAGTGTGGAAAACATGGCCACAAAGAACTATCTTGAAAATATGATAGTATTAATCCTACAAAAATAGAAATTTCACCACTGAAGACAAACAAGGTATGGAGGAGAAAAGGAGTTGCAAAGAACTAGCTCTTCAAAGAACTTCAAGGAAGGATTTTTTTTTTTTTTGCAAAAAAATAATCTACTCAAGGGGAGGATATCTTTTCCTTGTGCCCAATATAAAATGGCTTCAAGAGAAGCCAAACTTGATAGGTGCATGTGATTAAAAGGAATAAATTTCATCTTCATGCATCTATTTGTTTCAGGTCCATGAAATCAGTTTGAGGCATAGAAGGAGAGTGCATGAGTCCAAGGGGATTTATACAAGGTTCAAAGGTTTATGCATCATTTTCATATTTTTATTATCTTATGTTTGATAATGGTTGCAACCATGTTGTAAAAATATTATTTATCTATCCATGCACACTATCAACAGATTATGCAGCAAGAAACAGTTGTTGATGGAGAGATGGCATATGCTTAGGGGGAGTTTGATATGGCTTTATGATTTACATGTATAATAATTATTTTACGCAGGATATTATCTCTTCCATGGAAAGTTTTTCGATGGTTTGAGTGAGTGGTGTTACTCACATTTAAACCCTCACCCATTTTACTTCATTAGATAGTCAGCATTCACATGAGGAAGAGTCATTTATGCATGCATTTGTTTTAGAGAGTTGTTGGTCAGTTTTGTGAATTGTTTGATGAGGATTGTTGAATCATTTTGTACATTGAATTGATACTAAGTCCTTAAGTTTCTTTTGGAGTGTGGTTAAGAGATAATTTCATATGTATCCACATGGGTTTTGTATCTCACATTGTATTATCATGAATCCATGTATCCAATTTGCATATCATGTTTTCATGAGGTCGAGTTATTTTACTTATGTCATGTAAATTTGAATCAAGATCCAAGTACTCAAATGTCTAAGTTTCAATCTTGTTCATTAGGATCTTACCTTGAATATTTCCAAATGTACATGTTGATGATGATGAGGATTATTCTTGTTGGTTCACATATGATATCAAGAGAGCATGGATGCAGTTTTTATTGCAAATTCCTCACCGTGTTGATGGTCATATTATGCCTATAGGTTGTGTTGTGGAGATATTTTTGTTGTTGTTGACTTTGATTATGTCTTATGATAGTATGATGGGCTACCTTCTCTTCACATTTGGAGATTATGTTTTTGTTTGTTAGACTCTTGCCATGTGTTGATTACAAGAGGATGGATGAATATATATTGTTGCTCAATGCTATGTGTTGGTGAAGAATTGTTGCTACAGTTTATTTTTGGAACCTTATGATGTTGCTAACCATTGATTTCTAGTGTTGTCATATCATGCTAATGACAGGGAATGAGTGGTTAGATGTGTGAGAGATTTGCATACACTTTTTGGCGCGTTGATTGAGTAGTCTTTCTTATGGCATGTAATGCAGTTTTTGCTTCAGCCATGCATACACTAATGAGTGTAAGATTAACTTTGTAATAAATTATGTATTGGTACATTGGTAGAACGTTCCATGTGTTGGACAATATTATGGGTTTTGGTCATGCATTGGAGAGACTTTTAGAGGCATTTTTATAGCCATGTGTATTACATTATACATATTTTTTTCAGCCACGTACCATCTTGTGGAGCCTTGTATTATGTTGTTTTATTATTTGGGAGTCAGAACTCAAGAGAGAGAGTCATAAGTCATGTTGTGTGAAGTAAATCTATTGGTCCATGAGGTGTAGCCTTTAGCTAGAAGGAATTGATTGCAGGTTGATGATGATGATGCTCAGGAGGAGCATGTCTAGTGTTTGGTCATTGATCAAATGGGGTTTTTGTGTTGCTGCTTGAGAGAGGATGGATGTTACTTTTCCATTGTCACCATGCATGCACTACTACTATATTTTTAGTAAGGAAAATATGGTTGATCAGAGGATTATGTTGTTTCTCATTGAGTTAGGAGAGAGATTATTGTTACTCATGGTGTACTGTTGTTGATGGTTACAGTATCTTGCTACTGTTGAGTTGGCTTGACAGTGTTGTTTGTGAAGATGGATCTTGTTGTTGCTAGTATATATTTGTTGTGTATTTATGGCCATGATATGTTGTTGCTACTTTAGCTTGAATGGGATTATGGTATACATGGAGATTTTGTTATTGTCGCTTCAGGAGAGAGAGAGTGTTTGATCGAGTTATTGTTGTTGCTACATGTTTGCATGCTACCCTAGGGAGTGAGAGAGTTTGTTGTTGCATAATCAATGGATGACCAGTAGATTTTTTATGCCCTTGATGTGGTTATACCTTTTCCATTGATGTCAAAGGGGGGGAGAGTTGAAGGTTGGGTCAGCTTGGATTTCCATCAATGCCAAAGGGGGAGATTATTGGCATTGATGTTTTGTTGAAATGTTGCTAGTTGGCATTGATGTCAACTTGCTTGTAGTTGCTCTGATGGCGTAGATGTTTGATGGTCTACTAGAATTGACTTCATGTAGAGGTGGTTGGCCCATTAAGTCCTCATGATCCATGCAATGATTTGGTCATCTTCTCGATTGTAGAGATGTTGATTTCTTGGTACTTGCAAAAGAGTTCTAGGTTTATGGAACAATATTTCAAGGTTGTCATATGAAGCTAAGATACAATGAAGCTACACAGTGAGTTAAAGAAGCCCATGTTATGAGATTCCATACATGTCTAGACGAAGAAGATTTGTTGAAGTGATAAATTGTTGCTGAGGTGTTTTTGAGACTTGTCATGGTTTGCACAAATCTTACTAATGATGATTAAATAGTGGAAGAATATTAGGTAGGTTCTTAGCAAGAAAACTTTGAATTTTCCCATCCTCTACCCTAGCCACACTGTAGAAGGTTTATGCATGCAGTTGGAGGGATACAACCACTTCGAGATAGGCCTATGGATGGGGTTCCAACAAAAATTTAACAGTTTTGTGGGCATAGTTATGGTTTGAACTCAAAATACCTCTAGATTCCTCATGCATCTTAGTAATTTCATGTGATCGATGCTAAGGTGATTTTTCATGGTTTTATGAAGAAGATTATATTGACTTAAGCAATAAAAAAATAAGTGTTTGAAGCGTGAACACAATTATCAAGAGGGTATTGGAGAAGATGGAGAAAATCATTTAAATAGATGAGCAGATATATCATTTTTGGGATACACAGTGCACATATTGGAGAGAATAGATCTATGTAGAGCCAAGAGGTCAAAACTTTACAGTAGAAGAATATTCAGAGGCAAATGGTAGTGTTCTAAGTATAGGAAGCTGCATGGAGAGGCCAACATTGGTGATTGAGTGGCATAGTTTGATTTTTTTGGTAATGAAAAAATTTGTAGCAGTTGTAACAGAGAGAAATATTAGTCAGAATCTATTGATAAGAGCTTAATGGTTGACAAGATTTCAGAGCATGTTATTGTTGCATAGTTTTAGAGCTTGTTGGTAGATGAGATGAGGAGAGCATAGCTCCTTGGTTATATGACTGATTTATTTATGTTTGTGGGGTTAGAGAATACACATACATGGTTGCAGTAGTGTTTCATGTTTTATATGGCTACTTTGTATTGCCTGGTTGAGTTTTTCCATCTAGATTATTTATAGCTAATGTATTTAGGCAGTGCGAGTTGAGGATGGTGTGTGGATGTGAGAGAGAGTTATGTATTAAGTTGATTTCCAGTTAATATATTAGAAAAGTTGTGATTGATGTTTTGTTTGAGCGAAGGGTGTTGTCTTGTATTAATATTTTTTATTATACGCTATGAAGATATCGTTGTTGTAATCTTCATGTTTAGCTGCTCAAGGGTTCCAGTTTGAAAATGCATGAAATGTGAACCACATAGTGGATTGGAGTGTGGGCTTCAGAAAAATAGGTATTGAGAATAGATTTCTTCATATTCCAAAGTATGTTGGGTGTGGCTCATTGGTCGTGGAGGCTTCCAACAGATGGTGGTTCATAGACTCAGGAGATGAAGATCAAAGTTCCTTACAGATAGTTTCCATTTTTTATACTCTATGTAATGATTTGCTTGACAAATAAAAAAATATATGGAGAAATGCAGTGGCAGCAAGGGTGGTTTTTTACTTAGAGGGGTTTTTCCACCAGATATGCTATGTTACTATGTGATGTGATTATTTGTGTCTCAATGTGCATATTTACTTCATAAGTTATGGCTCTCATGAGTTGATTCTTGTTGAAGTTGCATGTTCAGATATATTTCTTATATGTTTGTTTAATATATTGGAGAAAAAGTTATAAATTTGTGTAATTGTTATCACTATTGATTCACCCCCCCCCCACAATAGTGACCCTAGTTCCAACAAAAGGCTCACTAGAATTGTGAAAAAGTACAATGATGTTCTGTAGGATCACCAGCACAATTTCTAGTTGATCCTCGTGTCAAATAAACCCATTTGGAAATTTATGGTGTTAGTGTAGGTTCATTTTCAATGGACTTATTTGAAGGAAGTTGAGAAAGTAGAGGTGGATTCTTATCCTCAAGTTCACAAATTTGAAAAAGAAATCAAAATAGGAACAAAAGGTAACACAAACATTGAAAATGGCTCATAAATTGAAGATGCCACAAACACCAAATTAGGATCATAAACCAAGAGATTTTCATGAAAGTTAACATATCTTCTAATAACTATTTCATTGTAATTATGTTGAATAAGTCTATCACCTTTTACATATTCAAAATATCCAAAAAAAATACACTTTTCACTTTTAAACTGTAAGGATTTAATTTTCTCAACATGGATGTGAGCCCATGCTACACTACCAAATACACATAAGTGAGTTACATATGGATTAATTTTATTCCATAGTTCCTCTCTTTCTATATTTTTAAAATTATTTGTGGAAGTGTAATTTAATATATAATTTGCACAATTGATTGCTTCTATTTAATAATGAAGATTTAATCCCTTATATTGGACCATACAATTGCCTATTTCCTTTAATGTGTGATTTTTTTCTCTTAGAAACACCATTTTTTCATCATGTGTATGGGATAATAAATTACATTTTAAATGTCCTGTGTAATGCAATAGACTGGTTTTTAACATATCATCTCCATTATTAGTTCTTAACCTTTCCAATTGATGTGCAAATTATTTTTCTACAACGGTTTTGTAAGCCAAAAAAATGTAAAATCCTCACTCTTAAATTATAAGTAAATGTTGGAAATAATGAGAGGGGGGGTGAATTGGTATTTCATCATTTTTAATTTTTATTATCCTTTAAAAAAATTGATGCAAATAAATCATGAAGCATGGATCTTTAGATAAGAAACACATATAATTTTTCTTTGTAAATATTTTGTAAACTTCCTTGTACAAAGTAAGCACCAACCTACAACTTTTGTAGGCACCAACCTATAGGATATTTCATTCCAATAACCGAGCTCCAACTAAGAAAATGTAGGCATCAACCTAACTGAGACACAAATCCAACCCCCCCCCCCCCCCCCCCCACAACTGAGCACCAACCCAGAAAACTATAGCCGCCAACCTACATCTTCAAGTTGTTCCTTGGATTTTCCATTAATAACTTCTAGTCCCCAACAAATTATTCAATGAGTTTTCATTTCACGATGAAACCCTCAAGTTTGTTCCTTCAAGCTTGATTGTAGCCACTTGACCTATACACCTTAACTTTCTACTCTTCAACAAGGCACCAACCTACATATTCAAATTTTTCCTTGAATCTATCATGAATAATGATTGGTACTCAATAAAGTTTCCAGTAATTTGTCATATAATATGCAACCCTCAAGTTTGCACCTTCAAGATTTGATCATAGACACTTGACATGTACACCTTAACTTCCTTATCTTCAACTAGGCTTCTTGACTTATCTCTTTAGACTTGATCTCCCACATGTCAGTTCTTTTTATTTGACGAAAAAGGGATTTACTTTTCTGGAACTTCAACTCCCTCAAATCTTGTTGTTCAATATTCAATTGTCACTAATTATGCTTTTTATATGTTTAAAGGGAAGGTACTCCCACCTAAGAGCTTGTACCTAGCACTGTAGATTCATTTCCAATAAATAGGTATTTTCAACACACGTGAAACCAAATAAGCCTTTACAACATTGAAGGACTGCTTCCTATGGCCTATCAACCTTTGCACTAAATTCTCACCTTATGCATCCCATGGGCCTACCACAAAATTTATACCCAATAGTTATGTTCTTACTACACCTCTGTCCACAATATGCCTTGGTCCTCTCATCACCTTAACATTTCAACTACATCAGCTAACAACTCCCTTAACATTGTCTTATCCAACTAGTCTCAACCTCCAAATATGCTTGTAACAGCTCTCCAATAGATCTCATCCACCTTAAAAATCTTACTAGAACTTGGTCTATAATGAGACTGCAACTTCGGCCACAAACCACACTTGAACATAGCCATAAAAAAAAAAAAAAAAAAAAAAAAAAAAAAAAAAAAAAAACTAGCCTTCAAACTAGACCTAAAATTAACCTTCAAAGCACCAAAACATGACCCTCAAACCATACTTGAATTCATCCTTCAAAACTATAAGACTCAACCTTCAAACACTAAAATTTGGCCCCCATAACAGACCTAAAAGGTTGCCTCTACATGAATGGAGTTTGGCCTTCAATAGGGCTAAAAATCACCTTCAAAAGGGATAAAACTCAACCTCTAGAACATCTCTACAACTCACCTTCTAACTAGGACCAAAAACCTTCGCAAAGAGTGCCAAAAA
The DNA here is from genome assembly GCA_031772625.1 of Pinus tabuliformis. Taxonomy (NCBI): domain Eukaryota; kingdom Viridiplantae; phylum Streptophyta; class Pinopsida; order Pinales; family Pinaceae; genus Pinus; species Pinus tabuliformis. The sequence goes on along the minus strand of CM062820.1, from coordinate 253,505,918 downwards.
CCTTTCCCACATAAAACCTCTCCAACGCGGCTTCACTTCACTTGGTTTGTGAGGTATGAACCTCAAAAATTCTCCTTTTGTTACTTAAATAGACCTGAATTAGCTTGAGTGAGTGGCTATAAATGATCCTTCTCATGCTTATTCATAGTGAATTTCGGGTCTAGACTAGGTCGACTTGTCCACTAGTTGGGCTGACTTTTGCAACTGGAAAAATGTATAATTAATATTCAAAAAACCATTTCTCCTCAACTGCGAGGAGTTAGAGGGAGTGTCATATGCCATTGGAAAATTATCGTAATATTTTTTTTAACCACATATATCATGCTCCCATTTAAGCTAGGTAATTGGATTAAAAATGCATTGAAATATAGGGTATCTACATGGGGCATCAAAAATCCAAAAAAAATATTTCAGAAGGTTCGCCATATATCATTGGAAAGGTCTTGAAATATGTTATTTGACTACATAACTTTATATTTCATTTAGACAACCATTGACATCAATAACAACTATTTTCAACAATCACTCCCTTTTTAATTGATGGAAACATTTCGATATCTTCTTTCAAATAGTTGCTCCCCATGTCTACATTCTCTACTCCTTTGAAATCAATAGTAAAGGTGCTCCCCCTGTCTACATTCTCTCCCCCTTTGACATCAATAGTGTAGGGTGCTCTCGTTCAGTTTGTGCTACAATCTTCTTCTTCATATCAAGAATTTTTTACCAAAGTAGAATATGGAAGTCTTCCTCCATACCTCAAAAAATTATATGTATATAAATCATGTCTAATACAGTTATTCTCCATCTAGTCAATCATCATATGTATCTTTAGAGTGTCTTCAAAGTTTTACATGCCTAACTCCAACACATAGCAAGTATGGAAATCCTTCAAATCTACAAAGCAAAACAGACCAAGTTGTAACATTTTATTCAAAGTGGAACCTTGTAATCAATTCTAACTTCAGAAATGATTAAATCTCGGTACTATAGTCTTTCCATAGTCCAATAACTATAAGTTCACTCCAATTAATATTATCACCAACGAGATTCAAGTAAAGGAAAGATACGTCAAACTCAATTTCCAAATATTCCATCTCTACCATTGATTCCTCTTGAATTTCCAAGTATACTAGATGACCCCTTTGAGTGATTAATAATACATAAATAGCATTGGTCATGTGCATATTAGTGACAAAATAATGTGTTAGTATCTATGGGAAAACCTTCTAATTCTATTTCTTCTATCTTATTCTCTGGATTCATCGAAAGTACATGTATCTCAATGAGGCTCATAAAGAAGAGCTATATTTCTAAGATATCCCTTTCTAAACTAAAAAACAAAACTTGGCTTTGCTTAGAAGTTTACTAACTTGGTCCTCTTCCATATCATAGTCAAGAGGATCAAAATGAATTAATATTCTATGGTCACTGGTAGTAGCATAGTCTTATCATTTTGGATGTTATCATCAATTGCCTCATCAAAAGATTCAAATGGAACCCTTGTTCTCTACTTTTATCAACATCATATTCATCATAGTTTATATACTTCTAAGTTTTTATTTACACAATCTCTTTCATGCTCACATCCCATGATTCACAAATTCATTATTAAATCCCTTTGTTATTTTATTTACATCCATGAAAGGGGAAGTTGAACCAATCTTCCCATCAGGTTGTTTTCTCCCAAATGATTCAAAAATATTACTAGCTGCCACTTTATTCTAGTTAGGTTGTATGGTTGCAAATGAGTTTGTAGGTTACTTAGAAAAATTCCTTCTCTCAATTTTGAAGTATTTTCCTACATTTCTAAGACTAGTTTATATCCTCCAATAAACATCATGAGGGTCATTCAATCCCATCAAGATATGATTCTTGAGCCATTGTATGTTTTTAACATAAGTTTCAATTCCAAATTACCTTTAGAAGGAATCATGGAGTGTTTGAATAGAAATATTATCCAAACATATTTCACCATCAATAGTATAGAAACTCGCTTTTTAATGACTTCGACTTGAGGGTTCTTTTAAGGAGCTAATTTTTTGTTTTGATTCTTCACTATTGTGTTCCACACTCATTACTTTGTTGTCATTTTTGTGGGTATTCTATTGCTTTTCTCTATTCCATTCACCTTTCAAATTCCTTGGAATTTTACACATTGATCTTCTCTATTTGACAACAAGACTTCATCCTGCATGTAGTTCACTAACAGAACTGACAAATTCATCTTCTTTAGAGTTACAACAATAGGGTTCACCCAACTCATTTCCTCTTGTAAAAGTCACATAACCATGTTTATTCAACTCAATGCCTTTAATTTCATGTGTGCCTTCGATTTCCAACCTCAATGGTTATAACTTCCTTCTTTTGCAGCTGATTTTTTCCTTGCTACTATTTCTTTTCAATTTTTTAGTTGCAACTTCATTGCATAATAGAGTGCAACACCCTTTCACTGTGAAAAATAATCTTCTAGCAACCAAAGGGGAGTTCTAGATGTAGGGGGTGGCATACCCATATATCTATAATCAATGTCTCCTTCTTCAAATGGATTTCCGTTATCTGGTCCTAAAGAAGGATATTTAAGTATTGTTCATTGGAGAGAGATCCAAACTGAGTGAAGCTACAAGAAGTATACCTATACAACAATAAATTTTAAAATATAAACCAAATTGATTTATAGGGTCTAATTTTTCAACCTCATAGCTAGACACCATTAAACTACAACCATTGTACAAAATTGTCCAAACTTCCCTTCTTTCATCTACCTCAAAGAATTTAACCTTGCATGTACATGAAGAAGTTTTCATCAACAATTTAAACCTATGTCTTGAACATTCAGAACCATTTTTGGCTAGGTGTCTTTTTATTTATGCTTAGTAGAATATATTCCATGGTTTGTTAAGGAAACCATCTCATGTTGTTTTTGTTGTCATGTGCTATATGCCTAAAATTGTGGCATTTGTAGAATTTTCTATTGTGCTTGAATAACAGAGTGAACGAACTATAATTTTTTCTACAATATCCATTATGAACTCCAATTTGATTTTTTGTAGTGTTGTTTCTAGAGGTTTGATAAGGGCTTCTAAAATCATTCTTAACATATGCTCTACAATCCCTTTCTCTATGTCCAAATTTTATACATGAAAAACAGCGACCAAGAAATAGAGTTTGATACATGGCTAAGAAGGATTATCTTAATGAAGCAACTCTTCGAAAGTTGCTCTTTTTTGGAGAATATTCAACTATTTTTTTATATTTGTCTCTTATTTAACTTATGCTTGTATTGTTTAGGGATACCTTGGTGGCATCGGCATAGCTTCTAGGTGTAGTATTTCTTCCAAACTCATCTTGATTTCTTCCCTTGCTTCGACTGTGATTGGGGATTTGAGGAATATTAGCATGACCTTTAGGATTTTCCTTAATTTTATTTTCTAGTGACTTAAGGATTGCATCTTCTTTGTATGAAATCTCACCCACATAACCAAGAACTATTTTTTCATATTGTGATTTTTGACTATTGAGAATTGTAGAAATTAATGTGTAGATTCAAAACTGCTCATGGAATTTACTAAATCACAAGACTTGAAGCTACTCTACTCATCTGCGGAAGTTAATTGACCATCTAAATCAAGAATCATAGACATGCAAAAGGAAACATCACACATGCACATAGATTTATCTAGGGAAAATCAACTACTCAAAACCCCTTACTATATGTATTTCATTAATCAGAGAATCCGGATGAATACAATATGCTTTCTCTAGCTTGAGAAAAACTTGCACATGTATCTTCTATCCTTTCCTTAACTGAATAACTCTAGTCAACACTTTGCCAATTTTATAGCCCTAAAATCTCATAATTCCTTTTTTTATTCCTCTTGGAATTAGGCCCCCATTTAATAGGAATTTTCCTCCATTGGATTACATAATTCCTTTTGGGCTCATCCTCTAACTGCATGCACCACTTGTACAACTTGGAATGGTTTGCAACTGAAATTACAATGCCCTTCAACTCCAAATCTCAACTTGGTAACTAGTATTATCTACATGAGTGACCTAATTTAAGATAATTGATTATTTAAATGGATGATCACTCAGTGTGAAAAAAGTTACGCAGCCTTAACTTGACCTCCACTAGTTCTACTGACCAGGAGAACTAGTTACGCTGACAATAACTCAAATTTTTAGGTCCCTATAATACTGGTGTAGCCCCTTATTGTTATTAGTGAAACCCCCTTACTGCATTGTTGTGCATATGTAGTCCCTATATCGTTATTATTGTGCCCCTAAGAATCCCACTATTTTTATTGTTGTGCCCTTAGAATATTATTGTTATGTCGGCTCTGATTATATTATGACCCCTTAGACTCCTATATATAGAAAGGAGGTCTTGTCATTTGTATCATCCAAGAATTATTCATTTGTGTAATCTAAAGGAGGGTTCCCCCTCAAAACGTCTGATTTTAGAGTCGTTGATCCATCTTTTCTTCTATTTTGTGAGTTGGTTGCATAACATTTGGTATCAGAGCTTTGAACTCTAGGGTTTCGCATCTCCAAATAGGGCATCGCGGTATTTTCGCTATAACTTGTTTTCTAGAAAGTTTCAGAAGTTGAAATTAAAACCCATTTGAGAAAAAATCTTGATGAACCTCAGGTCTGAATTTTAGATCTTTTATCACTATATTTGTGGAGATATGATCCAAGGAAGTTAGGGTTTTTGCAGACTCCCAAATTACATCCCAAATAGGTGACCTTGGGAAAATCATCATAACTTTATCTCTAAGCATCGGATTAAAATTTCATCATAATTTATAGAAAGGGGATGGAATGTATATTTATTTGTATTGTTTCAAGTCCAAAGGTCGAAACAGTACACGTGGAGGGTCGTACAAGTTCGCTCTATAGAACTAGTCTATAATCAGGTCATCATGGAAGATTTGGCATAACTCTTTCTTGAAGAATCCAATATTGATCAGACTAGTGGGGTTAGAAATAGGACTCAGAGGGATACTATAGGACAAAATTTTAGACTTTGGAGATCCGAAATTACAGAGATACAACAGATTCAATATCGAGCTCCTACAAAGAGAAAAAATGTGTGCAATGTTTTTTAAAAATTTGCATAAGTTTGGTTTGAAAAAATAGTTTGAAGTGATTCAAAGGGAATAGTGAAGCATAATTATCATTAATTGATGCCCCAAAGAAAGAAAATGGAAACACCTAGTAAGAAACCTAAAATCTCTACTCTAACTCATGAAGAAGAGGAAGAAATGCAACATGATATATCAAAATTACGAGACAAAGTGCAACAAATTTCACTCTCACAAAAAGTAACAAAAGCTAAGCTGGATGGTTTAAAGAAAGACATGGAAGCTCAAGTGGATGGAATGGAAGCTAAGATGGGTGGCGTGGAAGATAATATGGAAGCTAAGATGGATGGTTTAGAAGAAAAACTAAAAGAAAACATTGAAGATTTGAAGAAAGACATGGAAGGTTTGAAAGGAGGTTTGGCAAAGTTGCTACATGAAATTCTTCATAATGGTGAAAAGGTAGTAGAGGAAACTCGTGATGAGAAAAAAAGTAATTTTAATCATGATGTCATAGAATCTAACGTTCGATTGAAGACTCACCATGTTTCAAATATCGATATAATAAAGTTTGATGGCAAGGATCCTGTAACATGGATACTACATATGGAGCAATATTTCGATCTCCATAATGTGAAATACACACAAAAGGTATGCATTGCAACTTTATATTTGGAACACAATCAGTTTATATGGTATCAATGGCTTTTCTCTCATAAAAAAATTGTCAATTGGTCAATTTTTATGGAGGAAATAATAGCACATTATGAGGATACAAAAAGAAACACCTTCTTCAGCCAATTGATAAATCTCAAAAAAAAAGGGTTTAATGGTGGAGCACATTGAGGAATTCCAAAAATTGAACATAAGGGTAAAAGATATACAGAGGATCATAGGATTGATGTGTTCATATGGACTTTAAAGGATAACTTCCAACATGAGGTTCTCCTTTGGGAACCTGATTCATTGGAAAGGCATTCAAGTTGGCAAGAAAAATTGAAAGCAAAATTATGGCAACAAGGAAGCCTACCACTCACAACTATAAAGATGTAAGTGTTTTTTCCCCTAGCCTTCCACAACCTACAAGGTTGACACCATAAAAATTGGAATAAAAAAGAGAAAAAGGACTTTGTTATAGTTATGATAGCAAATACACTAAAGGTCATAAGTGTGTTGAGAATAAATTATTTTACATAGATTGTGAAGCGGAGGAAGAAAAGTAACAAGAAATTTCAAAAGAAGAGGATATACACCAGGAACCAAACCTAGAGAAAGATGAAATGAATCCAACCATATCTTGTATTGCATTGGCAAGAATTACCACTCCTCAAACCCTCAATATAGAAGGACACATCAAGAAGAAATTAATAGTGTTAATTGATTCAGGTAGTACCCATAATTTTATTCATTGTAAGATAGCCAAGGATTTGAATTGCTTCCTATATCCAGCACCAGAGTGTCAAGTGATGATTGCAAATGGAGGAACCATAAATTGCTCTGGAAAGTGCCATAATATAAAGCTATCCATGGGAGAATATGTATTGAATAGTTCAATGTTTTCCATTCCAATGGGTGGTGATGATGTTGTACTAGGAGTCCAATGGCTACAATCTTTGGGTACGATAGCTTTTAATTTTCAAGAACTTTTCTTGAAATATTTTTGGGAAGGAAAGGAATTTGAATTAACGGGCATCACAAAGAAACCAGGAAATATAATAAGCTCTAACAACATGACAAAGATTCTAAAGAAACAACAACGAGGTGTAATTACACAATTATGTTCACTAGAGGCTCCCACATCGAAATCATCTATTTCTCCAGATTGCCAAAAAGTTTTGGACAATCATTCCAAGATATTTTCCACTTGCAAAGGCCTTGCACCTATTTGTGATCATGATCATGCTATTCATTTTATTCTAGGAAGTGTTCCTCCAAACATCGGGCCTTACAGATATCGATATTCCCAAAAGAGTGAAATTGAATGTATGGTTGCAGAAATGCTAGAGACTAGTATAACTCAACCTAGTCAAAGTTCTTTCTCTACTCCAGTAGTATTGGTGCACAAGAAGGATGGATCATGGCACATGTGTCCGGATTATAGGGAGCTCAACAAGCTCATTATTAAAGATAAATTTCCTTTTCCTGTCGTTGATGAATTACTGGATGAATTACATGGAGCAATTTACTTCACCAAGTTGGATCTTCATTCAAGATGCCATCAAATCAAAACGAAGACTAAAGACATTCCAACAAAAACATTTAGAACTCATGAGGGTCATTATGAAATTTTTGGTGATGCCTTTTGGCCTTACCAATGCACATTTTGCATTTCAAGGTTTGATGAATTCCATTCTCAAACCCTTCCTTAGAAAATTTGTGTTAGTACTTTTTGATGATATACTAATCTACAGTAAGTCTTGGAGGGATCATGTTCAACATGTTGACAGGGTGCTCAAACTATTGGAGGAGAAACAATTATATGCAAAAGCCTCTAAATGTTTCTTTGGAGTACAAGAGGTAGAATATCTGGGTCATATTATATCTCATGAAGGTGTTAAGGTAGACCCTACAAAAATTAAAGCCATTAAGGAATGGAAAATCCCCACAGCCATAAAGCATCTGAGAGGATTTCTCAGGTTGACAGGGTATTATCAGAAGTTTTTTAAGAATTATGGGAGAAAGGAACACCTCTAACAACATTACTGAAGAAAGATGCATTTTCTTGGACTCCAAAAGAAACGAAAGCCTTTGAGCATCCTAAAGAGGCAATGTGCCAAGCACCGGTCTTAGCTATGCCACATTCCACAAAAACCTTTATTGTGGAATGTGATGCCTCAGGAAATGGAATTGGTGTTGTTTTATGTAGAAACTTCTCTATAGATCAGCTAGCTCTAATACCATGTAGGAATTCTGAAAATTCTTTGCAAATCTCGCTCTGGGACCTATGTAGAAAATTTGACTGTAGATTAACCCGATAATGCAATATACCAAAGCAAAATACTATAACCTACTTCCACTATCAATTTGTGGAAGCTTAAAGATTGAGCTGAATCAGAGTTGAACACATATAACCAGAAGAAGAAGAATCAATGCACATGAAACACATAAAATACTCAGGGGAAAGCCTCAACTAAAAACCCCACTATCTGTATTATCATACAAGGTGGAAATACATCAGAATTATACAAAGCCTTAACTCTCACGGCTAGCCAGCTCTCAGTACAATTCTCCTAGATGCTCACAGGTAATCAAAGCTTCTCACAAGCATTCCTCTCTACCCTCCAAGCTCCTATTTCCTTGCGTTGTTTCTCCTGGGTGATCCTCCTATTACCAAGTGGAAAACTCTCAACCAAGTGGAACATTGATCTCACACCTTGTCAGAACTACGCAATCCTCAAGGAACCTTTCCTTGATTGCATGCATGAGTTTCCTTTATAGGAAAACACATGCAACTGATAGTACATTGTCCTTGACTTTAATCTCAATTGGGTCTTTCTTTGAATAGACATGCATGAGTTTCTGATGAGGGAATCTTCAGTTATCTGGAGTACACTGGTTAAGTGCATGCATGCATCAACTGACTAGTAACTCACAATTAGTTCCTCAAACAGTTTGGAACTAATTTAACTGGACTTAACTTAGTAAATTGAGCTAACTAATTACAACTCAAATATATCTCAATCTTATCTCCTTAATTTAAGGGATAACTCTTGCATGAATTTAGAAAGACTTCTAACTTGAATTTCTCCAACTAATTAATCCATAATGAATTAATTAATATTTCCAAACAGCCAGTGAGACTAAATTCGAATTTTAATTCACAATCTTATTTCAAGAAAAAATAAAATTGGAATATACTGGATTCTATTTTTATCATTTCTTGTTTCTATTTTCAACATTTTAATGCAAGAAGGAAGACCCATTGCTTTCGAAAGTTGTCCAATCAAAGGAAAGTATTTACACAAAGCCATTTATGGGAAGGAAATGTTGGTAATACTACATGCACTTAAGAAATGATGACCTTACCTAATGGGAAGACACTCAAGGTGAAAACGGATCATGATAGTCTTAAATACTTCTTAGAATAAATATTATCTTTAGAAGAGCAGCAAAAATGGGTCACAAATATGTTGGGTTATGACTTTGAAATCATCTACAAAAAAGGGAAGAAAAATATTGTTGCAGATGCACTCTCAAGAAAGCATGAGGATGTGGAAGCATTGTTTTGTGTCATTTGTATTATCCAACCAAATTGGATAAACAAAGCAAGGGATGAATGGAAGAATGACAAAGAAGTGTGGGAACGCATTCAAAAGTTCCAGAAATATCCCAGTACATCTGATACATTTAGCTGGAAAAATGATTTGTTATGGTACAAAGATTGCTTATACCTCTGTAATAATTCCCAACTCAAACAAAAGATTCTTCTGTAATTTCACACCTCTCCTTTAGGAGGGCACTCGGGATTTTTAAAAACTTACCACAGTGTTAAGAAGGAATTTTTGGGGATGGCCTTAAATATGATATTCAAAAGTTAGTGGAGGAATGTTTGGTTTGTAAAAAAAATAAAGTTGAGAAAATTAAGACCTCGGGTTTTTTACAACCTTTATCCATTCCATGTCAACATTGGGAGGATGTTTCAATGGATTTTATCACAAGTTTACCCAAGTCCGAAGGAAAGAGATTCATCGTGGTGGTAGTTGATATACTTACCAAGTATGCACACTTTTGTGCATTATCTCGTCCATTTAAATCCAGTACAGTTGCTACTGCATTTATGGAAATAATTCAAAAGCTACATGGAAACCCAAAGATTATTGTAAGTGAAAGAGATCCCATTTTCACTGGAAATTTTTGGATAGATTTATTTTGTTATTTGGGTACTCAGTTAGCTCATAGCTCATCTTATCATCCCCAATATGATGGGCAAACTGAGATAGTGAACAAATGTTTGGAAGGATATCTTCATTTCTTTTTATCTGATAAACAGACACAATGGATCAAGTGGTTTCCCCTAGCTGAATGGTGGTATAACACTTCCTTCCATACTACAGAAAAAATGAGCCCATTTATGGCACTTTATGAATATCATCCACCATCAATCACATCATATTTAAGAGAAAATTCTAAGTTTCAAGCAGTGGAAGATAACATCGAGCATCAAAAACAAGTTCTCCAACTCTTAAAGGATAAGCTCACTTTGGCGAAGAATAGAATGAAGCAACAGGAAAATCAACATCACAGCGAAAGAAGTTTTGATGTAGGTGACTGGGTATTTCTATGGCTACAACCATACAAACAAATGTTCCTCAAGCAAAGCTAAGAAGGATAATAAATTATCACCAAAGTATTATGGTCCCTACATGGTGTTACAAAAGATTTGTACTGTGGCATACAAATTGGAGCTTCCTGCATCTTCACGAGTGCACCCATTTTTCCATGTGTCATGCTTAAAGAAGGTTATAGGTGACAAGCTTCGAGTTCAAACAATATTTTTAGAACTTGACGAGAAAGGAAAAATCATATTGGAACCTGAAGCAGTCACAGAAACAAGAAAATCAAAACTACGAAATCAATCAATTTCAGAGTATCTCATCAAGTGGAAGAACTTACCTGCTGAAGATTCCACATGGGAGGATGAGAAGTTTATACAGAATCATCCAGAACTACTCAAGCGTTGAGGAAAATACTTTTTTGAAGGAGATGGGGCACGTTAGGTCCCTATACTACTAGTGTAAACCCTTATTGTTATTATTGCAACCCCCTTATTGTATTGTTGTGCCCATGTAGTCCCCATATTGTTAATATTGTGCCCCTAAGAAGCCCACTATTTTTATTAGTGTGCCCTTAGAATATTAGTGTTATGTCAGCTCTGATTATATTGTGACCCCTTAGACTCCTATATATAGAAAGGAGGTCTTGTTATTTGTATCATCCAATTATTATTCATTTTTGTAATGTAAAGGAGGTTTCCCCCTCAAATAGGTTGATTTTGAAGTTGTTGATCCATCTTTTTTTCTATTTTGTAAGTTGGTTTCATAACACAAATTATTTAAAATAGATTGCTACAAATTAGAAATAAATCATGCATAAATGAACTCAAGTGTCTCCAACTCGAATTTACTGAGTTAACTAAGTGACAAGACCCATGTCACCTCAGTTAACTACCTTCAAGTATTCTACTGAAATTGAAATTTGAATTTCTCCTAATTTAATTAAGGAAAAATTAAATTAGGAATTTCTTGTTGCATTTTCAACACTCCCTCTCAACAAAAAAGGGATTCACATCTACCTTGATTCAACACCCTTGGAATGTACTGCATGTGACACTTCTCTCTATTTTTGTTGCTACTGCAACATCTACAACTGCAAAGCATCTAAAAAATTAAAAAATAGCATTAAATCAATCTGCAATTGTCCACTAGGAAAATTAGGTTGTTGTTGACTCTACTATTGAGCTGCTTGTTATGTTTTCAACACTTCTTTCTACTCCTTAGTATCTGACTGAAATTAATCCTCCTGCTAATGAATATTGTGGGAACTCATAGCAAGTTAATGACCCATCAGAAAAACAAACCTCAATGGACCTTGCCCAAATTTATGAAACCTTTGGACTATGGATCTACATCGCTCCACCTCACTCCTAGAGGTATAGCTGCGTGTGCTCCCTGTTGAAAAATGCAACAAAAAAATCCTAATTTAATTTTTTCCTTGACTTAAATTAGGAATTAAAATGTAATTCCAATTCTCATAATAAATTGTAATAGTTAACTAGGTTAATTTGACTTAGTTGGCTCAATTGATTTGAGTTGGGAGTCTAAGTAGAGTCATGTAGAGTGTCTCCTACTTTTTAGGAGCCCTCGTTGAGTTTATTTTGAGTTGTAATTATTTAATTCAGTTTAAGTTAAATTCAATTAAATTAGGTCCAAATGATGGAGGAATTAGTGGGAGATCCAGGTGTGGGGTGTAACTTGCAATAATGGGGTGTAACTAGGATCAACCAGTAAATTGAATATTCACTCATAATTAACTCATGCATGTCTAATCAGAGAAAGACCCAGTTGATATTGGAGTTCAGGGACAGTGTAATATCAGTTGCATAATCATCCGAATTGTACAAGTGGTGCATGAAATCATAGGAAGGCCTATGAGGATTGTACAAATCATATTTTGTGGCACTTCCAAATTAAATATGGTCTAATTCCCAAGGGAACAACAAAAGGAAATGGGAGCTTGGAAGGCTGCAGAATTAGAGAAGTATTGGCTTGAGATGGTTTGTGAAGCGGTGAGATAGGTTGAGATAGTGCAAAGGTTTCTAGGGCTTAAGAAAAGCATTGCAATATTCTCATATTTTCTTATCAATGCAATATACAGATAGCAGGGGTTTTAGCTGTGGCTTTCCACAGAAAATTATTGTGTTATGTATGATTGAATTCTTTCTCTTTTATGCTTCATGATTTCATCGATTGTTTATTGTTTCCACTAATGAGTAGAGTAGATTCAATTCAATTGTTAGCATATTACAATATGTAGTTTGAATCTACAAGGAATTTGTACATGGTATCAGAGCTAAAATCTTTATAGAAGAGGAGAATACGAGTTTGTATTTTGCAGGATAAATCAAATTTGCAGTATCATACTTCAGAGCAAGCAGGATGTCGCTCTATGGATTTAGACTCGAATATTCCCTTGAGGGTGGTTCGAACTAAATTTCTTGGAAGGACATGATGGAGGTAATGTTGGAAGACAATGGGCTTAAGGAATTCATAGACAAAGATATTCCTAAGCTAGTTGATGCTCAAGATCTGGCAGAGTGGAGAACGTGTGTGAAAAAGGAAAGGATTATCCTAGAAGGAGTTTGAGATCATATTGTCTCAAACCTCCATTGTAAGGAAATTCCATTTTCAAAGTGGAAGGCCTTGATAGACCTGTTTCAAAACAACATTGACCACATGAAGCTGGCACTGGAAGACAGGTTTAGAAAGATCAAGATGGAGAAGGGGACACAATCCTGAAGTACTTGACCAAGTTCACCCAATGTCAGGATGAGTTTGGAAGTGTCAGTGTTATAGTTGTTGAAGATGATCTAGTGAGCCTAACACTTCTTGGACTTCCCAAGAGCTAGCACAACTACCAGGACTTAATTAATGAGGGGGAGAAGCTACCAAAGTGGGAGTGATTGTGGTCTAACTTGGTACAAGAAGAGATTCAGTGGAACACCAGAGATGGATCCTCATCCAAACATGATGAGAAGGAGAATTGTACCTTAGCTAAAAATGCAAAGAAATGGAAGGGGAACTCATCCCATTCCAAATCATATTCCAGTAGGGGTGGAAATAAGAATGACATGTCGAAGATTAAATGTTTTCACTATCATGAGTTGGGACACTATGCCACAAAGTGTTCGCACAAGAAGTTCGATAAGAAGCCCTCTGGAGGAGAAACAGGTGAAGCTCTTGCTTCACAATTCAAGCTAGACTTCACCCTCATCGCTTGCATGGTGACATTGATGATGGGCGTACCTGGATAGTGGATCCTCATTCCATATGATCCAAAACAAAGAGTTCTTCAGTTACTTGGAGGAGAAGGACCTCCACATGCACATCGAGATGGGAGATTATGGGAGGAATAACATTACTGGCATCGATATTGTTACCTTTCAAAGGGAATCTAGTTCCCCTGTCACATTAAAAGATTCCATGTATGTTCCAAGTTTGAAGAATAATTTGGTGTCAGTTGCCTTGTTGGAGGTCCATGGTTACGATGTGATATTTAGAAAGGAAAAGGATTTCCTTCGTCACATAGCCTTAGGGTAGGTGAAGCGGATCTGGGTTCAGGTTAAGAACCTCTACAAATTGGAAGTAGAAGATTGTGTTGCTTTGAGCATAAAACTAGAGAAGGTGCAGAGCCGAGACATCGGTGAGTTGTGGCATAGAATATTGGGTCACTTGCACCATGGAGCTTTGAAAATCATGCAAAAAATTTCTGCAGGACTTCCCAAGGGTACACTACAGTAGAGAGACACATGCAAAGGGTGTAAATTGAGTAAGTACACCAAATCTTCCTTTCATGGTAAGTGTGGATCATTCTCGAAAGCATCGACGTCCAAGAATAGGTATTATGTAATATTTGTTGATGATTTTTCTCGTAAGTGCTAGATTTTCTTCATGCAAAAGAAAGATCAGACGTTCACTAAATTTTGTGAATTTAAAGCACTTGTCAAGAAAGATATTGGTAGGAAAGTTAAATCTCTCAAAAGAGATAATAGTGGAGAATATGTGTCAAATGAATTAAAGAACTTTTGTGCAACAGAAGGCATTCGATGGGAGTTAATAGCACCTCATAACCCACAGTAGAATGGGGTGGCTGAAAGGAAGAACAGAAGTATTGTGGGATCAGCACGAGTGATGTTACATGATCAAGGCCTATCATTGCACTTGTGGGTTGAAGCATGCAACACAACTATTTATTTGCATAACAAAAGCCCTCATCGAATTCTGAGGATGTGTACACTAGAAGAAGTTTTTTCAAGTAAGAAACTAGATGTGGCACACTTCATCATTTTTGGTTCATCAGTCTACTTTCATGTTACCAAGGATGAATGGAAAAATCTAGAGCCAACAACTGAATTGGGCATATTTGTGGGTACACTGATACACCTCACAACTATCGAGTGTACCGACCATCAAACAGGATGACAGTGGTTCATAGAGATGTGAAGTTTTAAGAAGAGAAGGCCATGAGATGTTCCCTTGAGAGGGAGCTTCAGTTACATGCATATGAGGAGATTTTAGCTCCAAAGGAGGAACTTCGGGGAGCAGAGAGTGGAAGCACCCACTAATGCAGAAACTTCCAGAGATGGAAGGAAGCACACTAGAGAAGCTCACAGATTAATGCATGATGCTAGAGAGAAAGTGGGAGCACCCACATCACAGTACAGGCATAGGAGGTCACCAGATTGGTACACTGGCTACATGACTCTGATGAGCGAGAGTGTAAATTTTGATCCATCTTCATTTGAGGAAGCAATGTAGTAACCTGTATGGGTTGATTCCATGGTAGTATGACTCCATTATCAGAATTAGTGTTTGGGAAGTGGTCCCAAGACCAACAGACAAGTCAATGGTGAGTTCCAGATGGATTTACAAGTAAAATTAAGCAGCAGATGAGAGTGTGGAGACACAAGGCCAGATTTGTGGCAAGAGGGTTTTCTCAGCTGGAGGGAATTAGTTACGATGAGACCTTTGCTCCAGTAGAAAGGTACGCTTCAATCAGATATATTCTAGCACTGTGAGTGTAGATGGGATGGAAGATACATCAGATGGATGTGAAGGAAACATTCCTCAACAGTATGATTGAGGAAGAGGTTTATATTGAGCAATCGAAAGGATTTCAGACCTTTAATAGAGAGTCGCATGTGTGCAGACTCAAGCGAGCATTGTATGGTTTAAAACAAGTACCCCATTCTTAGTACACTAGGATTAACAGATATTTCACTCGGTTGGGCTTCACCAAAAGTGAAGCGGATGAAAACCTTTACCATATTGTGGTTGAAGGTAAATTTTTTATCATAGTATTATATGTTGATGATTTGATTCTAATAGGTGATGAGAAGCTAATAAAATCTTGCAAAGAGGATCTTTCAAGATAATTCGAGATGAAGGACCTGGGGCTCATGCATTACTTTCTTGGTATGGAAGTATGGCAAGGAGATCAGGAACATTTTGTCTCTTAGGTAAAGTATGCCAACGAGATATTGAAGAAGTTCCACATGGAGAGCAGTAAACCCGTGTAGACTCCTCTAAAAGGTAATTGGAGGAAGGAAGATACTAGTTCAGGTGAAGTAATGGAGGCTATTTTTTATAGATAGCTTGTGGGTTCACTTATGTATTTCGTGAACACACAAGTGGAAATGTGTTTTGCAGTTAACTAGTTTATTCAATCCATGGTTAAGCCAACCAAATTTTATTATAAGGAAGCTAAACATGTGTTGAGATACCTCAGAGGCACCACTGAGTTTTTTCTTTGGTACAGATGGATAGAGGGAATGAAGCTTCAAGGCTTCATAGATGTAGATTGGGTAGGGAGTCCATCCGACAGGAAGAGAACATCAGGGGGAATCTTCAGTATTGGGTTAGCAGTAGTTTCTTGGTACAACAAGAAGTAAAGATAAGTTTCACTTAGTTTAGTATAAGTAGAGTACATGGTTGTTTGTCAAGCATATTGTGATGCTATCTGGATGAGGAAGATCCTTGTTGGGTTATTTCATCAGCAGATGGATCCTACATTGATTTACTGTGATAATCAGAGTTGTATTAAACTCTCTGAGAATCTAGTTTTTCATGATCATTCCAAGCATATCAACATCTGATCACCATCTACAAGATTGTGTGGAGAGGAGAATCATGTTGTTGGAGTACATTCCTACAAAGGATAAGGATGCGGATATTTTTAAAAAATCATTGTCAAGATGCAAATTCGAGTTTCACATAGGCAAGATCGGGGTAGCATATAATCCATTTATTGTTGAGAGGGAGTGTTGAAAAATGCAACAAGAAAATCCTAATTTAATTTTGTCCTTGAATTAAATTAGGAATTAAAATGTAATTCCAATTCTCATAACAATGTAATAGTTAACTAAGTTAATTTAACAAGAGTCATGTAGAGTGTCTCCTAATTTTTAGGAGCCCTGGTTGATTTTATTTTGAGTTGTAATTATCTAATTCAATTTAACTTAGTTAAATTCAATTAAACTAGTTCCAACTAGTGGAGGAATTAATGGGTGATTTAGTAGTGGGGTGTAAATAGCATAGAACAACCAGTAAACTAAAGATTCACTCATAAATAAACCATGCATGCCAGATCAGAGAAAGACCCAGTTGAGATTGGAGTTTAGGGACAGTGTACTATCAATTGTCAGATCATCTGAATTACACAAGTGGTGCATGTAATCAGAGGAAGGCCTATGAGGATTCCACAATTCATATTTTGTGGAATTTTCCAATTAAATATGGGCTAATTCCCAAGGAAACAACACAAGGAAATAGGATCTTGGAAAGCTATATAACTGGATAAGTATTGGCTTTAGATGGTTCGTGAAGTAGTGAGATAGATTGAGATAGTGCAGAGGTTGCTCGGGCTTGAGAAAAGCAATGTAATCTTCTCATATTTTCTGATTAATGCAACATACAAATAGCATGATTTTTTAGCTGTGGATTTCCCCATAAAATTATTGTGTTGTGTGTGATTGAATTATTTCTCTTTTATGCTTCATGATTTCATCAATCGTTTATTGTTTCCATTGATAAGTAGAGTAGATTCAAGTCAATTATTTTAGCATATTAGAATTTGCAATTTGAATCTACAAGGAATTTCTACACTCCCTCTTCCCACTTGGCTCGAACTCTCCCCCAAATGGAGGTCTCCGACTAGTCCTCTTCATCATCATCCTCCTAGTCAGCCTAATTGCCAATTGGATGATGCTTCCTCTTGAGAGATAAATCATGCTCCCTCTCAACCACAACATCTCTAATACATGCCTTTCTCCTCAAGGTTATGAATTCATGTTCCTCTAATGTGTAGAGGTTCTCAATCTTGACACCAAATTTCTTGATTTGACATGAATCAAGATGCTTGAGGTAGGCCTTCCCATCTGTGAAGACTACCTCGTACCCTTTTTCTTCAATCCTAAATTTCTTCATCTATCAAGTTTCTTAGCTTCATTTCTATTTCCTAATAGCTCATTGAGAGCCTTCCACATAGCAAAGGTAGTCTTTTTTCCATGTAGTTTCAAGACTATGTGGTCTCTCACACCCTCTAGGATGATCCTCCTAGATCTAGCTACACACTTCTTCCAATCTGCTATATTTTTAGCATTAGCTACTACGGGTTTTTGGATATCATTATCAATGAATTCCTTCAACCCATTATCTTCTAGCACTGCCTCCATGTAGTCATTCCAAGAAACATAATTCAAGCTTCCCTCAAGGCCATACTCGAGTCTTAGTCCGTAGAAAGACATCCTGCTAGCTCTGAAGAATTGATCCTACAAGTTCAATCCTCCTGCAATAACAAGTTTGAAATCTCTATTCTACTGTGATTCTAGCTCTGATACCATGTAGAAATTAATGTGTATATTCAAAACTTCTCATGAAATTTACTAAATCATAAGACTTGAAGCTACTCTACTCATCTGCGAAAGTTAATTCACCATCTAAAACAAGAATCATAGACATGAAAAAGGAAGCATCACACATGCACAAAGATTTATCTAGGGGAAATCAACTGCTCAAAACCCCTTACTATTTGTATTTCATTAATCATAGAATATGGATGAATACAATATGCTTGCTCTAGCTTGAGCACAACCTGCACCTGTATCTGCTATCCTTTTATTGACTAACTAAACTTGGCCAGCACTTAGCCAATTTTCTATCCCTCCAAGCTCCTAATTCCTTGTGTTGTTCCTCTAGGAATTAGGCTGCTAATTAATAGGAATCTTCCTCCATTGGATTGTACAGTTCCTTTTGGACTCATCCTCTGACTGCATGCACCACCTATACAACTTGGAATAGATTACAACTGATAGTACACTTCCCTTGAACTCCAATCTCAACTAGGTAACTCATATTCTCTACATGCATGAGCTAATTTAGGTTGATTGATCAGTTAACTGGATGATCACTTAGTGTGAAAAATGTTACACACCCTTAACTTGACCTCCATTAGTTCTACTGACAGTGAGAACTAGTTACACTAACAATAGCTCAAATTAACAGAAATAGATTGCTATAAATTAGTAAACAATCATGTAGAACTAAACTCAAGTATCTCCAACTCGACTTTATTGAGTTAACTGAGTGAGAAGACCCATGTCACCTCAGCTAATTATCTCTAAGTATTCTTTTGAAATTCAAATTCAAATTTCTCCTAATTTAATCAAGGAAAAATTAAATTAGCAATTTCTTGCTACATTTTCAACACTCCCTCTTAGCAAGAAAGGGATTCACATCTACCTCGATCTGAAACCTTTGTAATGTACTGCATGTGACACTTCTCTTTATTTTTGCTACTACTGCAACATCTACAACTGATCAGCATCCAAAAAATAAAAAATAACATTGAATCAATCTGCAATTGTCCACTAGGAAAATTGTGTTTTTGTTGACTCTGCTATTATGCATCTTGTTCTTTTGTCAACACTGCTTTGCACTACTCAGTATCTAACTAACATTGATCCTCCTGTTACTGAATATTGTGGTCTCCCATAGAAAGGTAATGATCCATGAGACAAACAACCTCAATGGACCCTGCCCAAATTTTTGTAACTCTTAGACTAAGGATCTACATCGCTCCACCTCACTCCTAGAGGTATAGTTGCATCTGCTCCCTCTTCCCATTTGGATCAAAATATACCCCTACTAAAGGTCTCTGAATAGTCCTCTTCATCATCATCCTCATGGTCAGCCCAACTTCCAACTGGTTAATGCTTCCTCTTGAGAGCTAAATCACGCTCCCTCTCAACCACAACATCTATAATGCTTGCCTTGCTCCTCAAGGTTGTGCATGCATCTTCCTCTAATGTGTAGAGTCTCTCAATACTGACACCAAATCATTTTATTTGACATGAAGCAATATGCTTGAAGTAGGCATTCCCATCTCTAAAGACTACCTCGTACCCTTTGTCTTCAATCCTCAATTTCTTCATTAGTTCAAGTTTTTTGGCTTCATTGCTATTTCTGAATAGCTAATTGAGATTCTTCCACATAGAAAAAGGGAGTCTCTTTTCCATTTATTTTCAAGACTATGTGGTCTCTCACACCCTCCGGGATGATCCTCCTGGCTCTAACTACACACTTCTTCCAATCTACTAGATTATGAGCATCAGTTGTTATCAGTTTTTTGTTATCATTATCAATTAATTCCTTTGACCCATTATCTTCCAGCGCTGCCTCCATGCGGTCCTTCCAAGAAACATAATTGAAGCTTCCCTCAAGGGAATACTTGAGTCTTAGTTCATATAAATCCATAATGCTAGCTCTAAAGAATTGATCCTGCAATTAGATCCTCCTACAATAACAAGTTTGAAATATCTATTCTATAGTGATTCTAGCTCTAATACCTGTTTTCGTTCTGTATTTTTGAGGTTGAGGGAGTAAACACATAGGACATCATCAAAACCACTTTGGTGGTTTGGACCTAGCCCTATCAGCTTCAGAGAGGGATCTCTCTGTTTAATTTAGATTTGTTTTATGTGAATTTTAGACTAGTTATGATTGTACTTGGTTGTTTTAATTTGATTGGTTTGGTTGATTTTAGTGTTATAATTTCATTGGGCTACGAGGTCTATAAATTAAACTGGATTTTACATCAATTTTTAGAGGAGTTCTCACAAGGCAAGCTAGGTTGCACTATTTGGATCTTTTTAGAAATTAAATAGATGGTGAAATAGAAGAAATGTAAGGTTCAGTAGAAATCAAGGAGCAACTAAGAATTCCTTGATTTGACTTCAGTGGAAAACATTAAAATTATCAATAACCAAAATAGGGTGCTCTAAGTAACAAATCATATTTATCATAGTGTCTGTTGAATAATTCATATATTTAAAATAACAAAGAAATAAAAACAATGTTTAAACACATAAACAGGAGAGGCACATCACCATTTGGTACACCACATGAATCCTGTGAAAGGTCCTTGTATTATTGATGCTCCAGTACTTTGAAAATTACAATATGCAAAAGAAATTAGATTCGGAAATCAAATCTTAATACTTCAAACAGTGAAGTATTTATACTGAAAATTACAAAAATCCTTTACAAAATCGTTGTCAAACTGATAATGTATTATTAGCCTAATTACAATATGATCTAATACATGTAGAAGAATATGCCATGTAGACAACTAAAAGAAAGGTGACCCTATTTTGATGGTTTCGGTTGTTGAGTCAACCCGAAATCGTTCTGCATTGCTGAACTGATTGTTGTGTTGGTTGTTGTGCTAGCAATTGTTTTACTACTTCCGGATTACCCTTCAATCTAGTAAATCGACCAATTCTTCCCATCTCTTTTAATCTGGTATTGTCAATTTTGTTACCCTGCGGTAAATTTCATCTACCTCTGTGTATTTGGAAAAAGTTGGCTTCACAATAAAAATGTGTTTTACCTAATTCTGTATGTAAAAATCATTTGACATGGTTTCCAAATATTCCCTTAATGTCATACCACCCTTTATTCCACTAACTTTGATGTTGATTCTGGCCGTTCTTTCATCTTTAGGACATAGTCTTCTTGAGTGATTAATTTGTAATCTATTACATAAATTCTACACAGTCCCTTCTAAAATCAATGATTCAATTCTGTTAGTGAACCTGTTTACTTGGAGCTCCGAGGTTTTACATATTTCTTCCAACTGACCAATAAGATTCTTCTTTGTCAAGATTTCATGACTTCTAAAATAGTAAGAATCCTATCATTGATTCCTACTTCCTCAAGTTCATAGTTGGACTTAGAATTGAGGAACCTGATAATGTTGGAGACTTCTGTGGGCATTTCTCCAAGATTCTCTCTACCCTGCACAATAGTTTTTGTAGCCTTCTCTATCATCTCTTTCTATTAAAATATTATTTGGATAGAAGGCCAAATCTCATTCATAGAGTCTAGTATATTCATCCAAATAGTTTCCTTGGTTTGGGCCAACGTCTAACCAATTGAAGTGTCTCTCTCTACCTTCTGCAACTTTTCCAACAATATCTGGGATTTGTACATTTCAATAACCTAAGTCGCTTCATATTTGGCCTTTTTCACTTCTAAAGCTTTGAGTTGGCCCTACAAAGTCTCAATCTCCTTTGACTGGAGTGACATGTTCTCCAGTGTCTTTGTTACTTGTTCAACACTCACAGTCTGAGTGGAAGAAGTGGTTGCAGTGGTTGTTCCTATTGCTGGAAGCTGAGAAATGGGTATGGCATCCAGGGGGACAATGGCCATCTTCTGACTCTCTTCTTTCTCCTTTATCATTTTCTCCATCTCTGCCTCCATTTGCCTAATCTGTATATTTTTCTCTATGATCAACTTCATCATGTCTACCTTTTGTGCTTCACTTTGTTCAATGTCCTTGGTTAATGGATCCTCTGTGGCTAGCAGCTTGAGCTACTTTCTCAAGGCTGCAATGTCCAAATTCTTCTTTTTAATAATCTCCTCAGCAGCATTGACATCTTTAGGGTCATACCCTATCTTTAGTACCAAGTCTTCCAAAGACTTGATCCTGTTATCCTTGGCTAAGGAGGACACTTTCTCCATTTTCAGCTAAGATTGAACATTAGCAAATGAAACCTACAATTTAGATAGTGACATAGCAGTGTTAGTCAATGTGGAAGATATCATTTCACCAGTTTTCTTGTGCATCTCCATTTGATCAATGGGATGAATGTCTTTTGTGTTGAACTCAAAGGTAGTACTCTTGTAGTTTGTTGCTGATTTTGGTTGTGGAACTTGGGCCTCAAGGAAGGCCATATGCATTTTTCCATGCTCTGTGTCAAAGAATGACAACAACCTACTCTGTGAGCTGGAAGTCTGCTTCCAAAACTGATTATAAGTACTATTTTTTAGAATCTCATTTTTGAGCTTAATCTCCCTGTACCTATCAAAAATTTTCTTCTCTTTCTCTGTTTGGACATTCTGTGACTCTTGCTCAGTTTCCCTATGACCCTGTGAAGATGAAGGCCCAGTAGGAGATGTTGTAAATCTGTTGGTTACAGGTGGTGAATCTTTGATTATGATGGCAGCCTGCTCCTCAGTCTCTTTGTCCAACTCTACTCTAGGAGTCAACTTTGTCCTCTTCCTGTAGCTGATCCTAAATTCTTTGGCTTCACTCCCAGTTGTTGATGAAGATCCTTCCTCCCTCTATCTTTTGCTTGATTTTTCTTGAGGAGTGGGAGTCTGCAAACTAGAAGTGGAAAATATTTGTTCTTTAGCTTCCTACAAAGTGTTTTCTATCCATTCTAGTTGATTGGCATACTTCTCTATTTCAGGTCTTGAAGTATGAATGTAAGGAGTTATTTCATTCTCCACTCTAAGCTTTGAAATGATGCCACGGGGGTCATAAAACCATGTAAATATCATACTGAACTTCATTTCTTTAAGCATCCTATCTGCTTCTTCACCTGTTGTCCTGGTGTTACATACAAATGGGCCCACCTCTCTTTATTCTGAATTGTGATTTCTTCTTAGCCCCTACAAAATGGATGTCATCTGAATTCAGCATTTGTCTAATATACTCCAGGGAATAATCCTCATTGGGAGGTATTTGAGGAGTTTCTAGGGTGCCAATTCACAACCATACACCCTGATTTCTATGTAATTTTGGTATAAATACCAATCCCCGGTCTTTGCTTGATCTGTTAGGTGCATAATTCTCTTGATTTCTTCGTTGATCCTGGGCTGTACTGCATTGTTCAGAATGTTCATGGATGGGTGAACAAAATATTCAATGAACTTCTTATAAGAAATCTCTTGTTGTTCCTTCATGACTAATGAGTTCCAAAAGATCACTAGCTTCTGATTTCCTACATCATCAAGCTTCTACATTGCAAAACTAAATTTTTCTGACTGATAGTAAAGGAACATATAAATCAAAATGGAGGTGTAATTAAACACTTGTTCTGTGGGAAACTTTATAAATTGTTCATGAATATTGTCAGCCAAGAATTGACTAAAATTGAGCACAATGGAAGGCTTGCCATCTGTGGAAAATATGGAGAGGAATCCTAAAATGGGCTCATCTACCCACTGATCAGAAAAATAACCTAAAACGTAGGAAATAATGGATATAATTTTTTTGGCATGATCAAGGAAGATGGAGGAAGGATATGGTGGATTATTTTTAGGTAATTGGGCATTCTCAAGCAAGAATATCTCAAATATTTTGGCTCTGGTGGCGAAATCTAGCTTCTAATAAAGCTAGGTGAGGGCTTCTAAGGAGAAAGGATTATTATTTTCTAGAGTGGGATCCACCATCATTTGGTTAATGGATTGGGCAGTAATTGTGAAGAGAATGTCACCTATATGGGTGATGATAGCTCTTTGGGCAGAGACAAAGCATGCCTGACACCTTCTGGTAAATTATGGGGCTTGGAATGTCAGGGAGGAATGTAATGGGGAAGATTGGACTCCTAGAGCCCAATTTCATTGGTTTTATCTACATTTTTTTCTTCTAAATAGCAATATAATTCAAGGAAATCATAGTCGCATTGAGCTTCATTAATCACGTAATCCCTATCAACTAAAGGTATATGATCTAAATCTATAGAATGGGGAATCAAAGGATTAAAAAGATTATCTTGAGTCTTAGTTTTCAGAGGCATGACTATATCAGTGAAAGACAAGAAGAAATTAATCATAGGATCTCACCGGGAAAGATTTTGGATAACGAACTATCAAGTGAAAGAAAAGGGAATTGTTAGTTTTCTATCGTGGTCTAGTCACAAAATAGCTCTGAGAGTGATCATTGTGCAAAATTGTCAACACCAGAAAATAAACAGTGAAAAGAAGGAAAGTGATAGGATGATCAGTAAAGAAAGTAGAGTGATGGGTTCAAAAGGTTTTGAACACTGGGAAGTTTCCATTGAAAATGATGCAGGACCATTAGGCCTAAACAGTTACCCAGGAGTTACAAATTTAATTCAGAATAGTCGTTTGTTGGGAAAGCATATAATTGGCTTAACGATTATGTGGCGTGGCGGGAGGAGAGTAGCAGAGAAAGTCATGGTGAGGTTTGGTAAGCAGCTGAGGGGAAGGTGGTTTCAGAGGGGGTATGAAGTGGTAAGGGGGAATGGACAGGGGGGGGTGCGAAATCATGAGGCGTTGCCACGTTAGGGATGGGTCGCAGCGAAAGAAATAGCTTTGCAGACACCCCCCCTGGACGGTAAAGGCGGGATGGAAAGGGGGGGGCCAAAGGATGATGAGGGACGTGGATGAGGAGCAGGAGCAGATCTTGAGGCTTCAAAACTACTGTACTTTAACCATAATACGAAAAACACGCTTTGTCGCCATGTGCCTTTTACATTTTTCCTATTAGAATTAGGATAAAAGGAAATATGAAACATATGTGGAAATACTTTATCCTATGGAAAATATATTGGCCTTTTCACCATATGATTAAACTTAGGATAAAAATCACATATGCATATATTTGCAAAATTATATAATCTACCTACCCTTAGCTAAACTAACATTTTTTATTCTTCAAAGGGTGCACTTAGACTAGAAAACCCACTTGATTTTATTTTATACATAATGAAAAACTATCTAACCTATCTCTTATTTCTTTTGTTGATCCAGATTAAGCAATTCAATCAATATCATTTTCTACCTAACTACTGACTTACCCAGATTAAACTATTGGGAAAATCTTTATTCGCTAACCTAATTTAAAAAAAAATTGAAAGGAGTTTAATCATGATTATGATGTATGATTACACCAAAAGCTAGTGATTGTGGCATTTTGAACAAGCTGCACACAACCTTTATTTTTCAGTGATGAAGAAAAACTATGTATGAGTAGTGGCATTTAGACTTGCGACACTTTCAGTATTATTCCTTTGTTTATTTTTATTTCTTTTGGTGGGGTTCAATCTTTTCTTCTTTTTCTATATTTTTGTTTTTTCTCTTTTTCTTATTTATACCCTCTTTTCATTTTTTATTCTATTTTTTCTTTTATTTGGAAATCCTTGGCAAATTGACAAGTATTTACAAAACGAGATTCCTAAGATACAATACTCAATTACCTTGAGATCCTATAAATTATAGGACCCTAATAGTGGCTCCAGCTGGGGATGACACTCTCCCTGTGAGGTGCCAAGAACATTTGGTCAGTAGCCTTGAGTGTTTTATTTCAGCAATATCCACCTCTGATTTCTTTGTTGCAGTACTTATGATAACATATCGATAGAAGTTTAGGGCCTTCCTTGCGAGCTTAAACTTCTGTTAATAGGTCACCCAATCAATATAATAAAGACAATGATATTTACAATGATAAATGCTATAAAAATATTTATTGCTCAGAGAAATAGTGTTTGAGCATCATGCCATTGATATGTCCACCAAGTAATTTTGTCCCATCTAAATTTCTGAGAAAAAATACATTATGCCATCTGAAAGCATAATTGACATAACATCCCATCCATATATTGTCAAACTTTCCATACTTCCCTTTGTCTTCTCTTCTGGAATCCCACTTTAAAACTTTATCGCCCAAGGTGAAATCTTCTGCTTTTGTTCTCCTGTCAAAAACCTTCTTAATATTCTCATGGATGACCTGAGCCTTATTATAAACTTCTTCCCTTGATGCAACTGGATTGTATGATCAATTCTCCTTTGGATGTCATTTGGTTTAACCTGCAATTCCTGAATTAACTTCATGACCGGAACTCCCAAGGATGATGGAAAAACAAAATCCATTCCATAAACCAATTGGTATGGTGACATGCCAATTGACTTATTTGTGATGAGCCTATCAGCCCAAAGTGCATTTGTCAGCTTTTTGTGCCATGAATTTTTGTTTTATGCTAACATCTTATTAATAATATTTACCAGACTCTTATTTGAAGATTTAACCAACCCATTACCCTTTGGGTAATAAGCAGTTGAATGTCCCAATGTGATATGGTATTTGTTGCAGAAATCTATGATTTTCTTAGACCTAAAGGCTGCAGCATTGTCTGTAATAAGATTTTTTGGGCAGCCAAATCTATACAGGATATTGGTTTCTAAGAATTTGATGATAACAGCATCCATGGCTAGTCTAGAAGGAGTGGTCTCAATCCATTTGGTGTAGTCAATAGCGGTAAGGATCCATTTATGTTGAGCAGAGGATGGTGGATGGAATTCTCCAATGAAATCCAATCCCCACTGTTGGAAATGGCTTTCAACAGATATGGGCTTCAAAGGTAGAGGGAAAAACTTTATTTTCCCCTCAAAGATTTGACATTTGTGGCAAGAGGTTACCTTCTTATGAACATCTAGGAAAAGTGTAGGCCAGTAAAAACTAGCTCTAAGGATCTTATTGGCAATGGTTTTCCAATACAAATGGCCACCACAGTCACCTTCATGGAATTCCTACATTGTTCTTTCTACATCATCTCTCAATAGACACTTTAGTAGAATACCACCAGCATCTTTCCAATATAAAACATTTTCTATGATGCAAAATTTAACTTCTTTTAGCTTCAGAAATCTAGCCTTTGTCTTTGTTAGACCAGGAGGAGAATTTAAATTAAATAAAACATAAATAAGGTCTGCATACTAGGGTGAGGTCATGAAAGCCTCATCTAGTTGTGGAGTCACCTATTCCTCTTGATCATCCAATTCAGCTACAAAGTTGATATCTAAAGCATTAAAATTAGATTCATCCATCATTTTGGCTAATCCATGTCCTTTGATAAGCTTGGCTAGCTTGATTTCCATATCATATTCAAGAATGATGGCAATCCATTTGCCTCTTTTTCCATCTGGTCCATTCTGTGTCAAAATATCTTTAACTACAGCATTTGGTACATAAGAAATTATGTGAGAATGAAGTATATATACTCTGAAATATTTAATTGCTTTTATCAATGCAAAAGCCTATTTTTCCATTATATTATATTTGAGTGCAGAATCCCTTATAGCCTTACTAAAGAAAGAAATGGGTTGTTCAAATCTTTCACCATTTTTTTGTAAAAGGACAGTTGCAACAGTATGTTCAGAAGCAAATGAAAAAATTATAAAATCCTTAGTAAAATCTAGACCGATAAGGACTGGTTCTTTTGTCAATGCTTGTTTAACTTGATCAAATAATTGCCTAGCTTCAATGTTCCATTTGATTTCTGAATCTCTTTTTAGCATGTTCATTATATTTTTGAGAAGTTCTTCAAGCTTAGGGATAAATCTTCTTAGGAAGTTTATTCTACCAATAAACGACTGAAGTTCCTTAATGTTTCGTGGATGATTAATCTTCAAGAATAGCTTCAATCCTTTTGGGGTCAATTTTAATACATTCCTTAGATATTATATGACCAATAAGTTTTCCCTCTTCAAGGCCAAACATTGTTTTCTTAGGATTTAGTGAAATCCCAAACCTTCTACATTTTTCAAATACTCTTCTCAGATGTAACATATGTTCTTCATCAATTTCATAATATACAATGATGTCACCTAGATAGATCACAATAAATCTGCCAATTTCATCTACAAAAGCAATATTCATTTCTCTTTGAAATGTGGCTCCAGCATTCATTAATCCAAAAGGCATCTTCACATACATGAAGCTACCCCATGGAGTATTAAAGGTTGTTTTATCTTGATCATCTGGGTGAATTAAAACTGGATTATAACCTGAGAAACCATCTAATAAAGAAATCCTAGAAGATCCAACTACCTTTTGCAAAATATGATCCATTTTAGGTAAAGGATAGTTTTCCTTTAGGGAGACTTTGTTAAGGTTTCTGAAATCTATGCACAATCTGATTTCTCTTATTTTTCTTCCTAGTTGGCACAATATTTGAAACCCATTTAAAGTACCTAAGAGAATTTTTAGAGTCATGTATTCTTTTGATTTCCTTCTCACTTAAAGGCATCAGAACTAGATTTATTCTTCAAAGTATTTGTTTAAATGGTTTATGATCTTCTTTAATCAGAATTTTGTGTTGTATAATATTTCTATCATATGTTTTAAGATCTTCATATCTAGAGGCAAAAACATCACTAAATTCCTTGAATAAAGCAATGTAGTTTTGTTTTTCAGCAGATGGGATTGATTTAGACAGTTTTATTATTTTGGGGTCTTTTTCAGTACCTAAATTACATTCTTCAACTGTTGTTCATGTGGGCTCAATATTAGGATTTTTAGCCACATCATTAAAATCAAATAATTCTTCTAATGGAGCTAGACCTTTAGGCAAAACATTATCTTTTACCTCATGTTATTTGGTATAGTTGGTCGATGTTTTCCCTCTAGTACATATTCTTGATTACGATAAGGAATTTTACAGGAGCTGGCTAAAAAGGCCAGATTGTTTGGAATGATATTTTGTTTTCTAGGAATTGCAGAAATGTCATATTCAAGAAAATTTTCTAGAAAGTCAAGCATATCATTTCTGTATGCTCTCATCCTAGGGTGTTTAGCTGAATATTCTCCTTTAATTTGTTTTATAATTAATTCAACATCCCCTTGAATGGATATTCTTTTGGCACCTAATTTTTTCAACAACTGCAATCCTAATATAAGGGCTTCATACTCTGTTATGTTATTGGTACATTGAAAATTAAGCATGTATGAGTGACCCTGAGCATGATTATTTCCTATGTTAACCACCCAAATTCCTGCTCCATAACCATATTTGTTACAAGAGCCATCAAAACTCATGTTCCAAAGAGGTTCAGGAGGAGTATTTAGTTATGTTATTTGTGTTTGGGTTGGGTCTGTTTTAGAAATTTCAGTTTCAGCATTGATCACCTGAGTGTTGATATCTCCATCATTGTAAAGAATGAAAGAATCCAAATCTGAGTGAACATAATAAAGAGGATAGTTGTGAGGTTTCTCTTGACTACTCACCATGAATTTCATCAAGGTTTCCCTATATAATCTTCTTTTTTGCCCAAAAACTGGTATGGTGGCAAAGGTCATATCCATCTGTAGGGTTCCTTGTAATTTTTCTCCCCATGAGTGTGACAACGGCATGCCATATTTAGGGGGAATATATGCAACCACTATATCCATTACAAGACTTTTGGCTAGGAGTTTTCGTAAAGTAACACACAGGTCTTTGATAAAACCCAAATATCTTACTTTACTGGAATCAAAGGAGTATAAGTCTTTATAAGGTCTTGTAATGTTGAGTCCTAATTTCTCCATAGCAGCTTTAGGCATTAAGTTGTGGGAAGCTCCTGAATCCAACATAGCATTATGGGGGATTTTATCAAGAATATTTAGGCTAACATATAATGGAGGAACACCTCCTTCCTATGGTTTGCCCTCAACTTCTAGTACAAATAAGATTTCAAGTTTGTCATCATTCAGATTTACAAAGTCAGTGTTTTCCCCTATGTTAGAGATTTCACTACTTGGGGTCTGTACATGTTTTTGTTCATTAACTCTGTGAGAGGAATAGGGATTTCCAATTTTTCTAATTCAATTCTCAATGTTGAACGATGTTTGAAACTAAATCAAGCTGGGAAGTTCAGATTGGTCTGCGATTTGTTTTATTATAGGCTCTTTTTGTTGACTGGTGGTTGGGATATCTATTTGAGTAGTTTTAGAAACATTATCAACTATCTTTTTGACAGGAATTTCTACTTTCTTCTTACCAAAATTATTCACAATTTTCTTAGGAAAATCGTCTGTGGTTTTCCTAGGATCAATTTCAGGGAATTTTTTAGTAGGATTATCAGAGTTTTTGGTGTTGAGAGTGTCTGTATTCTTTTTGCTCCTAAGGTTATACTACCTATGAACCTCCATGATAGCATTTTCAAAACCTTGTTTATATTCATCTGATTCTTCAGAATCTAGTTCAGTTTGAGCTAGGAGAAAAATTTCTTCCTCCTCTTAACCAAGGAAAATTGTTTCATCATCGTTTATTCCCATTAGATTTATTTGATTTTCCTCCAAATATTTAATAATATTTCCCTCATCATCAGTGTAATTTTCCTGAAAAGGAGGTCGAAATTGCTGGTCTGGCCCCTTTTGTTCTCTTTGTTTGATTTGGGGAACATTCCTTCTAAAGTTTTGGTTTCTATTTTGAGGAGTATTTGGTTTTCTCTCACTTGAGTTTGGTCATTTAGGTTACTCTTTGCATCATCTGATTCATTACTCTCACTAAGTTATCAATTTTATGATCAACAGTAGAAGTAGAAGGCTCTTCTTTTATGGTAACCCTACGTTCAAATTTTAATTTGGCCTTCTTGGCTAAGATGTTAGCTTCAACTTTAATAGCATTAGCTTGCATTTCTTCCAAAGTTGCCAAGTCTCTCTCTCTCTCTAAGTTGATATTCCATGTCTACATCAAAATCATCAGGAAAATCAATTAAAGCTAGGTTAGGGGAGGGCTTGATGTCTTGTGGAATGGCATTGTAAACAATATTAAACCGTTCACAATATTCTTCCACACTTTCATTTGGTTTTCTTTTTAGTCTTTTATATTCATTTAGGAGTTGAAGTGGATTTTTCTTGATCTCCCATCTAGCTAAGAAATTTTGATGGAATGCATCAAGCTTGGACATACTTCTTGCAAGTAAACTCCTAAACCATTTTTTGGCATCACCTCCTAAACTTTCAGCAAACAATCTCATTTTTACATCGGCTTCATCTACTTCTTGAAGGTCAAACACATCATTGATTCTATCCACATGTTGTTGAGTAGTATGAGAACCAGTGTTATCAAAGGTCACAATTTTATATTGGTAATATCTAAGCATAGCATTTAGCTGGCCTGATAACACCAAAGGTGCATACCTACCTGCCATAACTAGTCTGAAATTTTGACTAGAAGATGGACCTGATGTAGGTGTAGTTGTGATAACTAAAGGGATAGTAGGAATAACAGTTTGAGATATCATAGGTGAGAAAGTTGAGACTATGGAATGAGTAGGACTGGAAGGTTGTATATGAACAGACTAGGAAGATTAGGTAGACAAAGAGGCTACTACAACTGTTAAAGAAGAAAATTCAACAGATTGTTGAATATAAGCTTCTTTAATAGCTTGGTCCAAAACTGAAACTAGACCTTGTAATTTGTCAAATTGTTGTAAGGATTCAAGATCAAGATCTATATCAAGAGGCTGGGTTTGGGGTATGTATGGTTGTAATAGGTTTTTATCAATGACATTCTGATATACAAAAGCCTCAAATTTTGTTCTAAACAAACTATGCTAGAAAGGCAAATCAAACTCTACATCTTGAATAGTTTCAAATTTCTATGGAAGAGAGTTAGACCTTGACAAAGGACTATTCTTAGGAAGAGAATTGAATCTAGACAAAGGAATATTACTACCTTGACTCTCTGTAAGACTTCTCTTTCTCACCAATTTTTCTGGATTATCTACAAATTCAGCAGGGTTGGGATCAGGGTGAGCTCTAGTGAAAATTATTTTGGGAGCCAGGTCTATTAAAAATCATCACACAAATAAAAATCAAAATCAATGACACACTAAAATATATACAAAATAACAACCTCAGATCATGTATTTCATAATGATATATAAGTTTTGATTTATAGAAATATTGATTAAATACCAGGGAATAATGATTTTTCAATCTAAAGAGTTTTCTTCCCCAGTATGGTCGCCACTATGTTGTCATTTTGTATTTTTGAGGTTGAGGGAGTAAACACATAGGAAAGCATCAAAACCACTTTGGAAGCTGGGATCTAGCCCTGCCAGCTTCAGAGAGGGATCTCTCTATTTAATTTAGCTTTGTTTTATGTGAATTTTAGGCTAGTTATGATTATACTTGTTTGTTTTAATTTGATTGGTTTGGTTGATTTGAGTGTTATAATTCCATTGGGCTACGGGGTATATAAATTAAACTGGATTTTACATGAAGTTTTAGAGTTCTCATAGGGCAAGCTAGGTTGCACTATTTGGATCTTTTCATAAATTAAATGGAGGGTGAAATAGCATAAATGTAAGGTTCAATAGAAATCAAGGAGAAATTAAGAATTACTTGATTTGACTTCAGTGGAAAACATTAAAATTATCAATAGCCAACATAGGGTGCTCTAAGTAACAAATCCTATTTATCACAGTTTTTGTTGAATAATTCAAATATTTAGAATAACAGAGAAAGAAAAATAATGTTTAAACATAAACAGAAGAGACACATCGCCATTTGGTACACCACATGAATCCTGTGAAAGGTCCTTGTATTATTCATGCTCGAGTACTTTGAAAATTACAATATGCAAAAGGAATTACATTCGGAAATCAACTCTTAATACTTCAAACAACGAAGTGTTTATACTGAAAATTACAAAAATCCTTTACAAAATCATTGTCAAACTGACGGCGTATTATTAGGCTAATTACAACAATATGATCTAATCTTGGCCAAAGAATAGGCCACATAGACAACTGAAAATAAAGGTGGCCCTGTTTTTATGGTTTCAGTTGTTGATTCAACCTAACACTGTGTTGCGCTGTTGAACTGATTGTTTTGTTGGCTGCCTCACTATCAATTGTTTTACTAGTTCTGAATTACCCTTCAATCCAGTAAATCGACCAGTTCTTCCCATCTCTTTTCATCTACTGCATTGTTGAATTTATTTTTGTGTTGGTTGCTTCGCTGGCAATTGTTTTACTACTTCTGAATTACCATTCAATGCAATAAATCGACCAGTTCTTCCCATCTCTTTTCATCTGGTATTGTCAATTTTGCTACCGTGTGGTAAATTTCATCTACCTCTATGTATTTGGCAAAAGTTGGCTTCACAGTAAAAATTTGTTTTACCTCATTCTGTATGTAAAATTCATTTGACATGGTTTCCAAAAACACCCTTGATGTCATAATGCCCTTTATTCCACTGACTTTGATGCTGCTTCTAGCCATTTCTTTCATCTTTAGGACATAGTCTTCCTGAGTGATTAATTTGTCATTTATTACATAACTACGAGGCAGTCCCTTCTGGATCAATGCTTCAATTATGTTAGTGAACCTATTTACTTGTAGCTCCAAGGTTTCACATCTTTCTTCCAACTGATCAATAAGATTCCTCTTTGTCAAGACTTTCTTGACTTCCAAAATATTATCAATCTTATCACTGATTCCTACTTCCTCAAGTTCATATTTGGACTTAGAAATGAGAAACCTAATAATGTTGGAGGCTTTTGTGGGCATTTCTCCAAGCTTCTCTCTTCCCTATACAATAGTTTATGTAGCCTTCTATATTAGCTCTTTCTGCTCTAACATGATTTGGATAGAAATCCAAATCTCATTCATAGAGTCTAGTTTATTCATCCAAATAGTTTCCTTGGATTGAGCCAAGGTCTGACCAATTGCAGTGTTTCTCTCTACCTTCTGCAACTTTTCCAACAATATCTGGGATCTTTGCATTTCAGTAACCTGACCAGCTTCAGCTTTGGCCTTTTCCACTTCTAAAGCTTTGAGTTGGCCCTGCAAAGTCTCAATCTCCTTTGACTGGAGTGACATGTTCTCTAGTGCCTTTGTTACTTGTTCAGCACTCATAGTCTGAGTGGAAGAAGTGGCTGCAGTGGTTGTCACTGTTGCTGGAAGCTGAGAAATGGGTATGGCACCTAGGGGGAAAATGGCCATCTTCTCACTCTCTTCTTTCTCCTTTATCATTTTCTCCATCTCTACCTCCATTTGCCTAATCTGTATATTCTTCTTTATGATCAACTTCATCACGTCTACCTTCTATGCTTCACTTTCTTCAATGTCCTTAGTAAATGGATCCTCTTTGGATGGTAGCTTGAGCTACTTTCTCAAGGCTGCAATGTCTATATTCTTGTTTTTAATAATCTCCTCAGCATCATTGACATCTTTAGGGTCATACCCTATCTTTAGTACCAAGTATTCTGAAGATTTGATCGTGTTATCCTTGTCTAAGGAGGACACTTTCTCCATTTTCAGTTGAGATTGAACATTAGCAAATGAAA
This sequence comes from Pinus tabuliformis, assembly GCA_031772625.1. Lineage (NCBI taxonomy): Eukaryota > Viridiplantae > Streptophyta > Pinopsida > Pinales > Pinaceae > Pinus > Pinus tabuliformis. The sequence goes on along the minus strand of CM062820.1, from coordinate 253,471,192 downwards.
CCTGCAATTTAGATAGTGACATAGCAGTTTTAGTCAATGTCGAAGATATCCTTTCACCAATTTTATTTTGCATCTCCATTTGATCAATGGGAGGAATGTCTTTTGTATTGAACTCAAAGGTAGTACTATTGTAGTCTGCTGCTAATTTTGGTTGTGGAACTTGGGCCTCAAGGAAGGCCATATGCATTTTTCCATGCTATGTGTCAAAGACTAACATCAACCTACTCTGTGAGATGGAAGTGTGCCTCCAAAACTAATTATAAGTATTATTTTTTATAATCTCATTTCTGAGCTTAATCTCCCTATACCTATCAAAAATTGTCTTCTCTTTCTCTGTTTGGACATTCTGCGACTCTAGTTTATTTTCCTTGTGACCCTGTGAAGATGAAGGTCCAGTAGGAGATGTTGTAAATTTGCTTGTTGCAAGTGGTGAATCTGTGATTATGATGGCAGCCTGCTCCTTAGTCTCTTTGTCCAACTCTACTCTAGGAGTCAAACTTTTTCCTCTTCCTGTAGTTGATCCTAAACTCTTTAACTTCACTCCTAGTTGTTGACAAAGATCCTTACTCCCTCTATCTTTTGCTTGATTTTTCTTGAGGAGTGGGAGTCTGCAAACTGGAAGTGGAAAAGAGTTGTTCTTCAACTTCCTGCAAAGTGTTTTCTGTCCATTCCAACTAATTGGCATACTTCTCCATTTCAGGCCTTGAAGTATGGATGTAAGAAGTGCTTTTATTCTCCACTCTGAGCTTTGAAATGATGCCACAGGGGTCATAAGACCATGTAAAGCTCAGACTAAACTTCATTTACTTAAGCATCATGTCAGCTTCTTCACCTGTTGTCTTGGTGTTACATATAAATGGGCCCACCTTTCTTTATTTTGAACTGTGATTTCTTCTTGGCCACTACAAAATGGATTTCATCTGAATTTAGCATTTGTGTAATATACTCCAGGGAAAAAATCCTCATTGGGAGGTATTTGGGGAGTTTTTAGGGTGCCAATTCACAACCATACACCTTACTTTCTGTGTAATTTGGTATAAATACCAATCCCCGGTCTTTTCTTGATCTGTTAGGTGCATAAATCTCTTGATTTTTTCACTGATCCTGGGTTGTACTACACTGTTTAGAATGTGCATGGTTGGGTGAACAAAATCTTCAATGAATTGCTTATAAGAAAACTCATGCTATTCTTTCATGACCAATGAGGTCCAAAAGATCATTGGCTATTGATTTCCTGCATCATCAAGCTTCTGCATTGCAAAACTTAATTTTTCTTACTGATAGTAAAGGAACATGTAAATCAAAATAGAGGAGTAATTAAACACTTGTTCTGTGGGAAACTTTATGAATTGTTCATGAATACTATCAGCCAATAATTGACTAAAATTGAACACAATGGAAGGCTTGTCATCTATGGAAAATATGGAGAGGAATCCTAAAATGGGCTCATCTACCCATTGATCAGAAGAATAACATAAAATGTAGGAAATCATGGATATAATTTGTTTGGCCTGATTAGGAAGATTGAGGAAGGATATGGAGGATTATTTTTAGGTAATTGGGCATTCTTAGGCAAGAATATCTCAAAGATTTTGGCTCTAGTGGCGAAATATAGCTTCTGGTAAAGCTGGGTGAGGGCTTCTAAGGAGAAAGCAACATTATTTTCCATAGTGGGAGCCATCATCATTTGGTCAATGGACTGGGCAGTAATTGTGAAGAGAATGTCACTTGTAGGGGCGATGATAGCTCTTTGGGTAGGGACATAGCATGCCTGACACCTTCTGGTAAATTTTGGGGCTTGGAATGTCAGGGGGAAATGTAATGAGGAAGATTGGACTCCCAGAGCCGAATTTCATCGATTTTATCTGCATGTTTGTCTTCTAACCATAAATATAATTCAAGGAAATCACAGTCACATTGGGCTTCATTAATCTTGTAAACCCTATCGGCTAAAGGTATATGATCTAAATATACATAAGGGGAAATCAAAGGATTAACAAGTTTATCTTGATTCTTAGTATTTGGAGGCATGACTATATCAATGAAAGGAATGAAGAAATTAATCAGAGGAGCTTACCAGGAAAGATTTTGGATAATGAACTGTCAAGTGAAAGAAAAGAGAACTGTCATTTTTCTTTTGTGCTCTAGTCGCAGAATAGCTCTGAAAGTGATCGCTATGCAAAACTGCCAATAACATAAAATAAACAATGAAAATAAGGAGAGTGATAGGATGAACAGTAAGGAAAGTAGAGTAATGGATTCAAAAGGTTTTAAACATTGGGAAGTTTCCGTTGAAAATGGTGCAGGGTCGTTAGGCCTAAATGATTACCCGAGAATTACATATTTAATGCAGAACGGTCGTTTGCCGAGAAAGAATTTAATTGGCTTAATGGTTATGTGACATGGCGGGAGGAGAATGGCAGAGGAAGTCGTGGTGGTGTGTGCTAAGCGGGCGAGGGGGAAGCGGTTTCGGAGGGGGTAGGAGCGATAAGTGGGAATGGTCGGGGGATGCGAAATCATGAGGCGCTGCCACGTTAGGGATGGGAGCCGATGGGAGAAACACCTTTTCGACCACCCCCCCCGGCGGTAAAGGCAGGATGGAGAGGGGGGAGTCAAAGGATGATGAGGGTCGTGGATGAGGAGCAGGAGCAAATCCTGAGGTTTTGAAACTATTGTACTTAAACCATAATATGATAAACACGTTCTTTGGCCAAGTGCCTTTTACATTTTTCCTTGCGGAATTAGGATAAAAGGAAATATGAAACATATGTGGATTTAATTTATCCTACAACGCATATATTGGCCTTTTCACCATATGATTAAACTTAGGATAAAAATCACATATGCATATATTTTCAAAATCATCTAATCTACCTACCCTTAGCTAAACTAACACTTTTTATTCTTCAAAGGGTGCACTTAAACTAGCAAACCCACTTGATTTTATTTTATACATAATGAAAAACTATCTAACCTATCTCTTATTTCCTCTATTGATCCAGATTAAACAATTGAATCAATATCATTTTCTACCTAACTACTCATTTACCGAGATTAAACTATTGGGAAAATCTTTATTCGCCAACCTAATTTACAGAAATTGAAAGGAGTTTAACCATGATTATGTTGTATGATTAAACCAAAAGCTAGTGATTGTGGCATTTTGAACAAGATGCACACAACCTTTATTTTTAAGTGATGAAGATGAAGAAAAACTATCTATGAGTAGTGGCATCTAGACTTGCGACACTTTCATTATTATTCCTTTTTTTATTTCTCTTTCTTTTGGTGGGGTTCAATCTTTTCTTCTTTTTCTATATTTTTGTTTTTTCTCTTTTTCTTACATATACCCTCTTTTCATTTTTTATTCTATTTTTTCTTTTATTTGGAAATCATCGGCAGATTGACAAGTATTTACAAAATGAGATTACTGAGTTACAATACTCAATTACCTTGAGATCCTATAAATTATAGGACCCTAACAATACCATGTAGAAATTAATGTGTAGATTCAAAAATGCTCATGAAATTTACTAAATCAGAAGACTTGAAGCTACTCTACTAATCTGTGGAATTTAATTCACCATATAAAACTATAATCTTAGACATGCAAAAGGAAACATCACACACGCACATAGATTTATCGAGGGGAAAGCAACTGCTCAAAACCCCTTACTATATGTGTTACATTAATTAGAGAATATGGATTAATACAATATGCTTTCTCTAGCTTGAGCACAACCTGCACCTATATTTTCCATCCTTTTCTAGACTGACTCACTCTGGCCAACACTTAGCCAATTTTTTAGCGCTCCAAGCTCTTAATTCCTTGCGTTGTTCCTATGGGAATTAGGCCCCTATTTAATAGGATTTTTCCTCCATTGGATTGTGTAGTTCCTTTTGGGCTCATCCTCTGACTGCATGCATCGCCTATACAACATGGAATAGTTTATAACTGATAGTACACTTCCCTTGAACTCCAATCTCAACTGGCTAACTCATATTCTCTGCATGAATGAGATAATTTAGGTTTATTGATTAGTTAATTGGATTATCACTCAGTGTGAAAAAAGTTACACAACCTTATCTTGACGTCCACTAGTTCTACTGATAGTGAGAACTAGTTACATTGACATTAACTCAAATTAATTGAAATATATTGCTACAAATTAGCAATCAATCATGTAGAACTGAACTCAAGTGTCTCCAACTCTAATTTACTAAGTTAACTGGGTGACAAGACCCATGTCACCTTAGTTAACTACCTCCAAGTATTTTACTGAAATTGAAATTTGAATTTCTCCTAATTTAATCAAGGCAGAATTAAATTAGGAATTTCTTGTTACATTTTCAACAAGAATATCATCCAACATTTGAGAGATTTTTAAGTTCTTATTGAGCTTGTCTACTTCATTACTTAATAAAACACTTCTTCTTCAATTTTCTCACAATTTTTTATTTTTCCTTCAACTAAATTTTCATCACTTCTTCCGTTCTCTCAGCTTCTTCTATCTTAATTTCCAAGGAGATGACCTCTTCAAATTTGTACTCTTTCTCTTTTAGCTCTTTATCAACTTCTACTTCTATCTTCTCATAATCCTCATCATTTTCCTTTAGCTGATTTGACAACAACTCTTCTCTCTTGTCTACTTCCTTTTCTTGAACTTTCAACAAGACAACTTGTATATCATTAGTGTTATGACTCTTATCTTCAAGGATTTACAACTTCTCTTTAAGCATTATATTTTATTTTTATAGCCTGATATTTGTTCATGAGTGTAACATCCCTCACGTTAGCCTTGTTTTTATAATGTTAAATTTGTGACTTCCACACTAGTGTGGAGAGAGCCATGATTGATTGAACCTATGCTTAAATGGCCGATAATTAATATTTAAAACTTATAATTAATTAACACAACTAAGGAATGTACAACCTTACTAATCCTTGGTCTAAGGGAAAATTTCCTACTTATGTATTTTGAAAGCCATGCAGTATCAAATTTAATGTCTGAAGCCACTTTCTTACTCACCCAGTTTGAAAATTCGCGACCCATATTAGCTAACTTAAATGTTGAAGTTGCTTACAAACTTGGAAATCCATTGTCTGAAAGGTTTTATGATGATGTGATTGGGCCCAAACTAGAGTTGGAAAAAATTGATGTTAGAAATTTATGAGAGAAAAGATTTGACTAGGGCGATGGAAAGGTGGGTGGTTCCCACTCCCCCCTTTCTCCTCATAAATCGAAGAGACAATGACATACAACCATTTAGGAAGATGCACATAAATGCTAAGGGAGTGACCCCTCAAATGTGTCATGGGGACGAAGAAGGAATTATATATATGCGTGCAAAATAAAATGGATTGGGGGTTCATTCACTAGATTCTTGGAATAAAACTCAAATTCCCAACATTTTTACTATTTAAGTCTCTAATTGTTAGGTCCTATAATACTAGTGATTCTCCCATTACTATTGTAGTTGTATCCCTTATTAATATTTTTGTGCCCCTATTGTCCCCATATTGTTATTATTGTGCCCCTATTGTCCCCATATTTTTATTACTGTGCCCCATAGAATCCCTCTATTGTTATTTTTGTGCCTTTATATTATTATTGTTAAGTCGGCTTGGTTATATTGTGACCCCTTAGACTCCTATATATAGAAAGGAGGTTTTTTCATTTATATCATCCAATAATTGTTCATTTGTGTAATGTAAAGGAGGTTTCCCCCTTGAAGAGGCTGAATTCTAAGGCGTTGATCTATATTTTCTATCTTTTTGTGAGCTGGTTTCATAACATTTGGTATCAGAGCTTTGGATTCTAGGGTTTCATTGCTCCAAACAGGTCATCGTGGCATTTGCACTATAACTTTTTTTTCTGGGACATTTCAGATGCTAAAAAAAAAAAAACCATTTGGGATGAAATTGTTCTGAACCTCGGGACTAAATTTCATAGCTTTTTGTGCTATATTTGCAGAGATATGATCTGAGGAATTTGGCCTTTTTGCAAACTCCCAAATTACATTCCAAACAGGTGACCTAGGGAAAATCCTCATAACTATTGTTTTGAGCATCAGATTATAATTTTGTTAGAAGTTACAGAAAGAGGACGAACTATAGTTTCCTATGTATATGTTTTAGATCCGAAGGTCAAAAAAGTGACACGTGGCACTTCATACACATTCGCTCTTATGAAAAGGTATATAATCAAGTCATCTTGGGAGATTGTGCATAACTCTTTCTTGGAGAATCTAAATTTGATCAGACTAGTGGCATTGGAAAGAGGACACAGAGGTCTACTATGGGTTGTAATTTCAGAACTAGATGATTCGAAATTACAGAGATACATCAGATTCAATATCGAGCTCCTACAAAGTGAAAAAAAGTGTGTAGTTTTTTTTTAATTTTTGCATAAGCTTTGTTTTAAAAATTAGTTTGAAGGAATTCAAAGGGCATAGTAAAGCATTATTATCAGTAATCGATGCCACAAGGAAATAAAATGCAAACACCTAGTAAGAAACTTGAAAGCTCTAGCATGACTCATGAAGAAGAGGAAGAAATGCAACATGGTATATCAAAATTACGAGACCAAGTGAAACAAATGTCACTTGCACAAAAAGTAACAGAATCTAAGATGGATGGTTTAAAGAAAGATTTAGAAGTTAAGATGAATGACGTGGAAGCTAGGATGGAAGATTTGAAGATAGATTTGAAGACAGATTTGAAGATAGGCAGGGAAGATTTGAAGACAGATTTGACAAAGTTTCTACAAGGAATGCTTACTAATGGTGAAAGGGTAGTAAAGGAAACTCATGATGAGAACAAAATAAATGTTAATCATGATTTCATAGACTCTAATGTTGGATCAAAGAACCACCATATTCCAAAAATCGATATGAGGAAGTTTGATGGCAAGGATCCCGCAACACGGATACTACAAATGGAGCAATTTTTCAATCTCCATAATGTGAAAAACACACAAAAGGTATGTATTGCAACTTTATATTTGGAACCAAATCAGTTTGTATGGTATCGATGGCTTTTCTCTCGTAAACAAATTGTCACTTGGGAAATTTTTACGGAAGAAATGACAGCACAATATGGGGATACAAAAAGCAACACCTTTTTTAGCCAATTGATAAGTCTCAAACAAAAGGGTTCAATGATGGAGCACATTGAGGACTTCCAAAAATTGAACATAAGGGTAAAAGATATTCCAGAGGAGCATAGTATTGATGTGTTCATAGAGACTTTAAAGGACAATATCCAACATGAGGTTCGCCTTTGGGAATCTGATTCATTGGAGAAGGCATTCAAGTTAGCAAGAAAATGGAAAGAAAAATTATGGCAACCAAGAAACCTACCACTCAAAACTATAAAGATGGAAGCGTTGTTACCCCTAGCCTTCCACAACCTATAAGTTTGACACCACAACAATTGGAATAAAAAGGAGCAAAAGGGCTTTGTTACAGTTGTGATAGCAAATACACTAAAGGTCATAAGTGTGCTGAGAATAAATTATTCTACATAGATTGTGAAGAGGAGGAAGAAAAGGAACAAGAAATGTCAAAAGGAGAGGATATACTCCAGGAAAAAACTCTAGATAAATAAGTAATGAATCCGACTATATCTTGTAATGTGTTGACTGGAATTACCACTCCCCAAACTATCAAGATAGAAGGACATATCAAGAAGAAAAAGGTAATAGTGTTGATTGATTCAGGAAGTACCCACAATTTTATTCATTGTAAGATAGCAAAAGAATTGAATTGCTTCCTATATCCAGCACCAGAGTGTCAAGTGATGGTTGTAAGTGGAGGAACCATAAATTTCTCTAGAAAGTGCCATAATATCAAGCTATCCATGGGAGAATATGTATTGAATAGCCCAATGCTTTCCATTCCGATGGGACGTGTTGATGTTGTACTAGGAGTCTAATGGCTACAATCCGTAGGTACAATAGCTTTTAATTTTCAAGAACTTTTCATGAAATTTTCTGTGGAAAGAAAGGAAGTTGAATTAAGGGGTATTGCAGGGAAACCAGGAAAGATAATCAGCTCTAACGGTATGACAAAGCTTCTAAAAAAGGAACAACAAGGTGTAATTGCACAATTATGTTCGCTAGATGTTTCCACATCGAAATCATCTATTTCTCCAGATTTCCAAAAAGTATTGGACACTCATTCCAAGGTATTTGAGACTCCCAAAGGTCTCCCACCTATTCATGATCATGATCATGTTATTCATTTGATTCCAGGAAGTGTTCCTCCAAACATCAGGCCATACAAATATCCCTATGCCCAAAAGAGTGAAATTGAAGGTATGGTTGCAAAAATGCTAGAGGCTGGTATAATTCAACCCAATGAAAGTTCTTTCTCTACTCCATTAATATTGGTACACATGAAGGATGGATCATGGCACATGTGTCCGGATTATAGGGAGCTCAACAAGCTCACTATTAAAGATAAGTTTCCCATTCTTGTCATTGATGAATTATTGGATGAATTGCATGGATCAATTTACTTCACCAAGTTGGATCTTCGTTCAGGATATCATCAAATCAGAACGAAGACTGAAGACATTCTGAAAACAGCATTTAGAACTCATGAGGATCATTATGAATTTTTGGTCATGCCTTTTAGCCTTACCAATGCACCTTCTATATTTCAAGGTTTGATGAATTCCATTTTCAAACCCTTCCTTAGAAAATTTGTGTTAGTACTTTTTGATGACATACTATTCTACAGCAAGTCTTGGAAGGATCATGTTGAACATGTTGACAGGGTGCTACAACTATTGGAGGAGAAACAATTATATGCAAAAAGATCCAAATGTTTCTTTGGAGTACAAGAGGTGGAATATTTGGGTCATATTGTATCTCATGAAGGAGTTAAGGTAGACCCTAGCAAAATTAAAGCCATTAAGGAATGGAAAATCCCAACATCCATAAAGAATCTGCAAGGATTTCTCGAGTTGACAGGGTATTATCGCAATTTTGTTAAGAATAATGGGAGAATAGCAGCACCTCTAACAACATTATTGAAGAAAGATGCATTTTAATGGACTCTAGAAGCAACAAAGGCCTTCGAACATCTTAAAGAGGCAATGTACCAAGCACCGGTCTTAGCTACACTAGACTTGACAAAAACCTTTATTATGGAATGTGATGCTTCAGGAAATGGAATTGGTGCGGTTTTAATGCAAGACAAACGACCCATTGCTTTCGAAAGTCGTCCAATCAAAGGAAAGTATTTACACAAAGCTATTTATGAGAAGCAAATGTTGACAATACTACATGCACTTAAGAAATGGCAACCCTACCTAATGGGAAGACACTTCAAGGTAAAAACGGATCATGATAGCCTTAAATACTTTTTAGAACAAAGATTATCCTCTGAAGAGCAACAAAAATGGGTCACAAAGATGTTGGGTTATGACTTTGAAATCACCTACAAAAAAGGGAAGCAAAATTTTGTGGCAGATGCACTCTCAAGAAAGTATGAGGATGTGGAAGCATTGATGTGTGCCATTTCTATTATCTAACCAGATTAGATAAACGAAGCAAGGGAGGAATGGAAGAATGACGAAGATGTGTGGGAATTTATTCAAAAGTTACAACAAGATTCCAGTACATCTGATACATTTAGCTAGAAAAATGATTTGTTATGGTACAAAGATCGCTTATACCTCTGTAAGAATTCCCAACTCAAACAAAAGATTCTTATGGAATTGCACACTTCTCCCTTAGGAGGGTACTCAGGATTTTTAAAAACTTACCACAGGGTTAAGAAGGAATTTTTTTGGGATGGCCTTAAATCGGATATTCAAAAATTTGTGGTGGAGGAGGTTTCAATGGATTTTATCACAGGTTTACCCAAGTCTGAGGGAAAGAGTGTGATCATGGTGGTAGTTGAAAAACTTACCAAGTATGCACACTTTTGTGCATTATCACATCCATTTAAAGCCAGTACAATTTCTACTGCATTTATGGAAACAATTCAAAAGCTACATGGAAACCCAAAGATTATTGTAAGTGACAAAGATCCCATTTTCACTGGAAATTTTTTGACATAATTATTTTCTTGTCTTGGTACTCAGTTAGCTCATAGCTCATCTTATCATCCTCAATTTGATGGGAAAACTGAGATAGTAAACAAATGTTTGGAAGGATATCTTCATTGCTTTGTATCTGATAAACAGACACAATGGGTCAAATGGTTGCCTCTAGCTGAATGGTGGTATAACACTTCCTTCCATACTGCAACAAAAATGACCCCATTTATGGCACTTCATGGATATCAGCCACCATCCATCACATCATATTTAAGAGAAAATTCTAAGGTTCAAGTAGCGGAACATCACATCGAGCATCAACAACAAGTTCTCCAACTCTTAAAGGATAACCTTGTGTTGGCACAGAATAGAATGAAAGAACAGGCAGATCAACATCGTAGTGAAAGAAGTTTTGATGTAGGTGACTGGGTATTCCTACGGCTACAACCATATAAAAAAATGTCCCTCAAGCAAGCTAAGAAGGATAATAAATTATCACCAAAGTATTATGGTCTGTACAAGGTGTTGCAAAAGATTGGTACTATGGCATACAAATTCGAGCTTCCTACAGCTTCTCGAGTGCACCCAGTTTTCCATGTTTCATGTTTAAAGATGGTTATAGGAAGGAAAAATTTTATTAGAACCGGAAGCAGTCACAGAAACAATAACTCGACAGCTACGAAATCGATCAATTTCCAAGTATCTCATCAAGTGGAAGAACTTATCTACTGAAGACTCCACATGAGAGGATGAGAATTTTATACAGAAGCATCCATAACTACTCAAGCGTTGAGGACAACACTTTTTTGAAGGAGAGGGGCATGTTAGGTCCCTATAATACTAGTGCTTCCCCCATTATTATTGTAGTTGTATCCCTTATTAATATTGTTGTGCCCCTATTGTCCCCATATTGTTATTACTGTGCCCCATAGAATCCCTCTATTGTTATTTTTGTGCCTTTATATTATTATTGTTAAGTCGGCTTGGTTATATTGTGACCCCTTAGACTACTATATATAGAAAGGAGGTTTTGTCATTTGTATCATCCAAGAATTGTTCATTTGTGTAATGTAAAGGAGGTTGCCCCCTCAAAGAGGCTGAATTCTAAGGTGTTGATCTATCTTTTCTATCTTTTTGTCAATTGGTTTCATAACACTAATGGACTTGGATTTCCCTTATCCCTCTAAGTTTAAAGGCTCTATGACCTTCATCCTACACCTATGAACTTGGATGTTAACTACCATCATTTTGTTTGAGCCCATGTTTCCAGTGTGCAGTTGAAGAATTCAAGATTCAACCACTAAGTGCTTTCCTAGTCTATTAAAACACAATGTTTGTGGTTTGGTTGTTACACTACTAAGGGCTTCCTGGTCTTTTAAACCACTTAGTTCCTGCTAAACAATTGAATACACCACTGGGTGCTTTCCAATTAGACGTTAAACCACCCTCACAGTGGGTTCAATCCTCTAAAAACTAGGAAACACAACTATTATTGTAATGTGAGTGAAGCCTTATGATTTCATGCTTGTATATTAAGTGAGTCCTTGAATACTTACTACCAGAAAGTGATTGACAAAACACCTAGGCAATGGACTCACTCTCCTGAGTATTTGACCAAATCCATTGGTGTGAATTTATCCTTGTGCAATTATTCCCTCAGACTTTGGATCCAACTTGGGGGTGTTCAACTACAAGAGATATTATAGTGTAGTTGGCCTACAGATAGGTGGAGAGTGGAAGTCCCTCCTTCATTTGCTAGTTATTATAACACACATAGATAAGTAAAATGTTTTATGTATATTTTAATTATGGATAATGATTTGCTTGTTATGTTTTTGGACAATGCATGGTACTATTTCCTTCATGAAAGAATGCCTATATCATTGTATATCCATGGTTTACAAGTTATTTTATATGTCCATGGTGGTTACTTCTAGCTTAATGAATTGTAGGTTATGTAATATGTTTAAGAATGATGGTATTAAAATTACTCGGGATCAACTTGTGATCCTATAAGTTCTTCATTATCTAATATTTTTATGAATTGGATAGTTCATTATTATAACCTTAAATGTAGTTTATCTTGCATGTTATGAATTTGGTTTGTAAGTTGTGTCTTAAATGAATATTTGGTTAGAGCCAATGGTCACATAGTTTATGAATGATGTGACAATTTTATGGATTTATACTCATTTATATATTGTTGTAACTAATATGTGTAATCAGTTGTGACATTTCAAGACTCGCTTAAAATGAAGAACTCCCACCACCTTGAAGAGGATAGCTAGTCTGCAATGGTCAGAAGAGATGGGTTGTGTTAGCACTCGAATCTGGCCTCAGGTTGAAGAAGGCAAAATCCAAGGCAACATCAAACCACTTAGCCTCGTAGCTAGCCCTACGAGGACAGGAGAGGGCTCTCTCCGGTACCTGTGCTGCTGTCGAAAGCGAGGCCCCTTCCACATGAGGTGGAGATAACACTCGCTGTGCTGATGAAGAAGGCGAGACCCCTTTCACCTGGTGTGAAGATAATACTCGTCGTGCAGATGCAAATAAGGCCTTGTGGCCTCTCTGATATGTAACAAATGGAGGGGAGCTGACATGCTCGGGCTCTGGAATGTCAAACTGATGTGAAGGCCCTCCCTCATCACGGACAACCTCAGGAGGTGGCTGTGGCACTGTGAACAAGTCACGAGAAATGAAATCCTCCCATGGAATACCCGGTTGTGCCAACTGATGCATGACCACAATCTTGATCAGTGCATAATGATAGATGCTCCTATGTTGCTGTGCTGGGCTCTTTCTTTGCACCAAGGGCACCATCCTCTCTATATTTCGGCACATGAAGAATGGAATGTTAATCATTCGTACCCATGTGAAATGCATCAACAAACGGATATGGTACGAATATAAACGTGAAAATCTGCCCTCGCAAGTGAAATAGCGAATGATGATCCTCATCAAAGGTGCATACTCGTCTCTTAAGAATATGAAGGGAAAAACAGCAGTTAGGTGCCTCATATATATAGGTTTGATATATGGCTCATAATGAAATCTGTCCAACTGCTGGCGCTTGTTCCACTCTTCTCCAATATTGTGTATCCTTGTTGCTTGAGCAACAATATCGGGTGACAATGTGAAGTCAACTCCTGCAAGATTCACATGCCCATTGTGAAAATGTAGGACAAACAAGCAGACCAATTCCCTGTGGTGTTGAATTTGGGAGATTCTCTCGCAATATTCATAACATGATTGGTATCGGAAACATGTCACTGCAAGTGGACAAGCTTGTAGATAAGCCAAAGAGGTGGGCTCCTCCCTGACATGCTGACCACCTTTACCACCCCTGTGATGCCTCCTTGGCACCTCTACCTCTGGTGTTGATTGACGGTCATCACTTTGCTCATAATCTGTTTCGGTTTCTGACATGGTTTTGGAGGCAAGTGACTGAAAAATAATGCTGACTGTGCACCCAATGAACTGCTGTTTTGACTTGTTTAAATGTTGTTACCAAGGGGACAAACACACATGGGAAATGTTAGGGAAAAGGGAACATTGAGGGGATTAGGGAAAACAAATGTGAAAGGAAATTTTAGGAAAGGAACATGGAACATATACAATCATAATTTGTGGGATTTTAATGGGAAGTAGGGTTTAGGAAATTTACATAGGGTTTTAGGAATTAGTAGGATTTAGGGATTTTAATGATTTTTAATAGGGAAATTATATGATTGCATGGAAAAATGTCAAGGAAAATGGTGATGAAAATATGGTGAAAGAGGAATGGAAAATGGGTAACCTTGGGCAGCAAATTTCAATGAAACCCTAGCACATTTACATTTTTAAATTTTGACACATCAAGGTAGGGTTTTTACTCCATATTAGCATGGCATTTTTTTGCATGTTCATTGCTCATTCATCTTAGCCAAACCAAAATCACCATGGATTAGAGGCCTACCTGAAAAGATTTTGAGAGAGAAGTAGTTTTGGTGGCTTGCTGGCGATTTCCTGAGCAAGAAACCCTACGCGTAGCGCACCCAGCCTGATGCGTAGCGCGCCTCCAATGCGTAGCGCCTGAGTTAATTTGCACTGGAAAATGCACGCTGATGCGTAGCACGCCCCCAACGCGTAGCGCGCCTCCTCTGATGCGTAGCGCGCCGCTGTAATTGCCCAATTCGCTCAATGAACCTTGAAATGGACTTGACAAGTATTCTCTTGAAGTGTTGAGAGGCAAATGAGTTACCAATGAGGAGGGAGGGGCTTTTATAGGCTCACTTTTGAATTTAATTTGCCCAAAACCCACTTTTAAATGTTTTTGAAATGACACTTTTTGAATTAATTGCTGCTGACTTCTGGTTTCCTTTTTTCAAAATAAATTGGTTGAAATGATGATTTCTCTTGAAAATTTTTGCAGGGATAGCTTCTGAGATGTCTTGGCAAAGGAGACCAAGGCTGCATGCCAACTTTCGGAGAATTTGAACTTTTTACAAATTTTTACAAAAATGAGATAATGACCTTTGTCTTCAAAAACAGGGTTTTTGAAAACAAGGTAAAAATTAGCTGTACAATGATAAGAGTTATTAAAATGATGCGTTATGACGGACATCCCTCTGGCCTACTGGTCCTTTATGACATCTCAAGACAAAGCTTGACTCAACCCTAGACCTAAGACCTTGACATTTAAAACAGGGAAATGACCTTGTGAAGATTTTATTTACTCAAGAAAACATGATCCAGCAGTGCCAAACAAGAGGGGAATAAAAGACATAAGCTTCTCCACCAGGGTTATGGAATGCCTAATGGGATGCAACATGATCACACTGATGAGACACCTAATTATGAAATGCAAAGAGTTTTGATCTCTGGTGGAGGGCTACTAGACCGACTCTAACAGGTTGATCTACATAATTCACCTTTTATAGTATTGACGTTGGTTAAAATGGTATTAGGATCCATGCATATCTCTTGGTTCTAGATATTATGTTCTTTCTCCATAATGGAGCCCCAAACAATATTTCCTTCATAACATGCAAAGCATGGTGCCGAGAGATCGACCACTACCCACCACCCTTTCTCCTTTGGATAATGTTCAATAACCATGGGTGGAAATGCAATTGAGTGGCATGATGTGGACATATTTTCAATTCAAAACCCCTATTACTTCTCATCACCATCATTCTCCTCTGTCATTCACTCTCAATTCTCATGGTGGTAGTGTACTCGAGCAACATGACGTGGACCTAGTTCCAGCATGGAACCCAAACACCGCTCACCACCCACCACCTGGTTTTGAATCATGGTTAGCAACGAGAGGAGAGTCACATCGGTCCGATGTGATGTTGGTTTGAAGACCCCATAGGAATTGGGATATCGGTCAAAATGCATTCAAGAGGGAAATTCATACAAACAAAAGGAGCAACAGCCTATGGACCTATGCCTGAAATGACATGCCAATGGCCACATGGAGGCCAGATAGGAACCCATGATGATATGGTTTCTTTTTATTATCATGTGGCAATGCTAAGTGGGCCAAAAAAGAGCCACATGAAGGCCATGTGGTTGTTTAATGTTGATGTGGCCTTGTTAAATTATGGTATGTTCTATGCTCAGTGCAGGTTACTTCCTTTCTTCTTATTAGGCACTAATTAGAAATCACATATTCATTAAGTAAAGTGCAAATAGAACATTAAACGATCGATAGAAAACAAGCCAAGACAAGAGACACAAGATGTGGCAACTAGCCAGGGACAAACCCCAATGCGGGGAAACCCATTGATCAAATGTTCCTTTATCTTCAATAGTTCAGCAGAGAGAAATAGTACAAAATCAGAATTCTGTAATTTATATCAGCAGCACCAAACCCTAGATTAGTAAAGTCAAACTTAGTCAAACAAGATGAAACTAACCTCCAATATGCTTGGTCAATTTCTCGATCATCTAGTCCTTGAACAGCCTGAAGAAACAACCCATAAACAACCCCAAAAACATAGTCAAACTAATGTTGATTAAAGTCAACCTGCTACCCCAAACTAGGGCAGTCAATGCTGGTCAAACTAGAGGTTAGATTGCCTTAGATTGCATGCCAAAAGCTGCAGCCTTCCTAGGATAGGCAGCCACATCAAAACCACACTCCTAAATGGTCAATGCTTGGTCAACGCTGGTCAAAGAGATGACCTAAAACTTCTACATCCTTCTTTCTGCATCTTCTTTTCCCTACTGCGTCTTCCTTCTTCCCAAGTGTGAGATGCTCCTTGTGTAACCCAAAGCTAAGGAGAGAGGGAGAAGAATGAGAGAGATGAGATGAGTTGATAATGAATCAACCTCACTTGTACTTATATGATTTGCTAGGCATGTGTGCCACACATTTAACTGTTGGCCGACCTTGACAATTTGTCAAGTAAATACAAATAAATTCATATCACCATAAATACTTGTCGAAATCAGATGATCTTTAGATCAATCCTACACCTCTTGACAATAGGAATCTAGGAAAAATATCAGCTTCCATAAATAAGATGACCCACATGGAGTTTGCCCCTAGATACCAATTTTAACACTCCCTCTAAACTAGGGAGAACTCCATCTGCTAATCCGTCTAACCGTTGGTACTGTCCCAGCCATCAAATGCATTGCTTGGCTCTGCTCTGATCTGATTTTCTCTGCTCTGTTGAACTATGAAGAAGAAGAGATGATCGAGGATGTATCATACAATCCTCCACTGACCTGAAGTCAGTCTCAGAGTGTGTCAACCACTCTCACTGATCCCATATCAGTATCATTGATCCCAGATCAATGGAGGTCATCCTAACATAGGGAGTACGGTATATACAATGATGTGTCCATCGATAGTACTAGTAATGGTCCCTAACCACATTTCCCTACTCATTGATAAGATGAGAGGTACTTCCCATGAGTCCCAGACTGCATGGGTAGGATGCCTCGACAGGAGAACTAATCATACGGTCCACAGGAGAATGAATAATCCTGTCCAACAGTCACCATAAGAGAACTAATCATCCTGGCCCATAGGAGAACTAATCATCCTGTCCCACAATCGCCACGGGGTGTCACAAGGGAATTTTGAATCTTTCACCCTGTACATAGCATACCACCAAGGGATGGTGAGTCACTCTGTGGTTGCATGTCGCTCCAAGAAGTACCCCGCACCCCCTGGAGCTCCCAAAGCTCAATATATACATCATACGTGACCCTCATAAGAGGGTCTCTCAACAACACCAAGTCGTTCTCGGAAAGTCAAGAATTTGACCTTTCCCAAGGGCTTCTTCAAAATGTCAGCGACCTGTTCATCTGTACCAATATGTTGGAGCCTTATTGCTCCCCGTTGTACCATATCCCAGATCTATTGGTACCTAATATTTATGTGCTTGGAGCGATTATGAAATACAAGATTCTCTGATAAACGAATCATGATATGGTTGTGACACAGGATCATAGTAGTATCCAATGTGAATCCAAATAGCTCACTAAAGAGCTTCCGCAACCAGACTGCCTCACAAGAGGCAATACCAGCAACAATTTATTCTGCCACGGTCATGCTCAATGCCATCGACTTCTGCTTCCTACTCATCCAAGATATCAAGGCAAATCTCAAAGAGAAACAGCACCCAGAAGTGCTCTTTCGGTCCACCACACTACCTGCCCAATCAGCATCGGTATATCCATGTAGTCTCACATCTCTGGAAGTGTATCTCAAGCCATGTGTGATTATGCCATGAAGATATCTCAACATATTATTGGCACCAATCCAATGTGTGTGGTGAGGCTCAACCATATGTTGACTCAACGTGTTGACTTCAAAGCATATATCCAAACGAGAGTTCACTAAGAACATCAATGCTCTGATGAGTTGACGATACTCAGTAACATTTCATAAGACAAGTTCGACAACACTACCGCTTAACTTCTTGAAGTCAAACTCCATCGGGGTAGTTGAAAGCTTGCAGTCCACCATACTGAACCTTTCCAATATCTTCACCACATACTTTCCTTGAGATAGGAAAATCTCCCCTGGTTTCTCCCTGACTTCCAATCCTAGGAAATAGTGCATCAGTCCTAGGTCCTTCATCTAAAACTCAGAAGCCAATTCCCTCTTACATTTATAAATGAGAGGGTTTGCACCTGTTAGAAAGAGGTCATCAACGTACAACACCAGTATGAGAGGTTTGTCATATTCAACCTTAAAGTAAAGGTTAGGGTCAGCATCAATCCTAGTGAATCCCAGCTTCATCGGGTAGCTATCGATCCTCTCATACCACGCTCGGGGTGCCTGCTTTAGCCCATAGAGGGCTTTCTTTAACCTGCAAAAGTGAGATTCCCAATCATGAATCTCAAATCCTTCGGGTTGTTCCACATAGACTTCCTCTCTGATCAAACCAGGCAAGAACACAGTCTTGACATCCATCTGATGTAGGTTCCATCCTTGCGAAGCAGCAAGGGCTATGATCAAGCGGATGGTGGTATATCGGGAAATAGGTGCAAATATCTTGTCATATTCTATACCTTCCTTTTGAGAGAAGCCACGAGTGACAAAACGAGCCTTATACTTGTAAGAACTTCCATCAACTGCATGATTTATCTTGTAAATCCATTTCGAAGTGACAACTGCTTTGTCCTGGGGTCTAGGGACCACATCCTAGATATCATTTTTCATGATGGACTCATATTCCTCAGTAACAGCATCCTTACATACTTGATTCCTAATAGCTTCTGCAAATGATGAAGGCTCATTTTGGATGATCGTGCTCATGATGGTCAAGTATCCCTGATACCTGGTCAGCTTATTACTTTCCTGGAAAGTCCCTCTAGGTGCAATGTGTCCTTCAGCATCATCAAGTGTACCCCTAAGCCATGAAGGTCTTTTCCTAGAAGAGGAAGTCTCTTGTGGAGGGGGATCAATAGGATCCATAGGTTCTTCCACATCGGGCATCGTCTCATATTCTTTTTCCTTCGGTTCCCTAGTGTCAGCTTCTTTAGGTCCCCTTTGAGTAGGAAGATTGTCAACTTTGTTAAGAGCCATATCTTCATCAAAGGTGACATCATGGCTAATCTCGATTTCCCTTTGACCAGCCACATAGATTCTATATCCCTTAGTATTTTCTCTATAGCCCACAAAGATTCCTTTCTTTCCAGATGCACCCAATTTATTCCTTTTCTCCTTCAGCACATGAAAATATACAGGACTTCCAAAAATTCTAAAATGAGATACGTCAGATTTCTTACCAGTGAACATCTCTTCGGGAGTCTTGGAACCCAATGCTTGATGAGGGCATTGGTTTTGCACATATATGGTGGTATTCACAACTTCGACCCATAGAGACTTTGGAAGTCTTCGATCATGGAGCATAGAACAAACAGCTTCCACAATCATAAGATTCTTCCTTTCCGCCACACCATTCTGCTCAGTAGTATATGGTGTTGTAGTCTCCCTCTTAATGCCAGCCTCTTTGTAAAATTCATGGAACTCATTGGATTCATACACAGTCCCATTATCAGTCCTTAAGATCTTGATCTTCTTTTCAGTTTGATTTTCGATCAAGGCTTTGAAGTGACGAAACTAAGTGAACACTTCATCCTTCTTTTTCAAGATGTATATCCAAGTCTTGCAAGAATAATCATCTGTAAAAGTGAGTTAATATAAATATCCTCCCAAGGAGTTCACAGGCATCATACTAGATATGTCTGAGTGAACCAACTACAATATATTGTAGGTCTTACCTTGGCTTGAGGGGTATGGTCCCCTTTTGAGCTTCCCTTTGGCACATCCAGGACATACACCTTCTTTCTCTACTTGACACTTGGGCATCCCTGTCACTATTTGTCTTGTATTGGGTAGAGCTTTATAATGAAGGTGAGCAAACCGTTGATGCCATAGTTCGAACTGAAGTGATGTGACACAAGACATGACACCAATCGGACTTCCTCCGACCTAATATAATGAATCGACTTGAAACCCAAGAGTGAATGCTTCTTTAAAATTATTTTTCCATACACGTACCTTGCCATCGATGAAGGTCACCTTGTATCCTTTGTCTTCCATTTCCGAAATGGACACCAGGTTATTTTTGAGATCAGGTACATATAGGACTTCTTTCAAATGAATTGTATTACCCTAATTCAATTGAAGAGTGACATTCCCTACGCCTTTCACGGGATATTTTGTGTTGTCCCCAAGAACAATTTCCAGGTTGGTCTCCTTCTCTATCAGATTAGAGAGAGCTTCTTTGTAACCAGTGAAGTGCCTTGAGGCACCACTATCAATAAGCCAATTTCTCAGCGAGTCCGGGGGAGCAGTAGTAGAGAGGGCCACTAGTAGACAATATTCATCTTGCTTATTGTTAACAACATTAGATTCATACCTAGAGTTTCTTGCCTTCTTGAAGGGTTGTCCTCTTCCTTGATTTCCGACATTTCTTTTACCTCTGCCATTGGACCTGTCATTCCTTTGATTTCCTTGAGAGTCATTTTGGTCATCATCATGGTGTGAGTCCCTTTTATCAAGGGCACTCCCTCGCATAGTGGCCCATTTTTTTGCAATTATAACATCATCCTTTTCTTCCACCCTTCGGTCCAGCCTTTCCTTTGGATTTAGCCCCAGAATTGTTTCTTCTTTTAGCATGAGAAGAAAAGGCAGAGGGATTGCATTTAAGAAATATGCTTGCATACTCTCATCTTTTCCCTTCTTAATTTCCTTCAACTTATTTTTAAAGAACAAAAATTGATTTGCATCATTAACTTTAAATAAACTCACTAGTCTATCATAGATTTCCTTGGAGGTGGTCAGCTCGGAAACATAGGCCACTAGGCGCTTGTCAATAGAGTCCCATATGATCTTCTTTGCTTTGACTTCTCCCTTGGTCCACTTGCTTCTCACAACAGTGGATGCATTTGATGGAGGTGCAACAATATTGCCTCTCACATGGTCCAACACTTCCTGATCTTCTAAAGTCAGATCAAGAGACATCTTCCATCCGTGATAGTCAGACTTCTCACGGACCTTGTCTTCAGCGGGGAAGAGTGTTGAGGACCCCATGAAGTTGTTTTTTTTTTTAGGATAGCCTTGCCAACCTTTAGTGATTGCTCTTGCTCTTGCTCTTGCTTAGGCTTTGTCTTCACCTCAGCTCTGATACCATGTTAAATTATGGTATGTTCTATTCTTAGATTAGTTTAGTTCTTTTCTTCTTATTAGCCACTGATTAGCAATCACATATTCATTAAGTAAATTATAGATAGAACATTAAACGATCGACAGAAAACAAGCCAAGACAAGAGACACAAGATGTGGCAGCTAGCTAGGGACAAACCCCAATGCGGGGAAACCCTTTGATCAAATCTTCTTTTATCTTCAATAGTTCAGCAGAGAGAAATAGTACAAAATCAGAATTCTATAATTTTATATCAACAATAGCAAACCCCAAACCAATAAAGTCAAAATTAGTCAAACAAGATGTTGACCTCCAATATGCTTGGTCAATTTCTCATTCATCTATTCCTTGAACAGCCTAAAGAAATAGCCCATAAACAGCCCCAAAAACACAGTCAAACTGCTAATGACTGAAGTCAACCTGCTGCCCCAAACTAGGGCAGTCAACACTGGTCAAACCAGAGGTCATATTGCCTCGGTTTTCATGCCAAAATCTGCAGCCTGCCTAGGAGAGGCAGTCACACCAAAACTGCACTCTTGAATGGTCAACGCTGGTCAAACAGATGACCTATAGATTTTGCGTCTTCTTTGCCCTACTACGTCTTCCTTATTCCAACGTGTGAGTTTCTCCTTGTGTAATCCAAAGCTAAGGAGAGAGAGATAAGAATGAGTGAGATGAGATGAGTTGATAATGAATCAACCTCACTTGTACTTATATGATTTTCTGGGCATGTGTGCCACACATTTAGCTGCTGGCCGACCTTGACAATTTGTCAAGTAAATACAAATAAATTCATATCTCCATAAATACTTGTCGGAATCGAATGATCTTTAGATCAATCCTACACCTCTCAACAAGAGGAATCTAGGAAAAATATCAATTGCCATAAATAATATGACCCACATGGAGTTTGGCCCTAGTTGCCAATTTTAGCAGGCCTTAATTGATTGGTCGAACTTCAATAAGGCATAAATTTTCATTTGTAATTCATATTGAAATAAAGTTTATATTTCAAAAAATCTCTCGACAAACTAAACATGATGGTGGCTTTGGTTTTGAATTTTCACAACACTAGAAAAAGAAGATTATGTGACCCCATCTTCAAAACAAACCTTGGATGTTGGTTCAATTCAACAAGTAACTCCTTCCACAAGCCAAGATAGTTTAAGGGGTGGGGGGAGCAGTGTTACATAGTGGTATCAAAGTGTTGGTTCAAACGTTACACCTGGAGGGCCAGAAATACACCATATGAAGCAAAGGTTCAACACTCAGACTAGATGTGCTTTGAAAGTGAAAATTTATTTTGATAGTTTATTTATATATATGTTGAATTTGAACTTGCAAGTGTCAAAAATGTTATTTTATACTTTTAAAATGTTTATATGTATTTTAATTTTATGTAACTGACATGGGTTTTAGATGTGTGAATAGCAACATATTAGCATGTGTTAGATTTGCGTACCTAGGCTTGGCATGACAAAGTAACAAATTAATACATTTATGATTGATATAGATAACATCTGCGTGTGTTTGATAGCACATAAGAAGATACAAATTACAACAAAAAATAGAAGAATTGTTTGCAATATGGTATAGAACAGTGTGGCCCAAGTCAATCATGAGCAGGGAGAATAAATTTCCCATAGTAGAATAGATAACCTAAGAAGTTTGAAAGCTAACTTGAAGAGCTACAAAGAATACACACAAGAATAACATGCAAAGATGAATGTGGCGTTGCGACAAATCCTATCACACGTGCAATGGTTGTTGCAACATGCATTAACCTATAGATATATGCATGGGTGTCATAAGGAAAATATCATAAAGAAACCTCATAAGGTTGGGGAGAAAAGAATGACATTGACATGTTGGGGTTGTAGTGAAGAACACCTTATCTGTGCATTCCCTTACAAAAAACGAAAGAAGAATAGTTCATGTAAATTCCAAACACATGAAATGAAAACCATCAATACAAAGAAACATGAGGGAGAATCTCCACAAGCTCTTTGAAATACTAAAAAAAATCCTCTTGAACTATTTAGAAAAATATTTTTGGAACTTGAATTTGTTGTAGATATTGGGAAAGACTCTGATTAAAATTTAGTGCATGTTTTGTTTCTCTTGTTGAAGTAAATATAGAACATTGGTGTGTTAAAAATTTCTAATATGAATTGACATGATGAACACTTGGACTCGAGAGATGGAAATTGTTGTAATATATTCAATGATGTGTAGAAGGAATGTTTTGCAATTATTTATTTATCGTTGTTGGATACATGTTTTTATTTTGTTAACTTTGAACATAGCCATCCTTTATGCTGTTTGACATGAGTTTTTGTTTCTCCCTTGGTTTTTTTTTTTCTTTCCTTCTTCATTTGGTCTTGGCTTGGTTTGTTGGGTGTGGGAAATGAAAGGAAAGAAGCTCATAGAGAAGAGCTGAGTAAAATCCAACTTGAAGTTCAAGGATTTGATTGAATTATGTGCATGAGATAAATTTCATTAAAGGGCAGATGAGGATTCCTCTTAATTGGATCATTATATTTATTGTCATCCATCTCGATACATTTGGAGTGGAAAAAGTGGAGGAATCAATTCATGGGACCGTTTTTACTATTGGGCCCCAGTTTGGCAAAACTGGTCTGAAACCTTCCGTGAACATTTTGAGGCATCAAATGAACTTTTTTAGGGGTAAAAAATTATCTCTTTAGTGTCTCACATTTTCATGTTATTATACACATAGCTATATTTCCAATGGCATAAAAAGTGCATCAATCGGAGTCTATATGAAAAAGTTATGCCACTCAAAACTTGACCTTCATATTTTCACCACCATAATTTGGGAGGATGTCGCACCAACCCCCATTATTCATGGAAAAGGGTCTATCCACATGATTTTGTTGTAAAATACTCTAGAATATTATATATTATAACTCTGGTTAAGAGTTGATGTAGTCAAACTTAACCACTAGTAGGCTATTGAGATGTGTTATAACCGGGCCACTAGGAGGAAGGGGCATTACATTCTTTCAAGAGAATTGTTCCATAGGTGAGAAAAAATAGCCAAGAGGGATAGGAGGTAGAACACACATAGAGTATTTTTGCACAGTAGCAGTCCATAAGCCACAAACATACTTCTTTATACTTGCAACCATATTTCTAGATAGAGAAAGAGAGTGAAGTGGCCTCACCTTCCAGCTAGGTTTTCTCCCGAAAGGGTTTCCAAGAGAATATCTTGTGTCTTATTTGTGTGTGTGAGTGTTTATTTTTTATTTCTCTATTCTCCACATAATTTCCATTCACATGAATGCACTAATTACAATAAAATCTACAAATCTGGAAATTTAATAAAATTGTAATAGCGTAGAATTTCATATTTTTAATATAATATTATCATATTTGTTGTGATTAACTGTCTAATGGTATATCCACGAAATTTTACGGATCATATTGGTATTATATCAGGTTTCTTTGGGTATTTTGTGTATATTTGCATGGGATCTAGATCGGTGGGGCCGAAAATCGTAAAACCCTAATCATGGTTGACAAATTTATAAATTACCCTCGTGATCTTGCGGAGGTGAGGTTTTTGCAGCTAGAAAAAAATCTCACAGATATAAATCATAATGTAAAACTCCTCATGGTGTCCCTAGGAAATAAGCTTGGGATATTTAGAGAAGATGGGGGGTTCAAATGAAGCAGGAAAAATCATAAGGGGGATCGAGAAATCGTGAAGAACTGGAGAATGATTCTAAGAAATAATCTGGAAAAGATCAACCTGGTTCTAGTTTCGTGAATCAATCCTTGTCTAAAATGGAATAAAAATTCGATATCAATTCATGCCACAGAAAGATCGATGCTCTGAAGTTGAACCACTAGTTGCAACAACTAGAAGTTTATTTCAATGTCCATCAAATTGAGGAAGGACAAAAGATTTTATTAGGAAAAATACTAAGAGGTGAGGGTGAATCAATATTTTTAATTCACTTTTACTTTCAATTTCATATTTAGAGATATGTACGCTATTTTCATTCATGCAATTCGCATGTGTACACAACTTCAGTGAAATAAAATGGCATATATCAGGTTTACTTATTTTTCATATTTTCCATCATATGTTTAACTTTATCATTGCATTATTAATTCATCATTCATTTAGTATGTAGTAAAGAGAAGATAAATCACAACACATAAGAAACACATCAACACATATGAACACCATTTTTCGTGGAAACCCACTGTGGGAGAAAACCAGTGTTGTCGTCATATTTTTCTTCTTTCTTATTATATAAAGAAAATCTTCATTACATCTTGTACTGGTGCAGACTCTTACCAACATTTAGGCACCCACCTTCAAGAGGATACAACCTCCACTCATTCTCCAGCACACATTGGAAGAGAGCTATAACTGTAGAATTTTGTAGAATTTTTCTACAAATTAGCTAGCTCTGATACCATGTAGAACTTTTTCTACAAATCAGCTAACTCTGATACCATGTAGAAATTTCCCAC
This sequence comes from Pinus tabuliformis, assembly GCA_031772625.1. Lineage (NCBI taxonomy): Eukaryota > Viridiplantae > Streptophyta > Pinopsida > Pinales > Pinaceae > Pinus > Pinus tabuliformis. Next base: position 253,445,473 of record CM062820.1, on the reverse strand, counting down.
CTATAGATCAACCTGGTAATGCAATGTACTAAAGCAAAACACTTGATCTACTTCTACAAACAATTTAGTGGAAGCTTAATCAACCATGAGCAACATCAATAAGAACACATATAACTGATAATAAGGAATCACACATAACACAAAAGAATTTACCCGAGGAAAGCACCTGCCTAAAACCCCATCTCTGTATTATCATACAAGTGGAAATATAGTTCGAATTACACAAAGACTTAGCTCGGAAGCTATCCAACTCTTAGTACAATCACTCTGTTGCTCATAGATAGTCAAAGGCTTCTCACAAACCTTCTCCTCTGCCCTCCAAGCCTCCTATTTCTATGCACAGTTTTTCCTGGGTCCTCCAGCTGCAACCTGTGTGATTCTCACCTCACACAAAACACTGACCTCTGGAATAATTGCACAAACCTGAAGGAGATAAATCATCATCATGGATGAGCTTCCTTTATAGGAAAAATATTCATCCAACTGATAGTACACTGTCCCACATCTGATCTCAACTGGGTCTCTGGCAGAACTGACATGCAACAATTATCCATGAGTGAATCCTCAGTTATCTAAAATAACAGTTGTCACATGCATGCAAGCATCAACAAACTATATTTTATTATTTTAACAACTTGTTAAAATAACCTAACTGGACTTGACTAGTTAGAACTAAGTCAACTGATTCTCTCATTATAGAACTCATACTTATTCCCTCAATCAGTGGAGGAAATTAAGGATAAATTCCTCAATTAGTGGGACGACTCATGTGCATTCTCACAAAGACTTCAAATTAGAATTTCCTTAACTAATTAACTCAACTGAATTAATTAATTAATATTTCCAACTGCTGTTAAGACCAAAATTAATTTTACTTCCTATAGATAGACTAGGGACTGCTAGAAATAGGAAGGGACCCAGAAATGCTATTTTTAGAACTTTCTATTTTTCATAGTTTCACCTCTCACCCAATGTGGCCAATGACCTCACTGGCCAAACTACTATTTTTAGACATGTTATTTTTTGGCAATTCTATTTTTAGCACATTCTAAATTTAACATTTCTTGTTGCACATTTTTCAACACTCCCTCTCAACAAGAAAGGCTTCCTCTCGAACCCGATCCTGTAACTCTGGAATGTTCTGCATGCAACACATCTACTTGGTCCACTTGCTCCAATAACACTTGGAACAAAAACACTCCCAACTGACCACTCTGTTGGGCTAGGAACATACTCTGATGCTGAAGCTCTACCTGTAGCTAACAAGTGCTCCCTCTCTGACATCTGCGCTACTACAACATCTCCATGCATCTTGCACCATTGCACACTTCTCTGTGCCACCTAGCACTGTGCAAAACACTTGTGCCTCTCGCATTGTTGTAGCCTGCTAGCTATGCGCTGTCCTGGGATTCCCTGCACTGTCACTCTCTCTGCCGCTCCATCCGCATCTGTCTCTACCCAATCAATCAGTTCCTGCTACTCCACATTGGGGCTCCCATAGCAAGGTCTCATCCAAGAGGTTGGGTACCTCAAGGATCCTACCCCTCCTCCATGGGACGATCACTCTATATCGCCCCACCTCCTACCTGGAGGTATGGTTGCATGTGATCCCTCATCCCACCTGGCTCAAAGTTTCCCCCTACTGGAGGTCGTTGCATGAGTAGATGTCTCTACTCGATCTCCACTCAGCTTCCCTTGTTGTGGCTTCTCCACAACCTCCTGAAGCTACTGCACCAATCATGGCTCCTCCACAATCGTCTGAGACTTCTTCTAGCTTTGCATGTTGAGAGGTAATATACCCTCCCTCTCAACCACCAAGTCTCTAACCTTTGCCGTGCTCCTCAAGGCTTTGCATGCATCTTGTACCTCAAGTGCATACAGGTTCTTGGCTAGCACACCAATCTATTTCCACTTCCCCGCCATCACAAAATTTTCTAGAAAAGGCGTTGATTTTAAATTAACGATATCTCCCTCATCCGAACTCCGATTCAGCAGAATTTTTTTTTTTTATTTTGAGTATTTTTCCACAAGGAATCCAAATCTGCTATTTATTTCTGAAAATTTTGTACAGAAATTTTCAGATATTCTCTGCAATCTCTTGGCCTAAAACTCAAAACTTTGAAATATCCTCTCAGTATAATGTTCTTTCTTGATCACCTGTGCTCTGATACCATGTAGAATTTTGTAGAATTTTTCTACAAATCAGCTAGCTCTGATACCATGTAGAACTTTTTCCACAAATCAACTAGCTCTAATACCATGTAGAAATTTCCCACCTGCAGATCAACCTGGTAATGCAATGTACTAAAGCAAAACACTTGATCTGCTTCTACAAACAATTTAGCGGAAGCTTAATCAACCATGAGCAACATCAATAAGAACACATATAACTGATAAGAAGGAACCAATCACACATAACATAGAAGAATTTACCCGGGGAAAGCACCTACCTAAAACCCCATCTATGTATTATCATACAAGTGGAAATATAGTCCGGATTACACAAAGCCTTAGCTCGGAAGCTATCTAGCTCTCAGTACAATCCCTCTGCTGCTCATAGATAGTCAAAGGCTTCTCACAAACCTTCTCCTCTGCCCTCCAAGCCTCCTATTTCTATGCACAGTTTTTCCTGGGCCCTCCAGCTGCAACCTGTGTGATTCTCACCTCACAGACAACACTGACCTCTGGAATAACTGCACAAACCTGAAGGAGATAAATCCTCATTATGGATGAGCTTCCTTTATAGGAAAAATATTCATCCAACTGATAGTACACTATCCCACATCTGATCTCAACTGGGTCTCTGACAGATCTGACATGCAACAGTTATCCATGAGTGAATCTTCAGTTATCTAAAATAACAGTTGTCACATGCATGCAAGCATCAACAAACTATATTTTATTATTTTAACAACTTGTTAAAATAACCTAACTGGACTTGACTAGTTAGAACTAAGTCAACTGATTCTCTCATTATAGAACTCATACTTATTCCCTCAATCAATGGAGGAAATTAAGGATAAATTCCTTAATCAGTGGGACAACTCATGTGCATGCTCACAAAGACTTCAAATTTGAATTTCCTTAACTAATTAACTCAATTGAATTAATTAATTAATATTTGCAACTATTGTTAAGACCAAAATTAATTTTACTTCCTATAGATAGACTAGGGACTGCTATAAATAGGAAGGGACCCAGAAATGATATTTTTAGAACTTTCTATTTTTCGCAATTTCACCTCTCACCCAATGTGGCCAATGACCTCACTGGCCAATCTGCTATTTTTAGACATGTTATTTTTTGGCAGGTCTATTTTTAGCACATTCTAAATTTAACATTTCTTGTTGCAAATTTTTAAACAATAACCCCGTAATCTCGTTTACGAACTCCTACTAGAAGGGAGCTCCTACCCCCTCACTAAAGGCTACAACCTTCAGCACATTGTGGACCATGTTTCAGAATGTTTCACACTGGACACACACCCAACATTATGCTGGATACTGAATACTAAATCATAGAATCTAAAACACAATCACTAAAGCACTGTAAACCAACTGAATCACTAAAACATCAAGCCATTGAATACTGAACCAGACCCAAGTTACCAATCACTCAATAATTGATCAAATCAAGATCAATCAACCATTCAAACTAATACTTAACCATTAACTAAGTAATCACATTGTTATTCATTAGAGAAACAAAGTGTTGTCACTACAATCCCTGATCAAAATTAATTTCATATTATATACATAATTGTTTTGAAGAAAACCTGCATATATATGTGCTTCCTCTGCATACAACCTGTGTACATATACTAGATGTTTAACTAACTAAATCACTATAACTCTGAACCAACCACTAAATCAAGTATTGAACCAATCATAGATCATTGAACCATACCCATTGTTGGGTCCCTATAATACTAGTGATTACCCATTACTATTATAGATATACCCCTTATTTATATTGTTGTGCCCCTATTACCCCCTTATTTTTATTTCTGTGCCCCATAGAATCCCTCTATTGTTATTTTTGTGGCTTTATATTATTATTGTTAGGTCAGCTGGATTATATTGTGACTCCTTAGGCTCCTATATATAGAAAGGAGGTTTTGTCATTTGGATCATCAAAGAATTGTTCATTTATGTAATGTAAAGGAGGTTTCCCCCTCGAAGAGGCTGAATTCTAAGGCGTTGATCTATATTTTCTATCTTTTCTTGAGCTGGTTTCATAACATTTGGTATCAGAGCTTTGGATTCTAGGGTTTCGCTGCTCCAAACAGGTCATCGTGGCATTTTCACTATAACTTTTTTTCTGTGACATTTCAGAAGTCGCAAAAAAAATCCATTTGAGAAGAAATCGCGCTGAACCTTGGGTCCGAATTTCAGAGCTTTTCGCGTGATATTTTCGGAGATATGATCTGAGGAAGTTGGTCTTTTTGCAGACTCCTGAATTACATTCAAAACAGGTGACCTGGGAAAAATTGTCATAACTTTCTCTCTGGGAATCAGATTGAAATTTCGTAAGAAGGTACAGAAATAGGACGGACTGTAGTTTCTTGTATATCTTTTTCAGAACCAAATATCGAAAATTGTACACGTGGCACTTCATACAACTTCGCTCTTTTGGAAAGGTCTATAATCAGGTCATCTTGGGAGATTGTGCATAACTCTTTCTTGGAGAATCCAATTTGGATCAGACTGGTGGCATTGGAAAGAGGACACAGAGAGCTACTATAGGTCACAAATTCAGAACTAGATGATTGGAAAGTACAGATATACATCAGAGGCAATATCGAGCTCCTACAAAGTGAAAAAAGGTGTGTAGATTTTTTTTAATTTTTGCTTAAGCTTGGTTTGAAAATTTATTTTGAAGGAATTCAAAGGGCATAGTAGAGCATTATTATCGGTAACTGATGCCCCGAGGAAAGAAAATGCAAACACCTAGTAAGGAACCTGAAAGCTCTAGCATGACTCATGAAGAAGAGGAAGAAATGCTACATGATATATCAAAATTACAAGAACAAGTGCAACAAATGTCACGCTCACAAAAGTTAACAGATGCCAAGATAAATGGCGTGCAAGCTAAGATGGACAATTTGAAGATAGATTTGAACACAAATTTGAAGACAGGCATGGCAGATTTGAAGACAGATTTGACAAATTTTCTACAAGAAATACTTACTAATGGTGAAAAGGTAGTAAAGGAAACTCATGATGAGAACAAAAGAAATGTTAATCATGATTCCATAGATGCTAATGTTGGATTGAAGAATCACCATATTCCAAAAATCGATATGAGGAAGTTTGATGGCAAGGATCCCGCCACATGGATATTACAGATGGAGCAATTCTTCGATCTCAATAATGTGCAAAACGCACAAAAGGTACATATGGCAACCGTATATTTGGAACCAAATCAGTTTGTATGGTATCAATGGCTTTGTTCTCGTAAACAATTTATCACTTGGGAAATTTTTACGGAAGAATTGATAGCACATTATGAGGACACAAAAAGCAACACTTTTTTTAGCCAATTGATAAGTCTCAAACAAAAGGGTTCAATAATGGAGCACATTGAGGAGTTCCAAAAATTGAACATAAGGGTAAAAGATATTCCAGAGGAGCATAGGATTGATGTGTTCATAGGGTCTTTAAAGGATAATATCCAACATGATGTTCACCTTTGGGAACCTGATTCATTAGAGAAGGCATTCAGGTTAGCAAGAAAAATGGAAAGCAAAATTATGGCAACTAGGAAGCATACCACTCACAACTATAAAGACGGAAGTGTTGTTGCCCCTAGTCTTCCACAACCTACAAGGTTGACACCACAACAATTGGAAGAAAAAAGAGCAAAAGGGCTTTGTTACAATTGTGATAGCAAATACACAAAAGGTCATAAGTGTGCTGAGAAGAAATTATTCTACATAGATTGTGAAGAGGAAGAAGAAAAGGAGCAAGAAAGGTCAAAAGAAGAGGATATATTCCAGGAACAAAGCCTAGATGAAGAACAAATAAATCCGACCATATCTTGTAATGCATTGGCGGGAATTACCACTCCTCAAACCATCAAGATAGAAGGACAAATCAAGAAGAAAAAGGTAATAGTGTTGATTGATTCAGGAAGCACCCACAATTTTATTCATTGTAGGGTAGCAAAAGAATTGAATTGCTTCCTATATCCAGCACCAGAGTGTCAAGTGATGATTGCAAATGGAGGAACAATAAATTGCTCTGGAAAGTGCCATAATATCAAGCTATCCATGGGAGAATATGTATTGACTAGCCCAATGCTTTCCATTCCAATGGGAGGTGCGATGTTGTACTAGGAGTCCAATGGCTACAATCCTTGGGTACAATAGCTTTTAATTTTCAAGAACTTTTCATGAAATTTTCTGTGGAAGGAAAGGAAGTTGAATTAAGGGGTATTGCAGGGAAACCAGGAAAGATAATCAGCTCTAATGGCATGACTAAGCTTCTAAAAAAGGAGCAAAGAGGTGTAATTGCACAATTATGTTCGCTAGATGTTTCCACATTGGAATCATCTATTTCTCTAGATCTCCAAAAAGTCCTGGACAATCATTCCAAGGTATTTGAGACTCCCAAAGGTCTCCCACCTATGCGTGATCATGATCATGCTATTCATCTGATTCCAGGAAGTGTTCCTCCAAACATCAGGCCGTACAGATATCCCTATGTCCAAAAAAGTGAAATTGAATGTATGGTTGCAGAAATGCTAGAGGCTGGTATAATTCAACCGAGTCAAAGTTCTTTCTCAGCTCCAGTAGTATTGGTGCACAAGAAGGATGGATCATGGCGCATGTGTCTGGATTATAGGGAGCTCAACAAGCTCACTATTAAAGATAAGTTCCCCATTCCTGTCATTGATGAATTACTGGATGAATTGCATGGATCAATTTACTTCACCAAGTTGGATCTTCGTTCGGGATATCATCAAATCAGAATGAAGATTGAAGACATTCCAAAAACGGCATTTAGAACTCATGAGGGTCATTATGAATTTTTGGTCATGCCTTTTGGCCTTACCAATGCACCTTCAACATTTCAAGGTTTGATGAATTCAATTTTCAAACCATTCCTTAGAAAATTTGTGTTAGTATTTTTTGATGATATACTAATCTACAGCAAGTCTTGGAAGGATCATGTTGAACATGTTGACAGGGTGCTACAACTATTGGAGGAGAAACAATTATATGCAAAAAGATCCAAATGTTTCTTTGGAGTCCAGGAGGTGGAATATTTGGGTCATATTGTATCTCATGAAGGAGTTAAGGTAGACCCTAGCAAAATTAAAGCCATTAAGGAATGGAAAATCCCCAATCCATAAAGCATCTGCGAGGATTTCTTGGGTTGACAGGGTATTATCGCAAGTTTGTTAAGAATTATGGGAGAATAGCAGCACCTCTAACAACATTATTGAAGAAAGATTCATTTTCATGGACTCCGGAAGCAACAAAGGCCTTTGAACATCTTAAAGAGGCAATGTGCCAAGCACCGGTCTTAGCTACACCGGACTTCACAAAAACCTTTATTGTGGAATGTGATGCTTCAGGAAATGGAATTGGTGCTGTTCTAATGCAAGATGAAAGACCCATTGCTTTTGAAAGTCGTCCAATCAAGGGAAAGTTTTTAAGCAAAGCTATTTATGAGAAGGAAATGTTGGCAATACTCCATGCACTTAAGAAATGGCGACCCTACCTAATGGGAAGACACTTCAAGGTAAAAACGGATCATGATAGCCTTAAATACTTTTTAGAACAAAGATTATCCTCTGAAGAGCAACAAAAGTGGGTCACAAAGATGTTGGGTTATGACTTTGAAATCATCTACAAAAAAGGGAAGCAAAATGTGGTGGCAGATGCACTCTCAAGAAAGGATGAGGATGTGGAAGCATTGTTGTGTGCCATTTCTATTATCCAACCAGATTGGATAAATGAAGCAAGGGAGGAATGGAAGAATGACGAAGAAGTGTGGGCACTTATTTGAAAGCTACAACAAGATTCCAGTACTTTTGATACATTTAGCTGGCAAAATGATTCGTTATGGTACAAAGATCGCTTATACCTCTGTAAGAATTCCCAGCTAAAACAAAAGATTCTTATGGAATTGCACACTTCTCCCTTAGGAGGGCACTCAGGATTTTTAAAAACTTACCACATGGTTAAGAAGGAATTTTTTTGGGATGGCCTTAAATCAGATATTCAAAAGTTTGTGGCGGAATGTTTGGTTTGCCAACAAAATAAAGTTGAAACAATTAAGACACCAGGTCTATTACAACCTTTATCCATTCCAAGCCAATGTTGGGAGGAGGTTTCAATGGATTTTATCACAGGTTTACCCAAGTCTGAGGGAAAGAGTGTCATCATGGTGGTAGTTGACAGAATTACCAAGTATGCACACTTTTGTGCATTATCACATCCATTTAAAGCCAGTACAGTTTCTACTGCATTTATGGAAACAGTACAAAAGCTACATGGAAACCCAAAGATTATTGTAAGTGACAGAGATCCCATTTTCACTGGAAATTTTTGGATAGAATTATTTTCTTGTCTTGGTACTCAGTTAGCTCATAGCTCATCTTATCATCCTCAATCTGATGGGAAAACTGAGATAGTAAACAAATGTTTGGAAGGATATCTTCGTTGCTTTGTATCTGATAAACAGACACAATGGGTCAAATGGTTGCCTCTGGCTGAATGGTGGTATAACACTTCCTTCCATACAGCAACAAAAATGACCCCATTTATGGCACTTTATGGGTATCAAACACCATCCATCACATCATATTTAAGAGAAAATTCTAAGGTTCACGCAGTGGAACATCACATCGAACATCAACAACAAGTCCTCCAACTCTTAAAGGATAACCTCGTGTTGGCACAAAATAGAATGAAACAACAGGAAGATCAACATCGCAGTGAAAGAAGTTTTGATGTAGGTGATTGGGTATTCCTACGGCTACAACCATATAAGCAAATGTCCCTAAAGCAAGCTAAGAAGGATAATAAACTATCACCAAAGTATTATGGTCCATACAAGGTGTTGCAAAAGATTGGTACTATGGCATACAAATTGGAGCTTCCTGCAGCTTCTCGATTGTACCCAATTTTCCATGTTTCATGTTTAAAGAAGGTTATTGGTGACAAGCTCCCAATTCAAACAATATTGCCAGAACTTGACGAGGAAGGAAAAATTATATTGGAACTGGAAGCAGTCATAGAAACAAGAACTTGACAGCTACGAAATCGATCAATTTCAGAGTATCTTATCAAGTGAAAGAACTTATCCGCTGAAGATTCCACATGGGAGGATGAGAATTTTATGCAGAAGTATCCAGAATTACTCAAGCGTTGAGGACAACACTTTTTTGAAGGAGAGGAGCATGTTCGGTCCCTATAATACTAGTGATTACCCCATTACTATTATAGATATAGCCCTTATTTATATTGTTGTGCCCCTATTACCCCCTTATTGTTATTTCTGTGCCCCATAGAATCCCTCTATTGTTATTTTTGTGGCTTTATATTATTATTGTTAGGTCGGCTGGATTATATTGTGACTCCTTAGACTCCTATATATAGAAAGGAGGTTTTGTCATTTGGATCATCAAAGAATTGTTCATTTATGTAATGTAAAGGAGGTTTCCCCCTCGAAGAGGCTGAATTCTAAGGCGTTGATCTATCTTTTCTATCTTTTCTTGAGCTGGTTTCATAAACCTGCATATATATATGCTTCCTCTGCATACAACCTGTGTACATATACTAGACGTTTAACTAACTAAATCACTATAACTCTGAACCAACCACTAAATCAAGTATTGAACCAATCACAGATCATTGAACCATACCCAGTCACACTTCTGCAGCATTATAACTGATCAATATACCAATCCACAACCAAACATATCAAGACTTCATTGACAGACAACAACAAATAATACAAACTTCATAAATTTAATCGGCATCCAAACATATGTAAACAACCCAGATCAAGCAACAATCTAAAGGCAAATTATCTCAAAATATATACGTGACTACTATGAATCATATATGTGTATGTATGCGACTATATAGAAGCAAACTTGCATACAGGTCTTAAATTACTGAATCAACTTCTTCGCTACAAATCATAACCCATGACAAAACCATATATTTGTACACATACTTTCAATTTTCACATATTACTACATAATCAAATCATACCATTACTATAACCATAGATCTAGCATTGTTATCTATACAGACATAAATATATTAAGCAAGTATATCCATTAGTCTTCACTGCACCTTCAGATCTATCAGATATGAGCCATCTCCTTGCTCATTGGTGCACACCTGTTCGAGATCAATTCACACATAAGCAAACCATTCACTTGCACACCTAACTCCTTGATATCCATTTCCTTATATAGCTTTTTTCTTTTCCAATACCTCAAGTAAATCCCTTGGTAATGTTTTTAGTATTTGTTGACAGGATCAAATATACATTGATGACACAATATTATGGGAAATTACCATGGCTATGGCCTCTGGTATCCATTTTTCCATGGTTCATATTATGTATGTGACTTTTGTTCACAAAACTTGTTTATGTACTCGACTCTTCTTCACAAGGGTCGTGTATCTGTAACTGAACTGCCATTTCTTTTCAATATCTTCTATATTTCCTATACCATAATACCTATTATCTGCCTTGGATCCAGTGGCACTACTTCAGGAAAAATTTGGGCCAAAGCGTGCAGGAGTACACCATGGAGTTCAGAAAGTTAGGTATCTCTCCAAAGAACCCAAATGTACTCCTTAAGTATTTTGGGGGTTTGCACCACCATCGACGTGAGCAAGTGATGGTGTTCAAACCCAAATCAGTGGACAAGTCTTGTGTACATGCACAACACTTGGAGAAAGAATAAAGAGAGTGGAATCAAGTGGATCAAAGCAAAAGGAGAAATGTGATGCTTCTAAAGAGGGAAAGAAGAAGAAAAAAGGGGGAAAGGATAAAAATATGGCAGCCATAGTACACCAGTGCAAAGATCCTAGCAACCACTAAAAATAATGCAACATTGATGGCCATACAGAGGAGAAGTGATGGAAATTGCATCCAGAGCTAAACTTGAGGAACAAGAAGAAAGATAATAAGAAGAAGAATCTCATGGTCATTTATTCGAGCAACCAATTTGAAAGCAGCTCAAATGTGGATGAGAAGATCATTTTTATGTCAGTGCAGAAGGAGGTGAATCTGAGTAACCTTCAACAACATGAAGAGAAATAAATTACCAAACTCTTCCATATAAAGTTACAGGTCAAGAAGACAAATATTAATGCTTTGTTTTACTCAAGATCGCAGGAAAATCTCATTGCAATAGAGTTGGTCAAGAAGTTTCAAATAGAAGTTCGTAATCATCCAAACTATTGAGAAATCAATGTTAGTAGAATTAGGTTACATTTCTCTTTCTTGATAATTAATTGTGAATTATGTTGGCTTCTTTTTACTTATTTGTTATATTATCTATCATCAATCAATTACCAAATTATGTGTGCATGAAGATCACAAAGACGCAAGACACAAGATGTAGCCACTCTGCCTAGGAAAAACCCCTATCTAAGGGAAAATCCAGCCAAAAATATCTTCCTTCAGTAGTGTTTCCCAAGACTCTTCAACCTAGACACAGACCCCCTCCACACCAAGTCATCATTTCCTTCTTTGATCCAATCTTCGACCTAGCAGTAGCAACACTTTGACCCCAGTAACTTTGACTTGGCATCTTCAAGTAGCAACAGCAACACTTTGACCCCAGTAACTTTGACTTGGAATCTTCAGGCAGCAGCATCAGCTTTGACTTTGACAAAGAGACTTTTATCTCCTAAAGTAGCCACATGTGAGAGAGAGAGAGACATCCAAAAACTTTTATTTTGGCCTTCCCTTCCTTCTTGACCAAACTCGCACTCCTTTTAGCCTCCTTCTTCAACTTCGCACTTTTCCTTACTCTTTCTTGGATATCGAACTTATGAGAGGGAGTGTATCCAAATGAATTTGATCTACTTCAATATATAGGCTTTTGGTGAGGTTGAATTTCCCAGTTGATGTCGACTTGATCTCCTTGAGGCCGACTTGGTGTGGAGGTTACACAATTCATCTTTGACTCAACAATAATTATTTTTACATCGTTTGAAATCCCAAGAAGGGTCTCATAAAATATACATTGACTCTAATGACTCATTATCAATTCTAGGATTCTACAATGGGGACTTTGACTAATAAAATAATAACCCAAACATGAAACCCATTCTTTAATAAGTCATTGTAACAATAATAAAAATTCTTTTGATAAATACATTTATGAAGACTAAACCTAGTTACATTTTTCAACATGAACCCATATCCACTGGGATGCATAAATAAGGATGCAAATCTGAAGGTAACAAAATAGTGAAAATTTTGATTTGCTATCAGTGTTGATTTTATTGATGAAGTAGATCTAGATGTGGTTCCCCTTGATGTATGTGGCGTTGGGTTTGGGATTCCATACATGTACATATGAGATGCAATATTCATGAGGAGAGCCAACCAGTATCGTCTCATAAAGGATGGAAAATCATTCATCATCAATGTGCACAAAGGCAAGTTGAAAATTTCACTAGTAAGTGTCAACCAAGTCAAGAAATTGATCAGTTCCAACAAGAAGTATGTTTTATTGTTTTTAAGAGAAATTTAGTATGTAGAGGAGTTAATAAGAAGCAAGGCATCCCTGGAGGGGTGTGCTAAGAAATAGAAACAACAATTGGAGGAGTTGTTATAGGCATACATGGATGTATTTTGAGAGCCTAAAGGATTACCACCTAAGAGAGAAGTGGAGCACAAGAGCTAGCTATTGTCGGACTCCCCATTGCCAAATATTGGGTTGTACAGGTAGTGTATTATAGAAGTGAGGTGAAGAAATAGTTGCAACAACCACATGAACAGGGTGTCATTCGACCGAGCACATCACCATGTGTGTCACCCATCATCAGTGTGCCAAAGAAGGATGGGACTTGGCAGATGTGTGTAGATTACAAGGCATTAAAAAAAATCACACTCAAGAACAGATACCCCTGCCCAAGATAGATGATCTGTTGGATCAGTTGCAGTAAGGAAAAAACTTCACCAAGCTAAACTTGAAGTCTTGGTATCACCAAGTTTGAGTCAAAGAAGAAGATACTTAGAAGACCACCTTCAAAACCAGGAAAGGTTTGTATGAGTGATTAGTCATGTCATTTGTCCCATGTAATGCACCAACTATGTTTATGAGATTAATGAATGATGTATTGCGCCCCTTTATAGATTCATTTATTATTGTCTATTTGGATGATATACTGGTATATAGTACTACTTGGGAGGAGCACATTTCACATTTAACATAGGTGTTGGAAACTATGAAGAAGGACCAATTGCTAACAAATCTCAAGAAGTGTGAGTTTGTGTAGTAGTCTTTGGTGTATCTAGGGTATGTGATCGGTGGAGGAGAGCTAAAGATAGACCCTTCCAAGATGGAGGCCATCATGGAATGGTCAATTCCTACTAATGCTTTTGAGGTTAGGAGTTTCATTGGGGCAGCAGAGCACCTGAGAAAATTCATAGCCTCATTTTCAGCAGTAGCAACACTGCTCCACACCATAACAATAAGTGGCGAGAGTTTCTAGCGCAGAAAAGGTCATCAAAAGGATTTTGAGGAGCTAAAGAAGAAGATCAGTCAAACACCAGTTCTAGCATTACCAAACTTGCAGTGGCCATTTGGAGTGGAGACAGAGATGAGAGGGTATGTTATGGGAGTTGTGTTTATGCAATGAGGGAGAAGTATTTCATGGGGAAGTTCTTAACTACCCTACCTACGACAAGGAGTTGTATGCCATGGTGCAATCTGTGAAGAATTGGAATCATTATCTGATAGGAAAGGAGATAGTAATCCACACATATCACCAGTCATTATAGTACTTGCAAATCCAAAGTAATCTACATTAAACCTTACATTACAAGTGGATGGGGTTTTTACAGCAGTTTCATTTGGTGATCAACTATAAGATGGGCAACACAAATGAATTGGACAACATGCTTTCAAGGCCACCCACATAAAATATCACAACTTTGAGGACTCTTATGCACATGGATCCATTCACCCATAATGCATACAAAGAGGCATATTCAAAGGATGAGGACTTCAAGGAGGTGTACCAGTAGTTGCATAGTTAGATTCATGTGCATAATGGTGACAGCACCATTGACTACCTTGTGGAAAATAGTGTAACTAGGTTCGGTCTTCATTATGTCAAGTTTTTGCATTAAAGTATTTTTGTATTAAAAGAATTATTTTTTGCTCTAATTAAGAGCTCAAGACAATTCATGTAAAAATGAAGACAGTCATGTATTATTTATGTAAATGAAATGAATTTAAATCCTTCTAGATCATCAAAGAAATAATCAAATGTGTACCCACGGATTTACTCAAGAAAACCACTCAAAGGAAGACTATGGAAGCCTTCTAGATTTACGTCGTCCAAACTAATTAATCAAAGGGAAATGTCGGCCTAATCTAGGCTCATGTCGGCTCAATGGATGAGAGGGAAATCCTATATATAGGCTACATGTGGCTCCTCCTGAAAGGAACTTCATTCCATCTCTCTCACGAAGAAGAGTAGCAGCATTAACGTCGAAGACAGGAAGGGTAGCCACAGCAAGTGAGGAAGTTTGTCCCCTCATGCGAAGTCAACAATGAGCCCGCTCCTCCTCATGACATTCATATCTAGGTTAGAGTCTTACATTACTTAACCGTATGGTTGGTTTGAAGGGTTGTTATAGGCAAAAATACAAGAAGGAGATTGTTGTTGCAAGGTGCAAGGGTATCATAGGGCTAGGAGAGCCCTAAATCCATTTTCGCATATACATTCATTCTGAAATCAAAGGCTTCTACCCTCACTATGTTGGACATTCAATGTTGTTACCCTTTTGAAGTCTTGTAGACAAGCCCTAATCATCACTCTAGAAACGTATGAGGAATCTAAATGTAATGCGAGAATAGATAGAGGCTCGGAGAGCCTGTTTGAATTGTTTGGTGCAGACTGTCATGCTCATTCATTGCAGAATTGTATAGTATGATTGGGTACACATTTTGAGGCATTGTCATTTGTTGTTGAAGGAATTTCTAGTCAATGTTTGGGTCATGTAACTTCTAAATAAAGATTCTATAAGAAATAGTTCAAGTGGTTTTTCCTCTCAGATTTTAGGGAGGTTTTTTCCCTAGCATGGTGCCAATATCTTATGTACTTATGCATGATTGATTTATGTGTTTTGATAGCTGGTTGATGATAACACTACATGTTAATAATATCAATAAAATCTGAAGAAAATAATAGATCAAGTAGTTATCATAATAAAGAGAAATAGAACAATTGCATTGCCCTTAATTTCTCAACATCATATCAGAGTGAGGTTCAACAAAGGGCATAAAGTATATCAACTCCCTCATGCAGAAATTGGCAAGTACTAGGTTATGTTTGACAAAATTCATCAGCCAAAAGATCAAGCAAGTATGAGTCAGCGTAAAAGGGGCAGAAGAGAACTCGCAATTTTATCTCTGAATTTGTTTGAGTGATTAAAGGAGCAGAAGATTTGCATTAAGGTGGAAAGATCTAGGGTTCAACTGCTTCCTCGAATGGGTATAAGGAGCAGAAGAACCTGGGCTGATCTCATCTCAACATACGTATGAATAGAAGGTGTATATCTCAGATGGATGGTGCAGTCATGGATAGATCTCGGATGCATGGATTGTCTTTGATGAGGACGCAGCATTGACATAGGTTCTGAACTAGATCTTACTCTCGACATACATGTAGGTATAGTCAAGATGGATCTTTGAATGGATGGATAGTCTCGGCATAGAGATGTCTCTACTCTTTCAAACGTATGGTCTTGGCATATTGAAGAACCACAGTCACAACAGTGACATAGAAGACAAGAATCATGACGGCGAAGGAGAGCAGCAGTCTCGGTATAATGAGAAGGATCAAACATAATGATCTCAAAATGATTGTGACAAGCAGAAGACTCGAATCTATCACCTTAATTGATTTACATTGCAATGAACAGTAGTGATAAAGGTTTCAAAGAGTATAGTCAAGATGGAATGGATATAGCAGCAGATCTAGGATGGATGAAGGAGAGAGGAGTACAAATCAGGACACAGTAGTAGAATGAAGTATGGATTAATAATCTTAGTGTATCTATATTCTACTCAAACCTCAGCGCAGTGATATACTTGGCTACTATTTTGATGAGATCAAAAACACAGTCTCAGTAATAAGTATAAATACAGTGATGTGAAATTTCGGTGATAACAGTGACTGTTGAAATCTCAACATACCGATGAATGAAGACATATAGTCTCAGTGGATATCACAGTATTCGGATTTGCCTCCTAGTAATATCGATATATATCTTAGTACGACACTGCTATATTCTTGGAATATTTAAGAAGATTCAAGTGATATCTCAATAATGGTCTTGGTATAATGAGAAGCAGTGAAAAGAATTATTGTCTCAACATAATAAGAAAAGGGTGACAAGGATCATCATAGTTTTAAAATACACTCTCGACATGATCATAATCAATGTGATGATGAGTTCAGCTAGAGTACAGTAATGTAGGTATGATGAATTAGTCATCATGGTGATTGTCACAGTGAAGATCTCAACAAGCGTCGTTGAGATAATGAATAAGCAGCAATGATGATCTTAATGAAGGATCAACAAAGATGATTGCAGTCATGGTGCAACAGTGACCTAATTGAAATGCTAGCAGATGTACTCTCTGAAATGCAATAAATAAGGTCATCTTAATGAGATATCAATTGGGGGATCTAAGTAAGATGATAAGAAGACAATCATTTATTTCTCTTTATAAGCAAGATGTCATGTGTCCTTGGGACAAGGAATCTTCCTCATCTAAAAACCTATGGTACCTGTGCAAAATGGAAAAAGGATAAATTGTGGACAAAAGTTTTGAAGACTAAAAGACTAAAGCATGAGAAGGGAAGTTTGGTCCTCAAACAAGACAGTTTAGTATAGCTAAGATTCAGTGCTATGGGAAGATTATGGAGAAGAGTTCATATCATCTAAAGGATAGAGGAAGCTAAAGGAAAGAGGGAGTAATAGATCTCCAGTATGAGTGAGATGGTATCCCTCTCAAAAGGATCTTATCAGAAGTCCTTGCAGATATGATCATAGTAAGAAGATGCATCGTGGCATCATATGGGAATCATGAAGGACATAGCTCTTGGGAATCTCATTGTACTTTAAAGGAAAGGAAGAAGTCATCCAGGACAAAGGAAGCATTTTCTAGATGGGGATATACAAGATCTTGAAGATTCTCTAATGGAAACCTCAGTGGAGGATCCCCTACTCAGGAAAGGCAACAAGTGTTTCATCAGGAAATCCAACTTTTGGAATTCATGAGATGATGGTCCGATGGCATGAGAACCAAAGAAGTTCAAGGGATTGAAGATCTTTTCAATCAAGAAAGTTGCTTAAAGAAGCTTGAAGGAATAATGAGGTATGAATGCTTGTATTGTTGCAAATATTGAGAGGGGGGTGAATCAGCATTCCTTAGCAATTAGCATTCCCGTAGGCGACTTCATGCACCAGCCTAGCACCTCCCTACCACCCTATAATTACTATAATGAGACAAGAGTGTGAATTCTGGTACCAGGGACAACAATCCATGATACAATATGATTTACAATGATTTTGACTGTGTTAGCCTCCTATTGCAATAGGTTTCATATTTCATGATTGATTGTTTTTACATGCCAAATATGTCATCTGTTCATGCTGCAAGGTTCCATATTTCCAAGAAGTTCCATTTTGAAGCATCATACCATTTTTGAAGAGTTTTACAGTTAAGGGAAAACCAAACAGCTTAATCTTGTCTTCCCTAGGTTTAAATTGCTTGTTTTAGAAGATAGAGAATGAATATCTGTCCAAACAGTTCAAGCTTGGCAAATCAGTAGCTAGGTAGAGAAATTAAGGAGCCCAACTGCTTAATCTGGGCCCTTGGAAGAGATAAGGGTACATTTAGATAGGAGGATAGCAAGAAGAAAAGCATGAAAAGTTGGGTTTGCTAGTTCAAGTGCACCAAAACCAAAAAGAAGAAAAAATGCTAGGTAAGCAGGCTGGGTAAGTAGTTTTGTGGTTGCAGAATCAAGCTATGTGATCCATTTCATGTTTTCAAGTGTTATATCTATTCATATCACAATTAGGAGGAAGTTTTTCATTTGGAGGAGCTCAAGCAAGGCATGTCTAACTCCCCCTTCTTCTTATTCCCCAAATCATTCACAAACCTCCCCAAAGAGGTCAAGATCTGCTTGATATCTCTTAAGTTTCATCATTTGTCATATCATTGGCCTAAGTAAAGGATTGCTTTGTTTAGGAGTACTCTTATTCACTCTATAAGTCATTTTTCCCTTTTCAAGTAGCCTAAGATCTCTAAACTTAGCGCTTTCTTGTCATTTTCATATTAACTCCTAACTCTATTATCTAGCTCCCTAGATCATTTCCTTATCCCCTATTATACAAAAAATTATATAAAAGCTCCAAAAATAATACATATTCCCATCCCCTGGCACTATAGCCCTATAGCATCAGTTTGGGGAAATGCTAAGTTCATTTGGGGCTTGGCATTAGCCTTTCCCCATTCAAACCTGGAATTAATTTAGCATTTGGTTAAATTAATAACCATTCCCTTCCCTCTCCTTACCCATAACCCTTAATGTTTTATCCTGTGCGCTCACATTTTCGGGTTTTGTTTAAATATTTGATTAAACAGTCAAACTCTACCCCCAGCGCATATACCATAACCCACAAACCCAAAGGTTTGAACCCCCTCCATATTAACAAATGATATGATATTCAGCGGGCCCCGTACATTATCGTACCCGCAGCTCACAGTTCCGTCCACCGTCGGATCGAGCCCTCCCCATCCGACGGCTCTCACCGATTTCGGAGCCACCCCGACATCCGATGGTTAGCCTCTGATAGGCTAGCGGTTTCCCCACCGTACAAAAGACGCATGTCTCCATGCGATTGCATCGGAGCCCCTCTGACACTTACCGCTCTTGTACAAAAGGCGGTCCGATAAAACCACAAACCGCCTTCTGTCTCTCCGCCCCTGACGTCAGTGCCACGTCGTCGCTCACATCACCTCCGCGTCGGCCCGCCACTGCTACGTGTCACTGCCACCTCATCTGCCTCCGTCCCTACCCCGCCACCGTATCTTGTGCCACGTCACCCTGCCATGTCACCCTACCGTACCCGAGACCCGCCAATGACGTCATGCTGATGTCATCACAGAAAAGGCGCAAAGGGCGAGAATCGCGTCAAAGGATGCCTGAAAAGAGAAATAGAGGCAGTTTTCGATGTGCGATTAGTGCTTAGCGCTAATCGCGCATCGCTAAGAAAAATTACTCAAAATGGAGAGCTTCCTATTGCTCGGCTGCCTGCAAAACCCAAAAATTCGCAAGAGGCAACGCTGGAAACAGAGAACTAAAGAAAAAACAGTAGGCAGAGGGAGTCAAGATATGACTACAGCAATTTTATAAGAAGGTCAAGTATGCATACCGAGAGCAGGATAAACAAAGCAGTGACTCAGAGAAGCACCAGGGCAGCAGGCCCAAAAAACGTAAATTAAAAGCCAGCCTCAGCCCAGCACAGTTATCAGGTTGCATTCCTCTGCCTTCATTTGGCAGGATTTCTTCATGTATGTTCATATTCAATCGGCTAGCACCGATAGCATTCTAGAGGCCACGAAAAGCATTTGCAACAGTTATTTTTTCCTTGAAAGGGCAGAAAAAGGTGATTTGACAGTTTCAAGCATATCAAGGGAGAGAAAGTGGCCCGATTCAAGTGTTAAAGAGTATCAGAGGAAAGATAAAGCCCAGATTCAATTAAAGAGTATCAGTGAAGCGGAAAAAAGTATCAGATCGGCAATATCAAATCAGGTGAACATTAAATGCCTCCATCCAAGTCAAAGAAGCAGTAAAGGCCATTCAAAGCTCATCAGATCGAGATTAGTGCACATTAAAGCCACCTAAAAGCAGCAGAACCGCCTAAGAGGTGCAGATAAGAGATTAAAGGCACAGTTATTGCAGAAACACTGCACCGAGCCACCAAGGACACCATATTAACTCATTTTGATGCAGCTGCCTCCAGCGCAGCTCAAATAGATATCTTCTTGCATTAATTTCAGGACAAGATTAGATTAAAGAACTCATTTCCCTCATATCTGTTTAAGATCTGCTGTAATAGATATTTTTGGATATTTTCTCTATATAAACCACCCTGATTCATTGTTTAAAGGGTTGGTTGGTTGATAATCCTCATTCTAGACTTGCGTTGTATACTTTGAGAGCTCTATAATCAAAGATTGTTGGAATGCTTTGGATGAAGAACTGACTGTTGTGTTATTTAATGGCCAAAGAGTGACTGTGGAATTCTTGTGCTACTACATGGCTCAATAAGTGTTTTCTTACCTCTGTTTACAGTTTATATATGTTTACGCCACCATTGTGTTACCATCTAAATAGCAAGAAAGAAGAATAGCTTAGGCTTTGCTTGACTACACTCTATGCTCAGTTCTTGTTATTTCTATATGTTTTCTTCAGAAATAGTTATGAATATGCATACTTAAATGATCATGTTTACCCTGTTTCTTTCACATATGACTGTTATTTAGGAATTCTTGACTGCTCCTAGACATACTTTCATTCACCTTCCCTCTCTGTTAGCTAATGAAAGATTCTTAGTTTCCTTTCATCTATGACCTTCATTCCATCTTTATTCCAGCCTAATATTGTTCTATGTGTAGCTATCCTGCTCTGTATTCCTCTTGTGACCAAGAAAACGCAACAGCAAGCCCTAATCCATGACTCCATGCCCAATGGTTTGAACTTCTCACTCTATGCATCCCAACTCTGCTTGAAAACATCATCCTTCCCACCAAATTCAAAACAAAACCCATGTACACCATAACTAGCCTAAAATCAACCCAAAAAAAAGCTAAATCATAAAGAGAGAGCCCTCTCTGGTTGCAGGTAGGCTAAGACCTGCAGCCCAAAGATTGGTTTGTGGTTACCTCGGCCGTATCACTTAAGGAGCCAAGGGACAACCTGAGTGATAACATCATTGGCGACTCCACTGGGGACATATTCAGAAAATTCCAAAAAACAAGTTAGAAGCTGGCTCCCAAGAAGAAAACACGTAATACTAGGTCAAATCCAGACCCAAATCCACCAGCTGTTTTTGAAAATCCCAATTTAATCTCTAGAAACCTTAGCAAAAAAAAACAAGAAGAGTTTGTGTATTCTAGTCCTGAAACATTTCAGCCAAGCTGTTTTCCAACCCCTGTTAAAGTTTTGTTTCGTTCAAACCCTACTTCCCCTTGTTCGTCATCCACCTCTCCAAGCACCTTTTCCACACCTCCATTCACTGCGCATACTACCACTACCACCACTGTTATTACAGTTGTTCCAGTCGTTCCACTTATCCCTGTAAATATGGCTAACAGATATGCACCTTTACAGTTACCTGCAAATCCAGGGGCTATGCCTCAGGATTATCAAACCAAAATCACATATTTTGATGGTACTGGTTCTAGCACAGCCCTACAACATACCAAGAAAATGCAGGACTATTTTGAGAGTTATGAAATAGATGATGATAGTGTAAGACTGAAGATTTTTGTCCAAAGTTTAACAGGAAATGTAAGGCCCTGGTTTAGAGCTCTTCCTACAAATTCCATAGCTGACCCAGAGGCCCTTTACCAAACATTTCTTAACATATGGGAGAAGAAGAAGGACCCTCTGCACATATTATCCGAGTATGACACTATCAAAAGAGGCCCTCAAGAAGCTGTCTTAGACTATTGTGCCAGGTTTAACAATGTTTACAATGCTATTCCACAAAACCTTAGACCTCCACCTGATCTTGCTTTATACAAATTCCCTGATGGATTTGATTCATACATGGCTTATCAGTTAAGGGAAAGAGCCCCTCAAACCTTAGCAAACATGCAGAATGTAGCTGTTAGTGTGGAGGAAAATCTGATTGCCAAGCGAAATAGAGCAAGAGCTGAGAGAAGAACCACTTTTAAAGATGAACCTTCAACCTTTGAGCAAAAATTGGACACAATCATCAAAGGTATGGACAGCTTTGAAGATACAATGGGAACTATTGAAAGAAAAGCCTCATGGGAAGGACAGCAAAACAATCCTATCAGAAATCCAAACTTTAGAAAAAATCAGAACCCAAACGTTGGAAGGGCAAGTCCTGACCATGATATAAGACCTCCTTTTCATGAAAACTATGCTGAAGCATCCACATCTAGTGAGCAGATAGAGGACACTCACATAAACTTGATGGGTTTGAAGAGTGAACAACAAGTATTTCTAACCCAAGAAGACCAAGATGACCATGATATAAAGCAATTTCAGACCAAGTCTGGAGAGTCATTTGACTTCAAACAAGGCTATGATTCAGTTGTCTACGAAGTCCATAAACAATACAAATTGAGAACAAGAACCATTGATGTGTCTAATCCCATCAAGCTAAAGGATGCCAAGCAGCCTAAGAAAGTAAAAGACAAGGCCGCTATCACAGAACCTGCTGATAAAACAGACCCAGAATTAAAAGAAGTGACCATAGAGGATGTATCTGACATGCAGCCCTCTAATAACCAGCCTTTTGTATCCTTTCCCTCAAAAGACAATGTAAATAGCACTCCTCAAAGCCTTCCCAAAACAGAACAATCTCAAGAAATCACTGATAACCAAGAGAAGAACACTGAAGATACAATTGAAAAGGGAAAATCTGCCAGTCACAATACTAAAACACAATCAGAAAAACCTTTTGATTTAGAAGTAGAAATTGGTAAATTAAAGGTATCTATTCCTCTCTCTGAGCTTGCCAAACATGATGTGTACAGGCAGCAAATCAAAAGATCACTGCAAATGCCAGAGAACAGGGATGATGTTAATGTCTTAGATGATCAACCTGAATTACTTTTTGGTCCTGAAGTCAATGGCAAATCAGGACATGGAGTTGTTCTACCCTTTTATGTCAGTTTGCACATTCATGATAAAGTGTTGCACAATGCTACGTTTGATTCAGGTGCTTCACACAATCTAATGCCCAAAGCTGTAATGGAGAAGCTAAACCTTGATGTCACTAGACCCTACAAAGACTTATTCTCATTTGATTCTAGTCAGGTCAAGTGTTTAGGCTTAATCAAAGACCTTTGTGTGTCTTTAGTCCAATTTCCCAACAAAACGATCCTAATGGACGTGGTGGTTGCTGACATTCCACCAAAGTATGGCATGCTCTTATCAAGATCTTGGGGAGCAAAACTCCAAGGATTTCTCCAACTAGACCTCTCCTATGCCACTAGTTCAGTCTTTGAGCAACCAAAGAGACTGTATAGAGAAACACTGATGAAGTATGTGGCAAGTAGTGAGGAAAAACACCAAAACTTTCACATTTACTCAATCCATTCTGATATGGATTCCTTTATATTGTTCAATGATGATAGCTGCCCTCCCACTGATGAGAAGACTTTGCCTTTAGAACAAGAAACATGCATCCATCAAGAGTCGGTTGCCCATACTCGTAAAACTGTTAAAACAATTAGTACAACCAGCATACAAGAAGAACCACATGAAGCACAAAACCTAGGTCCGCCCAATCCTAAAATGACTGAAACTCTTAATACTAACCACAAGCAAGAAATCACATGGTATTTAGAGTTTGATGGTTCTGTTAATAAGCTAGGAGCAGGGGCAGGAATATGGATTCACAATACACATAACAGCGATGCAGAGGGTCATGCTTATAGACTAAACTTCAAATGCACCAACAACATGGCAGAGTATGAGGCCCTCCTTTTAGGCCTTAAACTACTCAAAGCTCTAGGAGCTGCAAAAGTGTCCATTCTAGGTGACTCCAATTTGATCATTCAACAGATGAAAGGTAACTTTGTTACTAATGACAATAGGCTAAGAGCTTATAGGTCTGCTACCACAGAAATACTCAATTCCTTCACCGAATCCAAGCTTGCTAAGATTTCTAGAAGCCATAACATGCATGCTCATAGTCTAGCTACTTTTGCTAGCACTTTCAAGCTGCCCTTTGAGCCCAATCACCACTTTATTACTGAGATAAAGCACAGGCCTACTGTCCCTAACAATATCAAAGATTGGCACGTGTTTGAGGATGATGCTCAAATCAACAATTTTTTTACCTTACAGCAAGAATTCTCAAGCTTAAACATTGATGAAGATGCCATGGATGGCCCACAACAGCAAATGAGCCAAAATGAGCAAACTATAACAGCTGAAGCAGCAAATCAAATGCTGCACCCAACCATTTTTTATGAAAAAAACATGCAAGAGCTGAAGCAAATGCATTTAGATGAAATAGCTGAAGCAAAGGCCAAAGTGATTGATTTAAAAGACAATTTTCTACCTGTTGGCCTCACTCCATTAGAAGACATATTTAATTCAAACTATGTCCCCAAAAAGCCAAAGATGCAGCCCTTAAACGTTGCTGTGGAAGACTGTAATATTGGGACAGCAGAGAAGACCAAAATGATTAAACTGTCCAAATCTTTGCCTCCCGATCAAAAACCAAAATATGTTGATTTATTTAAAGAGTTTCAAGATGTATTTGCCTGGAGTTATGAGGACCTTAAGTCTTATGACACCTCTGTTATTCAACATACCATTCCCTTAAAGCCAAATCAAAAGCCCTTCAAACAGAAACTAAGGAGAATCAATCCTGTGCTTCTCCCTTTGATTGAGAAAGAAGTGAAAAGAATGTTTAAGGCTGGTATCATAGCACCCATTAGATTTTCAGAATGGGTATCCAATCTTGTTCCCACAAGGAAGAAAATAGGGAAGATTAGACTATGTGTGGACTTAAGAAATCTGAACCAAGTCTCCCTTAAAGATCACTACCCACTGCCAAAAATGGACCACATTCTACAAAGAGTAGTGGGGTCTTCTAGAATTTCTTTGCTAGATGGCTTTTCAGCTTTTAATCAAATACTTCTTCACCCGGATGACCAAGACAAGACAGCCTTTACAACACCGTGGGGAACCTTTAAATATGTGAAAATGCCTTTTGGACTAAAGAATGCAGGTGCTACCTTTCAAAGGGCCATGGACATTTCATTTTCCAAGGAAATCCATGATTTCCTAGTGGTTTACCTTGATGACCTTACTCCTTTCTCAAAATCTGATCAAGAGCACCTTAAACACCTAAGGCAAGTGTTCCTAACCTGTAGGAAATATGGCATTTCCTTAAATCCTAAGAAATCTCTCTTCGGCCTAGAAGAAGGCAAATTGCTAGGCCATATCATTTCAAAAGATGGAATCAGAATAGATCCGGAAAGAATCCAAGCCATTTTGCAAATCCCTTATCCGAGAAACATCAAAGAATTGCAAGCATTCCTAGGAAAGATCAATTTCCTAAGGAGATTTATCCCAAACTTGGTCGAGCTGATAAGAATGCTAAATAACATGTTAAAGAAGGATTCCAAGGTAAAATGGACTTTAGAGGCCAAGCAATCCTTTGAGGGCATAAAATCTGCCTTAACCCAAGCCCCAGTCCTCACAAGTCCTCAATTTGATAAGGATTTCATCATTTTTTCATTTGCATCTAAACACACCATTGCTGCTGTCCTTTTGCAGAAATATGATCAGGTAAATGAAAAGCCAATTGCATTTTACAGCCGAGCCCTTAGAGATGCACCCTTGAAGTACCAAATCATGGAGAAGCAAGCATATGCCCTTGTTAAAGCAATCAAAGATTTCAGAATTTACATTTTATATTCACATGTGATTGCTTATGTGCAAAATGCTGTTGTAAAAGACATATTAACTCAAGAGGGAATAGAAGGCAAAAGAGGCAAATGGATTGCCAATATCCTTGAGTATGACATTGAGATAAAACCCACCAAGCTGATAAAGGGACAAGGTTTAGCCAAACTGATGTCCGAAACCAATTTTCAAGCCTTAGACATTAATCAACTGGACAATGAACAGGAGCTGGCGACTCCACAGACCAGTGAAGCTTTTTTGCAATCCCCATGGTATGCTGATATATGTTTTATATTGTTAAACTTGTGTGCTCCTCCAGGGTTGTCCAGAACCAAAAAGAGATTTTTAAAGATGAAAGCATCAAAGTTTTGTGTCTTAGATAGTGCCCTATTTTGGAAAAATCATGAAGGAATATTGTTGAATTGTCTAACTATGAATGAAACTGACAGTGTCATGAAAGAATTTCATGCAGGGGACTGTGGAGGGCACTTATATTGGAAGTCCACTACTGATAAGATACTAAGGGCTCGTTTCTATTGGCCCTATTTGTTTGCTGATGTGAGAAAGTTTGTTGTTTCATGCCACAAATGCCAAATCTTTGAAGGCAAAAGAAAGCTTCTGCCCTTGCCCCTTAAGACCATTTCAACCGAGAAGCCTTTTCAACAATGGGGTCTTGACTTCATTGGAGAAATCCATCCATCCTCTTCTGGCCAGTATAAGTGGATTCTAACAGCCACAGATTACTTTACCAAATGGATTGAAGCCATCCCATGTAGGCAAGCCAATGACTCCACCATCATCCAATTCCTTGAAACCAACATTTTGTCCAGATTTGGCTATCCTGAGAATATCATTACAGATAACGCTGCTGCCTTCAAATCCAAGAAAATGATCAATTTTTGCCACAAATTCCACATTACCTTAAGTCACTCCACAGCCTATTACCCTTAAGGCAATGGCTTGGCCGAATCATCCAACAAGAGTCTGATTAACATCATTAAGAAAGTCTTGGAGGAGAACTAGAAGAACTGGCACAAAAAGCTTGTAAATGCCCTATGGGCAGACAGATTGTCAACCAAGAGATCCATTGGGATGAGCCCATATGAGTTAGTCTATGGCATGGAGGCCAAGTTCCCCTCCTCTTTGGGAATCCCTGTGATCAAATTGCTGCAAGAGATTCAGGCAGAGCCAAATGATATCCAAAGAAGAATAAACCAAACCATCCATTTGCAGCAAACAAGAGAGAAAGTGTACGACAGAGCTCAGATTTTACAAGAGAAGCTCAAGAAAATGTTTGACAAAAGAACCAAGGCTGAATATTTCTACATAGGCAACAAAGTCTTAAGATGGGATTCAAGAAGAGAGGACAAAGGAAAGCATGGCAAGTTTGATTTCCTGTGCAAAAGGCCCCTTTATTATTTCTACTGTTCAAGGCAACAACACATATTTTCTGAAGAGTTTGGATGGCAGCATAGCTGAAGAAGGCCCTGTCAATGGCCGAATGCTAAAGCACTATCATGATCCCTTTTGTTGAACACAACACAGCTCTATATACTATCTATACATTAATATTTGTATTTTCAGCACTTTTTCTTATAGCAGACCAATAAGAGGGAACAATGCAGCAAATTTTGAAGGAAATATCAAAGAAAGCTCTATTTTCAGATCTCCGTTTTTTGAAATAATTCCAAAGAAGTGCTCAAGCAGATTTCAATATGTTTACAAGTACCCAAAAGGCAAGAAGCAGAGCTGTAATTTTTCTGCAATTCAGCTCAAAAGGATATTGCATATCAGCTTATAAGAATTCAGTCAAAGGCATTGAGAAGAAGGAGAGTTTCAGTTTACAGCAGAAATTGAAGATCAAGGCATTCTGACCTGCTGTTCTTGGCTTTTCATCTTGAAAAACCATCCCCAAGTGGAGCCACTGTTAGCCTCCTATTGCAATAGGTTTCATATTTCATGATTGACTATCTTTACATGCCAAATATGTCATCTGTTCATGCTGCAAGGTTCCATATTTCCAAGAAGTTCCATTTTGAAGAATCATACCATTTTTGAAGAGTTTTACAGTTAATGGAAAGCCAAACAGCTTAATCTTGGCTTCCCTAGGTTTAAATTGCTTGTTTTAGAAGATAGAGAATGAATATCTTTCCAAACAGTTCAAGCTTGGCAGATCAGTAGCTAGATAGAGAAATTAAGGAGCCCAACTCCTTAATCTGGGCCCTTGGAAGAGATAAGGGTACATTTAGATAGGAGGATAGCAAGAAGAAAAGAATGAAAAGTTGGGTTTGCTAGTTCAAGTGCACCCAAACCAAAAAGAAGAAAAAATGTTAGGTAAGTAGGCTGGGTAAGTAGTTTTGTGGTTGCAGAATCAAGCTATGTGATCCATTTCATGTTTTCAAGTGTTATATCTATTCATATCACAATTAGGAGGAAGTTTTTCATTTGGAGGAGCTCAAGCGAGGCATGTCTAACTCCCCCTTCTTCTTATTCCCCAAATCATTCACTAACCTCCCCAAAGAGGTCAAGATCTACTTGATATCTCTTAAGTTTCATCATTTGTCATATCATTGGCCTAAGTAAAGGTTTGCTTTGCTTAGGAGTACTCTTATTGACTCTATAAGTCATTTTTCCCTTTTAAAGTAGCCTAAGATCTCTAAACTTAGTGCTTTCTTGTCATTTTCATATTAACTCCTAACTCTATTATCTAGCTCCCTAGATCATTTCCTTATCCCCTACTATATAAAAAATTATATAAAAGCTCCAAAAATAATACATATTCCCATCCCCTGGCACTATAGCCCTATAACATCAGTTTGGGGAAATGCTAAGTTCATTTGGGGCTTGGCATTAGCCTTTCCGCGTTCAAACCTGGAATTAATTTAGCATTTGGTTAAATTAATAACCATTCCCTTCCCTCTCCTTACCCATAACCCTTAATGTTTTATCCAGCGCGCTCACATTTTCGGGTTTTGTTTAAATATTTGATTAAACAGTCAAACTCTACCCCGGTGCATATACCATAACCCACAAACCCAAAGGTTTGAACCCCCACCATATTAACAAATGATATGATATTTAGTGGGGCCCGTACATTATCGTACCCACAACTCACAGTTTCGTCCACCATCGGATTGGGCCCTCCCCATCCGACGGCTCTCACCGATTTCGGAGCCGCCCCGACGTCTGATGGTTAGCCTCCGATAGGCTAGCGGTTTCCCCACCGTACAAAAGACGCGTGTCTCCACGTGATTGCATCGGAGCCCCTCTGACACTTACCGCTCTCGTACAAAAGGCGGTCCGATAAAACCACAAACCGCCTTCTGTCTCTCCGCCCCTGACGTCAGTGCCATGTCGCCGCTCACGTCACCTCCGCGTCGGCCCGCCACTGCTACATGTCACTGCCACCGCATCTGCCTCCGTCCCTACCCTACCACCGTATCCTATGCCACGTCACCCTACCGTACCCGGGACCCACCAATGACATCATGCTGACGTCATCACAGAAAAGGCGCAAAGGGCGAGAATCGCGTCAAAGGATGCCTGAAACGAGAAACAGAGGCAATTTTCGATGCGCGATTAGCACTTCGCTAAGAAAAATTACTGAAAATGGAGAGCTTCCTATTGCTCGACTGCCTGCAAAACCCAAAAATTTGCAAGAGGCAACGCTGGAAACAGAGAACTAAAGAAAAACAGCAGGCATAGGGAGTCAGGATATGACTACAACAATTTTATAAGAAGGTCAAGTATGCATACCGAGAGCAGGATAAACAAAGCAGTGACTCAGCGAAGCACCAGGGTAGCAGGCCCAAAAAACGCAAATTAAAAGCCAGCCTCAACCCAGCACAGTTATCAGGTTGCATTCCTCCGCCTTCATTTGACAAGATTTCTTCATGTATGTTCATATTCAATCGGCCAGCGTCGATAGCATTCTAGAGGCCACGAAAATCATTTGCAACAGTTATTTTTGCCTTGAAAGGGCAGAAAAAGGTGATTTGACAGTTTCAAGCATATCAAGGGAGAGAAAGTGGCCTGATTCAAGTGTTAAAGAGTATCAGAGGAAAGATAAAGCCTGGATTCAATTAAAGAGTATCAGTGAAGCGGAAAAAAGTATCAGATCGGCAATATCAAAGTAGGTGAACATTAAAGGCCTCCATCCAAGTCAAAGAAGCAGTAAAAGCCATTCAAAGCTCATCAGATCGAGATTAGTGCACATTAAAGCCACCTAAAAGCAGCAGAACCACCTAAGAGGTGCAGATAAGAGATTAAAGGCACAGTTATTGCAGAAACACTGCATCGAGCCACCAAGGACACCATATTAACTCATTTTGATGCAGCTGCCTCCAGCGCAGCTCAAATAGATATCTTCTTGCATTAATTTCAAGACAAGATTAGATTAAAGAACTCATTTCCCTCATATCTGTTTAAGATCTGCTGTAATAGATATTTTTGGATATTTTCTCTATATAAACCACCCTGATTCATTGTTTAAAGGGTTGGTTGGTTGATAATCCACATTCTAGACTTGCGTTGTATACTTTGAGAGCTCTATAATCAAATATTGTTGGAATGCTTTGGATGAAGAACTGACTGTTGTGTTATTTAATGGCCAAAGAGTGACTGTGGAATTCCTGTGCTACTACATGGCTCAATAAGTGTTTTCTTACCTCTGTTTACAGTTTATATATGTTTATGCCACCATTGTGTTACCATCTAAATAGCAAGAAAGAAGAATAGCTTAGGCTTTGCTTGACTACACTCTATGCTCAGTTCTTGTTATTTCTATATGTTTTCTTCAAAAATAGTTATGAATATGCATACTTAAATGATCATGTTTACCCTGTTTCTTTCACATATGACTGTTATTTAGGAATTCTTGACTGCTCCTAGACAAACTTCCATTCACCTTCCCTCTCTGTTAGCTAATGAAAGATTCTTAGTTGCCTTTCATCTCTGACCTTCATTCCATCTTTATTCCAGCCTGATTGTTATGAAACCAACTCAAGAAAAGATAGAAAAGATAGATCAACACCTTAGAATTCAGCCTCTTCGAGGGGGCAACCTCCTTTACATTACATAAATGAACAATTCTTCGATGATACAAATGAAAAGACCTCCTTTCTATATATAGGAGTCCAAGGGGTTATAACATAATCAGAGCCGACATAACAATAATAATGTAAGGGCACAATAATAACAATAGTGGGCTTCTATGGGGCACAATAGTAACAATATGGGCACTACATGGGTACATCAATATAATAAGTGGGTTGTACTAATAACAATAAGGGGTTACACTAGTAGTATAGGGGCCTAACATGCCCCTCTCCTTCAAAAAGCATTGTCCTCAACGTTTGAGTAGTTCTTGATGCTTTTGTATAAAATTCTTGTCCTCCCATGTGGAATCTTCAGCAAGTTCTTCCACTTGATGAGATACTCTGAAATTGATCGATTTCGTAGCTGTCAGGTTCTTGTTTCTGTGACTGCTCCAGGTTCCAATATGATTTTTCCTTCCTCTTCAATTTCCAGCAATATTGTTTGAATTGAGATCTTTTGGAACTTTTGAATAAGTGGCCATACTTCTTTGTCATTCTTCCATTCATCCCTTGCTTCATTTATCCAATCTGGTTGGATAATAGAAATAGCACAAAACCATGCTTTCACATCCTCATCCTTGAAGAGTCTTCCCATTCGGTAAGGTCGCCATTTTTTAAGTGCATGTAGTATTGCCAACATTTCCTTCTCATAAATAGCTTGCTTGAGATGTAGCAGTAAAAATACCCAATCACCTACATCAAAACATTTTTCACTACGATGTTGATCTACTTGTTGTTTCGTTTGATTTTGCACCGAAGTGGTGTTATCCTTTAAAATTTGGAGAACTTGTTGTTGATGCTCAATGTGATCTTTCACTGCTTGAACCTTTTTCTTCTTGATATTTCCTTCTATCTCTGGAGTTTGAGGAGTGGTAATTTCTTCCAATCCTTTACAAGATATGGTCAGATTCATTTCTTGATGCTCGATGTGATCTTTCACTTCTTGAACATTTTTCTTCTTGATATGTCCTTCTATCTTGATAGTTTGAGGAGTGGTAATTTCGACCAATGAATTACAAGATATGGTTGGATTCATTTCTTCTTTATCGATGTGATCTTTCACTTCTTTCACCTTTTTCTTCTTGATATGTCCTTCTATCTTGAGAGTTTGAGGAGTGGTAATTCTTGCCAATGCTTTACAAGATATGGTCTGATTCATTTCTTCTTTCTCTGGGGTGGGGTCCTGGCGTATATCTTCTTCTTTTGACCTTTCTTGCTCCTTTTCTTCTTCCTCTTCACAATCTATGTAGAATAATTTCTTCTCAGCACACTTAATTCCTTTAGTGTATTTGCTATCACAACTGTAACAAAGCCCTTTTTCTCTTTTTTCTTCCAATTGTTGTGGTGTAACCTTTGTAGGTTGTGGAAGGCTAGGAGAAACAACACTTCCATCTTTATAGTTGTGAGGGGTATGCTTCCTAGTTTCCATAATTTTTCTTTCCAATATGTCACAAAGCCCTTTTACTCTTTCCAATTGTTGTGGTGTTGCTCTAAAGAAGGTGTTGCTCTTTGTATCCTCATAATGTGCTATCATTTCCTCCGTGAAAATTGACCACGTAACAAGTTGTTTACGAGAACAAAGCCCTTCATACCATAAAAATTGATCTAGTTCTAAATATGAAGATGCCATATGTACCTTTTGTAACAGTTGTACACCATGTAGATCAAAATATTGCTCCATCTGAAGTATCCAATTTACCGGATCCTTGCCATCAAACTTCCTCATCTTGCTTTTTCTTGATTTTAGGATCTCAACCTTGAAACGACTATAACTCTATACTTTCAGATATTTAAGTTCTGAAATTGCAACCTATAGTAGCCCTCTGTGTCCTCTTTCCAATGCCACCAGTCTTATCCAAATTGGATTCCCTAAGAAAGAGTTATGCACAATCTCCCAAGATGACCTGATTATAGACCTTTCCAAAATAGCGAACTTGTATGAAGTGCCACGTGTCACTGTTTTGACCTTTGGATCTGAAAATATATATAAAAAAAACTACAGTCCATCCTCTTTCTGTACCTTCTTACGAAATTTCAATCCGATCCCCAGAGAGAAAGTTATGATGATTTTCTCCAGGTCACCTGTTTTGAATGTAATTCAGGAGTCTGCAAAAAGACCAACTTCCTCAGATCATATCTCCACAAATGTCGCGCAAAAAGCTCTAAAATTCAGACCCAAGGTGCAGCGCAATTTCTTCTCAAATGGGTTTTTTTTGCAACTTCTGAAACCTCGTAGAAAAAAAGTGATAGCAAAAATTCCACGATGACCTGTTTGGCGCAGCAAAACCCTAGAATCCAAAGCTCTGATACCAAATGTTATGAAACCAGTTCAAGAAAAGATAGAAAAGATAGATCAATGCCTTATAATTCAGCCTCTTCGAGGGGGCAACCTCCTTTACATTACATAAATGAACAATTCCTCGATGATACAAACAAAAAGACCTCCTTTCTATATATAGGAGTCCAAGGGGTTATAACATAATCAGAGCCGACATAACAATAATAATGTAAGGGCACAATAATAACAATAGTGGGCTTCCATGGGGCACAATAGTAACAATATGGGCACTACATGGGTACATCAATATAATAAGTGGGTTATACTAATAACAATAAGGGGTTACACTAGTAGTATAGGGGCCTAACACTGATATTGTTCTATGTGTAGCTATCATGCTCTGTATTCCTCTTGTGACAAAGAAAACGCAACAGCAAGCCCTAATCCATGACTCCATGCCCAATGGTTTGAACTTCTCACTCTATGCATCCCAACTCTGCTTGAAAACATCATCCTTCCCACCAAAATCAAAACAAAACCCATGTACACCATAACTAGCCTAAAATCAACCCAAAACAAAGTTAAATCATAAAGAGAGAGCCCTCTCTGGTTGCAGGTAGGCTAGGACCTGCAACCCAAAGATTGGTTTGTGGTTACCTCGGCCGTATCCCTTAAGGAGCCAAGGGACAACCTGAGTGATAACAGACCGAACACCCAATCACACCATGACCTACAACCCAACCATGAAATCATCCCAACAGAGTCTCCTTTACCTCCCAATAATGCCTTTTCGACTCTAGGAAGATTGACTATTTAACAATAATGACTCTTCCAATGATGACACTTTTACAAATGACTCTTTTACAACTTTATAATGATGGCTCTTGGCCTTGAAACTTCTTCACAATATAGGAATGGTTGTCATGTCTTCAAAGGATGTCCCGCTGCAATGCTTCCTTTGATTTGATACTTCTGCTTTGGGATTCTTTCTTGAAGTTGTACTTGAATCTTCTTCTACCTACATGCAAAATTTTCCCGACGAAACCAATCCCAAAACAAAACAAAATACCGTTCAACTTACCTCTGCCTGCAAAACACATGTAAGTGCATAATAATAAATAAATACAAATTAAAATTACAATGCGTACCTGAAATGTGCTTGTCACTTTTGTTTTTTACTTGTTGCAGTAGTACACAAAGACTCCCACTCTTGATATAGGCTTGGACTCTATGCAAGACTATATCAAAAACTCACCTAAAGATATATACAATAAAAACTGATGACATACCCTAGACTTGTGATGGACCAAGTTCTAAGTAAAACAATAGAGACCTATCCATCAACTATGACAAGACAAGTAACATGAACTTACAACATCATATATATTTAGCAGATTTGTTGTAGCATCAAATGTGTAGTATCAAGAATAAGACATCTGAAATGTGGTATCAAAACTAACTATGACATATAGAGACATAGAGATATAACCGAGACCCTATATATACTTATGTTGTCATGCAAAAACATATGTCAGAGATGATACTCAAAATTCAAATGTAAACAATAATCGTACATACCTTGCTACAGGAGACTTATCTTGACTGTTGATGTGTGGTCCTTACTGCAGTGATCCTTGAATCCATGTTTTTTCTTTCCTTCTAGGAGCTCAATATTGAATCTATTTTATATATGTAATTTTGGATTTGTAGGGTCTGAAATTATGTCTTATGGTATGCCTCTGAGTCCTCTTTTCAACCCCACAGGTCTGATCAAGATTGGATTCTTCAAGAAAGAGTTATGCCCAATCTCCCATCATGACCTAGTTGTAGCCCGGTTCAGTAGATATAACTTGTACGAAGTACCACGTGTCACTATTGCGACCTTCGGCCCTGAAATGTTACTCAACAAACTATAGTCCATTCTATTTCTGGGACTATTTACGAAATTTGAATCCAATGCTCAGAGAAAAAGTTATGGTGATTTTCCCAACGTCACCTGTTTGACATGGAATTCGAGAGCCTGCAAAAACGCTAACTTCCTCAAATCATATCTCTGAAAATATAGTGAACCAAGATCGACAATTTGGTCACGTGGTTCATCAAGATTTTGGTTCAAATGGGTTTTACTTTGAGCTTCTAAATCTTAGCAGAAAAACGTTATAGTGAAAATTCCACTATGACCTGTTCTAAGCCACAAAATCCCTACTAGAGGAGAATATGAGGGTCATTATTTATATGAATGTCTTGAGTTGAGAGGGTCCTCAAAAAGTGAACGTTGGAGGGTTTTTAGGAGATAAAAAAATATTATTAATTATTGACTCTTCAAATACCACAACCAACTATGAGTTCCATGCCACAACCCCATAGGGTTTTAACCCACTAACTGGGGCTACTAACTTCAAACGCAAATAACTCTCAAATTGTGAAGAACTGGGAGACGTACCATATATCAACTGAGACATCGCAATGAGTAGAATCCATAGAGAACATATTTGATGCAAAATAATATGAGTTTTCAAGTAAAAATCCCCATGCAAGATCAGGGTAGCCCCTAGTGTTGCTTAGGTTGACATCAATGACAACCACTGACCAACAATCTCCCCCTTTAACATTGATGGCAACACAGGTACTCCCCTTATGATCATGAAATCTCTTCCTACTACCTTCTCTCCCCCTTTGTCATCAATGGAAAATGGTAACTCCCCCTGAAAAACAGCCATCTTGTGAACATGTACACACCTCCACTCCCCCTTTCTACTCGAGTAGATAAGAGAAAGAGTCTAATGAAAACTTGGGAGAATCCCAAGCTTTTGGTGAAGATACTCAAATTCTTCACGAGGTAATGGTTTGGTAAATATGTCAGCAATTTGTTCCTTTGTGCCAACATATTCAAGCTTGATATTCCTTTCGGCGACCTGCTCTCTAACGAAATGATATTTAATCAGAATGTGCTTCGTTTTGGAATGCATCATAGGATTCTTGGAGATATTGATGGCACTGGTGTTATCGCAAAATATGGGAATAGGCTCATCAAACTTGACTTGAAGATCTTGAAAAGTTTGCTTCATCCAAAGAACTTGAGTACAACAAGCTTCTACTGTGACATATTCTGCTTCTGTTGTGGATAACAAGATTGAAGACTTCTTTTACTTAACCATGAAACAAGACAACCACCTAGATAGAATGTTGCTCCATTGGTACTCTTATGATCATCAACACTTCCTTCCCAATCTGCATCTGTATGAGCTTGGATGACCAGATCATTTCCTTTGTGATACCATAGACCATATTCCATTGTGCCCTTCAGATACCGAAGAATTCTTTTGATGACAATAATATGAGATTATTTTGGTGTTGCTTGGAATCCTGCTACTTGTCCAACTGCCTACATCACATCAGGCTAGGAGGCTGTCATATATATGATACTACCAATCATGGATCTATACAACCTTTGGTCCACATCCTTTGACGAATTTCCTAATATTAACTTGCAACATGTTACCATGGGGGTAAGGACTGGCTTGCAATCTTTCATCTAGAATTTCTTGAGAATTTCTTGATGTACTTGGTTTGATATATGAATATTCCTTTATCTTGCTGAGAAATTAAAGCCCTAAAAAGTATGTCAGTTCGCCAATCATAGACATTCAAAGTTACTTTGCATTTTTGTGGCAGAGTCTTTACTTAATCTGTCATCATTGCTTCCAAAGATTATATCATCCACATATACTTTGATAATTGTTAGGTTATCTTGATCCACTTTCACATAAATATTGTTGTCAGCACTTCCTTTCTTGAATCCCTGTTGATGTAGATATCCGTCAAGACCAGCATACCAATCCCTAGGAGTTTGCTTGAGACCATATAGAGCCTTCTTTAATCTGCAGACGTAGTCTTCTTTGTTAGAGAGTAGAAAACCTTCGGGTTGTTCAATGTAAACTTCCTCCTCCAATTCACCATTTAGAAAAGCTAACATAACATCCATTTGGTAGACCTTGATTTTTCTCTAGAAAGCATAAGAGAAAAACATCTTGATAGCTTCCATTTTGGCAATGGGAGCAATTTTTTCTTCAAAATTGATTCCTTCACCCTGTGCATATCCTTTGCAGACTAATCTTGCCTTGTTCCTGGTAACCTGTAATCCTTCAACTGTTTTTCTCCCCCTAAACCTATAAGGAAATTTCCATCTTGTTCAAACTACCTTCCTATCAATCATAGACTTGTGCAATATATTGTTGCATAGACTCCTCCTCTACAAACATTAAGGAGTCAACAAGCCAGATTTTTCAAAATAGTGAGTCACCTAACAGGCCATCTTGACTTGAGTCATTATCTAAAGCAATTTCTAATTCCTCATGACCTTTTTCTTTTACAAATCCTAAAAGCATAATTATTGATACCTTGTTATCTTCTCTATCTTCCTATACCTGTTTCCTTTTCCAGACCTTCTTGTCCATAGGTGATTCCATCTAATATCTACAACCGTAAGCGCTATGGTCATAGTTATGGAATTTGAAACATTCAATGTTTGACCCATCTAG
Source organism: Pinus tabuliformis (assembly GCA_031772625.1). Taxonomy (NCBI): domain Eukaryota; kingdom Viridiplantae; phylum Streptophyta; class Pinopsida; order Pinales; family Pinaceae; genus Pinus; species Pinus tabuliformis. The sequence goes on along the minus strand of CM062820.1, from coordinate 253,407,637 downwards.
CATGTATTATCTTCTGACAAAATCAGCGTGGATCCTATCTCATGATCCTGCAAACTTGCTTCTAGGGTTTTGCAGATAATTATTGTACCTGTCAAAAACTTCACAATACCTATCCATATGTCCATAGTTAGCACATAAAAAGCAATAACCATTAAATAAATGTGCATACCTAAATGGTTCATTTGGATGTGATGGTCCTTGATAGTTGTTCCTGTCAATAACTTTACAATCCTTGGCCATATGTCCATAATTAGTGCATGAAAAACAATAACCATTAAATAAATGAACATACGTAGAATATTTTTCATTCTTCTTTGGAGGTAGTGGTGTAGTTTGTTGTGGTCCTTTGTTCTTGATTTCTTTGATCATGTTCTTTGGAGTTGCAACATGCTTCTTTGGCTTTTCACTTTGATCAACTTCCTTATTTGAATCATCTCGCGAAGATGTGGATCTTGTACCTTCATCTACTGGAGCTTTACCATCTTTAATTGCCTTTATTTTTGCTTCTTCATCTGTCTTATCTTGTAAGTGTTATTTTTGTGATCCCTTGAGTTTGTTGATCTCATCACGGGTTGCATCAAGTTTTTCTTGCTTTTGAGAAAGATCTTCTTAAAACTGTCTTTTCAAGATCTTCCTTCTTTTTTCTGCCTCCTCAACCTATAGCTTGAGAAGAGTGGTCTTCTCTACTTCTCTGTTGAGAACCTGTATCTGTTCCTTTTGCTTCTCATTTTCAATCCTGAGCTTGTTTATTTCTACTGAAGATGTTTCTAATTCATTTTTCTTTTTTTCAACAACAGATATGTATCTTTGGTCATATTCCTTCCTTTCAATTTCTGTTTCCTGCATCTGTTGTGTGATCCTGCTAATCTCTGCAAAAGCTGTGTCGAGTTCTTGTTGCTTCTATTGGACTTGTCTCTTGAGGTCTTGTGTCTTTGTATTATTTATTTGTTCCAATTGAGTTCTAAGACTAATAATCATCTTCTCAGACTCTTCATTTTATTTGATGAGTTCATTTGTTGTCTTTAATTCTACTTCCAAAAGTTTTGTCCTTTCCTTTTGACTTTTGAGTTCCTTTATCACCTTGATCACTTGATTTTGAAACTCTATTTTACTCATTTCTCCCATTTCTTCATCATAATCAGAAGGATTCGAATTTTCAATAACATCTTGACCTGATTGATTTGTTGAATAGAGATTATGAAGCTTTTCCCAAAGAGCTTTAGCTGTTGAACATTGACCAACTTTTTTTTTCACAGAATTTGGCAAAACATTCAAAATTACATTCATGGCCTTTGAATTGTACCTTTTAGCTTTGTCGATAGATGTGTCTCCAGAAACAATTGATTCCCATACTCCATGTGCCTGCAAATGTACTTCCATCTTGGATTCCCATATCCAGTAATTATCTGCATCAAAATCAGGGGTTGGTACACAATAGTCACTTTCTTCAAATTTTGTTGTACCTGTACCTTCCTTTGAAATCCTTGTAACCTATTTCTTTGACTTTCCCATCTCTATGCTCTAAAAAATGACTTCCAACGGTTAAGTTGTTACTGAAGGAACCAGGGTCTGATACCAATTGTTGGAAATATTGGTGGGGGGGTGTTGGTGAATCAATATTCCTTAGAAATTAGCACATTTAAATCTTTTCAGAACATTAGTTAATCTTCAATTATTATTAATGTTTATGCAGTAATAACAATAAATAAAAGAACACATTAGACAAAATAATTTTAGGTGGAAAATCCCCTTCGGGTCAAAAACCACCAAACGCTTTTCTAATAAATTCTTTAATCTACAGCCCCAACTGAAATGAAAGCAACAACTTCCCAGAATTCTAGAAAATCATTCTTCTCTAGCTCCCACTGGAAGGATGCCCCAACGCCCTGGTTTATTCAATAGTCAACTGAATTGATGCCCCAACATCCTTGACCAACCTACCACCCTAAAGCGTTCATAGGCTCCAACCTATAGGCGACTTCATGCACTAGCCTAGCACCTCCCTGCCACCCTATAATTACTGAAATGAGACAAGAGTGTGGATTCTCGTACCAAGGACAACAATCCACGATACAATATGATTTACAATGCTTTTGACCGAACACCCAATCACACCATGACCTGCAATCCAACCATGAAATCATCCCAATAGAGGCTCCTTTACCTCCCAATAATGCCTTTGCGACTCTAGGCAGATTGACTCTTTTACAATAAAGACTCTTCCAATGATGACACTTTTACAAATGACTCTTTTACAACTTTACAATGATGACTCTTGGCCTTGACACTTCTTCACAATATATGGATGGTTTTCATGTCCTCAAAGGATGTCCCACTGCAATGCTTCCTTTGATTTGATACTTCGGCTCTTGAATTCTTGCTTGAAGTTGTACTTGAATCTTCTTCTACTTACATGCAAAATTTGCCCAATGAAACCAATCCCAAAACAAAACAAAATATCATTCAACTTACCTCTACCTACAAAACACATGTAAGTGCATAATAATGAATAAATTAAAATTAAAATTACAATGCGTACCTAAAGTGTGTTTGTCACTTTTTTTTTTGACTTGTTGCAGCAGTAGACAAAGACTCCCACTCTTGATATAGGCCTAGACTCTATGCAAGGCTATATCAAAAACTGACCTAAAGATATATACAATAAAAACTGATGACATACCCTAGACCATGTTCTAAGTAAAACAACAAAGACCATACCATCAACTATGACAAGACAAGTAACATAAACTTACAACATCATATAGATTTAGCAGATTTGTTATAGCATCAAATGTGTAGTATCAAGAATAGGACATCTGAAATGTGTTATCAAAACTAACTGTGACATATAAAGACAGAGATACAACCGAGACCCTGTATATACCTACATTGTCCTGCAAAAACATATGTCAGAGATGATACTCAAAATTCAAATGTAAACACTAATCATACATACCTTGTTATAGGAGACTTACCCTCAACTGTTGATGTGTGGTCCTTACTGCAGTGATCCTTGAATGCATGCTTTTTCTTCCCTTCTAGGAGCTCGATATTGAATCTGCTGTATCTATGTAATTTCGGATCTGCAAGGTCTGAAATGTCATCCTGTGTTATCCTTCTGAGTCCTTTTTGCAACACCATAGGTATGATCAATATGGGATTCTTCAAGAAAGATTTATGCCCAATCTCCCACGATTACCTTATTATAGCCTGTTTCAGTAGAGCGAACTTGTACGAAGTGCCACGTGTCACTGTTGCGACTTTCGACCCTTAAAATGCTACTCAACAAACTAAATTCTATACCGTTTCTGTGACTAGTTACAAAATTTGAATCCAATGCTCAGAGAGAAAGTTATGACGATTTTCCCAACGTCCCCTATTTGACATGGAATTCGGGAGCCTGCAAAAACCCTAACATCCTCAGATCATATCTCTGAAAATATAGCGAACCAAGATCTAAAATTCGGTAATGAGGTTCGTCAATATTTTGGCTCAAATGGGGTTTACGTTCAGCTTCTGAAGCTTCGCAGAAAAAAAGGTATAGTGAAAATTCCACGATAACCTATTTTAAGCCACAAAATCCCTACTAGAGGAAGATATGAGGGTCATTATTTATATGAATGTCTTGAGTTGAGAGGGTCCTCAACAAGTGAACGTTGGAGGGATTTTAGGAGAAAAAAAATATTATTAATTATTGACTATTAAATTACCACAACCAATTATGAGTGTCATGCCACAACCCCATAGGGTTTTAGCCCACTAATTAGGGCTACTAACTTCAAACGCAAATAACTCTCAAACCGTGAAGAACTAGGAGACGTACCATATATCAATGGAAACATCTGGACAAGTAGAATGCATCGAGAATATATTTGATGCAAAATAATATGAGTTTTCAAGTCAAAATGCCCTTGCAAGATCTGGGTAGCCCCTGGTGCTGCTTGGATTGACATCAATGACAACCACTGATCAACATGTATTTGTTTAATATTGTAATGTCATGTCATATGGTTGCAGGTAACATGGATCGAGCATGATCAAAAGGGAAAAGATCTCTTCCTCTAAAAAGATGCTAAAAGACTTAAGTCACACTAGATGAAATCAACATGATATGTCCTCATATAAAGTATGAGGTAAGTGATCAAAATTAAATAACTCTGAAAGCCCCTGGGAATGAAAGATGTGAGGATGGAAGAGTCCGTGAATTATGTAACCATGATGAAGGCAATAAACATCTAGAGGATCAAGAAGACTTTATCAGGAAATCTCTCGAAATGATGTAAAGACTCTTATGGAAGTCTGAAAAGATGAAGACCCATGTCAATACATATCATTGGGATATGTTTCAACATGTATACAGGATGTTGATACCTACAAGGAGATGTCACTAGAAAAAGGCCATCGCCAAAAGGTAACTTGTGACTTGTTTTTGGTGTCTGACCTCTTGGAAAAGTCTGGGTATGTGTGCAGGACTATGGTAAGAAGAGTTGTGAAGGATGTCACAACTATGTACCTCGTGATCTAGAGAAATCATTGGTGAAGGAAAGGTGAAGATAGATGGTCCTATGAAGGAAGCCCTAGATGTAAAGCAAAGGAGGATACTTTTTGAGATGACATGATGGAAGAAATTGATGGATGGTTGAAGCCTACATATGAAGAAATTGATGACATCAAAGTCTTGGATCATCAGTCAACTAGAAGACCCTATTATGTAGTGATGATAGAGTTCATGGGTAAGAGGGAGCTCTGGGAGGTTCCTATGAGTAAAGGAACTCAAGCAAGTTTCTAAGTGAAGAGAAACTTGGAACTCGTCCCTGGTTAAGAGGGAGAGTTAGACACCACATTATTGTCTTAAGTTTGGAAGAAATAATAGAGGATTATGTAATCATCTGGCATCTGACACTCCTTGAGGATGTGGTAGGGCATCTAATACAAGAGTGAGCAAGAGGACTGATCTGAATTTGAAACTACTTGAAATTTGTTTGCAAGGTATTCAATTCAGAATTAAACATGTTTAAAAGATTTCCATGTCTTGCAGAAAGAAAACACATGAAATTTTCAGCTGTTCATGACCCATTTAAGCATAGCAGAGTTATTTCCCTTTACTGTTTAACACATTAAAATGAATTTGTTCTGCAAAATAAATCAACCACATATGCAAAAGAAGTTGATAAAGCAGTTCACCCCCTCCAGGGCTACGTCTGCTGGGTCCAAAGCTCCCAACCGGGCTTGTCCTTGTTTTTATTAAATTCTCAAATTGAAAATACAGCTGAAGAGAAGCATCTATAGGAGAAATAGATGGTAGAAATGGATTCAGAACACTTGAATCCTTCATTATTGACTATTGGATCACCTCCAATGGATTCCTGCAACCCTGTACAGTCTTCCCAATACTGGCCCCTAGTGGCTCCTAGAACTTTCACGGCTCCAAAACGTATGAAAATGACCTCTAATGGCTGTAAGACCTGCACCAATGGCTTCAGAAGGTCAAAAATACCCAAAATCAAAAAAAAATCGTCCAAAACCGACTTTCCTAGCCAAAGTTATGACCATTTACTCCTGACTGCCAGTTTGGCCTAACAAAACCCCAGTTAACTTTAGTTACGGCCAGTTAGGCCCGCCAAATATGGCGGGACCGCCAAATTTGGCGCTCCGCCAATTCCGCCGCCAACTGAACTGCAGTCAAATTAAATGCTTGCCTCGGATTGCGTGCTGACCGTTTGGGCTGGCGGTTAGTGCTTAAGCTCCTGGTTCCCCGGCGCTGGTCATATGGAGGGCGGGGCTGGCCCCCTTTGTTTTCCCGCCACTGCAATTTCAAAATTTAAAAATATTTCGCCGCCCATGGATCAGATCAGCCCTTGGTGGCGCGTTGGTAAACCTTTGAACTGGTACAGCAGGGGTCGCGGGTTCGATTCACAATCTGACCCAAAAATTTTGAAACGCAATCCCATATACTGCTGACGTCATCTGGGGGCCACGTGGCAGCCTCCGATTCTGATTGGTTGTTGAAAAGGGAATATTCCCTGGAATATTCCAAGGAATATTCTACAGAATATTCCTTTTTTAAATTTTTTTTTTTAAATTCAAATTTCTAATGTTATTGAGCCAATTATTCTTTTTGCCATATCTTCCTCATACGGCGACCATTTTTTGAACCATTTTCGGCGCCGGAATCGGGAGGACGAGCACTTTCCAATCGTTCAGCTTTGAACCAGTTCTGAGCACTCTAAATTTTGAGCATTTTTACGACACTTAGGACATGAGCACCTGATCACGCCTCCCCATTCGGAAGCTTTTGGACCCCAAAAACCTTCATCTATCTGTTAAAGAGGTGAGGGTACAGCTCCCTCACTCTGTCCACCTCCATCCACTTTGCCTTGTTTGGTTTGCTGCCTTTGAAACCAACCCGAACATAATCTACACTGCCCCTCCTTGAAGTGTGTGTCCTTCTGTCAAGGATTGTATCTTCTTTCAGCTCATCTAAGAATTTTGGCGAGAAATCTTCTATAGATGGCAGTTGAACAGCACTTTCATGATCAGCAATCAAAGGAGGTTCATACAAACGTAAGTTCTCCACATTGACAACATAATACATTTGCATGTAGGAAGGCAAATCTAATTGAAAAGCATTATTTCCAACCTTCTTGAGGATTTTGAATGGACCATAACGAATAGGCTTCAGCTTTTTACCTTCTCCTTGCATCCTTTCCTTACTAATGTACAGCCATACCTCATCCCCTTCTTGAAACTTGTGATCGACTCTATGCTTGTCGTGTCTTTCCTTGTACTTGCCTTGACTCTTCTCAAGCTGTTCTTGAATTTGCTGACGTATTTGCTGAATTCTTTCAATGAATGACCGAGCTTTGTCAATATCACTATGTCCCTCAATGGCAACATCTTTCTCAAGAATGAAATCAAGAGGTGATTTTGGCAAGTAACCAAAACAAGCTTCAAACGGTGAGGTGTTTGTGGAAGAGTACTTGGCACGGTTGTAAGCATGTTGTATGCAGTGCAAATGTTCATCCAAAGCTTGGGATGCTTGCTGCAATAACCTCTCAAGAGGTGCACAATGGTTATGTTCACAACTTCGGTTTGTCCATCTGTTTGCGAATGGAAAGCAGTACTTTTCTTCAACTTTGTGTCCATCATCTCCCATAGGTTGGACCAAAAATTCCCCACAAATCTGGAATCCCTGTCACTAATAATGGAAGTAGGCAAACCAAAGTGAATCCATACATGATGAAAAAATAATTCAGCAGTTTGTTCAGTAGTTATAGTTTTCTTACAAGGCATAAGTATACACATTTTGCTGAAACGATCAACTACTACATATAAATAATCATGCTGCTTTCTAGATTTTGGCAAACCTCCTACAAAATCCATAGAGATGCTCTCCCATGGTCTAGAAGGTACCGGAAAATGAGTATACAAACCAAGCTTCCTATTGCTAGGCTTGCTTGTAGCACATAATGAACAACCTCTTATGAACCTTGCAACAGGTTCTACCATGCGAGGCCAATAGCAATACCTCTGTAGATGTGCAACTGTTTTGCTCACACCAAAATGGCCAGCAATAAGAGAAGAATGAGCTTCTCTTATGACATTTATCCTCTCCCCCTGTGGTATACACAACTTGCCCAAATGAAACAGCAAATTGTTATGCATGTGATAATCATTTTCCTCTACATGATTCCCTTTACTCAAGTTAGCATACACATCTTTAAAGTCATCATCAGATGCATATTGTTCTATGTAACTATCATGTACAATGGAAGCATTCTTAAGTAAAGTAACAGCACCAATAATAGGCCTTGAAAGCATATCAGCAACCTTATTCAAAGTACCTTTCTTATACCTTATTACCAAATGGAACTGTTGCAAGAAGCCCATCCATATGAAGTGTCGTGACTGTTGTAACTTGCTTTGTGATTGCAAGTACTGTAAGGGTTGATGGTCGGTATGTATAACAGTTTCTTTGCCCATCAAGTAGTGTTTCCACTTTTTGACGCTTTGTACCAACGCATACAACTCCTTATCATATGTAGGATAATTTACAACAGCACCATTAAAAGTTTCAGAATGAAAAGCAATAGGCTTACCATGCTGTAGAAGAACTGCACCCATAGCATAATCACTAGCATCAGTTTGTATCTCAAATGGCTGTCTCAAATCCGGTAATGCAAGGACTGGAGCTGAACTAATCTTCTCTTTCAAAGATTCGAAAGCTTTTTGCTGCTTGCCTCCCCATTGGAAAGCATGCTTCACACTTGTCACTGCATGCATAAGAGCTGCTATAGAAGAGAAGTTAGAGATAAACTTCCTCCATTATTGAGCTGCACCCAAAAAACTTCTTACCTCTGTTATGGATTTGGGAGTAGGCCACTTCACAATAGCCTCAATCTTAGCAGGATCAATTCTCAGAGCACCTCCTCCTACTATGTGTCCCAAATAAACCAAAGAAGTCTTTCCAAATTCACACTTTGACATTTTAAGAAATCACTGATTCTTCTTCAAAACATCAAGTACTTTCTTAACATGCATGACATGACCTTCTCTAGACTTGCTGAAAATTAAGATGTCATCTAAGTAGACAATAACGAAATCATCAAGAAAAGGACGCAAGACATCATCCATTACCCGCATGAAAGTTGCAGGTGCATTGCACAAACCAAACGGCATCACAAGCCACTCAAAGAGTCCTTGTTTGGTTTTAAAGGCTGTCTTCCAAATGTCACTTTCTTCAATTCTTACTTGATGATATCCACTACGCAAGTCTAGCTTAGTGAAATATCGAGCATCTTTCAGTTGATCTAGCAAATCATCTATCCTTGGGAGTGGGTAACGATTCTTTACCATTATCTTGTTCAAGGCCCTGAAATCAACACACATACACCAAGTGCCATCTTTCTTTGGAATCAATACAATCGGTGACCCACATGGCGAAGTACTTGGCCTTATGAAACCTTTGTCCAACAAGTCCTTGATTTGCTTCTTTATTTCAGCATTCTCCATAATAGACATGCGGTACATGCCTATGTTTGGAAGAGGACAATCTGGATGCAAATGGATTTCATGCTGAATCTCCCTCTTAAGAGGCAAACCTGTTGGCTCCTGAAACATCTCATGATATGCATCAACTACATCATACAGATCTGATTTAAGTTTTGGATCACAATTGTCAAATGACTCATGATTCACATCAACCTTGGGCTTAATCATAAGAAGAACAAAATTCTTACTTGAATTGACCAGCCTTTTTACCTGTCTTGCATTCACCATCGTTATATTTGTCTTCTTGCGATGAGCTCTAACAATGAACTCCTTGCCATCTTTGAACAGATGATATTTGTTTTCATGGCGATGAAAGATAGCTTTCCTGTCAAACAAGTAAGGACTTCCCAAAACGATTCCTGCTATATCAAAAGGTACCACATCAAGTTCAACTGTGTCAATAAAATGTGCAGTAATTGCAAAGCGCAATGTGCACCTTCTTGAAACTTGTAAATTTGCATCCTTGCAAATCCATCCAAGTGGATATGGCTTCGGATGTGGAATGGTCTCAAGTTTAAGCTGCTTGACCAAGTCCTCTGATATAAGATTTTCTTGTGACCCACTATCAAAAAGTGTGTCAATCTTAGTATGTTTTGAAATCACCCTCACATGAAACAGTTCAATTCTTTCTTCCTCATTAGGAGCTTGTACATGACAGTTTGAGGTACTAGTGTTGGCTTGAGTTTCAATTTCTTTTCCCTTCAAGTTTTTCAAACTCATGGCTACAATTTTGGTTTCATCACCTGAATCTTCCCCTAAATCTTGTGGTGTAGATGTAGTAGCAGCAGTTTTCTGTTTCCCTTTGAATTTGTTAGATTGAGGTCTTTTTTCAGGATGTAATTTCCAACAGTTTTTCTCCTCATGGCCTGGTTTAGAACAGTGTTTACAGATCACTTTCTCACTCTCCTGTTTGACAGATGCATTCTTTTTTCCTTTTCCCTTGGAGATTTTCTCTTTGCTTTTCCCCTTGGGGGGCTTGTTTCTACCCTCTTCAAATGTGTTTTTTCCCCTTGCCTCTAGGGTAGCTTGGACACAAACCTCGTCCAGGCTAGTAGGGTTAAACATCAAGATGGTGTGTCTAAGGTAGCTATGCAAGCCACCAATGTATTTCAGCAAGGTTTCTTGGGTCTGTAAATCTACCCCTAACAAGAGAGCTCTTCTCCTGAATTCTTGGGTGTAGTCTTGGACACTCTGACCCTTAAGTTGTCTGAAATTTTGCCAGTTCATAATGGCTTTCTGCATGTGAGCAAGAGGATAAAACTGTTTTTTAATGGCTAACAGAAATTCAGGCCATGTTAAGGTAACCTTACCAAATTTCTTGATCTCCTCTTTAGTCTTGGCCTCCCACCAGACCAAGGCTGCTCCATCCATTCTCAAAGAAGCCAACTGAATCTTTGTGGCATCATCATGCATATTTTGGATCCTCAAGTAAACTTCCAACTGCCTAATCTAGTTGTCAAGCTTTTCTGCATTCACTTCACCATTAAACATAGGTAATTCGAATTTTACATCAAGCTTCAAAAAAGTACTTTTTCCAGAGGATCTATGCTTATGAACAGAAGAAGACGAGGATGAAGAGGAAGAAGGTGAAGATGGGGGTGGTGGATCACCATTACCTCCATGTCCTTTCTTGGAATGATCATCATCCTTCTTACCTCCTGAAGAGCCCTCTCCTTCATGTGGATGTTTGGACCCTTCACCAGCCAATTTCTCATTTCTTTCTTGGTACAATATCCCCACCATTTCAGTGAGATCCAAGAAAGCATTTCTGAAGACTCTTTCTTCTTCTCTTGGATCTGTCTCTATAGGAATTTCTCCTTCATGTTCAGACATCCTTGAAGCTTCTGCTGAGACTCTTGAGGGTGAAATTGAAGGTGGAGGTGATGGCTCTCTATCCTTCCTTGACTGAGGATTCTCTCGTTCTCTAGTCAACTGTCCTTCCCCTCTTTTAAGTTTCAACCTAGTAAGCATCAATACTTGCAAGACAGTTAGAAGATCTTTGCACAAAAACCCTGAGCTCTGATACCAACTTGATCTGAATTTGAAACTACTTGAAATTTGTTTGCAAGGTATTCAATTCAGAATTAAACATGTTTAAAAGATTTCCATGTCTTGCAAAAAGAAAACACATGAAATTTTCAGCTGTTCATGACCCATTTAAGCATAGCAAAGTTATTTCCTTTTACTGTTTAACACATTAAAATGAATTTGTTCTGCAAAATAAATCAACCACATATGCAAAAGAAGTTGATAAAGCAGTTCACCCCCTCCAGGGCTACGTCTGTTGGGTCCAAAGCTCCCAACCGGGCTTGTCCTTGTTTTTATTAAATGCTCAAATTGAAAATACAGCTGAATAGAAGCATCTACAGGAGAAATAGATGGTAGAAATGGATTCAGAACACTTGAATCCTTCAGGATTGACTATTGGATCACCTCCAATGGATTCCTGCAACCCTGTACAGTCTTCCCAATACTAGCCCCTAGTGTCTCCTAGAACTTTCACGGCTCCAAAACGTATGCAAATGACCTCTGATGGCTGTAAGACCTGCACCAATGGCTTTAAAAGGTCGAAAATACCCAAAATCAAAAAAAAAATCGTCCAAAACTGACTTTCCTAGCCAAAGTTATGACCATTTACTCCTGACTGCCAGTTTGGCCTAACAAAACCCCAGTTAACTTTAGTTACGGCCAGTTAGGCCTGCCAAACATGGCAGGACCGCCAAATTTGGCGCTCCGCCAATTCCGCCACCAACTGCACTACAGTCAAATTAAATGCTTGCCTCGGATTGCATGCTGACCGTTTGGGCTGGCGGTTAATGCTTAAGCTCATGGTTCCCCGGCGTTGGTCATATGGAGGGCGGGGCTGGCCCCCTTTGTTTTCCCGCCACTGCAATTTCAAAATTTAAAAATATTTCTCCGCCCATGGATCAGATCAGCCCTTGGTGGCGCGTTGGTAAACCTTTGAACTGGTACAGCAGGGGTCGCGGGTTCGATTCACAATCTGACCCAAAAATTTTGAAACGCAATCCCATATACTACTGACGTCATCTGGGGGCCACGTGGCAGCCTCCGATTCTGATTGGCTGTTGAAAAGGGAATATTCCCTAGAATATTCCAAGGAATATTTTGTAGAATATTCCTTTTTTAATTTTTTTTTTAAAAATTCAAATTTCTAATGTTATTGAGCCAATTATTCTTTTTGCCATATCTTCCTCATACGACGACCGTTTTTCGAACCGTTTGCTGCGCCGGAATCGGGAGGACGAGCACTTTCCAGTCGTTCAGCTTTGAACCAGTTCTAAGCACTCTAAATTTTGAGCATTTTTACGACACTTAGGACATGAGCACCTGATCAAGGACCAATATTATTAAGGGTTGGGAACCCAAGATGAGAATAGTCCTAGTAGGGCATACTTGGAGAACACCCAGGTGGATATGACCCTAAGAGAGACAATGATGATGTGTGTCTATCAGTCATTGGTCTCGCCAACATTGTGTGCTCTAATCTATTTGAGAGATAGAGTGGTTAGTCAAGGCCTTGCTATATGGAAACAATGTTGGTTGAAATTATGTTATAACAGATGGATAACTAATCCGACTCTTTGCTTATGATAACTCTTGCATTGAGAATGTCCATGTACCAGGCATGTATGAATACATCCCTAGTTAAGAGGGAGTGTTGAAAATAGTGTAACTAGGTTCGGTCTTCATTATCTCAAGTTTTTGCATTAATGTGTTTTTGTATTAAAAGAAATATGTTTTTCTCTAATTAAGATCTCAAGACAAATCATGCAAAAATGAAGAAAGTCATGTATAATTTATTAAATGAAATGAATGTAAGTCCTTATAGATCATCTAGATCAAAGAAATACGCAAATGTGTACCCACATATTTACTCAAGAAAACCGCTCAAAGGAAGACTATGGAAGCCTTCTAGATTCATGTTAGCCAAACTAATTAATCAAAGGGACATGTCGGCCTAATCTAGGCTCACGTCAGCTCAATGGATGAGAGGGAAAGATACAACATTGTACTGATGGAGCTCCTCTCAAAGATGGAAGGATTGACATCAGGACCATAGCACAAATTCCTTTGAAAGCCATCGGGTTCACTATTGCACAGTTGTGTGGTAGTGCAGCTTTTCATTTTCTCACGAAGGCTCAGATGCAAACTATTGTGGATTGTTTTCAAGTTACCATATTTAACTGGAGTGAGGTTATAGTTGCTAATCTGAAGGGGAAACTAACCAGGGTCAGAATGGGAAAACTCAAAAAATTTGGATATGGTGTCTGTGTTATTTCATTTTCTTTCGAACTGATTCCTCTTTTGGATCAACAACTAGTTGTAGAGAGAGGAGGGCCTCGTGACCCTCACATGCTAAAATGGGTTACACTTATGTCACGCCATGGAGGTGGTGAAGGTCTAACAATCAGATGTACTCATGACTTCTTCGAGCGGTTGGAAAATCAGATCATTATGATCGAAGATTTTCCATATGCAGGGATGGATTATAAAGGAGATCCATCCATGCCACTACCACCTGGGATGCAGGTGGGGTGCTATAGGTAAAATTTCACATTTTGGTTAATTTTTGAAATTTTTCATATTTTATTATTTTTGGCATCCAAAACTGATTATATGAAATGATCATGCATATGTGGCTCCTGTGATACCAGTTGGATTATGTAGATATTATTGGCGTGGTGAGCATCCATTTTCTCCCATAGTACAAAACCTGGAGGCAGCAGAGACACTGACAAAGATAGATAAAAACCTTGAGAGGTTGACTTTGGACATCCCAGATGTCGCGATAGATTATTTGCCTCTCTGCTACTAGAGGCATACTGCAAGGGTTCCTGGACCTATTAGTTGTTTTGTACAATGAGTGGCATGTGTTATTGTATGCTACCATGATCATCATCATGTGTAGTGACTAGTCTGAGGGCTATATTTTTTTATTTTTGATGATGTATCAGCATGTTTGGAAAATAAAGGCTGCGGGGCCTCATGTATTTGGATGACATTTTTTGTAAAAGCCACACTACTTATAGACTTTTATCTAATGAAAGCTATTATTTTTGTCTATCTTGTACAATATATGAATGAATATTGCATTGATTTCTTTACAAATCTTTTACAAGTGCAAATTTAACACATAAGCTAATGCATCTGTTAATGTGTTTAAATTTCTCGTAATGTGTTGATACTCAATATAATCAAATTCCCCTTCCAAGAGAGGAACCCGCAAAAGCATCCTTAATGTGGAAGAACTTCTAATTGAATAAAAACCATTCAAATGTAATACCACGAGTTGTGAATCTAAACTAACGATCAACTGATGAATGCCAAATGCAATGGCATTAGTTAATATCTCAATCGCTACACTATATTCTGCAATATTGTTCGTTGTTCGATCGAGGCATATCCCATGAATAGAAACTAACTCATCTGTGGATGAATAAAATACCCAGGTTGTAGAAGACAAATTTCGAGTACTACGACTAGTGCCATCAGTGAAGCCAATGTAAGTCTAAGGGAATGTTGACATCTGCAAATCAAGTGTAACACAAGATGAGCAGGAGAAGTAGATGAAAATTGCAAAAACTACTAAAAAATGTAGCACATAAACTATGGTACAATAATATACAAATTTTTCACCGAACAATCTAAGCATAATATCTCTTTAGGTAAAGACCATTTATGGGCTTTCCCAAAGGAATTTTGTCATAATCAACTAGTTCATAGGCCCCTTTTTCCAGTGCACATTTTACAATATAAGGGCCATGCCACATAGGCTCGAATTTACCAACACCTAACTTATCATGCTCTTGATCATAGACCAAGACTAAATCACCTTCTACATACGAACAAGGTTTGACATTTTGATCATATTATGCTTTAACTCGTTTCTTTTGGGCCTCGCTAGCTAATGCAACATCACAGTGAGTCTCATCGAGACATGATAAGTACAAGAAACTTTCTTCTTCAACAAAAATGGTTGGTAATAATTCAATTTCTAGTTTCAAAGACAGTATCTCGCATTCAATCGGTAAGACTTCTTCCATGCCATAAACAAGCTGGAAATGAGTAAAACTAGTTGAATTTTTTGTTGTGGTACGATATGCCCACAAGGCTGGATAAAGCATTAGATGCCAATCTCATTTATGAGTCTCGATAATATGTTTAATCATGGTGGAAAAAACCTTGTTAACGACTTCCACTTGTCCATTTTCCTGTGGGTAATAAGGAGTAGAATTGTCATAATGTAGGCCTAGCTTCGTGGTAAGATTGGTCATCATATAGTTTCAAATATGGCTACTATGGTCCATGACAATAGCTTGTGGAACTCCGAACCAAGAAATTACATGATTGAACAGAAAAATGGATGGTGTTTCACTGTCATCCTTATATGTAGGCATCACCTCGGCCCATTTTGTAAAATAATCTACTGCAACAATAATGTACCCATGCCCCCTGGCCAAGTGAGGGTTACATGTAACAAAATTAGTGCCCCATTTAGTGAAAGGACTGATAGCAATGATTGGGTGAATAGGAGTTGGATGTGCACGCACTTTTCGATCATAAATTTGACAATTATGGCATTTTCAGACTGCAGTTATAGAGTCTTTGAACATAGAAGGCCAGAAATACCCTACACACAAGATATTTTGAGCAATGGAAAACCCTGACATGTGACCGCCACAAGCTCCAGAATGGTAGTCGTTTAATTCATTTTCAGCTTCCTCGTGAGTTAAAATTTGTCGAAAAATAGAATCAACACCACAACGATAAAGTGTATCACCAACAATATTATATATTTGGAATTGAGACGGGATACAACAAAAATTAATTCGACTCATTTTTGGTCGAAATTTATGGGTCTGAAGATAAATGTTGATATATCCATATCGTCTAGAAGAGAATCTTCTACCACTTTTTTGGTTTCAGTACAGGGAAAGTCACACAATACTTCATCAAATACCAATGATTTCTTAGATTGTATTTAATGAATCGAATTCTTGTAGGATGACTATCCATTTGGAATACTTGCCTCCCAGCAATCATCTGGTAAGAATGTAAACCGTGGGGTTACAATTAGAAATTGTACTAGTTTTGTGGAATAAAATGTAGTGACGGAAATGTTGGATAGCTTGAACAGACGCCAAGGCCAACTTCTCCACATGTGCATATTTTGATTCAGTTTTGGTCAAATTATGACTTAAGTAATATATCACATGTTCTTCATTTGATTCGTCTTCCTAAACTAGAACCATGCCAATGGTGGCATCGGATGCAACTAAGTAAAAAAAACATTCTCGGTGATAATCAGGAGGATGAAATAGCGGTGTATGGGTCAACGCATATTTAAGTGCATCAAAGTCCTTTTGAGCCACTTCATCCCAGATAAATGAGATTCTCTTTTTCAAAAGTCGAGTAAAACCTTTAGTAAACTCGGTGTAGTTCTGGATAAATCGATGTAGAAAGTTTGCTTTCCCTTGAAAACTTTTCAGTTAGTGAAGATTGGAAGGAGGAGGCAGATTCAGAATAGCCTCAACCTTTAACGAATCGACACGAATGCCTTCCTTTGAGATGACAAATCCTAACAAACGACTAGATTGCACACAAAAAACACACTTATGTGTATTCAAGTGAATATTGTAATGACGAGATCTGATAAAGATTTCTCTCAAATGCATTAGATGGTCTTCCCGTCTTAGTGAATGAGCTAGAAATTCATCCAAATAAGGTTATACAATAGGCTTGATATCGTGAAATGCATAAGACATTGCCCATTAAAAAGTTGCACCACTGTTCTTCAAACAAAATGGGGTTTTCGATAGGCAAAAGTCCCCCATGGGCAGAATGTAGTTTTTTGTTGATCAACTAGGAGTATGTTGATTTGATTATAGTCAAAAAAATTGTCCATAAATGAAAACATTTCATTTCCGGCACATTCGTCAATAATTTGATCGATATAGGGAGTAGGATAATTGTGTTTTGGACAAGATTTATTGATGTCCCTGTAATCAATGCATACTCTAATGGTTCCATGCTTCTTGTTTAAAAGGTACGATATTGGATACCCAATCAGTTAAGCGAATCGGGTAGACGAAACTTGCTTTGAGAAGTTTCTCGACCTCAGCTTTAATCGCAATAGCTTTTCGTGGATGCACCAGACATAATCATTGTTAGATAGGTTTGGCATCTAGGTAAGTCTTAATTTCATGTATTACAATGCTTGGGTCAATTCCTAGCATTTCCTCATAGGACCAGGAAAAAATGTCACGAAATTCTTGAAATAAGGCCTTATATGTTCAAATTTATTAGATTGAGCATGATGTACCTATGTGAATATTTTCAACAATTCTTGTTTTAACTAAGATGTCAATAGTAGTCATTGCAGATATATTGCCCAAATTCCTTTTTGTTGGGTTGTGTTATATTCTTTCCACAAATAACCTACACAGTGTACCGGGGGGTTAGAGGGGGGGCGGAGCCCCCCCTTCATTGCGTAGATTGCGTAGCGGGGGGGTCACAGGGGGGGCAGCAGCCCCCCCTGTCGGGGGGGTTTGAGGAGGGCGGGTAGCCCCCTCTACGGGGTTTAGGGCAGCGCCCCAGGAAAATGTTTTTTTGGACCCTATATTAGGTTGGGCGAACCTACCTATGGTTTTCAGTCCATGGTTTTGGACATGATGGTTTTCGGTCCATGGTATTGGATACTTCGGCATGTATAAATATGTATTGTAACATTGAAAGGATAATAATGAAAAATCAAGCTGGTAGTCCCGGTTTTGGGATCCAAGGGAAAATCTCTGTGTATATGTGTTTTATGTGTTATGCTCACGCATTGTTTATTTTCTGTGTTTTAGAATTCGTATGCAAGTAATTGTTGTATAGGTTTAAAACCTACATTTGGTATCAGAGTTGTTTTGGCTTCAAGGGGACGCCTTTGTTACTGAGGGGTTTCACTCGGGCCTGTGGTAGACCCTATTCAGTGGGAGATCTGCGGGATCAATTCTGGTGGTGAATAAAGATGGTGATCAGTGGAAAGATAGAGATTGATAAATTTAATGGTCAGAGTTTTGAGTTATGGAAACTCAATATGGAGGATCTGTTGGTGGATAAAGATCAGTGGATTGTGGTAGATCCAGGTACTAAACCAACGGGACTGTATGATGAAGAATGGAAGAAGTTGGATTGGAAGGCAAAGATCACAATACGATTGTGTGTCTCAGATTCAGTATTGTTGAATGTATCAGGGGAAGCTACGGCAAAGGCTTTGTGGGACAAGTTAGGGACTTTGTACCAATATAAGTCTCTGGTGAATAAATTGTTCCTACGGAAAAAGTTGTATAGCTTGAGGATGAAAGATGGAGACTCAATGACAGAGCATCTGAATGCATTTAATATTGTGGTAATTCAGTTATTATCTATTGATATTAAAATTTGAGATGAAAATAAGTGCATCAGTTTGTTGTGTTCTCTACCAGATTCGTGGAACAGTCTGGTTATTGCAATAGGTAGCAATGCAACTTCCTTGCAGTTTTATGAAATAGTCTCATCCTTGTTGGTGGAGGAGATGAGACGGACAAATATGGAGAGCCAGAATGGTGATGCCTTGTCTGTACGAGGACGGTCCCAGAATAGAAACAAAAATAAGTCATCGAGTGGGAGATCTAAATCTAGAGGGAGATCTAAATCTCCCTGAAAACCTGTAAAGCTGGTGTGCTGGAAATGCAGAAAGGAAGGGCAGGGACTATAAATTTAAAGCTCCTGACGAAGGAAATGGATCTGATGATGCTTCTTCTACAGAGGCAAAAACCACCTTAGATGAAGGTGGGGATGTGTACTTGGCTTCTTCAAGTACACATGTAGATCATGAGGCATGGTTGATTGACTCAGGTGCACCCTTTCACTTCACTCCCCATAGAGAGTGGTTCTATGAGTATGATAAATACGATTGTGGTGATGTCTTCTTAGGGGATGATAGGAAGGCTAGAATCATTGGTCGCGGAAAAGTAAAGTTGAATTTGCAAGGTGGAAGGGTTAGAACACTTCTGGGTGTTTTGCATATTCCTACATTAGCCAGAAATCTGATTTATGTAAGCAAGTTAGATGATGCAAGTGTAAAAATAGTGTTTGAGAAGGATACCTGCAAGATGGTTTGAGGAGCACTAGTATTGATGCGGGGAGTTCGGATTGGAACTCTATACAAGCTGCAAGGTAGCACTGTTGTTGATGGGTGTAACAGTTTTGTGGTTCCTAAAAGTGGAGCAGAAAATCTAGTGGTCTCTGGAGAGAAGACCATGCTGTGGCATCAAGGGCTTGGACATATTCGAGAGAAGGGCCTTTGAATACTTCATGGTAAAGGTATGGTAGAAGGTATGAGTAATAGCTCTCTAGATTTTGATTTCTGTGAAAATTGTGTATATGGGAAGCAGAATCAGGTGAGTTTCCCCTCGGGTGGTAAGAGGGCGAAACAGATTTTAGAGCTTGTGCACAGTGGTGTTTGGACCTGTGAAGGTTCCATCACTGGGTAAGTATGTGTACTATGTATCATTTATAGATGACTTCTCAAGGAATACATGGATGTATTTCCTTAAGAATAAATCTGAAGTCTTTGACAGGTTTAAATAATTTAAGGCTCCGGTGGAAAACCAGACAGAGAAGAAGATAAAGGTGCTGAGGACAGATAACGGTGGAGAGTTTTGTAGTAAGGAATTTGAAGAATTCTGTAAGAAGTGTGGCATAGTATGGCAGAAGACTACTCCATATACACCTCAACAAAATGGAGTTGCAAAAAGAATGAAAAATATGTTGATGGAAAGGGCAAGAATCATGCTCAGTGGTTCCAAGTTAGGACAGAAATTCTGGGCAGAGGCGTTGGAGACAGCATGTTCCCTGGTCAATAGATCACCTTCATCAATGTTGGAGGATAAGACTCCATAAGAGGTATGGACTGGTAAGAAACCCTCTCCTTCACATCTAAGGGTATTTGGACGTGATGCATATGTACATGTTCCAAAGGAGAAACGAACCAAGTTGGATAGTAAATCTGAAAAGTGCATCTTTATTAGGTCTAAGGATGGTTTAAAGGGTTATAAGCTTTGGAACCCAGTAACAAGGAAAGTTGTGTACAGCCAAGATGTGTTTTTCAAAGAGCTGAAAGATATTACTAAACATGAATTCCAACCAAAGGAACCTGAGAAGATAGAGTTTGAACTAAAGGAGGAAGAATCAGACTCTACAGCAGAGGAGGAATCAGAAGATGAAGAGCCACAAACTCCGGGTGTAAGAAGATCAGTTCGAGAAAGAAGGCAACCAGAAAGGTATAGTCCATCTGATTTCTGTTCAAATTTTGCTTTATCTATCACTGATGATGATCCCGGAACTATGAAGGAAGCAGTAGATTTAGAGGATGGAAAACTCTAGAAAGAGGCCATGGTTGATGAAATGGCATCTTTGCACAAAAATGAGGCTTGGGATCTGGTGGAGTTGTCGACTGGAAGGAAACCTATTGGCAGCAAATGGATGTTCAAGAAAAAGACAAATGCAGAAGGAAAGGTGGAGAAATACAAAGCTCAGTTGGTAGCAAAAGGTTATTCCTAGGTGCCAGGAATTAATTTTGGTGATATTTTTTCTCCTATTGCCAAGGTAACTTCTATTAGATTACTTTTATCTATTGTTGCTACTTTTGATTTTGAGGTAGAACAAATGGATGTGAAGATAGCATTTCTACACGGGGATCTAGAAGAGGAGATCTACATGAAGCAACCTGAAGGCTTTGCGGTGAAGGGTAAGAAAGAACTGGTATGCAAGTTAAAGAAGTCTCTGTATGGGTTAAAACAGTCACCAAGGATGTTGTATCAAAAATTTGATACATTTATACGGGGACTTGGCTTCACTAGAAGCAAAGAAGATCACTCTGTATATTTTAAATTAATTGGTGACCGTGTTATTTATCTAATCTTGTATGTGGATGATATGCTGCTGGATGGAAATGACAAAGAAATTATCCAGGATTTGAAGACCCAATTGTCCTCCAAATTCGACATGAAAGATCTTGGTGCTGCAAACTATATTTTGGGCATGGAAATTAAAAGAGATCGGGAAAAGAGGAAGCTCTGGTTAAACCAGAGGAAGTATGTTGAGACAATACTATAGAGTTTTAATATGTAGGATAGTAAACCGGTGAAGGTTCCTATTCTTGTAGGTGTAAAGCTACCTGTTGAACAGTGTCCCAAGACACAAGAAGAGGAAGAGGATATGTCCCGTGTTCCATATGCAAGTGAAGTCAGTAGCCTGATGTATGCAATGGTCTGTACTAGACCAAACATTGCACATGCAGTGGGAGTATTGAGCAGGTTTATGTCAAATCCAAGGAAGGAGCATTGGACAGTAGTGAAGTGGGTTTTCAGGTAATTGAGTGGCACTAGTGATTATGGTTTGTGCTACCAAGGAAGACCAGGATTGGACAAAATCTTGGATATCCATGGCTTTGTTGATGCAGACTTGGCTGGAGATTTGGATCAGAGAAGATCTACAAGTGGGTATGTTTTTAACCGATTTGGAGGTGCAGTCAGTTGGATGAGTAATAAAGAATCTATAGTGGCACTATCAACTACAGAGGCAGAATACATGGCAACCACTCATGCAAGCAAGGAAGCAGTTTGGTTGCAGAGATTGTGTTCAAGTATGGGGTTAGTACAGGGAGCTATAAGGATATATTTTGACAGCCAAAGTGCAATTTTCTTGGCAAAGAACCCTGCTTATCATTCAAAGACAAAGCACATTGATGTTCAGTATCACTTTGTGAGGGATATGATAGAAGACAAAAAGGTGTTGCTGGTAAAGGTGGACACTTTGAAGAATATTACAAATGCATTGACAAAATCTATGAGCTCTGAGAAGTTCTCTTGGTGTAGGGAAACAATGGGCGTTTTCAGGGCTGGAAAAATGACTAAGCTCTCATGTGGCCCCCTGTGAAAAGAAAACAACAAGTGGGAGAATGTTGGGTTGTGTTATATTCTTTCCATGAATAACCTACGAGTGTACTGAGGGGTTAGAGGGGGGGGGCGGAGCCCCCCCTTCATTGCACCAATTGTGCAGCGGGGGGGTCACAGGGGGGGCAGTAGCCCCCCCTATCCCAAGGGTTTGAGGGGGGTGGGTAGCCCCCTCTACAGGGTCCAAGGTAGCGCCTTGAGAAAAAAAAAATTGGACCCTATATTAGGTTGGGGGACCTACCTATGGTTTTCGATCCATGGTTTTGGACGCGATGGTTTTCAGTCCATGGTATTGGATGCTTTGGCAGGTATAAACATGTATTGTAACATTGAAAGGATAATAATGAAAAATCAAGCTGGTAGTCCCAGTTTTTGGATCCAGGGGAAAATCTCTGTGTATATGTGTTTTATGTGTTATGCTCTCGCATTGTTTATTTTCTGTGTTTTAGAATTTGTATGCAGGTAATTTATGTACAGGTTCAAAACCTACACTTTTGGACTCATTTTGAAAAACTGAAATGGGTGATTCTGGACTACCTACTATCTCCAGTGAAAACATAGTTGAAAAATCATTCTTGATTTTATCAAGGTCAGGTAGAAAAGATGAAATATGATGGTAATCATTCAAAGGCATTTCATCCAAATTCATGACCTCCATGATACTTTCGTCGGTTCGAAACGAATAATCGAAAGGATCAGAGATTGAAACTAGTTCTAACCAAGGTAAAGGAGAATAATCATCATTGATCGTATCCACTCGATCAATATCAGAAGATGAACTGTCAAAAAATGATTATACTTCCTGATAAGCAAATTCAAAAGGGCTCAAAGGAATCTCATTGCCATAGGAGGCTAATTCAGACTCTAAAGTCATTATCCACGAATCAGAATATTCCATAGTGTTTGATATAATCATGTTAACCTTAGAAAAATTAGAAGGAAAATTTGGTGGAGTCATCGCAAATGTTCCCATCACTGATGTGTCTTTGAGTAAACCAACACCATTATCCTCATAATGAGTATTTGTTTTTCCGACAAAAGGTATGTTACCTGTAGAGTTAGGGTCTGAAGTGTAGTAAGAGAACTGGTCTACTTTGACAATTTTCCCTTTGTGAGGAAATTGTATCATTCAAAACAGCAATTAGACCACTGTTGACATAGCGTAGGTCCAACTTTGACCAAGCAAAAGGTTGTAATCGAGTTGAGCATCAAGAACTTCAACATCAATCACGACCATTTTTCCTTCTAGCTCTATGGGAAAATCATTCAGGATCCCATAACGATGAAAACATCTTCCATCAAAGGCTTTCAAAGTGGTATGTGATTGATTGATGATTGGAGAACCTAAATCTTTCCAACAAGCAATCGACATAATTCATGTAGAATCTCTTTCGTCAACAACTGTATGAAATACTTGTCTAGTTTTAACAAAAACTAGAATCTGGAAAGCCAATTGATGAGGGAGTCTCGGGATATGACTCTCAAGATCAAAGATAATTAAGTTAGAATCATGTGGATCAATATCTCTTATGGCTTACAATAAAATCTTTCATTGTGTCGAGCATTTTTGCAACACCTCCAGAGTTGACATTGTGGAAGGAGACATAGCCAAGTCTTCAACAATGTTGTAATTTTGTGCATCTCTAGCATGCGGGTTGAAAGTTGATTTCCAAAGCACACCTTTGGGAGGTGGTCGGATCATCATGTTAGGATTCAGTTTCTCAATCTGTAATGGTTCAGAAGGAGAAGGAGGAATTGAATTGGAAGGTTAACCAAATGAACTAGCCTCATTGCCATTGTTAACGGGATGGTTAGACTCGTAATCCTTTGATCTCATAGCTACTATAACTTCTTGTGAAGACATCATCATGATATCTTGCAATTCTGAAGAGGAAGATGTGTTATGAGAAACCATTTTTCTATCTTGAGAAGAAAATGGATCCTTCAAAACAGTTGGAGTTGGAGAACCTTTAATGAATTTGGAAACCTCTGCCCTATGTGGGCATTCCTTCGTATAGTGATCCTCATTGTAAATAAGGCAAGGATAGCGAGGTTTTCATTTTTCATCTATAAGCGTAGCATTAGCAAGTTTCTCTTTTGAAGAATTATTTTGTTTCAATTTACCTTTCCCCTTCCTTTTACCTCTAGTTCATTTTGTCTCGCTGGTAGATGATTCTACGGCATTAATCTCGGAAATAGTTTCTAGAGAAAGGCTTTCGGGTGGTGTATCTTCTATGGCCAAAGTCTGAGTAATTTTAGAATTTTTTCCCCTTAGACTGTTAGCTAATAGAACCTATAATACCATCAGTGACACTAAACCCTGTAGGAGAAATATTGATTGGTTCACCCCTATGGGGTGGTAAATTTAGGATTTCTTGTATAAAGTATCAGATTGAGTGTACACTAAGTCTACGTACTGGGCATGAGAAATTACCTTCTCTTCCATGATGACACCTCCTTTGGCAACATCCTCCATGGAAACATGAAGAAGTGACTTCGTAAACCATCCAGTTAAAATCTTATCTGGAATAAAAAGCTTGACTAAGTGATTTCTACGTCTCCATTCATGGATATGATCAGAAATGTGAGTCGATTTTGATTGTTTTAAAGAAGTCAATAGTTCAGTACCAATATCATAATAGATCGGTAACTAAAAGTGGGTTAAAAAATGTATTTCCAGGGATTTAAAATTATGGAAAGAAGTGCGAGGTAGCTCAATGTACTATTTGGCTGTCAAACTAGTTAAAGTTCATTGGAAAAGGCGAATACAGATGGAATCATCGATTAAAGAATTTGAGACACACCAAAGATGATATGTCATCACATGATTGGATGGGTATTCTCCCGATTTGACTTCAAATTTGTGTATGTCACTTGGTAACTTGGTAGGAATCATAGGCCAATAAGGATAATAATAAATAGGATCATTGGTTAACCGAGATAAATCTGGTAAATCTAGGGTTGTAGTAAACGGAAACTTTTAATTAGGGTCTTGCGGTAACGATTGATACCTTGAAGGTTAAGACCAACCCCTAGAGGTGGATACCCAAGATATCTTGGAATATACTGTGTAGCAGGAATTTTAATTCCACCAGGGTAACCAGAGTGAAACATACTTGGTTGAGATTGAACATGGACTTGATAAGTATGACCGGGGTATGGTTGACTCCGAAAAGCTTTATCTTGACCCATTTGACCTAAGTAATACTGCCCCTGTACAAGTTGAACTTGCAAAGGTTGACTTGAACAAATTGACTTTGAACAGGTTGACTTTGAATAAATTCACCTTGAAAATGTGGGTTTTGGAAATTTTGACCTTGGAAAGGTGGACTTTGAAAAATGTGTCCTTGAAAAGGTGGAACCTGGTAAGCTTGACCTTGAAAATGAGTTTGCACTGTTCCTACAATGGGTTGTCTGATAGGAATATGTGGTATAGATTGGACGATAGGAACATTTTGAGAAGTAGAAGTCTGTGAGATTGCCTAAGTAGTATGAGGAACATATTTTTGAGGGGTTACTGAACGAGTCGTTTGTGATACTCCTGGAATAGGTATCTGAGGAGAACTTGGAACCAACTATGAAACAGGAGTTTGAATAGGGTATGTGGTGAACTCTGAATATCGTTAAATCAGTTGCTAAACAATTGTTTGAGGAATTCCTTGGATAGGTTGTTGGCCAATTGTTTGAGAAATCCCCTAAACATGTTGTTGGATAGGTACGACAATACCTAGAATAGTTATTTGAGGAATAGTTTGTCCAATAAGCTGAACAGGTTGATAAAGTGGCACTTGTGGAGCAACTGGACCATACTGTTAAGCATAAACAGGATCCAAAATAGTGTTCGTCCCAACATAAGGAGTACCAAGTAAATGTTGATTTATAGCAGATTGACCTAGGTCAAGTTGAGGTATCTAACCATAAGTTTTGGTAACAGGTTAACATCTAGCAATAGGTTGTTCTCCAGGTGGAGGATAAGGTGGTTTTCCCCCAGGCTAGTAATAAACACCAGTCAGGGTTACTTGAGGGTTACTTGAATTACCAAAAACCATGTGAATTTGTTGGTTTGATGCTGCAAGCGCTTCAGGCATGGAGCTCATCCTCTAAATAGTAGATGTAGATAAACCATATGACCAAGTAGAAGGTTTGGAGGGAGAAGCAGCTCCTAAAAAGTTCCTAGTAAGTGACTGGTATACAGGAGGAACTGATGGACCACCATACAATAGTGATTCCAGAGAGATAGTAAACATAAATGAATCAATAGGTTCACTCCCAATAGGAATTTCTGACATAGTTCTTTCTGGTGAATAAAAAGGAATGCGTGGTAGTGACAAATTCTAACCTAAAAAACTCAAAGTGGTAGAATACCAAGGGTCAGGTTGGAAAGGAGAGAAAGGAACTCTTGGGTCAAAATTTTCACTACCGGTAAATGGAGAATGAGGTGTTTTTGTCTCTTTGGTAACGTCTTCAATGCTAATTAACCCAAGAGGTAATTCAGTCGTAACTATCAGCTTCCTTCTAGGTGAAGGTGGCTCAGGAGTAGGAGCTAAAACAGACGAAGGTGATTCAAGTTGAGAAACTTCAGACTCAAGATGTTCTACCTCTGGTTTGATTAGTTCAGTATATGAAACTTCACTAGTGTCAGATTCAGTGAGAACTACTTCAATAATCTTTGGACCAGAGTAAACTAAGCCTAATTCTATTTCTTGCATTGGATTTACTGCGGTTTCTACTATCTCAGATTTTAAAATTGTTGATGTTTTCAGTTCTTCTGAGGCTTTTGATCCTGTCAACATTGACTTTTCAGTTTTTATCTTTTCCAATTGACTAGGTGTGAAAATTTCTAACACGAAATTCTACTACAGTAACTGATTTATTTATCCTACTTATTTTCCACAATAGGTTATTTACAAAACCCTTTAGTAAACATCAAAGTAAATTCTACTGCATTTTTCACATAATAGCATAGATAAAAGAACAGAGAAATACAAGCACAAGAATCAATCACATTGACATAGTTATTTTTTGACAATAGTCCCCGAAAAACCTAATGTGAGAAATTGGTGCAGCAGATGAGGGTTTATTTATTATTCTTCAGCAGTAATCACTTTACAAGGAATTATTTGCAAAATATAGAGAAATATCTGAGAAAACACCTAAGATAATTTTCCTAAAGCCTTTGGAGAAATTATGACACCCAAAAGACCCTTCATCCCTCACTGCGTCATCTCTGCATAAGGATTGTGTCCCTTGTTGTGATGTCTCTCTGAGCTACCCCTCTGTGTTATCCCTTTGGTGCACCATGTCCCGTCTTCCCCAATCTTTGACTAATGTTGATACCCTCCTCTTTCTTCACCCTGAAACTCTCCCTCTGAAATCAAACTCTTATTCTTGAGAATCGATTTCCCTTGGGTTACTGAGTATTTTCCTGGTGTGTCTCCAAATGACTGTCAAGTCTTCCTTTATACTTTTCCTGTTGAGATATCAATGGTCATGATCGAATGTCTAATCAATAGCTAAGATTAAATTAGACTTGATCCTCATCTCTTAGAAGCTTCTCACCCATATTCTTATTAATACCCATTAATATTTTAATTTTCCCAAGTTTAGACTTAGGAACCCCATTAAAAATATTAATTATTTTAATAAAATACAATTTGGGTGTAATTTCACCAAACAATTTCTGGGTCATGGAGATCTCATGTGTTCTAACCCTTCCACAAAATTTCGAAGCTAGAGCACATCTAATGCCACCCAAAAAAATCAACACTCCCTCTCAGCAAGGAATGTGCTCTAGCAATACTTCCCAGCCAAAGATTCATGGCATTGGTCCTATGCATTGTTGATGCTTGTCCTATTGCCTCTCATCCACCACGTTGCTACAATCTATACTACTTCCCATTACACTTCCATTTTCAATGTTTCATATGTACTGCAACTCCCTCTCAATTGTTGCATCATGTTGCCCATAGCACTGCCACTACTAATTGTTGCACTGCAGCTACCTCTTAAGAACTGCACTATGTGCTTCTGCTACTGAAACAGGTTATCAATCATCCCCATCTTCTCCCTAAAATAAACAAACTTTTTTCTTCCTAGAGCCTTGGAAAGAATGTTTGCCACCTATTCTCCTATCGGAGTGTATTGTAACTTAATTTCTCCTCGTTGGACATAGTCTCCGATAAAGTGACACCTAATGTCAATATAATTCAACCAATCATGAAAAACTAGATTCTCAGGGAGCTTGATGCAACTCTGATTATCACACAAAATATTGGTCACTTCCATCCTTATCCTGAATAGATTCACAAGAAACTTCCTAATCCATATGGCTTAACACGATATTGTGCTAGCTGCCATATTTTCAGCTTCAGTTGAACTTAGAGCTACGGATTTTTGTTTCCTACTAGGTCATTCCTGATCCAATGTTGAAACAGTGCCCAGTAGTACTTTTCTGATCTACTGAACTTCCATCCCAATCTACGTCAGTGAATCCACTAAGCCTGATATCATTGCCTCGGGTGTACATTAATCCATGCTCGATTTTTCCTTGTATATATATGAGAACATGCTTAGCTGCTTCCCAGAGTGCCCTCTTCGGTTCCACCATGAACTGACTGAGGGTGTTGACAGCGTAAAAAAAAATTGGCCTGGTATTGACCAGATACATCAGGGACCCTATGAGCTTCCTGTACAAGGTGGGATCTACTTCTTTATCTCGAGACACATCAATCTTCTTCCAGTTAATCATTGGAGTCATGGGTCTACAGTCCTGCATTCTAAACCTTTTTAAAATTTCTATAGCGTATCTCCCTTGTCCAAGGAAAATTCCATTCTTCTGCTTCCAAACTTCCAACCCTAGAAAATAATGCATCTATCCCAAATCCTTCATGTCAAATTTTGTAGCTAGGTTTTCCTTGCAATATTTGATGAACCTAGATGAACCTGTCAAGAAAAGGTCATCCACATATAACACTAGAATTAGAGGCTCATTCTCTACAATCAGATAGTAGAGATTGGGGTCTGCATCACTCTTGATGAATCCCATCTTCTGCAACTAACCATCAATTTGACCATACCATGCTCTAAGCACTTGTATAAGCCCATACAAGGCTTTCTTTAACCTGCATACATGATTTTTCTTCTCATGTGTCTCAAAACCCTCTAGTTGTTCAATGTATACTTCTTCTTATATTACCTCATTCAAGAACGCCTGATTCTATTTCTTGTGTTGGATTTACTTCGATTTCTACTGTCTCAGATTGTAAAATTGTTGATGTTTTTAGTTCTTCTGAGGCTTTTGATCCTGTGAACTTTGACTTTTCATTTTTTATCTTTTCCAATTGACTAGGTGTGAAAATTTCTAACACGAAACTCTACTGCAGTAACTGATTTATTTATCCTACTTATTTTCCACAATACGTTATTTACAAAACCCTTCAGTAAACATCAAAGTAAATTCTCCTGTAGTTTTCACATAATAGCATAAAGAAAAGAACATAGAAATACAAGCACAAGAATCAATCACATCGACATAGTTATTTTTGCACAATAGTCCCCGAAAAACCTAATGTGAGAAAATCGGTGCAGCAGATGAGGGTTTATTTATTATTCTTCAACAGCAATCTCTTTAAAAGGAATTATTTGTAGAACATATATAAATATCTAAGAAAACACCTGAGATCATTTTCCTAAACCATTTGGAGAAATTATGACACCCAAGAGACCCTCCAGCCCTCACTGCATCATCTCTGTGTGAGGATTATGTCCCTTGTTGTGATGCCTCTCTAAGCTTCCCCTCTACATTATCCCTTTGATGCACTACGTCTCCTCTTCCCCAATCTCCGACTAATGCTAATACCCTCCTCTATCTTCACCTTGAAACTCTCCCTCTGAAATTACTGAGGGAGTTGACAGTGTAACAAATTTTTGTCCTAGTATTGACCAGATATATCAGGGACCCTATGAGCTTCATGTACAAGGTGGGATCTACTTCTTTATCTTCAAACACATAAATCTTCTTCCAGTTGGTAATCATTGGAGTAGTCATGGGTCTACAGTCCTGCATTCTGAACCTTTTTAAAATTTCTATAGCGTATCTCCCTTGTCCAAGGAAAATTCCATTCTTTTGCTTCCAAACTTCCAACCCTAGAAAATAATGCATCCGTCCCAAATCCTTCATGTCAAATTCTATAGCTAGGTTTTCCTTGCAATCTTTGATGAACTTGTTTGAACCTGTCAAGAAAATTTCATCCACATATAACACCAGAATTAGAGGCTCATTCTCTACAATCAGATACTAGAGGTTGGGATTTGTGTCACTCTTGATGAATCCCATCTTCTGCAAGCAACCATAAATTCGACCATACCATGCTCTAGGCACTTGTTTAAGCCCATACAAGGCTTTCTTTAACCTGCATACATGAGTATTATTCTCATGTGTCTCAAAACCCTTTGGTTGTTCAATGTATACTTCTTCTTATATCAGCTCGTTCAAGAACTCAGTCTTGACATCCATCTAGTGAATCTCCCACCTAATTTGTGCTGCAAGGGATATCACGAATCTAATATAAGCATACTTGGCTACTAGGGTGAAGGTTTCTTCGTAGTCTATCCGTTCCTTCTGAGCACACCCCTTAGCCACGAACCTGCCTTTGTATTTTTCCACATTGCCATCTGCAACATATTTGACCTTGTAGATCCATCTTGAACCTAGAACTGATATGTCCTGAGGCCTAGGTACCACTTCCTAGACATGATTGATCATTATGGAATTGTATTCCTCCACCATAGCATCTACCCATACTTAATGTTGAATGGTCTCCTAAAAACTAGAGGGTTCTCCAACCTGAGCCACCAAAGCTTGGTATCTATCTGGTTTTCTACGCTCCCTTTTCTCGTTCCTAGGAGCTCCAATGAAATCCTCTGCATCGCATAGTATTTGTAGAAGTTCCTGGCTCATTCTTCCACTAGTAGTGGGTAGATATATTTTCTCCTCCTCCTAAGATTTCGCCTATTGTAATCCCTCTAGATTCTTTTCCTTTCGAGAAATACTAGTGCTCGTTTCTACTGGTCAAAGTGGTTGGACCAATGGATCATCCTTTGACTACTCTTTGGAAGGCATTTCTCGAGATTTCCTAAAAGCTCTGCCCTCCATAAACTTTACATCCCATCGTACTACGATCTTTCTATTTCCTAGAAGTTAGATTCTATATGCCTTAGTATTTTTCTATATCCCACAAGATATCATTTTTTTGCAGTTTGATCCAACTTCTTCCTCTTTTCTTCGAGTATATGGAAGTATGCCAATCTCCCAAATATCCTAAAATGACTCACTTCAGGCTTATTATCAGTGAAGACACTCTCTGGAGTAATCTTATCTAATGCCCTATGAGAAGTCTTGTTCTGGACATATACTATTGTGCTGCATGTTTTTGCCCACAAAAATTTGCACCTATCCTAATCATACAACATTGCTCTTGTTGCTTCAACAATACTTATTTTCTTCATCTCTGCTACTCCATTCTACTCCGAATTATATGGATTTTTCCATTCTCTTTTGATGCCTTCCCTTGCACAGAAATCAGTGAAGTCCTTGTCAATGTATTCTCCACCATTGTCTGAGCACAACACTTTTATCCTCTTCCATCAAAGATTATCAACTAGAGCTTTAAACTCTTTGAATCGATCAAGGACCTCACCTTAGTTTTTAGAAAGTAGATCCAAGTCTTCCTCGAATGGTCATCAATGAAGGTGATGAAGTATTCGGCACCACTAAGAGCTTTTGTGGACATGGGTCTGCAGATATCTGAGTGTATCAATCTCAAAACACTCTTTGCCCTATTGTTACTTCTAGAATAAGCCACATTAGCGTACTTTCCCAGTGCACATCCTCTTCACACATCGTCTCATTTGGTACTTAATTCTGGAACTCCTGTGACAGTTCCTATGAGAATTCTTAGAGCCTTATGGTGTAAGTACCCCTTCCTTTTGTGACATAGTTCATTCAAATATTTTTCACCACTACTACCTATCAATTCCATTGGAGATTCTAGTTGTAACTTATACAGTCTATTACTTCTGACTCCAATTTGGGCCTTCTTCTTCCAACTCGGATGTTTAACATATACTTTCTTCCCAATGAAGTAAGCATCATAGCCCTTGTTGTGTAACTGAGATACAAAGAGTAAGTTCATTCCCAATCCAGGAAAATGCAACACATTGGTAGCTCGAAGCCAATCTCTTGCTTCTATTTGAAAAACTAGAGTACCTCTTCCTATGGGGGTACATTTTGACTTATTTCCCATGGTGATTTGGAAGTTCATATTTTCTTCTTGATAGCTCAAGAAACATTCTCATATTCCCATCATGTGCATAGAAGCCCCACTATCAATATACCAAACCTCAAAGGAAGCAGAACTTGCCAAGCAAGTGACTTCTTCTTCCAGTCTGGAAGCCAACACAGAACTGTCATGATCCATTAAATTATTCATGCTTTCCTCTTTCCTGGGAGAACTGCATGAGTCCTTTTGAGTTTCTGCTCTAGCATCATGCTCTCGACTCATTACAAATTCTCTAATCTTGTTGCCCGATCTCAGCTCTGATACCATGTGAAAATTTCTAACACGAAATTCTACTATAGTAACTGATTTATTTCTCCTACTTATTTCCACAATAAGTTATTTACAAAACCCTTTAGCAAATCAAAGTAAATTCTACTACAATTGTCACATAATAGCATAGAGAAAAGAATAGATAAATACAAGCACAAGAATCAATCACATCGACACATTTATTCTTGAGACAATAGTCCCCAGAAAAACCCAATGCGGGAAAACCAGTGCAGCAGATGAGGGTTTATTTATTATTCTTCAGCAACAATATATGTACTAGGAATTAATTTCAGAACATAGACAAGTCTCTAAGAAATCACCTGAGATAATTTTCCTCCACCCTTTGGAGAAATTCTAACACCCAAGAGACCCTTCAGCCTTCAATGTGTCACCTCTACGTCATCTCTGTGTGAGGATTGTATCCCTTGTTGCGATGCCTCTCTGAGCTACCACTCTATGTTGTCCCTCTGATGCACTGTGTCCCCCCTTCCTCAGTCTCCGACTGATGTTGATGCCCTCCTCTTCTTTCACCCTGCAACTCTAGGTATGTGTTAAGGAGGTTTACCTTGCATTCTACGTGACTGCCTTGGTGATTCAACCAGGATTAAAATTTATCACAAAATCAAACAATATTCACAATCAAATCCTAAGGTCTCTAAAAAGTAAAAACAAACAATTAACACACACTAAAAAATCTAAGGATTCAAACCATGCAAACAAGCTTTTCACAACGAAATCACTAGTTGGTAATGAAATCCAACGTCGCAGAAATCAAAGTGAAAAGTGGTTGTAGATAGAGCGAGTGGAACCAGTTACACTTACAACCTACTTAATGAAAAAATATGGTGCAAGTAATAGCACTTATGCCATCTCGAGTGAAGATTACCCTCCAAAAATTCCAAGTGAGTCTACTCAACGTTTGTTCTAGGTACAGTAGCACCTTCCCTCTACCGTCATCTTGGGTAATAGCCCTAGGATTATGGCCACTAGGGTTACCAACTACAACAATTCTACCTGGGGAGACAGTCATAGATCAGAAGTACACGCAAGGGTAGAGTAACAAAGCTCAATCCCCTTGAAAGCTCCTCAACATGGTTAATCGGAGGTTTACTTTCAAGTGACCCCAAGTACCTTTCAGCATCATTGTACCATAGCCAATGAAGTGGGTACGATCACTTCACCAAGTCTGATATGATCTCGTGCTTGACTCCTTTGTAAGGGGAGCTTCCTAGAGAAAAATTGAAATAACTGGATTTATCTCCCTATCACAAGATTCTAGTGTTTGTCTACAGCTTTGGAAAGTTTACTCACTTCCCTATTCCAAAGCCCTACAACTTAATCTACTGTAGGTGGAAAAGAGCCCTAAGAATAAAACTTTCTAGATTGATTTTAATAGTTGTTGTTTACGCAAAGGTAATGGATGTGAAACTTGATGAAATTATGACTTGACGCAATCCTAATGCAATAAAAAATGATGATATAATATTTTGTTTCAATGAAAATCTATCTAAAGTAAGGAAAGAGTCTTTCACTTTTTCAACTGAAATGTAAACAAAAACTCTAAACCCCAACTATAACCCTTTTCCTAAAATGCAAATATCCAATTTCAAATCACCCGAATATTGAAAACAATTTCAAATTTTCACTTTGCCAAATAACACAAGCAAAAAAGAAATCTCTATTTTCATACATTACTGAAAAATTTGAAAAATGCAACAAGAAACCAATAATGACTAAAAATTATTTTTCTTTAAGGAATGTTATGAATTCAATTGCAGCAAAAGTACGGTTCATGAACACTTTTACAATAGAAAGAAAAATGATTTTCCATTTCGAAACTAACACAAGAAGTATTTTTCACAAACAATACCTAATCTTGCAAATCATTGATTTTGACACACAAATCAAACTTTCGCAAAAGAGAAAACTGGACTCAAAACCTGATGTAATCGACAGAAGAAAGATAGATAGTCAAGAAGACAAGACTAACAGACCTCTCTTTTGATAAATCAACCATTGACCAGATAAGACCTTACCCTAATTTTCAAAAAGAATATAATCACAAGAAAAAATCTTCATAACACTCAATCATACTGACAATCACTCACAGGAGGTTCAAACAAGTGTGAAACAATAGGAAAAAACCAAAAGTTTTGATTTAAAGAGGATATAACTAAGTTTTTCAAAAGTTCTAGGCATGTGCGCAGGTTCTGGAGTAAACCAGTGTAAATACACTCTATTTCTAAGAGGAAAATGCGCAGAAGTGCACACTGTGCCTAAAGTAAAAGTGTGCACAAAGGGGAAATTTAGAAGAAAAAAGTAAACAAATCCAACCCAAAATCCAAATTTCTAAAATTTCCAGAGACTCAAAAAATACTTGTGCACAAGGAAAACTAATGGAGATTGAAACGATTCCCCAGCAGAGTCGCCAATTTGTTATGTGGACTTATCCCTCTTGCAGACAAGAGAGATCTCCCTAGACTTCAAAGAACCCTAGTAAGAAAAAAAAAATGAATTTTTATCTTTCTCTAGATTCTGATTAACTGAAAGCAAATATAATGATAGATGCCTCTTACTGATTTAACAAAATGATTGATGAAGTCCCTCAAATATTTCAACCATTCACTCCTTGGTGCTCTAGATTTCCTCTCGTCGCTCCTGACAGCTTCTCCATACTATCTTGAAAGAGATCTACAAATACAGAGACAAACAAGATATCAAAACATGCAGCATATAACCAAAGAGATGAATGGACTAAGCAACCAATTATATATCATAAATTGATCAATATACAACCAAAATCCATGTAGGTGATCAATGAATCCTGTAAATTAAATCAATGAAGATGTAATTTAGAAAGAACAATTGCTTTTATATTCATGAAATTGGAGAAAATCCTTACAACCATATAGTCTTGATGTTGAAAATCCCTTGCAAGAAAAGCCTTCCAACCTAATATCAATAGCGTAAACCTACTTCCAATAGTCCTCCCCCAACCCTCAGACCTGTAGTATCTTTATAGGCCAAGAATGGGAAGTTTTGGATCCATTCTCCAAGGAATGAGATCCACTATTAGTGAGATAGAGGTTACACAAAGTAATGGGAGTTACTCCATGTTGGGAGGGATCAGTACTGAATAGGCACCCATTCGAATCTTGTTGGTTGGGATAGATGTTACCAACAATGCTTCTATACTTTACTTTTTCTTTTTTCATATGTTAAGTCATGTTCGCAGGTCACAATGTAAGACAGTTTGTACCTATGCGCAGCTATTAATGATCTTCCCTGCATATGCATAAAAATCAACTAGGGAACTATGCAGGTAGCCAAAATCAAGGTTTTGTACCATAGGATCCAAAAATTAAACTTTCTTTGGGATGATTTGGATTCAAACTTTGCAGGGGAATGCATCAGGACACTTTTGTGGATAGCGAGGTATCCAAATAGATATTCATTTGCCTAATGCAACAAAATGGCATGTAACAAAGGGGATTTTTCTGTCATAAAGATAAGGGTGTTGAAGGAAAGGTAACTAGGTTCATTCTTCATAAATGTACTTTTTATATTTGTATTTATTCAAGAAAAGAAATATTATTTTTATAATACATTTCAATGAGTTTCTTTCTCATTGAAATAGTTCTAGCACTATTTAAAGTGCTATAGGTGAGTCAAACAGTCAAGAGAATAAGTTGAAGACCTTAAGGGCATGTTACACCTTGTATGTATATGTATTATGGTTAAGGGAATACCTCCAAGCAAAGTCACAAGTCTCCTCCAAGAAATGGCACCATCAAGAAGCTCATCCAAGCATACAACTCCACCAAAGAAACATTCAAGGTATACTCTACAAGTCGGCCTACAAGCAGTGAACAAGTCAGCCTAAAAAGGAGGGATAAACCTCTATTTATAGAGGTTGTCCACTCCTCATACAATGTACAACAAGATCTCTGAAATCAGCGAAGGAGAAGGAAAGTAAGACAAAGTAAGAAGGTCTCCAAAGGTAGCAAAGAGAAAGGGAACACCACCGAATTCTTGAAGTTTTCTCCAAGGGATGCTACAATCACATGTGCAGAAATCTGAGAGTTGTCCCTGCGGCTAGGACAGCAGTAAAACACAATTACACATCTACTTTCGATTGGGGCTAAAACTAAGCCTACAAGGCCTACTACTCTAGCGTCGGAGAAAGACCCTCAAGCGAAGAGGATGGACACTCAAGCAAAGAAGGAAAGAGGCTACAACAACAAATAATTGGTCACACGTGTGAGAATTTAGGGTTGTTGGACAATCATATCTAGTCTGCACCTACACTTTGAAGAAGAAGCTCATTTGGTCAAGAAGGTGAAGGAATCATCATATGGAAGGGTTCTCATCAAGGCTTGTTCTCTAGAGCAAGTGCAACAAGGTTTACTAACAAGTTAAAAGTAGAACGAAGTGCCGGAAGTAGCAAGACAAAGTGCCAAGAAACAAAGTTCCAGAATAAGTGTCGGAAGAAGTGTCGAGGTATATGGTGCAGAAAGAAGTGGAGACTTGACTTGTGCTTGGAGGATCTCGTTGTCAAATTCTATGGTTTTGCATTGATCAATAAAATCCTCAATAAGAGAAATTCACTAAAGCATTTTCCTCTCAAGAGTAGAGAGGTTTTGGCCCTAGCAGAGAGCCAACATCTTGTGTTCCTGCTTTTATGTTTTGGTAGCAGTTTGATGAAATACACACATATGCCCTAATAAGAAGAAGAAGAAGCATAAACTAATAATAAAAGTAAAAAAACTCCACAAATTGTTATCAACTAACGACGAATCACACTACACTACTTTGCCCTATATTCTTCAACATGGAATCGGAGCAAAGGCGACACATCAAGGAAAGGGAAACTCAAGAATACTCATCAAGGAGAATCATCTACAAAATTGAAGCATCAAGCCTATAAATCTCAATCACTTCAAGGACAAGAAAGGTATACAATCCATCAATCATCAAGGAGGTCTACAAAGCTAGAAGAAGAACCTTACATAAAGGCACCTATAAAGAAGAGCATATTGAAGCAAGAACTACATCAAGCTACAAGTCTTCAAGAAAACATCATCACCAAGAAAGTCCACTTGGAGAAGGAAACTTGAAGAACATCAAGATCCAGGGAAGACAAGCCATCAAGCCTTCAAGGAGAAACCAAATCCATTACATCTCAAAATCTATCAAGTAAGTACATGTCCCCTTCTGAATATACATCAACGTCTTTTTGCAAGGAAAGAAATAAATTGGTAGGTACCAATAACTTTCTTGCATGGAAGAAGAGGATTGATCTACTACTCAAGGAGAATGGACTCCTAAAGCATGTCAAAGGTAATATCGCTATCCCTGCTAAGGAACAGACTCAAGCCTTAGCCAAGTACAATAAGGATGAGACAAGAGCTCAAAGGATTCTGATAGAATCAATCAAAGACTCTCGCATTCCCTATGTCTCCAAATTTGAGACATCGAAAGAAATTTATGATAAGCTAGTAGAGCTATTCTCGGTATCCACAACCAAAGAAGTAATATCTCTGAGGAATGAAGTATACAAGATGAAGATAACAAAGCAAGGAATAGCTCCCTACTTCATGAAAATCTCTGAAATAAGAGATCAACTTCAAGAGCTTGGGGAAGTCATGTCTGATAGAGAGATGACAACTGTAGTACTCAATGCTCTACCTGAGGAGTGGGGAAACTTCACATCTAGCATATATGCCAAGAAGGAAGCAACCACTGTTAGTGAAATTTGGTCTCTGTGCAGAACAGAGGAAACCATACTTAGGGCAAAATAAGAAGTGGGATCAAAGGAGCAAGCATTTACTACCATGGCCAAAGTAAAGGGTAAATTTGGGAAGTTTGGTCCACGAAGAACAAACAACAAAGACATGTAAAATATCCAATGCTTTGGATGCCAAGAATATGGACACTACAAAAGGAATTGTCCTAAGATTAAGAAGGACAACAACAACAAAAAGGAAGAGGGAAGAAGCTCACATAACTCAAGAGATGAAAGAAGAAGGAAAGAAGCAAAAGAAGGAATATCCTTCGGATATCTACTATGACTAGGTCAAACTCTTTACTTCTAGACTTATTTCAAAGTTCTGAGTACGATAGGAGCATGTAGGAATAAATTAAAATTGCATGGCTAGGAGCATCCTCTAGAATCTAGCAACATGATGTACATATAGTTCTATATACTCATGTAGATGTAGCATTTATGACAAGAACAAAAATTCATAAGTAGAAATATCTTCTAGAATATAGGAGCATGGTAGATATAGCTCAAGATATTCATGTAGAAGAAGTATACCTAGTATAGACCTCATACATGATGAAAGAAAATTGATCATGATAAGAATCTTAGAAGACCTACATCATCAAAAGAAATGAAACATTTGCAAGGCAAGGATCTTTAAGATACTATGATGGAATCTTGAAAAGAAGGTTCATGGACCAAAGCAAATGTCTCATTGGGAATCCCATTTATGGGTTTCAAGAAAAGAATGATATGTAGGCAAGCTAAGATGAAGCAAGAAGGGCCACACCAAAGAATGATCAAAGGAGAATCAAGATGAGGTATGCATGCATTAAATTTTAGTCATGTTATCGTTTGTATATTATTGAGTCATGGGTATAGTTCTATAACATGATCTAGCATGAAAAAATCTCTTTCACCAAGAACATGCTCTAAAGCATGTACCATAATTCAATGAAGGTCAACAAAAGAATATGCTCACATAAGGAGCATAAGATTGTTGACTAAGAAGCAGGAAGAAATGTTGACAAGTCTAGAAACCAAGTGATGAATGAATTCTCTCATAAGAAGCATTATATGGTTGACCTATCAATATAAGAAAAATAAAATGAACAAATATATCAAGCATGTGAAGAACACCATGATCACCCAAAATCACTATCTAACAAAATGCCTTGAAAGATATCTCCCGAAAGAAGGCAGGACAACTCTAATAAAGGAAGAAAGGACCCTAGACACCTATGAAGGCCTTGGAGATATAAAGGTGCAGATAATTGATTCTACTCTACAGAGATGTCATGATGAAGAAGCCATCCAACAAAAGAAAAGGCAATGTTGAAAAAATATCATGATGAAGTCATGATGAGCTACTAGGTCAAATCATGTAAACTAGTAAGTATTATGAAGCCTCCATGAGAAGAGTATTCTGAAGCATGTACAAGATGACAATGAGTAGCCAAGATGACAAGAAAACCTGATAGTCACTTTCCACAAAGCAATGACATGAAAAAACAAGGAAAGTGATCGATGGATGGTGCCCTACCTAAAAGAAGTTTGAACAAAGACTTCATGACAGGACCCACGAAGACGAAGTTGTTGATGAAGGAAAGACTCTCCAGTTAATAGGGAGCTCTGGCAGGTCCCTGATAAAGGGGGATTTTTTTGCATCACCCCTTATTACAAAGGAGCAACGATTGTGTTTTCCATTTCATGGGTCATGCACTAGACCAAGACTAATAGTTATAAGTCTAAAGGAAGGCCATGAACGAAAATGTAGACACAAGATAGACACAAAATTATTGTCTTCACTTGGGAAGAAATAATGGGAGGATTAGGTAATCATCTGGAATATTGTACTCTTTGAGGATGTTTAGGGAATCCAAGACAAGAGTAGGCAAGAGGACTGATATTCTTTTAGGGTTGGGAATCCAAGATAAGAATAGTCCTAGAAGTTCATACTCGGATAACACTTGGGTCTGTATGTACCTTGAGAGACAATGATGAACATGTATACAAATCATTTGTCTCACCATCATTGTAGCTCATGGTCTCGTAAAGAGATGGAGTTGTTATTCAAGGCCTTGCACTATGACAATGTTGATGAATATGATGCTATAATAGATGGATTGCAAATCTGGTTTCTCTTATGTGAATTCTTCAAGATTGCTAATAGCCAAACACCTTGTAATATTATATAAATACCTCCCTAGTTAAGAGGGATTGTTGAAGGAAAGGTAACTATATTCGGTCTTCATAATTGTACTTTTGATATTTGTATTTATTCAAGAAAAAGAAATATTATTTTTAGAATACATGCCAATGAGTCTCTTGCTCATTGAAATAGGTCTAGCAATATTTAAAGCGCTACAGGTGAGTAAAATAGTCAATAGAAGAAGTTAAACACCTTAAGGGCATGTTACACCTTGTATGTATCTGTATTATGGTTAAGAGAATACCTCCAAGAAAATTCACAAGTCTCCTCCAAGAAGCTCATCCAAGAATCCAACTCCACCAAAGAAACATCTGAAGTCTACTCTACAAGTCAGCCTACAAGAAGCAACCAAGTTGGCCTCATGAACAGTCAAGTCAGCCTAAAAAGGAGGGACAGACCTTTATTTATAGATGTTGTCCACTCCTCATACAATGTACAACAAGAGCTCTGAAATCAACGAAGGAGAAGCCAAGTAAGAAGATCTCTAAAGGCAACAAAGAGAAAGGGAACACCACCAAAGTCTTGAAGTCTGTTCCAAGGGATTCTACAGTCACACAAGTAGAAATCTGAGAGTTGTACATGTGGCTAGGACAGCAGTAAACCACAATCACTCATCTACCTTTAGTTGGGGCTAAAACTAGGTCTACAAGGCCTACTTCTCTAGTGTTGGAGAAAGACCCTCAAGCGAAGAGGAAGGACACTCAATCAAAGAAGGAAAGAGACCACAATAACAAATAAACAGTCACACGTATGAGAATTTAGGGTTGTTGGACAGTCACATCTAGTCTGCACCTAGACTTTGAAGAAGAATCTCATTTGGTAAATAAGGTGAAGGAATCATCATATGGAAGGGTTCTCATCAAGGATTCTTCTCTAGAGTAAGTGAAACAGGTTTACTAACAAGTTAAAAGTAGAATGAAGTGTCAGAAGTAAGAGGACAAAGTGTCAAAAACAAAGTTCCGGAAGAAGTGCTAAGGTATATGGTGCAGAAAGAAGTGGAGACTTGACTTGTGCTTGGAGGATATCTTTGTCAGAGGTCTAGGGTTTGGGATTTATCAATAAAATATTCAATAATATAAATTCACTAAAGGGTTTTCCTCTCAAGAGTAGAGAGGTTTTGGCCTTGGCAGAGAGCCAACATCTTGTGTTCTTGTTTTTATGTTTTGGTAGCAGTTTGATGAAGTACACACATATGAACTAATAAGAATAAGAAGAAGCATAAGCCACTAAGAAAAGTAAAAAGACCCCACAAATTGTTATCAAGTAATGAAGAATCACACTACACTATTTTTCCCTAGATTTTTCAACAAAGGGGAGCATCCTAATGAAGGAGAAAGCATGATGACAAGAGGAGAGGTACAATGACAAGGGGAAACATATGAAGAAGTTTCCATTGATGTCAAATGGGGAGAGAATACTAAAATAGGTATAGTATTACCATCAATGAAAATGGAGGATATTGTTGGATAAAGTTGTCATTGATGTCAATATGTTATCTGGCATTGTTGAAGCAATTCCCTTTTATATGATGCCCTAGCACAAGCTCTCAAAGGTTGATG
Organism: Pinus tabuliformis; assembly: GCA_031772625.1. Lineage (NCBI taxonomy): Eukaryota > Viridiplantae > Streptophyta > Pinopsida > Pinales > Pinaceae > Pinus > Pinus tabuliformis. The sequence continues at coordinate 253,365,437 of CM062820.1, read as the reverse complement.
ATGGGAAATCCTAAAAGGTTGTTTAGAAAACCCTATAAAGGTAGATTGAAAATATCCTATATGCATTATTGAAGCTAGCCCTATGTGTCATTAATAATTTCAAGCCCTTGTATGCACTTAATGAAACCCTAAGTGCATATATGTTACCCTAGCCCTAAATTTAATGCCCTAAAGAGGCCAATAAAACCCTAGTTATATATATCCCTTATATATGATGAATAAGTCCTAATCCTAATGCCCTAATCATATAATACCCTAATCGTGTAAAATATCATATTATAAATTCCAATGGATTATCACACTTAATGTCCTAATCATATAATTCCCTAATCCTAATGCCATAATCATGTAAAACATCATACCATAAATTCCAATGGGTTGTCACAAATTCTAGGGATTGTCATAAAAGAAAACAAAAATTGACATTAGACACATTATCTTGAAATGTTTCTTATATCATCTTGTAGAGGAATTTCACCTCTTTCCAATGAGTACTCGTACACCTCCTAACTCCTTGTCGTTGAGGAGATATCAATTTTTAAAATTGAAAAACCCCAATTTCACCAAGCCTACATAAGTAGGCGCACCTAAGATAAGTTTACTCTTCCTCCAAAGGACATGTGTCTTCAAATAATGAACTAATAAGTATACATAGAAATTTGGACTCGTCATTTTCATCATCCAACTTGGTTTCGAGATAGAAGAGTGAGAACACAAGGAATAGATAAAGATCTAGAGGACAAAATTCGAAGGACGTTGTGGAGTAGCTAAGATAAAATAAATAAATAAATAAATAAAAATAAAAAATTGGTTTTAGTTTTCTTTTTTCATTGGACAAGGAATTCAATGAATCATTTTTTAGATCTCATTGTATTGACAAGGGCTATAGATCTCGGCCTAATCACCACAGACCTCGTCCTTGACCTCTATAGAAGAACCATATTTTGGCCCCTCTACAACACTGCAATTTCAGCCTATTTCAGGCTTGAAATTTCAATCCTAAACAAGGTTTCAATCTTGGCTCTGAGGAAGACTGAAATTTCAGCCTTGTTGCAGACCATAGAATAGCAGACCTTGAACTCATAAACTTGGCCCTGTGAAAACCTTAGGTAGTTGCAAACTTCATCTAGATTTTGAATTGCAGACTAATGCAAACCTATGGTGGCATTTGCAAACTTATGTTGGAGTAACAATATTGATTGTTGCAGAGATTTACTGGTGCTATAGTTTTGGATTGTTACAAACCTTGTTGAAGATCTTTTGGAAACACAGTGTCAGATTTATTTTTGTAGACACCGTGTTGGCTTGTTTTTACAAAGAAGTCTTCTTGGAGACCTTGGTTGGAGGAATAGTATTGAGGTTTTTTTATAACCTTAATTGGAAATATGAAGAATATCTTGAAGACATTATTGGAGAACCCTCGAAGACTTGAAGGATTCTTTAAGTCTTATGACAATTTGTTGAAGGAAATTCTCTGAAGCAGCCCTTGCAGACAGTTTGAGCAGACCTTAGAGGCATTTTGAAGCACTCCCTTGAAAGGATTTTGAAGCAGCAATAGAGATTTTGAAACAGTCCTAGAAGTAGCGAGAAGCAGACTTGGGTTGGCATTGAGGGAATTTACTTTGGAACTTGTTGAAGGACCTTTTAAGAGTGGTGTGGATACCTATTGAAGACCCTCCAAGAGAATCTTAATTAAGACACCTTTAATCATTGTTGAATACTTGTAGAATAAAATATTACAGCCATCCATAGAGACCTTAATGCCTGATTAAAACCCTCATGGATTAACCTTGGATAAGATTGATTGGGTATCATGAAGAGTCTTAGAGACACCTACTAAATTTGTGATTGATGAACTAAGTACTTAGGATATTATTTGAGGGCGTTGTTGAGGAAATCTTGAAGATATTATTAGAGAGTTTTACTGAAAATATTAGAAGCCTTGAAGAACTATTGAAACCACTTTGAAGAAAAAGAGAAGAGGGTTGGAGCCCTAGAGGATTAGAGTCCTCAAGAAGACAAGGTTGGATCCTGAGCCAAATAAGAGGGTTGGATCCCTAGAGGACTGGAGTCCTCAAGTAGACCAAGTTTGAGTTATGCGGTATAGTACAGATTGGAGTCTAGTTTGATTGAAGATTGGAGTCTTCATCTAGGGTTGGAGCCCTAAAGTGTTATTGTACTTGAATTGTTGTAAAAAGAGGATTGGAGTCCTCATGATTCTTGTTAATAAAAGTATTCTTTTGTTGTACATATTTGTGTTTTGATTTATTAAGTTATTTCAACTGGCATAAAAGTAACAATTGTAAAATAAATATTGATTCACACCCCCCCAGTATTTCCAACAAATTCAAGTGTGTCTAGAAAAATCATAAATAAAAGATAAGAAATAATTGTACCCAAAAAAAGATGGAAATAAAAAATGGACCACATGAATCACTTTGAACAAGCTACAAAAAGGCCAAGGAGTGCTAATAGGAGGGTTTGTCAAAATTGTCCTAATGATGTTTTTCTAGAACACAACAGCAAAAACACTATCTCTACAAGAACCAAGAGGAAGACCAATCACCATATTTTGGTTACACAGTTGCTACAATGAGTGATAGTTTAAATGACCAAATTGTTCATGCCAAAGTTTTCTCAAATCATATAGAGTTACAATGAGCAATAATTTGAATAACCAAATCACTCATGCCAAAATTTTCTCAAAATCATTATTGTAGGCAATAAAAATTGATGGATAAAATGATGACCCAAATTTTTCAAACTTATAAGCCTAGTAATATCATCAATTACTCCATTGGCTAAGACATGCTAAGGATCTTTTATATCCTTGATTATAACTTGATGGGGTGAAAATTTTACTATTTTACCTTCACTTGAATGAGTGATCTAATATACTAATATGCGGTTACAAGAAAGACTTGAAAAACATAATATATCATTGAAATGGCCATCATTTACTTGAATTGTCCTAGACCCTGCAACACTAAGAGATCTATCATCACCAACAAATATGTGTTTGGTGTTACAACAATTAAAAGTAGAAAAATGTCTTTACTCTTATCCATATGATAAGACACTCTAGAATAAATAAATCATTCATCAAAATAAGTAGATGTTTCATTGAAAGAGAGACAAGAAATAAAAAGTACATGTCGATGATAAGTATGAGAAGAAGAGGAATCAAGATTGGTGTTTTGCTTCTTTGACGCTTCTTCTAAGGCGTCCATATTTCTAAAACATTTAAACTCTTAAGTGACCTTGTTTCCCACAAATATACAAGCTTGACAATCTTATTACTTTTTTATTTTGGTCCTTTGTCCCCATTTGAAGTAGAGGCTCACTAAGAGAATTTGAGACCATTTTTTTGCTTCTTGTGCAAATGTTACTTCTTTGGATGCTTAGTTTTATCTTTTCCTTGGACACTAAGGCATTGATATATGTACATGGAATATTCATCACTTCAATATACAAGAACTTATCTTGCTCTCTAATCATCAACTCACAAAAAAAAAAAAGTAAAAAGTGAAATATTTATATGTAACCCCTAGAGCTTCTCTAGTGGCATAAAAAGTAGATATAAATACAAAATATGCAAAACTAAGCTTGAAAAGTAACATATAGACATTGATCATCTTTCATATTAATTTTGCAATCTACAAGTAAGAGAATAAGTACTTTGAACTTTGATAAATAATCTTCAATGCAAAGAAAATCATTAGAACCTAGTCATTATCAAATTTTCAAATTGATGTACTCTAATCACATTTCATAGTGGACTCACCAAATAACAACTTCAACTTTTCATAAGCTTCATCCAAGTCATTAATTCCTTGAATATGAAATAATAAATCAGGACAAATGGATATTCTGATTAATCCATGTACATCATTTTCATTATCCCATTTGGATTTCTTATCGGTATCTACGGGGGCTTTCTCTTTCCCCAAGTAATCAAGTACAACCATTTACTTCTTAATACATCCTCCAAATTATATGTACAAGCAGTTGGTACTAGCAAGCAAAAGCTCACTTGGACCTGTTGAAAAATGTACGTTTTTATTATCCCATTTGGATTTCCTATCGGTATCAACGGGGATTTCTCTTTCCCCAAGTAATCAAATACAATAATTTACTTCTTAGTACATCCTCCAAATTAGATGTACAAGCAATTGGTACTAGCAAGCAAATGCTCACTTGGACCTATTGAAAAATGTGTAACTAGGTTTGGTCTTCATAAATATGAAATGTATTCCTGTAAATATAAAATGGAAAAGAAATTATTATTATTATTATTGGAGCATGGGTTTCAAGCTCAATTTCTTTTATTTTATAGTTCAAGCATCCATTGAGTGCTTACAGGATTTGTCCTATGTAGAAGATTCATTATCATATATGGAAAACCCTATGGGAACATTGTAAATTGTAAAGAAAATTTTATTTTTCCTTCAAAGTGTCAAAATACCTCCAAGATCAAGTTGGCCTAATGAGTTGTCAAGTCAGCCTACATGAAGAGCCACATCCACCCTTGAAGAAGCCTATATATAAGAGGAACTTGTCCTCCATTTGGATTATATCACTCTCTCATCTCTAAGTCAAAGAAGGAAGTGTGAAGAAGGAGAAGTCGAAGAACTCTAAGTGTTTTTGGGCCTCATATATTCTTCTGGGAAGAACGAAGTTAGGGTTTTCTGCACTAGATCTTTTGGGGTTCGATTTTGGAAGCAGAAGAGAAGGGAAGGCAACTAAAGGTCTCTTAGGGAATCTTACTAGCACTAGGACTCAATTAAACACAAGAAAATTCAAGATGAAGGCTATTAGAGGGAGATCGAAATCTCCTAGAGAAGCAGCAGCAGTTGCAATAGTTGTTAGGGAGCAAAATTTTGGATCTACTAGGAGGTCAAAGATATTACAGTAGGAGGGAGTGGAAGACTTTATCTTGGAGGGTATTTTTCTGAGTCTAGGTCATGGTATTCATCAATTGAAATATATGAAATATAAATAAGAAATTTACAGGTTTTCCCCTCAAGAGGAGGGGTTTTGACCTTGGATTGCAGCCTATATACTATGTCACTATTCTTATTGTTTTGGTATTTGTTTGATGTATTGCACATTGGAATAATAAAGAACAAAGCTAATAAGTAAAAATTAATGCAAGAAGTTATCAAGTTAAGAGAATTAGCATATTCATTGCCCTATTGAATTCTCAACATGGTATTAGACCTTTGGTTCTCTAAGGGCATCATGAAGATATCCTCTACAATGAAGAAGTTTATCAAGAAAATTGCAAGCCATCTCAAGAACGGTATCAAGGAAGCATGGAGTTTCTTATTCTCTTCAATGAAAGGGATTAAGGTCTCTTTTTGGCTCTCTGGTACATTCCAAGACGAATACATATGGGTAATTGATAGTGGTGCATCAAGGCACATGACTAGTCACTCCAACTGTTATATATCTGATCTGAAAATATAAGACAATGCAAATAACCCAAGAAATAACAATATATAAATTATTCTTTATTGATATCAAACCCTTAAGGTAGGGCAACACCATACATTCACTCCTTAAGGAAGGAGAACACTCCACAAGCCATATGCCTGTTCATACAATATTCCTTGACATCCCTCAATGTGGAGTCTCTAGCCTCTATATAGGCCTCATACATACAATACCATGGGTTAATACCACCGTTCCCTAAATACCATCTATCTAATACCATGGGCCCATTACATTATTACTAACTACTTGTGGTCCCTTACATGATACAGGTTAACCACCTTATTTACTATTATGGCCCATCCCATTATTACATTATTCCCTTGGGTACCTCCCTTTGTAACCCATATTATCCCCCCTAGGTATATAACATTCCACCCCCCTTAACATGTTTCGTCCCCGAAACATGGGAAGAACACAAATAATAAGATCTACTCAAAAGAGTAGTCCACTGGTACCATGCACGTGCATCTAGCCATCCAAGAGAAAGGTGAACCCTCGATCTCATTAGTGCCTCGCTCGCTTGAGATGGAAGTTGACCATGGCAACTCTTCTGTGTTGATGTGTAGTAGGTGGATCTTCGCTCCTCGCTATCTGTCATGCAGGGGTTGTTATCCTTGTGGCTAATTGGTTTCCATCTTGTTGGTTGTCTTCTTGCGGGGTGATGTGAGTGATGATATGTTGAAGTTCTAACCCACGGTGTCTTTTTCTTTAATTCACCCTGTTGTAGTGCCTATTGTGGTGTCTTATCTTCCAATATTACTTCAACCATTGAGCCCTCATCTGATGTATCAGCACCTGTAACTTTTTCTGCTCCAGCCTCTGTTTGTGTTTGATTATCGATCATCAAAGGCTCATCATCTGATATGTCAGTCCCTGGAACATCTTCTGCTTCAACCTCCATGGACTCTACTTGTTTATTAATGGAAATATCCTGTAATGTAATTTTCTTCTTTTTATACCAGAGCTTCAGGAATTTCTTCTGCACATTAATATTGATAGTACCCACGGATTCCATCCAAGGATATCCCAAAACAACATCCAGGTTATCCATATCTGAACTATAAAAATCACCATGCAACACATACGTATCCATAGAAAGCTTCAAATCCTTATAAACTTGAACATCCTCATTATCAACCTGTCTGTTTTCGATATATTTTGCTGGAACTTGCAATTTTTTGCCAAGTTAACATTGATAAAATTATGCTTGCAACTAGGATTTATAGACACAACGATCTTCTCCTTCTGAATCAATCCATGAACCTGCAATAAGAAGACACTAGTAGAAAATAACCCCTTACGTGTCTCATTCTCCTTTTTTCTAGCACGAGACCATTTGTCTAAAAGGACTCTTTCAAATTCTGCATCTGAAAGTTTGGTCAACTGCTTGTTGTCAAGTGAGACCCACCATTTGGTAGCCTCATCTCTGAAACCAAGCCAAACTAAATCCTTCCAATCTGTCCCATATGTGAACTTTCTTTGTTTTATGAATTCTTCAATAGTAAGACCATTATCTTTCCCTGTAAAAAATTGCTTGCTAGAAGCCATGAAGAGGATTTTGAAAAAAAATCACTTACTTGGCGAAAATTAAGAGTGGTCGCAGTTTAGTCAATATTGCTCATAATCTTTATGATGACCTATTTTCAGAAATGGAATGACCATTCTGCATCTTCCCATGTGATAGAAATTCCTATCTAGGCACTGGAATTTCAAATCCACGCTGCAACTCTCATGTCGTCACCAAAAATTCTGAAAAAAGAGCTGATTTTAAATCAGCGATATCTCCCTCATCCGGACTCCGATTCGACTGATTTTTTCTTTGAAATCGGGTATTTTTTTACAAAGAATCTAGATATACAATTAGATTTTGCAGATTTTGCCCCAAAACGTACAGATCTGATCTACAAACTCGCTGCCCCGAAAAATGTCTGCAACACCACTGATTTTTAGATCAGCGATATCTCCTTCATCCGGACTCCGATTCGGCCGATTTTTTTTTTGAAATCGGGTATTTTTTCACAAAGAATCCAGATCTACAATTAGATTTTGTATATTTTTCCCCAAAACATATAGATCTGCACCGAAAACTCGCTGCCCTGGAAAGTTCCTGCAAAAAGTAAAAAATTCTCCACTTTTGCCCAAGAAAGTGCTCTGATACCACTTGTTATATATCTAATCTGAAAATATAAGACAATGCAAATAACCCAAGAAATAACAAGATAGAAATAAATAGAAAATCTTCTTTATTGATATCAAACCCTTAAGGTAGGGCAACACCATACATTCACTCCTTAAGGAATGAGAACACTCCACAAGCCATATGCTTGTTCATACAATATTCCTTGACATCCCTCAATGTGGAGTCTCTAGCCTCTATATGGGCCTCATACATACGATACCATTGGTTAATACCATAGTTCCCTCAATACCATCTATCTAATACCATGGGCCCATTACATTATTACTAACTACTTGTGGTCCCTTACATGATACGGGTTAACCACCTTATTTATTACTATGGCCTATCCCATTATTATATTATTCCCTTGGGTACCTCCCTTTGTACCCCATATTATCCCCCTAGGTATATAACACCAACCAATTGAAGACCTTCATTTAAAAATACTTCCAACTTTAAGTTCCAGAATAGATGGAATATTGAATTTGAAGGAGGATCATGAAGGTGTCTGCAAGGGATATGCATTGGGAAAGAATACTAAGACCATTTGGAAGCAGTGCTTCACAGTCGAAAGAAATCTTGGATCTCATTCACTCTGATGTGTGTGCCCTATCACTCCAAAATCTCTTGGAGGCCATATATACTATGTCATATTCATTGATGATCATTCAAGAAAAACTTGGGTTTACTTAATGAAAACCAAGGATTAAGTATTCACAAAATTTCAATAATTCAAGGCTGTAGTGAAGAACCTTACAGAAAGAAGAATCAAGATACTAGATTTGATAATGGATGATAATACACATCCAAAGAGATTATAGCATTTTGTAAGGATTCTGGGATTAAGAGGGATTTGATAGTCCCATAGGATCCCGAATAAAATGGAGTCGCAAAAAGAAACAACAGATCCATTGAAGAAAGTGTAAAAGAAATGTTACACGATCAACATCTACCTAAGTTTATGTGGGGAGAGGCAACAAAGACAGCAGTCTACATTCAAAATTGATGTCCTCACAGATCTCTAGGTGACAAGACTCTGAAAGAAGTGTTCACTGGGAAGAAGCCATTTGTAGATCATCTCTGAATCTTTGGGTGTCTTGTGTATATTCATATACCAAAGGACAAAAGAAAGAATTTGGATCCTTTCGATATGAAGGGAATATTTGTTGGGAATAGTAACTCACCAAAGCCCTATAGAATCTATATGAAAGATGGACATCACATTGAAGTTAGTCAAGATGTCATATTTGATGAAAGTATAGCATTTAAGAAGTCAAAATAACTTTCCATAGATTCTGATGACGAAGAACTTCTGATATTTGAGGAGGAAGTTGACAAGGAAGGAGAAGGATCACACCATGAAGAAGAAGGGCCAAGTGAACCTGATCAACCCATGGTCATTCTTGAAACAAGGAAAAGACCTAATTGGTTGAAAGCCACACTACTTGATGCAGAAGGTTATGGGGTAGCACAAGGATCATTTAGAGAAAGTAATATACCCAAGAAATATTCTAGGTATGTTGCATACATGACAAAATTAATAGAAGCGGAACCATCCATCTTTGAAGAGGTTGTATAACATCAAGGATGTAAGGATTCCATGAATGAAGAGTATCAATCTATAATGAAGAATGGAGTATGGGATATCGTACCAAGACCTGAAGGCAAATTTGTGGTTACTTCCAAGTGGATCTGTAAGATCAAGCATGCAGTTGATGGAAGTATAGATAAGTATAAAGCAATATTTGTGGCTAGAGGGTTCTCTCAACTTGAAGGCATTGACTATGAAGAAACATTTGCTCCAACAGCAAGATATACAATGATTCGATCATCAGTCTCTCTGGCAGCATCAATGGGATGGAACATCCACCAAATGGATGAAAAGACTGTGTTTTTGAATGGCACTATAGATGAAGAAGTCTATATAGAACAACCCTTGGGGTTCGAAGTCAAAGATAGGAAGGCATGTGTTTTCATATCAAAGAAAGCATTATATTGCCTCAAGCAAGCACCAAGAGCATGGTATGGTAGAATGGATGCATACCTTCAGAGAATAGGCTTCACAAAAAATTTTGTTAACTCGAACCTTCATATTAGGGTTGTAAACAATGAACCTATAATTATTTTTTTGTATGTAGATGATTTTCTCTTGACAGGTCTATAAGGTCAAATTGAAGAATGTAAGAAGCAACTGGAAGAAGAATTTGACATGAAGGATCTTGGGCTGATGCATTACTATTTGGGACTATAAGTCCGACAATGACTAAATGAAATCTATTTGGGTCAAGGAAAGTATGTGATCGAGATTCTAAAGAAGTTCGACATGATGGACTATAAATCTATGACCACTACGATGATCACAAATTTGAAGAGACTAAGGAGTCTTGAATCAAGCCCTATGAATCCTTCCAGGTATAGACAACTTGTTGGCTCATTGATGTACTTGGTGAATGTTGAAGGAAATGTAACTAGGTTCGGTCTTCATAAATGTTCTTTTGATATTTGTACTTATTCAAGAAAATAAATATTATTTTTATCATATATGTCAATGAGTTTATTTCTCATTGAAATAGGTCTTACACATGTTAAGCATTATAGGTGAGTCAAGGAGTCAAAAGAAAATGATTGAAGACCTTAAGGGCATGTTAGTCCATGTATATGTTTTTATAAGAGTCAAAGAATAACCCTCCAAGAAAATTCAAGCCTCCTCCAAATCAAAGACACCTCCAAAGCAGCAATCTGAGCTATATATGTCAAGTCCGCCTAAGGATAGCAAGTCAGCCTCAAGTCGTCCTAAAGGAGGGACAATGTTCTATATATAGAGGATGTCCACTCCCTTTCAACATCAAGCTATCATCTCTTAAATTAGTGAATGTAGGAAGCCAAGTAAAGGGTAAGAAGAAGACAATAAAAGGGTCTCCAAGGCAGTGAAGAAAGAAGGAAGCAAACCGAAGTATTAAAGGGCTAGTTATAGCCACACATGCAAAGAAATAAGAGTTGTCTTTGTGGCTATAACAACAGTAACCTACAGTCAACCGTATCTCATTGATTAGGGTTGAAACTAGGCCTACAATGCCTCTCACTCAAACATGGAAGAAGGCTATACAAGTTAGTCCCTATACGTGGAAGAAGGTTATACATAGTTTTTTTTAAGAGAATCCCCCACACGTGTGAGGAACTAGGGTTGCATTACTGTTGCTCCAAGTATGCAACATTTTTTAAAGAGAAGAAGGCTCAGTTGGGAGACAACAAGGTCATCTCCTTAAGTTATAAAGACTCCATCACAATTGAAGGAAGAAAAGGTCAAGGAACATTCTAGACTGTATAATAGAAGGTCTCTACAGTTGCCGGAAAAATCTTCTAAGGAAGAAAGACAAAGTGCTGGAAGAAGGAGGACAAAGTGTTGCAAGAAGAAGTAATCTTGAAAGGGCTTAACTTGTTCTTCGAGGATATTCTTGTCAAGGGTCTAGGGTTTGGAATTTGATCAAAAAGAAGCTTCGATAATAGAAACTTACTAAAGGGTTTTCCTCTCAAGAGGAGAGGTTTTGGCCCTGGCAGAGAGCCAACATCTTGTGTTCTTGTTCTTATGTTTTTCATAGCAGTTTGATGAAGTACACACACATGCATTGATAAGAAGAAGAAGAATATTAAGATAACAAGAAAAGGTAAAAAGACTCCACAAATTATCAAGTAACAAAGAATCACAATACACCTAATTGCCCTAGATTCTTCAACATGGAATCAGAGCTAAGGTGACACATCAAGGGCAACTCAAGAACACTCATCAAGGAAAGGAATCTACAAGGTTGAAGCATCAAACCAAATATACTCATGGAAAAGAAGCTCTATCATACATCCATTCATCAAGGAATACTACATAGTAAGAATAAGAGCCTTACATAAAGTCACCTACAAAGAGAGAAGATCAAAGAGGGACCTACATCATCTATAAGTTACCAAGCAAATATCTTCATCAAGCAAGTCCACTTGGAGAAGGAAACTTGAAGAACATAAATATCCTAAGAAGTCAAGCCATCAAGTCTTCAAGGAGAAAGAAAATCCATTACATCTCAAAATCTATCAAGTAATTATATGTCCCCTTCTAAATATACATCAATGTCTTTTTGCAAGGAAAGCAACAAATTGGTAGGTACTAATAACGTTATTGCATGGAAGAAGAGGATTGATTTACTTCTCAAGGAGAATGAACTCCTAGAACACATCAAAGGGAATGTTACTATTCCTTCTAAGGAACAAACTCAAGCCTTAGCCAAGTATAATAAGGATGATACAAGAGCTTAAAGGATTCTAATAGAATCTATCAAGGACTCTCTCATTCCTTATGTCTCCGAGTTTGAAACATCAAAATAAATACATGATAAACTAGTAGAGCTATTCTCGGTAACCACAGTTGGAGAAGTGATATCTCTAAGAAATGAATTATACAAGATGAAGATATCAAAGGAAGGAATAGCTCCCTACTTCATGAAGATCTCTGATATGAGAGATCAACTTCAAGAGCTAGGGTAATTCATGTCTGACAGAGAAATGACAACTATAGTACTCAATGCTCTACCTGAGGATTGGGGCAACTTCACATCAAGCATATGTGCCAAGAAGGAAGCAACCACACTTAGTGAAATGTGGTCTCTATGCAAGAAAAAGGAAACCAGACTTAAAGCAAAGGAAGATGTGGGATCAACGGAGCAAGCATTTTCTACCATGGCCAAGAGAAAGGGTAAATATGGAAAATTTGGACCACGAAGAACAAACAACAAACACATTTCCAAAATCCAATGTTATGGATGTCAAGAATATGGACACTACAAAATAAATTTTCCTAAGCTTAATAAGGACAACAACAACAAAACAAAGAGGGAAGAAGCTCACATGATTCAAGAAGTGAAAGAAGAAGAAAAGAAGCAAAAGAAGGAAGATCCTTTGTATCTCTACTATGACTAAGTCAAATTCTTTACATCAAATATTCTTTTAAGGTTTTGAGTAGGATAGGAGCATGTAGGAATAAAATTAAATTGCATGACTAGAAACATCTTCTAGAATCTAGAAGCATGAAGTACATAGAGTTCTAGATACTCATGTAGAAGTAGAATTTATAATGAGAACAAAATTCATGGTTAGAAATATCTTCTAGAATATAGGAGCATGGTAGATATAGCTCAAAAATATTCATGTAGAAGGAGCATACCTAGTATAGGACCTCATCCACGATGAAAGAAAATTGATCATGATTAAGAATCTTAGAATACCTCCATCATCAAAAGAAAAGAAGCATTTGCAAGGCAAGGGTCTTTAAGATCCTATGATGGAATCTTCAAAAGAAGGTTCATGAACTAAAGCATATGTCTCATTAGGAATCCCAGTCATGGGATTAAAGAAAAGGATGATATGCAGGAAAGCTAAGATGAAGCAAGAAGGGCCACGCAAAGGACAACCAAATAAATCTATGATGCTCAAAGGAGAATCAAGATGAGGCATGTATGCATCAAATTTTAGTCATGTTATCATATGTATATTATTGATTCATGGAAATAGTTCTATAACATGGTCAAGTATGAAAGAATCTCTTTCACCAAGTACATGCTCGAAGGCATGTACTACAATGCAATGAAGGTCAACACAAGGATATGCTCACATAAGGAGTACAAGATAGTTGACTAAGAATCAAGAAGAAATGTTGACTAGTCCAAGAAGCAAGCAATGAAGAAGTGCTTTCACAAGGAGCATAAGGTGGATGACCAATCTTTCCAAGAAGAAGAAAATGAAGAAGGAGATCAAGCATGTGAATAACACCATGACCACAAAGAATCATTATTAAACAAAGAACCATTGAAGATATCTACCGAAAGAAGGCAGGACAACTCTGACAAGGGAAGGAAGGACCCTTGACACCTATGAAGGCCTTAGAGATATGAAATATGTTGTTAAAATTGGAAACTAGGTCCAAACTCCACATGGGTCATCTTATTTATGACAGCTGATATTTTTCTTGGATTGATCTAAATATCATCCCATTCTGACATGTACAAATGAAGTTATGAATTTATTTTGATTATGGAAAAATTGTCAAAGTCGTTCAGCAAACTCATGTAGGCTCAGAAGCCCAACAGTCATGTCTATTGATCTAAAAATATGGAATAAGATCGTCCTCTTCACAAGTGCAAGATTAAAATTGTTTTTTTAATCAAATGGCTTAGCTTAATTGAGCTATTAACCAAGGTTTCATGTATGTGAATGCAAGGGGAAAATTAAGTTGTCATTATGCTTTAAACATCAAACTAAAATTACGAATAAACAACAGTAATAAAAATGTAGACTCAGTAAACATTTGATGATGGATTTCATCCCTCCTAGACTACATGTATGGGTCCGCTTCGAATGTCCAACCATTTTATTAGGAATTCTTCAAAGAGTTTCTTTACATGAGATTTCGCCAACTAATTTGTGCTCGCAGGCACTGTTGGTTACTGTAGAAAGAAAATCCTTCTCTCGCAACTTTCCAACACCTGTCTCCATTCCTGAAAGGGCCCAAAGATGGCCAAGAAACACTCAAAAGATCATCTACAGGCATATACCAAAACTCTGACTCTAAAGCTCCATTCAACTCCTGTCGCTCAAAACTGAAGCGCAACTTCTGCCTTGGATTTGCTTGCCTCCTTCCTGAAAGGTTTCGCCTCTAACTTTGAAAAGGCTTTGATAGGCTTTGGAATTCCTCTCACCTTCTCCTTAACAAGGCTAGATTACCACCACCTCTCTATAAGGCTGTCATTTCCTTTTTCCCCTATGCTTCTTCACTCGATGCATTTATAAGGTGGAACTAGGCTAAGTTTAGGAATTTGTTTTAACAAATTGTATGGTGGCCAAATGAAATGGCTCAATGTTTTAATACATAACCAATATAGTTTAAAAACTATATAACAAATTCTTTTAAAGTGCATTAGCTCTAAAACTATTTCCTATAGTTTCATTGGCCAAAAGCACCATTATCAAATGAGGTCTCAGCACTTCTATGTTTAAACAACCATAAACATTAATGTCATACCTAGGCGCATGAAATATTCGTGCATACCATAGTTGGTATATGGTTTAAAACCCCGCACATATATCTATCCAAATGTGGTGCATAACCAAAGTTTTAAACCTTGAACCATAACTCCGACAGTTTTGGCATTAACTTTGGAGATTGAACCTGTCGACATGTGACATGGTAGCTTCCGGCAGTTAGGCTTGTTGTGGTCTAGTGTCTAGCGGTCAACACACCACATCCATCGCTTGGTTGGTATACCTGCTCCCTGGTGGTTTAGCACATTTCACTGACGGTTAACACATCACATCCGGTGCATTTCCTCCATGGCTTGTTGGCATATTTCTCCAACAATTTGGACAACACATCCGACGGTCAACTCCACCACAATAATGTGGCACACTACTAGTTGATGCCATAACTTTGATGGCACGTTGGCATGTTTCTCTGACGGTTTTCACATCACCATCCTTCTTGGCACACCACTGGTTGATGCCATAACTCCAACGGCTAGCAATCCCACTAACTAGACCACAGGTGGCCCTTACCATCGGACCCACAACTGCAATGTGTTCATGCCAACTCTGAAAGTTCACAACTAAACATTGACTAAGCGGTGTTGAACCAGCACTCCTCCTCTAACGGCTTGTTGGTATCCACCCTCACACTGACTAGACACTTGCTGACGGACCTGCAACTCTTCCCACATTTCTTGCACCAAGGGTTTATTACATAAGTTTTGCACCATGGTCATTTTCCATAACTCCGATGGCTAGCACATTGGAAATTTACAAACCCCGCAAAGTATAAAGTTGCACATAGGTTTTAAAAACCCATACTATATAGTTTACCTCTACCAATTTAATAATGCAACCAATAGGTTTACATATGTTTTAAACATATTTCCGCTCCCTTTGTGCCATAGACATTAGGTTTGTAACCATACATTGCATTATTATAACTTATGGTATAAAATAGATTCCACTCCAACTTTAGACCATAGGTTTAGTGCATTTGTGCTCACATAGCTTGAACCTTAGGCATGTTTTACATTTAAGTAAAATGCACACCATTTTTATACATGGTATTTCATATGGTTTAGAAACCATAGCCTTGCAACTGCACCATATACTGATTAATGCACCCATGACGGATAAAATGAACCTTTAATCAACCAGAAACTAAAATCTCATCACACACCTGGAAATGTGAATTGAAGAGGAACTTGAACCTTTTTGGATGTATGAACTTGGCCTTGCCATGAGTCGAGAAGTAAGAACGCTACATGGCCAGCGAGGCCCCTTATTATTTATTCACCTCAAACTTTGACGGACAATTTCTCCATCACCCGGAGGCCAAATGTGAATCCGGAGATACCACCGGAATCAGCATGTCGAGCTCTTCGACCTAACATTTATTTGAGAGCAATTGGGATGGTGAACTCATGCACAAGCCTAGAACAATTTCGCTACCTAGGACCATCTTGGTCATTTAGCAAACTTCGACTTAACTTAAAAGATCCATTTCGGATCACACCTCCCAACAAAATGACTTTTGGACCTCTAAAAGTTTTATTACAAATATGAGTTTATTACAAACATGAACCATAATAAAAAGCATTGATCTGAATCCTAGCTACAGACTTGACTAGGCCTATTGAAGAGATGACTATTTACAGACTCACATTTATACATATGGCATATAATCTGCCCAATTCCAAGTAATAGACCATTATGGAGACTTACGTTCCTCTGCTCCAAGTTATTTTGTTGTTTCTTTGGTGTTGGTGTTGTCTCAAGGGGTAACATCGGACATGCACTTTTTGAGTGTCCTCTCAGCTTACATTTAGGACAAACTCTTTCTTTGGAGTTTGTACTCATTGTCTTTTTATTGGATTTTCCCAAACTCTGTCTTGATGATGCGGAGTCCTTTTCTGATTGAAGTAAAGTCTTCCTAGGGCTTTTCTTTACTTGTAGCGTTGTATCATCTTTTCGTGGCTGATGATGAGCCCCAAAAATGGACAATTATTTGGGCTCATTCAACCTCCTAATTTGACTTAATCCACCATTCTCATTGGTTTATTGCATGTTTTTGATTATTTTTATGTTAATAGAGTGAATTTGGTTAGTCATTATGCCAACAAGTCTAATGGGTGCTTTGTGTAGCCTTTTTGGTCCACATGGAGACAAAATTGAAGGTCTTAATGAGCACTTGGCAGCCAAATTCGTGGGAGAACAAGCTAGAGGATTTGTAGGAAGGTGTCCCCCTCATTTATGGGCCCTTACCTCGAATTCTCCACCATCAGCTCGAAGTTCAAAGGCCACCAAATCAATGAGCACAAGGGCAGCCAAGCAAGTCAAGTAGGACTGTTGTTAACTACAAGTCTTGGGCAGCCAAGTCCCTAAATTTTAGGAGGACTGTTGGGTCCTCAAATTGTATAAATAAGAAGGCTTAGGGCCTCATTTTGGGGTTAGCCAGTTAGTCATTTTGTTAGCCAGTGGATGTTAGCTAGTTAGCCAGTAGATAGTAGCTAGTAGTTAGTCATTTCATAGCCTTGTTGTAGTCATTTTGTAATTCGATTTGTATGCAATAGATTAGCTTTGCTTTCAGCTCATTCTCAAGCTCTCCTTGTGGAAAGTTTTGATGTAACTCTTCATTTCTTGATCAATAAAGATGAATCCAGCTTTGCACCAGCTCTAAATCTCTCTTAGGAGGCTGTAGCTCTTGGGGTTGCGCCCATCTCAAGTGCCCAGTACCTCCTTTGATTATCTTTATGTGTTTTTGCTGCATTCTTAGAATAAAATCTGCTATTTGTATTTAAATCTTGCATTGTTATTTGGATTTCTTTTGATGGTTAAAGTAGCTTCTCATGGTTAGAATAGATTGGTAGGATAATAACAAGAAAAAGGCTACCAAACACCTTGGATCTCACCTCCCCCTCAGTGGAATCATGAGCTGGGACCAACGTGACTTTCCTGCCAACAAAAACGTTGTTTTGCTTTGCCATGCAATCATTAGTGTTTGGTTTTCATTTGCAGAAGTTGGTTACATGTTCAGATCTTTGAATGCTTCATTTCGTAGTTAATATACATGGTTTCCTTGCAAATAAAGCTGCTGTCCATTCTTGTTACTGTTAGCTAGATCATATTAGGGTAGCATAACTAGACCTTTGTTTTCTTGCATGTCTTTGTTTGTTCAGTTTGAAAAACCACTTGCAGAGTACCTATTACCCTTCCTTACCTGCTCATATTCCATCCAACCTACCTGTTTCATCCTTCACTCAGAACCCTTACCTTACATTTACCTCATTCGCTTACTTTGCCATGATTCTCATCTTCTTGTATAACATCGTTTCATCCCTCCTTGAACAAATCTCACCATCTACACCTTCTCCTCAACTCCAACCTCCAACTCTTGAACTCCCCTACACCCCTATTTCACCTCCATACTCGTTCCTCCACCTTTTTCCCTCCATCCATTCTCCAAAATCCTCTTTTCAGAACATCCTGTAGAAATCTCTGAACATCCTGTAGAACCCCTGCAGACTTCCTGTAGAAGTTCATAAGCACGGTTGCATGGCATCCTGACTTTGTGAAACTCTCTGAAAGGATGATAGGGATCCCTTAGACCCTCTCCGAGTCTTCCCAACCTTTTCCAAGCATTTCTCCTCCTTGATCCACCCTTGCACAGTGAAAAGCCAGTTAAAAGCACATGCATGATAATTCTAATAACTTAATCAAAAATACAAAAAGATGTTTTCTTCAGATAGTGATAACTTAGACACATGCATTTTACCTTCCTAGAAGTAATGGCATCTCTTTTCGTAGTTTGCATTCTCTCCTTTGCATCAGTAGGACTAGTTGGTAGAATTAGGGTTTGCTAGGGTTTGTATTTCTTTTTGGCTTTCAGTTTCTTTCCGCAAGTAGATTAGCTTCCTTTGAGTTAGCTTTCGTCCATCAGTTAAAAAGATTCTTCTAAGAGCTCATAGAAGTTGGCTTGAGCCCCTAGCGGACTTGTGCCAGCTGACCAAGTGACAGCTGCGGCAAGAGCTAGTACTTGTGCATACAGCACCGTCGCTTCCAAGTTTGTTACGAACTACCGGGTTGATAAAATTAAAGAAGGGAGTTCCAGGAGTTGTAGCATTATTGCTACAATACTGGGGCCCACCATCTTTTTGGCACCGTTGCCGGGGAAGCGTCAGAGTATTGGTGATTGCTGCTTTTCTTCTATTTTCCACTACAATCTTCTGCCAAGTAGTTTATTTCATTTCCATTATGCAATTTCATTCATGCAAAAGTAGATTAGCATTTCCCGCTTTCATAGATTAGCATTTCAATTCCGCAATTTCATTTCTGCAAGCGTAGATTAGCATTTCAATTCCGCAAGCGTAGCCTAGCATTTCATTCTTGCAATTTCATTTGAGAAAAATAGATTAGTCCTTTCCTGCTTTCATTTCAATTCCGCATTTTCATTTTAGCAAGATAGTTAGTTGTAGTTCAATCTATTTCAGTTTTGCAGGTAGAAGTAGAAAAAGCAAAAAACAACCAAAAAGATTTCTTTTCATGCCTTGTAGGAGTAGAGATAAGTTAGAAAAATGATTGCACAACACCCCCCCTTTGCTTCACACATCCAATCTTCTCTCTTCTTCGATGGTTGTGACTAAGAATAACCCCTGGGTGGACATCAAGACATATCTGAAGAACCTCTAGGGGAGAAGAAGAAGAAAACATTCCTCTGGAGCAAATGGCTACAAGCAGAAATGTTGGGAGCAGCACTTTGTCCAAAGATGAATTTGAAAATCAGATCGAAGATTTCAAGAGTGATATGAGGCAGTTTCTTGCCATGCAACTGGATACCTTGCGGATCCAAAAGAAGCAAGAAGAAGCCAAGAGGGCTTTGGCCATTTTTTGTCCTAGGTGCACTAGAAAGCATCCTAGGAACGAATGTCCATTGTACTCCCTAGAAGTGTGTTTTGTCTGTGAAGAATGCCATCCTACAAATCAGTGCCCTTCCTTGCCTAGACTTAAAGCTGCATATCAGAGAGCCAAAGGAGCCACTGAATCACTCTATTACATGAACCAAAGTTGGCCACATGGACCTAGATCTTACCAGCAGGAACTGCAAGGGACACCCGAGACCTATTATGACCCCTATCAAGCCACTTTCATGCCTTCTTGGGGTCCCCCTGCTCATCCTTCTTGGTTCACACCTCCTCCTTGTTCCTTCAGAGGTCCATATTATGCCCAACCAGTTGCTCATTCATTTCACTCTTATGCTCAGCCACAGCCTCAGTGGAATGCACCTTATCAGGAGTGGAGGCCCCAGTACAACTCTCATCCCGCTCATTTTCCTCCACCACCTGCTCATCCACAACCATCGCCTCCTCCTCCACCAAGGCAACCCCAAATGCCTACCCAACCATAATGCCATCCATCTCCATCTCAATTTCACACCTCCACTCAACTACCCGTACCATTTCCAAAGCCATACAATGGAGCAGCTCAACCCCATTGCAAATCTGAGGCACAACATACGCAAATGACTCCTTTTGAGGTCAATGGTGTTCACCAAAGCTCAGGAAGAGTGTTGCAAAAGAGAGAATCTATTGACAACATTGAAGGACCAAAGGAAAAAGAAGGTTCCAAAGAGGAGATCAAAGAACCATGGGCTGCATTTGATGAAGAGAAGAGATCTAAATCAGAGATCGAGAGAGTTCCCTCATGGTTATCATCAAATCCTCCATGTATTCAAGAGAAAGATCAGCAAAAAGAGGAAGATGAGAAAGTCATGATAGAAAGTGACATGAAGAATGATCCAAATCAGCAAGACGACCAAGGATATCAA
This sequence comes from Pinus tabuliformis, assembly GCA_031772625.1. Lineage (NCBI taxonomy): Eukaryota > Viridiplantae > Streptophyta > Pinopsida > Pinales > Pinaceae > Pinus > Pinus tabuliformis. Next base: position 253,344,876 of record CM062820.1, on the reverse strand, counting down.
AGCCATATTGAGATATGGTTTCAGAAGGTCACTAAGTTGCAGCGGTACTTTCTTCCTCAGTTATGTTTGATCCCTTCAAAGCCAGATCATTTGGTCTCTGAGATCTGGATACCTGTCAAAGCATGCATTTTGAGCCTTCACATCATTTTGTCTCTAATCTCGATGTGCACATGGCTCCATTGGAAGTATTCTTATACTTGAAAATGATTTTGTTTTTCAAGTAGGGTAGGGTAGAGAAAAAAAAAAAAAAAAAAAGAGAAAAAAAATGAAAATAAGAAGAGAATAAAAATCTAAGGTGAAAACCTCCTCGGAGGCGCCTTAGATTGGCTCATTGATTGAAAACCTCCATGAGGCGGTCAATGGGTTGGGAAAAAAGAGAATAAGATCTTTGGGTGAAAACCTCCCTTGGAGTCGCCCAAGGCAGGTAATTAGGGTAAAAACCTCCATGAGGCGCCCTAGTTGTTTTTCAAAAAAAAAAACAAAAGAGAAAAATAAAAAGAAAAATAAAACTAATTTCCATTGGCTAATTGCAAGTTGCAAGAAGGATGTTTCATGACAGGAGGAGCACTCAAATCAAGGTTAAAGGAATTTTTCTTGTGCCTTCTACAGGAAGCTCTGTATTTCTACAGGAAACATCCTGTAGAACCTTTGGACGAACCAAATTCAAGTCTAAAATGGAATCTGATGGTGAGAATCTGTTGATTAGGCCTACAAGCACTCGTGTGTCCATCCCTTGCCTTTCTCCATCATTTTTTCCACCTCATTGTGCTTCTCATTGTGCTTCTACATGAACTTCCTGTAGAAATTGTGGGAAACTAGACATGGATTTCAAAAAGTGGTTTGGCGAACATGGTAGCTTCCTCAAGGGTTTAGAAGCCCTCATGCAATCTTCCAACTCCTCCTCCATCATCTCCATACCTGCATCACAACCCAAGCTCAGTTTTCCCTTCCATGCAAACACTTGCAAAATGCCTTGAAGAAAAAACACATGGAACAAAATTTGTTTTTGCCATAACTTGAAAACCATGCATCCATTTGACAAACCGTTTTATGGGGAATTGTACAAGGGTGATGGCAACATGCTTGAGCAGTTTCAGCCAATTCCGGTGCACGGTTTCCAAGAAATCAGCCTCCATCACCATCAGCCATTTTTGCATTTTCTCCATAACCGTGGATCCGTTTCAAAACCTGTTTCATGGGGATATGCATATGAGTGATGGTAACCTACCCAAGCAGTTTCAGCCGATTCCGATGCACGGTTTCCGAGAAATTGATCTCTGAAATCTTCAGCCATTTTCCATTTTTCTCGAAATCCGTGCATCCATTGATCATGATTTTTCTATGGGAGATGCATCATGATGATAGAAACATTCTCAGCAAGTTTCAGATCAATCCGCTTTACCGTTTGGGAGAAATGGCGAAAACAAGTTCTGGTTCTGTGACATTGCAGCAGCAACAGCTTGAACGTGCAAATCTGAACGTGGAAACAAATGCATGCAGCTTAGATCTGGTCAGAGGACACCTGCACAAGGAAAAGCAATCAAAAATCATCAGCCAAGCCCTCATGCAACCAAAGGATCCAAGCATGCAGCAGCAAAAAGCTTCACAAGCAGCCGTTCGACTTCCAGGTACGTGACTGAAACTAATTCCTCTGATTGCATGAATGTAATTTAGAAACTGCATGAGCAATGAGATGGTCAGGATTAAAAAAAATCGGTGGCCAGCTAACTGGCCACCCGCATCTAGTTCAACAGCGCTCGGTGGGTGAGTAAGACACGTGCGCTCAGCCATCTCAGGAGGAAATTGGGAAACAAGTAATGGTGACTGTTTGACCTACAACGTGATTGATGGAGTGATCATAGGTAGGAAACGTGATGATTCGTGACAGCACTTCTGTCTGCATGACCAACACATGTTCTTGCCAGCTCACCACAAATCACGCAGCAACTAAAGAAGGCTCGGCTGAAATTCACGAACTGTTGTTCATCTGCACTTGCCACATCGTCAACTGAAGTTTGCACAAAATGATTAACTAGTCATCCTCCACCAGTTTCTCTACCTGTCTTCTAGATTCTGATGTGTATTAAGCTCGCTCAGAGGTGTAGGGCGCTCTACAGGCATTTCTACAGGAAGTCGTCTACAGGAAAGGCAGAAAACAGCCCTGCAGAAAGAAAACACGGGATTTTTAGAAAATTTCAAGCTCAAAACGAGGTATGCTCGAGAAAACTCCTCTATGCATGGTATGTTTTGAAAAGGTGGTGAATTGGACAGCATCAGATTGTGGAATCAAAGAAAAATCTGCCAGTGAATTGAAAGAAAAACGTTTGCCTATGTATTGCACTGGGTTTCCCAGTCATTTCTGCATCAAGATTCTCGTCCATGTTTCCTGTTTTTAAAATTCTCATGTAGGGAAGATGTATGCAACTGTGGGGGCCAACCTGTGTGTGAAAAATTTTAAATTTGCATATCTGTATGTGTCTTGAGAAGAAAACTTGATCTCTGTACTCTGTCTGTGAAAACAAAATTCTTCTTTTCAAAAGCAGAGAGTCAAATTCAGTACAAAAGCAGTTTAAAACAAAGGGAAATATTGCAATTTGATGTTGTAAGGAGAAGCACATGGAAAATTCCTTGTTTGGTTTCAGAAAAAGGTGAAAATTCAACTATCCCTCTGTTTTCAGTTCTACCTACTTTCTCACCTGAGCATTTTTTTTAGAAAAAAACACTCAACACCACATGGAGGACAAGCAAAAGGAATTTAGAGAAACAATAGCCAAGGGAAGAGACACAGCCTGATGTTGAAATGAGGATAAAGCAGCACCAAGAGAGGAAGTCTCAGGCAGCAGCTGAAATATTGATACTGAAACAACAGTTGTAGGAAAGAGAAGCCCAGATGGCCTGCACAGCCAGCTAGGCAATAGAAGCCCTGCAATGGAGACAACCAGCTAGATCCTATGCATTGTATCTTAAAAACCAAGAAGCCCTCCATACATTCACACTCCCTAGTTGGGAAGTCTTCAGGGACATGATAGCAGAAAGTGACATACAGGCCCTCACCTATGATATCAGTCCTTCTAATAGTGAGGAAGAGGAACAGGAAGAGGAATGAGGGAAAAGGACAAGCTGTTGAGGCCAAAGCAGGGGGTGGTAAAATAACACAAATGCCAAGGGAGAAGCGGTTGCAAGCACGAGCAGAGAAGACTGAAAAAGGACAAACAAGTAGGGACACACCCAAGGCAGCCACAGCACAGTTCAAGGAGAAGGCACCCCCAGCCAAGCAAGCAAAATCAGAGAAAATTGGTTCTACAGGAAGTTAGCAGACTGTTTCTACAGGAAGACACAGGACTGTTTCTACAGGAAGCCAGCGAACTGTTTCTACAGGAAGTTTGAAAAGAGGGAAGCCAAAGAAGGAATCGGCCGAGATGTTAGCCAAAGAAGCCACCAGGGCCATCAAAGATGAGGAGAGAGATTGATTGCTCAGAGGATGAGCAACACTTTCAGTAGGGGGGTGATGATGAGCCCCAAAAATGGACAATTATTTGGGCTCATTCAACCTCCTAATTTGACTTAATCCACCATTATCATTGGTTTATTGCATGTTTTTGATTATTTTTATGTTAATAGAGTGAATTTGGTTAGTCATTATGCCAACAAGTCTAATGGGTGCTTTGTGTAGCCTCTTTGGTCCACTTGGAGACAAAATTGAAGGTCTTAATGAGCACTTGGCAGCCAAATTCGTGGGAGAACAAGCTAGAGGATTTGTAGGAAGGTGTCCCCCTCATTTATGGCCTTACCTCGAATTCTCCACCATCAGCTTGGAATTCAAAGGCCACCAAATCAATGAGCACAAGGGCAGCCAAGCAAGTCAAGTAGGACTGTTGTTAACTACAAGTCTTGGGCAGCCAAGTCCCTAAATTTTAGGAGGACTGTTGGGTCCTCAAATTGTATAAATAAGAAGGCTTAGGGCCTCATTTTGGGGTTAGCCAGTTAGTCATTTTGTTAGCCAGTGGATGTTAGCTAGTTAGCCAGTAGATAGTAGCTAGTAGTTAGTCATTTCATAGCCTTGTTGTAGTCATTTTGTAATTCGATTTGTATGCAATAGATTAGCTTTGCTTTCAGCTCATTCTCAAGCTCTCCTTGTGGACAGTTTTGATGTAACTCTTCATTTCTTGATCAATAAAGATGAATCCAGCTTTGCACCGGCTCTAAATCTCTCTTAGGAGGCTGTAGCTCTTGGGGTTGGGTCCATCTCAAGTGCCCAGTACCTCCTTTGATTATCTTTATGTGTTTTTGCTGCATTCTTAGAATAAAATCTGCTATTTGTATTTAAATCTTGCATTGTTATTTGGATTTCTTTTGATGGTTAAAGTAGCTTCTCATGGTTAGAATAGATTGGTAGGATAATAACAAGAAAAAGGCTACCAAACACCTTGGATCTCACCTCCCCCTCAGTGGAATCATGAGCTGGGACCAACGTGACTTTCCTGCCAACAAAAACGTTGTTTTGCTTTGCCATGCAATCATTAGTGTTTGGTTTTCATTTGAAGAAGTTGGTTACATGTTCAGATCTTTGAATGCTTCATTTCATAGTTAATATACATGGTTTCCTTGCAAATAAAGCTGTTGTCCATTCTTGTTACTATTAGCTAGATCATATTAGGGTAGCATAACTAGACCTTTGTTTTCTTGCATGTCTTTGTTTGTTCAGTTTGAAAAACCACTTGCAGTGTACCTATTACCCTTCCTTACCTGCTCATATTCCATCCAACCTACCTGTTTCATCCTTCACTCAAAACCCTTACCTTACATTTACCTCATTCGCTTACTTTTCCATGATTCTCATCTTCTTGTATAACATCGTTTCATCCCTCCTTGAACAAATCTCACCATCTACACCTTCTCCTCAACTCCAACCTCCAAGTCTTGAACTCCCCTACACCCCTATTTCACCTCCATACTCGTTCCTCCACCTTTTTCCCTCCATCCATTCTCCAAAATCCTCTTTTCAGAACATTCTGTAGAAATCTTTGAACATCCTGTAGAACCCCTGCAGACTTCCTGTAGAAGTTCATAAACACGGTTGCATGGCATCCTGACTTTGTGAAACTCTCTGAAAGGATGATAGGGATCCCTTAGACCCTCTCCGAGTCTTCCCAACCTTTTCCAAGCATTTCTCCTCCTTGATCCACCCCTGCACAGTGAAAAGCCAGTTAAAAGCACATGCATGATAATTCTAATAACTTAATCAAAAATACAAAAAGATGTTTTCTTCAGATAGTGATAACTTAGACACATGCATTTTATCTTCCTAGAAGTAATGGCATCTCTTTTCGTAGTTTGCATTCTCTCCTTTGCATCAGTAGGACTAGTTGGTAGAATTAGGGTTTGCTAGGGTTTGCTAGGGTTTGCTAGGGTTTGTATTTCTTTTTGGCTTTCAGTTTCTTTCCACAAGTAGATTAGCTTCCTTTGAGTTAGCTTTCGTCCATCAGTTAAAAAGCTTTTTCTAAGAGCTCATAGAAGTTGGCTTGAGCCCCTAACGGACTTGTGCCAGCTGACCAAGTGACAGCTGCGGCAAGAGCTATTACTTGTGCATACAGCACCGTCGCTTCCAAGTTTGTTACGAACTACCGGGTTGATAAAATTAAAGAAGGAAGTTCTAGGAGTTGTAGCATTATTGCTACAATACTGGGGCCCACCAGCTAACTCTTGGTAGCACCTATTTTTTTGTTGAAAATATTCTACTTCTAGCATTATTCTACACAATGTGAATTACTACCACAAAAGGTACATAGATAAATCCATTTAATAACTTTTAACATAAATTTTTGACTTAAGGACTCATCTTCTGAATCACTACTAGAGTGATTCGTTTGTTTACCTTTGTGGTCTTGCAACTTCTTCGGCATCAGGTCGGGCTGTAGGGACCAACATTGATCTCCAAAGTGACCTCTATTCCCCTAGTAGTCACATATCAATTGGTCATAGCCCAAGCCTTCATGTTTCGGCATTTTCCACACGGAAATCCTATCTTGGCCATGCTTGTCGAGGCCCTATCCCTGTTAATATCCTATCTTGTTCATCAGTGACATACCCATTCCTCTGGTATGTCTTTCAAATGCTCCAATCTCCTGATTGATGGAAATCGCGTCCTTCTCTGAATCATTTCTTGGTGATACTAGAGTATAAGGAGGGTCCTCAGAAGATGAGGAAGAGGTTTTGATAGCTTCTTCCACCAACTTTGATTTTGGAGTCGTTGACAGAGATGCATTGTCTTCATCTTCCTGGTGAAGGGACGAGATTCCATTTTTCCCTTCAGTAGATGAACTGTGAACTGACAAACTACTTCTTCTTCGACTCTTCTGCAAAGCTTCAATCTTTATGTGTAGTCCTTTCTTTTGCTCTTGCAGAGCTTGCACCATTTGTCGCAATGAAGTGTTCTCCTATTGAAACTGTTGATTGAAATCTTCAAGTTCTTTCAACCGGAGCTCCCTAGAATTTTTACCCATTCCTGCACTTGGTGAGAACTGCTCTGATACCAAAATATGATATGAAAATGTGGAATAAGATTGTCTTCTTCACAAGTGCAAGATTAAAATTAGTCCTTTTAATCAAATGACTTAGTTTAACTGAGCTATTAACCAAGGTTGCATGTATGTGAATGAAAGAGGAAAATTAAGTTGTCATTATGCTTTAAACATCAAACTAAAATGACGAATAAACAACAATAATAAAAATGCAAACTCAGTAAACATTTGATGATGGAGTTCATCCCTCCTAGATTACGTCTTCGGGCTCGCTTCGAATGTGCAACCGTTTTATTAAGAATTCTTCAAAGAGTTTCTTTACATGAGATTTCATCAACTGATCTGTGCTCGCAGGCACTACTAGTTACTATAGAAAGAAAAGCCTTTTGTCACAGCTTTCCAACACCTATCTTCATTCCTAAAAATTTCCAAGGATGGTCAAGAAACGCTCAAAAGAGCATCTGCATGCATATACCAAAACTCTGACTCTAAATATCCATTCAACTCTTGTCGCTCAAAACTGAAGCGCGACTTCCGCCCTAGATTTGCTTGCCTCCTTCCTGAAAGGTTTTGCCTCTAACTTTGAAAATGCTTTGATAGGCTATGGAATGCCTCTCACCTTCTCCTTGATAGTGTTGCATTACCACCACCTCTCTACAAGGTTTTCATTTCCTTTTTCCCCATGCTTCTTTACTCGATGCATCTATAAGGTGGAACTAGGCTAAGTTTACGAATTTGTTTTAAAAAATTGTATGGTGGCCAAAAGAAATGGATCAATGTTTTAATACATAACCAATATAGTTTCAAAACTATATAACAAGTTCTTTTAAAATGCAATATCTCTAAAATTACTTCTAATAGTTTCATTGGAAAAAAGCGCCATTATCAAATGAGGTCTCGGCACTTCTATGTTTAAACAACCATTAACATTAATGTCATACCTAGGCGCATGAAATATTTTCGCATACCATAGTTGGTATATGGTTTAAAACCCTACACATATATCTATCCAAATGTGTGGCATAATCAAACTTTTTAAACCTTGAACCATAACTCCGAAGGTTTTGGCATTAACTTTGGAGCTTGAACCTGTCGACATGTGACATGGTAGCTTCTGGCGGTTAGGCATGTTGCAGTCCAGTGTCTGGTGGTCAACACAACACATCCACTGCTCAGTTGGCATACTTGCTCCCCGGTGGCTTAGCACATTTCATCGACGGTTAACACATCACATCCGGCACATTTCCTCCATGACTTGTTGGCATATTTCTCTTATGGTTTGCACAGCACATCCAGCAGTCGACTCCACCACAGTCACATGGCACACTATTGGTTGATGCCATAACTTCAATGGCACATTGGCATGTTTCTCCAAAGGTTTTCACAGCACATCCTTCATGGCACACTACTAGTTTATGTCATAACTTTGACGACTAGCAATCCCATTGACTTGACCACAGGTGGCCCTTCCCATCAGACCCGCAACTGCAATGTGTTCATGCCACCTCCGAATGTTCGCAACTAAACGCTGACTGAGTGTTACTGAATCGGCACTCCTCCTCCAACGGCTCATTGGAATCACCCTCATGCTAACTGGACCCTTGTCGACGGACTTGCAACTCTGCCCACATTTCTTGCACCAAGGGTTTATTACATAGTTGCGGGGGAGCGCCCCCCCCCCCCCCCCCCTCGATCCCGCTCCCAATCCGCGCTCCAAGTGGGAGTGACTCGGGATCGGGTCGGGAGTGCACTCCCTAAAAAAAAAATCGCTCCCTGCCTTTTTGGGAGCGTTTTGCCTTTTTTGCAAAAAAAATTTGCAATGATGTTCTAAATGCAATTGTTTTTCAAAGAAACAAATAATTTTTTAGCAGGGCAGCTTAATGATCAAGTCTATGGCCCTAGTATTGATATGCGATACGTGGTAATGTTAAATTCTTAAAGTAAAAGTGACATTCTCTTTAATCTTCATTTTTATCCTTTTACTTAAATTTTTAACATTACCATCAAATGACTCAGGATGTTTGAGAGTGGTTCCGACCTCATTGGATTTCATATGCAAAAAGTAGATTTTTAGATTTCATTCAAAATCCAGCAGACTTATCAGTTTTTCATGATTTCAGGATTGCATTGTTTCCATTGAATTTTGTCATATATTAGGGTATGGAACTCGTATTTAATCAAGAGCACCAATCCCTCTATGTACCTTGATGTTAGTGACATTGGTTGTCGAACTCCTCTATCATGACTCTCCTAAAAATGTATGCATCGCTCAAACAAAATCTTGACCTGACATGCTATGCTTTTTCTATCTTATGTTAATGCTTAGAGGGTGATATTAATGACAAAGATCCCTATACAGATACAAAGGTAATGACAAAGATACCTCTGTATATTAATGCTTAGAGGGTGATATTAATGATAAAGATCCTCATTTTCCAACAAGACTAAAAAATTAGACATTTCTCATTGTGGCAAGAGGCCCAAGCATAAACAATAGATAATAGATTTACTTGTCTTTTCTAGTTTCTAGTAGTTTTTATAACTATTGAATCTTTCATATTTATTATGATATTTTTTTAAACAATATACGACAATTTAAGTTTGAAGTTGGAAATTACTACTCAGTAGTAATGAATTATGAATATGATGCTTCATGAAAGTTGAAAGTTGTTTCATTTCATTTTATAACATTTCATTTCATGTTAGATATTATTTGTTGTAATGGTTACACTTAGCTTACAACTTTGGTGATCAATGATGATAAATGTTATATATTGAATTTTGAAAGCTTGAAACTTTAAGATTGATGAATCATGACTCAATATGTTGTATGTTACTATGTTACTAACTTGTGGACATGGTTGATGAAGAATATAACTTCTAGATGATTGTTGTTATATGGTTCAATCTATGTTTTTTTATGATTTTTATATCTAATTCATCATTCTACATGTTTTTGTTGACATATATGTATCAAAATATAAAAATAATATATATATATATATATATATTATATAAAAAATGCTCTGGGATTCACTCCCAAACTGGGAGTTTCTGAAAATGTCGCTCCCAGTCCCAAGTAACACTAGTTTATTACATAAGTTTTTCACCATGGTCATTTGCCATAACTTTGATGGCTAGCAAAATGGAAATTTACAAACCCCGCAAAGTATGAAGTTGCACATAGGTTTTAGAAACCCATACTATATAGCTTACCTCCGCTAATTTAATAAGGCGCCCAATAGGTTTACATATCTTTTAAACAAATTTCTGCTCCCTTTGTGCCATAGACATTAGGTTTGTAGCCATATATTGAACTATTATAACTTATGGTATAAAATACATTCCACTCCAACTTTAGACCATAGGTTTAGTGCATTTGTTCTCATCTAGCTTGAAACTTAGGCATGTTTTACATTTAAGTAAAATGCATGACATTTTTATTCATGGTATTTCATATGGTTTAGAAACCATAGCCTTGCAACTACACCATATACTGATTAATGCACCCATGATGGATAAAATGAGCCTTTAATCAACCAAAAACTAAAATCTCATCACACACCTGGAAATGTGCACTGGAGAGGAACTTGAACCTTTTTGGTTGTATGAACTTGGCCTTGCCACGTGTCGAGCAGTAAGAACATCACATGGCCAGTGAGGCCCCTTTTCATCTGTCCACCTCAAACTTTGATGGACAATTTCTCCATCACCCGAAAGCCAAATGTGAATCTGGAGATACCACAAAAATAAGCGTGTTGAGCTCTTCGACCTAACGTTGCTTTTGCAAGCAACTGGGATGGTGAATTCCTTCACAATCCAAGAACAATTTCGCTACCTAGGACCATCTTGGTCATTTAACAAACTTCAACTTAACTTACAAGATCCATTTTGGATCATCTATTCATCCTCAATGTTAGCCTATAAATACATGATGCCTCGTCCCCATTTGGACATCACTCATATTCACACATCTCTCTCTCCTCATCTGATTGGGTGCATATTTCTAGGCAGCTTCTGTCTCTCCACACATGCGAAGGAAAGGACAGCAATTTTCTATCTCAGCAATGCCCAGATTTGACCTAAAATTTCAAAGGTTGTTTTGGGCTGCATTGACCAAGCGTTGACCTATTTTTGTGCAATTTTGGGTGGAGTAATTCTTTCCTAGCAGGCCACAGATCTAGGCACAAGAAACGACGCACTCTGACCTCTTATTTAACCAGCGTTGACTGTACTAGGGCTGACCACAGGGTTGACTTTTGTTGACCTGTTTTGATTGGAATTTTCGAACTATTTTGGGCTTATTAGACTTGTTGTTTGAGGCCGAAATTGACTAGGTTTGGCCGAGCTGAATTGAGGAAGAAAATCTTCCCTATTGACCAGCATTGACTTTTTTGGTTAGGGCTCTTTTGTTGTTGTTATAAATTATCAAAATTTGTAAATTATATTCTCTCTTCTGCTGAATTATTGAAGGCTAAAATAAAATTTGATCAAGGGTTTCCCCACATTGGGGTTTGTCCCTGGCTGGTGCCACATCTTGTGTCCTCTTCGCTTGTCTTCTATTGTTTATGTTTATGTTCTATCAACATTTTACTTACGTGTTTATGTGATTGCTAAACTGAAATTGGTATTGGGCTCATACAGAAATTGAAGTAAAATTTCTCTCAAGCATAGAGCATACCATTGTTACCTAAATTTAACATGGTATCAGAGTTGAGGTGAAGACAAATCCCAAGCAAGAGTGAAAGAGAAATCACCAAAGACAGTTGGACAAGGACAAAAGACTCAATGGGTTCCTCATCCTACTTCTCGGCTGAAGACAAGCTCCATGATAAATCTGACTATCATGAATGGAAGATGTCCCTTGATTTGACCTTGGAAGAGAAGGAAGTGATGGATTATGTGCTAGATAAAATCCCTGAGCCTCCTTCAAATGCACTGGTTGCTGCGAAGACCAAGTACAATAAGGCTGAAGTCAAAGCGAAGAAGGTTATCATGGATTCCATTAACAAACATCTGGTGGCCTATATCTCTGAATTGAAGACCTCCAAGGAGATATACGACAGGTTAGTCAGCATGTTCAAGGTTAGTAATTCTAATCAAATTCTCTTTCTTAAGAATAATTTGAAGGATATTAAGAAGGGGAAGGACGAGGACATTCAATCCTATTTCTTAAGGATTACTAAGATCAAGAACGATCTACTCTAGATTGGAGAAGTCATTCCTGACAAGGAACTTACTCTCACCACCCTTGGAGGACTCCCACCTGAGTGGTATGTACTTAGAACCACTATACTCAAGAACAATCAAATTCCAAGGTTTGGAGAATTAATGTCGAGATGCATTCAAGAAGAAACAAGAATGGTGGAGCAAGAAATGCCTTCTAATAGAAGCAACCCCACTGCATTCTCCGCTCATGTCAAGAGGAAGAACAATGCAGGTTCAAAGAAGAAAAGTCAAGGAAGATTGGGATTCAAAAATGGAAGGAAGGGAAGATGCTTTGTTTGCAATAAGTTTGGCCACTATGCAAGGAAGTGTCCTATAGAGGGATACACCTCGAGATGATGACTATCACAACAACTCCAAGGGAAACTTCAACAACAACGATCAAAGGAACAGAAGGTTCAATGGAAAAGGAAAAAGAAATGTGAGACATCAAGGACTTGGTCGACCCTCCAAGTAATCAAGGAACTCCAGGTATGATGAATTCAATGTTGTTAACAATAAGCAAAAAGAGTAATATCTCATATCGGCCCTCTCCACTACCTCTCCTCCGGACACTTTCAGAAATTGGCAAACTGTTAGTGGTGCCTCAAGGCACTTCACCAAATACAAAGAAGTCCTATCTAATATGATATAAAAGGAGACAAACTTGGAGATCATCCTTGGAGACGATGCCACCTATCCCATGAAGGGAGTAGGGAATGTTACCCTTCAATTGAATCAAGGTAACACTATTCATTTGCAAGAATTACTATATGTACCCGATCTCAAGAAGAACCTAGTGTTCATTTCAGCAATGAAATATAAAGGATTCAAGGTGGCTTTTATCGATGTAAAGGTACGTGTTTGGAAAAGAAATTTCATGGATGCATTTACTCTTGGGCTCAGTGTTGACAATTTGTATCAAGTTGGAGGAAGTCCATTGGGAGCCATGTCTTGTGACACATCTCTACAATCTGAACTATGGCACTGGAGGTTCACCCATCTTCATTATAAGGCCCTACCCGATGTGAGACAGGTGGTGACAGGTATGCCCAAGTTGAGGAGGCAGAAAAAAGAAGGAATATTTTAAAAAGATGGTTTCAAGGAGATCTTTCTCAAAATCAAGAAAAACTTGATGCAACCCATGATGAGATCAACAAACTCAAGGGATCGCAAAAGGAACACTTACAAGATAAGACAGATGAAGAAACGAAAATGAAGGCAATAAAAGATGGTAAATCTCCAGTTGATGAAGGTACAAGCTCCACATCTTCGCAAGATGATTCTAAGAAGGAAATTGATCAAAGTGAAAGGCAAAAGAACAATGTTGCAACTCCAAAGAACAAGACCAAAGTAATCAAGAACAAAGGACCACAGCAAACTACAATGCCGCCTCCAAAGAAGAATGAAAAATCTTCCAGGTATGTTCGTTTATTTAATGGTTATTGTTTTTCAAGCACTAACTATGGACATATGGCCAAGGATTGTAAAGTTATTGACAGGTACAACTATCAAGGACCATTGCGTCTTAATGAACCATCCAATTACGCATATTTATTTAATGGTTATTTCTTTTTATGTGCTAACTATGGACATATAGATAGGGATTGTGAAGTTTTTGACAGGTACAATCATTATCTGCAAAACCCTAGAAGCAAGTTTGCAAGATCACGAGACAGGTTCCACGATGATTTTGTCAGAAGAGAACATGTGCTAGATGGGCCAAACGTTGAATGTTTCAAATTCCATAATTATGGCCATAGCGCTCGCGATTGCAGATATCAGATGGAATCACCTATGGACAACATTGAATACTTCAAGTGTCATAACTATGGGCACATGGATCGAGATTGCATGAATAAGAAGGTCTGGAAAAGGAAACAGATACAAGAAGACCAAGCAAATAACAAGGTTTCAGCAGTTATGCTTTCAGGATTTGTAAAAGCAAAAGGTCATGAGGAATTAGCAATTGCTTCAAATAATGACTCAAGTCAAGATGGCCCATTAGGTGACTCACTCTATTGAACAATCTGGATTGTTGACTCCTTAATCTTTATAGAGGAGTCTATGCAGTAGTATATGGCACAAGTCTACGATTGACAGGAACGTAGTTTGAACAAGATGACACTTTCATTATAGGTTCAGGCGAAGAAAAATAGTTGAAGGATTACAGGTTACCAGGAACAAGGAAAGATTAGTCTGCAAAGGATATGCACAGGTTGAAGGAATCGATTTTGAAGAAACATTTGCTCCCATTGCCAGAATGGAAGCTATCAGGATGTTTCTCACTTATGCTTGCTCGAGAAAAATCAAGGTCTACCAAATGGATGTTAAGTTAGCTTTTCTAAATGGTGAATTGGAGGAAGAAGTTTACATTAAACAACCTAAAGGTTTTATGCTCTTTGACAAAGAAGACTACGTCTGCAGATTAAAGAAGGCTCTATATGGTCTCAAGCAAGCTCCTAGGGCTTGGTATGATCGTCTTAATTGATATCTACATAAACAAGGATTCAAGAAAGGAAGTGTTAACAACAATATTTATGTGAAAGTGGATCGAGATAACCTAATAATTATCGAAGTATATGTGGATGATATAATCTTTGGAAGTAGTGATGACAGATTAAGTAAAGACTTTGCCACCAAAATTCAAAGTGAGTTTGAAATGTTTATGATTGGTGAACTGACAAATTTTTTAGGGCTTTAGATTTCTCAGTAGGATAAAGGAATATTCATATATCAAGCCAAGTACATCAAATAAATGCTCAAGAAATTCCAGATGGAAGATTTCAAGCCAATCCTTACCCCCATGGTAACATGTTGCAAGTTAAGCTTAGAAAATTCGTCAAAGAATGTGGACCAAAGGTTATATAGATCCATGATTGGTAGTCTCTTATATGTGACAGCCTTCCAGCCTGATGTGATGTAGGCAGTTCAACAAGTAGCAAGAACCCAAGAAGCACCAAAAGAATCTCATATTATTTCCGTCAAAATAATTCTTTGGTATCTTAAGGGCACAATGGAATATGGTCTATGGTATCCCAAACGAAATGATTTGGTCACCCAACTTTATACAGATGCAGATTGAGCAGGAAGTGTTGATGATCGTAAGAGTTCCAGTAGAGCAGCGTTCTGTTTAGGTAGATGTCTTATTTCATGGTTAAGTAAAAACCAGTCTTCAATCTCGTTATCCACAGCGTAAGCAGAATATGTCACGGCAACATCTTGTTGTACTCAAGTTCTTTGGATGAAGCAAACTTTGCAAGATCTTCAAAAGTCAGGTTCGATGAGCCAATTCCCATCTTTTGCAATAACACCAGCGCCATCAGTTTCTCCAAGAATCTTGTGATGCATTCCAAAATGAAGCACATTCCGATTAAATATCATTTCGTTAGAGAGTAGGTCGTTGAAAATAATATCAAGCTTGAATATGTTGGCACAAAGGAACAAATTGCTGACATATTTACCAAACCATTACCTTGTGAAGCATTTGAGTATCTTCTCCAAAATCTTGGGATCCTCCCAAGTTTTCACTAGACTCTTTCTCTTAACTACTTGAGTAGAAAGTGGGAGTGGAGGTGTGTACAGGTCCGCGGGATGGATGTTTGTCACAGGTAGTTACCCTTTGCCACTGATGACAAAGGGGGAGAGAAGGTAGTAGGAAGAGGTGTCATGATCGCAGAGGGAGTACTCGTGTTTCCATCAATGCCAAAGGGGGAGATTGTTTATCAGTGGTTGTCATTTATGTCAATCCAAGCAACACCAGGGGCTACCCTGATCTTGCATGGGAATTTTGACTTGACAACTTAGTCTATTATGAGTCAAGGATCTTGTATATGGATTCTACTCGTCGAGATGTTTCCATTGATATATGGCACACCAAGTAATTGTTCACGGTTTGAGAGATATTCATGTTTGAAATTAGTAACCCAAGTTAGTGGGCTAAGACCCTATGGGGTTGTGGCATGGCACTCATAATTGGTTGTGATCATTGAATAGTCAATAATTAATAATAATAATAAACTTCTCCTAAAATCCCTCCAATGTTCATTTGTTGAGGACCCTCTCAACTCAAGACATTCATATAAATAATGACCCTCATATCCTCCTCTAGTAGGGATTTTGTGGCTTCAAATGGGTCATCGTGGCATCTTCGCTATAACGTTTTTCTGTGAACCTTAAGAAGCTGAAATTAAAACACATTTGAGCCGCACTTTTGATGAACCACACGATCGAATTTCAGATCTTGGTTCGCTATACTTTCATAGATATGATCTGAGGAAGTTATGGTTGTTGTAGGCTCCCGAATTCCATGTCAAACAGGGGACGTTGGGAAAATTGTCATAACTTTCCATCTGAGCATTGGATTCAAATTTCGTAAATATTCAAAGAAAGAGGACGGGGTGTAGTTTGTTGGGTATCGTTTTTAGGGATGAAGATCGCAACAGTGACACGTGCAACTTCGTACAAGTTCGCTCTACTGAACTAGGCTATAATCAGGTCATCATGGGAGATTGGGCATATCTCTTTCTTGAAGAATCCAATCTTGATCAGACCTATGGGGTTGGAAAGAGGACTCAAAGAGATATCACAGGAAGAAATTTCAGACCTGGATATCTGAAATTACATAGATACAACAAATTCAATATCGAGCTCCTAGAAGACAAGAAAATGCATGCTTTCAAGGATCACTGGAGTAAGCACCACACATCAAGAGTCAAGGGTAAGTCTCCTATAGCAAGATATGTATGATTAGTGTTTACATTTGAATTTTGGTTATCATCTCTGACATATGTTTTGCAAGACAACATAAGTATATACAGTGTCTCAGTTATATCTATATGTCTCTATATGTCACAATTAGTTTTTCAGATGTCCTATTCTTGATACTACACATTTGATGCTACATATTCTTGATGCTACACCAAGTTTGCTAAATCTATATGATGTCGCATTTTCATGTTATTTTTCTTGTCATAGTTGATAGAATGGTATCTATTGTTGTACTTAGAACTTGGTCCATCATAAGTCTAGGGTTTGTCATCAGTTTTTATTGTATATATCTTTAGGTCAGTTTTGGATATAGTCTTGCATAGAGTCCAGGCTTATATCAAGAGTGGGAGTCTTTGTCAACTACTGCAACAAGTCAACAACAAAAGTGACAAGCACACTCCAGGTACGCATTGTAATTTTAATTTGTATTTATTCATTATTATGCACTTACATGTGTTTTGTAGGCAGAGGTAAGTTGAAGGGTATTTTGTTTTGTTTTGGGATTGGTTTCACTAGTCAAATTTTGCATGTAGGTAGAAGAAAATTCAAGTACAAATTCCAGCAAGAATTCAAGAGCAAAAGTATCAAATCAAAGGAAGCATTGCAGTAGGACATCCTTTAAAGACATGACAATCATTCGTATATTGTGAAGAAGTGTCAAGGTCAAGAGTCATCATTCTAAAGTTGTAAAAGTGTCATTTGTAAAAGTGTCATCATTGGAAGAGTCAATATTGTAAAAGAGTCAATCTGTGTAGAATCAGAAAGGCATTATTGAGAAGTATAAGAGTCTTTGCTAGCATGATTTCATGGTTGGGTTGCAGGTCATAGTGTGATTGGGTGTTCGGTCAAAATCATTGTAAATCATATTGTATCGTGGATCGTTGTCCCTGGTACGGGAATCCACACTCTTATCTATTTCAGTCATTATAGGGTGGCAGGGAGGTGCTCGGTAGGTGCATGAAAGTCGCCTACAGGTTGGACCCTGTGAACACTTCAGGGTGGTAGGTTGGTCTAGGATGTTGGGGCATCCATTCAGTTGACCACTGAAGAAACCGAGGCATTAGGGCATCCTTCCAGTGGAAGTTGGAGAAGAATAATTTTCTAGAATTCTAGGAAGTTGTTGCTTTCATTTCAGTGGGGGCTGAAGATTAAAGAATTTGTTAGAAAAGCATTTGGTGGTTTTTGACTCAGAGGGGTTTTTCCACCAAAAATTCTTGTGTCTACTGTGTTCTTTTATTTATTGTTATTATTGCATAAACATTAATAATAATTGAAGATTCACTCCCCCCCCCCTCTCCTCAGTATTTCCAATAGATCGATGCATTATTTCCTAGGGTTGGAGGTCTGGCAAAAGTAAGGTGAAATTTTCCTCTCTCAAGGAAAATATGCTGTGAAGATATTGAAAAGAATTGGGATGGTGGACTGCAAGCCTGTGACTATTCCAATGGAGCTTAACTTTAAGCAATTATGTAGTAGTGTTGTTCGACCTATATTGGGAAATGCTATTGAATATCGTCAACTCATAGGAGCACTAATGTTCTCGGTGAACTCCCGTCTGGACATATGTTTTGTAGTTAACACATTGAGCCAGTAAAAGGTTGAGCCTCATCATATACATTGGATTGTCGCCAAGAATATTCTGAGATATCTTCGGGGCACAATCACTCATGGACTGAGATACACTGCCAGAAATGTGAGGTTGCATGGTTATTCTGATGTTGATTGGGCTGGTAGTGTGGTGGATCGCAAGAGCACTTCTGGATATTTTTTTTCTTTGGGTTTTGCTTCGATATCCTAGATGAGCAGGAAGCAGAAATCAGTTTTCTTGAGCACCACCGAGGCCAAATACATATTAACAGCTAGTATGGCCTCCTGTGAATTTGTCTGGTTGAGGAAGCTCTTCAATGAGCTATTTGTACATGTGTTGGATACCATCATGATCCTTTGTGACAACTAGAGTGGGATCTAATTATCAGAGAATCTTGTGTTTCATGATCGCTCCAAGCATATAGATATCAGGTACCACTTTATCCGGGATATGGTACAACGAGTAGCAATAAGGCTCCATCACATTGGGGCTGATGAGCAGGTCATTGATATTCTGACAAAGCCCCTGGGGAAGGTCAAATTCTTGGCCTTTCGAGAATGACTTGGAGTTGTGGAGAGAACCTCTTATGAGGGTCCTGTATGAGATGGGCATTGAGCTCTGGGAGCTCCGAGGGGCTTGGGGTACTTCTTGGATCGGTGAGCAACTATAGGGTGAGTGGTTAAGTCTTCCCCTAGTGGTCTGTTGTGAACAGGGTGAGTGGTTCATCCTTCCCTTGTGATCCTTTGCGACAACTAGAGTGGGATTTGATTATCAGAGAATCTCGTGTTTCATGATCGCTCCAAGCATATAGATATCAGGTACCACTTTATCCGGGATATGTTACAACAAGGAGCAATAAGGCTCCATCACATTGGGGTTGATGAGCAAGTCGTCGATATTCTGACAAAGCCCCTGGGGAAAGTCAAATTCTTGGCCTTTCGAGAACGACTTGGAGTCATGAAGAGACCCTCTTATGAGGGTCTTGTATGAGATGGACATTAAGCTCTGGGAGCTCTAGGGGGCTTGGGGTACTTCTTGGAGCGGTGAACAACTATAGGGTGAGTGGTCAAGCCTTCCCCTAGTGGTTTTTTGTGTGCAGGGTGAGTGGTTCATCCTTCCTCTGTGATACCTCTTAGCGACATTTGAGAAAGACGAGTGGTTCATCCTTCTCCTATTGAGACATCCTACTCATGCAAACTGGGACTCATGGGAAGTACCTCTCATCTGGCTAATGAGTAGGGAAATGAGGATAGGGACCATAGTACTACCGATGGGCACATCATGTACTACCGTACTCCCTATGCTAGACTGTTCGATATTGATCTGGGATCAATAGGAACTGACTTCAGGTCGGTAAGAGTGGTATGAGACAGTCTCATTTGATTGGAACTGGCTTCGGGTCAGTAAGAGTGGTATGAGACACTCTCTTTTGATTGGGACTGACTTTGGTTCAATAGAGAATGGTATGATAAATTCTCAGTCACTTCTTCTTCTTCATAGTTCAGCAAAGCAGAGCAGTGTAGTGCAGAGCAGTGCATGGATGGAAGAGATGGTATAGATTGGCAGATGGATTAGCAGGTGGAGTTCTCCCTAGTTGAGAGGGAGTGTTAAAATTGGCAACTAGGGCCAAACTCCACGTGGGTCATCTTATTTATGAAAGTTGATATTTTTCTTGGATTCCTCTCTCAATGAGGTGTAGGATTGATCTAAAGATCATCCCATTCTGACATGTACAAATGAAGTTATGAATTTATTTTGATTATGGACAAATTATCAAGGTCGGCCAGAAAACTCATGTAGGCTCAGAAGCGCAATAGTCACGTCTATTCATCCTCAACGTTAGCCTATAAGTACATGATGTCTCATCCTCATTTAAACATCACTCATCTTCACACATCTCTCTCTCCTTATCTGCTTGGGTACGGATTTATGGGTAGCTTCTCTCTCTCCACATGTGTGAAGGAAAGGACAACAATTTTATGTTTCAGCGTTGACGAAATTTGACCGAAAATTTCAGAGGTTATTTTGGGTTGCGTTGACCAAGCGTTGACTTGTTTTTGTGCAATTTTGGATGGAGGAATTCTATCCAAATGGACCATAGATCTAGGCACAAGAAACGAGGCAGTCTGACCTCCTATTTGACTAGTGTTAACTGTGCTAGGGCTGGCCATAGGGTTGACTTTTGTTGACCTATTTTGACTAGACTTTTTCAGACTGTTTTGGGCTGATTAGACTTGTTGTTGGAGGCCAAAGTTGACTAGGTTTGACCAAGCTGAATTGGGGAAGAAAATATGCCCTATTCACCAGCATTGACTTTTCTGGTTAGCGCTCTTTTGCTGCTGTTATAAATTATCAGAATTTGTAAATTGTACTACCTCTCTCTGCTAAACTATTGAAGACTAAAAGAAGATTTGATCAAGGGCTTCCCCACATTGGGGTTTGTCCCTGACTGGTGCCACATCTTGCATTAGGGGATTTTTGAGGTCTAAAATGGGCCTCTTAAGCAAATTATAAAATAATAGTGGAAATAATAAAATAAGATTAGATTATATCATCAACTTTCACAGGAAAAAAAAGAAAAAACTATTTTTTTCAATTCGTATTTTCAACTTATCTCTTTATGGGTTTACTCAAATTTCGAGTGGAAACACTCGTTAGATGTATAATTTGATTCCTCATTCGACGAGTACCCATGTTGCTTACTTCGACGGACCCTACTACACGAAAAATAAGAAATACATGAAAAATGTGATTGCAATCACGTTTTTCATGTATTTCTCATTTTTCATGCAATGGGGTCCATCGAAAGTATGCAAGATGGGTACTCCTTCGATGAAGAATTAAATTTTGCATCAAACGATTACTCCCGCATGAAATTTGAGTAAAACCTTAAGGAGATAAGTTAAAAATACGAGTGGAAAAAGTTGTTTTATTGTTTTATTATTTTATTATTTTTTAATCTTTTTATTTTTTTACTCCAAAAATGGTGAATCATCCCTCTTGGTTGACATCATCATCTTGAATCCTATAGGTTCTTATAAATTTTATTTTGGTTGTACATTTTTCTTAGGAGGCCCATTTTAGACCTCAAAATTCCCCTAATGTGTCCTCTTGTCTTGGCTTGTCTTCTATTGTTTATGTTTATGTTTATGTTTATGTTTATGTTCTATCAGGATTTTATTTACATGTTTATGTGATTGCTAAATTGAAACTAATATTGGGCTCATAAAGTAATTGAAGTAAAATTTCCCTAAAGCATAGAACATACCATTGTTGCCTAAAATTAATAGATGTAGATAATTGATTCTTCTCTATGAAGATGTCATGATGAAGAAGCCATCCAGCAAAAGCACCATTTAATGTTGAAGCAATATCAGGATGAAGTCATGATGAGCTACTAGGTCGAAGCATGTAAACAAGAAGCATCCATGAGAAGAGTATTCTTAAGCATGGACAGATGACAAAGGAGTAGCCAGATGACAAAGAAACTTGATGTATGACAAGAAAGCCACTTTCCACGAAGGAAACAATGACATGACAAACCAGGAAAGAAAGTGATCGATGGATGGTGCCCTACCTAGAAGAAGTTCGAACAAAGACGTCATGATACCAAAGAATGGAAGGAGATCAAGCAGCTGAAGGACCCATGAAGAAGAAGTTGTTGATGAATGAAAGAGTCCCTAGTTAAGAGGGAGCTCTGACAGATCCCTGATCAAGAGGGAGTTTTGGATCACCCCTTATTACAAAGGAGTGACAATTGTGATTTTCCATTTCATGTGTCATGCACTAGACCAGGACTAACAGTCATAAGTCTAGATGAAAGCTATGAATGGAAATGTAGACACAAGATAGACACAACATTCTTGTTTTCACTTGGGAAGAAAGAATGGGAGGATTGGGTAATCATATGGCATCTAATACTCTTTGAAGATGTGTAACTGATACTCTTTGAGGATGTGTAGGACATCCAAGACAAGAGTAGGCAAGAGGACCAATATTCTTTGAGGGCTCGGAACCCAAGACAAGAATAGTCTTAGAAGGTCATACTCGGTGAACACTCGGGTGGGTATGTACCTTGAGAGATAATGACTAAGGTGTCTATAATTCATTGGCCTCCCCAACATTGTGATCCGATCTATTGAGAGATAGAGTTGTCAGTCAAGGCCTTGTTGTGAAAACAATGTTGGTTATTATGATGATATAACAGATGGATTGAAACTTTGGTTTCTCTTATGTGAATTCTTCAAGATTGATAATAGCCAAGCACCTTGTAATGTTGTATGAATACCTCCCTAGTTAAGAGGGAGTGTTGAAGGAAATGTAACTAGGTTTGATCTTCATAAATGTACTTTAGATATTTGTATTTATTCAAGAAAAGAAATATTATTTTTATAATATATGTCAATGAGTTTCTTGCTCATTGAAAAGACACCTCCAAAGCAACAATCCGAGCTATATATGTCAAGTCGGCCTAAGGATAGCAAGTTGGCATCAAGTCGGCCTAAGGATAGCAAGTTGGCATCAAGTCGGCCTAAAGGAGGGATAGTCCTCTATATATAGAGGTTGTCCACTCCATCTCAATGTCAAGCTATCATCTCTGAAATTAGCGAAGATAGGAAGCCAAGAAAATGGTAATAAAAATACAAGAAAAGGGTCTCCAAGGCAACGAAGAAAGAAGGAAACAAACCGAAGTGTTAAAGGGCCAGTTACAACCACACGTGTGAAGAAAGAAGAGTTGTCTTTGCGGCTATAATAGCAGTAACCTACAGTCAATGGTATCTCATTGATTAAGGTTGAAACTAGGCCTACAAGGCCTCTCACTCAAATGTGGAAGAAGGAAATACAAGCGAAGGGACAAGGAGAAGTTTGACATATTTTTTGTGAAGAGATTCCCTGACACATGCGAGGAACTAGCGTTGCATCACTGTTGCTCCAAGTATGCAATATTTGTGAAAGAGAAGAATGTTCAGTTGGGAGACAACAAGGTCATCTCCTTAAGTTAGAAAGGCTCCATCACAAGCGAAGGAAGAAAAGGTCAAGGAACATTCTAGAGTGTACAATAGAAGGTCTCTATAGTTGCCGGAAAAAGTTTCAAAGGAAGAAAGACAAAGTGTTGGAAGTAGGAGGACGAAGTGCTACAAGAAGAAGTAATCTTGAAAGGGCTTGACTTGTGCTTGGAGGATATTCTTGTCAAGGGTATAGGGTTTGGCATTTGATCAATAAGAAGCTTCAATAAGAGAAACTTACTAAAGGGTTTTCCTCTCAAGAAAAGAGAGGTTTTGGCCCTCGGAAAGAGCCAACATATTATATTCTTGTTCTTATGTTTTTGGTAGCAGTTTGATGAAGTACACACACATGCATTAATAATAAGAAGAAGAAGATTAAGCTAACAAGCAAAAGTAAAAAGACTCCACAAATTGTTATCAACTAACGAAGAATCACACTACACCTAATTGCCCTAAATTCTTCAAGAGTGAATACTCGACCAGACATATGTTTTGCAGTAAACGTACTCAGTCAATTCCAAGTAGAGTCGAAGCATGATCATTGGATAGAAGAAAAGTATATTATGAGATATCTGCGAGGAACCATCAACTACTGTCTGAAATATGATAGAAGGAATGACGTCCAATTGATTGGTTATACAGATTCTAACTGGGGAGGAAGTGAACAGGATGGAAGAAGCACTACTGGAGGATGTTTTAGTTTAGGATCCTCCATGGTCTCATGGACAAGAAGAAAGCAAGACATCATTGCTTTGAGTAGTGCTAAGGTTGAATATGTTGCAGCGTGTGAAGTAAGAAGAGAAGTAGTATGGTTAAGAAGTTGCTATCCGACTTGTTTGAAGGACCGATGAACCCTAAAGTGATGCTTTGTGATAGCACCAGTTGTATTTGTTTGTCTGAGGATCCAGTGTTCCATGGAAAGACAAAGCACATCAACAACAAATATCACTATATTCGAGAGCTAGTACAAAATGGTGTGGTGCAGCTACGATATATCTCCATTGATGAACAGGTAGTTGACATATTGACTAAATCACTTCTGAACAAGAAGCTTGTATACTGAAGTGGCAAGCTTGGTTTGGTGGATTTGTCCTCCTTAACTGAGAGGGAGAGATAGACACTACATTCTTGTCTTCACTTGGGAAGAAAGAATGGAGGATTGGGTAACCATATGGCATTCGATACTCTTTGCGAATATGGTAGGGCATTCAAGACAAGAGTAGTCGTGGACCTATATTCTTTGAGGATTAGCTACCGAGGAGAAGAATAGTCCAATGGGAGGTCATTCTCTGTGAACATCCAGGTGAAGTATGTATCTTGGGAGAAAATGATGATGGTATCTATATATCATTGGTCTCGCCAGCATTGTGCTATGATCTTGTGGAGAGATAGAGTTGTTCGTCAAGGCCTTGCTATGTGACAATGTTGCTTAATATGATGCTAGACAAATGGGTTACCAATCCAACTCTTCTTATGAGATCTCTTCAAATTGAGAATAACCATGTACCTCTTATGAATACCTCCCTAGTTAAGAAGCAATGTTGAAAAATGTGTAACTAGGTTCGGTCTTCGTAAGTATAAAATGTATTCTTGTAAATATAAAATGGAAAAGAAAGTATTATTATTATTACTATTATTGGAGCATGGGTTTCATGTTCGTGTTCTTTTATTTTATAGGTCAAGCACCCATTGGGCGCTTCTAGGATTTGTCCTAGGTAGAAGAGTCATTATCATATATGGAAGACCCTATGGGCACATATAAATTGTAAAGAAAATTTTATTTTCTCTTGAAAGTGTCAAGATACCTCCAAGATCAAGTCAACCTACATGAAGTGCCACGTCCACCCTTGAAGAAGCCTATATATAAGAGGAACTCATCCACCATTTGAATTATCTCACTCTCTCATCTCTAAGTTGAAGAAGAAAGTGCGAAAAAGGATAAGTCGAAGTGTTTCCGAGCCTCATCTATTCTTCTGGGAAGATCAAAGTTAGCATTTTATGTGTTGGATCTTCTGGGGTTCAATTTTGGAAGCATAAGAGAAGGGAAGGAAAGAGAAGGTCTCTTAGGGCATATTACTAGCCCTAGGACTCAATTCAAGGTAAGCAAAGTCAAGAGGAAGGTTGTTAGAGGGAGATCGAAGTCTCCTAGAGAAGCAGCAGCAGTTGTTGGGGAGCAAAATTTTGGACCCACTAGGGGGTCAAAGATATTGCAACAGGAGGTCGTGGTAGACTTGCTCTTGGAGGGTATTTGTCTGAGTCTAGGTCATGGTATTCGTCAATTGAAAGACCTAAAAGATAAAGAAAAGATTTACAGGTTTTCCCTCAAGAGGAGGGATTTTGGCCCTGGCTTGCCACCTATATATTGTGTCACTATCTTTACTATTTTAGTATTTGTTTGATGTATTGCACATTAGAATAATAAAGAACAAAGCTAATAAGTAAAAAGTAACACAAGTAGTGATCAAGTTAAGAGAATTAACATATTCATTGCCCTATTGAATTCTCTGTGAAAATTTATGAATCTAACAAATCAAAAATCCTATTGCAGTAAACTGATTTGCATCACCTACTTGTGTTCTTCATTTTAACAAGTTATTTTCAAAATTATTCAAAGAATATTAATGCAAATACATTGCAGCCTACACCAATATACAGATCAAGTACCGAAAAATAGATTAGCCAACCACACAAAGGACACACTTATTTTCGGACTAAACGTACCCGAAAAAACTAAATGCGGGAAAACCAATGCAACAACTCTGAGAGTTTTCTATTATTAAGCAAAAGTTATGAATATAAATGTTGGTTGCCCTATCGCAAACCAGTGATAGAGAAATACAATGGCGAAGAACCCGAGTGAGTTTCACCTCACTTCACCTGGCAGAATCCCGTTGATCCAGCAACAAATATGGCTGGCCCCGGCTACAACTACGTTGCCCCTTCGCAGTAATTGCGTGGGCCTGCATGGATCTCTCTAAGGCTCTACGTCATCACCACTGCCTACTGCGTCATCTTTACCTGTTGTTCCGGCAGCTCCCCGGCTTTCTGTGTGGAGGGCAACGCTTCTTCTGCGTTGGCCCTCCTAGCTCTACATCAAGGCTGCATAGGCCCACACTGGCCCAATGTCAACTCTCCCGACTACTGCGCTACCTCCACAAGTTTATGTCCACCTCTCTATCTGTGTTCCCGAACTATCACTGCCCCTCAGGTACAAGATCTCCCCAATCGATTTCCTTTCTCAAAACTTCTCACGTCAGAAAATCGATTTCCTCAATCTCTATGTGTGTCTTCTCCCACTGACCCCAAGCCTCTATTTATACTTTTCCTATTGAGAAATCAACGGCCGAAATTAAGTCTCTAATCAACAGATAAAATTAAATTAGACTTGGTTCTCGTCTCTTAGAAGCTTCTAACCCATATTTTCATTAATATCCATTAATATTTTAATTTTCATAAGTTTAGACTT
This sequence comes from Pinus tabuliformis, assembly GCA_031772625.1. Classification (NCBI taxonomy): domain Eukaryota; kingdom Viridiplantae; phylum Streptophyta; class Pinopsida; order Pinales; family Pinaceae; genus Pinus; species Pinus tabuliformis. The sequence goes on along the minus strand of CM062820.1, from coordinate 253,318,320 downwards.
AGGAACCCCATTAAAAATATTAATTATTTTAATAAAATACAATCTAGGTGGAATTTCACCAAACGATTTCTGAGCCTTGGAGATCTCATGTGTTCTAGTCCCTCCACAAAATTTCGGAGCTAAAGCACATCTGATGCTACCAAAAAAATCAACACTCCCTCTTAGTGAGGAATGTGCTATAGCAATACTTCTCAGCAGAAATATCACATTGATACATGGCATCGGTACTCTGCGTCGTTGATGCTTGACCTGCTGCACCTCATCCACTGCGTTGTTGCAATATATACCACTGCCCATGACATTGCCACTGTCACTGTTGTATCTGTACTACAGCTCCTTCTCAATATGTTACATCATTCTGCCCATAGCACTGCCACTGCGAACTGTCGCACTGCAACTCAATTGCTGAGAAGTAATCAACTGAAAAATCACCCAAAAGTTGACATAATAGTCAGTCTAGATGCCCTGTGACGCTTAAGCTACCTCTGCTGCTAATCTGTGCTGACCCTTTGATGCTACCGCATCACTGTTGTATCTACTTTGTGCCTCCCGCACTGCTCAACATTCCACTGTGTTGCTTTAGACTTTAGCACTCTAGCTCTGCCATTATTGCTCCATCATCTCTCACACCAACTCTCGTCATTCTACGACTGTCATTAAGGGCTCCCGTAGCTGTATGTGATCCAAGAGTTTGGGCACCTCAAGGATCCTTCTTTTTTACTGTAGTCCTCCAAACTACAGCTCAATTTCGCCCCACCTCTTCTCTAGAGGTGCATGAACACTCATGGCATAATCATCATCATCGGCCTCTTCGTCAGCGTGCATTGGAGCAGCATTTGAGTCAAACTTCTCTTCCTTTGCCTTCTTCTGAGGAAACTGAGTGGTAAAATGACCCAATTATCCACATTTGAAGCATCTGACTTTGGATATATCTTTCTTTTTCCTCTTTTGTTTCCCTTGTTGTCCCGCTAATGCGAGAGTTGCATCCTCCTCTTCCTCCTTCTTGGCTCTAATTCCTTTATCGTTGCTTCCCGCCTTGGTCAACAGTGTAATCTCTTCCTGGCAAAGAGTTGCCCACATCTCCTCCCAACTAGGGAGAGAAGCCCTACCCAAGATGCTTTGGACAAAGGTTTTCCAGTCTTCAGTGACTGCATTCAGGGCAGTGCTGACCATGAATACAAGATCTGGTGTAGACCCTGCGAAAGTTAGTTGGTCCCAGATCCCTTGCAACCTGAAAAGGAAGGGATCGATTTCTTCTCCCTTCTGCCTCTGATACTGTCTCAACCGACTCTCAAGCAACATCTTCCATTGAACGGAAGTTCCCTCGTACAAGGTGGTCAAGGCCTCCCACATTTCCCTTGTTGTGTCCTTCTCAGCAATATGTGGGATCACATGATCCTGACCCCGTTGAACATCATGCACTTAGCTTTTGCCTGAGCCTCCTCGTACTTCTTGAGAGGATCAGCATCAACCAGAACAGCAACCGTCTTCAAGGCATAATCCTTGATGCCGTTTTTGTCCAAAACTGCCAAGATCCTGGCCTTCCAGATGACAAAGTTGGATGCTCCATCTAACTTGTCCTGATCCCTCGGCCCATTAACTATCATCTCTGCTCAAATTAGTGTCGAACAGGTTCTCTTCTCCCTCTTTCGTTGCTACCCCAGCAAAACTCAAATCTAAATTTCTTTGGTGCTAGAAATCCTCTAAGGAACAAGCTCCCTATGAAATTTGATTTCCTTCATGGAAATCCTTCTGCCAACAACTGTCGAACCACCCCTCTGATCTCTCTTTGTTGTTGCTCAGCACTGGATCTAGATTTTTTGGTAAGAAATCTTCTAAGGAATTGATTCCCTCTACTTTGCTTTTGCTCCACTAGGTACTATTCAGCACCAACAAAATCAGCACCCCACCAGCGACTCTAGATGAAGTATGTGCTGCACCTCTAGCCCCGGCAACTAGAAAAATGAGACACAACCGTCTCTGCGTTGGCCCAATAATCACTGTGCTACCCTCTGCAGCTACAGTGTCACACAAACAGGGTGACGCATGCTCTATATGAGTCTCCCTTGGTGATTGCGTCAGCCCTCCTCTGCTTTCTCGGCTAACAATTGTGCTGCCTCTCGGGACAGTTGTCTTCAGCACAAATTCTCCTATATCCTTTCACTGATGGCTTCAGTCCTCCTTGATCTACAATCCCTCTGATACCATGTGAAAATTTCTAAATCTAACAAATCAAAAATCCTACTGCAGTAAACTGATTTGCATCACCTACTTGTGTTCATTTTAACAAGTTATTTTCATAATTATTCAGAAAATATTAATGCAAATACACTACAACCTACACCACTATACAGATCAAGTACTAAAAAATAAATAAGACAACCACACAAAGGACACACTTATTTTTGGACTAAACGTCCCTAGAAAAACCCAATGCAGGAAAACCGGTGCAGCAACTCTAAGGGTTTTCTATTATTAAGCAGAAGTTATGAATACAAATGTTAGTTGCCCTCCTGGCAAACCAGTGACAGATAAATACAATGGCGGAGAACCTAAGTGAGTTTTACCTCACCTCACCTAGCAGAATCCGGTTGATCCGGCAACAAATCTGGTTGGCCCTAGCGACAACTGCACTACACCTTCACAATAATTGTGTGGGCCTGTGTGGAGCTCTTCAAGGCTCTGTGTCAGCACCACTACCTATTGCGTCAGTTTTCCCGACTATTCCAGTAGTTTCCGACAACTCCCCAACGTTATGCGTGGAAGGCAGCTCTTCCTCTATGCTAGCCCTCTCGGCTCTGCGTCAAGGCTACGTGGGCCCAGACTAGCCCAACATCAGCTCTCCCAATGATTGTGTTGCCTCCAAAAGTTTCTCTCTACCTCTCTGTCTGTATTCTCGAACTATCACTGCCTATCAGCTGCAAGATCTCCCCAATCAATTTCCCTCCTGAGAACTTCTCACCTTAGAAAATCGATTTCCTCAATCTCTCTATGTGTCTTCTCCAACTGACCCCAAGCCTCCATTTATATTTTTCCTGATGAGAAATCAATGGCTGAGATTAAGTCTCTAATCGACGACTAAAATTAAATTAGACTTGATCCTCATCTCTTAGAAGCTTCTCACCCATATTTTCATTAATACCTATTAATATTTTGATTTTTCTAAGTTTAGACTTAGGAACTCCATTAAAAATATTAATTATTTTAATAAAATACAATCCAAGTGGAATTTCAACAAACGATTTCTAGGTCTTGGAAATCTCATGCGTTCTAGCCCCTCCACAAAATATCGAAGCTAAACCACATCCAACGCTACCCAAAAAAATCAACATTTTCAACCGGAGCAACCATATTAAAATATGCAAATGATATAGTTTTGAAAAATGAAACTATCTGAATAAAAAGATCTCAAAAAAATAGGCTACTTTCAAAAAAAACAACACTAAAAGTGGATTTCATGTAAAAAAAGTTATGCCTTTTTTTTTAAAGACATTAACTATAACAGGCCATTTGACTTTAATAATTTGGCCCCCATGGTGATGGACGGTTATAAAATCTCAATATTTGAGAAATGCTTTTATAAAATTTGCAAATAAATAAACCCATTCCTTACCAAAATTCTAACACATCAACCTCAATGATATATGCAAAAGTTAGAACTCTAGCATCCTCGCAAAAAATATAAAATCTATCATAGTTTAATGAATGATGCAACATGTAACAATATTGGATCATGATACTCATGAAATAATCCAATGAAATTAAAAGAATTGGGATCGTAACATTCATTTGGATTCACAAAATGCCCAAGAAATCAAACAGAGCATTAAAAAAAACTAACCATGGAACTAATGCCATGATTCCTCACCTTTAAATATTGAAATCTAAACAGGAACTCTGCCAACAAATATCTTCATACCTCGTACAAATAAAAATGGAGTCAAGATGAATATTCAATGTCTTCATAATGTTGCTTGGTTCACCCTAGAAGCAATAATATTTTTAAAATTTTACAATAAACAAAGGGATCCATTCCTCCAATGGGTTGTCAATATGAGAATACAATATTTATATAGATCCCATCATCAACAAATATAGTTAATCTATAGAGATCTCTGAGAAAATTAACTTTATCCTTGACAATGACACCAAAATGTTATAATAAGATCTTGTGCCTTCAAATGATGTCAAGTTCAAACATCAAGGAGCTAACCTCATGTAACTCAAAAAAGTTACACAATGTCACTATAATAACTCTTTATTTCACTTGTGGTTGGAAGCTCAAATGGGTTTTCCCTAAAAGATAGGATTGTTCAAACTATAGAGTAGAGACCCAAGATGATTTAGTGATGAGTGGGCCTAAGAAAAACAAATGAATGTAGTATATGTGAAAAAGTGAGTGCGAGAAGCAAAGATGAGAAACACCTTAAAACCATGTGCCTAATCACACCTTGCGCAAATGGAGTTGAAAAATAATAGATCAAAGCGGGTGAATTCATAAAGATGTGGGGTTGCATGCCACAAATCAAGATAAGCTTTGCTAAAATATATTTCAAAAAATTGCCCTTGGAAAACTAAGTGTGCTATTCAAAACATTAGCATGAAGGTGATGCTATTCATGCTAGCAACAATTAAGTTTATTAGGTTTAAATTATATACTACAGCAATAATAATACGAAAAAGAATTAAATCCTCATATAAAATTATCCTAACGAAACTTGGTTTATTACAAGACCTCCAAGTCAACAACACGGGTTTTCTACAATAGAAATCAGCATATGAAAACATTAAAATCATAAAGCCTCACAATAAAAATCATGTATCTCCAATTGTCCATTCAATCTCCTAACATGTGTTGTACAAATGAAGTCCAAGGGAGAACCGCTCAATCCCGCAAAGTCCCAACAACCATTACAATGGAGAAAAGCCTATTTTTATATAGAGTGTTTCTTCTCATACAATAAAAAATTCTATTTGGATAATTAACTCGATGACAAGTCAAACAAATATTATAAAATTGTAGTTAGATCCTTCTTCAATCCACAGTTGACCATGTCACATCTGGGTACAACCCTATCAAGGACAACTTTCCCTCCTCCAAAAATAAGAAAAAGATTACATCAAAAAGCCCCCACGAGAAAGTTACAACTAAATATACACATGAGAACTAGAATTCTATGCAAGATGTCCACAAGAATTCACCCTTCAAATGGATGCATTTAAAATACAATTAAATAATGTCAAACCTAGATGGATGTGCTCAAGGCTCCACCAAGAAGAGCTAACGAAGTGTGCCCTCCAAGGTGCATGAGAGACTCAATAAAATATTCACAATAGGAGAATGCTCCATATCCAACCTTCAAACATAGCAAGTGTACTCAAAATGCATGTAACCAATCCATGTGTGAATCGCAATGTGCCATTGATTCCATGGACGAATGCACAAGATGCCAAGTAGATGGAGTGCCTCACAAGAAATGTAGTTAAACCCCAAAATAAGAAGTGAATACAAATCCAAGGAGATAAAGGTGAATTAGGGTTTTGACCATGCCAAAACTCCATGTAATAATAAAATAGATACCTTCAAGATTAACAAAAAGTGTCTCTGCGAGTGTTGCCCTCCAAGAATATACACCAAATATAGTAAGAAGACCATTCAAGAGCATATAAAAGCCACACATGTAGACCTCCATAATTGCATCAAATAAAATAATATATATGTCAAATCAAAAAGGTGAGGGCACTCAAAAGATGATGTGTAGATAAAATATCCATGTAATAAAAAGGAGAGCAACTAGGATAGGCCATCCCTAGAAAAGCGTGCAATATAACCGCTTCAACTACCCAACAAATGATATATTTCCATGTAAGGTGCACCCTAGATATACAAAGGTGGTTAGAACTCGTCAATATCCATTACAAAAGCATGTGTTATTTCCCAATACTATCAACAAATCCCATTGAGCCATGTTCACAAGAGAAAGACTTCCCTAGAAGAATGTGCCAACCTCTCCAAAAGAAATAATCATGAATATATTGAAAACTATGCCCAAGAAAGGATAACTCCATAAGAAAGCCTTAAAAAACCTCCAAATACCCTCCCACCCCCACCCCCCACGTGTGAACAACTAGCAAGTGAAGTGGGGCACTCAAGTCATTAAGCTCCAACTTAAATAAATGGATTAATTGAATCATGAAATGGTTAAATCAACCTCAACATGTGCGCACAAAGGTTAATGTTGAAATAAAACCATAATCCAATCTCCTAATAGTCACCCACTAATAAAATCATCGTTAACATGTGTGCCAATTGGGGGAAGTGCACTCCAGCAGGTGTTGCGCCATGGAAATAAGACGCATCTCCTAGCAAAGACCACCATTATAACAACATGATAAAAGAAGGAAGCTCCACCTAATTCTAAACATAGGTCACACCACCAAAGGAATATAACATGATCAAACATATTGCGCATAGGTGCTCTCCAATGCATATTACAATGTCTGGACATATCACCAAGGGAAATCCCATCAAAAGCAAAATCCATTGCCACCACAAATCAACATCATAAGATAAAAGGGCAAAAGAAATGCAACCCCTTCCAATCATCAAGTATGTACCCACCACACATCAATATAAGAGAACTACATAGAATCACCCTCCTACTAACAAAAATAATGCAACATCAATGATGTAGAAGTCACTAGGAAACTCCAAAAATGTCATGAAACATCTACCTCCTAACACCATTATCTAACCCCTTGACGTGGCTAAAACCATAATCCATATCCAAGATAAGCATGGCAACAATACCATAATAAGATAGTCTGTTTCACAAACATTAACTATGCAATAAACAGGGCAAGCACATTTGAAAAGACCACCAAAGCAACAAACACAATAATCCAACCAAAGAGAAGTGAGGTTCCCCCAACCAAAGACCTCCACCAAATGATTGAATGCCATGTCGAAGGGGCTCCATGAAGATGAATCCCCCCTAGTTGGTTCAATAGCTCCAAGGAACCAGCAGTGAATCTCCATTATTGTGATGAAAATCATAATGTGGAACCTCATACAATATAGGTGTAAAACTAAAGACAGGTGAAACTGCTTTAATTTCAGACTCTAGAAGCTTTGTTAATGCATAACACATCCACCAAAAACTGCATGGACCATTAGGAGAGAATTTCAAGAACCATGTTCATTTTGGGATGTGCCAAGGGACACTTTTCCTTCTAATGCAGCTTATTGCCAAAGTTCACTTGTAATTTAGGTAATGTGGGGCAGGTGCTTCCTATCACCATCCTTACCAACCCACTGCTTCTTGTATTTCTCTATTTAATAACCTTGAAGTTGAGGGGAACTCTGACAAAATGCCAGTAGAAACTATGGCAGAGCCACCACTACTAAAGTTTGGGCAAACAACCTTTCATGATCTTATAGCAAGGCCTCACTACAGCCTTTCCAGGTATAAATGATGCCTTTTCCTATTCTAATCAAACAAATACCTCCCAAATGCTAGATGACTTTGTAGTCACCACAGTAAGCAATGCTGCATGAAAGATCATTACAGGATATTTATAGAAGTTCCTATGCTCCACTCAATATGTGAATGAAGAAAGATAAAAATGGAAGAGAGGAAAAGACATTGAGTTGAATTGGGTAAAGACAAGGACCTTAACTAAGAGAAACAAAAATGCTGCAAAGAGAAGTTGGAATCCTATGTTTCACAAATAATAAAGAGGTTAAGATCATATGCATAAACTTAAGATGCATTGAAACCCATCAACTGAATAGACTACATGATCAAAACATTGAGCTAGTATTAGCTACGAGATTCAAACAAGCTCGTTACCTGTTTTCCCTTGCACTGAATCAGAGGATTTCACATAATATCTACAGATAGCTTTAAAAGAAATATTAAGGTACAAACTTCTTTAAGTTACATAATGCACACCTTGAAGAGCAATTGGCTCTTTCAGCTCAGTAAATTTTACAGAGGGAAACCATACTCCCAAGAACATAAATTAATGTCTTTCACCTCAATTGACACATATAATGTGCACGAACCATCCACCACAAAGTTTATGGATAATGGATAAGCTGTTGATTACACTCTGTTCACCCTCCAGATTTAATATACATTAATTTCAAAGTATACATTAACCACTATCATAAAGACACAAAAGAGATGAAAGGATATTAAATTAAATGAATGACTATTCCTCGTTCCAGGTATTGTACCGCACCTTCTCCAGAAATACAGAATGAATCTATTTCCACTGCCCGTATGAAACCTTTATGAAAGTGCTCTGAACATAAATCTTCCAATGAAAATTGACCTGCTGCTTTGCAAATGTAAAATGGCACCTTTTTTTATGGCTCCTAACCATCTATGACTGCAATGGAGCTGATACTTGAGGCATGTTTGGATGAAGAATTGTATCTGCCAGCCCCTCGTTAACTTTAACAGGAAGAGGTGGCATCTGGCTCATTACACCAGGCATATCATTCATGCTGCAGAAACACCACAAAATTCATAAAACTGCACCCAAAATAGAAAAGAAACAAGAAAGGAGAATAAACTTAATATCTGCAGATGCATGCATGAACAAAATACAGGGGATGCAGCTAAAATTAGTGAAATAAATTTTGCCTTTCTAAAGTGAGTTTCACTTAGCTTCCATATCTAAAACTCTTAACTCAAAAGATGATTTTAAATGCAAACAAATTTGGCAGGATCCTCCATTTTCTCTCATATGAAGATTATATTTGCAAAATGCAAAAGAGTTATATTTACAGTGCAATGGCTCAATCCTTACTCATTTAAGATGGCAGCAATATTGCTCCGTGTCTGGAAGAAAAGCTCAATGTTCTCTTGTATCTGATAAGAAAACAAGATTAATCAGCAAAATTTTAAGCACGCACATCATAAGAAGAATTGTAAAACAGCATATCATGATAAGAATTGTGAAACAGCATATCATGATATTCTTGCACATTTTATAAAGATTTTCAAAAGAGACCACTGAGTCAAGTCCAACCTCTCCAAATTTTCCACAGGACATACCAAAATAAACATTAAAAAAGCAAAAACCACTACGAGCGCTTCTCTGTCAAGACAAATTTTATGATACCCTCCCTCCCATTATGAACCCACAGGTAAAAGGGCTAATTTTAGTAAAAACAATTGCTAAATCTACCACTAACAAAGGATTATAGTTAACTTGTTATGTTCAGAATTACTCAAAAGATCCCAAGTGATTTGTGTTATGTAGGCATTGAAAAGCTTCAATATGTATTGCTGGATTGTCAGTTTATACAAACGAAACAAGAGAAATAAAACGTGTTCCGCAAAAAAATGTAAGTTTTGAATTCAGCTCGTAAATTTGTAATACACCATACACTCAATTAATCCATAAATAGAATCAGATTAAAGACCTAAGTCACATGTTTTGGGTTTGAGTTCAGATTCAACAATGATTCGGTTCCCTTCGAGTTTGAATTTTTTGATGAGGTTTGCCATTAGGTTTGTCTATATATATATATATATATATATATATATATATATATATATATATATCAGTGTTTTAAAAACCGGCCGCTCTGAAACGGTAACCGGTCAAACCAGCCAGTTAGCTAGCCCAACGGGTCAAACCAGCAGAAAAACCTGGTTTGACCTTCCATCTCGCCAAAAAAGTGGACAAACCGGCCGGTTTATTGCCAGGGCAACCATAAACCCCACAAAATGCATTTTTGTGAGTTTTGAAGCTGTTTTGAGGGAAATTTGGGGTTGTTTTCCTCCAAAAATAGTCCCTCTAAGAAAAACATGCCTACCCTGTCATTTTCCTGACACATCTCAACCCTAACAATGTTGGCAATTAATGGTAATGTAAAAGGATGAAAATGACTCCTTTTACTTAAATTTTTAACATTACCATGAAATGACTCGGGATGTTTGAGAGTGGTTTCGACCTCATTGGATTTCATATGGAGAAACTGGAATTTTAGATCCCACTCAAAATTCAGCAGACTTAATGGTTTTCAGGATTTCATGGTTTGGGGTTTGCAATGTTTCCATTTGATTCTATCATGCGTGAGGGTATGAGACTGGCATTTGATCAAGAGCATAAAGCCCTTTAAGAACCTTGATCGTGGTGGCATTGATTGTTGAACTTTGTTGATGTTGGTGGTATTGATTGTTGAACTCCTCTACCATGGCCTTAACAAGAATGCACCCTTCACTCAAAGGAAAACAACTGGTTAGGCATGCTAATATTTTTCTACCACATTATAAGGTTGAGGAGATGAACCCTTCACTCAAACCAAAATCATTGGTTAGGCATGTTAAACCTTTTCAATTTCTATCATGTTATAAGGTTGAGCAATCCAAGCCTAAAGACTTTGAGCTAGATGATGTTTATGTATCTCTTGTTGATGATGTTATGTATTTCTAGTAGCGTTGAATCAATGATGAGTTTCATGAGTGACCATGTTGATCATTGATTTGTAGTCTTGATGTCTATTTTTGCTACTACTGCTAAAGTTGTAGAGAAGTTTTAGGAGTCCTCAAACTCGGAGCCATACTATTTATGTAGCTCATGTTGATGATCTCTTGTCTAGTAGTGGTGATGACTTTGATCATCATGAGTGATCATATTGTTGATCACTGATGTGTAGACTCATAGTAGTTCAGTGACCCCATAGCTTAGAGCATTGTTTTCGGACTCTAGAGGCCATTTAGCCCCTCATTGATTATGTATTTTGTTGCAGATATGTATTGCACTCTATGCCATTTTGATATATTCACCTTTACATGGTATATAGATGAGGAAACCTTGCATATTTTGTTTCTATTGGCTTGGAATCATGGTTTTAAATCTAAAAAATAGTTTTTTTCATTAAAAAAATAATTATTTAATGTATTTTTTAAACCGGTTCGTTTAGACCTAACCAGTCCCAGTTCGACCGGTTCTAGTTCGAAACCCGGTTCATTAGGTGGACCGGTCCGGTCACCAGTTCCGGTTTTTAAAACATTGATATATATATATATATATATATATATATATATATATATTAAAATGAAAAAGAGCATAATATAATAGGAAATCAACATCAATAAACATAAAACAATGCTATAATGGACATGAAAACTGCAGAGATTGATTACAAAGTTCAAACTTGAGTTGTGACATGAGGTTACAAGTTTTGAGCTATGGACTTGTCAATTGCAATGAGATTCGCCAAACCTCAAAAAAAATTAGGTTTGCCAAATTTTGAACCTCAAGGTTGAAGTTTGACGAACCGTGTGACAGTTAAAAACAAACACGTGAAAGTTATGTACACCAGACAGACCAGAACAAAACAATCATTAGATAAAAAATTATAAACTAGTAGTGAATATTGATATCCATCTTGAGTAATCAATACCTTAACAAAGAGACCCACTACAGAAAGTTTACTATATGCAGATTCTCAATGATCGAAAATGTGTCAGTTGTTCATGCTCACAATAAACTAATTGAAACAAAAGCATTAGGACAAGTGTATGTCAGAAATTACAGAGATTGTGATTTACAAGATGGTTCTGAAGAGAAAAAATCATACAAGGAACCAGCCATAGCAATGCTATTCAAACTCATTAAAATATACAAAGGACATCTCAATGAAAGTTCACACGACCTATTTTCCATGACATCACTAGAATATCAAAAAATAGAATAATCAAAAACATGAACTAGGATATGCATACCACTTCTAACAACAAAGGAAATAACAGAGATAATTATCTTGCCTCAGATTTAAACATCGAAACTTTAAACAGCAAAATGGATAGACGGTTATGGGTGACCATCATCCTCGGCAGCAAGGAAAAAAGGTAAACCCTTTATTGCCACACAAAACTTCACTTCTTGTCACAAGGCCATAATGCACAAGTAAGACCTTGGGGGTACAGTGAGGGGATATATTGTCACCACGGTAACACCCTCTCTCACTTTAGGGGCTCTCCTCTAGCACAAGGAGGCTATCCCTGTTACCTCTCCAGATGTACCAAGCAGGACGTGCAGTGAGCCACCAAGGTTGAACAAGACACTTGTTCAAATTTCAAGTTCATTAGCCTTGCAGGACAGCGTTGCCCTTTCTTCTGGTTTTCTTCTCTATGCAACTTCCATACGCCTTGGAGGAAATGTAATAAATGATGTTAGCATGATGAACTTATGTAAAAGACTTAGCTCCCTAGGACTTGGTTATTAGGGAAGTTACTCTAGACTGTCTTTTTACTTTGCTAATTATCTTTTACTTTTTAGCAAATAATAATTTCCTAAGTTTTTTTCACTCGTACCTCCAAAGTTGGAGTACATTCTAATGGCTAGGCCTTAGTGGTGTTGTCTAAGTCTAGAGTCAATGTATATTACCATGCTACTCATTATCCAAAGTCTTATAATTGAAAAAACCCACGAATGAGAATTGTCCTTGTAAAATTTATGTAATAATTAAAAAAGTGGTACTAGGAGGTGTCATATGCCTTGGGAGTACTTGTTTTCTAACTCAGAGTCCTCGTGAAAATTAATTAATGACTCAAAAAAGTGAATATATTAACTTTTTATAAGTTAAAAAGTTTCCTCTTTTTTAATTAGAAAAAGTCTCCTCTTTTTTGAATTAGAAAAAGTTTCCTCTTTTTTAATTAGAAAAAGTTTCCTCCTTTTTTAATTAGAAAAAGTTTCCTCTTTTTCTAAGTTGAAGAGTTTCCTCTTTTCTCCATGAAGAGTTTCTTTGGAAACTCCTCCCTCTTGATCTATAAAACAAAGTACTCTCCTCCATTTCAAAAGAGTAAGTAAGTTTGGAAGAGAGCTTTGCTAGCATTTGTAATTGTTCTTGTCATTTGGAATAAAAGGCTTTGGAGGCAAATAATGGTGTACAAGCTTTGTGTGGATGCTTGATGTTTAACATATGAGGTAACCTTGCTTTGTGTTTATATTGCTTTAAGCTTTGTTATAGGCCTTTGAAGGGGTATTGTTACCCAGTAGGAATAGATTTTTCAAAGTTGGTTATTTGTTAAATCTATTTGTTGTCTTAAATCTTGGAATTCAAGATTATATGTGCTTCTAGTTTGATTGGCATATTTTCTAGATTTCATATGTAGGAAACACCTATCTCTTAACAAAGTTTCTTGGCAAGAATTTTTTGTAAGCTTTACAGGCACCTCGATTTGGAGAAGTGAATCACTTCAGCTAGATGCTCCATTAACTTCAAACCATAACAAACACGATTTGGAGAAGTCACTCACTTCAGCTAGATGCTCCATCAGCTTCAAAATTTCAAACCATAAGAAGAAATATGCAACCGTGCTCCAACAAGAGGCTCCATTGCCCAAGGATTCTCCATTGCTCAAGGATTCCTCCTACAAGCTTCTTCCTCTTCTCTTACTTCTAAGCTAAAATCTCTAAAATCTTTTCTGGTTACTTTTCTAAGCTATCATTGATATATTTGGCAAATCTTAGTGCCAATCATTTGTTGTTCCAACAACAAATAACAAGCATTGAAGAGAGCTAATATCTCCTTCTTGGTTATATAAATTAGATTTTCTCTTTTTTAAGAAGTTTTCACTTGGAAAATTTATGATTTTGGGACTAACTTTTGCAGGTGTTCCCAAAGTCATTTGGAGCATCTTTCACCATTAGTAGTTTGCTGTTTTTTGCAGTTTTGAGAACATACAAGGGGAAGTGCTACCCAAATTTTGGTGATTTAGACCATCCGGGACACCAAAAGGCATCCATATCCTTCCCCCTAGTTAAAAAGGGGTAAAGAATTCATTTATCTTTGTTTCAAAGCATACCAAACCTTCTAAAATATCATTGTAACCTTGAGGGAGCTAGTGGGAGTCCCCTAGGCATCCCATCCCCCTACCCCGGGCGGATTTTGCGTTGTCTCATTTTCGTGGTTTCCTCAATTTGGTTAAAATTAACTTAAAGGAATAAACCCAGACACCACAAAACATTCATTTCTTAGCTTAGATTTCATTTTACTCATAAATTAGATTTCCTTTTGTTTTAGATCAGATTTTCTTCTCTACAAATAAAGTAATGAATTGAAAGCTTCACCTTTAGCATGAACAGATAGGACTTTTGTGCTAGATAATCTAATTTAGGAAAAACCTTTTTAAATTTTATCATAAGTCTGGCAGCATTTTGTTGACTTGTGAAATCAAGGGAATGCCATGAAACTACATTTTTTCCCTTTGGATCTCCAAGCGACTCTCTTGTTTTCATTTGAAGGATAAAAGTCATAAAGGAAGCAAACCATAGAATAATTCATTTTCTTGCAATCAAGTACAGATCACATATTCGTTTTTCCATTTTGCACTCACTTTAAATAATTCAAAGTGAAATTAACCATAATTTACCAAGTGCACTTCTCCAAAACATTCAACAACATCTTCATTGGGCCACGATTACATTTGCCCAAGTTCCTATTTCAATCATAGTTTCAAAACCAGGCCGGTCTGACTCAGAGTCATCCGTTGATCGAGCCAAACCCTTGCCCGGATGGCTCCAGTCCCACAGCTGGTCCATTACTGAACGCGCTGAGTTGGTCACCGACTTGGCCAATTCAGTGACAAACTGGTCGGCTCGGTCGAGCCCAACTCAAATCGGTTGGCCTGGGCAGCTGGAAAAAAAGGGCAGTAGGACGAACTTCAAATTGGTTTTTTTTTTTTGTTTTTTTTTCCCTAACACCTCTACCCCTCTCCCAAGCCTATAAAAGTGACCCAACCCCCTCACATTTCCTCACAACTATCTCATTGCATTTGTGTGAGCATTCATGAGGAGTTTGTGAAGAGTTGGAGTTGGTTTTTGGAGCAACAGTAAGGAGGTTCTTGGGTAATCATTGGAGCAGCATTGAGTTGATTTTTGGAGCAACATTTGCCATTGCGGAGTTGGTTTTTGGAGAAGCATTGAGGAGGCTAATGGTATTTTTTTCGCTTCTCAGATCTGCCATTTTTTTTTTGTAGATCTGGAAATTGAAAAGTGTCCTTTTTCTGGAAGAAATGAAGAATTTTTTTTTCTTTTCATTTTCAGACTTTTGTCCTTTCATTTCCAAATCCAAATATCAGAAAATGGCTCCTATAGTGAAAGATGTTGCTTGGGCATGCACTGAGATGATTGACAATCAAATGTATTGCAAATTTTGTCATAAAAGAATTAAGGGAGATGGAGGGGGCATTCACAGGTTGAAACAACACTTCGCTGGTATTAGAGGCCAAATTGTCCGATGTGCAGAACCAGCAGAGCAGATTGGGGAAATTATGAAGGAGTTGCTAGAAAAATTTGAGAAGTTTGAGGTAGAAAAAGCTAGGGAAAAAGAAATAAAGGTTGAAATAGGGAGGAAGAGAAGTCTAAAACACATGATGGTTGTCAACCCCAATTTTGATTAAGAGGGCTCTTCATCTATCCCTTGTACTGATGCATCCAACCCCTTTCTCTATGTTCCTCCCTCTTTGGAGTCTATTCAAGAAAAAGGTAAGGATAAAATTAAAAGGAAGGTTGATATCAAAAGTTATTTCTCACCCTCCTCTCCCTTGTTGGAAAATCAGAAAGGCAAAAATATTTTCTTTATGTTGATAATTACTTGTGATATTATTATGTTCTTATTAACTTTCTTATGTTCTTATTTTACTTTATATCATCAAGCAATTACCAAAACAATAACACGAAGATCATAGACACCAGATGTATGCAGACAGTCAGGGAAAAACCCCTATCTAGGGGAAAACCCAGTCAACAACTCTTCCTTTAATAGTTTCACGAGATGATCCAAGACTCCTTGACCTAGACAGAGACTTCCTCCAATCACCAAGTCAGAGCTTCCTTTCTTCTTCAGATGATAACCTTCTAGCAACAACTTTGACCTAGCACTTCGATCTTGCAGTAGTAGAATTTTCACTTCCCAAACAACTAAACTTCGATCCATCAGTAACTTCAACCTAGCAGAATCTAGAATTTCAACCTTCCCAGCAGCACAATTTCGACCCAGTAAATAGCCCAGTAAATCCACATGTGTGAGAGAGAGACAACCCATAAAACTTTGATTTTCCTTCTTCCAACAAATCTTCTCCTCCTTCTGCAACTTCGCACTTTTTTTGCTTCCTCTTCTTGGATATCGAACTTGTGTGAGAGTGTACTCCAAATAAATCAAACTGCTTGTATATATACCCTTTTCCGGAGTTCAAATTACCCTTATGGCCAACTTGATCGAGTAAGGGCCGACTTGGTGTGGAGGTGACAAATGACTTATTTTACTCAATATTAATTATTTTTACATGATTCAAAAGCCCAATAAGGGTCTCTTTAAATGGACAATAACTCTAATGACTCACAAAACCTAGAAACCTCAATGGGGACTTTGACCTAAAACATGATGATGCAAGCATGAAACCCATGCTTTAATAAGTCAAAACAATAAAAATAAAAATTTATTTTTCTTTCTTTTGATAAATACATTTCATTATGCCTCAAATACAACTATGAAGACCGATCATAGTTACATTCTTCAACATCCCTTTGATAGTGCACATGGTCCTCAAGCTAAGAGAAGTCAAATCCAACCTACTTTATGTTGAAAAGTGTAACTAGGTTCGGTCTTCATAATGACATGTAATTATGATTTTATGTAATGAGATGTAAAGAAGAAGAAAAAAAATATTGTATTGTTTGCTTCATGGGTTTCATGAGCAAGAGATTTTATTTTTGAGTCAAGACTCCCATTGAGAGTCTTTATGAATTATTTGTCATCTAGTCATAAAATATTAGAGTCATTGTCATGTAATGAAGTCATGTTACACTTTGTAAAAAGTCAAACTTGTCTATGTAAAGTATCCTCCAAGACCTTGTCACTTATCCTCTTCAAGTCGGCCTACAACAATGGAAGAACTTGCTAGAAGAAGTCAGCCTAACCACTAGTGATCATGTTAGATCTAAGACTTTTGTGATCCATAATGTAGATAGATGTCTTTCGGATTAATCACATTAGTTGGTTCGAAACGTTGACCAAATTCTAATAATGTGATTAATCTGAAAGACATCTATCTACACTAGTGATCATGTCGGCCTAAAGGACATGTGTTGAGGTGTATATATAACCACACTCGGCCTCACTAAGAGGCAAGCAACTCGACAAGCATTCGGTAAAGAAGTACGAAGAAGAGGCCACAAAGAAGAAGTGCGAAGAAGTGATAAGAAGGATTCTTATGGACATTACAAAGGAAAGTTTCTTTTGGGCAAGCGAAGGAGAGTTTCTTCTGGGCAAGTGAAAAAGAGTTTCTTCTAGGCAATCGAAGGAGAGTTTCTTCTGGGCAAGCGAAGAAGAGTTTCTTCTGGGCATAGCAAAGGAGAATTTTCTTCTGGGGTTAGCAAAGGAGAGTTTCTTTTGCGCTCAGCAAAGGAAGGATTCTTGTGGGATACTTGTTTTGGGTGACCGAACTAGAGATCAAGATCATAGAGACTGAGATTCTCTAGGAGAAGCAGAGAAGAACCAGTGTGAAGGATAGAGACCGAGTTTCTCTAGAAGAAGTCAAGGAGAGCAGTTTGAGATCAAGAAGAAAGTCGAGAAAGGGAAGAGGCAGCGCATCAAGGTTAGTGACAAGGTTCTTGGGAGGATACAAGAGTCAAGGGTCTTCGTTATGGTATTTGTACTCATCAATTGAAGATCTAGAAAAAGAATTTTGATCGGGTTTTCCTCTTAAGAGGTGAGAGGTTTTGGCCCTGGCTAACAAGCCTACATACTATGTCACATGTCTTTTATTGTGCATATTGGTAATTGTCTTGATGAAAAGAACACAATAATAACATAACGAAGAAAAGACTATAAGCTAAGAAATAAAAGTATATCACAAGCGATTATCAAGCAGAGAAATCTTGTAACTATCCATGCCCTAGATTTCTCAACAATGTATCAGAGCTTAGGTGCTAAAGTCAAGAAGGGGCATTCAATCAAGAAGGATCGTAGCAGATTCAAGGGCTACCAAGGTCAAGATCTTCAAAACCCTAGATTGAAGAAATCTACACTAGCAAGAGTCTTGAAACCATCTTCAAGAAAGAAGGAAAACTAAAACATTCAAGAAGGACCGTGAATCAAGCTCTCTCTCATCAATCTCTTAAGAAGCAAATCCTCTATCAACATCAAGATAAAGGAGGAAGCAAGCATCGATTTCTCCGATAAGTCTTTGACTATATCTGATAAAAACAAAATGTCTTTTTGCAAGGAAAGCAATAAATTGGTTGGCCCTACAAATTTCCTTGCATGGAAGAAAAGGACAGACGTAAATCTGTTTAAGAATGAGGTCATGGATCACATCAAGGGATCAATAACCCAACCTCCAAAGGAAGATACTCAAGCACATGCTAAGTTCATGAAGGGAAAAGTGAGAGCCTAGAGGATTCTTATAGAATCCATAAAAGACTCTCTAATCCCATATGTATCAAAGTCAGAGACTGCAAAAGTTATATATGACAAATTGGTAGAGTTGTTTTCTGTAAGTACTGCAGGAGAAGTAATCTTGTTAAGGCAAGAACTCTACAAACTAAAGATGTCCAAAGAAGGCGGAATAGCCTCATACTTCATGAGGATATCAGAAATTCGAGATCAACTACAAGAGCTAGGAGAAGTCATGTCTGATAGAGAGATGACCACAGTGGTATTGAATGCACTACCGAAAGAATGGGGTAACTTCACTTCAAGTTTATATGGGAAGAAAGAGACTACTCCATTTCAAGATCTATGGTCACTCTATAAGATCGAAGAAACCAGACTGAAGGCAAAGTTTGATGTTGGACCAAATGAGCAGAATCAAGCATATGCTGCTATGGCAAGAAGAAAAGGGAAATTTGAAAAGTTTGGTCCTCAAAAGAAAAGGAAGAACATGGCTAACGTAAGATGTTATGGATGTCAGGAACTTGGGCACTATACAAGAGATTGTCCTAAACGTAACAAGGACAAAAGGGGTAGGGAAGAAGCCCATATCGTTGAGGAAGTGAAAGAACCTGAGACAAAGAAGCTTAAGAAGGAAGAAGTAAAAGATCTCTACTATGATTGAGATGATCTTCTTCACTAGAAGGTACTTTCCACTTGTAATTTATAAATAGGAAGCAATGTAAATAAGATAGGATGCATCAGATTAGAAAATAGCATCGTGATAGAAGCATTAGAAGGAATAGCTCTCGACATGGGAAGCAAAAAGAATGTCTGGAATAAATTCTAAAGAATAAGAGCTCTTGGAAACCTCATTGAAATATCAAATAATACTTATAGAAAGAAGTAGAGGTCATCATCGACTGGGATCATCATACAATAGTCAATAAGGAAACATATGTTGGGTGAGGATATGAAAGATCCTCAAGTTTCTCCGATGGAATCCTTATCAGAGGATTCACCGATCTAGAAAGAAAGCAAGTGTTTCATCAGGAATTCCAACTCATGGGATTCAAGGGATGATGGTATGATAACATAATAGTGAAGCAAGGTAAAACTCATTCGTTTAAAGGAAGCTGCTACAGGAAGTCTGGATGACCCAAAGAAAGATGAGGTGTGTATGCCTACATAGATTATTATGAAAGTCATGTCATATGGTTGCAGATAATATGGATCACTAGTTCCATCTTGGGAAACATGATCAAAGAAAAAGGGGATCTCCTCCTTCGAAAGATTGCAGAAAAGCATAAGTCACACTAGATGAAATCAACATAATATGTTCTCATATGAATCATATCGAAGTTGACTACAATTAAGAAACTCTGATTGGAAGCTCTTGGGAATGAAGTGTGGAAGAGATCATAAAATATGCAACAAAGGTAGAGGGCATTCAACATTCGAGACCAAGAAGAGTTGACTAGAATATCTCCCAGAAAGATATGAAGACTCTGATGAGAGTCAGAAAAAGATGGAGACCCTTGACAATGGATATCTTTGGGAGATGAGTCAACATGCAAACAGGATTCTGATACCTACAGGAAGATGTCAAGATAAGAGACCATCACCAAGGTAATTTTGATTTAAGTGTTCATTTTGTATTTTTGAACTAATATCTGGATGGGCTTATGTAGGACTGCCAAAGGGAAGATCTGTGGATGACTTCCAGGAAGACCATATAGAAGGATGTAAGATCCTTCCGAAAATATGACATGAAGAAAGCAACATGACATGAAGCAAAGCCAAATGGAAAAAATGATGAACCACTTTCTAATGAAAGGAACGAGGACATGACTGACTCATGAACGAAAGTGATGGATGGTTTATGCCCTATGAAGAAGTCCCAAAAGATGAAGACTCCATAACAAAGAATAAATTCATGACATCAAAGGAAGGAGCTCTTCAAGCAGTTGGTTGTTCCATGATCTCCACATGAGGAGTTGTTGTAGGTCCCTAGTTAAGAGGGAGCCTGAAAAGAAGTTTCTTACTTGGAAGAAACTTGGAAATTCCTAAGCCAAGAGGGAGCTTAGGTACATTCCTTTTGTAGGAATGAGTACATTCCTTTATTGGAATATGTCCTCCCTATCTGAGAAGGAGAGATAGACACATCATTCTGGTCTTCACCTAGGAAGACAGAATGGAGGATTGGCTAATTATTTGGCATCCAATACTTTGAGGATGAGATAGGGCATCCAATAGAAGAGTAGTCATGGAGGACCGATATTCTTTGAGGATTGGGGTGTCCAAGATAAGAATAGTCCTCATGGAACACACACGAGTACCCAAGTAGGTGATGTTCCGAGAGCAACAATGATGAGAGTGTCTATAAATCATTGGTCTCGCCAGCATTGAACTCAGATCTTGTGGAGAGATGGAGTTGTTAGTCAAGGCCTTGCTATGTGACAATGTTGGTTGATATGACACTATGCAAATGAGTTACCAATCCAAATTCTTCTTATGAGAAATTCTTCAAATTGAGAATGACCAAGTACCATTATGAATGCCACTCTAGTTAAGAGGGCGTGTTGAAAAGGGTAACTAGGTTCGCTCTTCATAATGACATGTAATTACAATTTTAAGTAATGAGATGTCAACAAGAAAAATAAAATTATATTGCTTGCTTCACGGGCTTCATGAGCAAGAGATTTTATTTTTGAGTCAAGGCTCCCATTGAGAGTCTTTGGGAATTTTTTGTCATCTAGTCATAAAATATGAGAGTCATTGTCATGTAATGAAGTCATGTTACACTTTGTAAAAGGTCAAACTTGTCTATGTAAAGTATCCTCCAAGACCTTATCACTTATCCTCTTCAAGTTGACCTACAATTATGGAAGAACTTGCTAGAAGAAGTTGGCCTAACCACTAGTGATCATGTCGGCCTAAAGGACACGTGTTGAGGTGTATATATGGCCACACCCAACCTCACTTAGAGGCAAGCAACTCAACAAGTATTTGGTGAAGAAGAAGTACGAAGAAGAGGCCACAAAGAAAAAGTGCGAAGAAGTCATAAGAAGGATTCTTTTGGACATTACTAAGGAGAGTTTCTTTTGGACAAACGAAGGAGAGTTTCTTCTGGGCAAGCGAAAAAGAGTTTCTTCTGGGCAATCGAAGGAGAGTTCCTTCTGGGCAAGTGAAGAAGAGTTTCTTCTGGCATAGCGAAGGAGAAGTTTCTTTTGGGCTTAGCGAAGGAGAGTTTCTTCTAGGGTCAACGAAGGAAGGATTCTTTTGGGATACTTATTCTAGGTGACCGAGCTAGAGATCAAGATCATAAAGACCGAGATTCTCTAGGAGAAGTAGAGAAGAACCAATGTGAAGGATAGAGACCAAGTTTCTCTAGGAGTCAAGGAGAGAAGTTCGAGATCAAGAAGAAAGTCAAGAAAGGGAAGAGGCAGAGCATCACGGTTAGTGACAAGGTTCTTGGGAGGATACTAGAGTCAAGCATCTTTGTCATGCTCTTGGTACTCATCAATTAAAGATCTAGAAGAAGAATTTTGATCCGGTTTTCCTCTCAAGATGTGAGAGGTTTTGGCCCTGGCTGACAAGCCTACATATTGTGTCACTTGCCTTTTATTGTGCATCTTTGTAATTGTCTTGATAAAAAGAACACAATAATAACATGACGAAGAAAAGACTACAAGCTAAGAAATAAAAGTATATCACAAGCAATTATCAAGTAGAGAAATCTTGTAACTATCCATGCCCTAGAATTCTCAACACTTTAGATGACCATTGGAAGAAAGAATTGAGAGAAATTGCTTGTGATTACATAGCTAGATGGTGGTATGATGTGTTGAAGAATCTAGGGCAAAGTAGTGTAGTGTGATTCTTCGTTACTTGATAACAATTTGTGGAGTCTTTTTACTTTTTTTGTTAGCTTATTCTTCTTCTTCTTCTTATTAGTGCATATGTGTGTACTTCATCAAACTGCTACAAAAACATAAAAGCAAAAACACAAGATGTTGGCTCTCTACCAGGGCCAAAACCTCTCTACTCTTGAGAGGAAAACCCTCTAGTGAATTTCTCGTATTGAAGCTTCTATTGATTAATGCCAAACCATAGACTCCTGACAAAGAGATCCTCCAAGCACAAGTCAGGTCTCCACTCCTTTCTGCACCACTCCTTTCTGCACCATATACCCCGACACTTCTTCCAGCACTTTGTTTCCCAGCACTTCGTCCTCCTACTTCCGCCACTTCTTCTTCTTACTATGATTCTTGTCTGGAATTAGACGTTCCTTGAATGAGTCTTCTAAATGAAGTGTTTCTCTTGTATTCCTTGCTCAAGTATATCTTTGACTAACCAAGATCCTCCTTGAGTGTATGACTCTTCTGTTGTTCTACTTCCCAAGTTTCTTGCACGTGTGGAGAGTATTGCTAGGTGGTGTATGCCCTTCTCCTTCGCTTGAGTGTCTTTCTTCCACGTTGGAGGAGGAGGCCTTGTAGGCCTAGTTTCAGCCCAAATGAAGGTAGGTAAGTGTCTATGGATTGTTGTTGTCCTAGCCGTAGGGACAGCCCTCAGATTTCCTCGCACGTGTGACTGTAGCAACCCCAAAACAGAATTCTAGCCCTCGGTGGTGTACCCTTTCTCTTCACTACCTTTTGAGACCTCCTTCCTTCATTCTTTCTTGCCTTTCCCTTCACAGATTTCATAGCACACTTGATGCGTTATATTTGGAGTGGACAGCCTCTATAAATAGAGGATTGTCCCTCCATTCAGGCCGACTAGTCCTTTGTTTGTACGCCGACTTTAAGTGTTGTTTGTAGGCAGATTTGTTGAGCAGTTTGTGGATAGCTTCCATGAAGGTGTCATTGCATAGGAGTAGACTTGACTTGCTCGGAGGTTTCCCTTTGACTTTAATATATATTTATACATAGTGTAACATACCCTTAAGGCCTTAAATATTTTCTCTTGACTATTTGACACACCTATAGCACTTTGACATGCGCTAGACCTACTTCAATGAGCAAGAAACACATTGTCATATATTATAAAAATAATATTTCTTTTCTTGAATAAGTACAAATATCAAAACTACAATTATGAAGACCAAGCCAAGTTACACTTCCTTCAACACTCCCTCTTAACTAGGGAGGTATTCATACAACATTACAAGGTGTTTGGCAATTTTCAATCTTGAAGAATTCACATAAGAGAAACAAGATTAGCAATCCATCTAATCTTGAGTGAAGACAAGAATGTAGTGTCTATCTTGAGTCTACATTTCCATTCATGGCCTTCATCTGGACTTACGGTTATTAGTCCTGGTCTACTGCATGACCCATGAAATGGAAAACACAATTGTCACTCCTTTGTAATCAGGGGTGATCCAAAACTCCCTCTTGATCAGGGACTTGTCAGAGCTCCCTCTTAATTAGGGACTCTTTCCTTCATCAACAACTTCTTCTTCGTGGGACCTTCAGCTGCTTGATCTCCTTCCTTTCTTGATGTCATGAAGTATTTGCTCGAACTTCTTCTAGGTAGGGCACCATCCATCGATCCCTTTCCTCCTTGGTTTGTCATGTCATTGCTTCCTTAGAGGAAAGTGGCTTTCATGTCATACATCAGGGTTTCTTATCATCTTGGCTACTCCTTTGTCATCTTGTCCATGCTTTGGAATATTATTCTCATGGACGCTTCGTTGTACTTGCTTGTTTACATGTTCTGACCTAGTAACCCATCATGACTTTATCCTAATATTGCTTCAACATTGCCTTTTGTTGGATGGTTTCTTCATCGCGACATCTTCGTAGAGTAGAATCAGTTATCTGCATATTTTATATCTCCAAGGCCTTCATAGGTGTCAAGGGTCCTTTCTTCCTTTGTCAGAGTTGTCCTGCCTTCTTTCGGGAGATATTTTCAAAGCATTTTGTTAGATAGCGATTCTTGGTGATCATGGTGTTCTTCACATGC
Organism: Pinus tabuliformis; assembly: GCA_031772625.1. Classification (NCBI taxonomy): domain Eukaryota; kingdom Viridiplantae; phylum Streptophyta; class Pinopsida; order Pinales; family Pinaceae; genus Pinus; species Pinus tabuliformis. The sequence continues at coordinate 253,293,950 of CM062820.1, read as the reverse complement.
TTGATCTCTTTCTTCACTTTCTTCTTCTTAGATAGATAGGTCAGCCATCTAATGCTTCTTGTGAGAGCATTCCTTCATTGCTTGCTTTCTGGACTTGTTAGCATTTCTTCTTGCTTCTTACTCAGGAATCTTATGCTCCTTATGTGAGCATATTCTTTTGTTTACCTTCATTGCATTGTGGTACATGCCTTCGAGCATGTTCTTGGTGAAAGAGATTCTTTCATGCTTGATCATGTTATAGAACTATCCCATGACTCAATAATATACAAATGATAACATGACTAAACTTTGATGCATACATACCTCATCTTGATTCTCCTTTGATCATCCTTTGGTGTGGCCCTTCTTGCTTCATCTTAGCTTGCATGCATATCATCCTTTTCTTGAATCCCATGAATGGGACTCCCAATGAGACATCTGCCTTGGTTCATGAACCTTCTTTTGAAGATTTCATCATAGGATCTTAAAGATCCTTGCCTTGCAAATGTTTCTTTTTCTTCGTTTCTTTTTCTTCGATGATGGAGGTCTTCTAAGATACTTAATCATGATCAATTTTTTCTTTTATCATGGATGAGGTTCTATACTAGATATGCTCCTTCTATATGAATACCTTGAGCTATATCTACCATGCTCCTATATTCTAGAAGATATTTCTACTTATGCACTTTTGTTCTTATCATAAATGCTACATCTACATGAGTATATAGAGCTCTATGTACATCATGCTGCTAGATTCTAGAGGATGTTTGTAGCCATGCAATTTTAATTTATTACTACATGCTCCTATCCTACTCAAAACGTTGAAAGAAGTCTAAAAGTAAAGAGTTTGACCTAGTCATAGTAGAGATCCAGAGGATCTTCTTTCTTTTGCTTCTTTCCTTCTTCTTTCACCTCTTGAGTCAAGTGAGCTTCTTCTCTCTTTCTTTTGTTGATGTCCTTCTTAAGTTTAGGGCAATTCCTTTTGTAATGTCCATATTCTTGGCATCCAAAACATTGGATCTTGGACATGTCTTTGATATTTGTTCTTTGTGCACCAAACTTGCCAAATTTACCCTTTCTTTTGGCCATGGTAGCAAATGCCTGCTCCTTTGATCCTACATATTCTTTTGCCTTAAGTCTGGTTTCCTTTGTTCTGCATAGAGACCACATTTCACTGAGAGTGGTTGCTTCCTTCTTGGCATATGCTTGATGTGAAGTTTCCCCACTCCTTGGGTAGAGCACTGAGTACTACAGTTGTCATCTCTTTGTCAGACATGACTTCCCCAAGCTCTAGTTGATCTCTCATTTCAGAGACTTTCATGAAGTAGGGAGCTATTCTTTCCTTTGTTATCTTCATCTTGTATAATTCATTTCCCAGAGATATTACTTCTCCAGTTGTGGATACCGAGAATAGCTCTACTAGCTTATCGTAAATTTCTTTGGATGTCTCAAACTTGGAGACATAAGGAATGAGAGAGTCTTTGATTGATTATATCAGAATCCTTTGAGCTCTTGTCTCATCCTTATTGTATTTGGCTAAGGCTTGAGTCTGTTCCTTAGCAGGGATAGTGATATTCCCTTTGACATGTTCTAGGAGTTCATTCTCCTTGAGAAGTAGATCAGTCCTCTTCTTCCATGCAAGAAAGTTATTGGTACCTACCAATTTATTGCTTTCCTTGCAAAAATACATTGATGTATATTCAGAAGGGGCCATGTACTTACTTGATAGATTTTGAGATGTAATGGATTTGATTCCTCCTTGAAGACTCGATGGCTTGTCTTCCCTGGATCTTGATGTTCTTCAAGTTGCCTTCTCCAAGTGGACTTGCTTGGTGATTAGGTTTGCTTGAAGACTTGTAGCTTGGTGTAGGTCCTGCTTCAATCTACTCTTCTTTGTAAGTGCCTTTATGCAAGGCTCTTCTTCTAGCCTTGTAGACCTCCTTGATGAATGATGGATTGTAAACCCTTCTTGTCCTTTAAGTAATTGAGACTTCTAGGCTTGATGCTTCAACTTTGTAGATGCTTCCCCTTGATGAGTGTTCTAACTTCTTGAGTTGCCCTATCCTTGATGTGTCACCTTAGCTCTGATAACATGATGAAGAATCTAAGGCAAAGTAGTGTAGTGTGATTCTTCGTTACTTGATAACAATTTGTGGAGTCTTTTTACTTTTCTTGTTAGCTTATTTTTCTTCTCCTTCTTATTAGCGCATATGTGTGTACTTCATCAAACTGCTACCGAAACATAAAAACAAGAACACAAGATGTTGACTCTCTGCCAGGGCCAAAACCTCTCTACTCTTGAGAGGAAAACCCTTTAGTGAATTTCTCTTATTGAAGCTTCTATTGATTAATGCCAAACCCTAGACCCCTGACAAAGAGATCCTCCAAGCACAAGTCAAGTCTCCACTCCTTTCTGCACCATATACCTCAGCACTTCTTCCGACACTTTGTTTCCCAGCACTTCGTCCTCCTACTTCCGGCACTTCTTCTTCTTGCTATGATTCTTGTCTAGAGTTAGACCTTCCTTGAATGAGTCTTCTAAATGAAGTGTTGCTCCTATATTCCTTGCTCAAGTATATCTTTGACTAACTGAGATCCTCCTTGAGTGTATAACTGTTCTATTGTTCTGTTGCCCAAGTTTCTTGCACGTGTGGAGAGTATTTCTAGGTGGTGTATGCCCTTCTCCTTCGCTTGAGTGTCTTTCTTCCACGCTGGAGGAGGAGACCTTGTAGGCCTAGTTTCAGCCCAATCGAAGGTAGGTAAGTGTCTATGGATTGTTGTTGTCCTAGCCGCAGGGACAACCCTCATATTTCCTCACACGTGTGACTGTACCAGCCCCAAAACAAAGTTCTAGCCCTCGGTGATGTACCCTTTCTCTTTGTTGCCTTTTGATACCTCCTTCCTTCGTTCTTTCTTGCCTTTCTGATCCAAAATGGATCTTGGATAGACTTCTAAGTCTATGAATTTTCCTCACAGAGGAAAAATGAAAGTCAAGGGCTGCTCTTGGAGATAGTCCCATTGCAGAGATCTCTTCATTCTGAATCTACTGCAATTTGAATGGGCTAAAATGGACTTCAGATGAAGAAGTTATCGCAGAAAGAAGTTTGCCATGGTCCTTTGAAAAGGAGGCAAATTCTTCCAAAAATGGGCTTAAGGCCTTATAAAGGAAAATCGCATCGGAAGGGTTAAGAGGAGGACTTAACGCAAGGGCAGAAGGAACCCCCAATTAGCGATCTCCGATATGTCAGGTCGGAGGTAGGCTGCACCCAATATCGGGACCCCAGGTATTGCGATATGCGATTGAATCGGTGATCGGGGTGATCGGCGATCGGAGGAGCAGAAGGCATAGACCCCGCCGATGCGATACGCGAGGTGCGATATCGGCAATCGGCGGATCGGCAGTCAACATAACCAAAGGGAAGACCCCCGGGCCCGTTGCGATTGCGATATGCGATACAGCGACGGGGCCGATAGCGATACGTTGATATCGGCGATCGGCGATCAGTCATCCCCGATACAAGGGCCATTGACATGCAACGTGCAACTACAATTGCGATAAGCAATAAAGGGTCGGACCCGATGGGATTATAAACCCGATTTCATAAGTTTTGAAATCTGAGAATTCGGGATTTTCAATGTATTCCCATGTATTGAGGTTTTTGACCTCCCGCCTATGCGATTGCGATATGCCGATAAAAGGCGGACCCGATAGGGTTTATAGGGGCGATTCGATAATATTTGAAGTCCAGATTTCGCGCCCGATAGTGTATTTCTGCGCATATTCTTTGTGTATTGGAAATTTGGCCATTTTCGGGATTTTTGCACAGGAAGGCCAAACGACCAGGTTCTTCATGCCCGCTAGTCCATTTCCATTGGGAACAACCATCACACCTGTGCGTTATGAAGCACAGAGAGCCACAAAGGCGAAAGGGAATGATTCCTCATGATTGGGGACAGAGGAACAGATGGAAGCCGCAGAGCCGAGGGTTCCTCAAAGGCCATAGAGCCAAGCGAAGCAGACTAGTTCTTGTTTCGGAGAGCACAGCTGCTGAAAGTGGTTGCTGAAGGTCGTTGGAAGGTTGCTGAGAATCGCTTGGAGGTCAAGTGAACTACAGAGGCACGCAGAGGCCAAGAGAAGCTTAGAGGCAGAGCAAGAGCCAAGAGCCAGAGCCCAGAGCCAGAGCCAGAGCCAGAGCCAAAGCCGAGAGCCAAAGCCAGAGCGAGAAAGCCTAAGAGCTTCAGAGCCAGGGATAAGATGGTGTTCTAAGCCCATTGTTTCTGTGTAATCCAATGGAGTTGAGAGTGGAGCTTGTAAAAGAACTTATGCCATAATCCCAAAGAGCCTAGTTAAATTGACTAGAGCTCAAGGAGACGTAGCCCAAGAGGTTTGGGTGAACTCCATATTATATTGTTGTCTCATGTGCTTACTTATTTGCTGCATTGTATTTACTGTTATGGGTATTTTAGATCAGCATAAGCAAATGAACTTAAGCACTTGAGCAGTTAAAAACAAACACAGCTATACACCTATTTTTCAAGAACTTTTTAATTCCGCAATTTGTTAATCATAAGGTCTTGGAAATATATAAGCTTTGGAGTGGGAAAGGTTCTTGTAAGCTTGACAAGAAGCCTTTAGTGCCCCATTTTCAGATCACTTTCCCTTCGCAGATTTCAGAGCACATTTGATGTGTTATCTTTGGAGTGGACAACCTCTATAAATAGAGGAGTGTCCCTCCATTTAGGCTGACTAGAAGGTCAACTAGTCCTCTGTTTGTAGGACAACTTTGAGTATTGTTTGTAGGCAAGTTTGTGGAGCAGTTTGTGGATAGCTTCCATGGTGGTGTAGCATGCTTGAAGGTGCCATTGCATAGGAGTAGACTTGACTTTGCTTGGAGGTTTCCCTTTGACTTTAATATATATTTATACATAGTGTAACATGCCCTTAAGGCCTTCAATATTTTATCTTGACTATTTGACTCCCCTATAGCACTTTGACATGTGTTAGACCTACTTCAATGAGCAAGAAACTCATTGTCATATATTATAAAAATAATATTTGTTTTCTTGAATAAGTACAAATATCAAAAGTACATTTATGAAGACCGAACCTAGTTACACTTCCTTCAACATGATGTTGATATCCCCTTCAATGTTGCTCATTCACTGTATTATGAACCTATGCTTGATGCCATAATTGTTGTTGGTAAGGGCTTCAAAGGCCCTACTATGCATGAATTAAGGGGATCTCTTTTGCATAAAGAGGTTATGTCCATTGAGGAATATTTGAAATATTTCAAAAGCTCATGGGTGAAAACAAGATGTACCATCATGTCAGATGGATGGACTGATCAAAAGAATTGTACCATTATAAATTTTCTTATCTTTGACCATAGGGAACCATGTTTCTAAAATCAGTGGATGCATCGGATAAGGTGAAAGATGCACACTTATTGTTTCAACTTTTGGATGAGGTTGTTGAAGAGGTGTTAATGTTGTTCAAATCATCACAGATAATGTCTTTAACTATTTTCTTGCTAGCAAAATGTTAAGAGGAATAACACAAAACCCTCTTTTAGATCCCATGTGTTGCACATTGCATAGACCTCGTGCTTGAGGATATTGGTAAAATAGATTGGATCAAGAACACTATAGAGCATGCCAAAAGCATAACAAAGTATATCTACAATCACTCATTGATTTTATACCTGATGAGGAAAAACACAGGGGGAAAAGATCTTGTTAAGCCTGCCATCACTAGATTTGCGACTCATTTTTTGACACTGCAATCTATGCTTTCCCAACATAAAAACTTGCAGAAGATGTTTTCCAGTGATGAATGGAATGGATGTCAACGGGCTCACAAACAGGATGGCAACGACGTAAGAAATAAAGTTAATGAAGACACATTTTGGAAAAAGGCAACAGAGATTGTGAAAATTGTTGAGCCACTAGTTAAGGTGTTGCGGTTGGTGGATGGGGAAAAATTGGCTACGGGTTTCATTTATGAGACTATGGATCAGGCAAAGGAGCAAATAGAGGCAGCATACAAGGAGAGAGTGGCTAAGTATGGGCCCATTTGGGAAATCATTGATCGAAGATGGAACAATCAACTCCATCACCCTATACATACAGTTGGGTATTTTTTGAACCCAAGGTATCATTATAAAGCTCTAGTGGGAGAAGATTTGACTGGGGAGGTGAAAGATGGATTGTATGAGTACCATGAACGCATGTTCCCTGATAAGAGTGAGCAGTTGGAGATATACTAACAGATCATTTGTTTTAGTAAAGCCACAAGTACCTTTGGAAAAAACCTAGCAAGGGAAGTAGATGAGCCAGGTAAACAATTTCAATTTTCAAATTCTTATTTTGTTAAATTGTTTATAATTTCAAAGTTGGATATAATTTGTTGAAACTTGAACTAACTCATTACCAAACTATGTTTTTTGCAACACACTGGTGGGAGGCATTTGGTAGCTAGTGTCCTCAATCGCAAAAGTTTGTAATCAATATTTTGAGTCAAACTTCCAGTGCTTTTGGATGTGAGCACAATTGGTCTGTCTTTGAGAGGATTCACACGAAGAAGAGAAATCGTTTAGAACAAAAATAGTTAAATGATCTTGTTATGAAACCAGCTCACAAAAAGATAGAAAAGATAGATCAACGCCTTAGAAATCGGCCTCTTCGAGAGGGCAACCTCCTTTGCATTACACAAATGAACAATTCTTGGATGATACAAATGACAAGGCCTCCTTTCTATATATAGGAGTCTAAGGGGTCTTAATGTAATCAGAGCAGACATAATAATAATAATGTAAGGGCACATCAATAACAATAGTGTGCTTCTATGGGGCACAATAATAACAATATGGGGACTACATGGGCACAACAATATAATAAGGGGGTTGTGCTAATAACAACGAGGGGTTACACTAGTAGTATAGGCACCTAACATGCCCCTCTCCTTCAAAAAGTGTTGTCCTCAACACTTGAGTAGTTCTGGATGGTCCTGTATAAAATTCTCGTCCTCCCATGTGGAATCTTCAGCGGGTAAGTTCTTCCACTTGATGAGATACTCTGAAATTGATCAATTTCGTGGCTGTCGATTTCTTGTTTCCATGACTGCTTCATGTTCCAATATGATTTTTCCTTCCTCGTCAAGTTCAGAGAATATTTTTTGAACTAGGCACTTATCACTTATAAACTTCTTTAAGCATGAAACATGGAAAACAGGGGGCACTCGAGAAGATGCACGAAGCTCCAATTTGTATGCCATAGTACCAATCTTTTGCAGCGCCTTGTAAGGACCATAGTACTTTGGTGATAATTTATTATCCTTCTTAGCTTGCTTGAGGGACATTTGTTTGTATGGTTGCATTCGTAAAAATACCTAGTCGCCTATATCAAAACTTCTTTCGCTGCAATGTCGATCTGCCTGTTGTTTCATTCAATTATGTGCCAAAGTGAGGTCATCCTTTAAGAGTTGGAGAACTTGTTGTTGTAGGTCTAGCTTAACACCTTCATGAGATACAATATGACCCAAGTATTCCACCTCTTGTACTCCAAAGAAACATTTGGAGGTTTTTGCATATAATTGTTTCTCGTCCAATAGTCTGAGCACTCTATCAACATGTTGAACATGATCCTTCCAAGACTTGTTGTAGATTAGTATATCATCAAAAAATACTAACACAAATTTTCTATGGAAGGGTTTGAAAATTGAATTCATCAAACCTTGGAAGGTAAAAGGTGCAGTGGTAAGGCCAAAAGGCATGACCAAAAATTCATAATGACCCTCATGAGTTCTAAATGTTGTTTTCGAAATGTCTTTAGTCTTCATTCTAATTTGATGATATCCTGCATGAAGGTCCAACTTGCTGAAGTAAATTTCTCCATGCAATTCATCCAATAATTCATCAATGAGAGGAATGGGAAATTTATCTTTAATAGTGAACTTGTTGAGCTCTCTATAATCCAGAGACATGCGCCACGATCCATCCTTCTTGTGCACCAATACTACTGGCGCTGAGAAAGAACTTTGACTGGGTTGAATTATACCAGCCTCTAGCATTTTTGCAACCATACGTTCAATTTCACTCTTTTGTGCAAAGGGATATCTGTAAGGCCTGATGTTTGGAGGAACACTTCCTGGAAAATGAATAGCATGATCATGATCACAAATAGGTGGGAGGCCTTTGGGAGTTTCAAATATCTTCGAATGATTGTCCAAAACTTTTTGGAGATCAGAAGAAATAGATGATTTCGACGTGGGAACCTCTAGCGAACATAATTGTGCAATTACGCCACGTTGTTCTTCCTTTAGAAGCTTTGTCATGCTGTTAGAGATGATTATCTTTCCCGGTTTCCTTGTGATTCCCCTTAATTCAACTTCCTTTCCTTCTGAATAGAGAAAAAAAAAATAAAAAATTAAGAAATTAAAAAAAATAAAAATAAAAAATAAAAAAATTCATTAAGAGTTCTTGAAAAATAAAAGTTATTGTACCCAAAGATTGTAGCCATTGGACTCTTAGTACAACATCAGCAGCACCCATTGGAATGGAAAGCAATGGACTATTCAAAGCATATTCTCCCATGGATAGCTTGATATTATGGCAATTTCCAGAGCAATTTATGGTTCTTCCATTTGCAACCATCACTTGACACTCTGGTGCTGGATATAGGAAGCAATTTAATTCCTTCACTATCTTACAATGAATAAAATTATGGGTACTGCCTGAATCAATCAACAATATTACCTTTTCCTTCTTGATATGTCCTTCTATCTTGATAATTTGAGTGGTAATTCCAACCAATGCATTACAGTATATGGTCGCATTCATTTCTTGATGCTCGATGTGATCTTTCACTTCTTGAACCTTTTTCTTCTTGATATGTCCTTCTATCTTGAGAGTTTGAGGAGTGGTAATTCTTGCCAATGCTTTACAAGATACGATTGGATTCATTTCTTCTTTTTCTGGGTTGGTTCCTGGTGTATATCCTCTTTTTTTGATGTTTCTTGATAATTTTCTTCCTCCTTTTCACAATCTATGTAAAATAATTTCTTCTCAACACACTTATGACCTTTAGTGTATTTGCTATGACAAATGTAACAAAGCCCTTTTTCTCTTTTTTCTTCCAATTGTTGTGGTGTAAACCTTGTAGGTTGTGGAAGGCTAAGAGCAAAAACACTTCCATATTTATAGTTGTGAGTGGTAGGATTCCTTGTTTCCATAATTCTGCTTTCAATTTTTCTTGCCAACCTGAATGCCTTCTCCAATCAATCAGGTTCCCAAAGACGAACCTCATGTTGAATGTTTTTCTTTAAAGTCCCTATGAAGACATCAATCATTTGCTTCTCTAGAATATCATTTACCCTTATATTCAATTTTTGGAAGTCCTCAATGTGCTCTGCCATTGAACCCTTTTGTTTGAGATTTATCAATTGGCTAAAGAAGGTGTTGCTCTTTGTATCCTCATAATATGCTATCATTTCCTCCATGAAAATTGACCAAGTGATAAGTGGTTTACAAGAACAAAGTCCTTTATACCATAAAAATTGATTCAATTCTAAATATAAAGATGCAATATGTACCTTTTGTAACAGTTGTACATCATGTAGATCAAAATATTGTTCCATCTGTAGTATCCAATTTACCAGATCCTTGCCATCAAACTTCATCATATCGCCTTTTCTTGATTTTAGGAGCTCGAACTTGAAACGAATGTAACTCTGTAATTTCGGATGCCACCAGTCTGATCAAAATTGGATTCTCCAAGAAAGAGTTATGCCCAATCTCCCAAGTTATGCCCAATCTCCCAAGATGACCTGCTTATATACTATTTCAGTAGAGCGAAAATGTACGAAGTGCCATGTGTTACTGTTTCAACCTTCGGACCTAAAAACAATACACAGAAAAGTACAGTTCATCCTCTTTTTGTAGCTTCTTACGAAATTTCAATCTAATGCTCAAAGAGAAAGTTATGACGATTTTCCCCAAGTCACCTGTTTGGGATGTAATTTGGGAGACTGCAAAAACCCTAAATGTCTTGGATTGTATCTCCGAAAATACAACGAAATAAGATCTGAAATTCGGGCCCAAACTTCACCATAATTTCAGCTCAAATGGGTTTTACTTTCATAGTTTGAACCTTCGTAGAAAACAAATTATAGCGAAAATGCCATGATGACCTACTTGAGATGGAATTCTAGAGCTTGCAAAAACCCTAACTTCCTCAGATCATATCTCCGAAAATACAACGAGACAAGATCTGAAATTCGGACCCAAGGTTCAAAACAATTTCGGCTCAAATGGGTTTTTTTTAGCTTCGGATACTTCGTAGAAAAAAAGTTATATCAAAAATGCCACAATGACCTGTTTGGAGCAACGAAACCTTAGAATCCAAACCTCTGATACCAAATGTTATGAAACCAGCTCACAAAAAGATAGAAAAGATAGATCAACGCCTTAGAAATTAGGCTCTTCTAGGGGGCAACCTCCTTTACATTACACAAATGAACAATTCTTGGATGATACAAATGACAAGACCTCCTTTCTATATATAAGAGTCTAAGGGGTCATAATGTAATCAGAGGTGACATAACAATAATAATGTAAGGGCACAACAATAACAATAGTGGGCTTCTATGGGGCACAATAATAACAATATGGGGACTACATGGGCACAACAATATAATAATGGGGTTGCGCTAATAACAACAAGGGGTTACACTAGTAGTATAAGCACCTAACATGCCCCTCCTTCAAAAAGTGTTTTCCTCAACACTTGAGTAGTTCTGGATGGTCCTGTATAAAATTCTCGTCCTCCCATGTGGAATCTTCAGCAGGTAAATTCTTCCACTTGATGAGATACTCTGAAATTACACTAGTAGTATAGGGACCTAACGGATCTAGTCTTTGTCCAATACAACCTTCGGCTAAAATGCAACGAATTGTTGAACAAAAGACTTGATACAGATCCCATTGTGTTGGAAGATATCGATCATCCTCAAATTGGGTAGTGGAGACTCAACCAGTAGAGTTTGATCTTGACGAGGATATTGATCTTGATCTTGATCTAGAGTTGGATACATTACAGACTGTTCAGTTAAATGCAGATTCACTAGTACCAACCGCAAGTCCTCCAGCTGCAAGCACTTCCTCTACTCAACCATGACACAGGTGCATAGCCCGTCTATCTCAACTGCAATTAGTGCTAGTGCTACTACTTCTACAGTTGTAGTTGGAGATCTTGATGAAGAGGAGGAGCCATGGGTTTCCGCGTCTGACACCGATCCAGAGTCTGAGCCAAATGATGTTGCCTTGTTTAGCAGTAGTGAACAATGATATTTTGTTGTAGAGGCCAATTAGAGCCTCCTTGGTTATGTGTTTTTGTTCCAATCTCTTTATATTACATGTATTGGACAGTGCATTGTGCACCATTTTGATATAATAGATATATTCATGAGCATACTTGAGCATATGTTGTCTTCTCTCTATTATTCTAATGCTTTGAGTTTAGAAACATGAATGAAAATTGAGTAGGATGTTGTTTAGGAATTAGATCCACAGTAGTCATTTTTAATGTTAGTGTTTCAAGTCTATAGCAAGACTCGTCGTTTGGGCTTTTGTCCTGACGATGAGTGTTGTTATAGACTTGAAACGTTGCCATTAAAAATGACTATTGTGGATCTAATTCCGAAACAGTATCCTACTCAAGATTCTAATCACAGAATTCCTCAAACACCTATGAATGAAAATCTTTAAAGATATGTTTTTTTCTTAAAAAAAAATATTTAATGTAATTTTTACAAAGACCAAATCATTGAAATCAACTAGGTCGAGTCGATACCGAGTCGGTGTTGACCCTCGATCAATTTCAAGTTCGAGTCTGAGTTTTAAAACTATGATTTCAATACACAAGCATATTCTTTGGGCACTAGTCTATCTTACTATTTCAATCTTGTCATTTGCTTATAAGTCATATGGGTTATATGTTGTTGGTTTGGTCCTTTTCGTAATCGAATAAACTCCTTGTTGGTCAATAATTGTCATTGATGAAATATATACTTGTTGAGCTCTCCTATTGATTACTACACCATCACTGCACTAGTTTCATGATGACATGACTCCTATGACGAAGCCATACTATTCCAAGAGAAGCCATATTGTCCTAATCATCTTCTGCACTAAATAATTCAAGGGCAGTCACAAAGAAAAATGTTTTTCACCACCTTAGAGGCATCTCTTCATAATAATTTTCATACCATCTGAAAGAGGATTTCTTCCTCTTTCCAATGAGCCTTTACTCGCCCGAAACTCCAAATGGTTGATGAGAAAATGAATTTTTAAGATATAAAAATTATATTTTTATTGTGAGCCAACCTATATCTGGCCTACTCATGTCGGCCTGCTTGAGGAGACATGTCTCTTCATTTCCACCTTGAAAAAACCTATAAAAAGGAACTCAGCTCTCATTCTCAAATCATCAGTTCGATCACAACATGGAGGACAACGAGCTACAAGTTCACATCTCGTGAACTTTCAGGAAGAAGAATATAAAAATAGAAAGTGATACATCTCGGATTGGTGGACTGTCTCTTGGATTGGTGGACTATCTCTCGAATTGGTGCCTAGCTCGGATTGGTGGACTGTCTCTTGGCCCTCATTATAGGGTCATTACAGTGACAAGGCAGGGCATGTACCTCGGGTCTGTGGCTCTATACCTCAGAACTACGGCTCATATTTCGGACTACAACCTTATATCTTCGGACTGTGACGTCTATACCTTCGGACTGTGGCCTCTGTACCTTCAAACTGTACTCTCGGATTGGGCAGTTCTCTCTGGTGCTTATACCTTGTAAACAAAACTCGGATCTTGGTTGAGACAGTGAACTGTGAATCTAGACCTCGACTCTAAGGCTATGGCTTGGGCCTCAAATGCAACATTCGGACTTCATATTAATTAGTGATAAGGTTGTCTCTCAGTGTTCAGTAGGATCTCCTTGAACTATAAAGGACCAGACTATAGTGTTATTTGAATAGTGGCACAGTGTTTTTTGTAGAATCCTCCTCTGGAGAATGAAGAACTCTCTCTTGGATAGTGGAATTGATAAACTGAAGCCCAGAATTGAAGACAACACAGTAGAGCGGAGTGCTTGAACAGTGAAGCTTTTGGGAAGTGAATGGACAATGAAGTCTTCGAGAAGTGATTAAACAGTGAAGTCTTTTGGAATTGATTGAACAGTGAAGTCTTTGGGAATTGATTGAACAGTAAGGACATTCAAGTAAGTACTTCTCATTCTCTATTAAAGGAAGATAAAAGGATTGGTGTCCTAAGGGTTGGTGCCTCTAAACACAAGGTTGGACCCTTGAGAAGGATAGGGTTGAAGCCCTAGTAGTTGGAGCCTCACCAAAGTCCAAGTTGGTGCTTGGCAACAGGTTGGTGCCCTCAAATTATTATTGTACTCAATTATTTGAAAAGAGCATTGGAGTCCTCCCTTGTTCTTAATAAAACTATTATTATTCATTTTTCTTATTATAATTGTGAAGAATCTAACTGGTAAAAATAACAATTGGAAAGAAATATTGATTCACCCCCCTCTCAGTATTTCCAACACTCCTAGAATATTTTTTTATTTCTGTTAATTTTAGGTATGTTCTATGCTAGAGCAATTTATTTCAATTTTCACAGTTAGCACAATATCTTTTCCAGATTAGCAATCACATCAGCATTAAAGTAAACTGCAGATAGAACATAAACATAAATTGCAGAAGACAAGCCAAGACAAGAGGACACAAGATGTGACGCTAGCCAGGGACAGACCCCAATGTGGGGAAACCCTTGATCAATTCTTCTTATATGTTCTTCAATAGTTCAACACTGTTAGTGACATTGCCATTCCATGTTTGCCATACTGCTGTCCCATTTACTTGCTCCACCAAGCTTCATTGTTGTCCCAAGTACTTTGCTGCACCATGTACTAGCTGTCCCATTTAGACATAATGTACCTTGCTGCCATGTACCATCTACCATGTACTAGCTATCCCAATTAGACATGATGTACCTTGCTGCCATGTACCATGTACTAGCTGTCCCAATTTAGACATGCTGTACCTTGCTGCCATGTACCACGTACTACCTGTCCCAATTTAGACATGCTGCTACCTATCACATCATTATGATGCTACTTGCTGTGCACTGTGCTGTACCATTATTGTGTTGCATATACCAGCCTTGGCTGCTTGCTACAGCTTGCAGCCTAGCAGAGCAGCTAGACTATAGTTCAGGCTCAAACATACAGCTTCTCCCTCAATATAGAGACAGCTGTTACCATACATAAACAAGAGTCTTTAGTGGCTGCTAGATTTTCATTGCAGTGACTTAGGGCAGAATACAAGTAGCATATTAGCATATGCATCCATCTAGACTGCGACCATAGTGTTAAGGACAGCATTAGTTCCTATCATTAGGCCAGCATATCTGTGGTATAGAAGACAGCAGCTAGGGCTCATTTGAGGCTTCCTTTAACAGCGTATGGAATCCTCCTTGCTGCGTTGAGGAGCCCTCTTCAAGGATAGAGAAAGGGTCTCTATTTATGGTGACAAGTCCTGCAGCTAAGGCATGAAGACCTGCGGCTAGGGCTTGATGCGGCTAGGGCAGAATAGGACTGCGTATTAGGGCAGCATGTATAAGCTCCTTTGGACAGTGTATGAGGGCAAGTTAGGGCAGTGAATGGGAACCTCCTTACTGCTGTTAGGGTATCCCTTTTGCTGCATCTAAGGGCTGTCTCAAACCCTTCCAGAACAGCGTATAGATTAGGGCATGATAGGACTGCGTTTGGGTCTGCTGTTAGGCTTCTTTCACCGTGCTGGATCTCCTTTTCCTCCTGCGTCTAGGGCTTCTTCATTAGGGCAGCGTAGAGCCTAGGGTACTCCCTCTAGATACCGTAGAACCTTTCTCCATTAGGGCAGCATTATCCCTTAGGATCTCTCCTCTCACCAAAACCCAAAGACAAGTAGAGAGGAAGAGATCCCAAGTGAGTGTGTCCAAATGAGCACATGTGGGGTTTATTTGGTCGCTGGCCAACCTTGACGAATTGTCCCATAACACAAATAAATTCATATCTCCATGAATACTTATCGGAATCAGATGATCTTTAGATCGATCCTACATCTCTCGATGAGAGGGATCCAAGAAAAATATCAGCCGCCATTAATAAGATGACACACATGGAGTTTGGCCCTAGTTGCCAATTTTAACAATTTCGTTATAGCTTACTTAGCCTTAATTTATTTTTAGCGACTACCCCCTGGCTTCGCTAGGATTTAGCCCAGACAGAGGAGTCAAGATAGAGTCACAGTAAGCTCGACTCAAGACTCACCCACAAAGCCACAACAATCCCTGAAATAGTATTGCTAAAGAATATACAATTCAGGCTCAACGTGAAATGGAGAAATAGCTTTAGCACAACAGAAGTTGTAACTTTGAGTTTTGTAGAGTGATAGATGGACCAAGACAAGTGCTCATCCATTGGGCAAGTGGAGTCAAAAAAAGGGGGTTTTCTTTTTATGACACAAGGACAATATGTGGATAGGATAAACACGCAACAATTACCCTTACTTTGTTGTCCAGTAATGCAGAAAATTAACTTGAGGTATCCAAACAATAAGGACCTCCAAAACTGCACGAGGTTATGCCTAGAGATTGAAGAACGCAAATTAGCAGAGTCAAAATAAAAGGAATGGTACAAAATAAACATTTCCAGCTACAAGAATAAAGATAATTTGAAGGGAAATAACCCACATTCAATTACTTCTAAAGGGAAAAATATCACCTTGACATTAGCTCCTTATAGCCAAATATTAAGCTTCAATAAATTAAATGCCAAAACATTATACCTTACAAGAAAAACCCTTAGCTTGCATTTCCTTCAAAATGTTCAATAAAGCTCCAAGGCCCAAGGGGAAAAATCCCCGAATACACCCATACTCAAAATGAAGAAAGAAAATCTTTCAATAAATTTTAGTTCAACTCCTTTTACAATAGAATGGTATTTGTGGTTTCTACATCTTATTTCACCTAGGAAAAGACTAGACAAATACTAAAAGTTAAAATATTGTATAAGAGGGCCACTCAAGAATAAAATACCATCATAAAACACTAGAATAATGAGGCTACATAAGTGAGAGTGCCATGTGCCTTCATCCTCAACCAGCGTTCTCACACAAATCCATGCAAGGTGCCATTCCTTTGGAAGACCCTTCAAGGTTAACCTCCAACAACAACTCTTCATTGAAATAACATATTTGCAAAATCAAATGGAAAGGAACAATCTCCAAAAGGCTCCTTGTCCAAGAAAAAAAGTAAAATGATTTCCACAAGAGATGTTCCTTTGATATGTGTGCAAGGAGTCTTTACGCCACTTTGACTTGACCATATAATATTAAAATAACCCATGAAAATAGATGTGCCCTTGAGAAGTGTGCATGCAACAACATTAACTAAGTAAAATAATTTAACAAATAGTCTATGGAGACATGCACCCTTGAGAGGTGTTCCAATATGCCAACTAGAGTAGAGCACTCTACTAGATGAAGTGGTCAACAATCTTTAAATGTCAAAATCATGCCAAAACTAGCGAGGTTAGTGAAAGCACTTCCTCTATGTAATAACTAACTCCTCAAACCAATGACTACCTATAAGAATGTGAATGATGGTTAGATCTCCTCAATAAATCTGCAAATAACAACCTAGAAACCAAACATAGAAAAGGTAGTTAGAGTGCTCTTTCCCATGCAATAGCCAATTCATCCCTCAATAAAATACCATTGAAATGTGTGCAAAGGTCCACTTTGGTTGTCATAACAACCTCTAAGAGAGGGATGACCTAGGAGCATGTGAAAAGGCATACATCCATATGCAAACAACCAATCCTCCTCAAACCATAACCCATGAGTGGGACAACCTAAGAGAATGTGCATCAAGGGAATGTTCTTATAAATCAATCAAAATCACATGTTGCAAGGAGAGACCATGTGCCAAACTATGAACTGATTATTAGAACCATGGGCACAAGATGACAGTGACATAGAAGAGTGTGTTAAAGGCAATAAAACCTCCACCGTCCAAAATGTAGTCATCCATCCTCAAGTTATGTGCCTAAGAAAGTGTCTAGAAGAAGGATGAAAGTGCACCACCTCATGAAAAGGAAAATATTTATCATGGTAAGCAACGCAAACATACCAAGAATCAACTAATAATCAATGAAACTGTTTACGTCTCTGTGAGTTCACAAAGGGTTAATGAACCCCATTGAAAAGGTTAACTCTTTATGCCATTACTCATGCAACAATATCTCAAATTCACATAACAAGAAACATTTACGAATTAGAAAAAGGATAAAACAATGCCATGAAATTGAGAGCTTCCAAGAGATGATACACGAAAATAATTTAGATATTCAGAATTTTCTTTAAACTTTTTTCTCACTTACCTGGTGCATGCAAACATTTACCTGGTAAGAATGAAGATTTTCTGTGATTTTACTGAATACGTGAGCATTTTGCTGGAGTAACTGCCCTGTTAAACCTCCAATTGCTGTAAACAATTCAAGTAGAGTAAGCTAGAAGTGTACCCAACAGAAAATAATCGTGCAAAATGATGTAATTGACATGATAAATACTTTAACTTTTGCCAATTATATTAACCTAACTGAGATGATCAGTACTTCACTTTTCCGTTAAAATGTAACTGCATAAAATCACAATACTCAGCAGTGTACACCACAAATCCATGCACAATAATCATTGACATTCTCACTAACATCAACTATTATAGATAAGTAAAAGAAACTGTAAAGCTGTAAGATAAAGTCTCACAGTTTCTCAATGTTTTCCTAGTATGAAAAGGTTTCTCTTGTCAGAAATGAACGTATTGAGCATAAGCCTAAAACATGAACCATCATGAAAATCTGGAAGCTGAAGGTTACAGCTGCAAGCAATAGAAACGTAATTCTTGTGACATGAGCGTGCATTAGACTAGGAAAATCTAATCTCATAAAATATGCTCTATCAGCATAATTGGACATGGGCCAGTAAAACAAGATGCTTCAGAAGAAAAACTCAAATATTGTCATAAAAAAGTAACATACTGACATACCAGGCCACATTTTAGAACAGACACAAACTTTAATAAAGTTTGACTTCTTCCTTAAAGAATGTGTCAATTTACAGAAGCAGCTTCCCAAGGGAACCAATCTTGAAGGAATCTGAGCTAAGCCAATTTTAAAAAGCATGTATCTTCAAAAAGCAATCTCATTAAGAGCATAACAAATGGTTGGAATACCTGGATGTATTTCTAGCTCTCATGCAGTATCCTTATTTGATTATCTCTTTAGTCTCATTCATGCCATAAAAAGGTTTAAGTGGCTATCTCAAATTGTCAATCGCAGACAAGCTTATGAGTTGACAATAAAAGAGTTGAGATGAACTAAATGTTTGCTATATTAAGCATGTCCAGTCCAATAGGCTTTATGTGGAAAGTCACAAGTTAGCATATTTTTCCAAATTATTACATATTCAGCATATGCTTAGCAACAAAAACGTCAATTGCTGGACATTGAAGCAGTCAGTAAAGCCAAACTGCCTAAAATCCTCACTAATACAAACTTGAGAGCACCTTTATATCTTTTAGATAGAAAATGCAATTTGCCATATGGGGCACGTATTCCACACTAGTACGAAATGGCCATAAGTACCACTATAAAAATCAATTCTAAAATTCTTGCAACAACAATAAACTCAATTGGTCGAGTTCCCGTCGTTAAAAGCACCTTGCTAATAGGAGGTTACAGGGTCAATTCTCCTCGATGCTCTCAGGATTAGGCTCTGCTGCTGAGCCAGTAGGAAGTGATCCTTTCGGGTGCATCTGCCCGGATAGTTTTTGTGGACGTAGCGGCGACCAATCTCCGATGTACGTGAACCACAAAAAAAGAAAAAAAATAGAAAGTACAACGTATATATGGCTTTAATTTTACAGCAATGTATGCATAATCGATTTTGCATCCACAAATTTGCAATTGTCCACGAGGACACATCCCCCAAAGTGTGGCGCATGCACCTCATGCACCATGGATGACGAGTCGCCTGGGGAAAGGTTCTCCCATGTCCCTCTTTTGGGAGACGCAAGGGGAAACATTTCCCCGTGTGGAGGGCATGTTTCCCCAAAAGGGGTGCCTGTGGGCATCCCCCCTCAGAAAGGGCTAGGCATCCCCCCTTAATTCTGCTTCAAACCAATGATTTATGAGTGGGGAAGCTTAATATTCAACCCTAGGGCCTTGTTACCCACCAAAAGTGGGTGACCCCATAGGAGAATTTTTCTCCTAGTCATCTCTTCCAACCAACAGCCCTTGACAGCCAATAATCCATGCCAAATGCCATGGATTAATCCATGCCGAGTCTTTATGATTTTTTTCATTTGGGCATTTGGCATGGATTATTGAGTGACTTGGAAAAAGGAAGGGTTTTGGCCATGGTCAGTGTTGCACACATCGCGATAAAATCGCGATAAAATCGTAAAATCGCGATTTTTTAATTTTGCCGATTCAAAGCGCGATTTTTATCGAAAAAATCGCCCCTTTTTTTTATAGCGATTTTTATCGAAAAAATCGCGATTTTTTGAAAAAATCGGGAAAAAATCGGAAAAATCGGGAAAAAATCGGAAAAATCGGGAAAAAATCGGAAAAAAGCGGGAAAAAATCGTTTGGCACAAAAATATTCATTTTTTTTCAATTTTTTTTCAATTTGTGCCAAACGATTTTTTCCCGCTTTTTTCCGATTTTTTCCCGATTTTAACGATTTTTTCCGCTTTTTTCCCGGCGCCGATTAAATCCCGATCGCGATGTGTGCAACACTGGCCATGGTCTTGTTCCCTCACTTTAAATGGGGGGTTAATCTTCAATCCTAGTCCAGTGGGACCTCCCCTAATGGCCTATGGCTTTAGGAATGGCACTACTTGGGAAGCGTTGAATGAGATAGCATGGTCTCATTTTCCCATTCCATATTCATCACTTCCCTCTCTACATTATGAGCCCTGTTGCACCCATTTTGTCACAAATCGAAGCAAGCAGTTGTACAGAATTTTTCAAAGTTCAAAATCATCAGCCAGCGAGTTCATATGTCATTGTAAACCCAATTTTTGCAAGTTTTTAATGTAAATGATGCTAGTACGATCGTTTAATTATGTAACAACCAAGGTAAGCCTATGATTTTTGTTACAAATTTCGTCATAGGAGGTTTTTTAACCTTACCGATTACTTGTCTTTCTAAACACGCCTAATCGGAAGAGTTTTTTCCCTCCAACTTAAACCCCAAAGCTAGGGTGGAATTTATTGACAAAGTCTTACGTGAGTCGTAGCGTTTTTAGTCGAGTCTATTGTAAAAGTGATTCGAGAATAATTTAAACTATTTGGCTAAATTATTTTATTACAAATCACTTCTACTAGATCATATTGTGTCGCAGAATTGGGTAAAAATTACAAGGGTCTATAACGAATGGGTATTCCCCCTCTGAGGGTTATATTTGTAATTATCTAATGTTAAAATATTTCAGTGCATGGTCCCTCGCAATCAGACACCATGGCTAAAGTATTTGCGGGTGGAAAAATAATTAATCCTCTCAAGTGTCAATTAATTAATTTTTCTTGGAAAAATAAAAATAAAATCCTAAGTCAGAAAATTAATTAATTTAGAGTCAAAATTAATTTTAGAGAAATTGATTTCTCCAAAAAAATTCGTGGGTCAAAAAGAAGTCAATTTTTGGAGGTCCCCCACCAAGGCAAAAATAGATTTTTTAAGAAAAATTAGGCCCTTGGACCTTGGTGGTCAAGTCAAAGCCGATTTTTTGAAGAAATCCAAAAAATCAATTTTTGGTTTAATAAAAAATGGTTTTTATAAGAAATCCGAAAATTTCTCAAAAATAAATATTTTTAATGGCAGAGATTAAAAGATCTTCAAATATTCACCGACGGTCGAGATTATTTTGATGAGGATCAAGCCAACTAGCCGTTATTTTCCACTTGGAGGATTTATCTATAAATTAGAAATCAGTTGCTTCTCTAGACACAATGATGAAAGCTCTAAGTCTAGTCAATATAATTTTGTAACGTTGGATTTTTTTCACTGATCCGTTGGAAATGTTTGAATTTGAAATATTATAACAAAAGACTTTGGGGCTCAGTTCATGGCGTTCTTTGTCTGATGATTTGTGGTATGTGTTGGGTATGTGCTTTCCTATATTGTGCTTAAAATTTTATAAGCTTGTTTATTCATTAGATGGTGATAAGAACATTCTATTGGTAGATTTTGGGTCTATCTTAAGTGATTTGATTCGCCATATGTCTAACAAGTTTTCTTGAAGAAAATATATAGAGTTTGCAAGTTTCCCCGCCCTTGGGCTCCAAGTTCACAGACTTTGGAGGAGAGCCGACCTTGTTTGGGCTCCAAGAATTTTGTTTGGTTTTCTTACTTCGCTAAGGTTGTGGGCAATACCATAACTTTCAAAACACATTTGATCTATTGTCACTATTCATCATTTAAAAAATTATTTCTCAAAATATATTTTTATTTTCAAGCATTGTACATTTGTAAATATATTTGTAAATTATTTTTGTAGAATATTTTTTGTAAATAAAATTTTCTAACCCTTCTTTCATGGCTAATTGGGGTTTGGGTTTTATTTCAAATTTTTGTATATATTGGGGTTTTGGGTATTTTTATTTTTCATTTATGCAAGTGAGCTTCAAGAAAAATTGCTAGGGTTTTAGCTAGATCTAGGCCCTTGCGGATAAAATCTAGTCTCTAGAAATTATTGCAAGGCCAGCATCAAGAAATTTTGCCGTGAAATTGAGCAATATTAAAGATCTAAAGTGGAATCAAAATTTTGTGCAAGTTTTGAAAAATTTTAGGGCCTCTTTCCTCCAAGCCTAGTCATTGGCCGCAGGCCTCATTAGACCTTTGCAGCCTTAGTCGTGGGCCTTCTTGGCCTTGATCTCTTGATGTTGCCTCTCCTTGGTCTAGCATTGGCCTTTTAGCCCTGATTCTAGCCCAGTCCTTGTCTCATTTACCTCTGATTTGGGTCATCTCTGATTCTGGGCTAATATCTTGGTGTTTTGCAGCAAATTTTGATTGACTTTTGTGGTTACAAGTAGCTCTTTCATTGGCAAAGCATTGGGTAAAAGGACTAATTCTTCTAGGCCCAAAGGCCTCCTGGTTTGCATCTTCCAACCCTTATTTTTCTCACTGTTTTGCTACAGCAAGATAATTATTTCATAACAGTGATAAAAAAAACACCCATAAAAGTGCCCTAAAATAATCCATCAATTGCTTAACACATTAAGGAAATAATTGCATCTAGTAGGCATTCATTTTTTTGCCTCATTTCATGGTTTAGTGCTGACTGTCATAAGCTCATCAAAGTCTGAAAATATACCATTGGCATTAGCATATTTTCACTGTTTGCATTCTATATCAAATACTCTAATCTAACTCAAGAGGAGGTGGTAAATCTAGCACTGCTTTGTCATTTTGTCATTGATTAATCTACTGCTGTCCTTAAGGGTTTAATAATTGCTCATTTGAATGTGGTTGGAACACAAGTAACATAACAATTGTCAATTGTTTATGCTATACTGCTAATTGTTGCATATTGTGGAGAAGAGACTTTCTTGTTGAGCTAAGTGTCACATTAGTCCTATTGTTTACTTTTCCCAAAAGTGATTTAACAATTGATGAAGTATTTCATGTGCTAAGAAGATTGCTAACATATTGTTGTCTTGTGTAATCTTGATAAGTTTCAATTTTGCACTCACACATTAATCTCATAATCTTGTTGAATGGTTGCCTAAGTGAATAAATCGAAGTGCTTAGTGGATATGAGAATCTAATTTAATTGAATATCTCTTGATCAATTTGTATTGAGAAATCCAATTTCAATATTGGCACATCGTAAAAGGCTTCTAATTGCATAAGAGCATTGATTGTCTAATCATCATTGGCATGATGCATCTTGTATTCTCTCATTTGCTTTAAGTGGATAAGTGCTCTAGTTCTCTTTCATGTCATTAATGTCATTTTATGGTTATTGCGGACATTGGTGATCTTTTCTTTAGGAGCATATAGAATCTTGTGGTTATTTAATTGAGCAATTGTATTGTGGTTAACTTTTGTATCTTGTTGGCACTTGTATCATTAAGCACTTTGTCTTGTGTAAGATTTCCTTTTCATTCATTAATTAAGTATTATTCGTCATAAGATAAATTATAACTAAGTACTTAAAATCATTAAACAATCTTAACTCAAGAAAAGAAAAGAAGAAGGAAGAGGTTTGATGTGTTTGATAACCGAGAGCAGCTCGATATTCAGAGATGTCAAAGTCCTAGCATTTTCAGAATTCAGCATGACACATCTGACAAACAACCCACAGACTTGTCAGAAAGTCGACAGATGCTCAATATGTACTATGTTAAAGACATTTGATGCCATGGGGTATCCTCTGTATTGTATTTCTAACCTTACTCCTTTTTATTTACTTTTGTTGATTTTCATTTCAGTAATCAGTTTCATAGATTAAATTTGATAACCGAGAGCAGCTCGATATTCAGAGATGTCAAAGTCCTAGCATTTTCAGAATTCAGCATGACACATCTGAAAAACAACCCACACACTTGTCAGAAAGTCGGCAGATGCTCAATATGCACTATGTTAAAGACATTTGATGCCATGGGGTATCCTCTGTATTGTATTTCTAACCTTACTCCTTTTTATTTACTTTTGTTGATTTTCATTTCAGCAATCAGTTTCATAGATTAAATTTCATTTTTGTCACAAGATTAGATTTACATTTCATGTTAGTAGAATAGTTGTTGGTTACAGAGCTTCTATTTCATGTACTTAATGTTATATGATAATTTTTGGATTATATTCCGATGGATGCTACTTATATGGACTTGTGTGTTGTTTGGGTACAGATTATGGATTCTCACATTCCTTCAGTGAAGCAACGTGTCTCCACGGCCCAATTAGAGCCAGATGTTGACCACTCCGTGTCAACTACCCTATAGCAGTACACGTTTTTGCAAAGGAATGCCAACATGTTGGAGCAGTCCGATATCCTGGATGAATCATCATCAGTCGTCAGAGTTGTAAACCCATTCTACAAAATTTTAATGTAAATGATGCTAGTAAGACCATATATGTATGTAACAACCTACGTAAGCCTATTACTTTGGCAACGAATTTCATCCTAAGAGGTTATTTGTCTCATTGATTCATATGTGTTTCTAACCACGGATGATCGACAAAGCTTTTCCCTCTAGCCTCACCCCAAAGCGAAGGTGGAATTTACATCAAGGTCTTAGGTGATTCCTAGTGTTTTAGTCGAGTCTTTTGTAAAAGTGATTTGGGAATAATTTAAGCTAATTAGCTAAATTATTTTATTACAAATCACTTGGTCTACTAGATCATATTGAGTCACAAGATTTGGGTAATAAACTGAGGGTCTATAACGAACGGATGTTCCCCCTTTGAGGATTGAAATGTAATTATCTTATGAAAAAAATATTTTAGTACATGGTCCCTCATACTTACACACCATGGCTAAAATATTAGAAAGTGGAAAAATTATTAATCCCCTCAAGTGTCAATTAATTAAATTTTTTGGGAAAAATAGATTAAAATCCTAACCCAGATATTTAGTTAAGTAGAGTCAAAATTAAAGTCCTAGAGAAATTAAATTCTCCAAGTGGAAAAATTCGTTGGTATCAAATAAATTAATCTTTGGAGGTCCCCACCAAGGGAATATTAGAAATTTCAAGAAAAATTGGATCCTTCGGCCTTGGTGATTAAGTCGAAGTCAATTTTTTGAGGAAATTAACACAAAATAATTATTTTTGAGCTAATAAAAAATGGGTTAAATGAGAAATTCGAAAATTCCTCAAAAATAAAGATTTTCGACGATAAAGATTAAAAGATGATCAAATATTTATCAACGGTCAAGATTATTTTGACGGGGACCAAACCAACTAGCCGTTTTTTTCCACTTGGAGAGTTTATCTATAAATTAGAATCCGTTTGCTTCTCAAAAAGCAAAAAAAAAATGTAAAAAAATTGAGTCAAGCTCTGCTGGTTGTAATATTTTTTATCAATAAAACGAAAGACTTTGGGGTTTATTCATGGCGGTGTTCCTCTTCTGCTTCTTGTGGTAAATTTTGGATCATGTTCTTAATGCTCTATTGAATAATATTTTATAAGTTATTATTTCTTTAGTCATTTATTGGATTAACTATTTGCACAGGTATCTTGCATTAGTTACTGGGTTTAGAGAAGCATTCTAACTTGATTGATCTAGTAGCTATCTCTAGATCTTGAGGGTTATGGTGATTATCTAGCCCCCACTGATCTAATAACTTGATCTTAAGTGTGTGGAGACTTTAGGGATTCAGATCTTGGGCATGAGGGCAAGTCTTTGGTTGGACCAGCCAACTCCCAAAACAAAAAAGCTTAAGAGCCCACTTTGTTAAATTTCAAGGCTTATCTAACGATTGGTTTTGCAGAGATCTTGGTAATTGCTCAACCATTTAAACTATCTTTCTCATCTATTTTTATTTATTGTGCATTTAACGAATAGATCTGCTTATAAGAGTCATAAATCATTGTGTATATTGTATAATAGAAATTTTAATTTTAATTTCTAACCCTTGTATAGATATGACTTCTTTTGTACATATCTTGTATAAATCTAAAAAGGGTTGTCTAGGTCTAGGATTCAGTTGCTAGGATCTTGTATATAAAGTTCCTTTGTAGGCGAAAACCACAAAGATCTGAAGAAAGGATGAGCTATTTTGAAAATTTGAAGTTCCTCACTCATTCACTAGGGTTTTGAGGGTTTTTACCAGTGTTGCGAAAATCGCGATAATATCGGAAAATCGCGATAATATCGGAAAATCGCGATTTTTTGAGTTTGGCGATATTATTGCCCGATTTTTACCCTAATTTTTTTCACAAAAAACCACGAAAAAAATCACGATAACTTGAAAAAATCGCGATTTTTCGTAATTTTTTGGGAAAAAATCTTTTGGAAGAAGAAAAACAAAATTTAAAAAAAAAATAATAATAATAATTTTTTTTCTCCATTTTTTTGATGAGGAGGAGCAACAAGAGGAGGAGGTGACACAACCTGCCCGGGCTACCCCTGTCACCAGTAGAGGACGTGGTCTACCTCCTGTAGATCCTAGTTCTTGAGCTTCTAGAGCATAGCAGAGTCCACTGCCAACTCCACTAGCATCTACATCTAGAGGGGCAGAGGAAATCAGTAGTATTAGACTTTAGTTATTTGGTTCATTTCATTGTATATGACATTATGACTCATGATATGAGATACATTATTATATTTTTTGTTGATATTTTGAGGCTAAGTTGGGACTCAGGAGTCAGGACTTACTATTCAGGACATGATTCACTGTTATGTGTGATGTAGCACTAGAAATGATATTACACATCTTATATATTAGTTCTTTTATCATATTTATGTGTCAACGTATTTATTTTATGTTGTAGATGCTTTAGATATTAAAAAAATTGAAAAAAAATGAATATTTTTGTATGTTACGATTTTTTCCCGATTTTTACCGATTTTTTTCCAATTTTTTCCAATTTTTCCCCTCACTGATTTTTAGTGCAACTTTGGTTTTTACAGTATTTTGACCAGCATTTCACCAAGGAAAGGGGAGCAAGGGGTTTTGGCATGTATATGCCTTCTTTGAGCCCAGATCTACCATACCCATATGCCACAATCTGAACCCTTGGCCTAGGAAGAGTGATGCTGGCCTGAAGAGGTAAACTTTTTCTGAAGTTTTGGTATTTTTGGGCTAATCTTTTTGGGGTTTTGCAGAGATCCGAAAATTCTGAGGCCTTTGATGCTCAGTCTTGGGTTAATTTACTTCCGCCATGACCCGTCTTCTCTTCCTGTAATCTGCTGCCCTTTTCTTCCTCAGCGTAAGCCCTAGAGGCCTCCAATACCCCTGCCGCAGGCCTGTTCCTTCTCTTTTGGAGCCTCTGCCCCTTGCCGCAGGCCTATACTAGTCTATTTCCCTCATGGCATCCCTCTTTCTCCTTCTTCTGCCTCCTCTTTCTCCTTGCTGTGGTTATTCCCTCATCTTTTAACCTTCCTCTGGCTCATGGCAGGCTTTATTTGGCCTCTGTGGTATGCCGCAGACCCTAAGGGATCTCCTCCTTCCTTGTCACAGGTTTACAAACCTTCTCTCCTTATACATCTCCTTGCTCCAAAGCTCCATTTCCCTCCTTCCAACCCTCATTGCAGGTATATTTTGAAGTGGTAAAGAATTCTGAGCAAGCAAGCAAGCCATAGGTACTCATTGGTTTGTCTCCTTAAACTTCTACTCTCTCACTGTTTCGATTTGCAACATCTAATGGTTGGATAGTAGTAGTACATAAGTCATCTAAGTGCCCTAAAATCACTGATAAGATGCCCAAATAAAATTAACAATTCAAGTGCATCAATTGGGCATTCATGACTTGACTCATTTAATGAAAATTTGGTGACAGCCATAAATTCATTAGGGTCTGATTCATAACAGCGGTATATAAATTCATAAAGGTGGTCTAGACTCTAGAGTACCTATCAAGTCAATTTGCATCAATAAAATAAGTCACTGTTTGACATAATTTAATAAACTGCCATCTCTGCTCCAAATTCATAATAAAGTCTGAGATAAGCAATGACAGAAATTCCTCTTCTTGCCATTTTGCTTCATTTAAGTCAAAGAAGAATTAGCATTTTAGGACTGTTTGGCATATTTAGCATTGAAATATCTCAATGCTGTCCTAATTATCATAAGAGAAACACTGTTGTAATAAGTTAAGCTTACCACTGTCATTAACATAAAATGCTTTCACTTGTTCATTTTCTTTGATGATGATTGCTCGTAATGGAAGACATTGTTTACATTAGGTTGCCAAAGAATTTGACAATTGATGAAGTATCTTGTTGCTAAGAAGACACTAACACTTTGATTGTTCCTTGTAAGTTTGCACTTATAAGCTCTCTCTCTAAAAAGATCTAAATCTCTTTAAAAGGTTGGCTAGTAAGTAAATTTAAGAGTCTATTGGATATTGGGGTCTCTTACATATTGATCTAAGCCTAATTATCATTGACATCTCTTGTTGGCAATAAGGAATCTAATCGCAATATTGGCATAATTTTCTAAAAAAGGCATTGTCTCTTTATTAAAGTAATCCTCGTACTGAATAATATATGGGATAAGTGTTCTATCTCTCGTTTACTTGTCGTCATCGTTTCATGATTAATATCTTCTTGTGGATGATAATTTTATCTTGAGCATATTGGTGATTTGATATTGTATTGTATCTTGGCAGCATTTGTCAAATTGGTACATACTCTTATGGTTAAGATTGTCTTTTGAATATCATTGTCAAGCACTTGTTTCCTTAACTCAAAATTCAATAATAGCTTAAGGACTAAATCATCAAGCAAATCTTAGCCTAAGACTCACTCAAAATCCTTTGCATTACATCCTCAGTTTAGTTGCATTAATAACTTACCTCCAAGCATAAGCTTGATTGATAGATTTCTAGGGCCACTCTTTTCATCTAGCTTGAGGGGCTTAGCAACTTTTTGGTGGTTAACATGGTGACCTTGTAGTCGTCAGAGCCAGAGTCTCTGCAGCGCCAAAGGCATCGGGTGATAGGAGTCTGACAAAAGGTATCGTTAATCAAGCCCTTGCTTGCTTCCTATTGGCCTCCTTCCCACAACCTACCTTGGAGCCTAGCTTCAAAACAGTTAAGTGAAGGTCATACTTAGATTAGGCATTTAATTAAAAATAACCAAGATCCTTGCATCACACCTACGTCTTAAGATTTGCATCGCATATAGGTTAGTGAAGCATCAAAGCAGTGGTTGTTCATCTGATTACTTGGTCTTAGTTCAAAAAGCAAGAGTTTTGACTCCATAAGGCACAAGTCTCAAATATAAATTTAATCTAATCCTTAAAATCTTGCTAAATTTAACCAGGCAGCTAGGTCACTCAACTGTGTCTCCCAAACTCATTGGTTCCCAACTTGTCCTTCATCATCTCATTTCCACAAGGCCTACCCCGATAGCCTGCTGTTGGGAGGCAACTAGAACAGAGAGTTTCGGGATCAGGGTGACAGCCCCGACCTCAGTCGTTGTCGCAGTGCCTGTGCAATCTGAGCAACAACAGATCCCATCCACAAAGGTGGTCCATCTTGATTTTTGTGTAACAAAGGGAGGTGTTCCCGCATGCCAAAGAGGTCTCCAAGTTGGACTGATAAAATTAAAATAAAAAAATATATATTTTTCAGGGACCAAGTCGGCCCAGGAAGTCAAGTCGTCCCAGCTGATGAAAGGGTGTGTCCCTTGGGTTAATTTACCCACATTCCATTAGCATATATAGATGATGTTGTTGGCATTATGGCTAAATGTGTTGTCATTTATGGCAACCTACTTGACAAAGATTTCAACATTATGGTATTATGCAAGCTGGTACAGATGTGACAGGTGAGATGGACAAAGGAATGTCAAGTTCGGAGACAAAGGAATTATAAAGATAAAGTGTGAGAAAGTATGTGTGGTTCCTGTGAAGCAAGGTCGTGTACATACGCAGGTATGGTGAAGCAAAGTTGCGTACATATGCCACACCATGGTATTGGAATACTAGGGGTCTTTACCATGGGTATTGGCCCATAATATTGAGCGCGACAACGGATATTTGATCCCGTCAAAGAATACCATCAGCATTACTAAGGGATTGGCCTAAGGTATTGGCCAAGGCCTAAGCTATATAAGGAGATGGAGATCAAGTGTCAGGGTGTGTATGTTATGAATTGTTTATAATTAATTTGATCTGGAACAGGCGTGCACCAAGGAGCAAGGAGAAGACACAGATCTGAAAGATTTGGAGTATGGTGTCATATGTGCTTGTTTGATTTGCTTGTTGATAATGTGTAACAGTGATAGATTTGTGTTGGTAATGATAATCCGACATGAATATGTGACTGTAAGGTTTGTGAAGCACATTTTGTGGTTGCAGCGAAGGCATGATTCAGTAATTATAGATTTGTATGTTGGTTTGCCTCTGAGAGGTCACGTACAAACGTGGATCTTCTTCTGGGTAGTCGCGTATACATTCTGCGAAAGTTCAAAATCTGTACGCAGGTGTCTTAATCTGTGTTTGACAGTACTAGTTGGGTTGATCTGGTTATGAAATGAAATGTTGACTAGTGATTATGCTATTGTGTGATGATCTATATTTGGTTCAGTGATCTGTGATGGTTTCAGTATGTGATTGATTCAGTTATCAGTGTTTGGGATCTGTACACAGGTAGTCTTCAAGGGAAGTGTGTACATACACGGGTATGATTCAAAACAATTGCTTATACAGTCTAACATATGACTGATCAGGGTTTGCAGCGACAAGATCTGATTTTTGTGATGAACAGTATGTGGTCTGGTATTTTGATGAATGGATGTACAGTGATATTAGTTGATCTAGTTGCTTTATTGAGATTCAGTGATTGGTTTGTCAATTTTGATTGAATGAGTTAATTCAGTGATTGATATGATTGGTTCAGTGATTGATATGATTGGTTCAGTGATTGAGCAATTTGATACAATGATTGGTTTCAAAATTGTTATTTGATATTGGGCTTAAATGATGGAAGTGTGTCTAGTGTGAAAATATGATGAAAAGCGGCCTACTAGTTTGATATTTTGAGTCAAATGGATCCAGTATGAAATATTATGAAACGTGGTCCATAGAGGTGTTGAGGGTTGGAGCCTTCATTGAGGAAGTCGAAGCTTCCTTCCAGTTGCAGCTAGTAAATCTATTTAGGGGGTTGGAGCTCCCTTCTGGTTAGTGTCGGTAAACGAGATCAGGGGGTTGGAGCTCCCTTCCAGTGGGTGTTGGAGAACAAGAGAAGGTTGTAGCCTTCTGCAAGTGGGTGTTTGTGTACTGATATGAGTTTGCCCCAGTACAAGATTGAAAGATTTTTCCTTTATACTAAAATATGAAGACAGGGACGACGGCAGCAGTGGTTTTCTCTTTGGGTTTCCACCTAAAATCTTGGTGTCCTCATGTGTTGTTGTGTTACTTATGTGTGATGGTTTATTCTGCTCTTACTGCTCATGGTTAATGTTTGATTAATGTCTGATGAAGTAATGATGCACTGTTTCAAGTTAAACAGATGATAAAATAAATGAAAAGTTAGTTAACTGGGTATATATTGTTTTTCTCCATCACAGTCGCATACATACATTGCTTACTTAATGACAGTAGCGTACAGAACTCTAAATAAGAAATTGAAAGGTTTAAGTGAGTTTTAAAACACTAATTCACCTCCCCCCCCTCCCCGCTCAGTATTTTTCCCAACAATTGTTATCAAAGCAGGTCACTTTAGTTGAAGCTTAACCCCTTGGAGTGGATCAAGGATGATGGGAAAGAAGAAGATAGGTCAAAGGAAGGAATCAGAAAACAATGATCTATCTAAAGTAGTGACAGTTATAGATGCAGTGAATATTCAGCTTTGGAACCACCCCGCTTTCTATTGATCAAGAATAAAGAAGACAGTAACAAAGAATTATCAGGTATGGGTTTTTGTTCTAATTGTGGTCAATTTCCTTGTCTATGTAATAATGATGATAGTGAAGATGACAGTGAATCAACTGAACTTGCTCTCATGGGTAAAAGTGAAAGTAAGCATTCTAAAGAGAAAACAGATTCAAAAATGATGGCCCTAGAAGCAAAAGAATAAGGCAAGTTAGAAACAATGGATAATAAAGGTATGTTATGCTAAGTAATGATAACTATCAGGAATGGAAAGAAGAAATGAAGTCTAAGTTAATGAACCAAGGATCTGATGTTTGGAATTTAGTATGTAATGGTTGCACTAACACTCCTCCATCAGGGCAAGAATTACGAAAGAATAATGTAGCATTAAATGAGATATTTTGAAACATACCTAATTCGACATTAGGGAAGATTATGCACTATGAAACTGCAAAGTCTGGGATATTCTTCAGGAAATCCATGAAGGAAGAACAAAGGAAGATTGTTCATCAAAAGAACCAACAAGTAACCTTATTTCTAAAGAAAATAATGATGTATCAAAAGATAAGTATGTTATGTCAGATGGAGTTACTGATTCAGAAGAAGACAAGATAGAGGAAGTTCTTAATCTTAGAAGAAAACTCAATCTTGCTTTGAAAAGGATTATTAATCTTAAGGATAAGTTGCAGGCATATGATAACAGGGATCATGTTGCAGTAGAATCTAAACAATATTGTGAAGGACTTGAAGCTGAGATCATCTCTCTAAGAGAAGATCTAGAAAATTCAAACAAGCAAAAAGAAGAGCTACTTCAAGTATTTGAAGAACAAGAAAATGGGCTGAAGAAAGAGATTATCGAATTAAAGAGCAATTGGAAAAAGGAAGAAAGGTTGAAGAAAGAATGAGGAAACAGTATCAGGTAAAGGAAGAACAATATCGAAGAATGTAGGTTGAGGTAAACATTCTAAAAGGTAAATTAGAAGAAAACGATAAACACTTAAGATTTCAAGATAGTACTAAGATTTTGGATAACTTTCTTAGTAGTCAAAGGTCTCCCGGCATTAAATCCAGTCTTGGTTTTCATGAAACTGTAAAAGGAGAATCTAGTTCACTGGCTCGTACAAGGATCTTTAAGAATAACACTATGAGATCTAAAATTCCTGTCGAAGAGATAAGAAGTCAACCAGATCAACATCCAAGGAAGATGAATTTACAAAAGAAATCATTTGCTCCCAATAATAGAAACATTAATCGATTCTCTCCTCTAATCAATAATGTTGAATGTTTTATATGTCATAATTATGGACATGTTGCAGCCAATTGCAGAAGCAGATTGTTTCGATCTCAATCAAATAGTCGCTTCACAGGAAGATCATCAGCTCTCAGGAACTCAAGTTTCTTTAAGGATATTGTTTTACTTGCAACATATTTGGTCACTGTTACCGCTCAAACTAGCAGGGGGGTCCTAAAAGGGCACTTTCTAGGTCAAGAGAAACAATGAAGCTAAAGACCACTGTCACCACAGCTAAAGCTTCCTACTCTTTACGGAATTTCACCGATGAGAGGAGACCCGATATATAGAGAATCATTTATGAAGGATATATCAACTAAGATGGATGTGAAGTGATCTCGATGACCCTTTCCTAAGAGAGACTCAAGAGTGGGACTTGCTTGCTTCTTAAGCAAGGTGCAAGGTTCTCTAAGATAGGGGAATAGGGATTTGAGAGCTTGGCTTAGGGAATGTGACTTGTAAAGGAGCTTCCTAAACCCTAAAATCCTTGTGGAACTTGGTTTCCCAAGTGGTTTTTGAAGAGTTGACTTTGATAAGATATGGGACCACACGGGACCAAGTGGACCTAGGTTAGGTCAAGAGAAGGGAGTTTAGCAACCAATGATATACTTGACCTAATTAGGGAGGGGAAAGGGATCAAGGAAAGAATTTTCAATGAAAGGAAATGCAATGATCCCAGTGAGGTTTTTGCAAGGGTAAGAATTGGTCTTCGAGCTAGGGCTTGCGATATCTCAAGATCCCACCATCAGAATCTCATGAAATTTGGAGGGCTTCTTGAGGTCACAGCAACGCAATTGTGGACCAAAGATCGAAGTATTTGGATGGCTAGATCGTGAGATACTTGATGCCTTAGGTGACCTAAAGAACTAGACCTAGAGAAGAGGAAAGAGGGGAAGGAAAATAGGTTTAAGGTGATCACCTTTGGGTGGACCAGTACCTAATCCTTTGGGAAGATTGGATTAGGTAGAATTATGACTATGGACCTTTGAGTTTCCTAGGTCAAGGAGGCCCCAAAGACAACTTCGTTTGGCACTAGGGCAGCAGCAAAGCAACTTCAAAGACTTTATACTTCATTTTGCAAGGTAAATGGCTTGTCCACATGAGTTTCAGTAATGAAACATCCCTAGGAACATCCATTCATTATACATGGCCCATACATTAGCCCCTAAAATAAAATAATGTGCAAATAACTAACTTTTGGTGATAATCCCACCAAACTAGCCTATAAACAAAATAATAAGCCTCTCAAGAGGTCGAATGATCAACCATAGATGTCATCGAGCCTTCTAAGAAGCCTAATGAAGTCCATAAGTGCCACAATGATGAATAGAACTCCCAAAAGTAGTGGACAAGGGGTTGGCCCCTTTTTCTCCAAATAATAAACCGATGGTGCTCCCAATGGGTAGACCATCTATAAAGGATCGGATGATGGTGTAAGTGCATCAACACACAAGTCCCGGGCCATCTGCCAAGTGCATGGTACAACTGTGGGGCAGGCTGGGCATGGTGAACCAGGTGCATATTCCTTGTCCAATAGGTGAATCTCGAGCAATCTCTGAACATCTCTGGGGATCTAGGGAGTGTTGTATACTGTTCTGGAGGCCCATGGCTCTCAACACACACCCTACATGTGCCAATGTATCCCTTTGGAGGGTTAGGACCCCGTATAGGGAGACTGAACCCAAAATGGAGACCATCTGCGATCCTGCATAAGATCCAGTACATCCCCTAGCCTTCCAGTACAACAAATCATCGAAGGAAATCGAGTGAAAGAGCTTACAAACCATGGGCAATAGGTGGGCACTTCATAATGGCATGCCCTTCCATAGTGGGCTTTGGCATGTGCCAATGTCTCCAAGCTCCAAATGCGGTTTAACCAAGTATCCTATTAGGTGGTTTCAACTTTTAAAGGGGATAGTATGTCCAAGGTACATCCTTTAAAGGGTGGTCGCATGTGATAGAGAGATGAATGGTGTAGGGAATGAAAGGGGCAGCCCTGGGCCACATGTTGGGGTACAAGGATAGCTAATAAAAGGGAAGACCACACTTGGGTATATAATGTATAAGAGAGAGCAATTGTGGTACATGAGGTGCCCCGACCTTGATTTTTCCACCCTTCTTTATATGCCTTTTGTTTTTTATGATTTTTCTTTAATTAACTACTCTAGGCTCAAGGGATAGGAGCATGATGTGTAAGTTATAGCATTGGATATGTTAATTTTAGGTATGTTCTATGCTAAGAGCAAATTTACTTCAATTTTCCATATTAGCTCAATATCAATTCCAGATTAGCAATCACATTTAGCATGATAATAAAATGCAGATAGAACATAAACATAAATCGCAAAACACAAGCCAAGACAAGAGGACACAAGATGTGGTGCCAGCCAGAGACAAACCCCAATGTGGGGAAACCCTTGATCAATTCTTCTTATATTCTTCAATAGTTCAGCAGAGATAGAGATAGTACATATACATCAGAAGTCAACATTTTGACTTGTCAAAATAAGAGCAGAGATCTTCACTAAAAAGATAACACATGAGGTATCTGAACTCAGGTGAAGGCATATTGCTTCAATTGATTCTCCAAGGTGATTCCATCACCATGCTGCACCCATCACAGTGTTGCACCCATCACTGTGTTGCACCCATCACTGAGTTGTTCTCATCGCTATGTTGCACCCATCACTGAGTTGCACTATGTTGCAGCTTTCATCATCATGTTGCACCACTGTCACGCTGCACTATGTTGCACCATTCATCATCATGTTGCACCACTGTCATGCTGCACTATGCTGCGCAATTCATCATCACGCAGTACCACTGTCATGTTGCATTATGTTGCACCATTCATCATCATGCTGCACCACTGTCATGTTGCACTATGTTGCACCATTCATCATCATGTTGCACCACTGTCATGCTCCACTATGTTGCACCACTATCATGCTGCACTATGTTGCACCATTCATCATCATGTTGCATCACTGTCATGCCAGAAACCCTCATCACTGTTATGATACCGAAACTACTACAGAGATCATTTCAGATCTCCTTCTTTGTTAGTATGCCGAGACTCTAGTACAGCTCCTCCTTATTATAAATAGACTGTAAAATTGCTTCTTCTCCTTATGCCGAGACAGTGGGATTGTGACTGTCTTATTATAAGATCACTGAGATGCATACATACAGGTTCGAATCTCACTGTGATATATTCAAGATTTTGTCACAGTTATGCCGAGATTGTTAGGGCTAGTGTAGGATTCGGAGATCCCTTTCTTCCATCAAAAGATAATCATTGCGCTTCCTTTCGTTGAGAAATGCACCACCGAGGAGGAGAGCACTACCCTCTATATCACTGTGATCATCACTGAGACTTTGTTGTTTGTCTAGACTGCTACAGGAACACTACCGAGATTCATATGCCAAGACTTGCTCCTTGTCATGCGAGATCAGGTTGTCTTAATGTCGAGATTATCATCATGAAGATTAGGTCTCTACGATAAGCCTTCTTATCAATGTGATGATCATCCTCTATTAGGACAGTGTTTATATAGCTCCTTCCTTGACAACGAAGAGCCCTCATTATTATCTGCGGCTAGGGTATATCCTTTCATTAGGACTGCGTCTAACTGTGTGAGAAGAAGACTACAGCTAGGGCTCCTTTTGGAGCATCCATTTGGCAGCGTATATAGGCTTCTCCTTGTTGCATAGAAAGGTCTCCTTTAGGACAGCGTAGGAACCTTTCTTAAACTCCTCCATGACCGCGTTAAGGGTTGTCCTCCATGACAACATTATTTTACATTAGGGCAGCGTATACTCTTGGTGACTTCTCCTTCCACCAAAACCCAAACGAGTGGAGAGGAAGAAATCACAAGAGATGAGTGACTAAATGACTTGAACGCCACCTCTATTTATAGTAAAACCTTGAGGATAGATGGGGGTAATTAGGTTGCTAGCCAAACCTTGACGAATTCTCACATAACACAAATAAATTCATATCTCTATGAATACATGTCGGAATCGCATGATCTTTAGATCAATCCTACACCTCTCCACAGTTGCCATAAATAAGTAGACCCACATGGAGTTTGGCCCTAGTTGCCAATTTTAACAGGATGCCCCCTATAAGGGAGGGCGATTCATTGCCCACCAGGGGTTGGGACAATCATGGGTTCCTGGATGATAAAAGAGGTTCATCGAGGGCCTATACAAACCAAAGTGATGGCCATGATAATGGTGTATAGCTCATGTATTGGCTTTTGCCCACATGCTAAATGTGTTTGTCCCGACTATCTTTTACATCTTATGGTACTTTTTCCAGTTAAATGTGACCAATTATGCTTTTACTTTTCTTTTCAGCTGCATCAACCTCCAGGGCATCATTCCAGGCCCAACCCAAGGTGTGGGCAAGGGGAGGGGGAAGGCTAACCCTATGTGGACCCAGTGGAGGAATGTGGACCCAGGTGAAATGATGAATGGGGTTAGAATGAGTGGACGGGGAGTAATATATGTGGATGAGTGAGCGGGACCACGCAACTAAAATCAAGATTTCTCATGTAGTACCATCCCTAAAGCCCAAAGGTCAGTAAAAGAGATCCCATGAGACTAGGATCCAAGGTTAACATCCAAAAAAGATCAAGGGGACATGAGCACAAGACCTAGCTCACTCTTTCTGTCGAATCCCCCCATTAATCCATGCCCAAAAGTATCCACGATAAGCAAACTACAATACTCAATTACCAAAGGACAAGGCATACCTTTAGGTTCTGGAGGCCCACCTTCAAACATACGATCATGACAGATATGTGAGGGACCACATGGCTAGCTCAGATGGCGAAGAAATGGCACAACTAACTAGTTGGTGGTTGCAAGGGGTTGTTAACTACTGGTTGAGGACCATCTTGGAGAAAAAATCTCTCCTAGGGATACCACCCACAAAATAGTGGGTAACATCTAGCTCCAACTGGGACGTGAACTCTCGAAAAAGTGGACAAAGCTACTCGAACAGGAGGTCATGAGAACTCCAGCAATCTCTTGGTTACCGTAGACCTGTTACCTGCACATGTAATAGATGAAAAACACGGGGCAGCATGCTGTCGCGACGTCTTATGATCGCACATGCTTGGATTAGACCCATAAAATCGACTCATGTAAATAAACTTTCAAATGCAGTTTTTAAATCTAAATGTAGCTAATCTATCATGAATGCAAAAAACAGCATGCAATGCATCCTATTCTAACATGCATATAATAATGCTAATGCTAAGTGTAATCATAAAGCCAATGCAACCAACATATCGTCATATCAATATACATGTTTGTCAGTATGATTACTCATGTAGCAAATCTTGAAGCGAATGCAGATACATTTGTATGGAGGATGAAGCAAGTGAGAGGTGGGAAAATATGATCTCTATTCAAGGTAAAAGGAAGCCCGAGGAGAAGGAGAATAAGCCAATCTTGAAGTGCAGGGATTTCCCTCTAAGCACACAATGGTGGAATGAATGATCACTCTTGAGAACTCCTTATCACAATCCTTGATTATAACATTATGCTTTGTAGA
Organism: Pinus tabuliformis; assembly: GCA_031772625.1. NCBI lineage: Eukaryota > Viridiplantae > Streptophyta > Pinopsida > Pinales > Pinaceae > Pinus > Pinus tabuliformis. The sequence goes on along the minus strand of CM062820.1, from coordinate 253,255,454 downwards.
TGCCACAAGGTTGTGAAGAGACGGGAACGAAGGGTGAGGGAAAGATGGAGTGCAACAAATAGGTTGCTTAAGGTGATGGTCACATTGGAGAGGCGAGGTCATGGAGTGATTAAAACCCTGAAGGTGTGTCCAAGGAGGTAAAGTATAATCAATGAGGGGCTCTTCCTTGACACTATACTCGGAATGGGGAAAAGGCTCATGGTCACTTGAGATCATATGACAAAGGGTGAGGGAATCACTTGATGAAGACTCAAGATGATGAACAATAAAAAAGGGCAAAGGGGAGGGTGAAGACTCAATGGGATCCTTTTCCTAAAAATCCAACAATATAGTCCCAGGATTATAAGGAAAGCAAGTATGAGCAAGGGCCTCATCAATCTTATCATTGTTGGTATCAAAGATAGCGTCTTCCCAAAAAGGAGAATCAATCATCTCCAATTGCTCCTTTTCACATAAGGGAAAATGATAATTCTCCTTCCCAAGGGTATTGATGGATATGTCCTTATAAATAATGCCCGGGAGAAAGGGAGGACCACTCTCACCCTCGTCCTCCTTGTCGTTGTCATAAACGGGAGCACAATCTATTATGAACTTAAAATTCATAACAATTAATTAAAATATTAAAATATTAAATATTATTTAAATAAATACATTATTAATTATGACCAATTAATTAACGGATAATTAGCTAAATGAAGAGACATTAGTCCCCAAAGGACATGTCTTTCTGATTAGGCATGTCTAGTCAACTCCTATTTAAGGAGCACCGCCTCAACCTTGTAATCATCATTCAAATTTTATCAATTAATAATATATATTACATTCAGAAATCATCTAGTGTATTTTACAGTTAAATAGAAAATTAGAAATATATATTTCTAATAGTGGTATCAGAGCCAGCATTAGACTAGTGACACCCACGATGTTCTACTAGCCGTCAAGCCCTACGGGTCTTCCATCCACAGCCTACGTTCGTTTGCAAGCCTGCTGCAAGGCCGAAGAGGCGGAGTGAAGAAATTGTCGTGCCACAGGCGGCATCTCCGTGGCTCTGTGGCGTGGAGCAATAATAGCGTGCGGTGTTCTCTGGTGTCCACTCTGTTCTGTACTGTTTGGGTGTGCATGTTCTACGCCAGCCGCGAGTTCTCCAAAGCATGACTCAGCCGAGTCATAGCGTGTACTCCTGCTGACAATCTCACACCACGATCGAATCAACGTCGCGCTAACCGTTTTTGCAGGATCGATATGCCCCGTCTATGGTCTAACAGTCGTGGCCGATTAAATGCTCCAAAATAGTGTTCAGTCAACTGACGTGACCCATTATCGACAGCTACTTGTGGGGTTAATTTAAATTAATCAAAACTATATAGTATATAGTTTTAGTTATATATAATACATACATATATAATATATAATTATATAGCATATAACATATAACATATATATATATATATATATATAATTGTAATTTAACTAATTAATATATTTTAATTAATTAAGCTAAATTTAAAAAAAAAATAAAGAAAAAAAAAAAAATATATATATATATATATATGTATGTATATTAAAAAAAAAATTGGGTCTTCAAGAAAAAATTGAAACAAAATGACAAGCAACAACAATGATGGTATGAAAAAAATTCAAGAGGACATCAACAAGCTAAATAAACACCTGGATAGCGTCGAGAAGTCAGTTAGTAAGTAGGACCAGATGGCCAACGATATCTCTTACTTAAAAAACTTGATGAGCCGACACTTCAGAGAGACTGATCCACCTTCAGCTACACAAAGTCCCAAGACTCCGGAAGGGGAGACTTCTCTAGAGCATGAGTTCCTGAGGCGTGAGAAGCAACAAATACCCCAAATTCACTTCGAAGGAAGCCAATATTATACTCAATCTTCTAGAAGGAACCATCTTAAAATCAAAAATGAATTACCGAAGTATGATGGTAAGAACTTTAAATGCGTCATCGTATGGGTAAATAAGATGGATGCAATTTTTCTAGCAAACCCTCCGCTTGGCGAACAAGAAAGAGTCATGACTACATCCAACTACTTAGAAGCAAAAGCGTACGATTGGTTTTTGTGGTGGTCGTCTAAATGCACGGGTTGCTCGTTCAATTGGCAAAACTTTAAAAACGCTTTGTTAAAAAGGTTTCATGATGAGGAGGAGGATGATGTCTACGAGAAATTTGTTCACCTGAAGCAAAAAGGATCAGTAAGTGATTACACTCACAAATGGGAAGTATTAGCAGTAAGGCAGAGAGGGATTTCAGATGAGAAGCCGCTAAAAATGTATCGTTGTGGCCTTAAAGATTACATTCGCGAAGAATTAAAATTGCATAAACCGAAAACCATTAAGGAGGCAAGACACGCAACCATAATTATCAAGAGGAAATATAAACTTCACAAAGCAACATATGCCAGTGACGACAGGACTAACAGCAATTCCAAGAGGAAGGCAGATAAACCCTCGTAAGAGAATACTAGCAAGTACGTCCCACCACCATTGTGAAATGAAGGATGGCAAATGCTGGAAATGCGTAAACAAGTATTACCAAGGACACAAGTGCGCAACACAAAAACTGTACAACTGTGAAGCTGAACAAGAAGAGGAATCTTCAGAAGACAGCTCTGACGAAGAGGACAATGAAGAAAATGCAAACCCTAGTCCAAAATCAGAAGACAATATGCCACGAATTTCCATAGCAGCCATCACAGGGATAGCTCAACCACAGACACTAAAGCTTAAAGGTCACATCAAGAAGCAAAGCGTTATCGTTCTAGTAGACTCAGGAAGTACGCACAACTTTGTAGATGTCAATGTTGCAAAAAGACTGAACATCTTTGCTTACCCAATAGCAGACCTAAAAGTTATGGTAGCAGATGGAAAACGTATAAATAGAGTGGGTAAGTGCCATAAGGTTAAGTTGCAATTAAATGACTACGTAATGGAGTCCAGTTTTTATACAGTTCCCCTAGGAGGAGTAGATGTTGTTTTGGGTGTACAATGGTTAAGAACACTATGCACATATTCAACAAATCACATAAAACAGTTCGTTAGATTCAAATGGGATGGCAGGAAATATCAGTTGTTCGGGTTTCAAGGACCACCAACACAAGTCATCTCTACTCAACATATGAAGAAGCTTATTCGCAAGGGGGCGCCAGCATTTGTTGCATAATGTCGGCACTTGGAATTATTATCGACAAAAGGGACTCATCAACCATCAGAGATTTTATCCTTGATCCATAAATACGAGAAGGTTTTCCAAGATCTACCAATGAAGTTACCCCAGAAAGGCAAATTGAACACATTATCGAAGTAAAACCAGACTCAACACTAGTTAATGTTAAGCCATATCATTATCCCCATCACCATAAGACAGAAATAGAACGCTTAATACAAGACCTGTTGAAGCATGGAATCATTACAAAGAGTAGAAGTCCATACGCTGCACCCGTAGTATTGATCAGAAAGAAGGACGGATCCTTCCGATTATGTATAGATTAGAGAGGCTTAAACAAAATCACTATTAAACATAAGTTTCCGATTCCGTTCATTAATGAAATGCTAGATGAATTACACGACGCAAAATATTTTTCCAAGATTGATCTAAGATCAGGCTACTACCGAATACGAGTAAGGTTAGAAGACGTCGAAAAGACAGCATTCAGGACTCATGAAGGGCATTACGAGTTCAAGGTCATGCCATTTGGATTAACAAATGCACCAGCCACCTTCCAAGCAACCATGAATAAGCTCTTTCATCCTTATCTTCGGAAGTTTGTATTAGTTTTCTTCGATGATATTCCACCCTACAGTAAGTCGTGGAAAGAACATCTCAAACATCTAGAAGAAGTGTTTTCTGTTTTGGAAAAGAACTAGTTTTACGCCAAGCTATCAAAATGTATGTTTGGGTAGAAGGAAGTTGAATACCTAGGGCATATTATATCGAGGGAAGGAGTCCAAGTGGATCCCAACAAAATCAAGGCAATCAAAGAATGGCCCAAACCCAAGAACATATCTAAGCTGAGGGGATTTTTAGGTTTAACAGGGTATTACAGAAGATTTATAAAAAACTATGCACATCTGACAGCACCCCTGACCAATTTGTTAAAGAAAAATGCTTTTCAGTGGAATGACCAAGCAGATAGGTGTTTTGAGAAATTGAAGGAAGTAATGTCAACCACACCAGTACTAGCAACTCCTGACTTTTCAAAACCATTCGTAGTAGAATGTGATGCTTCTGGTTTCGGAATTGGAGCTGTATTAATGCAAGACAACCACCCTATAGCATTTGAGAGCAGGAAGCTTAATAAACGAGAAGGCTTAAAATCAACATACCAAAAGGAGATGCTCACCATCATACATGCTTTGACGAAGTGGCGCCAATATTTGCTTGGAAGTAAATTTTCAATCCGAACCAACCACAACAGTCTTCAATTCTTACTTCAACAAAAGACATTATCAACAGAACAATAGAAGTGGATGGAGAAGTTGTCAGCTTTTGATTTAGAAATATTACACAAGAAGGGAAAGGAGAATGTCGTAGCTGATGCACTCTCACGTAAAGATGACGATCACACAACATGTGTCGCCATGATAGTTGTTCCGGAATGGTTGGACAAAATACGAGCCGAATATGCCAAGGATAAGGAGTGTGACTCCATGATTAACAATATCAGTCAATTTACCTAACACCCGCATCCAAATTTAAGGTGAAAATACTAAAGGAGTTTCACAATTCGCCAGCAGTCGGACATGTCAGATTCTACAAGACTTACTACAACATCCAACGATCATTCTGTTGGAAGGGTATGAGCAATGAAATTCAGAAATATGTTGCAGAATGTGATATTTGTCAAAGAAACAAGAGCGAAAATGTTCCAACTCCAGGATTGCTACATCCACTACACATTCCAAATCAAAAGTGGGAAAAGATTTCGATGGATTTTATTGAAGGACTACCTGTATTTGACGGAAAGGATAAATTATTTGTGGTAGTCGATAGACTCACTAAATATGCCCATTGTATCGCTATTAAAAAGACTGACACAACTAAACAAATTGCTGACGTGTTTTGTAAAAATATTTACAAACTACACGCGTTTCCTAAGGCCATCGTCACCAATAGAGATGTAAGGTTTAAAGGGAAATTTTGGAAGGAATTCTGCCATCAAGCAGGAATATCCCTCAACATGAGTTCAGCCTATCACCCCCAAACAGATGGGCAAACCGAAATCGTTAATAAATGCTTGGAAACATATCTTCATTGTTTCGTTACAGACAAACAAAACAGATGGACACAATGGTTACACCTGGCAAAATTGTTATATAATACTACGTACCACACGTCAGCTAAGATGACACCCTTCCAAGCCTTATATGGTTACGAGCCACCCAGGTGGAAGGACTTTGCACTCCTTGATTATAGGGTACCAGCGGTGAAAGACCACTTAGGAGAAAGTCAAAGGATCATCAACTTACTAAAAGAAAATCTAACCATGGCTCGTAATAGAATGAAACAACAAGTCGACCAACACCGCTCTGAAAGAGAGTTTGAGGAGGGAGATTGGGTCTTTGTTAGACTCCAACCTTATAAGCAACTTTCACTAGAACAGCAAGGGAAGAAAAAATTGTCACCTAAATATTACGGACCATATCAGATAATCAAAAAGATAAGTAGTGTAGCTTATGGGTTAAAGTTACCGGACAACTGTCGAATCAATAATACCTTTCGAGTATCAAGTCTCAAAAGAGTATTAGGGCAAAACCAAATAGCACCAACAGAAATACCAGACACTGATGAAGAAGGAAGAATAGTCCTTGAACCAGAAAGTATACTCGCTACCCGAGAAAAGGTTTTACAATCCAAGACAATAAAGGAATACCTCATCAAATGGAAGAGGTTGCCATAGCAAGATTCATCTTGGGAATCAAAACGTTTCTTGCATCAACACCCAGGCCTACCTATGCTTTGAGGACAAAGCAATTTAAGGGCAAGGCAATGTTATGAACTTAAAATTCATAACAATTAATTAAAATATTAAATATTATTTAAATAAATACCATTATTAATTATGATCAATTACTCAACAGATAATTAGCTAAATGAAGAGACATTAGTCCCCAAAGGACATGTCTCTCTGATTAAGCATGGCCAGTCAACTCCTATTTAAGGAGCACCGTCTCAGCCTTGTAATCATCATTCAAATTTTATCAATTAATAATATATATTACATTCAGAAATCATCTAGTGTATTTTACAGTTAAATAGCAAATTAGAAATATATATTTCTAACACAGTGAAATTGAGGACCAAAAATTTCCCATTTCTCTTTTTCAATATGGAAATAATCTCCAATGTCATCTTCTAAGGGGCTAATGGGATCACCTTCCTCAAGGTTCTCAAAAGGAGAATCATCGGGAGTACTATCCTTGAGAAAGGTAAGGTTAGTCTCAACTTCACTTTCCAAAGACTCATTCTTCCAAACACATGTACCCTCAAAATCATCCATTTCATCAAGTGGACCAGAGTAGGACTCATCTTCCTGCTCATTACTTAGATTCTCAATGTCTTCATGATGGTCAATGAAGGCTTCCTCTTGGATGTTTAATGTGGGGCATACTTAAAAATGTCTAAGAAATCCATCAACGAACTCCTCAATAGATGATACGCTCTTAGGTTCATGATCATGTAGCCATGAGTTATGACCACCGAGAGATCCCATGAACAACAACATAAGGACATTTTGGTGAACAACCTCCTTTCTTGAAGCATGTGCATTAAATCTCTCCACGTGGTCAATTGCAAAGAGTGGACCACCATCAAACACTGGCACCCCACGTACCATCCTTCTTGTGACATGATTAAGGTGCCCAGGGATGCTAGAAATGTCCAAAGAGGAAAATTTATCAAAGAAAGACAACCTATTTAACATATGCATGAAGAATATGCAGTAGTCGCCCGGGTGAATTTAAAGATGCCTAGAAAAATGATTGTTTCACCCTACAAGTATCGACCTTAAAGTTCAATGAACTAGGGCTTTGTTCTCCCAATGGAGTCGCCATAATGTTATGTCAATATGTCGTATGGGGAACAAAACACACGTTGTGTGTCCCCGACAACGACACCAAAATGTTACCGCTCAAACTAGCAGGGGGGGTCCTAGAGGGGCACTTACTAGGTCAAGAGCAACAATGAAGCTAAAGCCCATTGTCACCACAGTTAAAGCTTCCTACTCTTTACGGACTTTCCCCGTTGGGAGGAGACCCTATATATAGAGAATCACTTATGAAGGATAGATCAACTAAGATGCGATGTGAAGTGATATCAATGAAGTTGTATGTCGTATATATAGGCTCAGGGGGAGTTGTGATTATGAAAATTCAGCATTTTACTTTCTGTACGCGGATCTTATGAAGGACGGTCGCGTATATATGCGAGTTTTGATCTAGCCAATAGTGTATGTTTCTCTGAGAAGAAGAAACAATGGAACAGATTCATGGAGAAGTTTCTAATATGCTTCAATCAATTATTATTGGTTTTTTGTTCTGACACTAATTAGTTACAGTCTGTTGATGATGCTCAGATGTTACTTAGAAATGATGTTGGTTCATGAGTTGCTGCAATATGTCATGACTCTTTTGGTTCTTTTGATGGCTTTACTAATTGATGAAGATGGATATGATCAGAGCTAACAAGAGAATAGTTGGCACAGGTTCAAGGGGAGCATCTGTTATGCTTCTAATAGCACATTGTTGGCATTATAGTTTCTTGAGCACTACTTGCTAAATGACAATATTTTTCATTGTTTGCTAACATTAATAAAGAGTTGCTTAGTAATGCTTGAAAAGCATTGGTCATATATTGATGGCTGCTGATGACAATCATAGTCTTGCTACCTCACTATTTAGGTCTCCGGTTTTGGCTATAAATGTCATATATGTCTCTTGATGTAAAGGTCATGTAAAGACCCATGATGTAATAATAGTAATATTCAGTCACGTCTTGGAGTCAAGTCAATTATGTATGTAATCAAATTTTGGGCATTTGATGTAATGTTGAGTCAAATATGTAACCCCATTGTGTTGGGTGATTGAAGTAAGCATGAGTCCTTGGTGATAGGAAAGGCCAGATTTGGTTGAGTCACAGAGTCATGTATCTCTTCCAGAAGATTCAACATATGCTCAGGGAGAGCATGGTCAGTGTATAGTGTTCATATTCAACAGATCAGATCTACAGTGTTCATCTCTACACGGGGGCAGAGACGTCTTCATCCAGCATTGGTCAGCCCTTTGCCCTTGAAGTCAAAGGGGGAGAGTAGCTTGGTGTTTGGAGAAGAATGCTTGGAGAAAAAGCTTGGTATGCTTACAAATGTCATTGCAGGTATTTACAGGTAGTGTTGACCAAACACCAAATTGGTGGTCATCAAGTCCAAAGGGGGCAATTGTTGGCATTATGGTTAAATGTGTTGTCCTTGATGGCAACCTACTTGATAAAGATGTCAACATTATGGTAACGGGATGATTATGCAGGTTGGTACAAATGTGAAAGGTGAGATGGACAAAGGAATGTCAAGTTCAAACATAGAGGAATTATAAAAGATAAAGTGTGAGAAAGTATATGTGGGTCTTGTGCAGCAAGGTCGCGTACATACGCTGGAATGGTGAGCAAAGTCGCATACATATTCCGCACCATGGTAATTGGAATACCAAGGGTCTTTGCCATGGTATTGGACCATAGTATTCAACGCGACAACGGATATTTGATCCCGTCAAAGAATACCATCGGCATTACTAAGGGCTTGGCCGAAGGTATTCACTAAGACCTAAGCTATATAAGGAGATGGAGATCAAGTGTTAGGGTGTACATGTGATGAATTCTTTATAAATAATTTGATCTGGAACAAGTGTGCACCAACGAGCAAGGAGAACACACAGATCTAAAAGATCTGAAGTATGGTGTCATATGTGCTTGTTTGATTTGCTTGTTGACAATGTCTAACAGTGATAGATCTGTAGTGGTAATGAAACTCTGACATGAATATGCAACGGTAAGGTTTGTGGTTTATATTGTGTGGTTGCAGCGAAGACATGATTCAGTAATTACAGATTTGTACGTTGGTTTGCCTCTGAGAGATCGCGTACAAACACAGATCTTCTTTTGGGTAGTCGTGTATACATTCTGCGAAAGTTCAAAATCTGTATGCAGGTGTTAAACATGAGAAGCGCGTACATACGCAGATGTGTTTTGTAAAAGGCGCGTATATCTGCTAGGGTTTTGCAGTATGAGCTATTAATGATGTTTGATCTGTCTGTTATGATTGTTGTTGTCTGTCGATGAAGTTTTAATCTGTGTTTTACAGTACTTGTTGGATTGATCTGGTTATGAAATGAAATGTTGACTAGTGATGATGCTATTGTGTGATGATTTGTATGTGGTTCAGTGATCTGTGATGGTTTCACTATGTGATTGATTCATATTTAGTTATCGGTGTTTGAGATTTTTACACAGGTAGTCTTCAAGGGAAGCATGTACATACACGAGTATGATTCAAAACAGTTGCGTATACAGTCTGACATATGATTGATCAGGGTTTGCAATGACAGGATCTGATTTCTGTGATGAACAATATGTGGTCTGGTATTTTGATGAATGGGTGTACATTGTAAAGTGATATGAGTTGATCTAGTTGCTTTATTGAGATTCAATGATTGGTTTGTCAATGTTGATTGAATGAGTTGATTCAGTGATTGATTTGATTGGTCCAGTAATTGAGTGATTTGATATAGTGATTGGTTTCAAAATTGTTATTTGATATTGGGCTTAAATGATGGAAGTGGGTCCAGTCTTAAAATATGATGAAAAGTGGCCTACAAGTTCGATGTTTTGAGTCAAGTGGATCCAATATGAAATATTATGAAACATGATCCACAAAGGTGCTAAGGGTTGGAGACTTCAGTGAGGGAGTCAAGCTTTCTTCCAGTGGTAGCTAGTAAATCTATTCAGGGGGTTGGAGGTCCCTTCTGATGGGTGCCCGTAAATGAGATCAGGGGGTTGGAGCTCCCTTCTAGTGGGTTCCAGAGAACGAAAGAAGGTTGTAGCCCTCTACAAGTGGGTGTCTGCGTACTAGTATGAGTCTGCGCCAGTACAATATTATAAGATGTTTTCCTTTATAATAAAAGATGAAGACAGATACAACGACAGCATTGGTTTTCTCCCACATTGGGTTTCAACCTAAAATCTGTTCGAAATTTCAATAGGGCAGTCATTATGTTAATTCTCTTTAACTGATAATTGTTTGTGTTATATTTTACCTTTTTAGCTTTGTTCCTTATTATTACAGTGTGGCATACATCAAATAGCGACCTAAACAATAAGAACAGTGACACAGTGTATACGCTGCAAGCCAGGGCCAAAACCCCTCCTCTTGAGTGGAAAACCCTTAAATCTCTTCTCTTCTTATGGATCCTTCAATTGAGGAATGCCATGACGTAGTGACTCAGACAAATACCCTCCAAGATCAAGATCAACTCAGCCTCCTACTGCAAGAACTTTGACCTCCCACAGTAGATCCGAAATTCTAACTTCCGGCAACTGTCGTTGCTCCTCATAGAAACTTTGATCTTCAATAGCCTCTTCTTTCCTTCATTTGCCTCTCCTTGAGACTTAGGGCTAGTGAGACACCCTAAGACACCTTCGCTTGACTTCCTTTCTCTCTTTAATCCAAGATCGAACAAAAGATAGTCCCAGCACAAAAACCCTAGCTTCGACTTTCACGTGGGGAGAGAGATAACTAGCCCAAGCACTTCAACTTCCTTCGACTTCCTCTTTGTTTTTCATTTTAGACTTCTTTTGGTTTTCTTCTTCGCATAGAATGACATGAGTGAGTGTGTCTAATGGAGGACAAGTTCCAATCTATATATAGGCTTCTTCAAAGGTAAACGTGGCTCTTCATGTAGGTCGACTTGACCTTAGAGGGCATTTCGACGATTTAAAGACAAAAACATTTTTTCCTTTACAATATACAATGTGCCCATGGGACGGGATCTTCAATATATGACAATGACTCTTAAACCTAGGACAAACCCTAGAAGCACTCAATGTGTGCTTGACCTATAAAATAAAAGATCTTGAGCATGAAACCCATGCTCCAATAATAAATTCTTTTCATTTTATAAATTACAAGAATACATTTCATACGTATCAATACCAAACCTAGTTACACATTTTTCAACACTCCCTATTAACTAGGGAGGTATTCATAAGAGGTACATTGTCATTCTCAATCTGAAGAGATCTCATAAAAAGAGTCAGACTGGTAACCCATTTGTCTAGCATCATATTTAACTAGCATTGTCACATAGCAAGGCCTTGACTAACAGCTCTATCTCTCCACAAGAACAGAGCACAACGCTGGCAAGACCAATGATGTATAGACACCATAATCATTGTCTCTCAAGGTACATACTCCACCCAGGTGTTCACCGAGTATGACCTTCATTGGACTATTCTTATCTTGGGTAGCTAATCCCCAAAGAATATCGGCCCACGACTACTTTTCACTTGAATGCCCTACCTCATTCTCAAAGAGTATCGAATGCCAGATGGTTACCCAATCCTCCATTCTTTCTTCCTGAGTGAAGACAAGAACGTAGTGTCTATCTCTCCCTCTCAATTAGGGACAATACATCAACCAAACCAAGCTTGTCTCTCAAGTACACAAGCTTCTTATTCAGAAGTGACTTTGTCAATATGTCAGCTACTTGCTCATCAGTGGAGATATACTGTAGCTGCAACACACCATTTTGCACTAGCTCTCGAATGTAGTGATACTTGTTGTTTATATGCTTTGTCTTTCCATGAAACACTGGATCTTCATACAAACATATACAATTGGTGTTATCGCAAAGTATCACCGTAGGGTTCATTGGTCCTTCAAACAGGTCGGATAGCAACTCCCTCAACCATACTGCTTCTTTGCTTACTTCGCAAGTTGTAACGTATTCAGCCTCAACACTACTTAAAGCAACTATGTCTTGCTTTCTGCTCATCCATGAGATCATGGAGGATCCCAAACTGAAACATCCTCCCGTGGTGCTCCTTCCATCTTGCTCACTGCCTCCCCAGTCGAAGTCTGTATATCCAATCAATTGGACATCATTCCTTCTATCATACTTCAGACAGTAGTGGATGGTTCCTTGTAGATATCTCAGAATATGTTTTGCTACTACCCAATGATCATGGTTCAGCTCCACTTAGAATTGACTGTTAACATTTACTGCAAAGCATATGTCTGGTTGAGTATTCACCAAGTACATCAATGAGCCAATAAGTAGCCTATACTTGGAAGGATCCACGAGGCTAGATTCGGAACTCCTTAGTCTCTTCAAGTTTGTGATCATCGGAATAGTCATAAGTTTGCTATCCATCATGTCAAACTTCTTCAGCAGCGTGATCACGTACTTTCCTTGACCCAAATAAACTTCATTAGGCCCTTGCCAGATTTATAGTCCCAGATAGTAATGCATCAACCCAAGATCCTTCATGTCAAATTCTGTTGCTAGTTGCTTCTTGCATTCTTCAATTCAACCTTCTACACCTGTCAAGAGAAGGTCATCTACATATATAAGAATGATTACAGGTTCTCCATCTACAACCTTAATATAGAGGTTCGGATTAGCAAAACTTTTTGTGAAGCCTATTCTTTGAAGATATGCATCCATTCTACCATACCATGCCCTTGGTGCTTGCTTGAGGCCATATAATGCTTTCTTTAATCTACAAACATATGCCTTCCTATCTTTAACTTTGAATCCCAAGGGTCGCTCTATACAGACTTCTTCAACTATTGTGCCATTCAGAAACGTAGTCTTGACATCCATTTGATGGATGTTCCATCCCATCGATGCTGCCAGAGAAACCACTGATCGAGTCGTTGTATATCTTGTTGTTGGGGCAAATGTTTCTTCATAGTCGATGCCTTCAAGTTGAGATAAACCTCTAGCCACAAATATTGCTTTATATTTATCTTTAATTCCATCTATTGCATGTTTGATCTTATAGATCCATTTGGAAGTAACCATAGGTTTGTCTTTGGGCCTAGGTATGATCTCCAGACTCCATTCTTCATTATAGATTAATATTCTTCATTCATGGCATCTTTCCATTCTTGATTATTTACAGCCTCTTCAAAAGTGGATGGTTCTGCTTCTATTAGTTTTGTCATATATGCAGCGTACCCAGAATATCTTTTGTGTTTCTTGCTTTCTCTAAATGATCTTATAACTGCCTCATGACCTTTTGCATCTAGTAGAGTAGATTTCAACCAATTAGGTCTTTTTCTTGTTTCAGGGATGACCATAGGTTGAACAGGCTCATTGGGACCTTCTTCTTCATGGTGTGATTCTTCTTCTATCTTGTCCATTTCCACCTCAAATATGGGAATCTTTTCATCATCAAAGTCTATGGAAAGTCCTTTGATTTCTTGAAAGGTATGCTTTCATCAAATATGACATCACGACTGACTTCTATGTGATGTCCATCTTTCCTGTAGATCCTATAAGCTTTCGATGAGTTGTTGTACCCAACAAATGTGCCCTTCAGTCCGGAAGGATCCAGCTTCTTTCTTTTGTCCTTAGGTATGTGGATATATACAGGACACCCAAAGATCCGAAGATGATCTACATATGGCTTCTTTCCAGTGAACACTTCTTCCGAAGTTTTGTTGTCTAGAGATCTGTGGGGACTTCCATTCTGAATGTAGACAGTTGTTTTCGTGGCTTCTCCCCACAAAAACTTAGGTAGATCCTGATTGTGTAACATTTCTTTTACACTTCCTTCAATGGATATATTCTTCCGTTCTGCAACTCCATTTTGCTCGGAATTGTATGGGACTATCAACTCCCTCTTAATCCTAGATTCCTTACAGAATGCTATAATCTCTTCGGATGTATATTCTCCTCCATTATCAGATTTTAATATCTTGATTCTTCTTTCTATAAGGTTCTCCACTTCAGCTTTGAATTCTTGAAGTTTTGAAAATACTTCGTCCTTGGTTTGCGTTAAGTAAACCCAAGTTTTTCTTGAATGATCATCGATGAATGTGACATAATATAGATAACCTCCAAAAGATTTAGGAGTCAGAGGGCCACATACATCGGAAAGGATGAGATCCAAGATTCTTTTGACCATGAAGCACTGCTTCCAAATAGTCTATTGGTATTCTTTCCCAATGCACATCCCTTACAAACTCCTTCATGATCTTCCTTGAGATTCAGAATTCCATCTACTATGGAACTTAGAGTTGGAAGGATTTTGAAATGTAGATGACCAAATCTTCTATGCCAAAGTTCACATGGGCTAATTTCAATGTGAACTAGGGCTTGGGCCATAGGAGACATTAGTCTGTAGAGTCTTCCTTCTCGAATGCCAATGACTTTAGCTTGATCTATACTTGAGTCTTTACTCCATACAACGACTTTACCATCAATGAAAGCTACTCTATCAATCTTTTCTTCTAGACTTGAAATGCAAAGTAAGTTCTTGTGCAAACCTGGGACAAATAGAATGTGAATGTTGCTTCCATCTTCCAACTTTATGGAGGTTGATCCAATACCTTTCACGGGATAGCTCTTGCTATCTCCAAGTTCCACTGAATAAGTGGATTTTCTTCTTGATAAAGTCTTCAATTGATTGGAGTGGCCAGTCATGTGCCTTGATGTACCACTATCAATTACCCAAATGTCTTCGTCTTGGAATGTCCCAGAGAGAGTTGAGAAGAGACCTTTATCCTTTTCTTTGATTAATACCTTCTTTGAAGAAAATAAGAAACTCCATGCTTCCTTGATAATTTTCATGAGATGGCTTGTGATCATCTTGATGAATTTCTTCAACCTAGAGGAGATCTTCATCATGCCCTTGGATAACCTTAGCTTTGATACCATGTTGAGAATTTCAATAGGGCAGTGATTATGTTAATCTATTTAACTTGATATTTGTTTGTGTTATCTTTTACCTTATTAGCTTTGTTCCTTATTATTACAGCGTGAGATACATCAAACAGCTACCAAAACAATAAGAACATTGACACAGTATATAGGTTGCAAGTTAGGGCCAAAACCCCTCCTCTCGAGGGGAAAACCCTTAAATCTCTTCTCTTCTTATGGATCCTTCAATTGACAAATACCATGACCTAGTGACTCAGACAAATACCCTCCAAGATCAAGATCAACTCAGCCTCCTACATCAAGAACTTGGACCTCCCACTGTAGATCCGAAATTCTGACTTTCGGCAACTGTTGTTGCTCCTCTTAGAAACTTTGATCTTCTTAGTATAGCCTCCTCTTTGCTTCGCTTACCTCTCCTTAAGTCTTAAGGCTAGTATGACACCCTAAGACACCTTCGCTTGACTTCCTTTCTCTCTTTCTTCCAAGATCGAACCAAAGATAGTCCCATTGTAGAAACCCTAGCTTTAACTTTCACGTGGGAGAGAGATAACTAGCCCAAGCACTTCAACTTCCTTCGACTTCCTCTTTGTCATTCTTTTTCAACTTCTTTTGGTTCTCTTCTTAGCATAGAATAAGATGAGTGAGTCTAATGGAGGACGAGTTTTGTTAAAGAATCAAGGGCGATTAGGTGTATATTAGAATTCTTCTTTACTTGATAACAATTTGTGAAGCACTTTTACAATTATCTTAGCTTGATCTTTTTCTTATTATTAGTGTGTGTGTTTCATCAAACTGCTACCAAAAACATAAAGACAAGAACACAGATGTTGGCTCTCTACCAGGGCCAAAACCTCTCTCTCTTAGAGAGGAAAACCCTTTGGTAAGTTTCTCTTATTGAAGCTTCTTATTGATCAAATGACAAACCCTAAACCCTTGACTAGGGTGTCCTCCAAGCACAAGTCAAGTCCTTCCTCTATTCTACACTTTGTTCCCGGCACATAGAATTCCTCCTTCCGACAATTTGCTCCCCAGCACTTCACCCTCCTTCTCTGTTGCTTGTCTAGAGATAGACCTTCCTTGAGTGATCCTTCTAGAAGAGATGTTCTTCTTCTATCCTTTACTCAAGTAGAATTCTTCTTTTGTCGACCAAATGAGATCCTTCTTGAGGTATGACTATAATATTGCTCTGTTGCCCAAGTTTTTCCCACGTGTAGAGGGTACCCTTAGAGAATTAGGGTCCTTTCACCTTCGCTAGATAGAGAGAGAGAGATGTCTTCACTTGACTTGGGAGGCCTAGTAGGCCTAATATTTCACCCAAACAATGATGATTCTTGGATTGTTCTCTAACTATTGTTATACCACAGGTTTACCCTCCTTTTCTTCGCATGTGTGACTGTTTCTAGCCCTAGAAACAGTGTTATATCTTCGTTTTACCTTCTCCCTTCTTCGCTACAATTTGGAGACCCTTTAGACTTGTTTTCCCTTCACTTCTTCTCAACTTCTATCCTCGCTAATTTCAGAGATGATTCATTGATTTCTGAGGGAGTGGACAGCCTCTATTTATAGAGGATTGTCCCTCCGTTAGGCTGACATCATGACTGTAGACTGACTTGTCAATTTTCATTGTTTAACTTCTAAGTTTACTTAGTTAGAAACCCTCCATGCACTTTATCTGATTTATTCCTACCTACTTGTTATTTTACTTAACAAGTTATTTACAATGTAAATACTGAAAATAAACACACTAGTGCATGCTCAACATATTACAGATCGACAACTATAGGAAAAAGAAAAAATCACTCCATATGACACCACTATTTTTGGACCAATGTCCCTGGAAAAACCCAATGCGAGAAAACCGGTGCAGCTATCTGAGGGTTTTCTTATTAAGCAATATCATAGTACAATCTGGGTGCCGAAACTGGCCTACCCAACTGAGAATTTCCTTGGCAATAATACCTCTCAGTTTCTGACAAATCTCCTGGCTGAAACCCCGAATGATCCTTCCGGCAGCTACTCAGCACCAATCCGCCCCAAAAACCCCAACGTCAGCCTCTCTCTGGACTACGTTAGCCCCTCTCTGCCCAACATTGGCCCTGTGTCACCCCGGATGGATCTGCATCAGCCTTAGGAGGCCCTGCATCAGCCCTCTGGCCCTCTGCATCAGCAACGCTGGCCTCTCTGAGGCTCTGTGCAGCTCTCGGTTGCCCCTGCGTGAGCCCTGGCTGGCTCTGCGTCACTCTCCCCGGCTACTGCACTGCTCTCCTGCCACTATCTTTGCCTCTATGCCTCTTTGTACTCAATGCACCTCAGCTGCAACTCCCGACCACTAATTCTATCTCGCTTAGCGAACCCCGCTCTAGAGAATAGAACAACTAATCACTTTGGTGTGTTCTCCAACTGACCCTCAAGCCTCCTCTTATACTTTTCCTGTTGACATATCAACAGCCGAGATTAAGTCCCTAATCAACAGCTAAGGATCTGGCTTGATCCATGTCTTTTGGACCATTCTAACACAATTTCGTATTAATCCACATTAATATTTTAATTTCCCTAAGTTTAGACTTAGGGACTCCACTAAAAATATTAATTATTTTAATATCTCCTGAACTGTTTAGAATCTGCCCAAACCCTTTCTAGGTATTGGAGATCTCATGTGCCCCAACCTCTCCACCAAATTTCGTGGCTAGAGCACATCCGATGCTACCCCAAATCAACAGGAGGTATTCCTTTGACCTTATACAATATTATACATAGTACAACATGCCCTCTAAGGGTCTTACATAAATACATTGAGTCTTTGACTTCCTAGAAGCACTTAAACATGTGCTTGACCTACTTCAATGAGCAAGAAACTCATTGACAAATAATATAAAAATAAGTTCTCTTTTCTTGAATAAATACAAATGTCAAAATTACATTTATGAAGACCGAACCTAGTTACACTTCCTTCAACACTCCCTCTTAACTAGGGAGGTATTCATTAAACATTACAAGGCATTTGCCTATGTTTCAATCTTGAAGAATTCACATAGGAGAAACCAGATTGGAAATCCATCTGTTATAGCATCATAGTAACCAACATTGTTTCCACAAGAAGGCCTTGACTGACATCCTTATCTCTCAATAGATCATAGCACAATGTTGGCGAGACTAATGACTTATAGACACCTTAGTCATTGTCTCTCAAGGTACATACCCACCCGGGTGTTCACTGAGTATGACCTTCTAGGACTATTCTTATCTTGGGTTCCCATCCCTCAAATAATATCGATCCTCTTGCCTACTCTTGTCTTGGATGCCCTACACATCCTCAAAGAGTATTGAACACCAGATGATTACCGAATCCTTCCATTCTTTCTTTCCAAGTGAAGACAAGAATGTTGTGTTTATCACTTCCTCTCAATTGAGGAAGACATGCCCAAGTATCCTCTAACAAGGTACTTGTCCAAGTTCCTTTGTAATTGGGAACTTGTTATAACTCCCTCTTAGCTAGGGACTTGTCCATTCATCAGCAACTTCTTCTTTGTGGGTCCTCCAGCTACTTGATCTCCTTCTTTCCTTTAATGTTATGAAGTCTTTGTTCAAACTTCTTCCTGGTAAGACACCATCCATCGATCACTTTCCTTCCTGGTTAGTCATGTCATTGCTTCCTTCGTGGAAAGTGGCCTTCTTGTCATATATCAGGTTCTCTTGTCATCTGGTTATTCCTTGTCATCTTGTCTATGCTTCGGACTACTCTTCACATGGATGCTTCTTTGTATTTGCTTGTTCCCATCCTTTGATCTAGTAGACCTTCATGACTTCATCCTGATATTGCTTCAACATTAAATGGTACATTTGTTGGATGGCCTCTTCATCATGACATCTTCGTAGAGTAGAATCAATTATTTGCACCTTACATATCTCCAAGGCCTTCATAGGTGTCAAGGGTCCTTTGATCTTTTCCTTTCTTAGTCAGAGTTGTCCTGCCTTCTTTCGAGACATGTCTTCACTAAATCTTTGTCAGATAGTGATTCTTTGTGCATGACGTACTTCACATCCTTGATCTCTTTCTTCATTTGCTTCTTCATGGATAGATTAATCAACCAACTTATGCTCCTTGTGGGAGAACTTCTTCATTTCTTACTTCTAAGACTAGTCAGGATTCCTTCTTCACTTGCTTCTTAGTCAGTAATCTTATACTCCTTATGTGAGTATTTCCTTTTGTTGACCTTCATTGCATTGTAGTACATGCCTTCGAGCATGTCATTTGTGAAAGAGATTCTTTCCTTCTTGATCACGTTACAAAACTATTCCCATGACAATAATATACATATGATAACATGACTAAACTTGATGCATACATACCTCATCTTGATTCTCCTTTGATCATCGTAGGTTCATTTGGTTGTCCTTGGTGTGGCCCTTCTCGCTTCATCTTAGCTTGCCTGCATATCATCCTTTTCTTGAATCCCATGAATGGGATTCCCAATGAGACATCTACCTTTGTTTATGAATCTTCTTTTGAAGGTTCGATCATAGGATCTTAAAGACCCTTACCCTACAAATGTTTCTTTCCTTTTGATGATGGAGGTCTTCTAAGATTCTTAATCATGATCAATTTTCTTTCATTGTGGATGAGGTCCTATTCTAGTTATGCTCCTTCTACATTAATATCTTGAGCTATATCTATCATGCTCCTATATTCTAGAAGATATTTCTAACCATGCATTTATATCTATTATAAATGCTCCTTCTACATGAGTATTTTGAACTCTATGTACATCATGCTTTCCAGTCATGCAATTTAATTTTATGCCAACATGCTCCTATCCTACTCAAGACTTTGAAAGAAGACTTTAAGTAAAGAAGTAGACTTAGTCATAGTAGAGATCCAGAGGATCTTCCTTCTTTTGCTTCATGTCTTCTTCTTTCGTTTCTTGAGTCACATGAGCTTCTTCCCTTTTTCTTTTGTCATTGTTGTCCTTCTTTAGTTTAAGACAATTCCTTTTGTAGTGTTCATATTCTTGGCATCCATAGCATTGGATTTTGGACATCTCTTTGTTGTTTGTTCTTTGTGGACCAAATTTGCCAAATTTTCCCTTTCTCTTGGCCATGGTAGCAAATGCTTACTCCTTTGATCCCACATCCTCTTTTGCTTTGATTCTTGTTTCTTCTATCTTGCACAAAGACCACATTTCACTTAGTGGAGTGGCTTCCTTCTTTGCATATATGCTTGATGTGAAGTTGCCCCAATCCTCAGGTAGAGCATTGAGTACTACAATTGTCATTTCCTTGTCGGACGTAACTTTCCCTAGCTCTTGAAGTTGATCCCTCATCTCAAAGATATTCATGAAGTAGGGAGCTATTCCTTCCTTTGATATCTTCATCTTGTACAATTCATTTCGTAGAGATATCACTTCTCTAGCTGTGCTTACCGAGAATAGCTCTACTAGTTTATCATAGATTTCTTTTGATGTTTCAAGTTTGGAGACATAAGGAATGAGAGAGTCTTTGATGGATTCTATTAGAATCCTTTGAGCTCTTGTCTCATCCTTATTATACTTGGCTAAGGTTTGAGTTTGTTCCTTAGCAGGAATAGTGGCATTCCCTTTGTGTTCTAGGAGTTCATTCTCCTTGAGAAGTAAATCAGTCATCTTCTTCCATGCAAGAAAGTTATTGGTACCTACCAATTTGTTGCTTTCCTTGCAAAAAGACATTGATGTATATTCAGAAGGGGCCATATACTTACTTGATAGATTTTGACATGTAGACTTGCTTTCTCCTTGGAGATTTGATGGCTTGCCTTCCTTACATCTTGATGTTCTTCAAGTTGCTTTCTCCAAGTGGGCTTGCTTGATGATGAGATTTTCTTGATGACTTGTAGCTTGATGTAGGTCCTGCTTTGATTGGCTCTTCTTGTAGGTGCCTTTGTATAAGGCTCTTCTTCTTGCTTTGTAGTCTTCCTTGATGAATAATAGATAGTAGACCTTCTTGGTCTTGAAGTGATTGAAACTTCTTGGCTTGATGCTTCAACTTTTGGAGATGTTCATCCTTGATGAGTATTCTTGAGTTGCCCTTTCCTTGATGTGTCACCTTAGCTCTGAAACCATGTTGAAGAATCAAGGGCAATTAGGTGTATATTAGGATTCTTCACTACTTGATAACAATTTGTGAAGCACTTTTACAATTATCTTAGCTTGATCTTCTTCTTATTATTAGTGTGTGTGTTTCATCAAACTGCTACCAAAAACATAAAGACAAGAACACAGATGTTGGCTCTATACTAGGGCCAAAACCTCTCTCTCTTAGAGAGGAAAACCCTTTGGTAAGTTTCTCTTATTGAAGCTTCTTATTGATCAAATGCCAAACCCTATACCCTTGACTAGGATGTCCTCCAAGCACAAGTCAAGTCCTTCCTCTATTCTACACTTTGTTCCCAGCACAGAGTTCCTCCTTCCTACACTTTGCTACACAACACTTCGTCCTCCTTCTCTGTTGCTTGTCTAGAGATAGACCTTCCTTTCTTCCTTCTAGAGATAGACCCTCGGGCCTCTATGGGCCTTACATAAATACATTAACTCTTTGACTTCTTACAAGCACTTAAACATGTGCTTGACCTACTTCAATGAGCAAGAAACTCATTCACAAATAATATAAAAATAATTTCTCTTTTCTTGAATAAATACAAATGTCAAAATTACATTTATGAATACCGAACCTAGTTACACTTCCTTCAAAAAGTTCCACTCTGTATATAGGCTTCTTCAAAGGTAGACGTGGCTCTTCATGTAGGCTGACTTGACAGCTTCTAGGCCGACTTGATCTTGGAGGGCATTTTGACACTTTAAAGACCAAAAAAAAAAAAATCTTTACAATATACAATGTGCCCATGGGGTCTTCAATATATGACAATGACTCTTAAACCTAGGACAAACCCTAGAACAACTCAATGGGTGCTTGACCTATAAAATAAAAGATCTTGAGCATGAAACCCATGCTCCCATAATAAATTCTTTTCATTTTATAAGTTACAAGAATACATTTCATACTTATGAAGACCGAACCTAGTTACACATTTTTCAACAAAACCCTGGTGTCCTCATGTGTTGTTGTGTTACTTATGTGTGATGGTTTATTCTGCTCTTATTGTTCATGGTTAATGTTTAATTAATGTTTAATGAAGTAATGATGAATTGGTTCAAGTTAATCAGATGATGAAATAAATGAAAAGTTAGTTAACTGGGCTCGATCAAAGAGAGAGAGAAATAGCTCGATAAAATTGTGAACTCGTCCTCCTTTTATCCACACGTGCGGTTGTCCAAGAGATCTTAGAAAGATGAAGAAGAAACTCACTTGCTTAGTGGAGAAAAATGAGATGTCACATTGGGAAAAATGATTGGGGGGGGGTGAATTAGTATTTTAAAACTCACTTAAACCTTTCAATTTCTTATTCAGATTTCTGTATGCTACTGTCATTAAGTAAACCAATGTATGTACACGACCAGAGTTGCAGGAGGGCCACCCATGTGTAGGAATTTGACCACAGTAGAGTCTAGACTATAGGAGACACGAGGTCAAACTTTGACCGCAAGTAGACTGTTTGACTTCTGAGCATTTTCGCTGGTTTGACCAACATTAACCTATTGCTACTTTGACCAAGTTTTGATTAGTATTTGGATTAGTACTTGGCACAAATTTCTATACAAATTTGATTTGTAAACCTCGTTGAAGAATAATTTCTCCTAAAGAAAATTTTTTGGGTTTTCTCCCAAGCTTGGGTTTCCCAGGGTAAAATTTATTCTTGATTATGCATGGTTGTCTTTCTATGATCTTTATTGTGGCATAAGAATAATGTGTGAAAATCATTAGGAAGTAATTATTTGGCAAAAAATACTATTATATTACTCACCTTGTAGAAAATTCAAATGATTTCAAAGCTTTGTTGAAAGAGCAGCCATTGAAGTTAGCCTAGGAGACAAGTATTTAGCAGCTTGATTGGTTTTTGATCTCTTGTCAAAATGGCACCAAGTCTCAGTGCTGAAGACAGGTTAGATGGTGCCATCAACTTCAGATCTCGAAAAACCAGGATACTCCTTATCATGGAAGAGAATGAGTTTTGGGATCATGTGGAGAAAGTTATTCCAGAACTAGAGGGAGCTAAGGAGAAAGTCAAGTATAAGAATAATGAAGCCAAGGATAAGAGAATCTTGGTAGATTCCATAAAGGACGAATTGATTCCTCATGTTGTTGCATTGAAGACTACCAATAAAGTATATCATGCTCTGGTGAATTGTATGAGAGCAGCAACACTAGTCGGAAGTTAATCTTGAGAAATCATCTCCATAATGTCATGATGACTAGATGTCTCATATCCCATGAGAGTCTTCCAAATCAGAGATGAGCTTGTAGCAATTGGAGATACCATTGATGGTACAGAGCTTGTTATAGTGACTCAACGAATTTCCCTCCTCATGGGAGCCATTTATTCAGGGAATTTGTGCACGAGAAAAACTGCCCAAGTTTGATAATCTATGGACTAATTGTGTCCAAGAAGAGACCATATTGCTATCTAGCAATAGCTTACAGAATCTGTAGGATGAAGAAACCCGAGCTCTTGCAACTCACACAGAAAAAAGGAAGTTGGAACTTTGGAATGTTTGATAAGAAGAATACAGGTAGAAGACCTGCTCCTATTCAGGATCAGAAGAAGGATATGTCAAAGGTCAAGTGCTTCATTTGTCATAATTTTGGACACTATGCCTCCCAGTGTCCTGAGAAGAAAAGGAAGGAAAGGAGCATGCATCAACAACCAATGTTGATGATGATGATGATGATGATGATGAGCATCCACCTCAGAATAAGTCAAAGGAATTCTTCCTTTAGGAATTACTACCGATAATGTTTGAGGACAATTATGCCTCTAGGCACATGCCAGGTTTCCAACACTCTCTTATAGATTTGCTAAAGAGAGAGTTGACAATCCTTAGCAATTTCTTCCTTAATCAAGAGATAAGTACTTCATATTTTTCTCCCTTGATTATTATTATTTGTTTTATTTTTTGGTCCACCTCTTGTCCTTGTATTTTGCTTCCATGGCCTCCTTAATGGAGTTTGCTGAAAGAAAGAATAGGTACATTGTGGAGGTTGCCAAGATGACGATTCTATTAGTTTTTTATGGATTTGATAGCAGCAGACAGGTGTTCTAGTTCAGATGATGCTAAGAGGATAAGGAACACGAGATTTCCAAAACCTAGAAAAGGTTTCATGAGATAAGCTTGGGAAACACCTTAATTAAATTAATTTGCCATAATTAAATTATTTCCTACGTCTAACTTAGGAAAAGTGGTAAACTAAAGTTAATTAAGGTAATTCGATTTTGCTTTAGAGACCTCTATTGATGGAGACAAAGTGATATAAGCCATTGATAGGGATTAGATCTTGGTCGTTGGAGGTCCAACAAAAGATTATAAGAGCAAGTCGAGGGCTTGGAGAAGAGGTATCAGGAAGAACAGAAAACATTTGCGCAGTTCAACTACTCAGTTGCAGGTATTTAGTGGGGCATAGTTAAAGCTAGGGAAGCATTAGAGAGCGAAGGAGCAACAAAGATTTGGGAGCAGATATTCTGGAGGAGGATTTCCTTAGTATTTCCAGTGTCTGATAGGCAAGAAAGAGGAGTGGGAATTATCTGCAGAGGAGGTCGTACAGAGCAGTACGAATAGCCAGAAACCCTCGTGTGAGTTGCAGGAAGAGACTCATTTCAGTTGTCAGTATCCAGATCAGGGTCCGAAAGGCAGAAGAAGAAGAAGAAATTATTTTAACATCCACGAGGCTAAAGATAGCCTATGGGACAGATCGCTTCTACATTTGCTTGATGTATTCAACCCTTTTTTTGTGAAGCTTCACAATAAATGCTCCTAGCTTCTCGACAAACCCCTCGCTAAATAGATTATTCCAAGAGCTAACTGCCAGCATATCTACATAACTTTCCCTGTTGTCTTTGAAGGCCTCGCATTATAAAATGAAACGCTTTTTTGTTTCCACTTTTCCAGAAGAACAACAAATGCATACTCTTTCTTCCCACACTTCTTTTAGCCTTTTCCACTACCCTGTTTCACAACGGAGTTGATGAGAATTAGTCCTTAATTGAGCAATAAGAATTTTGGCTCTCCAAGAGATATTGGCCTCTATGTATGCTTTTGGTTGATGACTATGAGTGGGATTAAACACTTCAATATAGTACTTTTTTCTTTCTTCCTAGCTCCTTATCCCAAGTACACTTGTGGAACTTATCCATAAAAAAAGATTTTATCTCTCTGTTGTTTATAGGACACGTCTGCAAGCAAATACCCCATTTACTAAACCATTTGTTATTTTGTTGCATCCAATTTTTTTTCTGTTGCACAATCTATCATTAAAGACAACCTTAGGCCATCTACTCTCTTCCATTTGCTCATTTTTTTTAAATACCTTATGACTCGCATCATAGCAATTGCTTCAATAGGAGAAGCCCCTATTTCACTTAACGATAGCATAAGGAACTGCACTTTTAATCTTGAATTTGTTTGTAATCAAACGTTTCTGAATTTTCTCAATTTGTCTCCACTGCATGCCAGATGTATTGTTGATGTATTGTTGGGCTATAGTTCACAACCATAGAGAATCACTGGAATCACTAGAAGCCCAAAAAGAGTTTGATTGGTTTTCCAGTCCCATAACTCTGCCTCTCTACACCCATTTTGAAAAGCATAAAATGCTTTCCAACACCCCAAAGTTCTTTTCTTTCTACAACCATCTCAACTTAGATTTTTGTTGAAGTCAATTCCGAGGTATTTGTAATCCGCAACTTCTTCCAGAATGTTGCCTTCAAAGTAGAACTTATGCTAGTTATGTTTTCTTTTTTTAGAGAAAACCACTACTTTCATTTTGCTGATATTGACTTGCATCCCCACACTTCTACAAAAATGTTCAAGGGATAGTAAGTGCTCTTGCAAACCAAGAGCCGATTTAGCAATCAGGAAGAAGTCATTTGCATACAAAAGAAGCCTTATAACAAACTTGCCCAAATAGATACCATCACCCACTTGCGAATTTAACCACTCAACCTTGTCGATATATAAACCAAAAAGGGTAGGAGACAAGGGACAACCTTGCTTGACCCCGATATCGCTTCTAAAACTTTCAGAAATGCCTGTTGAAGTTCTAATTTTGACTTTCACTTCTTCATACAGCCTATGCACAGCTGCTCTCAAATGTTTAGGAACCCCCAAGTTCCTCCATTCTGTGCCAAAGCTTATCCCTAGGAACCATGTCAAACGCTTTTCTGAAATCAACAAGGCAACAAAATACTTTTTTCATTTCTCTCCCAAACTTTTTCAATGATGTGCCTTAAAGTTATACAATGATCAACTGTGGAATGTTTAGGTCTAAAAGTTGGTTTCCCTTTAGCACGCTTATCTCTTTCTTCTACCCACTTGCTAATTTTATTTTCTAGCATGCTTCCAAATAGCTTTGCAAACAAAGGTTTATCCTGACGGACTTATTATTGAAGGGATTATTGACGTCACCGCTCTTGAAAAGAGGTATTGCCAGACTAGTTGTCCAATCTCTAGGGAGCCCCTGTTGTATGATGTTGTTGAAATTTTTTGTAGTGTGAGGTGCAAGGATCTTTGAACACCACTTTAGATATTCTGCTTGGAGTTCAGCTAAGTCTTTCGCTTTTCCAACACCCAACTTCTTGATACCCATCTCTACTTCTTGCGCCGTGAAGAGTTCAGTATCAATGTGGACCAAGGGGGGAGGGTCAACCTTGGGATCTTGCTCATAGAGTTGTATTGCATAATCAAACCATTTAGAAGTTGTAATACTATTTCCAATTTGTATCTTTCTCGGTTGGAGCTCCTTCCAAAATAATTTGGGATTATTTTTCCCAAGGAAGATTAATTCTTCCCTCCTTGAAACCATGATATCAACCTTTTTCTTGCTTAATAACTGCTTGTAAGCTTCAAGCTTTATGTTATCCTTGTTTGACTCGTTCCACATTCTCCTTGCCGTTTTGCATTCCTCGTCAAACCAAGCATTAACCGGAAGGCAATTTGTTTCAAACTTCTTAATTTTTGCTCTTTTGCACTCTACAAGTCCGCATTGAATTAAATGTGTTGATTCATGACTATCAAGGCCATGAATTGTGATTTTCTCCTTCTCAAAGAGCCTCTCTAGCGTCATTTTGAAGGTATTACAATTTTCTGGAGTGAAAAGAATTATGCCGTTTGGGAGATTTTGTTGGACATGCTGAATTTTTACTCTAATTGTTTCTTTCCAATCCAAGAGAAAAATAAATTGGCTTGTGATCTAATTTTAAGTTCCATCGCTGATCTCCAATCAAAACTTCCTCCATTTTCTCACACAAACCATGCGAGAAAATTACATAATCTACTACACTTGCTCCATTGTAAGTATTGCAAGTGAAATTACCAGACTTTGCCCATCTAGTCAAGCCATTACAAATGACTAAATCAAAGGCCCCACATAGAGTAAGCAATTGTTCACCAAAGAGATTGCAGCCCTTGTCCTCTGAAATTCTTTCCCACTGATGATTACTCTCTTCTATAAGCCAAATAGGGTCGCAATCTTCTTTACAGCAAAGAATGCTAGCTTGCTCACTTGCAGTCCTAACATTGAAATCACCCACTATAAGGACTTCACATAGCTGAGAACGTGTTACAATATCTGCTTTTAAGGCTGCAAAAGGATCTTTGTGGTCAAGCCCTCTACCTTTGTAGATTTTTGAAACTTGCGGCGCAAAATAGCATGGAGCAATTTTGATGTGGTTTCCATTTTCTGATATTATAAACCAAATTAATTGCTTATTTGATTCATATTTTTCTAACTGAATGAACGAATTGATTCCAGAGGCAAAGGGAGCCTAGACATCCCACCTAGGGGCAGATTTGGTGTTGTATGAATTTCCAAAGGCCAAAATTACACATTACCAGTCCATCAATATGAGTTGCTAGGAAGTGTGAGTCGCTGGAGAGAGGCCGAGTTGGTTTACAAAGGGATATTTTTTATCTCCAATATATTTTGCTAGTAGTGATCAGTAGATTGTCAAAATTTTGCCAGTTGGACAACCAGTTGTAATAATTCTCTTAAATTGCTACTTAATAATAAAACCCTCATATGTTGCACTGGTTTTCCCTTCTGGGTTTTTCCGGGGTTTATTGTGAAGAATGCATCAATGAATTTATCATTATTTTCTACAAATAATTAACAAAATACCAATAAACTGCTAACAGTTAGAAGATAAATCTTCAATAGTTGCATTCAGGGATTTTCACATGGTATCAGAGCGTCAAAGATCAAATCAAAGGCTCTAGGCAAAAGGAATTGAAAGTATGCAGTTTCAAAGGGAGATTTGAAGCATAGAGTTTTAGATCTGCGTAGGCCACCCAGGCAAGGAGAATTGCTGGAGGCAAAAAACAGATTTCCAGTTCAAGGTGATGAAAAAGCTCGATTTGGCTCAGGAGCAGTAGCAACAAGCAGTAGGATTGTTGGAGAGGGTTTCTGGTGAGTGGATCAATTAATTTGCATAGCAGATCTAGCGCAATGATTTTGCAGCGATCGTTTTGCAATTGCAGATCAGTGCAGGGCAAGGAAGAGAAAAGCACATAGTGAGGGAATTTCCAAAAAATTCACAGAGGATTTCCAGTTCTCCAATAGCAAGAAAGGAGACCATGATTTCCAGTAGAAGAGACCAATTGCAGATAGTTCGATTGCCAGTTCGAGTTACATTGTTAACCAGTGTGTGTTGCAGAGGTAACAAATTGCGTGCCAGTACCAGATCGAAGGTAGAGCGAGCAGCGTCAGTGTTCAACAGCTAGCAGTGATAGTGTCAAAAAGGGTTCCCAGAGGTAGTACTATGCAGTCCATTGTGAGTTGTAGGGTCCAATGCGGGTTGCGATATCTAGTTGCAAGCAAGAGTGAAAGTAGCAAGGGGCAGTGAAAGTTAATTTGTCGAAAGGAGAAGGAAATTTCCTAGCGTATAGTTCTCCAATTTATTTGAGTCTCGCAAAGATGGCCATAGTAGGACTCAAAGATCAGGGCAGGTTAGACAGGGCATCTAACTTTGGCATCTAGGAGGCCACAATGCAATTTCTATTGGATGAGCATTGTTTGAAAGAATTCATGACAACAGTTCTAACTGAACTGACAGATCCTACCTAGTTACGGGAATTCAAGGAGATGCCCAAAGCCAAGAGGACAGCCCTAGACGAAGTTCAGGATCATATCGTCCTACATATTGCAAACAAGAATACAGCAAAGGATATGTGGGATGTCATCGTGAATCTGTACAAGGATCCATCTGAGAATTGGAAGATGATTCTCAAAGAGAAGTTGAGAACGGTCAAAATGCATAAGGGCAAAAATGTTATATCCTATCTCACCAAGATTCAGACGGTCATAGATGAACTTGCAACCATTGGAGAAACACAATCAAATAGTGAGTTGGTGCGCACAGCTCTCAACGGGTTCACCAAGGAGTGCCATACACTCATCCAAGTGATTTATGGACGAGACACACTTCTAGGTTGGAAGAACCTATGGAGTGACTTCACTCAGAAGGAGTTAAGACTCAACCTTGCAAATGGTTCTACCAGCAATAGTGGCAAGGGACCAAAGGTGGAAAAGGAAGAAGATAAAGTAGCCCTTGAAGATAAAGTAGCCCTTGCAGGTAAGGGAAAAGCGAAGAAGGGTCACAATCAAGGACAAGTCTCAATAGGAGAGAAGAAGAAGAAAGATATGTCAAAGGTCAAGTGCTTCAGATGTGGTGAGCTTGGTCACTACGTCAGCCAGTGTCTGAAGAGAAAGAAGGACAAGCAAGAGAAGCAGACCGCAACATTGGCAGATATTGATGACTTGTCCACCAGATTGGAGGATGAGTTTGCTATGTTTGCAACATTATTCTTTTCATCTTCTAAAATCTAAAGTAACCCCCTCTCCGTCCCCCCTTTTAAGGCAAAGGTAACGGTGACCAGTGTTGATAATATCGCTGAGATATCGGCGATATTCGGAAATATCGCGATATTTTCGGCGAGCCGATATATCGCCGATATTTCGGAAAATATCGTGCGACAATCGAAAATATCGCCCGGTGATTGTAAAAAAATTCTGCACGGCCTATAAAAATCCGATTTTGGTTTCTTTTCATATCATTTTCATTTATGATTGCTGGAGAAGGAAGGGGAGAGCTATGTGGTTGCTGCCAAGGAGGGTTTGAGCGTTCTAGGCCCTATTATTGATATGCTATTCATGGTAATGTTAAATTCTTAAAGTAAAAGTGACATTCTCCTTAATCTTCATTTTCTTCCTTTTACTTAAATTTTTAACATTACCATGAAATGACTCAGGATGTTTGAGAGTGGTTCCGGCCTCATTGGATTTCATATGGAGAAAGTAGAATTTTAGATTTCATTCAAAATGCAGCAGACTTATCAGTTTATTAGGATTTCAGGATTGGGAAATTGTAATGTTTCCAGGTGACACCACCTGCCCGGGCTACCCCTGCCACCAGTAGAGGACGTGGTCTACCTCCTATAGCTCCTACTTCTAGTTCTTCAGCTTCTAGAGCATAGCAAACTCCATTGCCAACTCCACCAGCACCAGCATCTACATCTAGAGGGAAAGGGAAAGCTGTGGCATTTTCTCGCAAGAGGGGCAGAGGAAATCAATAGGATTAGACTTTAGTTATTTTCTTATGTGCTTGTAAGTTGTACATGAACAATGAACATTGAATATTCAAGAATCAAGACCAAGCATATCACATTCTAATTTCTAAATGGTAAATTTTGATTCTATTTTTTTTTAAAGTGAACTATGAACTTTGAGAAGTAATTATATTTTAATTTGATTAGATAAGTTGCAACCTGCAATTTAATATGGATAAAAAACTATATTTTGGTATATATATATCTGTGTTGCATGGGTACCCGCACCCGGGGGTGGGGTTCTCGAACCCGTCCCGGGTTCCCGCACCCAAGTACCGGATTCGGGTACGGGTTCTTCCCAGACGAACCCAGAAGAACCAGGTTCTTCCATGAAGAACCGGGTTCTTCAAAAAAAAAAATTGGGTTCTTTTCCTTTAACGGGTTCTTGGGTTCTTCGGGTTCTTCGGGTTCTTCGGGTTGGGTTCTTTGGGTTCTTCATAAAAAAACTATATTAAAAATTCAATTTTCAAATAATTTTTTTTTTTTAAATTTAAAAAATAACTTATAACAAAGGTAAAACTTATAACAAAACCTAAAAATCCCTAAATCAATTCTTGTAAATCAATTTGGAATGAAACATTCTTCCACGGTCCTTACCATCAAAACCTGTGTTGCACGGGTACCCGCACCCAGTTTTTTAAGTTTTTTACAAGTCTTGTTTTTTAAGAATTCTTGTAAATCAATTTGGAATGAAACATTCATTCCCGAGCCAAATAACCATCAAATTATAAACTGTAAATGCACACATACAGGTTCAGACATTTTCGGTCAAATAGAAAGTAGGATTGAGACAAGCCATAAGCTGTAATCAGCTGACGCTGCTAAATGGCGAAGGGCTATTTTGGACAATGGCTAAATTAAGTATCAAATCTGCCAATTTCTCACAGCATTCTGATAACATCATGTTAGATTAAAACTAGGAAAATATGCCTAAATCATATATGGTCTCTATAGACTTGTACACCAAGTAATCTCTAAAAACTGCGAAGATGTTTTATGTTTATATAATTAATATTCAGGCAGAGCTTCGCACTCAAAGACAAACTATCCCTCGAGCCATCAGATGACTGCTGTGCATTTTATTGGGAAACAAAGACTGATAAGCGTGTTTTGTGGAAGGGTAAGGTTGCCACTGTTTTTGGGATTGCTTTACCACAGAGCACACCATGCATGGGGCAGGTGGATGATTAGACATCAAGAAAATTCTAGACCACTATCAGGTTGAGAAGAATCTCCTATGAAAAAATTGTGTTTTTATATGGGAGAGACTAAACATTCAAAGCAAAGTTACAAGCTCAAGCTCCAGCCAGAATGAGCAATTTCAATAAGGAGAGAAGCTGTCTTGAAATTAGAGCAGGAGGCAGAAATGCTAACACTCCTTGGCTGTGTAGGAGGAAGGGTCTGTACGACCACAGCCTGATTCATTGATAGGCATCCTTGCAAATGAACCTAAGCTGCATAGTTATTTTAAAGCCTGTGTGTGACAAAATTTGTCCCAAGTTTCACCAAAATAGCTGAGTCTAGCATTTATCCTAGTATGTATTTTGAATTTTCAGTTTTAGTAGTAGCCTTGAGCTCTCTCACATAGCTGTCACAATGTCATGGTTACACGGAAAAGATTCAAAAGAACAGTTTTTTGGTGATAAATTTTGAAATATCAATGTCAATGTTGAATGTTCAATGATGTGCATGTTTAAATGATTATCATTAAAGTTTTCTTGTTTAAAGTTGAAAAAATATACAAATTCAAATTTCATATATATTATTAATTATAAATTTATAATTTATAAAATATAATTATTAAAATTTAATATTATTATATTACTCGACGAACCCACGCACCCTGTTTCCAAAAATGTCGTCCCCGTCCCCGTCCCCGTCCCCGCACCCGTCCCCGCACCCAAGTTTCCTGGCAACATAGATATATATATATATATATAAAAACGTGGCCCCCGTGTCTTGTTTCCAGGTCGTTGTGTTTCGTATTGAATACTCGTATTTACGTGTCCTCCGTGTCTCGTGTCCTCATGTCATGTGACTTAGCTTAGACAATATTGATGTATTGTCTCCGTGGAGGGTGGAGTCTGAGGAGCCCCTCTTGGAGGAGTCACCTTCATGGTTAGAGCCAGTGGCAGATGATCCATTAGAGCAGGGGCAGCAAGAGGAGGACTCGGAGTCAGAGGAACAGCAGCACTCAGAGGAGGAGCAGGAGGAGGAGGAGGAGGACACTGCGGGAGCATCAGCATCAACACCATCTGCTATAGATATAGGAAAGCATAGCCCCATACCTAGTACTCATTATTTGACATTAGGTGCAGAGGCAGGGTCAGAGCTTCCTACTACTAGGGGCAGGCCTGGCAAACAGCCCATCATGTTTTCCCGTAAAAGGGGGGGAGGGTAGTGATTTCAGATAGATAGCTGCTAGTTTTATTTGTTGTGCTACATATAACTCATGATGATGAGATACTTTTATATATGTGATGTTATTTTGTATTGGTTCTCCACCTTTGAGTCCTTGAATGGACAATTATTAGGGATCAGCAGGATTTGGTATCGCCTTTGATGTATCATTTCTATTTGACATCATATATATCAGTGTTTTCTTCATATTTATGTGCCAATGTGTTTATTTCATGTTGTTATTGCTTTATATGTTTAAAAATCTGAAAAAAAAAAAAAAAAAATGAATATATTATGCATTTTTTATGCTTGCCGATATTTGCCGATATTTTGCCGATATTTTCGCCAATATTGCCGATAAGATATTTTTTGGACCCTTGCCGATATTTTCCCGATACCGATATTATCAACACTGACGGTGACTAACCCCTTTGTTTACGATCCTCTTTTATCATCTTCAAACTGAGCAGAAAAATCCCAAATTTTCAAAAAGTCCGCCCACACAACCAATATTTTCCATCATCTCCTGATATTTTGATAAATATCACAATATTTTCATACCCCTCAAAATATCACAAATTTTTCAACAGATAGTATTCTAGACTTGAAAAACTCACATAATATACTGTGAAATAATCTCAATATTTGCAAGAATATGTCTAATTCGGTGTAGCAGCATTTAGTATCAAAATAAGTAGCAGCTTACAAAATAGTAAATACCCTGTAAAGGCAACACACATGCTTTAAAATTTTAGAGAATTTCCAAAATGGCAAGGAGAAAACGAAAGTTACACAAAATATGACATGCACACACACACACACCCAGGAATGACTCCATTTACAGTTTTTTGAGTTTGGAATGTATGTTTTCAAGCATCAAATACCAAAAAAATAAAATTTAAGAAATGGGGTCAAAAGAAAAATGTTCCTTCACAACTTTGCAAAATATATAACAGTAAATAAATAAATCAGTTATAACTATTTAATGCTGCCACATAAATGGAAAGACCTAAACATGTTGAAGAAACGATAATCATGTAAAAATGTGTTTCCCCATACATAATGAATTGCAAGTTAAAAATATCACCACAACCCCAATGTAAAAACCAGTAATTTATTTTAACAATACTATACTGACCTTCATAAGTAATACCATCATCATTTTCCGCAAGAAGCATTTGCTGATTATACATGGGCACTGTGGACCGTGCCACTAAAGGAACAGTTGGCTTCACAGAAGGGTCCACGGTCTTCTCCTGATACATTGATTATGTAAAACAGATCAGTGATCAGTCCAACTACAGTGATGTCATCTACTGATAATAAAAAAACAATTGAAGTTTTTGGCAGGAAGGTACCCGAAAGGATAAAGTTTCAGACAGTGTCCAGTAATTACAAATAAGGTACAGCTTCCAAAGACAGGTGCCAAAAAAAGACAAAGCTTTGTTCCTCTTCTCTAAATTGCATAATAAAAAACTCATTTCCACATAAAACGAGCCCTCAAAAAAATAAGTACAGCATTTGTACATACATTGCATAATCACCATTAAAATTTAATAACACTAGCTCCTTTCTTAACACAAACCTTTATCACTAAGAAAAGGTTCCTACAAAGTCATCCCATTCCAGAATTTAAAGCCAGTGCCAGTGAAAGTATAGGAGAGAATATTAGCAAAATATTAAAAGTAACAGAAAATACAATATGAATTATCCAACCCTTAAAGTTACCTAAACATTAATAATGTTAAGCAATGTCAAAAAAACTCTAATTGAAAGGAGTTTAGTTTAACCTTGGTGGTGGTGTAACATGCAACTTAATTTTTGAAATAAACAGAATGAGGGAAAAAAGTGTTTCAAAAACTACCTGGCAAAACAACCTTGTTATGATAAAAAATACCCTGCCTATATGTGCCTATAGTTGTTACTCATCAAGAAAATGTAAGCCAAAACATCATTAAAGGTTAAAACTATAGAATAGAGACAAAAATTGAGAGTTGAAGTTGGGCAGGGTTTATCTTCTGTATCAAGTATACCTCTACATCTGAAAACACCACTTGAGAGACTACAACTCCACAATCACACTCTCACCATTTTCCTGCTTGATCAAGAACCTAGCCCCTACCAGTACAGGTTTTGTGAATTGCTTTTTCTTCCCTCTGTTACTAAACCTGCAATTTCACCTAGCGTAGTGAGCACAAGACGGATGAACTTTGTCCACAACATAGCTAACATAGCCATTGGGTAATTTTGGTTTTAAGTAGACCTGCATTTCAGTCTTATTGTATCCCCATAATTGCAGGACAAGATCAATGTTATTGCCATTTGAGACCCAATTTTCTGAGTCAACTTCTAATGCCTAGCCAGCACATAGCTGATATCCTTGAAAAGCATCATTCTTCAAAGGCAACAGCGGATTGCAATATTAAGCCTCATGGCAAGATCAATGGAAAAAAATAGTGCATTACTTTCTCTTCCTTTTATACAAGAAAATAACATTTCTTAAATCTGCTAATGCTTCTAACCAGGTAAAGAATGCCCAATTGCTTTGTGATTGTTAAAGACAGTTCTGTTGGAGATGGGGAAGAACATGTCATCCACATTGCATTTTTTAATGCTTCAAACTATACAGTCGCTGATAGACATCTAGTGGGCAGAAACCCCACTATTTTCTTATGTTACAGCAAGTTTCATGTACATGGGAATGTGTACCCAATATGCTTAAAGACCCTCCAATAATTTTGGGGGATAACAATGCACATCGAGGGTGGGAGATATGGGGCATTGGACCAAATATCCAGTGGTTGACCCCACAACCAACCCAAAACTAGGAAGCAAAAGAGGTGGGACACACCATTGGACATGCAATTTTTGTGGCCATCCCTGGGTTGGGAGTTACAATCAGGTCAAGATGCATCTTTTAGGTCTAGGTGGCAAAGGGGTTAATCTATGTAAAAAATAACCCTGCTACAAAGATCAAAGTTTTTGAAGATTAAAAAAGCAGCAGATGCAAAGCGCACCTTCTCAAGCCAAAATGTCATGGCCTAATCTTATCAAAATGTGGAAGAATCTATAAGCTCCCAAAGAAAATCAAAAGGAAAGAAAACCATGGACCATATGTTTCCACCATTTCCTGTTGGGAGTGGGGTACCTTCATCCAAACATAAGGGTTCCTGTTATTGCGCAGTGGGCCAACTATTGTATTGATGTATGGTAAGTTGAATCGTGATCATACAGATGATGCCATTGGTAAATTTCTTTTTGCCAAAGGCATTCCTTTCCATGTTAGTTGCTCTCCTTATAACAAGGAGATGGTCAAAAAAATTGTGGCAACATGACCCTCATATGTGCCCCCGAGTGAACATAAGTTGAGGACAACGATCTTAGAAAGGCAAGTGGCCAATATTAATGTGCAAAAGGAAAAGGTTGTTCTATTGTTATGGATGGGTGGATACCGACAGACATTGCCAAATCTCCACTTATCAACATCATAGTTACCTGCCGAGAGGGGCTTTTCTTTCTTAGAGCTATTGATTGTTCTAGAAAACGCAAAGATGCAACTTTCCAATTTGAGCTTCTTCGTGATACTATTGAGGAGGTTGGGCCTACAAATGTTGTACAAGTTGTGATAGATGCAGGAGCATTGTGTAGATCAGTTTGATTAATGATTCAGAGTAAATATAGGCATGTTTTTTGGACACCTTATTGTGTGCATGCACCCAACAATGCACTGAATGACATTGGAAAATTTGAGTGGGTCTCTAGCTTTTGAGTGGGTATCTAGCTTGGTGACAACTGCAAAAAATGTGCAAATATTTATTTGCAACCACCACACCTCCTTAGCCATGTACAGGTCTCACGCAAGAAAGGAATTCCTCAAGACTACGGACACCAGATATTCTAGCCATTTTCTTTTATTAGAGAGGATATTGGAGATGCAGTTAGCATTGCAGGCCATGGTTGTGACTCCAAATTGGAGCAAGTGGGTAGAATCTAAGACAGAGGAAGGGGAAGAAAATCAAGGCTCAGATATTGGATAATTATTGGTGGATGGATTGTAGTTATTTGGTGTCACTTTAATGTCCTATAGTTGAGGTCATTCTTACACTGGCACAAACTGACTTAGTCTTGGATAAATCTATGAGACCTTTGATAGTATGTTGGGTCAAGTGATGGCAGTCATTTGTGATAAAGATCCCTCATTAGAGTTCTATATGACCCAAATTCGACCCATTATTCAACGCATAGGTGGAACCAAATGAATACACCTTTGCACATGGCAGCATAT
Source organism: Pinus tabuliformis (assembly GCA_031772625.1). NCBI lineage: Eukaryota > Viridiplantae > Streptophyta > Pinopsida > Pinales > Pinaceae > Pinus > Pinus tabuliformis. The sequence continues at coordinate 253,218,071 of CM062820.1, read as the reverse complement.
GCATTCAACCCAAAATGGTACGTGGCAAAGCTTGGTAGAATTCTTCCCATTGAAGATCCAGAGGTCAAAAAGCGATTTCAAGTTGCCATTACAAAGATGTATGGTTTAGAAGAAGGGAGAAGAATTAGGAGACAGTAGATGCAATTTGCAAGTCCCAATGGTCACTTCAACAAACCTGATGCGAGGGAAAATTGCAATGACTTAAGCCAGGATAACCCCATTAGTTGCATTGAAATTTCAACTGCAATATAGATTAGCACTAATTTCTGAATATTGATAATTACTTGTGATATATATATATATATATATATATATATATATATATTCTTTTAGCATTTACAACGCCTTCATCAAGCAATTACACTTCATAGATTCAACCATAACAGTAGAAGGAACAATAAATATCATAATGCACAAAGCCAACACAAAGTTTGCCCTGGGAAAACCTACTGGGGTAAAAACCCAACAAACCTTTCCTTACAGAATCAATTCAACAAGAGAGACATCAAAGTCAAGACAATAGACAAATTGACCAACAAATCTGTCCACCAAGAATCCAAGTCAAAGCCCTCCACAATCTGCTCATGTGAACTTGATCAAGGTCTGCAATAGAGGTTTGAAATTTGGCCTCTCTTCCTCAGAAATTCGGGCTACCCACAGAATGAGACCATAGAAACATTCAACCAGGAACAGTAACACGTGAGAGCAGCATAAGGTCAAATTTCCACATGTGTGAGGTCTTTTCTCTCTCCTTTGACTTCAGACTTCTTCTCATTGTCTTGGCCTTATTCTTCTTCACTTAGAGGAGCAGAACTATACTTGATATGATTGATCTAAATTCCCTCTTTGGAGGGAGAACGAATGCATATTTATAGTCTTTTCGAGGGGGTCGAATAGGTGCCACTTAGGGGCTGGGCCGACTTGATCACTGGAGGGCCAACTTGGACTTCTTGTGGAGCCAAAAACAAAAATTCAAAATTCAAATTTTCTTTTGAGAAGGTCATGAAGAACATGCCTTATATTTTCTTTTGACAAATACATGAAGAACATAATTTTCTTTTGAGCATGAAGAACATGCTTTACATAAATATTTAATGTTACAAGTACATCAATGATAAAAATATTAATTATGAAGACCGACCATATCTACAAAATTCAACAATCCCTCTTAGCTAGGGTAATATTCATAATGATGGTCTAGATGTTCTCAAGTTTGACAAATTCTCTAAGGAAGCATCAAGATTAAGATAAGCATCATCATCAATATCAATATCACTAGCATCAATAGAGTAGTTGGTACCCCAAGCTTATAGTCATGGTACTCATGACATATATGCATCGACTAGTTTACATAGTCTTGGTTCACCATCAAACGACTAGTCCCCATACATAGTCTAGGTGAAACTTCGAAGGCCTCATCCTAGGCCCGATGCCAAATAAGCTCACTCTACAAACAGATTTGAGCATGATGTTGGGAGTCTCCTACTCATTTGAGCGGCCTCTAGGACTATTCTTCTTATAGAAGAATATTGTCCTCTACTAGACCATTCTCCAACCAAGGTCATAGAGACACAGGGAGAATGTTTGTCCATCGAACCATTCTCCAATCAAGGTCATAATAACATAGGGAGAATGTTTGTCCATAATGTTATCTAATCTATCAAAACATTCTCCAACCAAGGTCATAATGACACAGGGAGAATGTCAATCCACGATGTTACCTCATCATCACTCGCTCTCAATGAGAGAGGCATTCTCGACAAGTCCATGCTTGATTTGTAAACTGTCGTGGATATTCCACTGGACAATTCGTCACAACAGATCTGATAATATTATATTAAAAATCTGAGATTCTACACTATTACAGTTTTATTTAATTTCTAGATCTGTAAAATTAATTGTAATTAGTGCATGCATGTAAAAGTAAATCAAGCAAAAAAGTAGAGAACGACAAAATAAGCCCACACACACATAATACACAAGATATGCTCTCTAGGAAACCCTTTTAGGAGAAAACCTAGCTGGAAGGTGAGGTCGCTTCACTCTCTTTCTCTGTCTGGAAATATGGCTGCAGATACAAAGAAGTAATGTTTGTGGTCCGTGGGCTGCTACAGTGCACAAATCCTCTCTGTGTGCTCTACCTCCTATCTCTCCTGGTTATCTTTGCTCAACTATGGAACAAAATGCTCCCGAAATAATGGAATGCCTCTTCCTCCTAGTGGCTCGGTTATAACACAACCCGATAGCCTACTAGTGGTTAAGTTTGACTACATTAACTCTTAACTAGAGCTACAAAATAGACTCTTCTAAAGTCTTCTACATCAAAAACACGTGGCTAGCCCTTTTTCCATGAATAATGGGGGCTGACACGGCATCCTCCTGAACTATAGTTGTGAAAACAGGAAGGTCAACTTCTGAGTGGCATAACTTTTGCATACGGACTCCAATTGACATGATTCTTGCGTCGTTGGAAAGCTTTTTGTGTGTAGAATAACATGAAAAGGTGTGGCGCTTAAGAGACAAAGTTTTACCCCCAAAAAACGTTGTTTGATGCCTCAAAACGCTCCCGAAAGGTTTTAGACCCTATTTTGCCAAACTGGGGCCTGTAGGTAAAAACGGTCCCATGAGTTGATTCCTCCACATTTTCCACTCCAAATGCATCAAGATATTGGACAAACTATATCATGATCCAATTCGGATCAATGCTTGTCCCTGAAGTACGCAAACTTCGCTCTGGATAGAGGCTTCACAAGAATATCAACTATCTTCTCATCAGTGAAGATATACTAGAGATTCATTGCTCCCTTCTGCACCACGTCTCGAATGAAGTGGTATTTGATCCCAACGTGCTTCAACCTATCATCATGGTCGACACCTGCACCTAACGAAGACAATCCTGCAAGTAGGCTCTGAAGCCAAACTACTTCTCAACTTGTCAATCTAGCTGCAATATACTCGACTTCCTCAATACTAAGTGCAACAAATGAATGCTTCATGCTCATCCAAGAAATTATAACGGAGCCCAAACTGAAGCAATATCTTGATGAACTCTTTCTGTCTTTAGCACTCTCTGCCCAATCTAAATCTGCAATTGTACTTCACTGTTTGAGACAAATCTCAAATCATAACTGACTTTGCCATGACCAATTGTACCATGCTAGTACTCCAATGTTGAGCAACATGTTGTGGCTCATAAAACAAATCAGCTTCCTTTCACTAGGTCTATCATCATAGTTGCTTTCCTGTCATCATGACTAGGTGCTCCCTCTCATACTAAAACATATCCTGTTGTGGTAATTCTGGTTGCTCCCCCTGCCACTATTGTCTACCAGCGTATTAGCTATCTAGTCTGACAATGTCAATGATAGTCCATCATCTTGAACTCAGAGGTCAACTCCTTCTAAAGCTAAAACAAGGTTCTTTAACTGCTCCCTTTGTTACGGAAACTATTCTTTCTGCCACAGTTGCTCGCTCTGACACGAGTCCTTCTGCTTCCATCAAAAACAAACCATATAGGATCATCCTTCATCCACTAACCCAAAAACACCAAGCCCAACATATTTGCTTGCAATTGTGCAATGTCTTCTTCAATCATGATACTTCTTCTCATGTACCTCAACACTTTGAGGTAGCTCTATGTACACTTCCTCCTTTGCAATTATTGAGAAAAAAGATCTCTACACCTACCTGGTACAATTTCAAAGCAATAATAATAATTCTAATAGAAGTTTACCTCTCAACTTGGAGCAAATTTTTTGTCATAATCCTTTCCCTCTTTTTGGGAGAACCTTTTATTCAACTCTTGCTTTGTACTTGTCTATGTTGCCATCTGTTGCACACTAGGTTGCACGAAACGGGGAAACGGGTACGAGTTTCCGAAACGGGAAGCGATACGAAATGCGACCTCCCCAAATTTTGGAAATGGGGAAATGCGAATATATATATATATATATTGAAAATATTTAAATATATATATGTGTGCAACCATAAAGCATAAATGATACATTATAATTTATTACACTTAAACATTAAGATTTAATTTACATCACATTTACTCATGAATGATCACATAATGAAAATAAAAATATCGGAATATCCAAAAGCAACCTTTATTATATATCCAAATCTCAAAATCAACCTTTATTTATATTAATATATGAGGCTGCAAGTACAATAAACACTATAAGGCTGCAAGAGAGAGATCCAAATCAGGATTTTCTGCATCCACATCCCATTCTTTAGAAGGACCACTATTGTATTGGGAGTCTCCTCCTACATAGTCGAATGACCTTAGTGCTCTTGATTAAATACAAGTTTCATACCCTAGTACCCTACATGATCTTGATTATTGGGAGTTTCCCCTGCATAAAAAGCTTGGTTCTCTTGATTAAATACAAGTTCCATACCCTAGTACATGATAAAATCCAATGGAAACATTGCAATCCCCCCAATCCTAAAATCCTGAAAAACAGATGTCTGCTGGATTTTGAGTGAGATCTAAAATTCTACTTTCTCCATATGAAATCCAATGAGGGTGAAACCACTCTCAAACATCCTAATTCATTTCATGGTAATGTTAAAAATTTAAGTAAAAGGATGAAAATGAAAAATAAAGGAGAATATCACTTTTACTTTAAGAATTTAACATTACCATGAACTGCATATGCCTCAAACTTCCTGATGAACTGCATATCAACACTAGGGCAAAAATTCACTTTTATAACTTTAGACATGCATCTAGAAACAACTAGAAGTCACTAACATACCCTAAAAAAAAAATTTAAAAAAAAACACAAGTCAATGAGGAAACGTGGGTCATACGGCCGTGAAACACGTTTCCGGCCATACTAGCCACGTTTCCGTTTCGGGAAACTTGGCAGTACGACCAGAAACGTGTTTCACGGCCGTACCAAACGCGTTTCCATGCTTCGTACCAGTTTCCGTACGGAAACGGACCTCTGTACCACGTTTCCTGCAACATAGGTTGCACACTATATCTTGTAGATCCATTTGGAAGTCATTATTGACTTCTCTTTGGCATAATTAAGGCATACTTCAAACTTGTTGATCTAGTAGCTCCCTCTAAGATCATATTTCATGTAGTACAATATTTCTCACCACAAATCTATAGTCCTCTTGTCACATGCTTTACTTCGATCTTCCACTTCTTCCATCTGCTGCCAAAGTCTTGGTAGCCTTCACTATGTACCTGCAATTCTCACTAAGAGGTCATGGAAGAATGATTACAATCTAGCAAAAGAAACGAAGACAAGAGACTAAGAGTTAAACAACAACATTAATAATCAAGGAAGAGATATAAAATACTTATCTTTTGAGGATTATAGGGAAATGTCATCTCCCTCTTGATCTTAGCTTTCCTACATTCATCTTGGTATTTCTCATCATCAGCATGATCTCATTTCTTCTTTGCATAGGCTAGGGTTTCTTCTTAAAGCAGAAACGTTAATCTAAGTTTAGCTCTAGGGTTTTGTCCATAAACCTTAAATCTTTCTTATTCAAGCCCCTTTTGGCTGGCTAGGGTTTTCAACCCCTAGATTTCCAATTCTCATATTTAAATATCAAACCCCTACAACCAATATGCTCTTTACATATGAGATGAACTTCATCATTGTCATCAATCAATCAAGTATATTTCGTCCAATGATTATCCTTGATCTCTCTAAACCAAGTAATTTGGCTTCCTCACAATTATTGTAACAACAACAATATCTTGTCCCAAGTACAAATTCCCTTTCCATATCAAAATGTCCAATTGTCATAGAGTTCCAATGCTTTAGCAAACAACCAAGAATATTCCAATGAAGATTAGGAGTCATCTGATATGACATACTCATGACATACTTGGTTACTATTTCAGCGATGTATTCTCAGCTACACATTGACCCAGGTAGCCTGCCCTTCATTATAGTCATAGTAATAATAAGGGATTTTGCAAATGAGTCATTTTGATCTTTAAACTTGAAGAGGAACTCGTCCTCCTTTTTCATTGTAATCTTTGTTATATGAAGGCATTTCGATGTGCTTCTTTGCTCCCAATGAATAAGAGTAACTTTCTTGTAATTTGAACATACCTAAATCAACCATATTTTAGCCAGTGCAATCATAATTTCAATATTATAATGCAAGGCATCATACTTGACAAGAACACTTTTCACAATAGAACCCTTTTCACAATAGTCCACGACATGGCATTGACATTTTGCTTTTGATCATACATCTTAATGGAATGTATTTACATAGGTTTGAACCTGAATTTTAATCAAATCATGCTTTGGAATGCCAAGCAACTTGTTAATTTTAGGTATGTTCTATGCTTAGAGCAATTTATTTCAATTTTCACAGTTAGCTCCATATCCTTTCCAGATTAGCAATCACATCAGCATTAAAGTAAACTGTAGATAGAACATAAACATAAATCGCAGAAGACAAGCCAAGACAAGAGGACACAAGATGTGGCGCTAGCCAGGGAAAAACCCCAATGTGGGGAAACCCTTGATCAATTCTTCTTATATGTTCTTCAATAGTTCAGCAGAGAGAGAGAGAGAGAGATAGTATGTTTACAACAAAAGTCAACACTTTGACTTATCTAGATAAGAGCATAGATCATCTCTAAGAAGATGATACATGAGAACATTTGAAGACATGTTGCTTCAACTGATTCTCCAAGGTGACTCCTTCACCTATTGTTGAGTTGCATTTCATCATCATGTTGCACCTCACCGCACTGCACCATGCTGCACCCATCATCACTATATTGCATCTCATCATGCTTCATTAATCATGACTGTACCCATCACTGTACTGCATTATGTGCCATTGCTGCACCATGTTGCCATCCTAACCTATGTGTTGGTTGCACCTTGCTTGCTTGTTGTCCCTAGCATGCTTGTTGTCCTTAGCATGCTTGTTGTTGCATGCTAGTTGCCCCTTGCATGCTAGTTGTAACATTGCATGCTTAGTGTATTTGTTGCTAAATACCATACAACTGTCCCAATGTTAGCCTTGCATGCTGCTCTCCTTCGAAGATAGATGCTCCGATTGTTCCCGCAGTTCCCGAAAGTTCTGGCTATTACCAGCAATTCCGACAGTTCCGACTGTTCCCGACAGTTCCTGGCAGTTCCAGCATTTTCAGTTTTTCCAACAATTCTAGCTTTTTCGGCAATTTCAGCTTTTCCGACTTTTCCGGCAATTTCGGCTTTTCCGGCGATTACACCTCTCGATGAGAGGGATCCAAGAAAAATATCAGCTACCATAAATAAGATGACCCACATGGAGTTTGGCCCTAGTTGCCAATTTTAACACTCCCTCTCAACTAGGAAGAACTCCATCCGCTGATCCATATGTCCGATTGTACTATCTCTGCCATCAGTGCCCTGCACTGCTCTGATCTGCTGAGCTCTGCTTTGCTCTGCTCTGTTGAACCATGAAGAAGAAGAATTGATCGAGAATGTCTCATACCATTCTCTACTGACACGAAGTCAGTTTCATCTGAAGAGAGTGTGTCACATCACTCTTACTAACCTGAAGTCAGTGTTATTGATCCCAAATCAATATCACAATAGAGTGTCTCAAACCACTCATATTGATCCCATATTAGTTTCATTGGTCCCAGATCAATGTCACAAGAGAGTGTCTCATACCACTCATACTGATCCTAGATCAATTTCATTGATCCCAGGTCAATGCCACAAGAGAGTGTCTCAAACCACTGATACTGATCCCAAATCAGTTTCATTGATCCCAGATCAATGGAGGTCATCCTAGCATAGGGAGTACGGTAGATACAACGATACGTCCATCGATAGAACTACTATGGTCCCTATCCTCATTTCCCTGCTCATTGATCAGATGAGAGGTACTTCCCATGAGTCCTAGACTGCATGGGTAGGATGCCTCGACAGGAGAACTAATCATCCTATCCATAGGAGAACAAATCATCCTGTCCAGTGGATGCCACGGGGAACTAATCATCCTAGCCTACACGAGAACTAATCATCCCACAGTTGCCACGGGAGAACTAATCATCCTATCCATAGGAGAACGAATCATCCTGTCCAGTGGATGCCACGGAGAACTAATCATCCTAGCCTACACGAGAACTAATCATCCCACAGTTGCCACGGGAGAACTAATCATCCCGACCCACAAGAGAACTAATCATCCTGTTCCACAGTTGCCACGGGAGAACTAATCATCCCGACCCACAAGAGAACTAATCATCCTGTTCCACAGTTGCCATGAGAGAACTAATCACCCCGGCCCACAGGAGAACTAATCATCCTGTTCCACAATTACCACGGGAGAACTAATCATCCCGGCCCACAGGGGAACTAATCATCCTGTTCCACAATCGCCACGAGGTATCACAAGGGAAGGTTGAACCTGTCATCCTGTACATAGTGCACCACCAGGGGAGGGTGAGTCGCCCCGTGGTCGTATGTTGCTCCAGTAAGTAGCACAAGCCCCTAGAGCTCCCAGAGCTCAATGCATGCAACATGAAGGACCCTTATAAGAAGGTCTCTCAACAACTCCAAGTTGTTTAGGAAAGTCACAGATTTGACCTTTCCCCAAGGTTTTGACAAAATGTCTGCGACCTGTACATCAGTTGAGGGGCAGAGATAGCAGCTTCCGGGGAGAGAGATTCTCAGTGAGCGATACATTAGCAGAGAGAGGCCGTGAGCGACCCAGAAGCCTTGACACAGAGGCTGACGCAGAAGCAGCACAAAGGGAGACAGAGGAGTCTGAAATCTGCTGAGAAATTCGATTTTCAGAAGCCAGAAGCTGGGGTGTGAGACCGGGAGGCAGAAATCGTATCTCTTGGGTAGCAGATAGACTAGCCAGAGAAGTGATACGGCACCCAAAGAGCTTGACATTGGGCTGGCGCAGACACTGTGTAGAGGCGGCACAGACACTATGTAGACGCAGTGCAGAGGCAGCCAAAAAAGCCGGGGGGTAGTCAGTTTGGGGCTGGATCAGCATGGATTTCTCAGTGATTGTGCGAGGTAAACTCACAAAGCTTTTGTCAGTATTTCTCTCTGTCACTGAATAACCCTATGAGGGATTCAGAGATGTATTCAGTATTTTCTACTGCTTAATAATAATAAACCCTCAGATTTGTTGCACCAGTTTCCCCGCATTGGGTTTGTTCGGGACTTTTTCTCCAAAAATAACTATGTCCTATGTGTTTCTATTTCCTTGCTCAGTTTCTATGTTTCAGAATCATATTTAATTGGCATAGGTTGCTTCAGTGATTTGCTTCGATATTTCCTAATGAAATCTGAAATAAGTTTGTAACTTAATTTACAATCTAGGAGAAGTAGATTCAGCTGGTTGCAATAGGATTCATGAGATTTTTAGATCTAGGAATTTTCACATGGTATCAGAGGTGTTGATGTGAAACAGGGAAGAGCAGATCCAGCACTGAAGTAAGGGCCAACATGCTGCAGCAAGCAGCAATTCAAATCCGCTGAGGGATTACGCAACTCTAGCCAAGAGGGTTGTATTTTCGTGGGTGTCTCTCTCTGAGTGAGCCAACAAAGGGATAACACTGCCAAATCGAAAACTTGCCAAGGCAAAGGGAGCTACATAGAGCTAGAGAGGCGCAGTTTCTGCAAGCTGAGTGCTGGGCAGAAAAGTCGTCAGAAGTTAGTATCAAATCGCATAGTGAGGGAATTCTTCCTCAGTGATTTCTTATCGAGGGAATCAGTATTTCTCAGTTACTGGGAACAACAAAGGACCTGCAGCTTACCAACTCCATCAAGGAGTGCATAAGTCAGCCTACGAGCTACGCAGTAGGGAGAAAGAGGGAGTTGTTCGACATTTTTTGGAGGACATTGCAACTAGTGGCTTGAGGGATCAGGGCAGGTTGGACGGGGCTTCCAACTATGCCATCTGGAAGGCTAGAATGACTTGCCTTCTAGATGAGCAAGTCCTTAAGATGTATGTTGTTAATGTGGTAGTTGGCCCGACAAATGTAGATCCGCTGAAGAAGTACAGAGATGAGATGGCTAAAGGCAAAAAGGATGATCCTAGATGGAGTCAAGGATCACCTGGTGTGACAGGTTGCAAGCAAAGGAACCGCTAAGGAGATGTGAGATGCCTTGGCCACATTGTATCAAGGATCTTCCGAGCAGCGAAAGATGTACTTAGAGCAGAAGCTGAGATTTGCTCAGATGCAAAAGGGAGAACGTGTGGATTTGTTCCTCACAAAACTAAAGGAGACCCATGATGAGCTGTCAGCTTGTGGAACATACACCTCAAGATTCGGAGTTAGTGACACTGGCTCTAAATTTCGTCTCGGATGATTGGCAAGTCTTTGTCCAGAGTATCTTGGGCAGAGCAGCATTGCAAAATTGGGACGAGATGTGGGCAACTCTGAAACAAGAAGAGCTTAGGAGAGACCTGCTCAAAGTCAAACTTAATGGGAGCAGCAACAGCAATAGGTCGAAGCCCAAACTAGAGGAGGAGGATAATGCAACCCTTGCATCGAAGGGATAACAGGGGCAACAGAGACGGAAGTAGAACGTCTCCAAGGTGAAGTGCTTCAGATGTGGCGAGATGGGCCACTATGCATCGCAGTGTCCTTTGAAGAAAAAGGACAAGGATGAGAAGCATGATCCGAAGGTTGCAGCTACGAAGATCGACAAGGAGGAGTTCGCTATGACAGCCGAGATACCTCTAGGAGGGAGGTGGGTTGATATAGAGTTGTAGTTTGATAGAGCTACAGATGGTAAGGATCTTTGAGGAGCCCACCTCTTGGATCGTCACCTTGCTACGGGAGCCCATGATCAAGAGTAGCGGGATGGTGGAGTTTTAGTTGGTGCCATAGAGTGTTGATTCGACAGATGCAGTGGCTAGGAGAGATTGGGCAGCGCAGAGCAGACAAGCAACAGTGCGAGGAGGCACAATGCAAAGCTTCAGCAGCGCAGTGGCTTTAGAGGCAACATGGGACAAGCAGCAGTCAAAATGTCAACACCAAGGAGTATCCACTGGATACTTATCTAGTTTTGGGTGTTTTCAGTTGCTTCTCTCGACAACCGAGTTAGAAGTGTTAGCAGTGGCAGTGCTAGCAGCATAGCAGATGCAGCGTTTGAGAGGGACCTGGAGTACAAATGTAGCATTGACAGTGGCAGTGCCAAAGGCAGCAATACATTAGCAGCAATAGCGCAGGGGTTGATGGACAGCATGTCAAGCATCAGTAGCGCAAAGACAATGCTTCAGAGTCAGAGCAGTATGCAGAGAGGCAGTGTATTGTTAAAGCACATTCCTCGCTTAGGAGTGTTGATTTGGGGTAGCATCATATGTGCTCTAAGACTCAAATTTTGCAGGGAGGCTTGGGCACATGCATTCCAAAGAACCCAGAAATCGTCTTGGGAAATTCCACCCAGAGACGATTTTATTAAAATAATTACTATTTTTAATGGGGTTCCTAAGACTAAACTTAGGAAAATTAAAATATTAATGGGTATTAATCTAATCAGGGCTTAAACTTCTAGAAAAAACCATGGATCAAGCCAGAATGATCTGAGCCTTTGATTATGTTTTAATCTAGGTCGTTGGTTGTCCAACAAGAAGATATAAGAACGGGCTTGAGGGTCATTTGGAAAACACACAGAGAGATTGAGAAAATCGATTTTTTTGAAGTGAGCAGTTCTCAGGAGGAGAAATCGATTGAGGAAATCTCTTGCAGTTGAGGGGCAGGGATAGCAGCTTCCGGAGAGAGAGATTCTCAGTCAGAGATACATCAGCAGAGAGAGGCAATGAGTGATCCAGAAGCCTTGATGCAGAGGCTGACACAGGGCCAGAAGGGCCACGCAGAAGCAGCGCAAAGGGAGAGAGAGGAGTCTGAAATTTGCAAAGAAATTCGATTTTCAGAAGTCGGAAGCCAGGGTGTGAGACCGGGAGGCAGAAATCGAATCTCCTGGGCAGCAAATAAACCAGCCAGAGAAGTGATGCAGCACCCAGAGAGCTTGATGTTGGGCTGACGCAGACACTACGCAAAGGCAGCCAAAAAAGTCGGGGGGCAGTCAATTTGGGGCTGGATCAGCCATGATTTCTCAATGATTGTGTGAGGTAAACTCACAAAGTTTCTGCCAGTATTTATCTCTGTAACTAAATAACCCTGTAAGGTATTTAGAGATGTATTCAGTATTTGCTACTGCTTAATAATAATAAACCCTCAGAGCTGCGACACCGGTTTTCCCGCATTGGGTTTTACCAGGGGCTTTTTCTCCAAAAATAAATGTGTCCTATGTGTTTCTATTTCCTTGCTCCGTTTTTATGTTTCAGAATCATATTTAATTGGTGTAGGCTGCTTTAGTAATTTGCTTCGATATTTCATGAAGAAATCTGAAGTAAGTTTGTAACTTAATTTACAATCTAGGACAAGTAGATTCAGCTGGTTGCAGTAGGATTCCTGAGATTGTTAGATCTAGGAATTTTCAAAAATAACATGCTCCAAAAACTGGAATTTTCTACATTAAACATATGTGCACATAGCCACAAATCACAATCAGAAACTTTTGCACATGCACCTACTAAACATGGTTATCCAAGAGGAACATAATCAGCGTTTTCTCTCTACAGTCATCCTGATAAATGTCATATATGGTAGCCCCAAAGCATGCTTAATAATAAACCATCCCAAAACTATGACTATCAAGCTAAAATTTCCTTAACTAACTTCAAAATCTTTCCTGCCTGCATTCTCATCACATGAAGAAATACCCAAAGTTTTCAAAACTGGAACCAAGCATCGAACTAGTCGCCTATCTAACTATGATTTGAACCAAAACCAAATCAAACGGTATTGAACCAAGTTCAATAAACCGAAATTGAAAAAAATACATAAAATATTTATTTTTTAATGAAAAAAAAACCTATTTTTAAGATTACAAACCATTGGAGACAAAATATGAAAATTCTTCTGATCTATATACCATGTAAGGTTGCATATATCAAAATGGCACTGAATGCAATACATATCAATGATATCATCAACAAAATATATATAACCAATGAAGCTCTAAATGGCCTCTAGAGGTCCAAAAACAATGCTAAAATTCAAGATACAAGGCCACTAGCCTACTACAAATCATTATCAACATGATCACTCATCACCACTACTAGTCATGGGATCATCAACAGGGGCTACATAAACATCATTTGACTCGAAGTCTTGGGACTCCTCACACTCCTCTCCAGCCTCAATAGAAGTATTAGGTCTCACAGAACTAGAAGCACAAGTTGGACAAGCTGCACGACTACTGCTCCCCTCACCAATACCATATGCCATGCTTGGTCTTGGTGGTTCGCTTCCTCTAGCTACCTATTCAACTACCAGATCTGCATTAGGATCAACACCCCCCAACTCCATGGCATCAATATCAAAATCAGCATCAAACGCAATTGGATGAGTCTCCTCCACCCATTCTGAAGTTGGATCAATATCATCCAACACAATGGGATGTGTATCAAGTCTTTTGTTCAACAACTGGTTCCTCCTTAGAGGTTGCACTGCATGAAGACCAGATCATTTAATTGTTTTTATTCCAAACGACTTCTCTTCTTCGTGTGAACCAGTTAGAAAATAGACCAATTGCACTCACACCCAGACGCATTGCAAGTTTCACTAAGAACTCTAACTGCAAACTTTTGCAATTGAGGACATTGGCTTCCAAATGACTCCCACAAATGTGCTACAAAGACAAAGACTAAAGTTTATTCATTGTTCAACATTTAGATGGTAAGTTTGAACAATTTACAAACTACAAATTATAGCTTCAATTTTAAACAATTGAACTTTAAAAGAAAAGAAAAAACAAATGAATTGAAATTTCTTACCGGGTTGATTCACATCTCTTGCAATCTTTGCTAGATATTTGCCAAATGTGCCTGTGGCCCTAGAGAAAGCAATGAGTTGTTGATGCATTTCCAACTGCAACAACTCATCAGGTACCATGCACTCCAAGCACTTGTACAACCCATCTCTGACCTCCCCAGTATGATCTTCTCCTAGCTTAGCTTTATAATGATATTTTAGGTTCAAGAAATACCCAATTACATGTATAGGACAATGGAGTTGATTGTTCCATCTGTTATCAATGATCTCCCAAATAGGCCCATATTTACCTACTTTGTCCTTGTAGGTTACTCGTATCTGCTCCTTTGTCTTATCCATAGCCTCATAGATGTAGCCCATGGCCAATTTTTCCCCATCCACTAACTGTAAGACCTTAACAAGGGGCTCACCAATTTTCACAAGCTCTGCTGCTTTTTTCCAAAAAGTGTTGTCAAAAACTTTCTTTTTGGTGTCTTTTCCATCTGCTCTACAAGCCCACCGAGATGAATTCCAATCATCACTAGAAAACATTTTCTGCAAGTTTTGTTGATGGGAAGTGAAAGATTGCAATGTGAGCGAGTTGCAAATCTCGTGATGGCGGGCCTAACAAGCTCCCTACCCCCAGTGTTTCTCCTCAACAGGCTCAATACCAATGAGTGGTTGCAGATGTGTTTTGTGATGTTCTTGGCATGCTCTACAGTGTTCTTTACCCACTCGACTTTTCCTATGTCCTCAAGCATGAGGTCTATGCAATGTGCAGCACATGGGGTCCAAAATATGGTCCTATATTTGGCCTCTTGCATATTTCGAAGAAGAACATAGCTTGAGGCATTATCAGTGATGACTTGCACAACATTTTGTCGCCCCGCTACAATAAAAATCTCATCCAAAAGCTCAAATAATAGGTTGGCATGTTTCACCCTATCATATGCATCCACCGATCTTAAAAACATGGCTCCTTAAACGCAAGAGACAAGGAAATTTATGACAGTGCAGTTTTTTCCATCAGTCCATCCATTTGACATGATGGAATAACTTGTTTTGGTCCATGACCCTTTAAATTCGGTCAAATATTCTCCAATGGATGCAATCTCTTTTTGTAATTGAGTTGCCCTCAAGTCATTCATAGTAGGGCCTTTGAATCCCTTTCCTACAGCGATAGCAGCATCCCACATAGCTTAGTAATAAGGTGAATGAGCAGCATTAATGGGGATATCTACATCATACCACGGTCCACCATCCAACAACATATTCAAACGCAACATCTCTGCATTGTTTTTTCCAATGAACATCAAAGTTGGGTTGACCTAGACTTGGGTGGGAGGGAGTGGCACTAGCAGTAGCAGAGACAGAGGTGAAGGAAGGTGTGAAATAGCTCTTAATGTTCATCATCTGTTTACCTTTGGATTGGCCTTGAGGTTGAGAGTGAGACCTGAGAGGGGAAGGATCATAACAAAAGGGGTCATGAAGATTGATGGAAGGAATAGAGGAGTCTTCAAGGTCAAAATCATCATACCCACTTGCTTCTTGTTGAATTTGTAACTAAGGTTGATCTTCATAATAACTTTTGGTCACTTGATGTAATGATATTTATCATTGTAAAGCATATTTATAAATGCTTGATTCAAAGGAAAATTTATTTTGAGACAAAGTCCCATTATGACTTTTAAAAGATGTAAATTGGAATGTTTAAAATGAAAGTTTTGGCTCCAAAAGTGACAAGTCGGCTTCCCACCAAGTCAAGTCGGCCCTGGCCAAGAGACATGTTCATTCACCCTAGACAGACTACTATATAAACACAGCTCGAGCTCCTCATTTGGGAAATTCACATTCCTCTCTCAAGACAGTTTCTAGGCAAGGGAACGAAGGACAAGAAAGACAAAGAAGGATGAAGAAGAAGCACGAATTTTCTATGTCCTCTCACTCTCCAGCTATTCGCAGTTTTTTATGGCAACTATTGCAGGGGGCCAAAAAAATTTGATTTACTAGGACAACTGCTACAGGGTCGAAATTTTCTATGTTACTGGGACAACCGCTGCACGGCTGAAATTCTGGACAGGAGGATCGAAATTCTAGAAGCACAGGACCAGTTTGGGTGACTTGACTTGGAGGTAACATGCATCATTACTCGTATGGTTGCAGGTAACATGGATCATTACTTCTATCTTAAGAAGCATGATCAAGAGAAAAGGGATCTCTTCCTCTGAAAGGATGCAGGGAGGCATAAAGTCACACTAAGATGAAATCAACATAACATGTCCTCATATGAAGTATGAGGTGGTTGACTTAAGAAACTCTGATTAAAAGCTCCTGGGAAAGGAATGTGTGAGGAAGGAAGAGATCGTGAGATATGCAAGCATGATGAAGGCAATCAACATCCAAAGAACCAAGAAGATTTAACTAAGAAATCTCCCAGAAAGATATGAAGACTCTGATGATCGTTTGGAAAAGATGGAGACCCTTAACAATGGATATCTTTGGAGATATGTCAACATGTATGCAGGATGTTGATACCTACATGAATATGTCATGATGAAGAGCCATATCGAAAGGTATGATTTGATTTATTGTTATGTTTTGATTTCTTGAGTAATATCTGGATGAATTCATGCAAGGCTACTGGAACAAGAATTGTAAGCACAAGTACAACCAGCATTCATGTGGTGGATGGAAATTCCTAAAAGTAACATGATGAGGAAGAAGTAGCCATATAACGAAGGTTCCATATATGCATCAAGGAGGCCACTTTCCCTGAAGAAAGGAATGACATGACAAACCAAGAAGGAAAGTGATCGATGGTTGATGTCCTACAAGGAAGAAGCTCAACTGACTTTCATGACATCAAGGAAAGAAGTTGATCAAGCAGTTGAAGGACCCACGAAAAAGAAGTTGTTGATGAAAAAGGAGAGTCCCTTGCTAAGAGGGAGCTCTGACAGGTCCCTGATCAAGAGGGAGCTTGGATTGGGTCACCCCTGATTAAAAAGGAGTGATAGATGTGTTTTTCTATTTCATGTGTCTTGCACTAGACCAAGACTAACAGTCATAAGTCTTAGTGAAGGCCATGAATAGAAATGTAGACACATGATGGATGTATCCTCCTTAACTGAGAGGGAGAGATAGACATAACATTCTGGTCTTCACCTGGGAAGAAAGAATGGAGGATTGGGTAATCATCTAGCATCCAATGCTCTTTGAGGATGTGTAGGGCATCCAAGATAAGAGTAGGCAAGAGGAGCGATATACTAAGGGCTGGGAACCTAAGATAAGAATATTCCTAGAAGGTCATACTCAGTGAACACTCGGGAGGGTATGTACCTTGAGAGACAATGATGAAGGTGTCTATAATCATTGGTCTCGCCAACATTGTAGCTCATGGTCTCGTGGAGAGATGGAGTTGTTAGTCAAGGCCTTGCAGTGTGACAATGTTGGTTGATGTGATGCTATACAGATGGGATTATCAATCCGGTTCTTCTTATGAGAAATTCTCCAGATTGAGAATGACCAAGTACCATTATAAATACCTCCCTAGTTAAGAGGGAGTGTTGAAGAAAAGCGTAACTAGGTTCGGTATTTGTAAATGTAATTTTGATCTTTGTACCTATCAAGAAAAAGAAATATTATTTTTTTGTAAATTATACGAATGA
Source organism: Pinus tabuliformis (assembly GCA_031772625.1). Lineage (NCBI taxonomy): Eukaryota > Viridiplantae > Streptophyta > Pinopsida > Pinales > Pinaceae > Pinus > Pinus tabuliformis. Next base: position 253,200,566 of record CM062820.1, on the reverse strand, counting down.
GTTTCTTGCTCATTCCATAGGTCTAGAAAGTCAAAGAGTCAAGATCATGTTAAAGAGCTCTTCTTGAGCATGTATGTAATGAATATGGATCAACCTAGTGTCAAGTAGCCCTCGAAGACAAGCGCAATCCTCCAAAGAAGAAGTCTGCCAACTAAACAATGAGAAAGACAGCCATGTCAGCCTCAAAGCACTTACAGATGTCAAGCCGGCTCAAAATTGGTGTCACAATGATCTACTGTAATGTCAGCTTGATATGGAAGACATGATCACTATATATATAAGACTAAAGATCAGCGTTGAAAGAAAGAAGAATGAACTCCTCAGAGAATCTCGACACAGCGAAGTATAACAACGTGACTATAATCTCACTATCTCAGTGAATGCTCTGTCTCGGTGCTCAATGAATTCTCTGTCTCGATGCTCGGTGGATACTCTGTCTCGGTGAAGGAGAATGATACGATGTCTCGGTAAAGAAGAATGATACATTGTCTCGGTGAAGGAGAATGATACTCTATGCATGTGATCATGATCTCAATGCAATTACAATCTCAACCTCTCCAACACAGTCACATAAATTGCAGTCACTGTAATTGTGGACGGAGCTAGACACTATCAACATATACACAACTTTTAGATCATTGTTCTTCAATGAGTAATACAGCGGATCTCTATGCACACAAAAAAACACATCGAATGATCTAAGTGATGATGCAAATATCTGAACGCAGTCACTAAGTGATCTCGCATATAATCATGATTACAGTCTCGAATTAAGGGTGGCAAAAAGGAGCTCAATAATCTCATCAATTGCGATGAATAGATCCTACAGTAACGCGACTTGGCATGACATACAATTTGGTTGAAGTCAAGAACTTGATCTCAATTTGATGAAGACAAAATCATGAAAAACGCATAACTAAGAGCCTACTGAAGATCTAACAAAAATGCAGCAGTAATGATCATGGTGAAGGTGAAGGTGCAATAACCTCAGTGATAGAATTGAACTTTGTAACATAGCAATGATGGTGATGATCTCAACAGTGACAAAGAAGAGGATTGTTGTCCTGGTCTTGGAGTGGCATTAGAAGCCAAGGGTCATGGTATTGGTGTTCGTCAATTGGAATCTCTATAATAAGAATTTTATGCGGGTTTTCCTCTCCAAGAAGGAGAGGTTTTGGCCCTGGCAAAATGCCAACACTTTGTGTTCTTGTCTCTTTGTTTTGGAAGCTATTTGATGAACTAAAGAAGACACACTGAAGAATATGCTAATAAGCAAAAAGTTAAATACCTCTCAAATAGTTATCATGCAAGAAGAATCTCATTAACTCTAATTGCCATAGATTCTTCAACAAATCACACACCAAAATGGTGGAATGAGGTCCTAGAACCTAATCACACACCAGGCAGGATGGAGTGAGGTCCTTCAACATCTGGACCCTAATCACATACCGGAAGGGTGGAGTGAGGTCTTGGACCTTGATCACACATCGGATAGGGTGGAGTGAGGTCATGTTCAACATCTAGACCCGATCACCAACCAAGTAGGGATTGAGTGAGGTCTTGGCCCAAAGTGCTCACCAGGAAGGGTGAGTGAGTGCTTGCTAGTTGAGGGTCTCAGCATTTTGGCCTAGGTAGTGGCCATGGGATTCGAGGACCAATCACTCTAGAGGAGTGAGTCCTAATATGCTGATGACATTGCCATGGGCTTGGTACCACCCCAAATATGGCCACTAGCAGATGTTGATGATAGATGATGATGCTGGTAATAATGGATAACCTTTTCTTTAGAGAAATTTGTTCAATTTGAGAACATCTATGACAATGATTATGAATACCTCCCTAGTTAAGAGGGAGTGTTGAATTTGTAACTATGGTCGGTCTTCATAATGTACTTTTGGTCACTTGATGTAATGATATTTATCATTGTAAAGCATATTTATAAATGCTTGAGTCAAAGTCCCATTGCAACTTTTAAAAGATGTAAATTTGAATTTTTAAAATGAAATTTTTGGCTCCAAAAGTGACAAGTCGGTTTCCCTCCAAGTCAAGTTGGCCCTAGCCAAGAGACATGTCCATTCACCCTAGACAAACTACTATATAAAGGCAGCTCAAGCTCCTCATTTGGGCAATTCACATTCCTCTCTCAAGACAGTTTTTGGGAAAGAGAAGGAAGGACAAGAAGGATAAAGAAAGACAAAGAAGAAGGCTAAATTTTCTCTCTCCTCTCTCTCTCTAGCAACTCACACGTGTGAAGGTGTCTCTCTCTATGATTCATTATTTTTGGGGCAACTATTGCAAGGGGCTGAAATTTTTTGGGTTAATGGGGCAATAGCTGCAAGGCCAAAATTCTGGGCAACTGGGTATTACAGGAAGGCAAAAATTCTTGAAGTGCAGGATCAAGAGCGAAGTGCAAGATCAGTTTGGGTGACTTGACTTGGAGGAGAAGACCAGGTTTGACCATAGGTCTAGGTGTGTCTCTCATTGAACAAGAAGAATTTCTCTATTGAAAAGGTTGTTGGGTTTTTCCCCGTAGTGGGTTTTCCTAAGGTAAATCTTGTCTCTCTTTTGTGCATTGTGATCTCTATTATTCTATTGTTCTTTATTGTTGAATTTTTGAAGTATAATTGTTGAATGATATATTGGAACAAGTTAAAAGAAGATCTACATCAAAAGTAATTATCAGAATTTCATAAATATTGTGCTAACCCTAATTGCACTAGAAAATCAACACTTCTCTCCTAGCCATAGCTTCTGCAAGTTCCTTCTTGCTTGCAATTTCATCTTTGTATAGCCTTTTCCCTAGCCTTTGCCTCATGATAATTCTCAAACTTTTCAAGGTATTCTTTCCTAATAGGCCTTATCACTTTATCCGATGCGTCACAAGTTACTTGAACTCTTATACCAGCCAAGTGTTGTTTCAACCTATAAAACCCCCTCCTCCCATTAGGTGCTTGCAATATTTACACAACATTTTGCCATAAACAACATCACAATGAACCCATGAAATGTCTTTGACTTTAGGGTCCATAATGGATGGTGAAATTTCATATTAGGAAGGAAATAGATCTGCAAATAAAATACAAAATTGTAAAACCTATGATCAACTATTGTCCTTCTTCCTTGATGTTTTTTAACTTGAAAGTTGAAACTTAAAAGGGGAAAAAAACTAAAAACAGAGACAGCAATGAAATCTGGAAATTTGTTAGGGAAAAATCATACTTGGAAGGTTGGAAATGAAAACTAGTCGATGAAGCCTCCTCCCAAAGATGCCAACTCGACTAGAAAGCTCCTCCAATATGACAAAAAAGAACCCCCAAACTTGCTATAGTTCCTCCAAAACTCAAGGTTGTTGCAGCACTGTCCAAGCTCTCAAACTCTCACAAACACTGAAAATCAAAAGTGTGAGGCAAATGGAAGCCTAGACTTGCTTTTATAAGTTTAGGGGATAGAATTGGGGGGGGGGAGTTGCCCATGGTTTGCTCAAAAACACCCCCCAAAAACCACACGCGGGCCCCATCTTTCAGTGCACCAACACGGCACTAGAACCAAACGGATTGTGATAGAATCATCCAGTTCGGTTTGGCAAAAAACCAACCGGTTTGGCACCAAATCAGTGTTGACTGGCCTATGGATTAGCTTTATGGGACCGTTTTGATCCTGATATTAGCTGACCGGTCAGTTTAGCCGATTTCCAGTTTGAACCAACTGGTTTTTAAAACCATGGAAATACCTACATCTAACATTTTATCTTCAAAAGCAACACTCTCCAAATTAACCACTACTTTATTAAAATCTCAATTTCGAAAAGAATTACACGATATGCTACACTTGTTATCATGGGAGAATGAAGTGAATACTTCATGCTTAATGTCTTCTACATGTGGAGTTGCAACATATTATTCAATAAATACATCACTTATTTCTGAAGTATAATATGAAAGTGACCAATGGGATAGAGATCACAAACATGTGATGTGCCACAAATGGAATCATTATAAGAGGAATACAAAGATGTTTGCTTGGAGTATTTCAAACTTACAAGGTTAGTGCAATTTGAAATTAGAATAACTACAAGGGGTCAACCCATGTAATTGATTGTCATATATGACTTAGTTATAAACTATGAGAATCCACATCATTGTGCTACGGAGTCACCATTCCAATTTGTTTATATGTGGATGGCTACATTGAAATTTATCCATAAGTTAAGACATCGAAGGTGTCATATGACATCATAGGACATGGGGTTACACGCTTCATTATCTCATATGACAAATATTGAAATCTTGAACCCGCAAGTGCTTACATGGATCTGTTATGTGATATATGGGCCAGTGTTGTAAGAATCCAAGTTGGCATTTGATTGGATGAAGTGTTATCTTATTTCCTTATGTCATTGAGTGAATATGCAATAGGTCCATTCTTTATTCCGCTCATTTAATGGTTTGTTTCACATGGAGACATAAGGGCGCTACCTGTTATCGCCCAAATTGTCCACGTGAATGCGATAATGCCCAAGGCAGAGGTTGTCACTGTGATCCTGGCCATCTTCGTTTAAGTTGTCTCCCTACAGCAGGCTAAGGGGGGTTGTCCCTATGGATGAAACAATGGATTCGGGAAGCACAACTGAATGGCCTAGCAACTTGGTTGAAGTTAATTGGCAAGTTAAGATTATTTAGCACAATTTGATTAGATTTAAGAATTTCTTAGGTATGAGACCAGTGCCTTAGGAGTCAAATTACTTGCACAATGTGAATTAAGATACCAAGTTACTGAATGAATAGTCATTGTTAGGATGAAAACTATACTATATGAGATGCGACACCTAGAACTAAGTGAAATGTAAACTCTTGGTTAATTTTAGATTAAATGCCTATACTAAGTGAATCCTCTCTCTCAACTATTTTGAAGTTAGTCTCAAATGTAGGTTGTGGAGAGAAACGCAAGGGAAGAAAGCTACGGCTTTATTAACGATACCTCCCCTGGAGTTCTAACCACCTAAATGCCTCACACATTGCAGGGACTGTGGCCTTGACAACTGCAAGGTCACCGTGTTAACCACAAGTGAGGCTCTGAGCTTCTCAAGCTAGGTGAAAAAGGTGGTTCTATCTTTCTATCAATCAAGCTTATGCTTGGAGGTGAATTAATTAATGCACAACTAATCCTAGGATGAAGTGCAAGTTATGAGTGATTGTCTTAAATGAGATTATTAGATGATCCTCTTAAGTACTTTCAATTTAAATTAGATGTTTATGATGCTCAATTCAAGAGCACAAATAAGTACTTAAAGAGAGCAATTATAGAGACAATCTCAACTAAGACAATGTGCAAGATCAACAAGATGACCAAATATAAGTCACTTCAAAGATCTATCCAATGATTAGCAACCTCAAAATGACAAGTGCTCTAGAGTCTAAATAAATAATCAATAAGAAGCAGGGAGCACCAAATTAATGAATCATTTTCCATTTGATATGTGAATTAGAAACAAAAGGAAACAATACCAATTAGCAATAGGATTATTCAATTGAGATCACAACATTGCTTATGACTAATGCTCAAAGGAGTTGCTATCACAAGATAACAAGAGCAAAATCATAAAATATCAATTAAGATATTCTTGTGTTATGTATCAATTAGAGACAATATCTTCCAATTAGATATGCAATTCTTCTCAAGGAAAAATGAGATTGCTAACAGTGATTAAAAGTGAATGCTAGATGCACAATACAATGATCCAATAATGCAAAGATGCAAGAGGAAAGTCAAGGCAAAACTCAAATGACCAATTCACCCCTAGATTTCTCACAATGCTATCACTTTGAAAATACACCAGATTTAACCAAATCAGACCAACAAGATATTATGATGCAAACAGTCCCAAGCAAGAGAAGCTTATGAAAACAAGTTATTTAAGCCCTTAGATGATGTTTGTTACTCCCTTGAGTTATTAGGCCTATTTAGATGTGTTTTTTAGAGCAATATGTCAATGAAAACGCTGCTGTAGCAATTAAATCAGACTTATGCACATTCAGATCAGACTTCTGCAATTGAAATCAAACCTCAGAAAAGCATATGACAGCTATCTTAAACCAACCAGATTTGTGAATTTTCCGCTTATATTCAATGTATGAAGTCCTTAATGAGTTAATAGCTTAGTTATTGGTTTAATTAGGCATATGTTTTGATATTTATACCACTGTATTATCAATGATCACATCTGATATAAATTATTCAGTAAACACAAGAGAGGAATGAAGGTGAGAAAAGCAAACCCCAAGGCCTAGTGGCCTATGCCATGTTTGGAGATGAAAAGGGGATTACCCCCAAACACCCGCACTCACAAAATAGTAGCTCAAAACCCCAAGATCAGATCTTAAAGAATGCTCCAAACACAGATTGTTAGTCCAAAGATAAGCACAAATAGTAGATTAGACTTATTTAGAACTAGCTAGCAGGGCCAGGGCTTGGATTTGAAAATTTTGACCACAAACTAGTGGTGTTTAGCCCTTGAAACTTAATGATCAGCCATTGAAAAACCTGCAACACCAATATTAGCTCAAAAATGCAATGAAAATATCATAAACCTTTGTCTTCAAGCCTGCAAAACACCCTAAATTAGTGCCCAAAATCAACCTCGATGCATGAAATGGGCTAGCGGCTAGGGCAATAAACCCTCTTAGGGCTGCGGCCAAGGCTCCAAGGCCTAATTAGGCCTGCAGCCTTCTTATGGAAGCTGAAATGGGCTAGCGGCTAGGGCTTTTGGCCCTCTAACCCTTGCAGCTAGGCCTCTTAAGGCCCTCAAATCTCTGCAGCCCCCTTTAGATGAGTCTCCACGTCAAAATTCAGCCACAAAAACTTGCTTTCTCCAACCAAAATGACCTAGCAAACTTCCATTGACAAGATCCAGCAACAAAACCCCAGTTGCAGCAACAAATTAGGCCTCCAGACCTAGCATTTTGCCTTTTGGCCCTAGCATCTGAATTCCAAGACTTTGTCTTGTAGACCAAGCCCCAGAAGCCCCAGATCCACCCTTACTTGCCCAACGTCCTCTTCCTCAAGGCTGGACAGCTTCTTCCAAGGATTACGTTGGCTCTCAAAACTCAAGTGTCAGTGTTGGGTGATGGCTAGAAAGATTTGACCTTGCTTCTTGTCTTCAAATCTTGACATGAATTGCACTTGCAAGAAAGAAAAATAAAGCCAAATACCCAATATATACAAAGCAAAACCCAAAAAACCCCAAACCCCAAATGCTATACAAAATTTAAAAATGGGTTAGATTTAAAATACGAGGGTTAGCAAATTTATTTACAAATATTTACAACACAAATTTTGCCCTCAATAGCATGTAAATTTAGTTATAGCACAAGAGAGAGATTAAAAAAAAATTAGGGATTTTTTATGAATGATGCATGTTAATAGATGACAAGCCAAAACCCTTCTAGAAAGGAACCCTTAAAATGAAAGCTCAGAATCCAAACATGGTCGGTTCTTCCCCACAGTCTGTAAACTTGGAGACCAAGGGCCAATGTACCTGTAGATCTCTATTTCAAACTTAAAAAATAAATTGTTAGATCATAAGAGATTTAGACCTATAGATCTAAACCCAACACCTAAGGCAAGATACCTATACCAATAGATGTTCCATCATGCAGCAAATGAAATAACAATTTTATGAAGCATGTATAATATAAAGCATGAAAAAATTATCGTCACATACCACAGAGCAGCAGATAGAAGAACACCATGAAATTGAAACCCCAAAGTCTTTCTATTATGAGAAATACAATTCCAGCAAAGCAAGACTCAGTACATGCGTTAGAGATTACATCATCCCTGGTGAGATAAAGAGCTCAATAGCTTCCTTATATAGAAAATGAAAGAATACAACCCCTCCAAGTGGAAATAATGGCTATTGGCTTGATCCTCGTCAAAATAATCTTATCCGTTGATCTTCCCTTGAAAATAACTTAATCTTTGTCATTGGTTTTTTATTTTTGATGAAAAGATCGAATTTCTCTTAAAACCCCCTTTTAATTAATCCAAAAATAATATTTTGGACTAATATCCTTGAAAAAATCACTTTGACTTAACCACCAAGTTCCAAGGGGTCAAATTTTCTTTAAAAAACCATTTTTCGCTTGTTGGTAGTCCTCCAAAACTTAAATTTTCTTTGACCCACGAATTTTTTATTATTTTCCACTTGGAGATAATTTATTCTCTCAAATTATTTTTTGACTCAAAATTAATTGATTTTCTGGCTTAGGATTTTTTTTAATTTAATTTTGCCAAAAAAATTAATTAATTGACTAGAGGGGATTAATTATTTTTTCGACCCTCGAATATTTTAGCCATGGTGTCTATGAGTAACCATGCACTAAAATACTTTTTACATCAAGATATTACAAATCAATTCAACCCTTAAAAGGGAAAATACACATTTAGACATAGCTCCTCAAGACATTACCCAATTCTACGACACAATATCTTCTAGTATAAAACCAAGTGTGTTTATAATAAAATAAGTTAGCCATGGTGTCTAACTATGAGAAACCATGTACTAAAATATTCCTAAAGACGCTTTCCCATAGACTTGATAAACACTAGGACTCACCTAAGACCTTGTCAACGAATTCCAGCATAGCTTTGGGGTTATAATTGAAAGAAAAACTATGTTGATTATCCGTGTTTACAACACACATAATTCGGGGAGGTTAAAAAACTTCCTAGGATGAAATCCTTTGACAAAAAATCATAAGCTTACCTAGGTGTTATTACATGGCGAAATGGTCATACTAGCATCATTTACAATAATTCCTGCAGAAATTGGGTTTACAATAATAAAATTGAAAGTTGAATGATGACAATGTACTCTGCTTCTTAGACTATTGACAAAGTGTGGTCAACACTACCATTTTATCTTCAAGATGCCTTTGTACTCAAGTCATAAGTCAATTTTTGCATCAAATCGAGGTAATGTAATTGGCTCCATGCTTTTGCTAAGGAGGCAATTATGGATCTTCAAAGTTCAAACCACCTTTTGGTATTCATGAAAGAGATGAGCCATATTTTAGACATGGAGAATCATGAAATTTTCCCTTCCCTTAGCTTCATTTTTGATGACCTATTGTGCACATTATACTTTGGGCGGTCATTATGCTCTTGACTACTTTGGAGGACCTTAGCTAATTAGTTAATTATTGTGGAAACTTTCTCATTGTAGGATAAGAACATTATTATATTGTTTTCCTTGAAGATGAATAATTTATTATTTCTTCTAGAAGAGGAAAATGGATCTCAACAACTTACTTCTACTTCTAGTAATAAGTTTGTTGAGGAGGTTAGAAATATATTATCTTATTATTAATCCCTAGGGAACTGATGGATATAGAAAAATAGTTAATTGTTTATTGTGAGATAGTTGCGTTCAAACCTATATAAGGGTTTGCTCACTCCATTTGTAAGGTGTGAGTAAATGAGCTCCCAAGCTTTGGAATGAAAAAAAAATTACCTTTTGTCTAAGCTATTATAGAGTGCATGTACAAGTTTGTTATATGTGTGGCAAAATGTTCTTGATGCAGAATTTTTGGTAGCTATTATTTAGTTTTTGGATACCAAAGTCAATTCAAGGGCCATAGAAGAGTAAATCACTACAGTGGAGAAGATTAGGTTTTAGTCCTTACAATCTCCTAGGCTGAAAAGGAAATCGACAAGGGTAACCTCAAACCACTTCATCTCAATAGCTAGCCCTACTGAGCATGAGAAGGGATCTCTCTAAGTCTCTTATCAGTGACATGACTTTAAAGCAAATGAATTTTAGGCTAGATATGTGTATTTGTTTGTTTGTTTGTTTGTGAAAATTTGGGTTTTTTAAGGATTTGCTGAACTGAAAACTAGAAATTTTACATAGTGAAATTTTTCAAATAAAAACACAGAAAGTGCAGAAGCACAACGCCGACTTTGAGCTGATTTTTAGGTGCCTTCCAGGGGTCAAAATGCAAATCTAAGAGAACAATCAACTAGCCCTTCAAGTCTAGTTTCCATAACAGTTTGAATTTCTGAATTTGGAGCATGGGAAGACCTTCAAAAATCCATTCTCCCAAGGTCACTCCAGAAGCACAGCGCCTGTCAAAAAATGCTCCAAAATGCTAGTTTTTTGCCACTGTTTTGCATTTTTCTCCAAAACTAAGTCACCTCTACAAAATCTGGGCAAATGGGTTTTTAGAGGATGTTAAGACCTTTCCAAAAATGTAGACCTTTCCTAAATGGAGACTTGAGGAAAAAGTGCAACGCCAAAGCACTACGCTTCTGGAGCAGCAGAATTTCTAAACTTAGACCAAAAATTCTCAAAAAACTCAAAATGCTCAGAATTTGCTCAAAATTGGAGGGATGGTGTAAAAATAGGTTTGTTATAGCTTCATGGATGCTTCAACAAGCATCTCCAAGTTTCCCTCATCCTTTTGATGTTTTTTGGCCTCCTTGAGCTTATTTTCAAGTTGTTTTATTTTGACATTGGCAATCATGTTTTGAGCTTGATAGTGATGCGCCATGTGTCTGAGAAATTGATTGTCTCTGTTTGCCTTCTCAAGGAGCTTCTCCAAGTGTTCATTCACCCTATTAAGCCAATATTCTTTATCTTGATGAACCTCTAGGGCAATCCTTTCTTCTAGGTCAAGGTCTTCATTAAGCAAAATTTGTTCTTGTTCCTCTTGCAAAGCTTTCTTGAGGCCTCTTGTCCTTGGTCTTTTCCTTTTTCCTCTCATCTCTAATGCTTCAGGCTCGCTTGATGTCACGATCTCCTTACCTTTGCCAATTTGCTGCATTAACTTGGTTTTTTCCTTTTCTAGGATCAACTCCTTTGCTTTGAGTTGATTGTTTTCCTGTTCAAGGAATGATATAACATACTTTGCCCTTTCTAGATTTATTGCCAGCTCCTTGATTTGGTAGTCCTTGTCCCTGATAGTCTATCTCATGATTGAAGTCTAATCTTCCGCCTCTAAATCAATAAGCTCAAACTCATGTTCCACTGTGTCTTTCTCTTTTGCTGCTGGTTCCTGCTTTGTCGATGAAGAAGGCTTGGCCCCTTTCTCTTTGTGAGAAGAAAACATAAGCCTCTGCCCTTTCTTATACACTTTGGTCACCTCAGGTTTGGGTAGCTGAGTCTTCTCCACTGTTTTGCTAGATGACCCCATCTCTGTTTGTTGTTTTGGTGCACTTGGAAACTAAGATGTTGCATTTTCCTCATGCCATTTTAAAGCTGCTTCTAAAAAGGCTTCCCAAGCCATACCTCTCTCTGCCAGCTGGTGAAGGACAATGGTTTTGATGAGACTGTGATGGAACAAGCTTGGGGAGTGCTCTTTGTCCTTTAATTGTATCTTTTCAGACATTTTTGAAATGCTCCTGAATAGGTAATTACACATGTTGAGTGGCTTTTGAGATGTGAAGTGCATCAAGAGGCGAATATGATAGGCATACAACCTGGAGAATCTACCTTCACAAGTAAAGAACCTCATGATAGTTTTCATTAAAGGGGCATATTTCTCGAGTAAATATCTGAAAGGCATGAGGTGAGTATGTGTATCTCTGTATGGCGTCTTTAGGAAAGGCTTGTAGTTTTCAAGATCTAGACTCATTCCTTTGAACCAATATTCGCCATTGTTTGGTAAGCCAGTTGCTATTGAGATGGAGGCCACTGAGAAACTAAACTCAATACCAGCAATGACAACAGTCTCTCCTTTCAGTTGTGTTGCTACCCAATCGTTAGTTGCTCATAAAACCCTGCCTCACTTACCCTTTTGCAAAATTCCAAGCAATGAACATCCTCAAAGCATTGTTTGATGAAAGGATAGGAGTTAATTGTGTTGCAATCTGATGGTTCATATCTGAGAATCCTCCCTCCTTTGTGTTGTCTCTTTCTTTCTGGTGAAGATTCTGCCTCCATGATGACACAAAGTCCTAGCAGCAGGAAGTGAAAATAAGATGTGAGGTGTGAATGGAAATGAAGTGATATGTAGGAGATTTTGACAAAATGATGGGAGGGGTTTTAGGAAAGATGAGATGACTTTGAAAACTGATGAAAATGAGTGAAGAAAATAGTGAAAAGATGTTGTTGCTTGCAAGTGAGACCAAGAGGGTTTATGATGAAATTTGCCAAAAAGAACTCTAGGAATGAGCTAGGGTTTTGCTTTTTCAGTGTTTAAACTTTGTTTTGAGGTGGATGAACTGGTCAAAATGACTCATCAAACATGTATGCAGGTGTAGGATATCAATTTACATGTTTTGGAGATCAAAAATTATGATGGCCATTTTCACCCTAACATTTCCCATGCAAAATTTGCTACAAACCCTAACTTGAAAAATTATTGACATGGAATGAAATTGGGAAAGAAAAAGATAAAGGGTGATGGTGTACTTACTTGTTCCTTAGCTTAGAAGACAGTTAAACCAAGCTTGCAAGTGAAAATTTGAAGTTTGGGAGAATTTTGGTGAGTTTCGGGGCACTCTGTCCTGCACGCAGCGCAGTGTTCCTACGCGCAACGCCAAAGCGCAGCGTAGTTCACAGAAGCGCAGTGCCTGTCTCCTAAGCGCAGCGCAGTGTTTCTACGCACAACGCCTTCAAATTTTTGCTATTTTCTCCTAGGAAAACAAGTTTTTTGCTTTTTTGGGCAAGAGGGCTTGATGGTAAAGAGTGAATAGGATATGAATGAAAGAGTTATGGGGCTTTTTGAGTTTATATAGGGAAAATTTCCTCACTTTTTCAAAAGGAAAAGAAACCCACCCTCCTTTAGGAACTGATTTTCACTTTATGAAGACAGATTTTACCTTTACCATTGCAAATGTGCTTTTTCTTTCCTGAGTGCTGGAGCTTCCTTTTCTGAAACCTTTGATATCATGAGAATATGAGGAGTGTGTGGATAATCATGATCAATTCTTCAACAGTTGCTTTGTCATGTTTGACTTATTGTTGGTTTTTTTATGGAAATGATGGACCTTGGAGACCCTAGTGACCTAATGGATGACCTAAGACCTAATGGATTGATGATGATGACTGACCCATTTTCATTGTGAAACCTTCATAAAGTGTGATAAGTGACCAGCATGAGTGAATTTTCAAATGATGACTTCATCTTTAGACTAACCATTCAATGACCAAATTTGCTGTGTAAACCTAGTAACAGAAAAATTTGATGGTGAAAGCCTAAAAAAACATGGTAAAAGCATTTTTGATCCAGGTGATAGGCTAACAACACTGACACTAACATTAGCTACCCCTTAATTCAACTTGTGTTGCTTAATTCAAAGCAGAAAACATGATGCATTTAATACCATTAAATCATTGCATCTATAAACAATCTTTAGGTAGGGACCACCCTTAGAATTGTCTTGAGAAGTGGATCTCAGATAGACCCTCTCCACCATCAAACTTGTGATTCTAGTAACCAAATTAACGTTGTTGTAGCACGTCACCTTGGATTCTTATAGCCTAAACTTTCATAAGAATGACCCTCTAAAGTTGCATGCACGACTTCATAGCTCAAACAAATATAGGCACTAATCTTGTTTCATCCACCAGCAAAAATTATAAAATCTCCAAAAATATCATTTATCTTTCCTAAGCTCTCTCTTGCTCCCACTTCATGCTACACACAGAGCTTAGTTAATCGTACGGAAGCCCCCCCTTGACTAGAAACCCTCTAGCCTAAAGCAAGAAAGGCAAGACTATTGAGGTGACAGTGGGTAGTTTGCTTAAGTTTCCCTTGGGGTTTCACGATGCGTGCTTAGTGACCTTTGCACCAAGTGAGAACCTATGTGTAGAACTCTCCCTCTTAGTGACACAAACACCACACATCAACACACCAAGTCACTAGGAAACATCAGCAACATCATGAAACATCTACCTCCGAAGAACATCATCTAACCCCCTGGGGGGCTAGAACCATCATCCATATCCAAGATAAGCATTATACCACCATAATGAGATAGTATGCTCCAAAGCCATCCATAAGTGCAACCAAGGGATCATCAACAAGGCAAGACAACAAAACAGCAAACACAATCATCCAACCAAGGAGAAATGAGATGCCCCCAAGCAAAAAATCTCCAAGGAACCAGAGGCAAATCTCCAGCAATGTGATGAAAATCACGAAGTAGAATCTCATGCAATATGAGGTGTAACAGTGAAGAAAACCAGTAATTAAATCACCCTGAAAATTCAAATTCCAGCTTACTGTAGCTCTCTGTCAATGCTAAACAAAAATTTTAATTTCATATAAATCTTAGTCCGGAACCACATTTATGGACATCAACTCAAAAAAGAAAATAGAGGAATTGAAATCTATATATGTTTTTCACCTTTTTGTCTTTAATTTTTTTGGTTGCATTTTGGTCCTCTGGTTTTCGCCGTTTGCCACTCTCCTTTTTCTGTACACACGAGTACAAGCATCTTATCACTGAACAAAGTACACCCTATAGCAATGAATCTTTAATCAAATTCCACCCACAATTATTACAAAGCAGAGTTATGGTTGGAAAGGCAGATCAAAGAAATTGAACAAAACTGAAAACACGTGAACTTCTTATGCAAATCAAATAAAAATTAAATTTCAATAAAACATAACCCTGAACACTATCAATAAATTTATGTTGAACCAAGGATGACCTTAAACTAAAAATAAGTCTTTAATCAGTCCCACCCACCACTTTTAGAAAGCAGAGTTATGATTGAAAAGGCACATTGAAGTAATTGTACAAAACTGAAAATACATGGACTCCTTATGCAAATCAGATAAAAATAAATTTCTTTCATTTCTATCAAACATAACCCTGAACAGTATCATAAAATTTATGTTACATCATGGATGGCCTTAAACTAATAAAGAACCTACTAATAATGATTTCCATTTTGAATTCCAACAGAAGGATCTAAAATATGTAACCTGAAATAGTTGCTTCATCTAAACAAATCATAACAGCCATGTTAGCAATCTAGCACAAGAAAGAAATATGGCAAGCAACTATTAAATGTCGTCAGAAGTTAGTCTAAGAGCATTGACAAGTAACTCTCTTAATTTTCAAAGCACCCGCTGTGTGGAAGACAGTTGGACCCCACAAAACTGAAGTTTCAATTTACACAAATTGGACATTAAACCAAAAATAGTTGACACATAGTGTCCCTCACGTGAAACATGAACAGCAACAAGTTAAAGACAACAAATGTTTATTGTTTAGCAGAAATTAGGAGCCAAAGGAAGGTACAGATCATGGAAGTAAGCACATGCTACAAGCATAATGCAGAAGAGACAGCTGGTACATAATAAAAGTTCCCATAAATATCGATAATTCAAAAACTCATGGCCAGATAAAGATAAGAGACAAGATAAGGGAAGGACCTGTGAAGGATATGGAGTAGCACATCACCCATAAGCTAAGTTACCAGGAAATAGATACGGACCAACCAGATTTTTGTAAAGTCAGGATCCACATACAGCAGGGAAATGCCACATACAAAAAATATAATAATATTTTTTAATTTTATAGAACACATTCAATGTTAGGAATCAAAACCATTGATGAATCATAACATTAGAAGTTAGAACTGTAATCATTAGATAACTCATAAATCTGAAGACTGAAATCATGAGGACAAAAAGGATAATTCTAAATACAAAATTTAGTGACTTACCAAAGATTGCCCTATTGATATGATAATATAGAATAGGTCAAACTACACATCCTGAAATGGATTTACATCCTCACCATCTGATATTTCAACTCCACATCATGACCAACAAGTCATCTTCTTTGAAATCTGCCTTAAAGTTGAAAAGATTCCCAGCAAGATATGAAGGAAACTAACTGCCTTACTGTTTGACAACATGCTATAGTCTATGTACCATACTGTTCTAAGAGGAACCTTCACCTAGAGTTGGATAATAACTAATCTATTTAAAAGTCTACCTAGAATATCTAGCACTTCAGGTTTCAAACAGGCGGTAAACATCCTTTAAAAAATAAAAAATAAATCTCTAATGCTATTTGTTTGCAATCCAACGTGTGAGAGCTAGCTTGCACAGGATCAATTTCAGCAGCATGGGATCAGTTTCCAGGCTTGAAGGATCCATTAACGTGACAGATCCTACACGGATCTAGGCATATCTGTTTCTCTATCCAGATCCAAAATGCAAATCTGCAGATCCAGCCTCAAGCCACCATGAATCCAATAACACAGCCCACAAGTCCTCAGAGATTCTGAAAGCTATACATTTAGGTGTACTGGCACTTGATAATTTGATATTAAGGGACCTAAAAGAGAGAAACTGAACTTAAACACTTATACTTGCCAACAAATGAGAGTTTTGTAGGGATAATCGGCCTGTATGAACTTTTAAAGAAAGATTCTTTGGTAGTCTTCACAATAGGAAAATATTAACTGGACCACGTGATCCCAACAATAACAAATGTACAGTGCTTAAGCATTATGGATAGCCTTTTCAACCAAATAAAGGCTCGAAAAGGATAGTAAACTGTAAAATTAGACTCCAATGAAAATAATAATAAAATAGAAATGAATCACAAAATGTTCTTGCCTTTTAGGACGAACTAAGAACTGGTTCATAAAAGAAAGATTTTGAAGAACAAAGAACCTTGATTCAAATGGTACATGCACACCATCAGTGCCTTGTGTATCTGGATTCTGATCAATGAACACATAAAGGTGGCCCCTCTTAATCATAAGGATCATCTGGAAGTTTTGATGCTGATACACATGTTTACTCACAATGGATGGAATGTGTTTTTGCATGAAACAAAGAAACTGTGATATTATTACGATATAAAATTGAAGACGCAACAGGATGATAGGCACATTTCCGAGGAGAGGAGATGCACCAATCTATGTATTGCACTGATGCAGCTATATGAATAAAGTTTAATACAAGCCATTGCACTAATCATAATCACTTGAGATCTGTGAAAAGGGCATCACAAGGTTTCTTGACGGTCAGGTGAAGGAGGTGGTTCCATTCATATGTATGTTTTATTCCTTCAGCATTGCACAAAATAGCATCAAGCTAGTACATGGAATCCTGTTCCCACAAATATGTATGTTTCAATTAAATATCATCCAGTAAAATTGTTTGGAAGGTAAGTTTTGAAAATGCATTTAATGTTCTCTTGAGGCAAGGCACCTTGCAGGTCTCATCACTGTGACAACGTTTTCTAATTTTTAAACATCAATAGATAATTGATATAGAATTTTCCTCTTTTAAGGCATTCCACATTTAGTAAATATTTTATATTGATCACCATTTAACAAATATTTGATGACTTTTAAACAGAATTAACATATACTTATTATCATAGCCTATGCTATGATGACCAAAATCTTACCCACTTATCTGCCTTTAATACACCACAAGGTATTTCCCGAAGAATACATGTGCAATTTGTCTGAACTAGGCAGGCCTTTGTACCTCAGGTTATTCCATAGCATATGGATGTAAACTTCTTTCAACAGCTGACTTTACTGTTGTGTAATGTCTCTCTATAGCATTAAAAAAAATCCGCAAGTATGATATACATCTTAAGCGGATCACATGTAAAGGTAAAAAACCTCTTTTGGCAAACATTTACCAGCCACCAACAAGTGAACCCTGCTGCCGTAGTGTCCAACCTTCATCAAGATGATCATTTCCCATCCTTTTATTGTCACAATGCAAGAATGAAAAATAGTAAAATGATGCATAACTGCATGTATACTTAAAACTAAAAAAAAAAAGATTCAAAGCATCATAAATGTGCAAAAAGAAGGTTTTAAGAATATCACTTAAACAGTCAAAGGATCTTAGTTCGAGTGATTTGGTGAAGAGTTTGTTTCCCCAGCTGTGTAGGTTCAAGTCTCCGGAGACATGTTGTAACTGGCCCGTTAGTGGCATTTATGCAATAATTGTATCTGGTGCAATAGTGGTAAACGATCTGATTGAAGTTACAGATTTTCCAAATATTCCCATTCCGGTTATTAAAAAAAATCACTTAAACGACATGCAATGCCATAAGTAATGCTTTTGTTCAGCTACTGACTGTAACTTGTAGCTTCCTGCAGCATGTGCAATTATGAAAGAAAGAGAAATAAGTGTACTCACTGACATCCACCCACAGCACAGTGCCCCATCCCATACTGTTTTTCTGGGTAGAAGGGTTGCAGTTTTATACAACTATTATAGTCTTTAAGTGTTACCTTCTGGGATTATTCCAAAAGTGTTTTGACCTAGCTAGGACAGTGCAAGGTCTCCTAGCTCCTTGATGATGCATGATGAAGATACTGATGGCTCAGTTTGAGTGGATGCTTGACCTTGGATTGAGTGTAGCATGGTACACTTACCTAGGAGGTTGTTATCATATGTGGCATAATGACTAACCCTTATTGGATGCACACAATGAGGGAGTCGATTGGTCAATTAGGAAAAAGAACTACCGAGGAGGATGACCACTGGGGATTTGGAGGGCACTTAATCCTAAGAGCATAGGACCGTGTGTTAAATCTCCTAATACCAACCCAGATTTATTTTCTTGCAACAATTATTTATTCCTAGAAATTTATTTTATTATCCAAATAATTATGAATTGTAGAAAAAATAAAATCACTGGTATTTTAATTTCTATATATATATATATATATATATATATATATATGCAGTGGAAATAAAATCAGAGAGATCAATTGTGAAATTTCCTAAACCCGGAATCGCTACTGCAGCAAACTGATGTTACTTCTCCTACTTGTTAATCCATACAAGTTATTTACTGTGTTCTACGGTAAATATTGAAGTAAATACAACTGCAGCATTCATTATTTAAAATAATATGCCGAAACAAGAAACTGAACAAGAAAAAGATACAACACAAGTGACACAGTTGTTTTTGGACAAATGCCCCCGTAAAAACCCAGTGCGGGGAAACTAGTGTAGCAGCTCTGAGGGTTTTATTATTAAGCAGTAGTAATTTCTGAATACAACTTTTGGATGCCTTCCAAGCAGTCCAATTACAAAGAATATCACTCGGCAGAAGAAATTAGTGAGATCACCTCACTCTACACTAAAAAGCCTAGCTGATCCAGCCCCTGAATGACTGCCCCTGGCTGCCTCTGCATCAGCCCAGTGTCAAACCCTCTGAGGACAGCGTCACTCCTCCAGCTGATCGATTTGTTGCCCAGGAACTTCAATTTCTGCCTCCCGGTCTCACACCCCGGCTCCCAGCTTCTGAAATCGATTCCTTCAGCAAATTTTCGGACTTCCTCTCAGCTTTTGCGTTGCCTCTGCGTAGCTCTGTGTCAACCCCTCTGGCTCTGTGTCGCCACTACTGGATCTCCCTCTACCTTCTCTGCTAAGTATTCTCCAACTGGAAAAGATTTCCCTTCGGATACTATCCCTGCCCCTCACTGCAAAAGCTCACTTTGAATTTCTCACCAGCACTTGCTCTACTCCAGAAATTCGATATTCTGAACTCTCTTTGTGTGTTTTCCAAGTGCCCATCAAGCCTTCTCTTATAATCCTCTCGCTAATCCATCAACGGCCCAAATTAGATTCTGATCAATGGCTAAGATCATCATGACTTGATCTCCACCTTCTTCTAGAAGTTACACCCACAATTTAAATTAATATCCATTAATTATTTTAACTTCCTAAGTTTAGACTTACGGTCCCATTAAAAATAATTAATTATTCTAATATAACTATCTCCGGGTGGAATTTTCCAAAATGATTTCTGGGTATTGGAGAATGCATGTGTCTAAGCCTCCTTGCAAAATTTGAGACTTAGAGCACATCTGATGCTACCAGAAATCAACATCAATCACACATTACAATAGAGACATGCCCTCAACAATTCTCCTTCATTAATAATCTCAGGAAAATCATGATTTCGACCCACGGAGAAATTACAAGGAAATATGCATTGACTAAAACTTGTAATTTAACCCCACTGGAAAAATTTAGCCCTAGGAATTTCAACCCACTAGAAATTACCCTCTGAAGAAATTTGGCTTAGAGAATTTTGGCCCACCTCTCACTAGCATACGTTGGGCCTTCCCCTCGAACAGCGTCTGAGCCTCATGAAATTCAGCCTTGGCAAATCGACCTCTCTAACAATTCGACCTCCTTCTCGCTTTAGCAATTCAACGCTACAATCTCCAACAATTTGGCTTCCTCAAAATTCTCCCAAATCAACTTGTAATATTCTCAATCTAAATGAGCCTCTCGCTCTGGAGAAATCGTTCTCCCTCTTTGAGAAAATCGATTTCCCAAAAATGCAATAGCTGCCTCTTTCTCTTGTTGTTGTTTCTTCACCTCTCCCTTAGGCTTTCATTTATAATCTTCATCAAGCCCAAATCCCTAACCCTAATCTCACTTCTTGAACATCTAGGAGATCAATGGCTAAGATCATTTCTAAGTCACTTAAATAATTTCATTATTTTTTCCTTAGAATTAGACTTAATAGTCCACAATAATTAACAGACTTTAATTATTGTACTTTTCCTAAATTAGACTTGGGAAAGAAGGCACAAATTTGAAATTACCAAGCAAGAACCTAAAGAGGCAATAAATCATCTCCTACATGCTAAGACACCAAACTCATGTAGAAGACCTTCCAAAGCTACCACAAGCTTCAACACCCCTAACAAGAAAGGCATTTGCTATGAATAAATATATAGGAAATAATGTAAAATAATGTAAATGATAATAATCATAAATAATGATTAGTTAATTAGTAACTAGGTTGAAGAGTCATGTGAGACAGGACTCTCCATGAAGAGACACCTGCTTGGTATATAAGCAAACCTCTCACTGTCATTGTATCATCATCTTATTCATACATTTAATATATAAAATTTGTATCCTCATGGATATCTTTATATTCCAAGTCTTTTGAAGTAATTAATCTGAAGAAGGATCTTTGTTTGCTTCAGCATTCTCCACTACCCCCAGTTTGTCTTTGTACTTCACAAACTTCCCTTTCACTATAGGCTTAGTGAGAATATTTTCCACCTGCTCCTCCATGGAAATGTGTTGCAATCCCATAAGCACCTCTTTGGACTATCTCTAATGAAGTGAAATATGATCTCAACATGCCTAGACTGATTATGTAATACAAGATTCTCAAAGAGCTTAATGCAAATATGATTGTCACATTGAATCATTGTTGGCCCCGTCTTGAGACCAAATAATACTGCAACCATCTTGTGAAGCCATACTACCTCACAACTCTCCATACTTACCGCCATGTACTCTTCCTCTACTAAACTAACTGCCACAAATTGTTGCTTTTTGTTGTACCACGAGATATGGTTGATCCCATGCTGAAACAACATCTAGATGTTGAATTTTTGTCCACCACACTCCCTACCAAGATAAAGATATCAAGTCGAATCCCTTTAAGACTAGCAATTCTCACTTTATCGCATATCGCTGGACCAAGTCTGTCAAAAGTTAATTAACAACCAAGATCCGTGAATTGCGAAAGAAGGGATAACCGTAATAAACTTAGGATATCATTGAAATTTCCATTTAAAGCTAAGACTTAAGACATTTCTTATAAAAAGAAGCGCCTATCGCAATCGCATATCGGCTTTCACAAAAAGAACAACTCACAAAGGCTGTTGGAATATGCGAACTGTGATATTGTGGTATAGCAAGCCAATACTTATTGCATCGTGATGCTTTACTTAAAAGCCAATCTTGTGAACTACAAAAAGTTGCGAAATGAGATGTAGCCCGGACCCAACAAAAATAAATGTTATAAACTATAAGTTAAGTCTGGTGCTTAGCAAAAAAGCACTTTACGCAATAATTATTCATTTAGGCAGAGTGCGCCCTAAACAATGATAAATATGCCACTCACCTCGCATCTCACAGGACTTTAAACAGCTCAGAAAAGGGCACAACCTAAAATGCGATATTGCGATAAACTTAATGCAATCGCATAATCGGCATTTCACACTTTAAACTCCCCACCTTAAAGTTTTTTCTTTCCCTTTTGCGATGCAATAGTTTAAATGAGTAATAAAGGCCATGATAAAAGATCCTAGTGCGTATTTAATAAGTTAAATGGCATTTATGTTAAGAACATCGCGACGTGATTTGATATCTTTTCATCTGCGTTTTAAATAAATGCTCCTTTCTTGTCACCTTTTGAGGTTACCAGTATCATTTAATTCTCACTGTCATTCTCGCTTTGTGTTTATCTAATAACTTCCATTGCTCCATTTCAGGAAACCTTCGCAGAAAACATCGTTAGAAAGAATGGCAAAGAAGGGAAAGGCGACTGCATCTGAGAAATCAGACATGGTACCACTTTTCTCTGATACCACATGCAGCAAGGACGGAGGAACCATGACATGGGAAGCCATGTATAACCTGTTAGAAGAAGAGAAGCCCAGGCCACTGGTAACAAAGGCCACGGCTGATGCTCAAGAGTCATCTAACGCCTCCTATTTTGAAACAGCATGTTCATTCTTACACCGAATAGCTACGAGACCAAAGATAATACCATACACGGATATGGTAAAATGGGTAATTGATGAGGTAGATATCTCAAACAGAACTTTCAAGAATAAAAGGCACGAGGTCATGGGGTCTTTCTCACTAAACAACCTACGCCTAATATACCAGCTACCAGAGCCTCAAAAGCTCTATAACAAAGAGCTCCTTGAGCATTTTGCCAAAGAGAACAAGGACCCGTTGGACCTTACGCAAACCTAAAGGTCAAGCGGAGGCAAACTCAAACGGGATAACGTTGGTATGTACTCAATAGCATCTATCTCTCCCCCTCATAGTCCTTGAGCATTTTGCCAAAGAGAACAAGGACCCGTTGGACCTTACACAAACCTGAAGGTCAAGCAGAGGCAAACTCAAACGGGATAAAACTGGTATGTACTCAATAGCATCCATCTCTCCCCCTCATAGTTTCGCAGCAGCAATGATGTGTAGGTTATTCGGTAGACCCGATAGCACCAAATTTTCTATGGAGTGGCTCCCGTTAATAGATGCAGCAATTAATGCAACAATTATGAACTGGGGTCAGATTTTATCAGACAATTTAGCAAAGGCCATTATGGAATATAGAAAGAAAAGAAATGTTTCTTCAAGGATTTTTCCCCCTTTCTTTATGAGTGCTTTTGTTATGGACGCAATTTGTTTTTGTTCTCAGTTTCTAAATATGGGATGGAAGTGCATTGAACAAAACCTGCTCCCCATCCACATATACCATAAAATTTTGTGGGAATCTCAATTCCACCCCCATTTTTTAAAAATCTGTCAAGGTGTTATGCTGCCTATTCATAAAGCAGTTTCTGATAGAACAACCCCTAGGTTTTCCAAAGAGGCCGAAGTAGATATCTTTCCAGTAGCCAGATGGTTCGGGAAAGAGACGTTCACCTACATTAGAGTTTTTGGGAGCATTGCTTCTCCGCATGTCCTCCCATATTATGTCCCAGACAAGTTATTGGCCAGAGAAACAGCCTACCAGACAACGAGGGAAGCCGGTTTAACCAAAGGACTGAAAGAATAGAAGAAAGCCATTTGGCCAACCTTCCAATTACAATGTGGTGCTTTCGCACTACATGAATATGGACATGCAGTAAAGGATGCAGAGATTGTTATGTCTCTGAAATTGGCCACAGTCCCAGGAAGGCAATACGACTCGAATCATGTTGCTAAGGAATTTACTACTATGGCGAAAGTCAAACAGTTCACCCATGAAAAGGATGCCTTTGATGACCTCTTCCAACAAGCAGAAAAATTTGCACAAGTCTTACATATGGCAACATTATTGTTGAGCCCGGAGGATATCAATGTTTTCCGTGTGTACGGGAATAAGACACTGTTAAAGGTCCCATTGGACCTGTCACAGATTGAACCAATAAGGGAGCCAAATCCTAGCGTAAGCTTGGAGGGAAGTTATAAAGAAAATTCTGAAGAAGAAACCCAAGAGAGGTCGATTCATGAGTTAGAGCACTCATAACAACAATCTCAAAATGGAGGAGGAAACACAAATAAAAAGTCTGAGAAAGATACAGTTGGAAGTACAGACGAAACGACCGAACAGGCCGTGGCAAAGACACAGACAGAGGTTGCTTCTACTTCAGCTCAATCGGGTAAGGCTCCAATCATTGACCTGGAACAGGAATGGGAGCAATACAATAAGAAGCTCCATACAGACACAAATCTTGAGCAAACATCTGAACTACAAACCCCCAAGCAAACCCAGCATAAAGCAAATCCGGAAACAATATAGGAAGGAGCTAAAGGTACTTAGGATATTGAGATTATTCTTGTTGTTCCTACTTCCGAAATTGTCTTGAGGATTGAAGAGATACCTCCATTAGATATATTCTACAGCCCTACTCATAAGGTTGTAGTTAAAAGACAAAGGAAGAAAAGGAAATTGGACACCACTGTTGTTACGACTCTAGAAAATGAACCAATGGATGTTGTGTGGAAAGACACCCCGGTTGACCCATCAGAGAATCTCACAAAGTTGTCGCAATTCGTAGGAGCTTATGCCACAGCAACCATCAATAAGGCGACGGAAGTCCGAATGCTGCTGAAGGAAAAGGAACAAAAAATGTTGCTGCTTGAATAGCAATTAGCACAGGAAAAACTAATCAGCGAGCAGAGCAACAGGTAGCCTAGCTTCAAAGGGGATTCGAGCAAATGAGAGTGCAGCACCATGCCAACTTATCAGAAAAGGATTCGCAAATTCGTCAAATGCAAGCCATGGTGGATAAATTCAAAGATAACCCGCAAGTTGACGAATTCATTAAAGAAGTAGTCAGCCTCAAATCCCTATTAATGCAGCAAGAAGAAATATTTTGCCAGAAAATCTTGCAAATAAATCCTTACTGCGAGACCAATGATAAATTGACAAACCAAGTAATTGATATGAGGTTTGAGTACGAAGAAATCCACAAAAAGGTTTCTGAATTTATCACCTGGCAAGAATCGGAGGATGGAAGTAAAGCAGACCTACCAAAAGTGGAAGAGTCCCACAAAGATATTATGTTTACAAGTTGGGATTCTCGGTTGAAACATGCAAAAACGGTGACAACGAGAAAAGCAATGGAAACAAACAGCGCAAGAAAAGGAAGAGGCAATTAAACAGCTAACCAAGCTAAATAGGGAGACATACTGGCAGTTTCTAGTAAAACCACACAGCCAGTGGATGACTCTGTGGTGTTTAACAACCTCTACACAAAAGATGGTGCCAGCGTTGACAGATGCCATATTTGTTGGGCAGTTGAAATCTACAATCAGCAAGCCGCCTCAGCGCAAGCCAATGATCAATATTTGCGACCTCAGAGATCAAGTTGGCAGATTAACTTAGTTCAAGTTCAAAGGAGCTAGTCATTAGTTTTATTTAATTTTTAGTTTTATTTTTGCCCGTTTTGAGGAAGGTTGTTTGAAACCTCCTCAATTATTTTTGTAATAATCTATTTTGAGGCAAGTATTTAGTATTTAAACCCCTCCATGCATTTAGATAGGGGTCCAGAAATTTTATCATAAACACTTTTTAAGACATTACACTTATGTACTTTTGACTCTTGAGAAGGTTTTGATGAAATAAATGGAACGGGATCTATTCTTCTTTGAATATCTAGCATGCTCTACTGAAATTGCACTTCTATACTCTTAAAATGTGTTGGATTGAATCAAATTGGATCAATATTGTTGAAGCACATGATTATGTTTTATTTATGTATTAAGCAATACTCTTTCTATTGATTGTTTTATGTATGAAAGCCAAAATTATAGTTCTGCGTTATTGCATTTTTGTATGATGTTTTAGCTGTAATTCCTTTTTGAATGCATAAATGATTTTTAAATGCGATATATTTTTCTTAATTGTTTTGTCTAACTATTTATCCAAAACAATTATCATTAAACAATTTCATTTCTTCTGGAAGTTGAATGAGCTTTATTACCAATTGCTATAAGACATCATTGTAGATCACATATCTTATTTTATTCCCGGGTATATTTACAGTTAGATAATGTTAGATTACGATATATGCATATGTTTAATAGTTAGATTAAATTATACTTAGTTGAATCATTTACCATGACATCATATCATTCCATCAACATTATCAAATCAATCCTCTCTGGGAAATTGGTCCCATTATCCCAGTCGGAGCCACTATACCAAACGGAAAAAGAGTTGCTTTCAAGGTCCGAACCAGGTGGTCATCCCCCATGTTGTCGCAGTGAATTTTGAGGCTTCAACATTTTGGCCCTAGAAAGAGGGCCTGACTATGAATGGCAAGCAAATTTAAATCAGAAAGCCATTCAAGGAGTAAAACTCCCTCACCATCAGCTCCAACTTCTCGGTCACATTCCAAGTCCCCAAATCCTAGGAGTGAAGTTGTCAAGCAATCTTTAGAATCCACTATTGTTGTTCCAAAAAAATCAGATCAATCTTCTTCTACAGAAACTCACAAAGTTTAGTCTTTAATCCATAAATTGCAAGGGATTTCCATGTCTCAAGAAGAATATGAATTATCCCAAATTAGTGTTTCTTCTCAGTTTCCTTCCTCTCAAAGGTTAACCAAATCACAGAGTGAAAATTTTGGGATTCCCCCATTTGAATTTCCTCTACCTCACCCTCGAAGGAAAACTAAGAAAACACAATCTGAAACTCATAGTGAGATTCTTTCATCATCACCTGAAACACCCTCATTCATTCCATCATCTTCATCACCAGATCAATCATCCACCTCACAACTCCAGATCGTGATTTACACTGGTACTGGAGCACAAGCCTCCTCTACCCAATCACCTTCAACTACTGGAACATCTTCCTCTACAAAGATACCCACGATGGCTCAAAGACCATGGACAAATCCAGGAGCTGTTCGAATGGCTGGACCATTACATCCACTACCTGTACATCTAGAAAAATAGTTGCCAAAATTCAACCCTGATGATGGTCTGCCTGCGGAAGAACGCATAAATAACTTCATGTTGTCCATAAATCTGAATGAAGTGGTAGAAGAAGATACAGTTGTAAGATTATTCCCTTATACCTTACAAGGATCTGCAGGATCGTCGTATTTTTCATTACTATCTGGTTCCATTAATAGTTGGGATGCCTTTCAAGAGTAGTTCCTAACCAAGTTTGGAGATGACCGATCAACAGCTACTCTTCTCAATGATCTCTCCAACTTGAAAGTTGAACCTAGAGAACACATTAAGGACTTCAATTCACGTTTTAATAAGCTATTGAACAAGATTCCAACGGCATCCAAATCTAGTGATGAAGTTCAAAATGAATGGTACATTTCTGCTCTTCCCTCAAATACAACTATTTTTGTCGATAGGGCTGCCAAACCAACCTTAGCAGAAAATATGAAAGAATCCATAGCTGTAGAAAAAGTTAAAAACGCATTTTAGCTTTAGATAATAAAAATGCATTAGAAGAAATAAAATCCAAGAAGGTCACTTTCAGGGACAAATCCAAGAAGAGAGCACCTAAAGATCATTTTGATCTTGAAGGTCTACAAAAGGTCCTTAAAACCATGTCCAATGAAATGGTCGACATTAAAAGCAGGTAGCTGAGACTTCTTCAAGGAAAGTTTACAGACCTTACAAAAGCAATCCTTCCTCTAATCCTAAACCTCGAAATACAATATCAAATGTTGAATCAGATGTGGAGGAAGAAGTATCAACAACTAACGAACAAACCGATGACGAAGAGGTAATCGAATTACAAGGAATGTGGGATTTCATTCTTCTTGTGTCAGACAATGAAGAACCACAAGAAGCATTTACTATTGCAACCAGGAGCAGGAGTACTGTTGATTTGCCACAAACAAATCAAAAGCAGAAATCATCAACTCCAACTCTCAAAGACAAAGCAATAGGTAAGAAATATTCTCCCAAATCCACTCAAACGACTCCTCCCCAATCAAACTCTTTACCTTCGGCCAAAACCCTACTAGTAGCTGATGAAATGGAATACAACATCGTCGAAGATATGAAAAAGATTAGAGCTAATATTACATTCCACGAGCTTAACAAGTTAAAACATCAACAAAAGCTATTGCTCAAGGAGCTAAAAGCAGTACCCAATTCTCAGGCTGCTCAAGAAATTGGTAGGCCTCCCAGTACTTCATCAGACAAAATGAGTTCAACTGATATTGCTTTAATAGGTGGTAGATCTAAATCCCATACACCTCCATTTCTTTTGACTTTTGAAGTCTTCAATAAGAATTTGCATAATTGTTTAGTAGATTCTGGAGCTTCATCCAACATTCTACCAAAAATTGTTTGTGCAAAATTGAATGTGGAACCCCAAAAATTTGTTGTTCGCATTGTGCAACTAGATCAATCTCAAGTCGAAGTTATAGGAGAAATCAATCAGGTCACCATTAGACTCTCATCAAACCCAAAAGTGTGTCAAGTAATTGACGTCCTTGTGGCCGATATCCCTGAATTCTACGGTTTAATCCTCAGTAGAGATTGGTCTGAAAAGCTTCATGGCTATTTCGCAACAGATTGGTCCCATATGTGGCTTCCTTATAACGGTAAGTTGAACCAAATAAGGGTCGACCGTGAGAAACATCAAAAGTATATCGTCACAGAACTAGAGGGAGAAAATGAGCCCGTTGCATACAGTAACAATATCATTGGAAATTATTCAGTTGAATCATTTCTGGGCAATTTTAATGCAAATACTTCACCCTTTTTGGAAAATTTTGTTACATCACAAGTCGAAAACTATTCTCAAACAGATTCTTCTAAATGTATCAATTTTGCAGATAAACCTGTAGTCGAGTCTTTATTTTGGAAAAATATTTTGATGGATCTAAATCTAACGATGGAGCTGGCGCAGGTTGCATATTGGTTAGCCCCGAAGGAACAAAAACTATGTTAGCATGCAAAGTTGAATTTGAATGCGCAAATAACACTGTCGAATATGAAACATTAGTTCAAGGGTTGTACAAAGCCATAGGCCTTGAACTCAAATATCTTCAAGTATTTGGAGATTCGGAAAGTGTAATTAAACAGGTGAGGAATACTATACATTGTCTCTCTGGACATCTGAAACATTATCAATCACTAGTCCAGGACATCACCTTCTATTTTACAGCATTCAATATTTCCCCGATTCCAAGACTTCAAAATGCAAGTGTCGATCTTTTGGCTAACGTTGCATCCAAGCTTATTCCACCAGGAGATTATAGTCATGATCGCTTTTCTTTAGAATTAATTTAGACCTTCTATTCCCAACAACATCACCAATTTGCGAGTTTTTAATAATGATCCAGATATCATAAATTTTCTAACATCTGATGGCTCTTATGATGACCAGATAATAGATGAAGATCAGCATGACAGCCAGCTTAAGCAGGAAACAATAACAAATTCCATACCTAAATTTGTGGTTAAGCTGAAAGATTTATATGATCTTAAGGACAGATTCAAGAAACCTACTAATTCAAAGCTTCAAAGTTCAACTTTGAGGTTTGAATTAGTTAATCTTGGAACTGACCTTAAACCTCAAAATATTAATCTGGGACTTGGTCTTACATCTGATGAAAGACTAGCCTTTATTCATTTGTTAAAGAAATACAAAAATGTTTTTGCTTGGAACTATGAAGATCTTAAGACATATGATACTTCCATCATTCAACATACCATTCCTATGATATCCGATGAAAAGCTTGTACAACAGAAGTTGAGAAAGATTCACCCGAATTTAGAAAATCAAATCAAATCTGAATTGAATAAGCTTCTCAAAGCCAAAATAATTTTTCATGTCAGGCATTCAAGGTGGGTTTCTAACCTTGTTCTAGTCAAGAAAAAGAATGGTGATATTTGAATATGTATAGACTTTCGCAATCTCAACAAAGCTTGTCAGAAGGACAACTTTCCATTGCCTCCTATGGAACAGATACTGCAATTAGTTGCAGGCTTAGAGCTAATGTCTTTTCTGGATGGATTTTCAGGTTATAATCAGATTCTCATACATCCAAATGATCGGCTAAAGACCACATTTCGAACCAAATGGGGAACATATGCTTACCAAAAGATGCCATTTGGATTAATCAATGCTGGTGCAACATTTCAGAGAGCCATGGATATAGCTTTCAAAGGTTTGGTGAATAAATCAGTGGTAATTTATTTAGATGACATAACTGTGTATTCAAAAAAGCGCAGTAATCATTTAAAGGATTTAAAACAAATCTTTGAATGTTGTCAGAGATATGGAATTTTTTTAAATCCCAAGAAATCTTTCTTTGCTTTGAGTGAAAAAAAACTTCTTGGATTTATAGTATCTAAATATGGCATTCACATTGATCTTGATAGGATAAAAGAATTTTTGAAATCTCTTTGCCTCATAATAGAAATCCATGTAATCTTTCCTAGGTCGGATAAATTTTGTCAAGAGATTTGGCCCTGACTTTTCACGAATTATTTTACCCCTCCAATCTATGATTAAGAAAAAAATTGTTTTTTAATGGGGACATACCGAGCATGAAGCTTTTAATCTTATTAAACAAGCAATCATAATTGCTCCCTCTTTAGCAACTCTGAATTTTTCTAATCATTTCATTTTATATATTGTCGCTTCTTAGACATCATATGCAGCGATATTGACACAGGTCAATGATGGCAAAGTCGAAGCACCAATTTTTTTCTTTAGTTCTGCAGGGGGCTGAATTAAATTATTCAGACGTTGAAAAACAGGCTTTTGTTGTTTTCAAATCAATAAAACATTTCAAACCCTTTCTCCTCAAAACTCACACTAAGGTAGTAGTTCCATTCTCAGCAGTGAGAAATTTACTAATGCAAAGAGAAGTAGGTGAGAAAAGAGCAAATTGGGTAACAGCACTGCAAGAATATGACATTGAGATCAGACCAACTAAAATTGTTAGAGGTCAAGGTTTTTGCAGAATGTTAGCACGAGCATCCAACTTACCAGCACTACAAGATTCAGGTGATGGATATACAAATATGTGAGGTAAGCCTCAATGTGAAAATTGGCAACTATGGCCAAACTCCATGTGGGTCACCTTACTCATGGCTGATAATATTTTTCCTAGATTCCTCTCGTCGAGAGGTGTAGGATTGATCTAAAGATCGTCCGATTTCGATAAGTATTTATGGAGATATGAATTTATTTTGATTATGGACAAATTGTCAAAGTCGGCCAGCAACTTATGTAGGCTCAGATGCCCAACAGACACTTCTATTCATCTTCAACGTTTGAATATAAATACAGGATGCCTCCTCCTCATTTGGACACTCACTTCTCATCACATATCTCTCTCTCTCCTGCGCAAAAAAGAGTCTCTTCTCTCTCCTGCGCAAAAAGGCTCTCTCTCTCTCACGTGTGGAAAAAGGACGCAAATTTCTAGGGTTGAAGCTGCAGAAAGGAACATTGACCAGCGTGGACTCCTCTTTGACTGCAAGTTTGGTGTGGCTAATTCTCCTTGGAAGGCTGCAATTTTTGGCACAGGAATCAAGGTGATCTGACCTATGGTTTGACAGATATTGACTGCCCCAGTTTAGCGTTGATCTAGGGTTTGCTGCTGCTGATATAAATCAGATTTTTGTACTATTTCTCTCTGCTGAATTATTGAAGATAAAAGAAGTTTTGATCAAAGGGTTTCCCCATATTGGGGTTTGTCCCTGGCTAGCCACCACATCTTGTGTCTCTTGTCTTGGCTAGTTTTCTGTTGATCGTTTAAATGTTCTATCTGCACTTTACTTAATGTACATGAGATTGCTAATCTGTGGATAATAATAAGAAAAACAAGTGAACTGCTCTAAGCATAGAACATACCATAATTTAACACTCAACGATACTAAATCTAAATATGCTGATATGATCCTTTATTTGAAGAATGGATATGCCCCTATGCAACTCAATTACAAAAGAAAAAGGGCTTTGAGGATAAAAGCTAAGCAATATGAAATCATCAATGGTGTTTTGTTTAGGCAGAAAAAGTTTTGCAGGAACTCCATGATGGACCAGCTGGTGGACATTTTGGAGAAGACAGAATAGCACATAAGATCCTGCATGATGGCTATTATTGGCCAACCTTATTCAAAGATGCACATGAATATGTAAGGAAATGTAAAATTTGTCAAACAGTTGCTGGAAGACAGAGGAAACCCGCATTACCGTTGCAGCCAGTCAACATTGAACAACCATTTGAGCAATGGGGACTAGACATAATAGGTGAGATCGTTCCTCACTCTTCAAAGCAGCATAAATATATCCTTACAGGAACTGATTACTTCACTAAATGGTTGGAAGCAATTCCACTTAAGGTAGCCAATTCTGAAAACATCATTGAATTTATTGACTGGTTTATTATTCCAGATTTGGCCTACCAACTACCCTCATGTTTGACAATGCATCTTATTGCACAGGCAATGCCATGACAGAATTTGCTCTTTAAAGAGGTTTCAAACTTAAATATTCCGCTAACGATTGTCCTCAGGGAAATGGTTTGGCCGAATCTACAAATAAAATCTCATAAGGATTATCAAACGAACTCTTGATCAAAGTCAGAAAAACTGGCATAAATCTTTAACATTTGCTCTATAAGCAGATCGAATAACACAGAAGGCCACAATAGGCACTTCTCCTTTTAATTTGGTCTATGGGAAGAGGTTGTTCTTCCTACAAATGTAGTTATTCCCTCTCTAGCCCTGGTTCAATTTATTGAAAAAACTCCTTCCTCCTCTATGCAATTAAGACAATCGCAAATCTTCAAACTCGAAGAAGGAAGAGACAAAGCTAAGATCATAAATGCACATCATCAACAATTAGTCAAATCTTCATTTGATGCAAATTCTATAAGTCCTAAATCCTTTCAGCTCGGAGTCATTATATTGAAGTGGGATAAAGCACACGAGGAAAAAGGTAAGCATACCAAATTTCAAAGAATGTGGCTTGGCCCATTTCAGATTGCAGAACAAATTAGCCCATCAACCTTTTTATTGCATGATTTATCAAGCAAGAGAGATTCTCTGCCTGTTAATGGGCGGATTTTGAAGAAATATTTTTCATAAAAGATAGCCTCTTCTATCCCTTGTACACTATTGCCTCTACTTTTTCTAGGCAAATAAAAGTTAAATAGCATTTACTTTTGGCCTTTCAATAAAAATCTCTTATATATTTTGATTTTTCGCTTGTATAAGTAGAGTTCGTTGAGAAGATAATTTTCACATTTGAGACATAAACTAAGTTCTATTTCCTTGAAACTTGCTTGTTTTGCACCAAAATCATTTTTCCTTTGTAAAACCTCAACTTTATAAAGAGACCTTTGTTCTACCATCAATCAAGAAAAGTATCTTTAACAAAGCAAAGACTCTCTGCAGATAAGCACCTTTAACTCTATAATTGTCATCTAGAAACTCTTAAAGAGTCAATGATTTTCACCATCTAGTAAACTTTTCTCTCTTTAGAGTGCAATTCTAAAAAATATACTTAAACTTAAAGGATAAGAGGTCTCATCAAGAACCGACTTACCATGTTCATAGGGAAATAATAAACTGACATTACCAATACTGCATATCAAAACAGGGTAATGGCTTGAGATTATTTTAATCAAAAGACAAGGGGTCTCATCACAAGCCAGCTTGTTCAGTTGAACCAGTCAATGGCATTGTCAATTTTGACCACCAAACCAAGACAATGACTTTTAAGTAGAAAAAATGAAACTAAGAATAATAAAAAAATAAACTATTTAGAAAAGAAATAAAAAGGAGTAAGTATATGAATCTTAACTTATCTCTAAAAACTACACTCTTATCTAGATGGGATACTGAATCATTGATGGTTAAAAGGGAACCCTGTCAAGACTATGGATGCATGCTGGCAGCAGAGGCTCTACCTGTGACAAATGAGTACAACTAAAAGCCAATCTGCAAAAGCCCCCTACTTTATCTTCAAACCAAGTAAAGACTGATGTAGACAAAGGAATTTTCATTTTGAAAAGGATATCAAGTGGATGGTAATTAGGTGGATTTTGTTTTCTTATTCAGAGAAATATTACTTATCTTAGGTTTCATGTAATTCCTATTTTCTGAACTATCTTTATTTTGGAAGTTTTAGAAGTTTCAAAACGCTATCAAAGATAACTAGTTCTTCCAGTGAATCGCCAAAGGTTGTGTTGTTCAACAACCCCCATTTATTGATTTAATAGTTAATATTCTATTAATAAATGGGGACCATTTATAAAATATCTTCCAAAAAAACTTAGCACTTAAGCACTTTCTTTTTTTTTTAATTTAGAAATAAACTAAGGTATCAAGTCGAATCCCTGCAATTCTCGCTTTATCGCATATCATTGGACCAAATGTGTCGAAAGTTAAATAACAACCGAGATCTGCGAATTGCGATAGAAGGGATAACCGTAATAAACTTAGTATATCATTGAACTTTCTATTTAAAGCTAAGACTTAAGACATTTCTTGTAAAATGAAGCGCCTATCACAATCACATATCGGCTTTCACAAAAAGCACAACTCACAAAGCTTGTTGGAATATGTGAACTGCGATATTGTGGTATAGCAAGCCAATACTTATCGCATCGCGGCGCTTTACTTAAAAGCCAATCTTGTGAACTACAAAAAGTTTGCGAAATGCTATGTAGCTCGGACCCGATAAAAATAAATGTTATAAACTATAGGTTAAGTCCAGCGCTTAGCAAAAAGGCACTTTACGCAATAATTATTCATTTAGGCAAAGTGCGCTCTAAACAATGATAAGTATGTTGCTCACCTCGCATCTCACAGGGCTCTAAATAGCTCTAAAAAGCGCACAACCTAAAATGCAATATTGCGAAAAGTGATATTGCAATAATCTTATCACAATCGCATAATCAGCATTTCGCACTTTAAACTCGCCACCTTAAAGTTTTTCCTTCCCCATTTGCGATGCGATAGTTCAAATGAGTAATAAAGGCCATGATAAAAGATCTTTGTGCGTATTTAATAAGTTTAATGGCATTTATGTTAAGAACGGTGCAACATGATTTGATATCTTTTCATCTGTGTTTTGAATAAAAGCTCCTTTCTCGTCACCTTTCAAGGTTAATTGTATCATTTAATTATCACTCTCATTCTCGCTTTGTGTTTATCCGATAACTTCCATTGCTCCATTTTTGGAAATCTCTGCGGAAAACATTGTTAGAAAGAGTGGCAAAGAAGGGAAAGGTGATTGCAATTGAGAAGTCAAACATGGTACCACTTTTCTCCAATACCACATGCAACAAGCATGGAGGAACCACGACATCGAAAGCCATGTATAACCTGTTAGAAGAAGAGAAGCCCAGGCCACTTGTAACAAAGGCCACGGCTAATGCGCAGGAGTCATCTAACGCCTCCTATTTTGAAACAGCATGTTCATTCTTACACTGAATAGCTACGAGACCAAAAATAATACCATACACAGATATGGTAAAATGGCTAATTGATGGGGTAGACATCTCAAACAAAACTTTCAAGAATAAAAGGCAACAGATCATGGGGTCTTTCTCACCAGACAATCTACGCCTAATGTACTAGCTACCAAAGCCTCAAAAGCTCTATAACAAAGAGTTCCTTGAGCATTTCACCAGAGAGAACGAGAACCCGTTGGACGTTACACAGACCTAGAGATCAAACAGAGGCAAACTCAAACAGGATAAAATTGGTATGTACTCAATAGCATCCATCTCTCCCCCTCATAGTTTCGCAGCATCAATGATGTGTAGGTCTTCGGTAGACCCAATAGCACCAAATTTTCTATGGAGTGGCTCCCGTTAATAGATGCAGCAGTTAATACAACAATTATGAACTAGGGTCAGATTTTATCGGACAATTTAGGCAAGGGCATTATGGAATATAGAAAGAAGAGAAACGTTTCTTCAAGGATTTTCCCCCCTTTCTTTATGAGTGCTTTTGTTATGGACGCAATTTGTTTTTGTTCTCAGTTTCCGAATATGGGATGGAAGTGGACTGTACAGAACCCGCTTCCCATCCATATATACCATAAAATTTTGTGGGAATCTCAATTCCACCCCCATTTTTATAAAATCTGTCAGGGTGTTATGCTGCCTATTCATAAAGCAGTTTTTGATAGAACAACCCCTAGGTTTTCTAAAGAGGCCGAAGTAGATATCTTGCCAGTAGCCAGATGGTTCGGGGAAGAGACATTCACCTACATTAGAGTTTTTGGGAGCATTGCTTCTCTGCATGTCCTCCCATATTATGTCCCAGACAAGCTATTGGCTAGAGAAATAGCTTACCAGACAACAGGGGAAGGCAGTTTAACCAAGGACTAAAAGAACAAAAGAAAGCCATTTGGCCAACCTTCCCATTACAATGTGGTGCTTTCGCACTACATGATTATGGACATGCAGTAAAGGAAGCAGAGATTATTATGTCTCTGAAATTTGCCACAATCCCAGGAAGGCAATATGACTCTAATCATGTTGCTAAGGAATTTACTACTATGGTGAAAGTCAAACAGTTCACCCATGAAGAGGATGCCTTTGATGACCTCTTCCAATAAGCAGAAACATTTTCACAAGTCCTACATATGGCATCATTATTGTTGAGCTCGGAGGATATCAATGCTTTTCATGTGTACAGGAATAAGAGACTGTTAAAGGTCCCATTGGACCTATTACAGATTGAACCAATAAGGGAGCCAACTCCTAGCATAAGCTTGGAGGGAAGTTCCAAAGAAAATTCTGAAGAAGAAACCCAAGAGAAGTCGACTCATGAGTCAGAGCACTCAGAACGACAATCTCAAAATGGAGGAGGAAACACAAATAAAGAGTCTGAGAAAGATACAACTGGAAGTACAGAGGAAACGGCCAAACAGGCCTTGGCAAAGAAGCAGGCAAAGGTTGCTTCTACTTCAGCTCAATCAAGTAAGGCTCTAGTCATTGACCTGGAACAGGAATGGGAGCAATTCAATAAGAAGCTCCATACAGACACAAATCTTAAGCAAACATCTGAACTGCTAACCCAGCATAAAGCAAATCCGAAAACAACTGAGGAAGGAGCTACAGGTACTCAAGATATTGATATTATTCCTATTGTTCCTACTTCTGAAATTGTCTTGAGGATTGAAGAGATACCCCCATTAGATATATTCTACAGTCCTACTCATAATGTTGTAGTTAAAAGACAAAGGAAGAAAAGGAAACTGGACACCACTGTTGTTACGACTTTAGGAAATGAACCAATGGATGTTGTGTGGAAGGACACCCCTATTGACCCATCAGAGAATCTCACAAAGTTGTCGCAATTCGCAAGAGCTTATGCCACAGCAACCATCGATAAGGCAATGGAAGTCCGAATGTTACTAAAGGAAAAGGAACAGAAATTATGCTGCTTGAACAGCAATTAGGTACAAGAAAAACTAATCAGCGAGCAAAGCAACAGGTAGGCCAACTTCAAAAGGAATTCGAGCAGAGATGAGAGTGCAACACCAAGCTAGAGTATCAGAAAAGGATTCGCAAATTCGTCAAATGCAAGCCATGGTGGATAAAGTCAAAGATAACCCGCAAGTTGACGAATTCATCAAAGAAGCAATCAACCTCAATTCCCCTATTAATGCAGCAAGAAGAGATATTATGCCAGAAAATATCGCAGATAAATCCTTACTGCGAGATCGGTGATAAATTGATGAACCAAGTAATTGATATGAGGTTTGAGTACGAAGAAATCCACAAAAAGGTTTCTGAATTTATCACCTGGCAAGAATCGGAGGATGGAAGAAAGGCTAACCTACCAAAAGTGGAAGAGTCCCACAAAAATAATATGTTTACAAATTGGGATTCTCGGTTGAAACAGGCAGAAAGGGTGACAGCGAGAGCAGCAGTGGAAACAGACAGCGCAGGAAAAGGAAGAGGCAATTAAACAGCTAACCAAAAATGAGAGACACTCTAGTAGTTTCTAGTAAAACCACACAGCCAGTGGATGACTCTGCGGTGTTTAACAACCTCTACACAAAAGATGGTGCCAACATTGACAGATGCCATATTTGCTGGGTAGTTGAAATCTACAATCAACCAGCCGCCTCAGCTCAAGCCAATGACCGATATTTGCAACCTCAGAGATCAAGTTAGCAGATTAACTTAGTTCAAGTTCAAAAGAGCTAGTAATTAGTTTAATTTTATTTTTAGTTTTATTTTTGCCCGTTCTGAGGAAGGTTATTTAAAACCTCCTCAGTTATTTTTGTAATAATCTATTTTGAGGCAAGTATTTTACTATTTAAACCTCTCTCATGCATTTAGAGAGGGGTCCAGAAATTTTATCAAAAACACTTTTCAAGACATTACACTTCTGTAATTTTGAGAAGCTTTTGATGAAATGAATGGAACATGATCTATTTTTCTTTGAATATCTAGCATGTTCCACTGAAATTGCACTTTCATACTCTTAGAATGTGTTGGATAGAATGAAATTGGGTCAATATTGTTGAAGCACGTGAGCAGGACTTATCATATATGGTTGTTTTATCGTATGATTATGTTTTATTTATGTATTAAGCAATACTCTTTCTATTGATTGTTTTATGTATGAAAGTCAGAATTATAGTTCTGCATCATTGCACTTTTGTATGATGTTTTAGCTGTAATTCCTTTTTGAATGCAGAAACAATTTTTATATGCGATATATTTATTTTAATTGTTTAGTCTAACTATTTATCCAAAACAATTATCGTTAAATGATTTAATTTCTTCTAGCAGTTGAATGATCTTTATTACCAATTGTTATAAGACATCATTGTAGATCACATATCTTATTTTATTCCCGGGTATATTTATAGTTAGATAATGTTAGATTAAGATATATGCATGTGTTTAATAGTTAGATTAGATTATACTTAGTTGAATCATTTCTCGTGGCATCTTATATCATTCCATCAACATTATCAAATCAATCCTCTCTAGGAAACCAGTCCCATTATCCCCAGTCAAAGCCACTATACCAAACGGAAAAGGAGTTGCTTTCAAGGTCCGGACCGGATGGTTATCTCCCATGTTGTCGCAGGGAATTTCGAGGCTTCAACAGGACCCCAAAGCCCAGGACAAATCAGTTGTCACCTCGAAATGGATTTCAAAATTAAGCATGGAGCTGATGCGAGTGCTGAAAAGTACAAGGCTCGCTTTGTTGCTCGAGGATTCTCTCAAAAGGAAGGTGTGGATTACAATGAGATAGTTGCACCTGTTGCCCGATACACCACCATCCGCTCGATCATAGCCCTTGCTGCTTCGCAAGGACGGAACCTACATCAGATGGGTGTCAAGACCGCTTTCTTGCATGGTTCGATTAAAGACGAAGTCTATGTGGAACAACACGAGGGGTTTAAACGAGAATGTCATGTATGCAGGTTGAAGAAAGCTCTCTATGGGCTGAAGCAAGCACCCCGAGCTTGGTATGACAGGATCGATAGCTATTTGATAATGTTGGGATTCACAAGGAGTGAAGCCGATCCAAACATTTACTTTAAGGTTGAAGATGATAAGCCTCTCGTACTGGTGTTGTATGTTGATGACCTCTTTCTGATTGGTGTAGACCTTCTCATTCACAAATGTAAGAGGGAGTTGGCTTCTGAATTTGAGATGAAGGACCCAGGACTGATGCACTACTTCTTAGGGTTGGAGGTCTGACAAAAGCCAAGAGAAATTTTCCTATCTCAAGGAAAATACATGGTGAAGATATTGGAAAGATTTAAGAAGGTGGACTACAAGCCCGTGACTACCCCGATGGCGCTTAACTTCAAGACCTGTATTGGGAAATGCTTCTAAGAATTGTCAACTCATAGGAGCACTGATGTTCTTAGGGAACTCCTATCCGGATATATATTTTGCAGTCAACACATTGAGCCAATATATGGTTGAGCCTCATCACTTACATTGGATTGGTGCCAAGAATCTTCTAAGATATCTTCCGGGCACAATCACTCATGGACTGAGATACACTGTCGGAGATGTGACGCTGCATGGTTATTCTGATGCTGATTAGGCAGGCAGTGTGGTGGATCATAAGAGCACTTCCGGGTGTTGTTTCTCTTTGGGTTTTGCTTCGATACCCTGGATGAGCAGGAAGCATAAGTTGATGGCTTTGAGCACTGCTGAGGCCAAATACATTGCTGCGAGTATGGCCTCCTGTGAAGTTGTCTGATTGCAGAAGCTCTTTAGTGAGTTATTTGGACATACGTTGGATACTACCGTGATCCTCCGCGACAACCAGAGTGGGATTTGTTTATCAGAGAATCTAGCACATCGTTATCAGGTACCACTTTATTCGGGATATAGTACAACAAGAAGCAATAAGGCTCCATCATATTGGGACTGATGAGCAGGTCATCGACATTCTAACGAAGCCCCTGGGAAAGGTCAAATTCTTGACTTTCCGAGAACGACTAGGAGTCGTGGAGAGACCCTCTTATGAGGGTCCTGTATGAGAATGTACATTGAGCTCTTGGAGCTCCGGGGGGCTTGGGGTACTTCTTGGAGCGATGAGCAACCATAGGGTGAGTGGTTCAGCCTTCCCCTAGTGGTTTGTTGTGTACAAGGTGAGTGGTTCAACCTTCCCCTGTGATACCCCGTGGCAACATGTAGGCAGGATGAGTGGTTCATCCTTCTCCTGCTAAGACATCCTACCCATGCAGTCTAGGACTCATGGGAAGTACCTCTCATCTAGCCAATGACTAGGGAAATGAGGATAGGACCATAGTAGTATCGATAAACGCATCGTGTAACTACCGTACTCTCTATGTTAGGATGATATTAATCTGAGATCAATTGGAACTGACTTCGGGTCAATAAGAGTGGTATGAGACACTATCTTTATTTGGAACTGATTTCGGATCAGTAAGAGTGGTATGACACACTCTCTTCATTGGGACTGACTTCGGGTCAGTAAGAGTGTTATGTGACACTCTCTATCTGGCACTGACTTCGGGTCAATAGAGGATGGTATGATACATTCTCGATCACTTCTTCTTCTTCATAGTTCAGCAGAGCAGAGCAGTGCACTGATGGCAGAGATAGTACCGACAGACAGAGGGATTAGCAAATGGATTTCTCCCTACTTGAGAGGGAGTGTTAAAATTGGCAACTAAGGCCAAACTCCATGTGGGTCACCTTATTTATGGCAGCTGATATTTTTCTTGGATTCCTCTCTCCGAGAGGTGTAGAATTGATCCAACGATCATCCGATTCCGACATGGATTCATGGAGATGTGAATTTATTTGTATTCTTGACAACTTGTCAAGGTCAGCCAGCAAGCAAAACAGTGATTTTTGCCCCAAACTTACCCTCAACGTTTCATATAAAAGGAGATCTTGTGGCATTATTCCAGTCATCTCATCTCACATTCTTCTCTCACTCTCCTACGCACTAGAAGCATCTCTCTCTCACACGTGTGACTGAAAGGAGGATGCAGATTCTGGTTAGGGCAGCGTTGACCAGCGTGGAGACTTCTTTGACTGCGGATTGGGTTGGGCAGCCTCTCCTAGGCAGGCCGCATTTCTAGGCAGTGTCCTTGACCTGTTTTGACCAGCATTGACTCTCAAAGGTTGTCCGCAGATCTGTCACAGCGTTGACTGCAGTTTGACTGGAGATTTCGGACTGTTTTGGGCTGCCTATTCTTGCTGTTGGAGGCCGAGTTGACTGAGGTTGACTAGAGGTCAAATCTGACCTGTTTGACCAGCCTTGACTTTGCTGGTTAGGGTTTTGCTGCTGCTGTCATAAAATTACAGATTTGTATAATTGTACTATCTCTCTCTCTGCTGAATTATTGAAGAATATAAAAAAAATTGATCAAGGGTTCCCCCACATTGGGGTTTGTCCCTGGCTGGTGCCACATCTTGTGTCCTCTTGTCTTGGCTTGTCTTCTACTGTTATATTTATGTTCTATCAGCGTGTGATTGCTATTCTGGAAATTGATATTGGGCTAATAAGAAAATTTGAAGTAAATTGTTCTTAAACATAGAACATACCAAAATTAACAATCTGCTTTTCGGCTTTACGTTCTCATGGTAATGGGCAGTTTTTAATGCTGGTCAGGTACATTAATTTAACATATCAGTGACCAGATTTTGAGTGATTTGAAATAAACAAAAACTAAGAGGGTAGATTTGTTACTGTAACAAAACCATGGATCTGTTATACATTGGGGATTGTGCCCTTAGGGAAGGAAATCTAGCTCCTTTGAAGTTCATTGTTTCAGTGTTTATTTTCTTGGGCTGCCTTATGTATTTTGTTGGAAAGAAATGGAATATATGCTGGTGTAATTCATATTTCAGATTCAGCTGCAAAGCTGAAGGTTCACAGGAATAATCCCAAAAAACCTCAAGTAAATAAGGTGAAATTTCTGAATTTGTCTTGAGCACAGATTTTCAAAATTTCCGCAGTAAGTTGATCACATGTGAAAGTAAAAACCTGTTGCAGCAAACATTTACCAGCAACTGGTAAGTAAACCCTGCTGCCACAGTGATTTTCCCTCATCAAGTTGATTTCCATTCTTTCAATGTCACAACACAAGCATGCAAAAAAGTAGTACGATGCATGCTTGAAACAAAGATAATTGAAAGCATCATAACAGTGTAAAAGGCAGGGGTGAAGAGAATCACTTAATCTCAACGCTATACCACAAGTAATATTTTAGTTTGTCAAACAATGTGATAACAAAAGGAAACTGAAACTTGTCGCTACCGCCAAGATGCACAAGGTGTAGCAAAGGGAAAGAAAGGAACTCACTGACATCCACCTGCAGCGTATTGCCACATCCCGTACTGTTTTATCAGGTAGAAAGGTTGCAATTTTGACATATTTTGATATATTTGGTTCACCAGCATATCTGAACAAAAGCAACAGGAATCAGTATCAGGGTGCCATCATATAAATAAAACCACTTCAAACAAATATGCATAAATAAAAAACAATGTTGCGCTGGTTTTCGGGAAGGGGGGCTGCTTCCCTGGGATGGCTAGAGAGCAACACAAATATTCATGGGATGGCATGTTGGGGACAGAAATTACAGACACAGGCAGATACATAATGAAGGTCCCAATATTCTTTATATATATATGAAAGAATATTGAAAATTCAGAATTCACCTTAAACATTTGTAGTTACTTCATGCTTGTAAACATAATAAGCTATAATATGTGTAGATCATCTTCCGGATTCATCGCATTAGTTTTCTTTAGATCAACGTTTCGAACCAGCAACGGTGGTTCATCTTCAGGATGTGAAAGAATGATGAAAACTGATCTTTATTTCTTTTAATAAAT
Organism: Pinus tabuliformis; assembly: GCA_031772625.1. NCBI lineage: Eukaryota > Viridiplantae > Streptophyta > Pinopsida > Pinales > Pinaceae > Pinus > Pinus tabuliformis. The sequence continues at coordinate 253,157,251 of CM062820.1, read as the reverse complement.
AGTTATGAGATGCTTTGCCGACATATATTTCAATCATAAACTAATATGTTATTGTTCTAATTGTCTTTTGTTATTTCATTTGTTTTAATTATGTTTTATTGCCTTAATTATATTAATTTAGATTTGTTTATTAAAATATAATTTTAATAGGCTATGTTGTTTTAGATTTATACCCTAATTTAATTTTATTATGTTTTTACTGCAGTTATCTTTTAATTGTGCATAGTTTTGTTTTTCTAATAATTAAGTTGGTATATCCTAGTTATATTAATAATGTATAAGTTTGTTGATATTATATTTTAAATCATAAATTAATATATTATTATTCTAATTTTCTTTTGTTTTTCAAATTGTTTTAATTATGTTTCATTGTCTTAATTATATTATATTAAATTTGCTATTGTAGATGTCTTATCGTGCATAGTATTGTTTTTCTAATAATTAAATTGGTATATCCTAGTTCTTATTAATAATGATTGAGTTTGTTTATATTATATTTTAAGTTCTATATTATAGTAATACTATAAATATATATTATTATAGTAATATTAATAATGTATATTGTATGATATAGTTCCCTATTTCTATGTAATAATAAAGATTTTGGTTGATAACTTTAAGTTTTTGAGTTACAGTTAATTTAATTATAAGTTAACCATGTTATTATATTGGGCCTATGGTTATTTTGATTGTACCCTATTTGATCTAATTATGTTTTGTTATAGTTGTTTATCGCTATGTTTTTTATTAATAATGTGTTTTATTAATGATACATTTTAATAATATCTGTTACGAAGTACATTATCGTATATATAGCATCGATATTATTAATAATGTATTGAGATATATTATACTTTTATATTATATATATGAGTTGATGTTGATTCTAATTATTTTGTTATTCATTTTTGAGTTGTTGTTAATTTTTAATTACTAGTTAACTGAAGTTAGGGAGGGGTAACTTTGGATGATAGGGTTGGAATCCAGTTTTCGCTTATGGTCCATCCGTCGTCTCTATTGATGTTATTGGGGTTCTTGTTAACAATGTTTTAAGACTCCGACTCCGACTCCGACTCGGCCAAGGATCGACTCCGACTCCGACTCCGAAACGGTAATGACTCGGCCGGCTCGATTTCAATGACTCGGTCGTTGTAAAAAATACATTAAATATTTATTTTTTTTATAAAAAAACATAATTTTAAAGATTTTAAACATAATTTTAAAGATTTTCATTCATGTTTCCAAACACACAGCATTATAATATAGATGGAAGACAACATATGATCAAAGTAGGCTCATGAACCAATCCATTATATCAAAATGGTACCCAATGGCAATACATAGTCAACTGTCATACATGATCGAAGACTCAAAACAAAAAACACATAACCAAGGAGGCTAGAAATGGCCTCTACAACAAAAGTAAACTGTGACGGTGACCAGACTCCAGTACTAGTACTACAGTACTACTGGGCCACTGGCTAGTAGCTACTGTCAGAGGAGCCAAGATCACGTCGATCAATCTCTGGATCATCATCATCATCAGAGTCAGACAGGGGGTCCCATGGCTCCTCCTCATCATCATCATCCCCAACTGCAACTGTAGAAGTGGTACCACTAGCAGGCTGTGCAACTGCAGCAGATGCAAGCTGAGATAGAGTAGATATGCGGCTGCGCTTCTGTCGTGGCTGAGCAGAGGAAGCACCTACAACTGGAGTCCCTGCTGGCTGTGAGACTGAGGCTGGTGGATTGGGATCTGCATTCAACTGAATAGGCTGAAGTTGAACAGCATGTTCAAGTTCAACTGATGTCTCCAGATCTAAATCTAAATCAAGATCCTCATCATGATCAAACTCTGCTGGACAACTCTCCACTACCCAATCTGATGTTGGATCAATGTCTTCCAACACAATGGGATCTGAATCCGGTCTTTTGTTCAGCAAATGGTTTCGTCTGAGCCGGAGGTTGTATTGGACAAAAACTAGATCATTTAACCGTTTTTGATCCAAACAGTTTCTCTTCTTTGTGTGAATCCTCTCAAAGACAGCCCAATTGCGCTCACACCCAGATGCGCTGCAAGTTTGACTCAAAATACGAATTGCAAACCTTTGCAATTCAAGACAATGGCCACCAAAGGCCTCCCACCATTGTGCTGCAAAAAACATAGGAGTGTAATGAGTTAGCTCAACAAAATTACAAATTATATCTAACTTTCAAATTATAAACGATTTAACAGACTTTAAAAAAAAGTAAAACTATTAAGAATTTGAAAATTGAAATTTTTGTTTACCTGGCTCATCTGCTTCTCTTGCAATCTTTACTAGGTTCTTCCCAAAGGTACCTGCTGAATTGCTGAAGATATTGGCCTGTCGGTGTATCTCCAGCTGATCAGACTCCAATGGGATCATGCGTTCAATGCAATCAACCAGTCCATCTCTGACCTCCCCCGTCAAAGCTCCTGACTCCTTAGCTTTATAATGATACCGTGGGTTCAAAAAATACCCAGCTGCATGTATAGGGCGATGGAGTTGATTGTTCCATCTTTCATCAATGATTGCCCAAATGGGCCCATACTTTGCCGCTCTATCCTTGTATACCGTCTTTATTTGCTCCTTTGCTTGATCCATAGCCTCATAAATGAAGCCCATAGCCAACCTTTCCCCATCCACCAACCGCAACACCTTAACTAGTGGCTCAGCAAGCTTCACAATCTCTACTGCCTTTCTCCAAAAAGTTTCTTCATGGACTTTCCTTTTCAATTCTTTGCCTTCTGGTTTGTTAGACCAATTGCTTTGATTCCATTCATCACTGGAAAACATCTTTTGCAAGTTTCTATGTTGGGAAAGCATAGATTGCAATGTCAAAAAATGTGTAGCAAATCTAGTGATGGCAGGCCTAATAATATCCTTGCCCCCAGTGTGTTTCCTCATGAGGCTCAAAACCAATGTATGATTGTAGATAAATTTTGTTATGCTTTTGGCATGATCTATAGTGTTTTTGACCCAATCTAATTTTCCAATATCCTCAAGCATGAGGTCTATGCAATGTGCAGCGCATGGGGTCCAAAATATGATCTTGTGTTTTTCCTCTAACAGTTTACCAGCAAGAACATAGTTAGAGGCATTATCTGTGATGATTTGAACAACATTAGCCACCCCCACCTCCTCAACAACCTGATCCAATAGCTAAAACAACAAGTGGCCATCTTTTATCTTATTAGATGCATCAACTGATTTTAAAAACATGGTTCCCTGTGGGCAGAAGACAAGAAAGTTTATGATGGTACGGTTTCTTTGATCAGTCCATCCATCTGACATGATGGTACACCCTGTTCTTGCCCATGAGTCCCTGAACTCTTGCAAATACTCATTAATGGATTGAATTTCTTTCTGCAAACGAAACCCCCTTAGCTCATGCATAGTAGGGCCTTTGAAGCCTTTTCTAGCAGCATGTATGGCATCAAACATAGGCTCATAATATGGTGAACGAGCAGCATTAAAGGGGATATCAGCATCATACCACCATCTAGCTATGTAATCACAAGCAGTCTCCCTCAATTCTTTCTTCCAATGGTCATCTAAAGTGGGCTGCATTTGAGTTTTACTAACTTCAGGACCATGTGCATCTAATGGAGAGGAGGGAGTGAAATAACTTTTGATAGTCACATCACCCTTTTTCAAATTCATTCTACCCTTTCCCTTATCTTGAACAGAAGCAAAAGAGGGAGGAACATATCGGAAAGGGTTGGATGCCTCAGTTTGAGGGATAGAGGAAGAACCCTCAAAATCATAGTGGGGGTTGGTAGCCATCATTTTTTGTATCTCCCTCTTCCTCCCAATTTCAGCCTGTATGTCTTTTTGCCTAGCCTTATCTTCTTTAAATTTCTCAAAGCTGGCCAACAAATTCTTTCTAATCTCCCCAATTTCTGGTGAGGTACATGGGGTAATTTGGCCTCTAATCCCTGCCAAGTGTTGTTTCAGCCTATTAATGCCCCCAGGACCTTCCTTAATTTTCCTATGGCAAAATTTGCATTGCATTTGACTATCAACCATTTCAACATATGCCCAAGCAGGATCTCTTGCTCTAGGTGCCATTTTTTGACTAGGAAATGAAAGCAAACAATCTGAAAATGACAAAAAAAAAAAAAAAAACATTGATTCAATGTTCATTTATTTGACAAAAAACACTCTCCAAGCTTTCTAGATATGCACCTAAAATTTACTAAGCAAAAACAGATTTATAGAGGTGGAAAAAAATACCTCCAGGCACAAACTGCCTCCTCAAGCTTGCTCCAAGAATCAGCTCCTCAATGCTGCTCCAAATCGCTGCCCAAAAAGCTCCTCACTCCAGCTACAATGCTCCTCCAAGACTCCTCATTGCTGCTCCAAAACAAGCTCAAGAACTGCTCACTAACTCTCAAAGAAGACGCTCACTCAAATGCATAAGACTGCTGTGAGGGAATGAGAGCACTTGGGTGTGTTAAATAGGGTTTGGGAGGGGGAAATGGACCCCAAAAATCATTTAGCATATTGGTATAACAATTTGACATCCAAAACAAACATTAAACATTTTAAAAATCCCAAAAAAATCAATTTTTTATTGTTGTTTACGTGTGGAGGGCCGTCCCATTGTGACTCGGCCGAGTCATATCGGAAACGGCCGGGTTGGCCGAGTCATGGGTGACTCGGCCAACCGGACCGTTTCCTAGGCCGGGTCACTCTGCGACCTTTTGACTCGGATCAAGCCGGACATTTCGGTTTCGAAACGGCCGTTTCTTAAAACAGGGCTTGTTAATTTCTATGGCTTCTCTAAATTTCCTTATGAAGTAGTGATCACTTCTGGCTAGGATGCGGGTGTCTTCTATACAAATGTGGTGTTTAGTTTTTTCAGAATGTTCTGCTAACGCTGATGATTTGGACCGATTATGTTTAATGTCGGCTAAGTGTTCTTGGATTCTTGTGTTAAAGGATCTCCCAGTCTCACCTACATAGGGTTTGCCACACGAGTAGGGAATTAAGTAGACACCCTTGTGACATTTTGGATCAATTTTGTCTTTTATAGGATTAAGGTGGCTGTGGATGGTGTTTAGAGGTTTGAAGGTGGTTAGGATACCATTCTTTTTTAGGATGCGGGAGATTCTGTTAGTAGTCCCTAATATGTAGGGGAGGTTAACTTTACCTAATATATTATCAAAAATTTTATCCTTTTTAGGTCTAGTGTTTGCTTTGTTTATGGCTTTGATAGCCTGACGTTTGTTATATCCATTTTTTAGGAAAACATTAATAAGGTGTTCTTTTTCTTTTTCTAGGTGTTCCTTATCAGAAATTCTGAAGGCTCTTGTCGCTAATGTGTTAAGGACACCTAGTTTATGGGTTGGGTGATGATGGGAGGTGGCATGCAAATATTGTTCAGTGTGAGTCTTTTTTCTATATACTTGGTGAGATATAGAGCCATCATCATTCCTAGTGATGAGGATATCAAGAAAGGGGAGGCTCTTATTGTTCTCGACTTCCATAGTGAATTTTATGGAAGGGGATAAATTATTTAGGTGTTGTATGAAGGCTTCTAGGGTTTCTCTTCCATGAGGCCATATTATAAAAGTGTCATCCACATATCTTTTCCACAATTTAGGTTTTAGGGGTGCGGACTTGAGGGCCTTGTTTTCAAAATCTTCCATGAATAAATTAGCAATAATAGGAGACAAAGGTGACCCCATGGCAACTCCGCAAGTTTGTTCATAAATATCATCCATGAAACTGAAAAAGGTGGATCTAAGGCAGATTTCTATGATCTTTGCTGTGTCAGGATCTGTCAATTTACATATGACATCCATGGCATCATTGATGGGGATATTGGTGTATAGCGAGGTGAAGTCAAAACTAACCAAAATATCATTCTGATCAAGTTTGATGTTCTTAATTTCTTCAATGAATTGGGTCAAGTCTTTGACAAAAGAGTCTGTGTTTCCCACTAGGGGTTTTAGTTTTTTGGCCAGGTGTTTTGCTAGTTGGTATGTGGGCCCATTAATGGTGTTTACTATTGGTCTGAGAGGGATGCCATCTTTGTGAATTTTTGGAGCTCCATAGATTCTAGGTGTGTATATTTAGAATATTTAGAATAGCTTGAGTGGGCCTACTTATTAAGAACATGCGTTTCCTCCTAAGAGGTCACAAATTCAAATCCAGAGGGAGTAGAGTGTGTACACCTCCATAGGCTTCAGCTGTGTGTACAACTCCGTAGACTTCAGCAGTCAGATCTCTGCACGGAGGTGGGCCCCCTTCCCACAAACAAGGGGGTCTCACACAACAATTTGGTGTCCTGCTTGGTCATGACCTTAAAATTAGAATATTATTATTATTATAATGTACAGCCCTTACACTTGACAATTCCATAAGGTTTGAGAAATTTAAAGAAAGGGCTGAGTGGCATTCCATTATTGGCCACTAGACATGAGCAAAACGCAGTTAGCTTTGGGAAACTTATGTCTAGCTATTTCAATTTGCAATAAGATCCATGAAGGGTGTATGAGACAGAACTGTCTCTATACCATTTTTCCTTTCTCATATTTCTCGTTAATGATGATTATGTTAAAACATAAAAGGCATTCCCTTCTCAGTTTTGCAGACTTTTAAAGCTATGTTGAAAACTAGTAACTACTATAAAGCACTTTGGTTCTGTAAAGAGAATAAACTCATATTTCAGATTAAGAAGGTGATTTAACAGGAATTTATTCAAATAATTAGTACCCAATCCAAGTCCACCACTATCTGACTGTTTTCACAATGGTTGAGGTTGGGATGGTGGAAGCACTGGATATGAATGACTTCTGTAAACCCATGTATAATATGTAAACGCTGAGATGACCTGAGAAATGAGGAGGACAAGAACAATAACCACAAGGATCATTCCTGAGAAATGTTGCATTTCCTGTTTTCTTGACATGAAGACTTTGCTGCTCGTAATATCGTTGCTGGAAATACAACATTTCAATCACCAAAAACCCAAATTGAAACCCATGATACAAAACCCACATTTTGACCTGCAACTTATACAACAGCTTTATATTCAATACAATACAAAAATAATGATGGGAAAAGTTACCATATTGTCCAATCATCAATGTCCATGACTGTCAAAACTGAAGATATATGTCCAGAATATCCCTGAAATCTGCTTAGAAAATCCCTGAACTCTACCCAGAACATCCCTGAAATCTGCCCAGAACATTTTGGGGCAGCCAGCAAGTCTGCTTAGGAAATCCCTGAACTCTACCCAGAACATCCCTGAAATCTGCCGGAACATTTCCTATGGGTCCCCAGAACATGGGAACGCAGCAGGGTACACAGATTTTTTTTCTTTTTTGGGGGCGGAGGGTGGGGGATTCCCATGCAAACATAGATAAAACAAAAAAAAATTAAAAAAGTCGCCCATCCAATAACAATTCATGAAGACTTGTGCTGCCTATAAGGATTTTTCCATCTATGCAAGATTTGACAGTAAAATGCACAGCCAAGGAGCTTGATTGAAAAATAAGTTACAGGAAATGAAGGCATGTATCAAGCATCCAGATCAAGCCTTCAGCTCTATACCTACAAAAAAAGTTAAAACAGACATGTTCTACATCGTGAGCTTATGCAATGCACTGGAGGTCATCGAAGTTGCAAAAGACACAAAAGCAATAAAATAGAATAATAGCTACATGCCACGTGAAATGATTGTTGAGAGGTTACTTATGCCACAATGATGCTTATCTAAAACTCTTCTATGTTGAAACAGGTAGTTCATAAGTAGTGTTGCTCCAATCATAGAAACAAATTTCATAGCTTATCATGCCCTGTCCCTCATGAATTCAAAATTTTCTATGGAAAACAATAAGATAGATCACGAGTTAGAAAGACCCCAGAGACACATCACAGAAATAAGTAGGGAGGTCAGCCTCCGAACAATGTTTATTTCTCAATCTCTTTATGGCTGAATTTATTGTTCCCAGCATTAGGAAGCTCATTCACAAATGTTGATATTATTGATATCTTGTCTTCCACAGTCAATAGAACTTTAGAAGTTTCTGGAGAGTCCTAAATCATTCATTGCCCTCAGAGACTACAAAAAATGAAACTCAAATTCAATCTTTAGACCACATATATACTTAGTACTTCATCTTTTCAAATATACGCTACAAAAAGCAACAACAGCTGTCCTCGTACAAATTTAAAAGACTGAAGCAAAGTATCACCAAACTTCCATCATGGGTATGTGCCCACTCAACACAACATTTTGGGCAGACCAAAAGCGCCAGATACAATTTAACCTTGCCAAAGTACGTTTCCTAACAAAAGACTCACATTTCCATCTGAATGACATGTTTGTTCAGTGGAAACTACCTTTTGGCCCTGGGATGGCACATTATGCCAAAAAAAAAAAAAATTCATGGGGCCTACACCCAATGTTGAGGAAATCACAAAAAAATTGCAATGTGAAGATTTTCAACCCCAGACAAGAAAAACACTGGTTAAAATCATCAATTTTCCTTCCCAAAAAAATCACGATTTTATCATAAACAGCGCGATAAAATTGCATGACAACTGAGAAAATCATCAGGCTGCATATGGGCAATATAAGTTGTTTTTTGGACCTTTTTTTCACTCATTTTGCAAACAGGAAGAAAGGTTTGGAAAGCAAACAAAGAGGAGACCAGATTTGATTGAGCCAAGGAGGAGGACGACACCGTTTTCCTTTGCCATCACCATTTCTTCTTGGAGTAGAGATTGATTTCCCTCAACCATGGACGCATTTGCAAGCATGGGCATCAATTTCCACCATTTTTTTTGTTTCCTCCAGTTTTTTCTTGGGGTTTCTTTTACCCATCAGTTTTCCTTCATCTTGCTAGGGAGAGATTGTGTTTTGTTTGCCATCATCAATTTATTGTGGAGTGGGGAGGGTTTCCCAAATTCCCACAGCTGGTGATGTATTCATAAGTATGTCAAATTCTTTTCTTTTGTGTTTTTACAAATTTTTGATAGGTTTTGCATGCCTATCAATTTTCCCTTTTTTTCTTTGAATTTTTATTGGACTGTAAAATTTTATCTTTATAGGTTGATGTAAATTTTAGATTGTCATTTTTTATGCAATTTTTTTGTATTTTGATTCTAAGAATACTGATTCTGATTGTTTTCGAATTTTCTTTGTGCCCTGGGTTTAATCATTACATTGAAGACTAAAAATGCCGAGAAATTTGGACCCTATGTGGTGAACCCAAGGGAGGTTCAAATAAAAAAACCTTGAATTGCAAGTTGTGTGGGAATATAATGAGGGGAATCTCCCGATTGGAATTCCACCTTGCACAAATCCTAGGAATTGACAGAGAAATTTGCTCAGAAGCAAGTCCAAAAATCATCTATATTGCCACCAAAGCACTGCACGATAAGGATGCAGCCAAAGAAAACAGGGACACAGTAATAAGTCAAGTTGTAAGAGGATGGGCGGAGGGGAGAAGTGAGAGTGGTTCTTCAGCATCACCTTCCACAATGGCTGGCCCCTCATCTACCTCAGCATTTTTTGTTCCTAGAACCATCCCTTGTGCACAACCTTCTATCAGGTCTGTCCTTAAAAAAAGGAGATGCTAAAAAGTGGGTGGACAAGTGTTTGCTATGGAGTGACACTCCTTTCAACATTGTCCAGAGAAATTCATTCTACCGGCCTATTTTGTCTGTTGTTGCTATTTTTGGCCTGTTACCCACCATTTTGTGGATGATATACCTAGGAGAAAAAATTTCTACAAGATGGTCCTCAGCCGGCAGCCAACAACCCCTTGCAACCACCAACTAGCTTGTTGTGCCATTTTCTCCGCCACCTGAGCCAGTCATGTGGTCCCTCACCCATCTGTCATGATCGTATGTTTGAAGGTGGGTCTCTCGAACCTAAAGGTATTGCTTGTCATTTGGTAATTGAGTATTGTAGTTTGAGGATTTAGCGGAAATAATGGGCTAGGTCTATGCTCTTGTCCCCTAGACCTCGTTTGTATATTAACCTTGGATTCTAGTCCCGTCTGATCTCTTTTACTGACCATTTGGCTTTAGGGATGGTATTTCATGGGAAACCCTGATTTTGGTTGTGTGGTGCCACTCCCTCATCCACAATACTGCCCCCTTTCTACTCATTATAACCCCCATTCATCATTTTTCCCACCTGGGTCCACATTCCTCCACTGGGTCCACATAGGGCTAGCTCTCCCCTTCCCCTTGCCCACACCTTGGGTCAGGTCTGAAATGATGCCCCAAAGGTTGTGCAACTAAAAAGAAAGTAAAAGCATAATTGGCCACATTCAACAGGAAAATGTACCACAAAATGCAAAAGATAGCCGAGACAAACACATTTAGCACGTAGGAAAAGCCAATAAATGAGCTCTACCCCATCATCATGGCCATCACCCTGGTTCCTACAAGTTCTATGAGCCTCCTTCATCATATAGGAACCCATGATTGTCCCAACCCCTGGTGGGCAAAGAACCGCCCTACTTTAATAGGGGGTATCCACTTCCATATTTCACATCATGCTCTTACCCCTTGAGCCCCAAGCAGTTAACTAAAGAAAAATCATAAAAAGGCAAAAGGCATATAAAGAAGGGTGGAAAAATCAAGGCCGGTACACCTCGCGTAAGTGTGTGTTTCCCTTCTACTAGCTACCCTTGTACCCCAGCATGTGGCCCAGGGATACCCCTTCTCATTCCCTACTCCATTCACCTCTTTATCACATGCCACCACCTTTTAAAGGATGTACCTTGGACATATTATCCCCTTTAAAAGTAGAAACCACCTAATGGGATACTTGGTTAACCCCATTTGGAGTTTGGAGACATTAACACATGCCAAAGCCCATTATGGAAAGGTAGGCCATTATGAAGTCCCCATTTGTGATCCATGGGTTGTAAGCTCTTTTACTTGATTTCCTTGATGACTTGTCATACTGGAAGGCTAGGGGACGCATTGGATCTTATGCATGATTGCAAATGGTCTCCATCTTGGGTTTGGTCTCTCTATACGAGGTCCTAACGCTCCAGAGGGTTACATTGGCTCACGTAGGGTGTGTGTAGAGAGCCATGGGCCTCCACAGCAATAGACAACACTCCATGGATCCCCACAAATGTTCAAAGATTGCTCGAGATTCACCTATTGGAGATCCACCTAGATCACCTTTGCCCAGTCAGCCCCACAGATGTACCATGCACTTGGCAATTGACCCGGGACTTGTAGGATGATGTGGCATCACCTACACCATCATCTAAGCCCTTACAGATGGTATACAAGCATCTTCGACTTACTTGGAGACCCATGAGGTCACTTGTGTGCCCTCGTAGCCATTGGGAGCACCACAAGTTTATTATGTGGAGAACAAGGGGCCAACCCTTTGTCCATGCCTTTTGGAAGTCCAACTCATCATTTTGGCACTTATGGACTTCATCAGGCCTCTTAGAGAGCCCAACGACAAACATTATTGATTATTCGACCTCTTGGGAGGCTTATTATTTTATTTATGAGCTAGTTTGGTGCGCTTGTCACCAATAGATAGTTATTTTCACATTATTTTAGTTGATGGACTAATGTCGGCTCAAATTAAGTAATTCGAACTCCTAATGAGCGTATAAATAGGAAAGACATGAATTCATTTGTATCATCACTTTGGATTGGATCATTCTTCTCTTTCGAGAATTTCACACTTTTTCTGGGATGATCAATTGGATCATGGTGCAGCACGGTGAGGTGCAGCATGATGCAGCACGGTGAGGTGCATCATGATGACGAAATGCAACACAACGATAGGTGAAGGAGTCACCTTGGAGAATCAGTTGAAGCAGCATGTCTTCAACTGATTTCATGTATCATCTTCTTAGAGATGATCTATGCTCTTATCTAGATAAGTCAAAGTGTTGACTTCTGTTGTAAATGTACTATCTCTCTCTCTCTCTCTACTAAACTATTGAAGAACATATAAAAAGAATTGATCAAGGGTTTCCCCACATTGGGGTTTGTCCCTGGCTAGCGCCACATCTTGTGTCCTCTTGTCTTGGCTTGTCTTCTGCGATTTATGTTTATGTTTTATCTGCAATTTACTTTAATGTTGATGTGATTGCTAATTTGGAAAAGATATTGAGCTAACTTTGAAAATTGAAATAAATTGCTCTAAGCATAGAACATACCTAAAATTTAACAATCCTCAACTATTCTGCCAAAGGTTCCTATTCCTATTCATAACAACTCCTATGTCCATAATAGCGACAATAGCTTATATTGGATCTCTGTCAAATGTGCTCTTGAGAAAAAAACAAGAGAGAAATTAACCATGTTGTTGTTAGGTTGTTTTGTGCAAGCCTCTATACATCTCCCTCCTATGCGGCCACCCACACTTGGATCCAATGGTTTCCTATGTTTTTGCATATAGAATTCATGTTTTTACTTTACTTCTTATTCATTATATATGAGACTTTTGAGTACTCCTGCTTTGTATTTAAGTCACTGTACTCAACAATCCTATTAACATACTTTTATGGTCATTTATTGGACATTAATATAATTATCTTATCTTAACTTACCTTGTCTATACATATGAGAGGTAAGGGGTGCCAGCAATACATATGTGGGCCTATGCCCTTGCAAGCAACCTAGAAAGACATGTTTAGGCTCACACATAAGCATTACACTCCAAGAGTACACATGTCAAGCTCCAAGGTGATGTTGTACAAAGCAAGGACACCACATGAAATGTGTCCAACAATTCTCCTACTGGCCTCCAATAACTTCAACAAACCTCCTACATAATGTACTCCACTAGGTCCACTTACTGTACATGAACACTCTCATAACCCAAGTGTCCCCAAGCCAACTCCATGCAAGCACCAAGCTAACCCATTTTCTCTAGGGCCTCATGCCCTCCATCAAGAGGAAAAATGCTCCTCCTCCAATGCAACACATTCTCCAAGCAAGGAACCATCTACATGTGGCCAACATGTAGCACATCACCAAGTTGTTTAAATATCTCCAATGCCCTAGGGAAGAATGCAATGCAAGCACCCACCTGAGGTCAAGCAACCATTGAGTAAACCATCTCCAATGAATGTGCAAATTCATCACAGACCATCTCCCATATGCAAATCTATCACAAACCATTCAGGGGTTGATCATACACAATGTAACCCCAAATCACATGAAGCACCCCCAAACATGGTGTAAAAACTTTGAGTAACCCCAAAAGCTAACATAGAGTAGCGGGACCTTACTTTCTTTATGGTTATGTAAGACTTTTTGCTATGCTCTGATAAATTTATAACTTACCTTTGTTGGCAGGCAAGTTATTAGACCTTTTTCTTTGACAGAAGGTAAGGTTATACCTGACCTTTGGAAAGCTTGTGTAAGACCTTCTAGGACCTTACCTTCATTGTGCCAATGTAAGTGAGCCTCCGTTCTCCCAACTACAAGACATATCCTAGAAGACCCTTCTTGTAGCTCAAGGTTATCACCTACCTTCTTGCTAAGTCAAGTGAGCTTATCACCTTCCTAAACTAAAAGGTTTGGTTGTCACCTACCTTTTAGCTCATTCATGCTAGGATATGACTTGCTGGAGATATGTGAAAGTAAGTGATAATTGACATTTTCCAAATTGACAAGCAAACAATGCTTAGCATCCTAAATCTAGAACTGTTGGCTGATATAATGGTGCACAAACTAGCTCAAGCACTCAACTTGTAGACTCTAGAGTATTCGGGCACTCATTAGACACTGTTGCACTAGGTATTGATTAAATATTCTTCGTAGAACATTTATTGAGGTACGGACTCACATTTCTCAGCAAAATTGACCAAACAATTTCTTACAAGTACAAGATGATTTCTATAACGTTTTCAAAATGGTTTATTTGATCATTTGTCAGACCTTGTAAGATTTCAAAAGAGGTCTGACCAACTAAAAAGCTAGTTTGTGTGAACAAAGCAAGCCATAAAATAATCTGAATGGCATTCTGTTGCATCATAGGTTTGTAGCAAAGCACTAGACAAGAGCAAGATGAAGCCAGTCATCTTGAATAAGGGAACAATTTGGACCAATGTTGATAATATCGGCAATATTTCGCGATATCTTTAGGTAAACGATATTTTGGCAAGTAAATATTGCGATATTTTGAAAATCTCGGCTAAATATCACAATATTTTGAAAATATCAGCTAAATATCATTATTGTTTTATATGTTTCAAAATCTGATTAAAAAAAAAAAAAAGAATTTTTATGTTTGCCGATATTTTCCGATATATTGCCGATAAGATGTTTTCAGGACCCTCACTGATATTTTGCCGATACCGATATTTTCAACACTGCTTTGCACTAATGTCTAAAATGTTATGAACCTAATTTATAATCTGAATTGTAGTATGTAACTGGAAAATCTGATATGAATCTTCTATTAATTTAAGGCTTTGATACCACTGTTATGAGCCTGATTTATAAGCGGATCTGATTCAACTGAAAAAACAGAATTCAGCAACTGGTAATGCAACCAATATTAGAAAATAACAGCCATAAAGTTCAACACGGTAGAAGGAACCACACCAATGATATCGACTAGAACTACAACACAGTGAATCTGCAAACCCACAGTCTGAACAACAAATATAAGATTCAGATAGAACCAAAAAAATGGTGAGTTTCCACAACACAGAAATACTCTCCTGAGAGGTATGGACGCCAGCTCGGTCCAAATCCAAAGCGGTATGAATGCTTATGTTAGTCCAAATTACCCGCAGTAGCACACTTCCCAAAGGCCCCTACTTTAATGCCTAAGTGTCATTTTATAGCTAGTGATTCCACTTTTTAGAAAAAGAGGAATTGCATTCCTCGATGAGTGACATTTATAAGGGGGTTACTAAACACTAAATATAGGTTGAGTTACAAACGATACCATGAGTGAGAGGAACATAAATGTAAGCCTACAATAGTATCTATTGCGCTAAGAAATGAAAAAAAGATGCTTCAAAGTTGTTTCTCAACATCATAACTTAAAATAGAAACTGTTGTCAGCAATGGCTTGCCAGATCAGTGATAGCTGGTAGCTAATATAGCCGAACCAGGGTTCAAGTCTTACCAAGAAACATGCTAGTGCTTGTGCTCACGCTTGTGGGTGTGTGTGTGTGTTAGCACGCGCAAGGGCAGTTAGGGCCAGATGCAAATCCTGGGCAATTTTGGTGGAATAGATCACCCCACTCCCAGGTGCTTAGCGGAAGGTAACCAAACTGCATGCAAAATCTGGGCAATTAGCCTATTCGTAGTAATGCAAAATCTGGGCAAGTTAGCCTATTCGTAGAAATGCAAAATCCGGGGAAGCTAGCCTATTCGTGATAAGAGAAAGACAGTTCAAAGAAACAAATAGCAATTGTTGAATGACTAAGCCAGCAGGGCCCTGGTTCACTGATGAAGCCAACATAGTGTTTCGTTATCCACCAGGGTTCCATTCACGTCGCGGTATGCCCTACTCAAATGGCCCATCTCGAAAAGAGATCACATCAGGTGGGTAGTTTTGGTATAATAGATTTTGTACTATAATAATTTGGTATAATGGTTAAGGCCTCTCAGATCTGGCACCTAAACCAAAGGAAGTCTGTGTTATGTTACTGCGTCCCATAACCTTCTAGTGGGTTTCTCCATTTTCAAGTAATAAAATTTAAAATTTATAAACAATAAAAACAACAGAGGTTTAAAAATACGTTGTGAGGTAAGATTTTTCAGATAAGGTTAACCCAATGAAAGTTTCACTAATACAGACTAAATTTCCTACAGCACGGTATATACTAAAGAATCTGTTGCAAAAGGTATGGTAAGATTAACTCAAAGAAAATTTCACAAATACGAACTAATTTTTTTACAGAACGTTAGATACTAAGAAATATGTTGCAAAAACATGCGTCGGAGATCGAAAGGTGAAGGAAAATTAGAAATACTTAGCAAGACAATCTTCAAGTTTCGCTTGTTCTTGAATAGACCACTCCACAGCCAGCCCCGAGTTGTGCTTGAGCGCCTGCAGTCCCACCGAATTATCGGCCCCGTTGCCTGCCACGGTCACCGAACCCGAATTATTACTTTTATTATTAGGGTTTGCTTTCCCTGATCCCTCCTGATTACTGTTACCTCCTGGATTCGAACTAGCAGCCATTCGAACTTTCCTCTGCCCTGCTCTTCGCCGTACCTCCTATATTATAACCTGCTGTCGCAATTGACATTAAAGCTACCAAGTTCCATGGGCGGAACGTCAAACATGAAAATGGTTACGTCAGAACGAAGGGAGCCCCCTGTGAGTGGTGGCTACTCAAAGGCCGGTTGAATTCCTTGGGATCTAATCCAGCTGCTGCTTAAATTATTTTACGGGCAACGTCAAATCCTTGCGAGCAACACGGCACATGGTCCTGCTTAAAGCATGCAAGTCCAAATAACCAACGAAAACTAAGACATGCCCCCGCCTTTCATACCGAAGCAATAAAATTTATTATTATTACTAACTAATTATATTTTAAAAATCGGATTTACATTAAGAATGTTAGTGTCAGTCCTACGAAGGCAGCAATACTATTATATAAAAGTGGGAACTTACATGTTAAAGATGCGTTATTGGAAAATATCTGGTTATAGAATGTTTTATAAAATATTTTTAACATAAACATATAATTTATGCGGAAATGTCTATAGTTTATGAAAATATAATATTTTTATGTTAACTTAAGTAATTACAAGTTAATTGTAATATTTTTTGAAATTGGGATGGTTATTGGTTAAATTTTCTTAATACTTTTGGGATTAGACTTTATAATTAAAGTTAATGATTTATTCATTGGAAAAGTATTTCAAGTTAAAAATTTTCATTGAAAAATATTTAAAAATATTCTTTTCTTTATAACCAAAAGTATTTAAGTGTTTGGTCAGCATAAGCACCATAATAAACTGCCTTAGCTGTTGGTTCTGACTATCCAACTAGGTTCTGAAGCTACTGAGTAAACTGTCAAAACATAAGATGTTCCAGCTACCTATGAATTTTTTGTGAAACATTTTCATCATATTTTAATGGTTAAAAGTATTTATTTCTTTTTAAGAGGTTATAAGTTCAAAATTAGAGAGGATAGAGTATGTACATTTTCGTAGATTTTAGTATTCAAATTGTTGTGTGAAAACAGGTCCTTTTTCCCACAAACACGGGGACTTATACACCAATTTGGAGTGTGGCTTGGCTATGACCTTAAAATTTAATTAAGTGGACCTAATGGTTAAGAACATGCATTCCCTTTTAAAAGGATATCACAAGTTCAAATTCATAGGGGGTAGAGTGTGTACACATTTGGTGTATGGCTTAGCGATGACCTTAAAATTAGATGTTGACTTAATAGTTAAGAACATATATTTCCTTTTAAGAGGTCACATATTTCGATTATTGTGTAAATTTTGTATCGAAGTGTGATAATTATCACGTTTTTATTATGTTATTTAACTATCATTTAAGCATTTCCCTAGGTGAAAATTAAGGATGTTATGTCCATCATTCCAAAAAAATATGGTACCATTAGGAACCACCTACCCTTGGTTAATGATGGCATGTAAGACACTTATCACCCATCCTTACTTCATGATGGCCCTAGACCTAGAATTGGATGAGATATAGATGAGGGAGAATGGTGACGAGAATTAGAAGCATTATACATCGATGTTGTTTTGTATCCAGACAAGAGCTTGAAAAGAGATGTTGCAACAGGTACAAGCATAGATCAATGACTTGTCGATGCATGATTTAGTGACAATGATCATGGGGATGGGCTCCAACTCGAGACCAATAGCATTCTCATGATGATACCTACACAACATAAGATGGCCTCTCCCATTTGTGTTACATGTACACAACAAGCACCAAAGTAGAAGGGTGAACTAAAAAAGAGTTGAGAAAGTAACAGAAAAATGGGCAACACACACTAAGCCAAATATAGACTATAGGATGGATTTTTGTTCTGTGGAGCAAAAAAAACTCAAGAAATATGTAGAAGAAGTAGAGTAGGAGCAAAACACTAACCTAAGGAAAAGAGGATGGGCACTAAACCAAAATAGTCTAGGCAAAGAGATAGTGACAAACCCCCCACATAAAACGTGTGACACCCCATTTTTTATTTTGCTAAATTTTGTAATGTAATTAAGAACATATAATGTTGGGGTGCCAACATTGACGTTATGATGTCAAACTCTATTACATGATGTAATGTTTTTTTATTAATAAAAATGCTAAAGCTGGAGAAAAGGGACATCCGAATAATTATGATGCCTTGAGGAGGGGGGGGGGAACTTGACTTAAGAGGAAAAATATACCTTGGGTGAATATTTCCCTTTGATGCGATGGTTAGTTTTCCCAAGAAGTTGAAAGGTTGGGAAGATGAAAGGTCAAGGTGTGATTATAAATATAAGAGGGAGGAGCAATCAAGGGGTTCTTATTCATGGTTCTTAAGCTTCTAGTTTTTCTTTCTTCTACTACTCTCTCATACATCTCTCTCTCTCTCTGACTTAGAAAATTTGAATTGGCATGAGAATTGGCGACAACTTGTGTGACGGGAAATGAATGTATTGCATTACTTTTTCTTTGGACTAGATGGCTATGGGGACTAGGAATGGTCCTAGTTGTGTGTGGCACATAAAGCAATGAAGAGGGGAGAGTGGAGGGATTGCAAAGATCAAAGGACTCGCTTCTGTCGTGCAGACCTGCATTTTTATTTGTGAATTTCTATGGGCCTTATCAAAGAATGGAAAGGTTGAACATTGAGAATCTTTCATGTGTGTGGAGGAGAGTGGCCTTCACTTTCTATGTTAAACTAGTTTGAAAACTATGTGCTAATTCTCTAAGTTTAGGTTTTCCCTCGAGGCATCAAGAGCTGGCACGGGGGTGGCCATCTATTAGAAAAAATGCAATACAACTAAGCCTATGGTGGGGTGGAACGCAACTCACCCTACTTCAGTTTCCAATCTTTTTCTGACTATAATAAACAAATATTTATTTATGTGTTAATGATATTTCTAACATAGATGGTTTAGTGAAATTCATGATTATTTAATTGCTCTTTTCAGCAAGTTTATAAGTACATGCATTTACCCTTTTGCAAATTTATCATGGTTGTAGTTTTTATACTATTTGGATGTAGCTTTTTATATGTATAAAAATTTGTAACAACATTGGTTGAGGAAGATAGGCTTCCTAAATGCATCGTTAAATAGGTCATGTTGGCTTATGTTATAAGTTTTCTTCTAGAAGGTTCCAGAAACTGAAACTTGGATCATAGTGAGGGGAAATATCGCTAATCATATGGTCCAACTTTTTGATATTGGGTCGTGATATTTGAGGAGATATGATTAGAGGAAATTGAGCTTCCTGTATGCTCCTAAAATCATGCATCAAATAGGTCATGTTGGAATTTCTACTATAACTTTTCTTATGGTAGGTTCCAGAAGTTGAAACTTGGACCATAGTGAGGGGAGATCTTGTTGATCATCTAGCCTAACTTGCAGATCTTGGGTTCTAATATTTTTAGGAGATATGATCATAGGAATCGAGCTTCCTATATGCTCCTAAAATCATGCATCAAATAAGTCATGTTGGCATTTCTACTATACTTTTCATCTAGGAGGTTCCAAAGGCTTAAACTTGGACCATAGTGAGGGGAACTCCCACTAATAATTTTGTTCAATTTTTTAGAACTTATACTATTATAATTTAGGATAGATTTCCTGAGGAAGTTGTTATATTAATTTGCATGCAAAGTGTTTGGAGAAATGCCTAAATGGTTTCATGGCTCATAACGTACAAATTATTTATTGAAATGCCCTAATGAAAATGTTGTTTTATGGATGGGGATTGATCCAGATTTATGCACGAACAAAACTAAATACAAATTTAATAAAAAACACAAAGCTACAACAAAAACTAAACTTCAATTCATTAATAACATACACTGAAAATTGCTCACATGCATAATGGAAATAAACTAGCTCAACCGATAGTAGTTATCTCTGAGAAGAGATGTGACGGCTACATGTCTTTTAAACTGTATTACAATGAAACTGGAAGGCCTTTTTATTACTAGAAAACAAGGGAAAACCCTAAACATACAAAAACTTAACCCTAGGAGATGAAGTGCCAAAAGTTTGTGAGCCCCAATGGGATAAGTTGGACCGCCAACTTCTTGGGGTCGTAAATTTAGCATACGATTTCCATTTGGCTATCATAATACCTCGTTTTGAAGATCTCCACAAGGAGGCAAAAAGTAAATGTGTGAAACATATTCTAACACTTTTTCGGTCTCTCTATTTTCCCATAAAATGCCTTTTTGGACCTCAAAACGGCCCCAGAAGTTTAGGACCTGAAAAAACCTACCAAAAATAATAATTGTGTTAGAAATTAGGAAACTGAAAGGAAATAGTGTTAGGGGTCCAAGTGGAATAGGTGGGTGGTGTTTGAAAATCAAGGATATTATATTAGGGTTTGATTCTCCTTTCTTGATAATTACTTGTTAGTGTGTTGGCTTCTTTTACTTCTTAATTATCTTATCTTTCATCGAGCAATTATACATATATGAAGATCACAAAACAAGAGACACGAGATATAGGCACGTGCCAAGGTAAAAACCCCCTCGAGGGGAAAACCCAATCAAGATAATTCTTCCTTTAAATAGTATTCTTTGAGACTCTTTACCCTATACTAAGAGCAGACTTTCCCTCCACACCATTTCAGCCTCCAAGATCTTCAACCCCTTCCAGCAACTTCAACTAGGTAGTAACTTCTTACAACAGTGAAATCTTAGGAGACTTCAATCTCCCAATCCATACCATGAAACAGATAGAGAGAGGCACCAAAAGTTCAATTTTCTTCTTCTTTAGAGACTCCCCCAAACTCGCACTTCTTTCGTCCTCCCGACAACAAACTTCGCACTTCTTCAACTCTTCTTGAAATATCGAACTTGCTTGAGAGTGAGTACTTCAAATGACTTCGACCTCCTTCAATATATAGGCTTCTAGCAGGTTGAATGGGGGTCCTTAAGCCAACATGATGTGGAGGACAGATAATTCATATTTGACTTGATACAAAACCTTTTTATATAATTCAAAAGCCCAAGAAGGGTCTCTTCGAATATACATGACTCTATAAACTCAATATTGATCCTAGGAGTCCACAATGGGGACTTTGACTAATATAATGATGACCCAAGCATGAAAATCATGCTTTAATAAGTCATTGTTACAATAATAAAAGTTCTTTTATTTATTCTTTTGACAAGTACATTACATAATGACTCAAGTACATTATTGAAAACTGAACATAGTTACTTTTTCCAACACTCCCTCTTAACTAGCGAGGTATTCATAATGTACAAATACAATGGAATATCTCAAACTATATGAAAAAAATGAAGAACCTTTAGGCACCACAATGCCATGGACTAGATTCCTCACCAGGGAAATCTATCCAACCAATCACTCAATAGTTTAGGCACCGCAATGCCATGGACTAGATTCCTGACCAGGGCAATCTATCCAACCAATCACTCAATAATTTAGGCACCGCAATGCCATGGACTACATTCTTGACTAGGGCAATCTATCAAAGTGGGACTAAGGTGGAATTAAGCTTTCATCCCATCTAGGTACCATCAGGCTTACTTGCTAACCACCAACCCAAACATACAGGTGTGTATCCAAAACATAGCTCACTAAACAACACCAACTTTTCAATTATGGGATTCCATACATCAACACAGAGTGCGAGCCAAACGTCTCCCCAGACAATGATTCACTCGCAAAGCCTCAACAAATCTCTTCCATTTATTTATCATCAATACAATCACCAATATATACCAAACCTAGCAAGTTCCTTAGATATTCGAACTTCTTATTAGGAAGAGCCTTTATCAGTATGTTTGCTACTTGTTCATCTGTCGGAACATACTCTAACTTCACGATCCCATCCTGCACCAAGTTCCTAATAAAGTGGAACTTATTATTGATATGTTTCGTCCTCGAATGAAACACGAGATCTCCATAAATCTTGATACAACTTTGATTATCACAATTAATCACAGTAGGACCCAGAGACTTCTCGAACAAATTTGTCAGAAGCTTCCTTAACCAAACAACCTCTTTTCCTAATTCACATGCAACCACATATTCTGCCTCGACACTACTCAATTCGACTAGATCTTGCTTCCTACTCATCCATGAGTTCATAGCAGCTCCTAAAATAAAGCATCCTCTGGTAATGCTCCTTCCATCGGCCTCACTACCACCCCAATTAGAGTTTATGAAGCCAATTAACTTGACTTCCTTACTATCATACTTTAGGCAGTGATGTATAGTTCCACAAAGATACCTCAATATAAGTTTGGCAGCTATCCAGTGATCATGATGAGCTCCAACTGAATCTGGCTAAGAATGTTCACTGCAAACATATACTTGGCCTAGTATTTACTAGATACATCAGGGAACCCACCAACTGACAATATAAGGTAGGATCCATGAGACTAGAGTTGGATCCCCTCAACTTCTTGAGGTTGGTGATCATAGGAGTAATCATCAGCTTGGAGTCCATCATCCCAAATTTCTGCAATAACTTGATGATGTACTTTCCTTGCCCCAAATATATCTCCTCAGGTATCTGCCATACTTCTAGACCTAGGTAGTAATGCATCAATCTTAGATCCTTCATCTCAAATTCAGTTGCCAACATCTTCTTGCGTTCTTGAATCCTTCGTTCTACACCAGTGATGAATAGATCATCCACATATAGTAGAAGAATGACTGCCTCATTATTCACGACCTTGATATATAGATTCAGATCAGTAGTATTCTTTATAAACCCAATCCTAAGAAGATATGCATTCATTCTTGCATACCATGCCCTTGGCGCTTGCTTCAAACCATATAGAGCCTTTTTGAGTCTGCAAACACGAGAATCCATTCTATTCACTTCAAATCCTTTAGGTTGTTCAAAGTACACTTCCTCATCAAATGGTCTCATTTAGAAATGTGGTCTTAACATTCATTTGATGGATATTCCCCCCCATTGTAGCAACCAACGAAACCAACAATCTAATCGCAGTGTACCTTGTAGTAGGTGCAAATGTTTCTTCATAATCAATGCCTTCCTTTGAGAGAAACCCCTTGCGATGAACTTTGCTTTGGACTTGTCTATACTTCCATCAATAACATGTTTGATCTTATAGATCCACTTCGATGTGACAACCGATTTGTCACTAGGTCTAAGAACGATTTTCCAAACCTCATTCTTCATGATGGATTGATATTCTTCCTACATAAATTTCTTCCAAACCTCTTCATGCTCACCTTCCTAGAATGTAGATGGTTCGGTGTCAATCAACTTTGTCATATATGTAGCATAACCAGAATACCTTTTTAGTTTCTTAGTTTCCCTGGAGGACCCTTTCGCAGCTTTATGTCCTTCAACATCTTCTAATGTAGCTTTCAACCAATTTGGCCTCTTTCTTGTGGTTGGGATAACCACCGATTGAATATGCTCAATTGGTCCCTCTTCTTCATCATTTGCAGTAGAGTTCTCATGAACTTCATCTTCTTCAAATACGAGAACTTCTTCGTCATCAAAATCAATAGGAATATCCTTTGATTTCTTGTAAGCTTGATTCTCATCAAATATGGCATCCCCGCTTACTTCAATGTATCTTCCCTCCTTTATGTATATTATATATTATTTTAAGGAAAGACTATAACCAACGAATATTCCCTTGATGCTTGTCAAGTCCAAATTCTTTCGATGGTATTTCAGAATATGGACATATGTTGGACTTCCAAATATGCGGAAATGATCCACACTCGGCGTCTTTCCTGTGAATACTTATTCGGGTGTAGTATTGTCAAGACTCTTTTGAATGTACATGGCAGTCATCACTGCTTCACCCCATAAGAACTTCAGTAGATCTTGATCAAGGAGCATAGCTTGAATGCCTTCTTCAATTGACCTATTCTTTCTTTCGGCCAATCCATTGTGTTCGCTATAGTAGGCAACAATGAGCTCCCTCTTAATACCTGCATCTTTGCAATATGCAATTAACTCTTTAGAGGTGTATTCCCCACCATTGTTAGACCTTAGAGTCTTCATCTTCTTTTTGGTTAGGGTTTCTACCTCAGCCCTGAACTCCTTGAACTTATCAAATACTTCATCTTTAGTTTTGAGTAAGTAGGGCCATGTATTCCTCGAATGGTCATCAATGAATGTTACATAGTAGAGATGGCCTCCAAGTGTTTTTTCATACATGGGCCCACATACATTGGAATGGATGAGATCTAATATTTCTTTAGATCTAGATTCACTATGATGAAATGGCTTTCTAGTATGTTTCCCCAAAGAGAATCCCTTGCACACACCTTCATGGTCTAACTTCATATCAGGAATACCATGAACCAATTGACTAAGAGTAGGGATGACCCTATAATGAAGATGGTCATACCTTCGATGTCATAGTTCAATGGGACTTATTTCCATATGAACCAGAGCTTGAGGAGATGGAGTGATAACCCGGTAAATAATTCCTTCACGAAATCTAATAACCTATCTTTATCAATACTAGAGTTCTTTCCCCAAACGAATACTTTTCCATCAACAAAAGCAATCCTTTCCCCTTTATCTTCTAAACAAGAAATAGAAAGTAAATTATTTTTCAAACCTAGAACATAGAGAATGTTGTTAAGATGTAGCTTCGATCCATTGTCTAGCTTTAATGATGTAGATCCCAGGCCTCTAACATCATAGCTTTTGTTGTCACCCAATTCCACTACATGAGAAGATGACTCCTTTGATAGTGTGTGTAGTTGCCTGCTTTCACCTGTCACGTATCTCGATGCTCCACTATCAATGATCCATGCATTGTCATCAGTAAGAGATCCTGTAAGGGCATCAAATAATTCTTGACCCTTGACTTTGTTGAATAGGTAGTAGATGATCTTCTTGATCCATCTTCCAACATAGTTGAAACCCAATGTTATGCAGTTTACCATAGAGGGAGAATCTATGCCAACAAAGTGATCTTCGACTTCTCTTGGCCTTAGCTCTGATACCATGTTGGAAAATCAAGGATATTATATTAGGGTTTGATTCTCCTTTCTTGATAATTACTTGTGAGTGTGTTGACTTCTTTTACTTCTTTATTATCTTATATTTCATCAAGCAATTATACATATATGAAGATCAAAAAACAAGAGACATAAGATATAGGCACATGCCAGGGAAAAACCCCCCTCGAGGGGAAAACCCAATCAAGATAATTCTTCCTTTCAATAGTATTCTTTGAGACTCTTTACCCTAGACCAAGACTAGACTTTCCCTCCACACCATGTCAGCCTCCAAGATCTTCGACCCCTTCTAGAAACTTCGACTAGGCAGCAGCTTCCGACAACATGCAACTTACGGCAACAATGAAATCTTAAGAGACTTCGATCTCCCAATCTAGACCACGAAACATATAGAGAGAGGCACCAAAAGTTCGATCTTCTTCTTCTTTAGAGACTACCCCAAACACACACTTCTTTCGTCCTCCCAGCAACAACTTTCACATTTCTCCAACTATTTTTGAGATATCAAACTTGCTTGAGAGTGAGTGTTTCAAATGACTTCGACCTCCTTCAATATATAGGCTTCTAGTGGGTTGTGTTATCACTTAGATTTTCCCAGAAGTTGTAAGAAGGAGGAAAGGGGTCCGAGGTAACCACAAACCAACTTTTAGGTACAGAATCTAGCCAATCTATATCCAGAGGGGGCTCTCTCTTTAAGGTTTACCTTTGTTTTGAAAGATACTAGGCTAGTTATGAAAGCTTGGGGTTTTGATTGTGTTTGGTGGTGAAATTCAGTAGCAGAGGGGTAGGACTGAATAGTTTAGGCCATTGGGCTAATGGAGTCAAAGAAGATGGCTCAACTGGATTTGGTTTTTCAACCAAGGATGGCTTCACAAGGCAAGATAGCTAAAACAGGGATCAAATGATAACTTGATAGGATGGGATGGGCTTAAAAGGGATGAAGGGAAATTAAGAATCCTTCAAAATATTTTAAGAGAAAAGAACTTAAATGATCACTAGTAAAGAGCAACTAAGAATTCTTTAATAAATGATCAAAATGATTAAACTAGGAAACATGAGCAATTAAGAATTCATTGTTTAAGCTAATTTAGAAGAAAACATCAAGAGTATAAACGATTGAAAATAGATTGCACCGAAGCACTTTCTGAATTAAGCTTTTTCGTTTAAGTATTCATATATGAAACATAATTGAAATATTTAAACAAGAGAATAGTAACACATGAGTTATAAATACTTATTTGTCCGATATATTGCACATGAATCCTGTGAAAAGTCCTTTGTATTAATTATTCATCCAGCCAGCCATGTAAAATTTGTCCAACAACACTTTATTCCAAAATAATCAGTTTTACAGCAATGTCTAAGAATCCACCCAAAATACTTCAAATGAAGAAGTATTTATACTAATTGTAAACTGAAATATCTTGAAAAAATATCAAGATTAGTTTCACAAATATCTCCAATTGTTTACATTAATAGAACTTAAATAAAGGACATTCAAAACTAATGAATCTATTTGGCACTATTTCTATGGATTTATGGTGACAAAGAAGAGAAATTCGAATTTGATAGCAACCCTTAGTTGATAATGAGGCATCCCAGTCACTAACTGCATCCTTCCTTTATGCATTCTGCCCCAGAAATTCTGCAAACTTAGGGTCCAATGATACGCTTGTATATCTCAATCTATGATAGATATGTAAAAAGTGAAAGAGGTTATTGTAGATAAGAATGTTTTTGAGATAAACCTCTCTCAGTTTCCAAAAATTCAGCTCCAGGTGTTCACAATATTCTCTTCAAAAAGATGTCAAAAACAAGACTTTACACAAACTGAAAAATAGGCTTTGAAAACATGCACTTATCTCCCTTTTGGTAATACCTGTGTAAAAAGTGAGATAGGTTTTTGTATATTAGCCTGTTAGGAACACAAACCTCCTCCAATTTCTCAAAATACTTCTTGGATTTGCCACAATAGTTTATGTAAAACTATGACTCAAACAGAAAATTTCTGAAGAATGTACCATTTTTGCTCTAATTTCATCTTTTAACCTTGAATTTGTTTTAACAGTTTTTCACTTTTACTTTGGATAAACTTCATTATTGCTGGTGAAAGTGTTTTCATCCTTGTTTAACCCTTCCTACATCCATTTTTACTTTTACTATTTACTGTTTACTTTTTACTTTTACCACTCTGTTCTTCCATCTGTCTTCACTTTGTCATGAATCTGTATGCTATGCTTTGTAACTGTCTTTCCTGTTGTTTATCTTCATGCTAGTTGAGTTACTTGACATGGTATTCAATCTAATACTCTTTGACCCTGATACACTTTGACTGTTCTTTACTGTGTCCTTTTACCTTCACTGTATATTTAGGTTTTTACTGTCTATTTCAACAATAAATCATTTAATTTCATGTTTCCTCTGCTTATCTTTTAACTGTATGTTTTATTTTCCATCTCTGTTTGAATATATTTGATAAAATTTTTAGAGTAAACAGGTCTTATGACTAGTATTAAGACTGTTTATCCAAGGTTGTGGTCTTCTGATCACCTGTAAAACGAAACAAACTGTTAAGAAAGCATTGGTTTGCATGGGAGGTCGAAAATGTTTCATTTGAGCTTGAAAGGTCTGTGGAGTGAGTCCATAATGCTTTTAGGGAGGTAAACCATGCTCGAATCATTTAACAGAGGCTTCAGGTTCTGCAGATGGGTTTCATAGGGTTTTACTGCACAATCAGGTGAAAACGAGCAAAACTAGGGTTTGTGTGTTTAAACGGGTAAACGGTTGATATTGGCGGGTAAGCTTTGAATGAACAGTGGACAGATGGCGTCAACTTGATGATGTGATGTTTTGTCGTTAGTGGGAGGCGGTAAGTGGTTTTTATCGCACCGCTATTGGAGGGGAGGTGGTATTTGGGCTCGACCAAGCGATTCCATACGATGAGCGACACGTGGCGAGGGTACTGTTTAGAAAACTGCCCTCCATCGCGCACTAACTTTTGGTCGTAGAGGGCCGTGCGATATGCACGACAACTGTTGGATGTGAGGGGCTTGATCGGACGACTATTGGGGAGGTGAGGTGATGGGAGTTTAATGAGGGCGGGCCCGACATAATTAAATATTTTTTAATCATATCAGAAGCAACGAGATTGGTCGGGAAAGTTATTAATTAACCGTGGGGGTTAATTAATCCTTATTTAATATGGTGGGGGTCGAGGTTCTTAATTAGTTACAGATTAACTAATTAATCCCAATTAGGAATGTATTATGATTATATTTTAACCAAGGGGCGAGATATATAAGAATTCAGGGTTTTTTCATATTTATAATAATACGGGAGTGGGTAGACTTTATAAGGGATTTATAAATTAATATAAGTTAGAAGTTAATATGACATAATGAACGGAAAGCGCTAAGTATAAAAACATTTTATGTGTGTATTCAAACTTAGACTTAATGTGAAAAATGAGGGTTTTTATGGAAAAAGTTTTAATTTCCCCAAGTAAAATAGGATTTTACTTAGGAAAAACTTTATAAAGAAAATGAATGATTTATGAAGGGGTATGATGATTGATGAATGGGCTTAAGTACTTAGGCTTTACTTAGGCTTTATAAATTATTGGGCCGAGGGTCCGGTCCCTCTAGAAGTTAGAGAAATGCTCTGAGCCCCTTTAATTTAATAAATACCTTGGTACTTAGGGGAAATTAGTAAAAATTTAGGGAAAATGAGTAGGGGAGTTAATTATTCTGACTTTGTTTGCTTGATATGTCTTTTATGTACTGCATATCTTTGCCTTATGATGAAAATAAAAGATTTGCACATTTGAACATCATCATTCACCACATGTTATTCTGCAACCATCAACTTCCTACCCTACCTACTTTAACCTAGCATTTTTACTTCTTTATTAGGGTGCACTTAGACTAGCAAACCCTTGTCAAACTTTTCTTTTCTTTTACATGGCAATGCCTATCTAAGTCTACACTTATTACATCCAAGGGCTCAGATTAAACTGTTGAGCTCCTTTTCTCACTCTACCTATCTATTTATCTGCCAAGATTACATAGTTTGGTCAGATCTTTATTCTCTATTTCTACAACATGAAATTGAAATATGAACTAGTCAAGCTTAAACTTTTTGACTATTCATGAATTGTGGCATGAGTGACAAGCTGCACACAATTGTTTATTACATAAAAATGAAAAAGTAGCGGCCTTTAGAATTGCACACTTTCCTGGTCTTTCTTTTTGTTTGGGGTTCATTTTCCTTCATTTTTTGACCATCTTTTATTCTTTTTACCCTTTGATTTTTCTTTTAGGGCATACCCTCTTTAAATTTTTTTATTTTTTATTTTTTATTTTTTGAAAATATGAAAA
Organism: Pinus tabuliformis; assembly: GCA_031772625.1. NCBI lineage: Eukaryota > Viridiplantae > Streptophyta > Pinopsida > Pinales > Pinaceae > Pinus > Pinus tabuliformis. Next base: position 253,127,724 of record CM062820.1, on the reverse strand, counting down.
ACCTTTGCAACAAGTAAAGGTATGAACATATTACATAGCTCATCAAGTCAATCATGATATATGACACCTATTGGTATAGGGGCATAACAGTGGCTCCACTTGGGGATGGTTTTTCCTGGTGGAAAGTCAAGAACAGTAGGTCAGTGGCCTGATCCATTGGGCCAATCCCACACATATATATGCATCTGTTGTATAATCTTTTGACTGAAAAATCTTGAACTAAAATTGTATCCTTTTCTGCAAACTGAAATCTGATCTAAAATGTACTTGTTGCTGAGGACTGAGTTTATTCAAACTGAAATCTTTCCTACTTACTCTAATCAACTTTCTGACTACTGGTTAGGTAAAATGAAACAACCAATGCAACCATCCAAGCATTATATATATTGGTGACCTTTGTTGCTTGTGCTTGTTGGTGTTTAAAATTGAGATCTTGAAATCAAATATAGCTTTGTTAACCTTTGAGAAGATAAGGAAATTCCCGATCTCCTTTGTTGAATCTAGAAACTGTACAAAAGGATCTTGTAAAATATATACACTTTTCTTGAACTGATTCAAACAACTGCACATCTGTTGTGTATGGCCTGCATGCCATGAAACTGAAATATCACTTTTATCTTTATCACCCTACATGTTTTCAACTGATCTTTGTGATGATATTTCTACTGATTGTAATGTCTGTCTGGTGAAACCATTATCATCTTGATTTTGACTCTCATAGTCTGTTAATGGAGAAAATTTTTGATTGCATTCATCATTCAACCTATTAGCTATTGGATCATAAAGAACTTGGAAGGATTGCTGCAACTTATTACATATAGGTTCAAATGGAACTTCATAGATTTCTACAAGCTGCTCCTCCTTTTCTTTAAAAATTTTATACCACATTTCCTTTAAAAATTGAAATGATTCAAAACAAAGAGGCAGGGAATCATCTTGGGTCATTTGATCATATGTTGTAGCTTCCAAGTTTTCTTCTGCAACCTGACATTCAATAGCATCTTGGGGCTGCAAATCTAGATATGAGAAGTCTTGAACAAAGATTTTATTGCCCTCTAGATAATTAATTTCAAAACTTGTTGACATTTGATTTCTAATTGCATGATAGTCATCTCTGATAAACTGAAATGAAGCAAAACAAAATGGTAAAGTTCCTTCACTGATTTCAAAATTTTCTGCACTTTCCTCCTCATTCTCACGGCTAAAATGAACAAGTTGATCACTATTCTCAAGTTGGTGAAACTGGATTTCCTTATTCCCCAAACTAGCCTCTGATTTCTCTGTAAAGTTAGTTTGGATTTGAAGAACATAATTATCATCATACTGATCATATTTGGGCAAATCATCAAAATAAGTAATGTTATCAAACACACACATTAGATCAAGAGCTTTCTCCTCCACATATTGCTTTATAAATCTATCTTCTGATCTATGGTAGTTGGAATTAGCAGAAATTTGTTCATGATTCTCAATCTCTTCTTGTACTGATGGCTGCAATATATTGACCAAAGGATAATGGTAATCCTGCCATATAAGATCTTCTAGATGATTTGTACCAAGAAAACAAACCTCATTCCAAACTGCTGCTTGATTTAAGTGATTGGCCAATTGTTTCTCCTCCTTATTATCCATTGTAACCAAATGCTCTGAATACTCTTAATCTTCATCAAATATAACAACCTTATCACATACAACAGGAAAATCCTTATCAATATCTTTATCATATAGAAGCTTGCAAGGGAGTTGCAAATTCTCATTAATTTTAGATGAAAGATCATGATCTATCAAAGTATGTTGTCTTATTTCATTTACATGCAAGGAAAGAAAATTTGTGACATGGTTTTCATCAAATAAATTTGACTGGTCTTTAATTTATGAAGAAACCACTACTTGTTGAAGATGGTATTATGGTTCAATACTTTTGAGCTCTATCGCCTCTACCTCTAGATCTCTGGACTGTTGTTGGTTTTCATTGTTGTTTTCTATTTGAGCAATTTCAAGGAACTGAATTTCTTCTTTATTCTGATCACTTTGTTGTGCTGCAAGAATTGTTTCCTGTGGGGAAACTTCATAGGCCTCTGAACAACATACATCATCTTTTTCTTTTTGAGGGGAAGATAATTCAAGCAAGGCTTCCACTTTTCGAAAAGGCTTTTCTTCTAAAACCTCTAATATTTCATGATCCATGAATTGATCATCATCATCATAGTAATTTTCAAGATATTGAATAAAACTTTCAAAATTGTCACAACGGTCTTGAATTAGCAATAGAGATGAATACCTTTCCTTGTATTTGTCATGAAATGCAGCATGAAATTGCTTTAAAGAACAAATGCTAGAGGCTGGTAAATTTTCATACCAAGATCTAGCTTTTTCTTCTAAAGTTATCATAAATATTTTCATAAGACAATCTTCATGGAATTTGACTTTAAACTTTCGAATGTGCATATGAAATTTTAATAAATGTAAAGCATCATCATCTCCTAGTTCATCTTTAAACAATGGAAGATTTTTTGACCACTCAAATTTGGGTAAGGGTTTGGAAAACTTGGAATCTTTGACCTGTCCAAAGGAGCATACCTGCGTTGATTTGTTAAATTCATCTTGAAGACACTTAATGCTAAAATTAAGTCACCATAGGTTCTCAACAATTATGGATTCTTTTAGTAGTGGAGTCTTGAGTATTTGAGGCTTCTTGATTGGAAAGTGATCATCATAAGTTTCAAAAGGATGACATATATTTACAATTTTCAAAGGAAAATAATTAAAAAATTAATCTAAAATCTTCTCTAAAATACAATATATATTGGAAAACTCTATCAATTTAAAAAGAACATAATGTCTTGGATAACAATCCAAGTTAAAAGCCTGATCTTTTTGTATTGTTCTTTCAGGTTCATTCCTCTAGTGGAGTCTTAGTTGTGAAATTGATGTGGAGTCGCCAGGTGGATGATTTTAACCTTTGTGTGTCTGATCACTGTCCACCATCATAGATCAAATCTATACCCGTAAAACAATTCTGAAGAAAAAAAGTGAACAACTTCAAATCATTCCTTTAAGATACATAAAATATTTAATTTAGTGCTTTCTCAAAGGTTTATTTTAACTGAGGATTTGCTCTTCCCTAGCGGAGTCGCCACTTGTTATCACTCAGATTTTCTTAGAAGTTGTAAGAACGAGGAAAGGGGTCTGAGGTAACCACAAACCAACTTTTAGGTACAGAATCTAGCCAATCTGTATCCAGAGGGGGCTCTCTCTTTAAGGTTTAGCTTTGTTTTAAAAGATATTAGGCTAGTTATGAAAGCTTGGGGTTTTGATTGTGTTTGGTGGTGAAATTCAGTAGCAGAGGGGTAGGACTGAATAGTTTAGGCCATTGGGCTAATGGAGTCAAAGAAGATGGCTCAACTGGATTTGGTTTCTCAACAAAGGATGGCTTCACAAGGCAAGATAGTTAAAACAAGGATCAAATGATAACTTGATAGGATGGGATGGGCCTTAAAGGGATGAAGGGAAACTAAGAATCCTTCAACATATTCTAAGAGAAAAGAACTTAAATGATCACCAGTAAAGAGCAACTAAGAATTCTTTAATAAATGATCAAAATGATTAAACTAGGAAACAAGAGCAATTAAGAATTCACTGTTTAAGCTAGTTTAGAAGAAAACATCAAGAGTATAAACGATTGAAAACAGATTGCACTGAAGCACTTTCTGAATTAAGCTTTTTCGTTTAAGTATAAATATTTAAACAAGAGAACAGTAACACATGAGTTATAAATACTTATTTGTCCGATGTATTGCACATGAATCATGTGAAAAGCCCTTTGTATTAATTCTTCATCCTGCCAGCCATGTAAAATTTGTCCAACAACACTTTATTCCAAAATAATCAGTTTTACAGCAATGTCTAAGAATCCACCCAAAATACTTCAAATGAAGAAGTATTTATACTAATTGTAAACTGAAATATCTTGAAAAAATATCAAGATTAGTTTCACAAATATTTCCAACTGTTAACATTAATAGAACTTAAATAAAGGGCATTCAAAACTAATGAATCTATTTGGCACTATTTCTATGGATTTATGGTGACAAAGAAGAGAAAGTCGAATTTGATAGCAACCCTTAGTTGATGATGAGGCATCCCAGTCACTAACTGCATCCTTCCTTTGTGCATTCTGCCCTAGAAATTCTGCAAACTTAGGGTCCAATGATACGCTTGTATATCTCAATCCGTGATAGATATGTAAAAAGTGAAAGAGGTTATTGTAGATAAGAATATTTTTGAGATAAACCTCCTTAGTTTCCCAAAATTCAGCTCTAGCTGTTCACAATATGCTCTGCAAAAAGATGTTAAAAACAAGACTTTACACAAACTGAAAAATAGGCTTTGAAGACATGCACTTATCTCCCTTTTGGTAATACCTATGTAAAAAGTGAGATAGGTTTTTGTAGATTAGTCTGTTAGGAACACAAACCTCCTCCAGTTTCTCAAAATACTTCTTGGATTGGCCACAATAGTTTCTGCAAAACTATGACTCAAACAGGAAATTTCTGAAGAATGTACCATTTTTGCTCTAATTTCATTTTTTAACCTTGAATTTGTTTTAATTGTTTTTCACTTTTACTTTGGATAAACTTCATTGTTGCTAGTGAAAGTGTTTTCATCCTTGTTTAACCCTTCCTGCATCCATTTTTACTTTTACTATTTACTGTTTACTTTTTACTTTTACCACTCTGTTCTTCCATCTGTCTTCACTTTGTCATGAATCTGTATGCTATGCTTTGTAACTATCTTTCCTGTTGTTTATCTTCATGCTAGCTGATTTACTTGACATGGTATTCAATCTGATACTCTTTGACCCTGATACACTTTGACTGTTCTTTAATATGTCCTTTTACCTTCACTGTATATTTAGTTTTTTACTGTCTATTTCAACAGTAAATCATTTAATTTCATGTTTCCTCTGCTTATCTTTTAATTATATGTTTTATTTTCCATCTCTGTTTGAATATATTTGATAACAATCTTGGAGTAAACAGGTCTTATGACTAGTATTAAGACTGTTTATCCAAGGCTGTGGTCTTCTGATCACCTGTAAAACGAAACAAATTGTTAAGAAAGCATTGGTTTGCATGGGAGGTCGAAAAGGTTTCATTTGAGCTTGAAAGGTCTGTGGAGTGAGTCCATAATGCTTTTAGGGAGGTAAACCATGCTCGAATCGTTTAACAGAGGCTTCAGGTGGTGCAGATGGGTTTCATAGGGTTTTACAGCACAATCAGGTGAAAACAAGCAAAACTAGGGTTTTTGTGTTTAAACGAGTAAACGGTTGATATTGGCGGGTAAGCTTTGAATGAACAGTGGATAGATGGCGTCAACTTGATGATGTGACGTTTTGCTGTTAGTGGGAGGTGGTAAGTAGTTTTTATCGCATTGCTATTGGAGGGGAGGCGGTATTTGGGCTCGATCGAGCGATTCCATACGATGAGCGAGGCGTGGCGAGGGTACTGTTTAGAAAACCGCCCGCGATCGCGTGCTAACTTTTGGTCGCAGAGGGCCGTGCGATATGCACGACAACCATTGGATGTGAGGGCCTTGATCAGACAGTTGTCGGGGAGGTGAGGTGACGGGAGTTTAATGAGGGCGTGCCCGACATGATTAAACATTTTTTAATCATATCGGGAGCAACGGGATTGGTCGGGAAAGTTATTAATTAACTGTGGGGGTTAATTAATACTTATTTAATATGGTAGGGGCCGAGGTTCTTAGTTAGTTACAGATTAACTAATTAATCCCAATTAGGAATGTATTATGATTATATTTTAACCAAGGGGCGGGATATATAAGAATTCGAGGTTTTTTCATATTTATAATAATACGGGAGTGGGTAGACTTTATAAGGGATTTATAAATTAATATAAGTTAGAAGTTAATATGACATAATGAACGGAAAGCACTAAGTATAAAAACATTTTATGTGTGTATTCAAACTTAGGCTTAAAGTGAAAAATGAGGGTTTTTATGGAAAATGTTTTAATTTCCCTAAGTAAAATAGGATTTTACTTAGGAAAAACTTTATAAAGGGAATGAATGAATTATGAAGGGGTATGATGATTGATGAATGAGCTTAAGTACTTAGGCTTTATAAATTATTGGGCCGAGGGTCCGGTCCCTCCAGAAGTCAGAGAAATGCTTTGAGCCCCTTTAATTTAATAAATACCTTGGTACTTAGGGGAAATTAGTAAAAATTTAGGGAAAATGAGTAGGGGAGTTAATTATTCTGACTTTGCTTGCTTGATATGTCTTTTATGTACTGCATGCCTTTGCCTTATGATGAAAATAAAATATTTGCACATTTGAACATCATCATTCACCACATGTTATTCTGCAACCATCAACTACCTACCCTACCTACTTTAACCTAGCATTTTTACTTCTTTATTAGGGTGCACTTAGACTGGCAAACCCTTGTCAAACTTTTCTTTTCTTTTACATGGCAATGCCTATCTAAGTCTACATTTATTACATCCAAGGGCTCAGATTAAACTGTTGAGCTCCTTTTCTCACTCTACCTATCTATTTATCTGCCAAGATTACACAGTTTGGTCAGATCTTTATTCTCTATTTCTACAACATGAAATTGAAATATGAATTAGTCAAGCTTAAACTTTTTGACTATTCATGAATTGTGGCATGTGCACACAATTGTTTATTACATAAAAATGAAAAAGTAGTGGCCTTTAGACTTGCACACTTTCCTGGTCTTTCTTTTTGTTTGGGGTTCATTTTCCTTCATTTTTTGACCATCTTTTATTCTTTTTACCCTTTGATTTTTCTTTTAGGGCATACCATTTTTACATTTTTACATTTTTTTTATTTTTTTATTTTTTGAAAATATGAAAAACCTTTGCAACAAGTAAAGGTATGAACATATTACATAGCTTATCAAGTCAATCATGATATATACACCTATTGGTATAGGGGCATAACAGGTCGAATGGGGGTCCTTAGGCCAACATGATGTGGAGGACACATAATTCATATTTGACTTGATACAAAACCTTTTTACATGATTCCAAAGCCCAAGAAGGGTCTCTTCGAATATACAATGATTCTGTAAACTCAATATTAATCCTAGGAGTCCACAATGGGGACTTTGACTAATATAATGATGACCCAAGCACGAAACTCGTGCTTTATTAAGTCATTGTTACAATAATAAAAGTTTTTTTCTTTATTCTCTTGACAAGTACATTACATAATGACTCAAGTACATTATTAAAGACCTAACATAGTTACTTTTTCCAACAGGTGGCCATCGATATCCACCTGGATCAATGATAGTATTGTTGTAGATGATCTATGCCTATTTGTATGCAAAGCATTTGAAGAAATGTGTTAAAGGTGTTTTATTACAATTTGCATATGAATTGTTTAATAAAATACCTCAAAGATAGAAATCAAAAGTTGCATGATTGAGTAGTATATTTCAGTTAGTATATTACAAGTGGAATCATAACAATGTCTCTTATTTGATTTCTTACAAAATGTTTGAAAAAATGTTTAGAAGAAAAAGACTACTTAATTGGTTGTATATAAAGTATTTGAAGAAAGGTTTACATGTAAAGTGTTTGACAAAATGTATTGAAGTTTTTGCAAAGGTTGTGACATGTTGAAAGTGTTTGATCAAATGTATGTTATAAAAGGCTTGTAGGGACACCACTCACAAAAGGACACAAACTAAAGGCATAATGCATAGTTCAAGGTTTTTGGTTGACACAAAGCCCCCATGATTCAAAAATTTGGAAATTCATAAGACACACTTTATAGGTAGAGTTACCACTAGCAACAAGCTAATAGGTAAAGAGTTGTCACACGTCATCCTCAACATAAGATTTTGATGAAACAAAACTAACAGGTATACTATGAACTGCAACCTTTACTAACATACAAAAGAAATGATGCCCTGTCACATGGACTCAAGTTAAAAAAAGAAGAAGAAAAGCCTCCTTCTAAAAAGTATCTAAGAAGCAATTACAACAGTTCAATGACAAATATTGTTCTTATTAAAATCCATCTAGGATTCAAAGCATGCTCCAAAAAAATGGCGAAGAAATAAAAAATACATGAGAAATAAAAGACAACCAAGCTAGACAACTCCCAACCACTTATCTCCTCTAATGATGATAATAACTAACACAAAGACTCATTGCTTCTCCATGTCTCTATAACGACGATTTCTCTATTTTCTTTTTATTATTCTATTAACACATAATTTAATAATAAAACATCAAGCTATATCTAATATTTTTTAATTTAATTATATTATGACATACTCAAACTTTTTCAAAATTTTAAACATAGTCTTACTCAACCCTATGAATGTAATATTACAATGAATTAGTGAAAAAGCTTCTCCATTGATCTATGATAAATCAGATATAAAAACGATATATTTAACTAATTCAAGCATGCAAAATATCTACTAACTGGATTAAAATCTTCATTGATTGACTTGTCACTTCGTGTGATAATCTATATTTATCTAAAAAACGTGTTTGCTTTCAAAAATGACAAATCTAAAATTGCATCCTAAATAAAAAATTTATAAAATAGATAAATTAATTATCATAAGCAAACTATTTACATTAAATAAATTGAGCAAAATTATATTTAATTAATTAAAATAATTTATAAAATATTAGTTGATTGTAATAGTCACACTATTTTAATTTGCTCTTGTGCAATAATATTATAATAATAATAAAATTATTAAATTAAAACATGGTTAATGTTTATATATATATATAAAATTTATATATATATATATGAAATGAAATGAAATGAAATTACAATTATTTTCTTTTGATATATATATATATATCGGTGTGCTTTCTATATGGATTTGATTTTTTGTAAAATTATGATATGTTTAATATTTTCCAAATAAATTGGTAAAGGATGTGGTAGTTGTTAAAATTTAGAGAAAATTAATAAAAAAATTACGTTTATTTTTCTTAACTACAAAGTTTATTAAATGATATTAATTAAAAATTAAAGAAAAATACATAACAGTTATAAGATGAATATAATTTATAAGACGCTAAGCATATTGAAAAAAGGGTCCTAGTTTTTAGGAAATGCAGGGTTCTTCAATACCTCTTGGTTCCAAGATTTTGATGCCACAACAATGGTGGTCTCAACAATACGAGTATGGGTGAAGCTACCAAATCTTCCCCTTCCCTTTTGACTTCATAAGGTCTTTGAGGAAATTGGAAACACTCTAGGGTCATTCAAAAAGATGGATGTCGAGAGAATGGAGAAAGGGTTATTTACCTTTGCTAGAACCTATGTAGAAACAGACTTAAGTAGAGGTCTACTTGATCGCACTCAGCTGAAACATAAAAACTTCCGATGGACCCAACTTGTGGATTATGAAAACACGACATTTAAATGTTAATCATGTTACCAAATAGGACACTTGCAAGGCACATGCCATTGGGAAAAAAAGCACCCAGAAAAGAAAATGAGGAAAACCCATAAAACAAAAGGGTGACAACCTTTTGATCCCTACCTCGCGGAGGAAGAAGGGGAAACCACAAAGAACTATCCAAACCAAGAATATGGGGGTTCTTAGGTCCAAAATGGTAACGTAACCCACAAGCACAATGGTACAAAAGCATAAGAGATCCAAGAACAAGAACAAAATAAAAATGAGGCACACAAAATGGATGAAACAACGGGCACAAAGAGAGCCCATGCTTCTGAAAGTTTTGACTCAGACAAAGAACATCCACCAAAAACAATTGTGAATGATTTCGCATTGGTTCTTATGGACCATTCTGTAGGGAGGTGTCAAAAGGTCCAAAAAAAGAAAGGAAAGAAAAAGAATATAAGTGATTTTTATATCACCCAATCTTTTCCTTCATATTTTCTATCTTTAGTTTTAAATATGTTTTTTATCCATATAACTACTCATACTTAATGCTTTTAACATCTACAAATGTAATTTTGTTCTTTTTCTCTAAAAGTTGTAAAGAAATTATGAGTTTTTTTCCTTTAGAAGAAAAATAAAAATAATATAATAGTAATTTTAATATTATACTTGGTAAATTAATATGTTTTACTTTTACACTGAAGGTGTCTCTTTGCAGGGTTGGGCTGGGAAAACATTATTCATCCCGACAAATCGCAGAACCTCATTTTCGCCTGCCTCCCTGCACTTAAACTTTTACACATGGAACTTGTAGGACGACGTCAAGGAATTCGTCGAAAAGTGCACCAACACAACTAATATCACAACATGCACCCTCGTTACGTCTTCCCTCATTGCCTCCATATGAATTCTCGTACCTTGCTATCGTTGGTTTTCAAGAGTCTTTGATTCACACTCATGTGTGTAGTTGCAGTGGTCGCATCTGCTACGTTCACTTCTCTCAGTGACCACGAGGTCTGAGTCACGACATCCTCTCTGGAGGTCAATCAATACGTCATTTTAACGCTAGAATTTTGATATTTGTTTTTATCTTTTACTCTACCTCTTTCCAATGCTGTCACAAATACTAACCCTTAAATTTGAAAGATAAGGTTTTGTATTTTGTCTTGAATTTAGTGGTTTTCTGGTGGTATTGTAGGCCAAACCAAAGAATGATAACTTATTTGTTTCTCATAATTCAACCTCTAAGAGCATCGAGGAAGTTTTCACGCCAAGATTTGACAGGTTGTGATTTATTGAAACTCTGGTGATTGCTCACAAATAGTGACAGTGATCGAACATAGGCTCTACTAAAACCAAAGAGTTTTTCCCATTTTTTCAAGCAATTTATTGCTTTTATTATTGTCTCACTTTATGTTCTAAATTTAAAAATCCTCTTTTAATCCCTGTGACCTAAATATTAGAGATGTTTCTAACTTTAGGTAAATAGGATATCTCTGACGAGATTGAAAAGGAAAGTCAAAGTAGCTGATGCATCTAAATGTGTGGGTGGAGCCTAGAGTTACGAGGACTCTTTAATAAACTCAAGAATATTGTAATTTTGATCTTTTAACACTAATTGTATGTTTTGTAACAACTCTTGAAGAAATCATGATTAAAAAAAGGTAAGAATTTGGAGTTTAACAGCGATAGAAAAACATAGGGCCTAATTCCACGTGTTTTGTTTTGTTATATTAGTTGCCCTGGTGTCAGTAAACGTTGACGTGGTAGTTTTGGGTTACTTTAACAGGGGCCAAGTTATTAAGTAGATACATACATGTTTTTTTTAATTATTTTTATGCAAAATTTTGTGTAAAATTATAAATTTATTTGAATAATAAACAATTTTTCAGCATACGAATTTTGCCAAAATTATAATTTTATTTGACTAATAAGGCTTAAGATTTAAAGCAAGTTTAAAACTATTCAAATTTTAAGAATTTTAAGTCAATCTTAAGAAAATTATACCTTTATTAAAATATTAAGAATTTTATCTCATCGTAAAAAGATTAAGTATTTACAAGTCACTTTGTATTACTTTCTATCCCATCAAGGCAAAAGGTTAAAAAAATGTGCTGCACCTTTCACTATAATAATGGCACATCATAAAGTGCAATATTGATATAGTCACAATATAATTAATGATATCATAGTATTTGTTGCTCTTTCTTTAAAGTATATTGATATTGTTGACTTTTTTCTGACAAAGGTTCACTCTATATTTGGCATTTTATTTCTTCTATTAACAATGTGGAATTATCAAACTTGGATAGACAAGGACAAACAAAGATTCATTGGGGAGGTTTTCAGTGAAAATATTTAATGAATGGTAAAAATGAATTTATTATGAACGAAAAAAGTTATGAAATCGCACTTCCATTTAGAGTGGGGAATTTTAAAGTTGTAAGACCAACAAGCCCATTTGAAAGTATTCGATGGATAGATCGAACAATTTTACAAAGCCTATATAGATAAAGTAGCATCAGAACTATAAAATAGTAGGGGATCTATATATAATTATTTCTATCTTGATGGTGTCCATTGTTTGAAAATATATTTACCCTATCTCCATGGTGTCCTTGCTTGCCTCTCTCATGTGTTTTTGTGAAAGAGAGACTCTATGATATCCCATAAATCTCCTCTTAATTCATTAAGTTCCTAGCACTATTTGTGTGTACAATTATGTCTTGCCACAATGATATCTTTTACATTCCATCTAAATTCATTAATTTATTGATAATGTTTCTATCAACAAGGAAGATTTTCCATAGTGATACCTCGTACATCCCCTTTTTATTCAGCGAGTTGTTGGCAATGCCTGTGTTGATAAGGATGTCTTGCCATAATGCTTTCTATAATTAAGACAATGTGACCTTATGAAACTAATATATTAATGTGGAGTTGGAAGGAAGAAAGAAAAATGTAATATTGCTTAAGAATCTTTTTGTTTACTTATAGAGGAATTGTTACAAAGCAATAAATATATACACACTTGGGCTACAAAGGAGATAAATGATGAAGGGGGAGTTAAATGCTCTTCACAAAGGAAATTTGATGAAGGTAATTGCCTCGTATAGGTTTGGGTGCATTTTGGATGTTAAGGAGCATCATCTTAGATATAGATACTAGATTTCTTAGTGCCTTTTGGACTACATTTTGGGAGAAATTGGACACCAAGTTGAAGAGATCCACAACTATCCCTCCACAAACAAATGGAAAAATAAGAGTAGTGAATAGGACAATGAGTAATATTTAGAAGGATTACAATCAGAAACATCAAGATCTAGGATGAAAATTTGATTTATATTTAACACTCTTATAATAAAGCAATACACACTTCAACCAATAAGTCCCTTTTTTGAAACTTACATTGGTTATTCACCACCTTCGCCCTTAAGATGTTGTATATGGGAAAGGAGTGAGGGAAGACACCATATGAGAAGCATTGAAAGATGAAAATGTCATTGATAAGTAGACATGTCATTTGCAAGTATAGGAGACATTGAAGAAGTCATGAGGAAAATAAAAAGCCTAGCATGATCAACACAAATTTATTAAGAAAACATTTAAGGCGGGAGATAGAGTTTGGTTGCATCTAAAAAAACGAAGGCTATAGGGTCATGGGAAGAAGATTAAACTATGTGGCAGAGTCATTTTGAAGTCTTGGAGAGGGTAGGTGATAATGACTAGAGACTCAATGTACCCCCACATATGTTCATTTACTAAGTAGTGAATTTGGAAAATATGACGCTCTCTGAGTTTTCCATGTTGGACAAGAAGCAAATACGCAATAGAGAACTTAGCATAAAAGGCTCAAATAATCTTAACAACATATATAGTTTTGTAGAAGAATCCTAGAGCTACTAAAGGGGGAGCATGAATTTGAGCAACTTGGGTAGAAAGAACAACTTTCAAGCAATGCCAAATGGTGCTCTACGGAGAAGTAAAATAAAATTTTCCTCACCTCTTTTAGTAAATGCTTTTGGGACTAAAAGCCTCCCTAGATGAGGAGGCATGATCTAGAATTGATCATTATATAACTTTCCATCTATTTTTTAAATTTCCTGGTGGAAAAAACTGGATTTATTGGCCCCCCATGCCCTACATTCCAACCATGTGAGCTTGGCAATGAGGATTGTTGAGCCATGTCTGCAAATCATCCTGAGTAGCTCCTATGCTAGCCCCTTTGAAACTAGAGCCTAGCACAGGTTACAACTGCTATCACTCAGGAAAAACCCCGGCTGTAGAGGGAAAAAACTAAGGTAAACTCTAACCGCTTTAGACTGAAAGTTGGCCCTTCAATCTAGAGAGGGATGTCTCTTTAAAACTCTACCACTCATTGTCACTTTAGTAATAGGTTTATAAGCTCATTGACCATATTTAATAGATGAGATAAGATTGGTTTGGAAAGAAGAGAACAAGGACCATTGGGCATGGAATCTAGTGTAAAGGATGCTAACCACATGATACATAAACAATTTAACAAAGGCAATATAGTTTATGTTTTTTTTAGACAATTCATCAGTGAGATATGATAGGAGAAAGTAGAAAATAAATATAAAAAAGCAGAGCCAAAAGATTTTTTCTAATGATATTTAAGTTGAACAACATAAAAATAATTTAGAAATTCTAAATCTGAGCTTTCAGAAGGAATTCAAATTCAATCACTTTTTTCCAAACAATGAAGAATTATTGATCAAAATCATGGCTTAGAAGAAAAATATACATTAGAAACACTAGCTAAAAACCACCCACACATGAATCTTATAAAATTTACACATGTAAACTTGCCAATAGTGAATTATATTAATATTAGATCTAAACACACAATACTTCTTCTTCCAAAAATTCCCAACACTCTGTTTATCTTCCAAAATTGCTTTATAGCCCAAATATTTACAAAAAACTTCAAAAGCTAAAGGAAGTTTAACTGTAGTCTAATTCTAGAAAATACATCCTATTTTTATACTAATTAAATATACATTTTCAAAAATAAGGTTTGGTTTGCAGTTTCTTCATGATAGGTTATTAAACATAGATATCCAAAATGAATTGTAGCTAAAAAAACTATTGAGGAAGAGGCACTGAAACAGATTAGTGATTTTTGTCGCAAAATCTAGAAAATGTCATGTTTTATGCCTTGAAAGTATACTGAAAATAGTCGTTCTTTAGACTTTGGAGCCAATCCCATAAAGACAAAATATGTGCCATATTCACCCTTCATATACCTTTATAAAACATATCTTTAACCACTGCCTGAAAAAAAATTCTAATTCTCAACGTTGAAAAAACAATCAACATTGTATATCAGAGTGAAACTGGGATAACCACTGACAAAATAATTGTCAACGCTTGGTACAAACAGAAAAGGTTAGCACTAATGAAAAAATTGTTAGTGGTATGTGCAAAAACAAAGCAAAATGCTGACAAAATAATTTGTAACCTGTTTAATCAAAACTTCATTTTAACCGCTCCGTTGCTCTCAATAACAAATCTACTTCATTTGTTAGACATGCTTTCATTTTCTTGGTTTTCTTGTTCTTGGCCTTTAGGCCCTGGCTCTGATTTTGTTTCTTAGAACTAGAACCTTTTTCCTTATTTATTACATGATCTGAATAATCTATTTTAATAACCTCATCAACGAGCACAAGGTTTTGTTTTAATTTGAAATTCAAGAGTAGCTTATTCACAAGCCTAATGTGAGGTCTTCAAAATCCATACAGCTCAACTAATGTAGGTTCCTTCTTCCTTTCTTCCCATGTTGTATTTTCCACCCTTGTTTCCCTAGGTGCCTCCTTTGCATCTTTCACCGTTTGACTCAGGGGAATAGGTTCCAGGGCCTCTAATGTTTTAGTTGGCTCATGATTCTGAGGAGGAGATGGATTCTCTTTCCTACTTGCTCTCTTAGTTTTTATTTGATAGACCCTTTCTAACGTTGGCACAATGACAACGATTTTAGGAGGTGAAACCCTCCCCTCGCTTCTGGTTTTAATGGTGGAAGAGTAGGGTTCTTTCGCAAGCTTACAGGCCTTTAGTATGTCCCTGTGTCTCTTTCTTTTGGTGGTCAGAGAGTTAGGATCTCCTATTGTACCGAAACCTCCAAAGAACAAAAAATGATCCCAGGTCTGTCACACGGAATTTGTCAAGGGTGCGGACACGACTGACCTTCCTAGAAGTCTAAGACATTCTAATGACAAACAAGACAAAATGGAGTGATCTTTCTCTAAATACACCTTTTACAACATGAAAACTACAAGTGTTTAGGCTTACCTTATTCCAAAACGCTGTTGTTGAAGTCCGTTCTTGACGATCCGGATGAGCTCCTCCTTCAAGTCAATTCCTGCAACCACAAACAATCAAACAATTACCAAGCACTTGCATTTCATATAATAAAACATATATTCAACATGCAGACCAAGGAACACATGAAATAACTCATTAACACAAGCTATTGAGAAAAATAAACCAGTTTGTATTAATAACGAAACAAAGAAACTCTTACAACCTGGCCTTGGTGTTGTGCAAGTTCCTCCCAGGGTCCATCAAGGGTTTTCCTCTACTTTGACAAAGCTCACCCTCTCCCAAGTAGAATCAAGTGAAGACAATCTCTCCTCACAAAGGCTCTAATGGAAGACCTAAATCCTGCAGCATTTACCCAAAGAAAATGTATAGCTCCAACCTCCTCTCCTTCTGGCTCAATGCCTTTATTTATAGTGCTGTAAAGAGGTTATTCAGGTCCACTATCAATGGGATCATCCCCCTCTTTGGGTGGGATAGCTCCCTTATTGATGGGATAAGTTCCCCCTTAATAGAGATACATGAACCAACTGGAGGCGCATCCATTTCATCAAACCGACCTCTAGAATGTTCTAGAAGTAACCACAAGTAACTTTTTCAAGATAAAACTCGCGCATTTTGCCTTTTACAGAGGGACGCACCTGTCCCTTAACATACAGAGCGTCCATGGACGCAGATTTTGTGAACATGGTCAGCGTCCCCGCAGGTAAGGCTAGAGAGAACCTGCGACCCCAGAGATAAACATAGTTTTTACAAGACTTTCTCTCTTCTTTGAGTTTGAGATGGATAACAGAGGCATGAGACTTGCCTAAGAGGGTAGCATGACTGTTGATTTGAGCCATACTAACTGTAAGTAGTCAAGGTGACATTTTTTAGTGTAACAGATTGCCCCCTAAAGTGCGAAGCCTGGAATAGAGTAGGGTTTTGTAATTCTAGGAAGGGTGAAGCGCTTTATCATTTCAAGGATTGTCTTGTGGATGGCCTGGTTGGAACCTGCAATTTTCAACACAAAATACATGGATAAGATTATATCATCACTGAGGTAGGCATTCCCATACTCAGATTCAAAACTTTAACTAATGGACTAACTATTCTGATACAGGAATGATCTTGCAGTACATCATTTTAATAGACTTTTGTAGACACAGTATGGACGCAGCCATCTGTTTATGATTAGTCTACATAGATAATGAATACAAAACTCCTCGCAGCCTGGATGGTAGAAACTAGATCCAGGGTCTTCACTTCTACTTCCCGAATTGGTACGATTCTAGCCATGTGATTAAATGATTCGATGTCGAACATGATAGAAACCACTTGATTACCAGTCAATGATGTAAACTGTTAACAAGCGTGAGAGAAACCACCAGTAATGTCAATGGTTCTCAAAGTACCAAGCACAACCCGTGAAATGTGAATAGATGTTTTGATGTCGAACACTTCACGGAATCCTTTGATCGAAAGTCAATGATGTAAACTGACGTCAAAGGCGAGAAACCTGCCATTGATGCATGCAGACTTCAAGGTACTGTCGATTCCTAAGTCATCTTTCTAGATAATGTGTCGATGTCGATAGAAAGCGACCCGTTGCAGGCAAGCCCGCAACACGAAATCATTGTTCAAGTTGAAGAAATGTTGCTGTAAGGACTGACTCAGGGATGGTCAAATGGATGACAAGTATTTTGCAGATGAAAGTTTTGCTTGCAGACCTCTTGAACACATAACGACACAACAGATGGCTTGGTGACGAATAACTCAAAGTTAATCCCCGAAACCCGGTTAAAGACTTTCAAAGTGATTTGGTCAACTGTGAGGTAAAAGATTTCCCAACCCAGGTGAATGAAAAGTGTCGTGTTCAAGAGTGGTAATAAAGTTTCTTCTGAGACAAAAGGTGACAAACAGGTTCATTCTTCTCTCTTTTCCCCCACCATTTCTGGCAAGTACCTCTTTATTTTTAACAAGCTTGAGGAGGATAACATATGCTTGATTATAAGCTCATCCTTCGGACGAGTCCAACCTAGTTTAAATTCGAACCCTAGGAAGGAGTGGTTCGTTCCTGTTTGTAATTGAACAGGTCCTCTACTGTAAAAGTTTTAACGAGCCCAGTATAGGAGAAACTCGGCGTTTTTCAATTTTAGAGAGTCTGAAAAAACTAAAGAAGACTCCACGTTGAACTTTTTCGTATATTTGTGTCCCTCAAGCCCGAAAAAGTATAAAATAATACCTGGGGGAACCGCTTGATCTTGCGACCAAGGAGTACTTTCATAATAGTGTCGTTGACCTGAAAAGTAAAAAGCGATCAAGGACACGTCGTTTTATTTCCTTATCGAGTTCGAAACGACAAAAACCCGGCAATCTTTTCCTGATTTTGCGGTCAGAAAAGAGCTAAAAGGGGACCGTCTTTTAATTCCGTTTTAACGAGTGAAAAAGAAACACTCGGCGATCTTTTCATGTTTTAGGAGTCAGAAAAGGGCTTAAAAGATGACTCTGATATTTTTGTTTGTGAAAAATTACAATTTCCCTCGAAATCCCTTTGTCCTGCACAAAAGCAACACATTACTCATACCTGTTTAAAATAGGCAAAAATACATTCAAAAACATCTTTTCATGGTAAAAAATGAACTAATTCATCCAAAAAACCTATAAAAAGACCTTTTACCATATCATTTTTACCGTTTCACTGTTGAGGTTGAAAAAGGAGCTTTTGACAAGAAACTTCCCGTGGTCGCTGCGGAAAATCTGACCGTCGGAATCGAACGCCGTCTCATCCAGGTATTTTACACATCCTACTCTGCATTTCTATCCGTTTAGAATTAATTTTTAGGTCTTAGTTTCATTTTTTGGGGGGGTTTTGGTTTTGGAATGCGCCTCTCGGCGGACGCAGGTGCCCTTCGGGTGACCTGCGTCCCCCGACTTTTTCTCATACGGGAAAACGGTCGGAAGACGCAGCCCGCCTTCAGGCCAGATGCGTCCGGGCGCCCTGTGCTACAAAGCCGGGGTGCGTCCTCCGAGAAACGCGCATTTCAAAACCCCAACTCTCTCAAAAAACCACCAAAAATTCCCAAATCAATTTCTAATTGCTATTTTTGATATGCAGGGCATTAATCATGTTAGACTGGAGAGAAAGAGAGCATGTAGAGGAAGATGAAGCTGCAATAAATCATCAACCTTCCCTGGATGCCCTAAGAGCATGCGGATTATACAAATATTGGACCATACCGGGCATGAGGGGCCAGGTAAGATTCTTGGAATGGCTGGTTGAGCGATGGAACGTACAAGAACAATGCTTTTACATAGGAGGGCACCAGCTCGAGATAGAGCCCTCGGATGTATACTTTCTCACTGGCTTGCCAAACAGAGGTGAGCAACTCAGTCTTGCGGGGACTAGGCCGGGTGGCCAATCCCTTGATAGTCTCCGCGAGGATTGGTGCACACGTGGGGCTCACCATTCAAAAGGCATAGAGATAAAACACATCACTCTACCGGAACTCAAAGTCATAGCGTTCACGGTTACCAGAATTTGCGGCGCGGCCGCTTTACACATTGCTTCCGGATCCCAAATGCGGATGGCAATTGACTGTTACCAAGGCACCATTTTCAACTGGTGTGAAGCTGTGTCGGCTCATATGAAGAGCCAACTGACCAAGGCAAAGAACGGACGACTAAAGACTTTTGGATATGGGCCTATAGTCGTGAGCTTTGCCTTGGAGAGAATTCCAATGCTGATCCCTCAGCAACTCACTGTTGATATCTTGGGTCCCCAGCAGCCAAAGCTGATACGATGGGTTGCGGTGATGGCCCGGCATCCTGACGAGGGCGCGACAGTAGTTCGATTCTCAGATAGTTATTTTGACTGGTTAGAGGGCCAGCTTTTTGTGATACAGGACTTTCCGTATGCCGGAATGGATTTCAGAGGTGATCCGGACATGGTTCTTCCACAGGGAGAACAATGGGACGACAGAGGTACTTTTTATTTTCACAAGTTTTCTAGTTATGTATTTTTTGTATTTTTTATATATATCGTCTCAAAATTAATAGTAAACTTTTTTCAAAATGCAGATGTTGGTCCACAGCGTCCAGCCAACCTCCGGCCTTATGATAGACTACATCCAGCTGCACCGGTACCGGCCCCACAGGATGCGACAGCAGAAGTACTAGCTGAGTTGGAGCATGATCTAGAGCGTCTCACGGCAGATATACCTGAGACTACTATGGACGACATTCCTATCAGGCTTCAGCGCTTCGTAGTCGCGGTCCCTGGACCGTTTAGGAGATTTTTGCGTAAGGTAGCCCGCGCAGTGGTGTCGTACAGAGAGCACCACCAGTGATTGACTAGTCACTTTTGTAGTCACATGTGACATTTTTGACTTTTTGTACTATCATTTTGCCGATCATAAGGTGTTTTAAACCTATGATCGAAGACGATGTATATATTTTTTGACACACTTCTATCTATATATATCACTATTACCGGCTTATCTTGTTTAACATGTATGATGAAATGTTTTTAAATTTACTTGCATGATTATTATAAATGTCTGTCCAACACTCGAGAAGCAATTGCATCTGCTAATGTATTCAAAGACCTTGGAATATGTTGATATTCAATGTAATCAAATTCACGTTCCAAGAGACGCACTCTCAAAAACAACCTTAATAACACAGGATTTCTAATGGCATAAACTCTATTAAGCTGTAATACAACAAGTTCAGAATCTAACCTCACTATCAAACGTCGAATTCCAAATGAAATAGATTCGGATAATAATTCAACCACTGCACTGTATTCTGCAATGTTATTCGTTGTTTGACCGAGGCTTACCCCATGCATAGAAACTAACTCGTCAGAGGGCGAATAGATAACCCAAGCTGCGGAAGAGATATTCCGTGTATTACGACAAGCACCATCAGCAAATCCAATGTATGTTTGGAGAGGCGTCGACATCTACAATATCAAGAGTAAAACCAAGATAAGCCAGAATAATGACGAAAAACCACACTCGCTAAGCTAAGCACACTGACTAAACTAACACACTTGCTAGCTAGAAAGGAAATCTAACCTATCTAAAAATTTCTCCATACCCATCATTTTAAGCATAATACCTCTTTAGGTAAAGTCCATTTCTGGGTTTACCCAAAGAGTCCCCATCAAAATCAACTAACTCATAAGCCCCTTTTGCTAGCTTTCGCTTTACAATGTAGGGCCCATGCCACATGGGAACGAATTTTCCGGCACCTAGCTTATCGTTAGCTTGATCATATAATAGTACTAGGTCTCCTTCCGAAAAACTTCGAGGGGTTACATTTTTATCGTACTGAGCTTTCATTCGTTTCGCGTGAGTCTCGATAGCTAAAGTAGCGTCACGTCGAGTCTCATCTAATTTAGCCAAGTATAATAACCGTTTCTCCTCTTCGGAAGTAGCTGGAAGTAATTCGACAGCCATTTGAAGTGATGGGATTTCGCATTCAATAGGTAACACAGCTTCTAAGCCATAAACTAGCTGGAAAGGGGTGAAACCTGTTGAATTTTTCACTGAAGTTCGATATGCCCATAGCGCCGAAAATAACATGTTATGCCAATTCGTTCGATGGATACCAATGATCCGTCGAATCATGATGACTAGAACTTTGTTGATTGACTCAACCAAACCGTTGGCTTGCGGATAATAAGGAGTAGAGCTATCGTGGCGCAAACCAAGCTGGCTTGTAAGCTCAGTCATCATGACGTTTCGAAAATGGCTCCCATGGTCAGTAATGATTGCTTGTGGGACACCAAACCTAGTTATGATATGATTGAATACGAAAACTGCAGCTGTCTTGCCGCTTGCGTCGAATGTAGGCATCGCCTCGGCCCATTTTGTAAAATAATCAACCGCGAGGATGATATACGCATGCCCCCCGGCCGAGTGAGGGTTACAAGTAATAAAGTCAATGCCCCATTTGGCGAATGGACCAGCGGCAATTATAGGGTGGAGAGGAGCAGGTGGAGCGCGCATCTTTCGATCAAACACTTGACAGTTGTGGCATGTTCTGACAGCAAGGATACAATCTTTAAACATAGACGGCCAGAAATAGCCAGCGCGCAACACCTTCTGAGCTGTGGCATACCCAGACATATGACCGCCACATGCTCCAGAGTGACAATCATTCAAAACTCTCTCAGCCTCTTCGTGAGTTAAACAACGTCGAAAAACTAAGTCTGCCCCCGGCGATAAAGTGTATCTCCAATAATTCTGTATTGCTGGGATCGAAACCGAATTTTTCGACGGTCTTCCTTGGAAGCTTCAGGCCGAAAGGTTTGGGTTTGGAGATAGATGATTATATCCCCATACCACGGATCTAAAGTGCTAATAAGAAACAAAGATTCGTCCGCAATGGACTCCTCTGCCACAGTCTCTGTGTCAGCACTCGGGAAATCACACATCAATTCCGCAAAAACTAAAGATTTCTTAGACTTGGACTTCTCGAACTCCAAGTCGAACTCTTGCAGGATAACAATCCATTTAGAGTACTTGCCCCCTAGCAGTTGTTTTGTCAAAATATAAATCATAGGGTTGCAATCCGAAATAACTGTAGTCTTGCGGAGAAGAATGTAGTGACGAAAACGCTGGACAGCTTGAACGGCTGCCAGGGCCAATTTCTCCACATGCGAATATTTTAACTCAGTGGGATTTAAGGTTCTACTAAGATAATATATCACATGCTCTGCTTTGAATTCATCTTCTTGAACTAACACCATTCCAATGGTGGAATGCGAAGCTGCGAGGTATAAGAAGTAGTCCTGGTTGTAGTTGGGAGGATGCAATAACGGTGCATGGGTCAACGCGTGTTTTAATGCATCAAAAGATTGTTGGGCAATCTCGTCCCAAAAGAATTGTGCGTTCTGTTTCAACAACCGTGTAAAACCTTTAGTGACCTCGGCGTAGTTTGGGATGAATCGGCGTAAAAAGTTCGCTTTCCCTTGCAAACTTTGGAGTTGGCGCAAACTCGAAGGAGGAGGCAATTTGATGATAGCCTCGACTTTCGAGGGATCGACGCGAATGCCGGCTTTTGAAACAACAAATCCCAGCAATCGACCTGTTTCTATACAGAAAACACACTTGTGGGGATTCAACCGAATTCGATAATGCCTACACCTCATAAAGATTGCTCGTAGGTGGACAAGGTGATCAGCTCGTTGTAAAGAATGAGCAGGCAAATCATCGAGATAGGGTTGCACAATGTGCTTGATGTCATGAAATGCATAAGACATCGCCCGTTGAAAAGTGGCCCCGGCATTCTTAAGTCCAAAAGGTAACTTGCAATAAGCAAATGTCCCCCATGGACAAATGAATGCCGTTTTTGGTTGGTCGGCAGGTAGAATATTGATTTGATTATAGCCTGAGAAACCATCCATGAAGGAAAACATCTCACTTCCGGCACAATCATCAATAATTTGATCGATATAAGGCGTAGGATAGTTGTCTTTTGGACAAGCTCGATTGATATCCCTATAGTCGATACAGATTCTTATTGTTCCTTGTTTTTTATTGACGGGAACAATATTCGATACCCAATCCGTTAACGGGATCGGATAAATGAAACCTGCTTTCAACAGCTTTTCGACTTCTGCTTTAATCGCAGCCGCTTTTCGAGGGTGAATCTGACGCAACCGTTGCCGAATGGGTTTAGCATCCGGGTAGGTTTTGATTTCATGAACAACAATGGCAGGATCAATTCCCGGCATTTCCTCGTAAGACCAGGCAAACACGTCGCGGAATTCTTGGAATAGGGCCTTGTAAGTTTGGATTTCTTCTTCAGTACATGCGGCACCTATATGAATGTTCTCCTCGATTCCGGGCTTCACTGAAATATCAATGGGAATAGTACGAGAAATATTCCCTAAATTCAGCTCTGAATCAGAATGTTTCGTTGGATCCTGAGCGTCTTTGACATATTCAGCGGTAAAGATAGATGAAAAATCATTTTCAAATGCATCGCCCTTAGGTAAAAACGAAGATCTGTGATGGAGATCTTCCCATGGTAGATCATCTACACTTAGGATTTCGCGAAGTTGTTCGTCAGATGACACTTCTTCGGGAAACGTTATCCGTTCTAAGGGTGAGGTGAAAAGTGACTCTTCACTGACCACATTCATTTGGTCGGTTTCGGTTGAATGAAAGTCGGTAAAAGACATAAGAGCTTCATAAGCAATCTCATACGGACTCAACGGCATAACATCACCGAGTGAGTCTAGCTCAGAGTCAGAGGGAACATACCAAGGATCATCATAAATAATGTTTTCTGACGTGATCATATGAATCGTTGCAAACGAAGGGTCTGCATTGAGTGGAGGGAGAGGAAAAGTTCCCAGTAAACCGGAATCCTTAACTAAACCTACACCAATGTCCCTATAAGGGATTGTCGTTTTACCAACATGCTGGATAGTTTCTGAAGAGGTTGGGTCGGATGAAAAGTATGTCAGCTGATCAATAGTCACGATCTTACCGTTATGTGGAAACTTAATGACTCTGAAGACCGATGAAACGACCGCTGTCATAGCATATGACCAACTTCGACCCAAAAGAAGGTTGTAGTCTAGAGGGGCATCAACCACTTCCACATCCAGACTAACGGTTTTACCTTCGACCCCTATAGGCAATTCTTGTAGAATACCAAACGGACGGAACCCACGGCCATCAAAGGCCTTAAGGATGGTGGGGGATTGGTTCAACGAAGGAGAACCAAGCGATCTCCAACATTGAATCGACATAATACACGTAGAAGCTCCCTCATCAATCACAGTCCGATGAATAGGCCTGTTTTTGACTATCACTGGAATTTGGAAAGCCATTTGATGGGGGAGACGCGGTGTACTACTTTCTAGATCAAAGATCATTAGGTTCGGGTCCTGAACATCGACAGCTCCAATAGCCGACAAAAGCAATTTTCGTTGCGCTGGACATGATTGCAGCACTTCGAGTGCCGACATTGCTGAAGGTGAAACAGCTAAGTCTTCAACAATGTTGTAATTCTGGGCTGCTCTCGCATGTGGATTGAAAGCAGACCTTCGAAGTACACCCTTGGCGGGCGGCTTAATCACTAAGTCTGGGTTAGGTTTTTCGATCTGTAGTGGATCGGAACCAGGAGCTGAGGTTGATGGGTTAGAGTGAGAAGATTCTGCTTCCTTACCATCAACAGGAGCCTTACTACCATAATCTTGCGATCGAGTCGCAATCCTGACATGAGACATCATCAAAATGGGTTCTTCACTGGCATTCGAAGAAGAACCTATCATCTTATTCTCCTGCTCTGGAAATGGATTTTTTAACACAGCAGGAGTGGGAGAACCTTTGACTATTTTCACTACCTCGGCCCGATGAGGGCAGTCTCTCGTAAAATGATCTTCTTCACAAATAAGACAAGGATATCGAGGTTTGCGTTTTTCGTCATTGGTTTCCGACTTTTCCGTTTTCTCCTTTGGAGCCTTGTCTGCTTTAGCCTTCTTCTTTCCTTTCTTCTTTCCACCGTTTTTTGATTTGGCCGTAGATGACTCTACAGCGTGAATGTCGGCGGTAAGTTCAGGAGGAGAAGACTCTCCTGTCGGAGAATCAGGCAAAGTGATAATTGGAGTATTGGAGGTCTTGGAAGACTTCTTCTTACTCTTCGTAGTCACGATACCAATCATACCATCAGCGGCATGAGATCCCGAAGGAGCAGCAGCGATTTGGTTTGACTTTGGAAGATCCGGAATTTTCTCGTGTAACGTACCCGACTGAGTGTAAACTAAGTCAAGGTATTGTGCCTGAGCAATGACTTGCTCCTCAGTAACTACTCCGGCCTTAGCTACATCTTCAGTAATTCTTGGTAATAATGATTTGACAAACCATTCAGCTAAGATTTGGTCCGGGATAAAAACTTTCACTAATCTTCTTCGACGTCTCCACTCATGAATGTGATCAGAAATGTACGTGGATGTCGATTGTTTTAGCGAAGTTAATAATTCTGTACCATTATCGTATCTGACTGGTAACTGAAAATGAGTTAAGAACGAGGTAGCTAACTGGCTAAAGTTGTAAAAAGAGGCCCGTGGTAACTCAATGTACCACTTGGCTGCGAGACCAATGAGTGTACGCTGGAAAAGACGTAAGCGGATGGAATCATCTGAGATGGAATTTGATGCACACCAGAGGTGGTAAGTCATCACGTGATTAGACGGATCCTCTCCAGACTTACCTTCGAACTTGGGTATATCGCTGGGCAACTTATTTGGCATTGGCGGCCAGAACTGAAGATATTGAATTGGATCGTTCGTTAGGCGCGTCAAGTCGGGTAAATCTAAAGTCGCAATAAACGGTAACTGCCGGTTAGGATCTCTAAAACTCTGAGTCACAATACCAGCCCCAGGAGGAGGATATCCAGGATAACTAGGAACAGGAGTCGCATTTGGGATATTATATCCTCCTGGAAAACCAGGATTAACCGGACCGTACTGGGGTTGCTGAGGTGGTTGATAAGTGTACCCAGGATACGGTTGATACTGGTAAACCGGTTGTTGGGCAGCTTGCCCAGGTTGATACTGTCCCTGGTACGGAGGTTGAACAAATTGAGGTTGAGTAGTAACAACCGTACTTGTACCAGGTTGGCCTGCAGGCATCTGGACTGTGGTTTGAACCGTGGGTCCAGACAACGGTACAGATGTCTGAGGAGTGGTGACAGGGACAGTAGAAACCGGAGCTGCCGATACTCCAGAAGTAAGCATGGTAGATGAAGCGGTAGTTGCTGCAGCCGTGTGAGGTGGAGTACCAGGTGCAATTGGCGGCTGAGTAACTACGGAAGTTACAGGGGTCTGAACACTTGACTGGACAGGTTGCGGTTGCTGGGGTGGACCAGGAACTGCAGGTTGTCCTGCTTGAGGTACCGACTGTATACTTGGTTGCGACATCTGTTGACCCTGTGACGGATCCCATGTTAACATTCCAGGGTATTGACTCGTAACAGGTTGAGGATACTGAGATCCATAGCCGTATTGAGGATAGGGTTGATAACTGTAAGGTGCAGTCCCATATGATTGCCCTTGAGGTGGTTGATAACCTTGACCAGGGTATTGACCCGTAGGTTGATAACCTTGAGGTAAATACGAGTACTGGGGTTGACCTTGACCTTGAGGTTGGTATCCTTGAGGTTGATACCCTTGGGGTTGATACCCTTGGGGTTGCCATCCTTGAGGTTGCCATCCTTGAGGTTGATATTGATACTGAGGTTGACTTTGGGGTACATATTGAGGCTGGGGTTGATACCCTTGGGGTTGATACCCTTGAGGTTGCCCCCCAGTCACGAATGAAGTACCTTGAGGTTGCCCCCCAGGCATTAACGAAGGTTGCCCCCCAGGCGGTAATTGGCCACCTTGAGGTTGGTTAATGGGAGTTGAACCTGACATCATATAAACGTCACCTATACTCAATGGTACATTACCACTGTTTCCAACTAATAACCCATGATCAACGGGTTGAGGAGATGCTCCCGCAAAGGTACCAGAAAGTGATTGATACCCAGTAGGAACAGAAGGACCGCCATGTAAAAATGATTCAGGACTTTGTGAAAACACAGATGACTGACCAGACATATTTACAGGAGAATGAATTCCTCTAGGTGGAACCGGAGTACGAGGTGTAGAAAAACCTACTGAGTTGTCTAAAAAATTGGTTAATGCAAGGTACCAAGATTCACTTCTAGGAGGACTGTAAAAGATGGATTCACGCTCCCTTAGATCAAGGGTAATTAGATCTTCAGAATCAGAAACGCCTATTTCTTCCTCTGGAACAAGTTCTTCTATAGCAATTAATCCAACAGGAAGATTTTCGGTGATAATTCTTTCTATTCTTGGTGAATCAGGAACACTAGGAGTTGGAGTAACAGGTTCGGAAATTTCAGGTTCTTCGCCTGTTTCACTGGCAGATGAAAAACTACCAGCAAGCTCGGAAACTGTAACAGCTTCGGGATTGTAACCTGTTTCTAAACTTTGGTAATCTGGATGGACTACCAAGGAAAACTCTCCTTCTTCAGGTGATCCTACTCTACTGCCACTAGGAGGAGTTACAAGGACCTTTAACCCTTCTAAATGACCCGGAATGTCTTCAGGAGATTCACCCCGCGATTTACGGAGTTTTCTTAACAAATCTATTCCGGTAACAATCTCAGGAGACTTGCCCCGAAGTCTACGGGACTGTCTCGGTAATTCCGCCACAATTAAAGATTTTAACTACAACACACGAAAACAAAGTAAAAAATTTCAAATCAAACCACCTAAAGTCTTCTAAAGAACCAAACAAATTTGAAGCACACGCCTAAATAATCTAGAGCGTCAAACCACACACAAACAGTAGTCTTCCGGACCAAAAGCGCTAGTTGGTGATTAGGCCCAACCTCGCAGGATTCAGTACAGAAATGGTGGGTGGAACAGTTACCCCGGCAACCTGCTTAATGAATAGACTGGACCAAGTTCCTCCACTTTAACCGTCTCGAAGTGAAGCGAACCCCCCAGAAAATCCAAGTGAGTATAACCGACGTCTGCTCCAGGTACAGTGGGACCTTCCCTCCACCGTCACCTTGGGTAGAATCCTAGATATTATGGCCACTAAGGTTACCAATCACAACAATTACACCTGGGGGAACAGTCTAAACTCCGACAGCACGCAAGGGCAGAGTAGCAAGCTCCAATCCCCTTACCGGCTCCTTGACAACAATCCAAGGTTTACCGATAAGTGACCCCTGGCTCCTCGACAATGGTTAATCCGAGGTTTACCGTTTGTAATACGTACTGCCTGGCGTCGTTCCCAACGAGGGAGGAATGATCCCCTCACTGGTTCGGACACGAGCTCGTGCTTCTCCTTTAAGAGGAGCTTTCCCAGAATGTAACTGAAACAATTGGATTTGTTCTACTCAAGATAGACTATCTGTTTGGTTTTGTAGTCTTGGAGAGTTAAGTACTCACCTACTCCAAGACCCTAGCCTAAGCTATGTTGGTGCTTCAGAGCCCTAGAAAAATAAAGATTACTAGATTGATTTTAATTTAAGCGTTACTTTTAAGGTTGTTTCTAAAGTCAAAAGGTGATGGAAGTGAAACCAGTGGTGTGTTGACTCGACTCGAAACCACTACAAAATGCACCTAGAATGATTTATCCACTACTTTACTTTTTCGATGAATTGCTTAACTAAAAAGTTGAGAGAATGCAATCTTTATAAAAGCAACTTCTTAATTGAAGACAATCAAAGAAACAATTCGTTTGTCTTTTCCAAGCATAAAAACATAACCTCTCTTTACATGCACGAAAAAACTCTTTTCTTCTTTCGAAAACAAAAAGCTACTTGAAACAAGACTTTTTAAGAAGATGTTTTTGTATTTTTCTTTTAATAAAGCAAATAAATCTAATATAACCAAAAATCAATCTTAACAACTCTTAAAATCTATGAAAATGCACTCATAAGCAAACTAAAGGCAAATTTACTCTAAGCAATCTTAACGAGGCCAAAACTAACAATGATTATTTCTAAGGTGTTTTACTTGATCACAATCAAATCAAGGACTAGCTTATTGCAGAACCAAAAACTAGTCAAAACAAAATTCTAATCTTTTTGTTCTTTTTGTAAAATGGAAATCAATACTTTATAAACAAGCAAATCGAAATTTGACCCAAAACAACTCAAATGGCAAGTTGCTCACAAAAGGAGACTTTACGACAGGCCCGACTTCTAAGAAGGTTGACTAACCAGAGAGATCTAAGGCTGGACAACTTTCTACTATCAAAGTCACTACAAAGCCTTTCCAAAAATCAAACCCTAGGTCTAAACTTCGTTGAAAACCACTAAAACACTCAAAGCTCACAAAACTAGTTCAGGTGAAAATTCTTGACAGGGTACTAAAGGATCTGGGCAGAAAACACTAAGGAAAAACAAAATCTAAAAGCAATTTAAAGCAAAAATGGAATTTTCTTAAGTTTTACAGGAAGACGCAGGCAACCCGTTGTCACAGGTGCGGCCCCGCTCTGTGCAGACGGCAACAGCGCGTCCAAAGACGCACTGTGCAGTACTCAGAGGGTGCGTCCTTCTGGAAAAATGAAGAAAAACCAAATCTAACTAAATCTAAAGCTAAGCCACCCAAATACTAATTCTCACAGTCAAAAACCAGAAAATAAAAATGATTTTCTCAAAGCAAAGTTCATATAAAGGAAAAGACTCTCTCATTAATGGATTCCCCAGCGGAGTCGCCAATTTGTCACACGGAATTTGTCAAGGGTGCGGACACGACTGACCTTCCTAGAAGTCTAAGACATTCTAATGACAAACAAGACAAAATGGAGTGATCTTTCTCTAAATACACCTTTTACAACATGAAAACTACAAGTGTTTAGGCTTACCTTATTCCAAAACGCTGTTGTTGAAGTCCGTTCTTGACGATCCGGATGAGCTCCTCCTTCAAGTCAATTCCTGCAACCACAAACAATCAAACAATTACCAAGCACTTGCATTTCATATAATAAAACATATATTCAACATGCAGACCAAGGAACACATGAAATAACTCATTAACACAAGCTATTGAGAAAAATAAACCAGTTTGTATTAATAACGAAACAAAGAAACTCTTACAACCTGGCCTTGGTGTTGTGCAAGTTCCTCCCAGGGTCCATCAAGGGTTTTCCTCTACTTTGACAAAGCTCACCCTCTCCCAAGTAGAATCAAGTGAAGACAATCTCTCCTCACAAAGGCTCTAATGGAAGACCTAAATCCTGCAGCATTTACCCAAAGAAAATGTATAGCTCCAACCTCCTCTCCTTCTGGCTCAATGCCTTTATTTATAGTGCTGTAAAGAGGTTATTCAGGTCCACTATCAATGGGATCATCCCCCTCTTTGGGTGGGATAGCTCCCTTATTGATGGGATAAGTTCCCCCTTAATAGAGATACATGAACCAACTGGAGGCGCATCCATTTCATCAAACCGACCTCTAGAATGTTCTAGAAGTAACCACAAGTAACTTTTTCAAGATAAAACTCGCGCATTTTGCCTTTTACAGAGGGACGCACCTGTCCCTTAACATACAGAGCGTCCATGGACGCAGATTTTGTGAACATGGTCAGCGTCCCCGCAGGTAAGGCTAGAGAGAACCTGCGACCCCAGAGATAAACATAGTTTTTACAAGACTTTCTCTCTTCTTTGAGTTTGAGATGGATAACAGAGGCATGAGACTTGCCTAAGAGGGTAGCATGACTGTTGATTTGAGCCATACTAACTGTAAGTAGTCAAGGTGACATTTTTTAGTGTAACAAGGTCCTATTCAAATTCTTCAAATGGTCTACCACTAACAACTTAATTAGGCCTTTATGATACAAAACAAACTAGGGTTTAGTTTGAACCTTGGCTGGCATCTTTTTTATACTCATTAACAAGAAAAGGAGCACATTAATACATATTTGACTAGAGAGGTGCGATAAAAATTGGAAATGGAACATACCCATTCTATGGTAGCACCCTTCACAAGTCAAATACTTCTATATGACCATTATTGTTTCATGTCATTCCCTTTTCAACCAGGATATTTGTACACATGATCGCCACGACTCATTTTTATGCTCGTCCTTGAGGAAAAACTGAATATCAATGCCAAAGAGGGTTCTGTTTTTTAAACAACGCTCCCCATCAATTGGTATGTTGGTTGCCTCTGAAATAATTTGATTTGTAACTAGGAAAGAAATGTCGGCCACAATGATCTTTTCCCCATCGAAAGCTTATGTGAATGCTTGTGCAACCCCATTGTGATACCCATCACATCTGAATCAAAATTACTCCCAACCAGCCTGTTGAAATAGTTCCCGAAGTTCTGGGTTGGCTTCCAGAATCTCAGGGCCTTCAGGTTCTCCTCTTTGCATGTGACCACTCTTCCCCATCGTTCTCAACAACTGTCCACAAAAATTGCAACCAATACTGAAACGACGACACTGATCTTTGAAGCAAACTGGATGCAATGAACTTTCTCATCGTGATGAAAACTAATTCGCAAGTTATTCAGTGACAAGATCTAGGTTACATCGTGATTATTACTTTGTCAATCAACTGTAAGGAAATAATGATGAATAAACAATGTTTTTACTGTGAATCTATCTCTATCATATATTGCAAACGTTGGTTTTGTCAGGGCTAGTTGTCGATACATAAATGGCCATACACTACTATTTTTTTAGCGCTCGCTTTTTATCAATCCCTCGCTTTTGCTGACATCTAATTTTTCAGCACCTCTGTTACAATTTTTTGGAATAGTGCTGACAAAATAATTGTCAGCATGACCAATTTCCATAAAAAAAATTGAAATGTCTTAACCCTAAACTAAAACTGTGATAACAACAATAATAGGTCTACCTGTGGTACTGCAAGGAACCCATCTTATGGATTCATGGCATGTATTAAGTAGATCACACCGAGCTCTTGAAGGAGGGAATCATGTGTGGCCTTCCAAGCTCTAATTTACATGGGAAGGCTGAGATTCCAGAGGAGGAAACACCAACGTTGATACCACATCCTCTCTCTTTGTCGATTAGCCCACATGAGCAGATCTTCAACCTCTTGAAGAGCATTCTCCATCTTTGTTAACCTTTTTTCCAATGGCTTTGATAGCCTCTTTTGTTGGTCTTTAAACTTGTTTCAAATATTGTTCAACATGTCCTACACAATGCTAAAGTGAGTTTCCATATTATTTTTGTTTCTCTCCAACATCTTAACATCTTCCAATTTTTTGAAAATTGCAGTAAAAACGTTGCTTGCGATATTGATCGTCGCTCCCCCCACAAACCCTTTTGTTATAACTGGTAGAGAGATTGCCATAGTTGTAGCAAAGAAAGAATTAGATTGGGAATTACTGGAATAAGGAAAGGGGTGAAAAAATTAAAGGGTGTGGAGCAAATTTATGTCCTTGGCAACAAATAAGTGCGATTTATAGTTATTTTATTTATTGTGATTTAATTGATTTTAATTCAACATAAATACGAAAAATAGAATAAATAAACTACTGCATCTAAATACATTGCATAAACCTTTTTGTTTCTTCTGTTTGAGAGAAGGAGGCACAATAATTTAAGTGGGTATCCTATTGTATCGCTTCGACGTTAATTTCCAACAATGATTCTATGTTTTTATATTTATTCACAAGTTGAGTCAATAAAGTATCGACCCTCATAGAAAGGGAATCCAAAAATTATTATTACATCGAAGGTGTCTCTCTGCGGGGTTGGCTTGGGAAGACATTGTTCATCCCGGCTAATAAGATCCATCCATTTTCATCTGCCTCCATCAAACCATTTTTTACCACGTGGCATTCTGAACAAAGCAATACATCAACCTCACCGCCAAAAGCTCTTGACACTCTGAACAATGCAATATGTCAACCTCACCGCTAACAACTCTTGGCACTTTGAATGGTGCAAGAAGTAAACCTCACCACCAAGAGAT
Organism: Pinus tabuliformis; assembly: GCA_031772625.1. Classification (NCBI taxonomy): domain Eukaryota; kingdom Viridiplantae; phylum Streptophyta; class Pinopsida; order Pinales; family Pinaceae; genus Pinus; species Pinus tabuliformis. The sequence continues at coordinate 253,094,472 of CM062820.1, read as the reverse complement.
CCAACCTTCTAAGTGCATAGCTTTCCAATAAAGCCTAGAGAAGGTAGTTTGGAAGCAATCTCACACACCAGATCCAAAGAGCCAACTTATCATTTCAATCCACACTCACTCCTAAAATCCTCCTTGGCATGATTCTCTTATACTCTTGTGAAGTATACTAAAAAGTGACATGAGGTCGTCCAAATTCCATCAGAACCCCAAACCTCTGAGCAAATCCAATAACCATATCTTCTTTGAACTCCCTCAGAGACTTCGATATTGTCAAATCCAACATATGTGGCCATGCCAACCTTAACACCATTGACATGTGCATTCCTGATGAAATCAAAGTAATCCCATACCTCCCCTTTGGTTCTAGGATACTAGACTAGAACCCTGTAGACATCCCTAGAATTATTGTGATCAAAATCCTTCATAACAACATTTAGGACCTTTGTATCAAGGGAGCCTACCCGAATCGACATAGCTTCTGCTACGACAATCCTTTTGTCGAGAAGAGAAGCATTGGACATGGGCAAGCCAGTGAGATATGTAACCATCATTTGGAAACTCAAGCGTGGATCCAACCTCCCCTGCGAAATTTGTGTCTGGTCAATTTTTGTATAGCTCTTTGAAGTTTCCCTCTAAGTTGTATTGACCCAATTGGTCAAAGAAACAATGTGAAAACTGATCCATTTTGTCTACACAATTTGCCCTGCCCAACATGGAAAAATAATAAACCAACAATTTTCTCAATGCTTAAAGAATTAAATAAAGAACTATATACATTTTGTGGTCATTTAGCTATTTACTTGTGTAATTTTCCATCAGTCATCTTACTTCGGGCATAACCAAATGTTGCAACGACAAATTTTCATTAGCAAGTAAGCAACCATTGAAGTAGAAGGTTTCTCTTCGTAATAAAGTTTTCTAAAAAAAAATTCAAATATTCTTTATCTAATATTTATTCTATTAGAAATAAGAGTTTTTATATTTAGTGCCTTAGTTTTTCAATATGATCTTCCGAAATCTTCTATTCCCTCGATCTATCTTTGCACCTTTAGAGGCAATTTGTAATATAATTTTTATTTATATACATTTTATCATATTATATATATTAAAAAAAATCATATTTTAATTATTTCGGAGAATTTAGAATTTTGAACTAAATTGTATTAAAAGTTTATTAATCCATGCAAAATGTGATATTGACATAAAGGCCCACGGGGCATAGAAAAGATAGTGATGGGTGTACTGTTAAGTCACTCCGTGATGTGAAGGTCATTGGTTTGAAACTTCGTGGGCAAAAATCCAATCATGTTAAGGGCTGGTGTTGCCCAAGTCGGGTACCATCCTTGGGTGATTTTGACGGTTTAGATGCCTATGGGTCGCAGTTTCTCAAGTTACATGTCAAGCTTGATATAATCTCTGATGAACTCAGACCACTTGACAAACAAAAAAAAAGACATAAAATAGTTTCAATACAAGAAAACATCATATATACTCTTCAAAATGATGAAGTTTACTTATTAGTCTTTCTGAAAAAAAAAACTAAGATTATAACAAACATTTTGTTAATAAATTTATATTAATAATATTTTCTTATTTATTAATATATAATATTAAATAAATAATTTATTAATTCTACAATATATTATCATTTTATTTTTATATCATTTTATTAGATAGTTGTTAGCTCAATTTCGTCAGCCTCTAGGGGGCAAGCTCCTGCCCATATCGTCAGTGAAGCCCCAGCTCCCATTGTCCAAGTGGTCCAGGCCTCACTCCATGAGGCTTTGAAGTTTTCTGAAAGTGCCCTAATCTGTCGGTTCAATGGTTTTTGGACGCGGCTGACAGCTTTCCACAGCTGGATCTCGGAGGTATGGAAGCCTGTCATTTGTGATGAAATTAATATTTACCCTTGTGCTAGGGGTTTCTTTATAGTAGATTTTGAAAACCCTGAAAGTAGGCAATGCATTCTAGATTCTGGCCCTTGGTTTTGGGAAAACTCAGGCCTATTCATGAAGCCATGGAACCCATCATTCAATGCCTCAACAACAGTCATAACCTCAGCATCAGTTTGGGTGAGATTGCCAAACCTACCCTTGCATCTATGGAATTTCTCCTCGCTAAAAGCCATTGGAAATGCAATTGGGAAATTTTACTGCAGGTGCCCAGAAACAGAGGAATATGCCAGAACCACCTATGCTCGCATCTGTGTGGAAATGGACTTCAGCATCGGATTCCCAGCTGAAATAAACCTAACAAGTAAAGACTATGTGTGGAACCAGAAGCTCGATTATGAAAGTGTCATCTTCATATGTCGATCCTGTTTTGAGACATACCATCTAGCCAAAAATTGCCTAAAGCCTCCTAGAAAAATTCTGCTAGAAAGAATCACCACAGATCTACTTGGTGGGAAGGAGCACAAAAAGAACATTACACTGTCATCAAGGAAGAATACTCTCGAGAAAGCTCTGAATCACAAGAAATCGGGCAAGAAAGAAACAACTCTCAAGACAAGCAGGGGGAAAGTCCCGCCCAACAACAAAAAAGTGAACTCGACAACCCCTCAAGCATCAACAATTATGAGGATTCGAACACCGCACAAAATAAATCTTCATTTAACAGCAAATCAAATCTCCCAGACCAAACTTCTTCTCCAACTATCTTCAAAAGGACGAACACAACAGACCGTGAAGTTAAGACACCAATGTCCCCAGAACCAGAAGAGATGAAGGAGATGCAAGATAAAGGAAGTTGGAAGACTGTAGAGAAAAAGAAGAAAGCTACAACACCAATCTCGCCAAGAAAGACGAGAAGCCAGACAATTAAGAACTAAGAAAATTATAGTTCTTTTAGACCAATTTGGTCTCAATAGACGTTAACCACCACCATCATCATGAATATTAGTTACAATATATATATTTTAAAGAATAAATATTAAATGCAATAAAAACTTTCTAATGTAAATCTTTAAATAAAAAATTCAAAGTTAATGTGATTATATTCTCTTCAAGTAAATCACAAATTTATGGTTTTTATTTATTTATAAATTTAATTTAGAAAATTTATAAATTGGAACTAAATTGTATGAAGAGTTTATATAAGACGTGACATGGAATAAAGGAATTTCGATATGAGATCACATTACATTTACTACATTTACTCTTCAAAATGAGGAAGCCTCCTTATGCCTCTCAAAAGGTAGGGTTTATTGCCATAGCTTTGTTATTGATTTTGTATTTATTATAATCATCTGTATTAATTATAATTTGATTATAAGAATTTAATTATCTCTTAATGTATAATGCTAGGTATTTTCTTTTAGAGACAAATAGGTTATAATTAATTATAAGTATTTAATTATTTGTTAATGTATAATGTTAAGTAAATTTTTTAGAGACAAATAGGTTCTTTTTATTAAGTAAATTTTGTTTGAAGAATATAGCTTTTTACAATTAATACAAAGTTTGTTTGTTTGTTTTTTTTCTCCTTCTGCTTTGATAAAAAAAACCAAAATTACCTTAAAACCTTAGTATTCTAACTACATATTGTAATTCTAACAAAATTGATCTTATAAGCCCTCCATAAAACCCCTAATATTTCTACATATTTACATAACATGTAATACTTCTAGAGAAGGATTAGTCTTCAACCATTGCTGTTAACACAAAAACATCATCGTTTTTAGTTTCATCTAAGCATGGGAAGTGCAAAACATTGGTCAGGTACTTGCTCATTTCATCAATATTTGATGCCTACTACTCTAGTGCCTCCATGATGGATGCCTCACGTTCTGCAATCGTCCCTTCATTATCTTAAATTATTGGAACTTCCAGATCAGGGAGAATTTGTTCAAGTTTGAGAATTAGTCGGTTGAAGGCTCTCTGATACATTCCATCTTATCACGCAACAAACAAATTTTTAGGTGCAACAAAACAAGCTAAGCTTACTCTTTAGTCTCGTTAATTTCCCCTTGTTTGACCAACAAATTGATTATAAATTCCATATGTGTTATCATATGGACCAGATGTTGGACTAAGTCATTTTTCTCTGGATGCAACGGCTCCATCCCGCAATCACAATATACCTCTCCACCTTTTTCATTAATAATTGTCTTGATTTACAACTTTGGAGTAACATTGATGTTCAATTCCTTTTTATAGCAACTCGAGACTGATCTTGTTGAGCACATGCCTCTCTCTTCAATTAAATTTCGAGAATTCTCGTATATGATCTTCATCAGATAGTTATTTCCAAGAGTAACTCCTCTGCCATGAGCACCCCTCGTCATTAAATCTGGAGGATCCATTATGGGTTGTTGCATCTCGAAAGTAGGAGTTGCAACTAAACATAATCCTCCATATTTAATGATATTGCATATAATAGTTGGATTCATATAGAGATTGTCATTATTTATGATACCTTCATCTATGTACACTCTCCATGCCAGTTTCTCCCTTGCATACTCAAGTTCACTACAACAAGATAACAGATCCATTAATGAACGTGGCTTGGCACGAAGCATTATGGATATGGGGATACAAATATCAGATTTTCGCATCCTTTCATATCTAACACTATTGAGGATTTGCTTCCATTTGGCTAGTATCCAAGCCTCAGACACATGATCCCTTCTCACCATCACACGATCCCATCGTTTAGGCTTAATTATAGACCGTCAATTCAAGGTTGGGATTATCAACCTTCCCCTTTGGAATTTATTAATTCGCCTTTGATATTGCTCCCATTTTAATATTCTTTAATGCCCTTTATTAGAGCGAAAACCACTGTGCATAACTTTTGAATTTGATTGCTCATGGGATATATCGGGTTAAAGTTGAACCATCAATTTCCATCAAACCTAGTTTGAGACTAACTCCACCATTTGCCAGCGAGTCTGCATCATCATTGAGATTCCTCTTAACGTGAAAAAACTCAATGGCCTCAAACTTGGAAATTTGCAAACTTATTCGATGTAACATTGGAGTTTGCAAAGACAATGGATCCTCTTGAACTTTACATACTTGTTAAATTACTAGCATGGAATCATCAAACACCATCAATGTCGGATTTTCTTTGCAAGTTCCAATTCTAATCCTTTCCAAAGAGCTAAGAACTCATCCTGATTGTTGGTTGAGGTGCCTAACCCCCATGTATATTTAATCTCTGGTTCTTTGTCGGGGCAAAAAATAACCCCTCCTGCTCTAGCCTCCCCGTAGGTAATTTTTTATTTTTATTTTTATGATATATTAAAATTTTATTTTTGTATCATTTTATTGGTGGAGAGAATTGAAGTTTTGTGACAACACTACAACTATTGAATTATAAACATGAAAAACAAAACAATAAAAAGGACGCAAAAAAAGGTCAATTAAACACAATAAAATCAAAATGGAAAAGAAAAAAATAAATATACAACCAATGAAAACACTTTTTTCTAATTTATTTTTTCCTTGAAGCTAGTATCTTATAAAGATTCTCTCTCTCTCTCTCTCTCTCTCTACAAACACACAAAATTTTCATCATATTAATAACTAATATATATGAGATAATATAAATATATTTGGTTATTAAGATATTATGTATAGTTAATTTACAATTTACCCTAGATGGGGTGACAATTGAGGTTGAGAGGGGGAGCGGGTTGCCACCACCCCACCTGGATAATGAGCCAGGGGACATGGAAACCCGTCCTTGGCGAGCTTAAATGACAATTGTTGTGGCAATTAAGATCCATTCTATTGCACATATGAAACAATGATGGGAGAAGGAATGTGTGTTGTCCAAGAAGCTCGAGCGTGCGAAGCGCATGACCATTATGGGTTACATCATGTTAATTCATTCCTAGGAATTTAAAGAGATTGATGTGGTGGGCAAAGGGACTCATAGGATAGCATCAAAGACACATGCAATGATAATTGAAATATTTGAGCGGGTTTGGGTTGTTAGAAGTGATGAAGGAAAGCATTGTGCAATGGAGCAACTTGCCCAACAGAGTGTTTTCCATGGAGCAACTATTGTTCGCTTCCAGGCTATGGGGGATTTTATGGGAGTAGGTAAAATTGAATGGTGCTTAAGTTCATGGTTTTCTTCAGTTAATTCTGTTAACCTACAGGACAATCAATGAGAAGTTTGGGAAAGGAATGTATAAGTAGTTGTTTCTATTCCATCTTGGGCTTTCTCTAGTTATTTCCTTTCCTTGGTGTCGGGGACATATGTTTCTTATTATTTTGTTTGATAATCTTTGACACTAGTCATGGGATGTCTTTTCTAGGATTCAAATGGATGCTTATCCTCAGTCAACAGTCTTGGGTTTGGTTTTTCCTTATGGTTGTGTGATAGTCTATGCATGGACATTTTGGGGGTCGGTATGTTTTCTTGCATCTTGGTGTTGGGCAGGATATTGGGGGCATAAGCCATGTAGATATTGTGATGGAAGTACCTTTCCTCTGCAGTCAATAGCCCCGATTTTGTCCACTCCCTTTGGTGGTATAGTAATGCTTCCATGGTTATCTTAGAGGCTTGTCAATGTATCTGTGGATGGGTGGTGGATGCTTCTTTGGTGGTTGGGAGTTTATTGCCTAGTATATGTTGGTGACTCTTGTGCTCAGTTGTTGACTTGGACCTCTTGTTTTCATCTTGGTCTTAATTCACTGCCAACTTGGTGTAAATGGTGACACTTATGTAAAATTAGGGATTGGAGTCAAGAAGGATGCTAGGGTTGAAAAAATTTCTATCTCCACCCTTGTTAGGTGGTTGGTGGTTGTGTATTTTATCTTGCTTAGTCTTTGTTCCAATCAGCTCTTGGTCCTTAACCCCTGTATCTTGTTACATCCTCTCACCTGAAGTTGTCTTCTTAGACAGTCTATGATATGTTTTGGTTCGAGGACTCTAATTTCTTGGTCACCCATGCCAAGACAAAGGGCTTGAGTTAGAAAAGGGGACACTTACTATCAAGAGTGGGCCCACCAGGGTCATACATGCATACACCATATCATAAAGGACTTTGCCTCTTGATACAGGGAGATCACACCAACCCATATGCATGAAGAACTCACCAAGGTAGAGGGGGTAAGCCTCTTCTCATAGGCCCTCCGTCTCAGACATTGAGGCTTTGATTGAATGGACTGATTGGATCCTGTACACAAATCGTACGAAGGGCCAGTTCAACCAGTATATGCAAACTATGGATTTGTACTAGCAAATGAAGTTTTTATTAGGGTGAACTTTGTTGTACTAGCATGAAGCATGTATGGATACTCTCCACTCTCTAGAACACTTGCACAAGCATCCAAGGGACCTATATTAGAGGTTGGAGAAGATTTCACAACATCTAAGCATTCCTCTAGCAACATGAAAAGCACTAGAGGATCCAAAAGATCCTATCCAAATTGTAGGCTCGAATTCAAATCCCTCAACGTGATTATGATATGTGGATGCTTTTTAATTGCCTCTATTTTGTTCCTATTGTACAATGTTAATTAGGCTAGTGTCTTATTTTAAGTATTGTTGTCTCCTTTTGTTGAGATTGCAACAAGATGATGGAGCTTAGTGAAAAGAGTCGCCTTCACTAAGTGGGCCTGCAGGCAAATTATGGCACAAGTTCTATTTTTGGATCCCAGCAGGGATGATCATAGCAGGAGTGACCAGCAGGGATGATCATAGCAGGAGTGACCACAGCAGGAGTGATCACAGTAGGAGTGACCACAGCAGGAGTGATCACAGCAGGAGTGATCAAAGTCTATTTTTAGACTGGCTGTCCAAAATAGAAAAGTCAAATATTATTGTCTCATAATAATATTTGGACTATAAACTTGATCTTATTCTCTTGGAGCACTTTAGTTTGAGCTACAGATGTGGCCCATGCAGCTGTCAGAAGGAAGTACGCTTTTCTTATGAGTCAGTTGAGTTGTTGCATGCATGACTTCAGTTAGAACTCAATCAGTTGAGTTTGGTGGAGTTGATTGTGGAGTTGATGGAGTTGTGTTCAGTTTGACTTGGTTAAACTAGTTGTAGTTAGTCTAATTGCAAATAGACTAATGATGAGTTGCTAAACTAATTATTAACTCATAATACAACTATAGAATACATCAATTAACTCAGTTGCATGTCAGTGCATGTTCAGTTCAGCAGGGACAGGTGTTAGAGAATCAGATTGCTATCAGTTGTGACTATAGTTGTGCATCAGATCTTGCACAATCAAGGGATTGAGTATGCCAATGAGTTTGCTCATGTATTTGCCCAGTATTATAGCCTCTGCTCACGTCTAACACAGTGCAAGTGATTCTTTGGAGGTGAAATACGAGTTTGGTAAACCATTCTCATTCAATTCTTGAGCAGGTATTGAGCAGTGGAGGCAGGCAAGCAGTGGAATAGATTTGGAGATCAGATCTTAGCTGTATTGTGTGTAACAGGTGGAGCTGGTACTGGATTGCTTGTGATAAGCATTGAACTTTGTAATGTTACATGATCTCAATCATTAATATACAGATAGTTGGGGTTTTTAGCGAGATGCTTTCCCCAGGTTACATACTGTGTTAATGTGTGAATGCTCTTGATGTTTTATTGTTATTGATGCTGCTATATTGATGATCAACGTAGAGGAGCTTATGTATTGTGTATGTATTCCGCAATAGTACATGATCAGGATAATCTCTGTTGAATATGTGTTAAATTATTCAAACTTTCTACACATTTAGTTCTTAGCTACCTCTCCTCACTATAAGGAGAGTCTATATTTGGTTATGGTCTAGTCTTCCATGCGAAAGATTGGCTGAACTTTTGCAATCATCTATGTAAACTCTAGTTTTTGTTGTTAATAAAGTTAAACCTACAAAAAAAATACAATTAAGAATGATTTACATAAATTTGATTTTTAAAAGTTTTAAATATCCTTTTAGCATCAATTATCCAATCTTCTTTTACATTATTTATTATAAATAAATAATATATTCAAGTTGCCATATGACACTTGTTCATTTAAGATGGGTGTCATAGAGAAAGAAATGGACGAAGTCATGTAAAATTGTATTGAAAATAATAAATAATTATTTATGAAGAAGATGTCATGAAATAATATAATAATATAATAAAAATTATAAAATTTAAACTAAATAAATAAATACTTATGTACATGTGTATGTGACAATGATTTTCTATTTTAAATTTGGCTTTTTCAATATTGAGATGTATTAAACTTCTTAATTTGTCATTTTTTCAATTATTTAATATGAATAAATTAATTTATAACATGTAATTGAATGATTAAAATAATTATACATTTAGAGATTGATTCTTTTTTATGCTCTATAGATTCGAATTTAAGATAGATCTATGATAGTAAGTTAGAATGCATTATATTACTGGAAATTTACAGATTGCACAAGCATGAAATGACATCTATGAATTTTGTCTGAATTGAGCATAATCACAAAAATTGGGTGTGACTAGGCCATCCACCCAGACATGGAAAACAAGATGGTCCCCTTGAGAGTCTTAAAGAAAATTTTTGACATCTAAAACAAAGTGAGTAAGAAAAAAAAGTAAAAGGAAACTAGTGAGTTCTTTCATGGTCTCTGGCGGTGCTTTTGTACATTTTGGTAGTTAGTTGGTTGGGTCCTCTTGTCCCTCTGGCAGCGAATCTGGTCTTTCCCATTCTACAGTAGCTCAACCCCAACAGGTGTTCGCAGCATGATGTGAAGTTGCATCTCTTGGCTTGTCAACAACAACAAATGGACAGTTGGAGTTACACTCGTTCCTCTTTCCGTTCAAAGGACCAAATTCTTCAGTAGTATTTTTCCCATGTTTGGTTGACTCCAACATCCTCTTACTGGGTGGATGGGTGTTAGGAAGTCTCGAGTCTAGCTGGGAAGAAGGACCCGAAGAGCCTTGACTGCCCAAGGAGTTGGAAGTCACAAGGGGCATAGTAGGAGGGGGGAACTAGATGCCAAGTGCTTCAACGTTGTCTATTAGGACATACTTTACTTGGACTAGATGGAAATCAAGATCATTGAAATATTTTTTTGTCACCCCCAGAATAATCTCTTGGTCACAAAGATAAATTCCATGCAAATTGTGTAGGGCCCATTGATTGTTGCTAGTATTGTGGCTTCTTCAACCTCCATTTTAGTTACCATTTGTCGGATATGAAGTGGGAGGTCTTTATCATATATATCTTCTCCTATTGTTGGCTTCGTGGGCCCTAACCCAGGTTCAACGTTAGTTAGCCAAACAAATCCCTACACTATTGGCCCTTTTGGCATCAGCCCATGGAGCGCAGACCGAAGTCTCACTCAAAGTAGTATGGGGGGATGATGGAACCAAGTTTCCTCACCCTGACATGGTTGTGATGTCGGTTTATACCTTTAGGGCTTATCGTTCTACCTTTTATCCCGTCCTTCAGTACCTCCACAAATGCGTGTTTGGTCAATTTAGTGTGTTCTAAATTGCTAACTAAAATGTCAATCCGGGATTCGTAAACTGATGAAGTGAGGTGTACTATATGTACAAGATAACCATTTTCTTAGTCTTTTGTCGTTTTTGAGTTTTTTTTTTTAGTTTGTTCTTGGGTTTATCTTCTATGGATTCCCTAGTGTGATGGCGAGATTGAAAGTTAAGTATGGATGGTAATGGTGATTTCTACAGTGATTTTCCAAACTTAAAAGTTTCAAAAAGAAAGCTCCAAACTGACTGTAATGAAATCAATTCTCAAAAGGAAGTAAATGTACCAAAACAGTGAACTAGTGACAATGGCCCTGTATCCTTACTGCTGTATGAAAAGAAAGTAAAAACTGAACTTAAAGCAACTCAAAAACTGAAAGCAAAGCAACTAAATCACACTACTTCAACCCCCGTTCTGACCCTTCACCTTTCAACTCAATTTGTCTATAGGAAGTAATCATAAACAAGCTGAGTAATATGATATCTAAATTGCAGGAAATTAAATTGCATAAAAGGAAACTAAGATTTAACTACTCATTCATATTTCAACTCTTGAAAATGACATAAGTAATTCAATCTCTAACTTGCAGGAAAGCAAACTAAATCATACTACAATAAGTAATATTCTGATTCCCTACTAATAGAGTCACTCGACTATAGAAAGGAAATCATAAACAGATGAGTAATATGATGTCTAAGTAGCAGAAAAGTAAATAAGCAAAACGTAATTTGAAAAATGACAGTGATGGAGTTAAACTCAGGAAATGAAAATCAGCAGAAAGGACAAGATGATCTCATGTCAGTAGTTATCAAAAAATATGTAAATCTGCCCGGGCTACCTACAACAAAACCTTTAAAAGAAGCACTGATCAGCTAACAGTTATAAAAGAAAACATAAAGGAAATATGGACAGCAATGAACATCAGAACAACACAATATATATACAAACAACGATTTAAAAACAGTAAATGAAAGCAAGTAAGAAACTATACAAAGCTTTGGTGTACAGGGGCCCTCTGCAACCTCGGCCAGTCAATCACTTAGTCACAAATCAGATTCAGGAAAGTTGTCTTCTCATGTATTTAAAGTGCAGTAATAAAACAAAGTGAAACACAATACAGTGGGCTGATGACAACAGTCAAAATTACATTTCAAAAACTAACTATTCAGCGTATATCAACGCGTTATTTATAAGTAAAGGTGCTGCAACTAATTCCTAGATTTTATGCTGCCAAGAGACACGTAAATCTCCTTGACCCGAGATCTAGCGTGATGGTCATCATGACAGTTGAATCCATGGAGTGGTGGCTGCTCGATTCAGTTCACGGGCTGCTCTCCAGGTGTGCCAGTACCTCCGGAAACTAAGGATCGTGCCACGCAAACCTTCACGTGGGCAAAACAGAGCCGTGCCACCGCAAAACTCCTCATTTGGCCCTTCCTTTGACCATCGTTGACCACGACCGTTTATGAGTGATTTGGCTGATCTGAGGGGACACACTCCATGTACACGTCACTTGCAGCTTACCCATGTGGTCGGTTTCTCCATTGGACACCTGTAGCATAGCCTTTAACAAAATGGCTGCGAAAACTTGGGCTGGCTGCGGAAAGTGACAAGTTTCCGCAGCTGCTTGAACAAAAATCTAAATCAAACAACAGTCATAAACATAGTTAGGAAACCATTTCATAAGCTCTTTTTAGACTAATATGCAACGATTTGACAGCTTGGTGGATGAAGTAAATGGAAAAAGAAGGCTGAAAGGGTATATAGGGAAGTGCAGGTTTGGGACTCAACATACTCCCACTGTGAAGGTGTTACATGTCCTCATGCAACCAAAATTTAGTCACTCCTCTCTAATCCATATGTTCTGATGCTTCTGCTAGGACATCTAGCCCTCTTTTCTTCTTCTTTGGTGCTACCACCATTCTTGGTTTCCTTATTAGACATCTGAACTTGAGATTGATCAATGCTCTGCTCAACTTTTTGCACTTTTTCTTCAGTTTCTTGTTTTTCTTTTGCCATAGTCCTAAATGGAGCATAGTGTTATCATGAATAATTTTATCTACTTTGCTCTGCTCTTTGAGTGCTTCATTTTCTTGCTTGATATGCCTGTTTAGGACCTCTAATTCAAATACCTCCTGTTTTAAGGACTGAACTTGTGCATCTAGTGGCAGAGTGGTACTTGGAGATGCAGCTGATTTTTCTAATGATTCCAAGTAGTCATATACTTCCTGTTGATTGGGGTCTACTTCAGGTGTCTTTCTTGGACTAAGTTCAAAATCTGGTGGAGGAGGAGGACTGCTCTCTAGCTCTGGTCGAGAAGGGCTTTCATCATGTGGAGGACTGGTTTCAATGCTTGGCTGAGGACGAGGTGGACTACGGCCAGCTGGAGTTTTCTCAGGTGTCTCTCCACCCAGGTCAATGAAGTGGGGCCGTTTTATTTGTGTTTTACTCCCTTTTCCTCTTAACCTCGTGCTTCTCCTTAAGTATTGTGGACTAGTACTCTTTTCTTGTATACTCTGTTTTCCTTTTGCCTTTTTCTTTGCTATAGCAGCAGCCTGAAGATGTACTAATCTTTCTGACAGTGGTTGATAATCCTCCTCTATGGATTGCTCAGGTGATTGGTAGACTTCTTGGATGGTCCTTTTGCCTTTTTCTTTCTTCTGTTTCTTGTCTTTAGTTCTGTCTTCTTCTTCTTTTTGACCAATTTCTTGAGTTTCTATAGTAGGGGTGTCTTGGACTGTGGTGCTCTTTTCTCTTCTCCTACTTTTTCTTGGTGTCTTTGGTGTGCTACTTTCAGAGGCCTCAGATGGCTCTTGGAAGTAGTTTCTTATCAAGAATTGTTCCCATGTATCTTTGTTTTTCTTTAGTTGGTCTTCAATAAGAATTTTTATAAGTCCATGATGGTATAGATGAGGGTCTATATTGCCTATGTGTTTTTGGACTGTAATGCTCATCTTCTTCAAACTCAAGAGTAAGAAATAAGGCAAATTAAGAGTCTGATTCTCTAAGAAATTCATCAACAGTCTAGCATGGTACATGTACATCGAACCAAAGCGTCCTTCATAAGTGACAAATTTTTGGATAACTAACAGCAGACTAGCCCATTCTTCCTTCAATGCATGAACATGAATTCCTTTAGTAAACACAGTGGTGTCCATACCTGGGTTTCTTAGAATAATTCTCCATGCCTGTTCATCCACACTTTTATTTTTGAACCATCTCTCACCTTCCTGAGGTAAGCCTGTGGCAGCTACTATTGTTGTTTCGGTCACCGTGAGCTTCAAATCTCCAATCTCCACTTTTTGACCATCGAATGACCGTGCAAAAGCCTTGGTTACTTCTTTGTTATAGCCTTTAAACCTTTGAATGAACCGTAACCATTTGGCTTTCTTTAGTAAATCCTTGGCTTGAGGGTAACCTTCTAGATATTTCGGTCCTTCTGGCTCTGCCCTTAGTAGTTTTCCCATTCCTTTCTCTGTTTTAAATTTCAACTGAGGATGCAATTGCGTATGAGGATTTTAGCAGAGGGAAGTAGCTCAGTTGCAGGGTTTATGGTAAAAGGCAATGGCTGCAATCGATAGCAGGTAACGGGAATGCTTCAGGTTATAGGCCGAACAGAGGACAAGCAGTAGTGAATGAGTTCCCAAATTAAAATGCGTGTTTATAAAAAGGAAGGTCTTAAATGAAATGGTAAGTGAACGGTAGTGGAGGCGAGATCTTTTTTTTTTTGAATTAACGGCTGCGTACGGGAGATCACACGTTTTGATAGATGGCTACGGAAAATACGGTGGAGAAGAGCCGTAAAGGGATTGGTCACATCTTATGAGCGCAGGTGGCAAATGAAAGTGCAGTCGACTTGAGTTTAGACTCGAAAACCCATCATGAGACTGTTAAGAAATGAATGCATGGTGTATGGAGTAATAACGTGGGATAGGAGTGGGTAATGGAGCTATCATATCAAATTATTGCACATAGTAGAACTTTTCATGGTTTGATAACTATGCATAATCATGACTTTAATTGCTATTTGATAAAAAAATTTGCTCATACCTTTGGAAACTTTGTCATTTCTTGCCCATAGCTTTTAACCAACTGTTCTTTCTTGATGTCTTGGAGATGCTCCATGTCTTCATGGCATTTGCTCACTTACACCTGCATTTTCATGATTTTTGTACTAACATTTTGACTATGAATTTGAAAAACAGAGTGGTGGTAGCTGCGGAAATCGTTTCTGGCTGCGAAAACTGTTTCTGGTTGCGGAAACTGCTTCCAGCTGCGGAAACTGGGACAACACCCACTTAGCTGAACAAATATGGTTAGAAAAGAACTAACTGAGTGAAAATAGTCCTGAAAGGAACTTTTATTGATGAAATGAAAATGAAATGAGTGGAATGGAATGAAAATGAAGTGGAGTGAAGTGAAGAGAAAATGTGAATGAGATGGAGATGGAGTGGAATGGCAAATGAGGTGGAGTGAAGATGGAAAGAGAAGGAGAGGAGATTTTTTTTTTGGAAAATATAGAGTGTCAAGTGTCCTTGATTTTCACTCTATATTTTCTGTATAAGACTGCCAATCTATGATTGGTTTTCAGGCTTATACAATTTTTTATTTTTATTTTTTATTTTTATTTTTATTTTTTTTTTTATTTTTTTAACTGAAAGAATCAAAGGCTAGGCTGGTGGGGAAGAAGGATTCTTCTCCACCAGCCTTATTGTAGAATTCTCTTGGAACATCTCGACAAATTATTCTTTTCAGAGTGGCTTATGATAAATTTTCAATCGATGGCCATTCACAATAAGGGAAATCTGAAATTCATCAATGGTCTTGATTCTTACCGCTCCATTGTTAAAGACTTTGTCAATTTCATATGGCCCAAGCCAACGGGTCTGAAATTTACCTTTAAATTCTTTGAACTTGGAATCAAACAGTAATGCCCAATCTCCCTCTTGAAACTTTCTCTCTTTGATGTATCTGTCATGCCACTTAGCTCTTTGATGTTGAACTAGATCAATCTTTAAAATTGCTTCTTGTCTGATCTCATCTAGCTCGTTCAGCTGCTCCATTCTGTGCTGTTGGGCTTCTGATAGATTCATCCCCAACTTGACTGCCATCTTGAAAGTCTTGACTTGAAACTCAATGGGGAGCAAGACTTCTTTCCCATAAACAAGTTCATAGGGAGAACGTCCTGTTGTATTCCTCCATGTAGTTCTATAGGCCCATAAGGCTTCAGGAAGCCTTTCTGCCCAATCTTTTCTGTGTAGATGAACAATTTGGTGATGATGCTCTCAAGAACTTTGTTTGTAGACTCCACTTGGCCATTTTCTTGCGGATGGTAAGGAGTAGATTTTCTGTGCTTGATTTTGTATTCTTCCATCAGCTTCTCCATCAAGTTAGATGTAAATTGATTTCCCTAATCTGTCACAATTTCTCTTGGGACACCAAAACGAGTAAAAATGTCCTCAAAAAGAAATTGAACAACTGAATTTTCAGTGGCAGAAGGCAATGCTTTGGCTTCTACCCATTTAGTGACATAATCAGTGCATACCAATATATACTTTTTCTGTTTAGATGGTGGATTAATAGGTCCAATGAAATCTAAAGCCCATGTTTCAAAGGGTTTGATGAGTACCTGTGGTTGTAATGGCATTTCATTTGAAAGAGTCGGTCTCCCAACTCTTTGGCAGCTGTCACACCTTCTGACATATTGTTTTGCATCCTTGAAAAGGGAAGGCCAATAATATCCTAAAGAAAGGATTTTATAGGCCGTCCTTTTGTCAGCAAAGTGTCCACCGCATGGTTCATCATGACATGCCTTGAGGATGTCAGGCATTTCATCTTCCCGAACACATCTTCTGATCACACAATCTAGCCCTGTTTTAAACAATTCATTAGAAATCCATGAATAACTTGAACTCTCATGAATAATTCTTCTTTTTTTCACCAGGAAATAAATGTGGAGGTAGCTTTCCTGTAACCAAATAGTTAGCAATATCTGCATACCAAGGAGTCTTAGTAGTTATTGCAAATAAATACTCATCTGGAAACTTATCCTCTACAGGAGAATCTTCATTAGTATTTTGGATTCTAGACAAGAAATCAGCTATTGTATTTTGTTTCCCTGGTCTATCCAACACAGTAATATTGAATTCTTGTAAAAGTAAGAGCCATCTTGTAACTCTGCCATTAGTAGCAGGTTTATTCATGAGATATCTAATTGCAGAATGATCAGTATGGACAAAAGTTTCATAGCCTGTTATATAGTGTCTAAACTTATTGATTGCATGAACAACAACTAAGAACTCTTTTTCAATCACAGTATAGTTTAACTCGGTGGGAGTCAAATTTTTACTAGTGTAGTAAATAGCATAAGGAACTAAATCCTTTTGTCCCAATGCAGCTCCTAGATTTGTATCTGAAGCATCTGTGGAAATATGGAAAGGAAGTTTCCAATTTGGCCCTCTCAAAATGGGTGCTTCAGATATTCTTGTTTTCAAAGTTTCAAATGCAGATTGATAATCAGGATCCCATTTGAATTCACAGTCTTTTGTAAGTAATTTGAAGAGTGGAGATGCTATTTTGGTGAAGTTTTCAATAAATCTTCTATAGTATCTTGTAAATCCAAGAAAACTTCTAACATCTTTTTGACAATTTGGAATAGGCAACTTGGAGATGACTTCAACTTTTGATCTATCAACTTTAATTCCATCCCCTGAAATATGATGTCCTTAAACAATCCCTTCAGTAAACATCATAAAGCATTTTTCATGACTCAATGATAGGTTTGTTTCTTTACATCTTATAAGGACTTTTTCCAAATTCTCTAATGCCTCTTCAAACGAATTACCATAAACTGTAAAATCATCCATATAAACCTCTACACAATCATTGATTAGATCAGAAAAGATTCCTAGTACTGCCCTTTGAAATGTTGCGGGTGCATTACATAATCCAAAAGGAAGCACTCGGCAAGCAAAAGTTCCCCATGGACAGGTAAATGTGGTCTTGTCCTGATCTTCAGGTGCTACCTGAATCTGATTATAGCCACTAAAACCATCCAAAAATGAAAAATACTTTTTGCCTGCTAAAGTATCTAATACCTAATCGATAAAGGGTAAAGGAAAATGATCCTTCAAAGTTGCTTTGTTCAATTCTCTATAATCAATGCATACCCTACATTTACCATTCTTTTTAGGTACTATAACCAAAGGAGAAACCCATCGGCTATCTGAAATTGGATAAATGAAGTTTACATTAAGTAGTTTTTGGAGCTCTTCTTTCACTATCTCCCTAAGGTTTGGATTCATCATTCTCTGAGGTTGTCTGATTGGTCTACTGTTTTCCTCAATGTAGATGTGATGAATACAAGTCTTAGGGTCAATACCTTTCATATCAGTATATTCCCATGCAAATGTAGTAGAATGTTTTTGCAAGATTTTGGTTAGTTCTTCCTGTTGTGATCTTTCCAACTTTTTGTTGATATTCAATGTTTTACCTGGAAAGATCTCAATGGCGGAACTACCAAACTCTTCCATAGAGAAAAGAGACATTTGTCTAGATGATAGATACCCAATGTCAGAATCTAACTGAAATTGTGTGTGGTCATATTCTGAAGATGTTTCAAAGTTTTCTAGTGTGTTCAGAATTTGACTATCTTCACTAACTTCAGAAATGGTAAAGACAGGTTGTATATTATCCTCATCATCAACCCACTCATTATCTCCTATTTCTGTAATTGCTTTTGCTGGAGGATACAGATTGAATTTCTTTGTCGAATTACCATCAGAAATATACATATCCCCAGACCTACAACTGATGAAAGCATCAGCTGTGGCTAGCCAAGGTCTTCCTAAGATGAGAGGGTGTCCTCCTAAATTACTCTTGGGAGTTAAAATCATGAAATCTACTAGATATTCCCAAGAGTCTAAGGAGACCGAAATGTCTTCTAATACACCATATGGTTTGATAATTGATCGATCTGCAAGTTGCAGTAAAGTAGGTGTAAAAAGAAGATTAGGAAGTTTCAGCTGTTCCATAGTCTGTCTACTCATAATGTTGATAGCAGCCCCTAAATCAATCGAAGTATTTGGAATTTCTACCCCATTGATATGTGTTTTGACAATTGGACTACTGGGATCTACATACTTCTGCATAGTAATTTTCCCATCATGATATCTGCAATTTTTCCTACCAGGTGGATTCTTCTTGTATCTCTAGGTTTCCTTCCTGGTCTTTTAAGACTCAACTCCTTTATTATTTTTGCTAGAATAGGAATCTCTCTAATGGCTTGTAACAAGGGAATCTTGATACAGACATTCTTCAATTCATCTAGAAAATCATAGTCAGGCAACAAGATTTGTTTTTCCACCCCTTTGTCAATTTGTAATCTTTCAGGAAAAGGAGGTGTGGACGAAGATGTAGGTTGCTCAATTATAGGAGTTGTGGGGGTTAGCTCTTTTTATTTTTCTTTCTGAGTGCTTGGGTTTTGAAGAGATGCTTCAGAACCTTTATTGGCTTCAAGAGAATCTTCCTCAGAAATGCTTTGCTTTTGGGCATCTATAGAAGGTTTATCTAAAACTCTACCAGATCTGAGTTGTACATCATTGAGAGGAACAATCATATAGGTAGGAAATTGTTGACCTTCTACCATGTAAGCATTTTGAGGGTTTTTATTATTGGAGTTTGGCAATGGCTGGGAAGGAAGTTGATTTGACTTCTGTTGGAATGGAAGCAAGAGTTGAGAATTTGGGTTCTGTTGAGAAGGTTGTTGTTGTTGTTGTTGAAATGGCAATGATAGTTGTGGATTTTGATTTGGAAGTTGTGGAGCTTGTTGGTTTTGAAAAGATGGAGGATATTGATAAAATTGAGCAAATCTCCCATAAGGATTTTGCATGCCTTGTACCCATGATTGAAAAGGATTTTGAGGTTGGGACCAAGGTTGTTGCCAAGGATTCCAATTTGGTGGGGTTTGAAAGTTCATAGAGTTGTTAAACCCTTGGTTTTGTTTCCCCTACCAAGGTATCCTTGAAACAAAACAGAGAGACTCAATTGTATTTGGATCTTCTTGGAAGACAGCTTTGAGCCCAGGAATTGAAGGACAATCCTTGGTCTCATGATTCTATGAAAAAATCGCACATGTTTCTACAACTTTTGCATCCAAGGGACATTCCCTGAGAGCATGTTTCTTTCTACATTTTGGGCAAAAGATGGCCAAAGCTTCAGCTTCTGCTTTCTGCTTATTGTGGATCTTAAGAGTGTCTAGTTGTTCACTAAGACTCCCTAAGATATCAGTTTTGAATTCATCAAGCATATTGCCAATATCAGCCCTACTTATTGATCCAGTTGTAGATTTGTTTGCTCTGATGAGAGAAGGATCTCTAGGCCATTTTCCAGTTTTAGATTTTCCTCTTGAGAGATGGACACACAGCTCTGCTATATCATGAAGTGGAAGTTGAGATATGTCTCCTTTTACCATCATGTTCAAAATATCTATCCATTCATCTCTAATGGCTTTTAATAGAAGAGCTTTCAGAGTTTCCTCATCTAAGTTACTCATTTTTGCTCTTTTCAGGTTGTATTGGAATCTTTCAAGTAAATCCTCCAAGTTTTCATCTTCTCTTTGCACCATTTTGAACACTTCATCCTTGTGATTAGTGGGAATACAATAGTCCAGGTATCTATCCAAAAATGTTTGTTTCATATCATTCCAAGTCCTAATGGATTGAGTGAGTAATCCCATGAACCATTTCAAAGCAGCTCCTTTCAATGTTGAAGGAAACAGTTTGAGTTTTTGAGAGTCTTCCAAATAATCATAAGTTCAACACACGACCTCAAACCCAAATAGAAATGTTTCAGGATCCTCATTTCTTAACCCATGAAAGTTTGGGAGGACAGATGGTGAAATGTTTTTCATTGTTGCTCGAGAATCCTCATCGACTATAGGAAATCCGAATGAGTTATCTCCATCCCTATTTCCCCCATTGTTACCTCTACCTCCTCCCCCTCCTCTACCTCTACCTCTACCAAATCCGTTAACTACCTCCTCTGTCATGATAGCTTCCTCAGAGATTTCAGAGTCCTCTGGTTCCTCTACTAATGGCGAACGAGGAGGAATTTCTCCCTCTTCTTCCTCAAGTGATTCTACTTCTTCAATTACAATGTGTCTCCCTGTAGAAGGAAAGAAAGGATCTTTTCCTAATTCAGATTCGATGGATGGTGTGGAAGAGTCTCCTAACTCAACTACTGCCTCTTGAATTCCAAGAATCCTAGGGCTAGGAGTGTGGGTTGGAGATGATGGAGGTGTCTCTTGTCTATTCCTTGAAGTAGATGGAGTTGTGAAAATCGAACTCTTGGCTCTAGCTAAAAACCTTCCCCTAGAATCTCTTGCTCTATGCATGTCATTTTTATTTTTCTTCAAGTCAGGCTAATAATTCTCTTTCTGATCTTCCAGGTCACTCTAGGTGCAAGAAGAGAGCATACTCAAGAAACTATTAAACCAATAACTTTCTCTTTTCTGATCCTCCAGGTCACGCTAAGTGCAAGAGGAGAGCATACTTTGAGAGGTTATCAATTTTTCTTTCTTGAATTTTTTTTATTATATATATATATTTTTAAGAAATTGGCTACCTAGTTTCACTTCCCCGGCAACGGCGCCAAAATGTTTGGTCAATTTAGTGTGTTCTAAATTGCTAACTAAAATTTCAATCCGGGATTCGTAAACTGATGAAGTGAGGTGTACTATATGTACAAGATAACCATTTTCTTAGTCTTTTGTCATTTTTGAGTTTTTTTTTTTAGTTTGTTTTTGGGTTTATCTTCTATGGATTCCCTAGTGCGATGGCGAGATTGAAAGTTAAGTATGGATGGTAATGGTGATTTCTACAGTGATTTTCCAAACTTAAAAGTTTCAAAAAGAAAGCTCCAAACTGACTGTAATGAAATCAATTCTCAAAAGGAAGTAAATGTACCAAAACAATGAACTAGTGACAATGGCCCAATATCCTTACTGCTGTATGAAAAAGAAAGTAAAAACTGAACTTAAAGCAACTCAAAAACTGAAAGCAAAGCAACTAAATCACACTACTTCAACCCCCGTTCTGACCCTTCACCTTTCAACTCAATCTGTCTATAGGAAGTAATCATAAACAAGCTGAGTAATATGATATCTAAATTGCAGGAAATTAAATTGCATAAAAGGAAACTAAGATTTAACTACTCATTCATATTTCAACTCTTGAAAATGACATAAGTAATTCAATCTCTAACTTGCAGGAAAGCAAAATAAATCATACTAAAATAAGTAATATTTTGATTCCCTACTAATAGAGTCACTTGACTCTAGAAACGAAATCATAAACAGATGAGTAATATGATGTCTAAGTAGCAGAAAAGTAAATAAGCAAAACACAATTTGAAAAATGACAGTGCTGGAGTTAAACTCAGGAAATGAAAATCAGCAGAAAGGACAAGATGATC
Source organism: Pinus tabuliformis (assembly GCA_031772625.1). Classification (NCBI taxonomy): domain Eukaryota; kingdom Viridiplantae; phylum Streptophyta; class Pinopsida; order Pinales; family Pinaceae; genus Pinus; species Pinus tabuliformis. Next base: position 253,072,574 of record CM062820.1, on the reverse strand, counting down.
TCATGTCAGTAGTTATCAAAAAATATGTAAATCTGCCAGGGCTACCTACAACAAAACCTTTAAAAGAAGCACTGATCAGCTAACAGTTATAAAAGAAAACATAAAGGAAATATGGACAGCAATGAACATCAGAACAACACAATATATATACAAACAATGATTTAAAAACAGTAAATGAAAGCAAGTAAGAAACTATACAAAGCTTTGGTGTACAGGGGCCCTCTGCAACCTCGGCCAGTCAATCACTTAGTCACAAATCAGATTCAGGAAAGCTGTCTTCTCATGTATTTAAAGTGCAGTAATAAAACAAAGTGAAACACAGTACAGTGGGCTGATGACAACAGTCAAAATTACATTTCAAAAACTAACTATTCAGCGTATATCAACGCGTTATTTATAAGTAAAGGTGCTGCAACTAATTCCTAGATTTTATGCTGCCAAGAGACACGTAAATCTCCTTGACCCGAGATCTAGCGTGATGGTCATCATGACAGTTGAATCCATGGAGTGGTGGCTGCTCGATTCAGTTCACGGGCTACTCTCCAGGTGTGCCAGTACCTCCGGAAACTAAGGATCGTGCCACGCAAACCTTCACGTGGGCAAAACAGAGCCGTGCCACTGCAAAACTCCTCATTTGGCCCTTCCTTTGACCATCGTTGACCACGACCGTTTATGAGTGATTTGGTTGATCTGAGGGGACACACTCCATGTACACATCACTTGCAGCTTACCCATGTGGCCGGTTTCTCCATTGGACACCTGTAGCATAGCCTTTAACAAAATGGCTGCGGAAACTTGGGCTGGCTGCGGAAAGTGACAAGTTTCTGCAGCTACTTGAACAAAAATCTAAGTCAAACAACAGTCATAAACATAGTTAGGAAACCATTTCATAAGCTCTTTTTAGACTAATATGCAACGATTTGACAGCTTGGTGGATGAAGTAAATGGAAAAAGAAGGCTGAAAGGGTATATAGGGAAGTGCAGGTTTGGGACTCAACAATGCGTATGATTGACCTTCACGCAACCCTAACCAGCAGTTCAGGTACTTTCACGTAGCTATGACAATGTATTGTATAGGTTCCCAAGTTATCTCAAGTGTTTTACTTATCTTACCAATCAATTACAGTTAGCGTCGCATAAACTGATATCTTTACTTGCATTCAATTAACAGATATAATCACATACATTCGCGCATCAAATAAACATTGTAAAATAAACCCAGATCACAATATAATCAGATGCATTAACAGAGACTAAATACACAGTAATTGCAGAATACTTCTCTTTATTGATATCTTCCAGTTTAATACAGACTCTATCCACCCTGTGCACATAGCTGTGGATTTCCACTAGAGGCCTCTCCGCACTCAGGTGCAGAGCCTCTACCTATGCTAAGACCCAAAAACACTTAAACCTCTCTACCAAAAACTCCAAAAGCTTAATTTTTCTCCCTTCCTAGAGCTTACTTACTTAGCTCTCTTTTATACAATCCCATGGTTCGCGGACCATGGGTAGATCTTTACAACCGACTTGAAAATTTACAAAATAAGAGCGTACAACCCTTTATGACTCTTGACACCTTCGCGCTCCATGACCACAAATGTGGAGACTTTACAACCTAATTACAAATTTTTTCGAAAACATGGGCTTTTAGCCCCAAAACTACTCTTGGGGGAACTCGTTCCCAACAGGCCCCCAACACAAACATGGTGACTCACCCTCGAGTCACTTTGCGGGCGCGGAGATCTTGGTGCGAAGACCTCCCAGCTCGACTTGTATGACGACAACCTTTGCGGTGCACTACGTGACCGCCTGCTTCACTTCTTCAACCAACTGCTCTGTTGTTGGTCCTGAACTATCAGCCTGAAGCTTCTGTTGAGTCGCTTGTAGACTAGAAAGCTTGCCTTCAATGGAGGTCGTGACTGAATAAGCTTCGTCCAACCAAGGTTTCAAGCGCGCCTTCAGCACTGCCTCTTTGTGCTGCGCTGCATCTACCTGTTCCTTCAGTGTTTTGGCCTCCCGTAGCTTCGCAAGTCTCTGTGTGAGGGTGATGGTGCGCGTTGTTCCTTTTACCTTGTCATAGCACTGCTACAGTTCGTGCACCTCTTTCTTTAGCCGCTGTACATTACGATCTTCTTGCAGACTGGTCATGACCTCGAATGATTGTTCAAACAGTCTTGTGCAGTCTGCTACTGCATTGTCTACTGCCGCTATCGACTCTGTGAAAACAGTTGCACGCTGCTCCTTTACTTCCGGTGGAGTTGAAGGCTAGGCCTTCAACTACAACTTTGAAATCTGGAGGTTCAGTTGCAGCTGAACCTTAGCCAACTCTGTGCGAGCATCGCACACCCCCATCGCAAGTTTGTGGACTTTTTCATCTGCCTCCGCATCCTCAGGAATGGCTGATTCGGGGACCATTCGACAGGCTTCCTTCATGACCTTAATCATGCACTGATTTGTGTTAGTATGTTCCACCATGGAAGTGAGGGTGGTGTCTCGCTGCAGGTTCATCTGCACATTATTGGTCTTCTACTCACTGATCACCTGCAAAGTGCGCTATTCGCAGGCCCTCATTTCTGTGATCACCCCATCTCGCAGTAGGTGGAGTGCCTCGCTAGGAAGCGCTGCCAAGTTCAACCCCACTCCCTTGAGGGTGTTGACAGCGGGTCTATCAACTTAGTTTTTTGTGGTCAGTGCTCCTTCCGGTAGCACTATCGCTCGCAATTCCTTCGCATGCAGCATTGCAGCCTTCTGAAGTACCGATGGTGAGGTTGGTGGACACCGCACTAGCCTGTGATGCATGAATCTACAGCTCATGCAGACCCATCTAGATGGCCCTCAATACTTGCTGCTACTCGAACTATTGTAGTACCTCTGCAGTGACATCCCTCACCGTATCTCCAATTTCATTCAAATCTCCCTCTGTTAGGGTGATTGGGTTTGGCAACGTCTTATTGGCCTTCGATTTCTTTTGCATCACAACATTTTCCTATCCCCTTGGACGCTTGATATGATATGACGCCGTCTGTGGGTCCGCTCCGTGCTGCTCTGTCTGCTTGTCTGTTTCTTCCTCTGTTTCGGGTGAGGGCAACCTTGCACCGTTGTCAGAATCGCGCTCTGTTTCACCTGTCTACTTTTCCGCCTACTGTGCGGCATCACGCTCTGCCTGGGCCTTGTCAGCGGCTTCCTTCTTCCTCTTCTCGCCCAGCTGCGCCATCTTGAGATTGGCCTCCTCCTTTTTGTGTTGTGCGATGAACTTACTTGATCCCACCGCCGAGTTTGAGGTAGTGCGCCACTTTGCCAGTCAGTGATCAAGAACTGCATTGATCGCATCATCTGTTGCCAAGTAAGGCAAGTCATGCCACTTCTGCTCAGGGTCGTTTCGTGCCCTGATTGATACGCGCTGAAAGTCTGCCTTGAACTCCATGTAATCCTGCAGTTTGGCAAACACAGTAGGCGACAATCGCCACTTGCGATTGATAGCCATACGTATATTCATTTCCATCAAGATCCAGAAGATCTTGCTATCCTTGATGCGCTTAGAATCATTGGTCACCCACAACAAAGTGTAGTTTGCTACTTCTGGCAGGTCTGGCACGACCGAGGGGAATTGACTGTTTTCAGGCAGCTCCCAGGCTACCAGCACAATGGACAGCGAGAGCCACACATAGTGGAAGGTCTTGCTAAGCTCTTGTGCCTCGCGGCAGTTCACAAGGAACTCACCATAGAGATATTTCGTCAATGTCCTTCGGCACCTTGGTCTTGCCCTTGCGGGGAGGGACGTATTCGGGCAACTTAGTGATAGGGTTAGAACCCTCGACTTCAACATCCTCCACTTCCACCCCCAAATCCTCATTATCCATCAGGATGTCCTCAATCTCTTCCTCCTTCGGCTCCAAGTTAATAGCTTTTCCCTTTTCCTGTGTGCTGGGCTTGTCCTTCTATGGGTTTCTTCTAGGTGACGCGTGCACTGATATCGCAACTTGGTTGCCCTTCTTATCCTTCGCACTCTCCTTGGTCAGGGTAGGCTTCGAACTAGGCATCCGTGGTGACTTGGGGATGTCATCTAGTACCTCTGCAACCTCCGGACTAACTCCCTTTGCCTCTAGAACAACCTTCGGCACAGTCCCCTCGGCTGTCACTGCTTCAATGTCCATGGCTTCTGATTCGGGGATAAAGTCACGGATGGAATTGCGGTCAGATTCTGGAAATCGATCAAACACTGGGTAGTCAAGCAATTCTTCAAAGAATGCGCGGATTATGCATGTTTGAGAGATCACCAACTCAATGCTCAAAATGCCAAGTGTTTTTCGTTGGGCCTCCACATGTAATTTATAGGCCATTTTGAATTCAAATCCGACCGTTCCCCCCAAATTCGGTTCATTAATGCTAGATTGGCGGCATATTTTCAAGGATCTTACCCATAAATTTCGTCTTAAATGCCGGTTGCCCACTCCATTTGGCCACATTCTCATCGTCAAATCATGAACAGTGACTTTAACGGTCACTTTCCAGCTGACCTGCGCGATTTCTTCCCGACTAGTGCAACTCTCTCTGTGTTGTCGCAAACCCTGTGACATCTCCTCATTCCGCAGAATCCTCCAATCACGCAGCTCCCCAACCGAAGCAATATAGTTTATAGTCTCGCACCTCCTTTGAGCTGCTTGGAAAGCTAAGACTATGCTTCCTTCATATAGTCACCTAGATGGATCACCGGTGTATGGCTTCAATCGACTACCATTCACCTTTCCTGGGAAGGGATCTCCATTCAATTTAACCAACTGAACAGCTCCACCGTCGGTAATCTCCTTAATGACATAGGGCCCTAGCGAATGCATTTCGAATTTTCCTGGAAATTTATCAAACTTGTTATCATATAAAAAAACGAGATCATTTACCTTAAAGGTGCGTAGTTTAATGTGCCGATCATGCCATGCTTTTTTGCGCTGCTTTTGGACCTGTTGGTGGAATCCAACCAGAAACCTTTCTTCTTCGAGCTCAGCAAGTTATGCGAGCCTTTCTTCCAGGGCTCCATGATCCGTTATACCCATGAGTGCTGCTATGCATAGACTAGGCACAATGTATTCCATTGGCATCATTGCTTCAATACCATATACAAGCCTAAAGGGTGTCTATCCAGTCAACTTTTTGCACGTCGTTCGATAGGCCCATAGTACTGCGGGTATGCGCAGGTCCCAATCACTTCACTAAGCATTGCAAACCTTTGTCAGCGCGTTCTCCAGTACCTTATTGAATGCTTCCACTGTCCCATTAGCCTATGGGTGATAAGGTGTGCTTTTCTGCTGATATACTTGAAATTCCTCTGTCAGCACACTGATCGTTTCATTCAGGAAGTACGTACCACAATCACTCATCAAAACCTTTGGACACCTAAATCGCGTCTGTAAATACTCAAAGAGAAACTTCGCCGTGGTCATGTCTATGCAATCCTTCCCAGGCTGTGCCTCTGCCCATCGAGTCAAATACTCAGTCACGGTGATAATGTACCGCACCTCCATATTCTTTCCTTGAGGCTGAATGGGTCCCACAAAATCTATCTCCCATCTCTTGAAAGGTTGTATCATCATCTGTGGGTTCGTAGGTAGCTCATCTCTCTGTGATGGCCTGCCAGTCCTTTGACACACGTCGCACGCCCTACAGTAGGCTTTTGAATCCTGATGGAGGGTTGGCCACCATAACCCTTTGCGTAGGATCTTTTGTGTAGTCGCCCTCCCTGCGTAATGCCCTCCCGCGACACCCCCATGAGTGTTCATGAAGATACTGCTTCTTTCAAACTCTAGTACATATCGTCGCAATACTTCATCAGACCCCATTTTGTACAAATGTTCGGCAATGACAGAAAATCCTGTTGCGCGCACCACTAGCTCCTTTTTCTGCTGGATGGTGTAGCCTTCTAGGGAAGTTCCTTTCGTTAGGAAGTGTATGATGTCTTCGAAGTGACCATCTGTTGGGTCTTGAAAATGTCATTCATTTCCATTACACTTTCACTATTATGTCCATTATATCACCTCCATTTCACTACTATGTCACTACATTCATCCCACTTTCATTATCATTGGGCCACATTTATGTTTTTCCAAACTTTATTAATTCTTAGCCTTTTTAAGTGAATTTGTGGTTAAAAATTAGAAAATAATGTGCATATGCTTATACCTAACAAGTGGGTTGAGATTGTTGACATGTATAGGTCAAAAGGAGACTTCTGGAAGACCCTAATGTGGCACTCTAAGGCCAAATTCGAATTTGAGTGGAAAGAATCATGGGATCATGAGGATAAGTGTCACATCTCCTAATTGTACTGAAACTCTAAGAAGACGTGTGTCTTATCAGTTCCTATTTTGATTAGGACTCTAGAGGTAGAGGGAGAGATTCATGGACTCTCATTAATGAGATGGCTTCTCATCTTTTTGTATAAATAGGAGATCTTTCTCCTTCATTTGCTAGCTTAGAGTTTAGAGCTTAGCTTGTGAGTCTTAGCTTAGCTTGGAGTTTGTAGTTCTTCCTTGATGGCTTTTGAAAGTTTTGGAGAGCTTTGTTGTACTTTTTAATTTTGAAGAATTTGAATAAAGCTTTGATGTTCTCAACATGGAAGGAGATGTGAAGTAGACGTCATGGAGCATATTAGAATGTAAGGTAGAGTAGATTTCATTTTGTAATTTTGCTTTGATTTCATTATGTCATTTGATTACTTTCAAGTTTGATAGATTAGATTTTCCATTCATGAAATTTTAATTCATGTAAGTGTGTTCAACCGGTTGATTGTAGATTAGTTTTTCTTTACATGTTTTTGTATCAAATAGTGACATGAGATTTGCCTCTATGCTGACTTTGTTTTTCAATTTCAGTTATGCTTTGATTTCATTCATATTCATTTGCTTTGTTAGTTAGTTTAGATATCAAATTCCTCATATCATTGACGTTATCTCCTAAAGCCATAGCTTAGACTACCTGCGAGCTATCGGACTATGAATGATGTGATTTGATTTTAGCTTTATTTTTCTGCAATTAGATATCAAATTCCTCATATCATTGACGTTATCTCCTAAAGCCATAGCTTAGACTACCTGGCGAGCTATCGGACTATGAATGATGTGATTTGATTTTAGCTTTATTTTTCTGCAATTAGATATCAAATTCCTCATATCATTGACGTTATCTCCTAAAGCCATAGCTTAGACTACCTGGCGAGCTATCAAACTATGAATGATGTGATTTGATTTTAGCTTTATTTTTCTGCAATTAGATATCAAATTCCTCATATCATTGACGTTATCTCCTAAAGCCATAACTTAGACTACCTGGCGAGCTATCAGACTATGAATGATGTGATTTGATTTTACTTTTATTAGTTTGCAGTTTTTGATTTGTTGAGTGCAATAGCTTAAATTTTATTTTTGTATTTAGATAAACAACAAAGATAGTGATTTCATGATCAGTAGTTCATCATTTGTTTGATTTGAATAGCAGCACATTTCCATTCTTGTTTAAGTACTAATTTCATCAATAACATGTTTTGAGATCTTTTGAAGTGCTAAGTTTTGGAAGTTACCATTAGGGACATAAACCTTGTCTTGAAATCTACATCCATACTTGACCTTTAAAAGTATTCTTAAGACCTTAGAATAGGATTTCCATTTGCATTAGACACTTTAGGAGATCAACAAGAACAAAACCCCAAAACAAAATAAAATCTATAAAACAACGAAGTAAGAAAAAGGTTAACTAAGCACATATGGTGCACCACACTTCATCAATTTACGATACCCGGATTGATAATTTATGTAGAGCAATTTAAGACGTTAAATTGACTAGACACCATCCATGACGCGCACTGCAAAGAGTTGCACGTCAGGCAGTCCCTCCTCCAAGTTAGTGGGCTCTTCCCCCATTTCGATGCGCGACAGATGGTATGGTCCAAGCTTCACAATAACTTCAAAATCATACTCTTGGAACAATAACAACCATTTGTAGATTCTCCCCCCCAACACAGGCTTATTGACCAGGTATTTCAACGCAGAATGATTCGTATACATCTTAAAATGCCCATCCAACAAATAGTGTCTAAACTTCTCGAGCGTGTATACCATGGCTAGTCCTTCGGGCTCGATGGTGGAATAGCTCCTCTCAGCCTTAGAGAGCTTCTTGCTTGCAAATGCTATAGGATGGTCCAATTCTCCATCGCCAACGTGTGTCAGTACTGCTCCTAGTGCTATACATGACGCGTCTACATGTACATGAAACTTCTTCTTCCAATTCGGGAAGACTAAAATCGACGTGGTGACCATTTTTCCCTTTAGTACATCCAAGCTTTTCTGACAGTCCTCGTTCTAGCAGAATGTGACATCCTTTTTTAACGACTTCTCCATAGGCGCGGTGATCTGGGCATAGCTCTTCATAAACTTCTTGTAGTACACAGTATGTCTGAATGTTGCATGCATTTGTTTCACACTCCTCAGCGCCTCCAGGTTAATTATCACTGCGATCTTCATGGGATCTACCATCAATCCCTATTTGCATACCACATGACCCAGCAAAGTCCCAAAAGGGACACAAAACAAATATTTCTTCAGATTGAGCTTAATCTGGTACCTTCGATAGGTATCTAGCATTAAACGCAAACTTGCCACATGGTGTTTTACCAAACCAAACATATTCTAGTCATCAAAGTACACCTCCAAAAGCTTATGAATGAAGTCTTTGAATGCAGTAATGACTATGCGTGAAAAAATTGCAGGCACATTCTTTAATCCAAAAGGCATTACGGTGTACTAAAAACATCCCCATTCAGTCACGAAGGTCATCTTGCTTCTATCTTCAGGCTCGATTTTGATCTGATGTTACCCAAAGAACCCATCAGTGAAGAAGTATGCTTCCTAGCCACCTACATTATCCAATACCTCATCAGTGAACGGAGTCGGGAAAGAATCATGCATGCAAACGTCATTCAACTTCCTGAGATCTACGCATATCCTTATTTCATCCTTTTGCTTCTTTTCCTGTACCACAATTGGGCTCACCCAATCAGATTCTTCTACGGGCTCATTGATGCTTGCTACGAGCATCTTATCTAACTCGAAGCGAATCTTCTCCTTATACTTCAGATTGAAATGGTAAGGTCATTGCTTAACCTGCTTCGCGTCAGGTTTTAAAGTGATCTTCATAACGCTCAAGTCTCCTATTATCCCCTTTAACTCCGTAAACTTGGTAGGGAACAAATCCTGGTATTCGCGGAGCAATTTGGTGACCTTATCTACCATCGTGTCATCCCAGTAATCTCCAATCTTTGCGAATTTGGGCTCCGCCTCCGTACCAATATTTATCTATTTAGTCTTCAGCAGTGCGGTTATATCAAGATTCTCGATTGGTGGTCCCTCAACCTTGCGGTGACCCTCGGTTTCAGGAATATTAATCTTTTGTGGGTCCTCATCTTCTTCTTTAGCAGTCACGTTATAGCATTCCAACACGTGGCTCAGCTAGGTAGTCCAATCGGGTTGAATAAGATCCAAAGGATCCTACGGTATCCTAAAAATCGCTGCTTTAACCTCTTGTAGTGCTTCGTCAATACAGTCAAACCCGTCTTCGAAGCTAAACGCCATTATGAACCCTTCACGCAAAATATCCCATTCTCTTGTGCCATGGTGGAGCTCTATCTCCAAGTACTAGTTCATCAGGCTAACATCCAGGGTGTGATAGAACAAGTGCACCCATTCAGGTTGGGGCTTCGCTCCATAGGCCTTAGCCCATTTGGACAAGTGTGCACACGGATCATCCTTCCCGTCATACTTGTCTATCACTCGTACCTTTGGCTTCCCAAAGCGTGTTCTCATCATCCTCCTACACTCGCGCCAATCATCAAAACTACTCTTGCGTGTACCCCACCATCTCATGGGCGTAGCGCGCAGGACCCAGTCCAAAGCCTAGAAGCGTTGCTTCTCTGGTACTTCCCTCTCAAATGCATCCGAAAACACATCCATCCACATCATTCAAACCATCATGAGTGGGCAGATTTCTTACCTCTAACGACACACAGCGCAGCGACTGAGTCATGATGTTATAGCTCAGCGTGGTTACTTCATGTAGCCGATTTTGTCAGTGCTCTAATTCTTCGTCTGAGTCTGAGTTGCAGGAACTCTCGCGATCCCATGCAATTCGTCCATCTACTGTCAGATTCACCCAATCTTGGTCTCACACTGTTATCTTATATATGTAGTCCAAATCGTCATTACTTTCGTAATCACGTACTGGTTCAGTATAGCGCGATCCTTCAATAGGATCTAAGGGTACTATTACGTGAAGCGATTTCTTTTCAAATATCATGTTTCGCTTCTTTAGGTTGATTACCCCATTCATGTCAGTAGCCCAATCAATGCCAAGGAGCGCACTGTAGGGGTTGTTGTCATCCACAATTTCTATTACTTCAAAATCAGCCAGTGCGCTTGAGCCTTCAATATCTACAGTTACTCCTTGCAACCGTTCCATGGGGATGATATTCTGCTGAATTTCCATCCTTAACTGAATCAGAGACCACTGTAGCGCGAGTCTCCCCATTCGCTCCCAAGTCTCCTTTGGCAAAATGTTCGCGTCTGACCCCGGATCTAGAATAACTTGATCCATTTCGTATTCTCCTATCTATGCAGTGAGTCTCATCTCACGTCCTGTCCTTGCCTTATGCTTATCGATCTTTTGTACCATGCGTGGTTCACCCGGGGGGTTCCGGCGCATCTATTTATAAGTTCATGTAACCCCTTCACAGCCTTGCTATTGTGCATCAGCTTCATGCAGGTCTCTAAAAAGGTCGTAAGCATAGAAGGGTCCATTTCTTGGCTCCCTGAGGTGGCCTCAATGAAGCTCTTCTTTACTTCCATGAAAGTTTCTAGCGCGTGCTCCAAATCAAATTCATCCTCCTTCACTAGAGCTTTGCGAACCCACGCGCTATCTTCAGGCTATTTACCCTTATTGTCGCCTATTGCAATTCCACTTTGGAGCACTATATTCACATTCGGATCCTCTTCGCGAGGCTCAACCCTCATCATCTGCAGGTTCTGAGTCGGCTGCGGAGGTAGCACCCCTTTGTCGTGTATCCTTCCTATTAGTGTAGGACAGTCATCAGTCTCATGATCAAACTGAGTGCAATATTTGCACGACGGACACGTTGGGCTAGTGCATTCACGGGCATAGTGTCCAGGTCCTCCACAATTGTAACAGATCAGCTGTCCACGACCTCTCCTAGGTCCTTCTCTACCTCGGCCTCGTCCGCGCCCCTAAAATCTTGTCCACACCATCCTAACGTTCTGGTCAGGAGGTTGTGTTTCAACTTGAAATCTATAGGTGGGTGTTCTGTCCATAATTAATTCATAACTTCGGCAGTTGTGCTCATCATACCCTACCAATCTACAAAAGTTGTAGAAAAATTGTTGTGGTGTTTGTACAAACTTCTGCAGCAAATGAAAATTATTAGTCGTATGTTTCCCTACTACCTGATATATAGCGCACCACAATGCAGGCCCCGCGCTCGGTCCTGCTTGGGTTTCCGGCCTCAAAGGAATTGGCTCTCCTCCTGCAATATAGTTCAGAAAGACCGGGCGGTGGTATTTGTCATGCCCCTGACCTTTACATTTCACGCACCATATCTCTTCGTGTGCCTTCGGTCAAACTGTTCTGTCGTGCTTCAAACCTTGCATTTCGAGGCAAAGATTTTGCAACTGCGCATGCATCTGCTAAACCCCCATCTTCCATCGGTGTTTCATGTAGTCTTATTGCAATCTCCAAGGCCTCTGCATGAGTCATAATGTTCTGTTGTGAATATATGTTTTTGTTGATAGCACTGCTGCTTCTTCAGGTGCCTTTGCCTCCGTTGCCTCTCGCACTTACTCCCTTCCCACTACCCTTGCTTTTGGTGCTGTTAGTTCTGCTCGTTCAACCGGATCTACTGAATCAACAGAGTCGACTGGATCAAGATCAGAATATGAATCATCGAGGTCTGAATCCCGATCTCAATAATCACACTTTTCACCTCGATCACGATCATCAACACCTCCCTATAACGATCACGAAATTCATAATCCTTCCCGTTATAAGACCCATAAGAATAGGTAAGAACAACTATTAGGAGAATCATGATAATTGCTTGGATAGGTGCTCGAATGCAACCCTTAGGTGAGGCAGGAGTGAAGCCACGAACCACTCGCGGTGCTATCCATCTGTTAAGTTCATATTAGCTTCACAGATTTTACACTTCAATCTCTGATCCAACTCCCAAGGTGTCTCACCTGGTTTCATTGCGATTTCCTTGAACCCCACAATTGACTGCACCTCAGATTTAGGCCTACTGAACTCTTTATTCAACGTGGTCTAGATCTCTGCCAACCTAGCGTTTGGGTTATCGTTAGAGTACTTGATGTACCAAGTTAGCGTGCGATCCTGCAAAGCACTAACCAACGTTGCCTTCTTCATGTGATCGTCTGTGACGCCCTGAGCTTCCCATACAACTTTTATGATGACCTATAACTGGTCCGGGTCCTCATTTCCCAAGCCCTTAAACAATGGCAGCTTCACTGAATTTGCCATGTTGAACTAGGGTGGAGGTGGTGGTAGTGTGGGTGAAGTCGCAGGTGATGGTGGTGAAGGTGGAGGTGGTGTGGGTGGAGGTGGTAGTCGCGGGAACCCTTGTTTTATCAACTGAACTACACTTCGTGGAGAAGCCTGCACTACTCCCTCTTCATCACTAAAAGGAGGTGAAATCAGTGGGCTATATTCAAGACCCTTTCTTCCTTCGTACCTGTAAGTCTTTCCACTTCGCGTAGCCCCGAACATCAAGGTAGCTGCATAGCTCATTTTTCACACAATAACATCTTAATCCAAGTATTTAAAGACTTCAAGCACTTACCTCGCAGACCTTTCAAAAAGCATCGCTCCGCCTAGTTGTACTTAACTGAGGTATTGACTGCGAATTCTGTCACAAACCCTCCTATGATATGATCGAGCCAATGATCGACAACACGGGCGATCTTATCCTCACAGGCTTCCAGTCTCTTTACTAACTCCAGGGTCCAAATAATAGGACCGTCAAGCTTCCACCTTTGCTATCCGCTAGCTTCACAATCCACTCATATAACTCAACTGGAAAGGAACAAAAAAAGATCTCGTGGATTTCTGTATACAGGTATCTGTCTAGCCACTGTTCCTTTATCAGCCATGGATTTATGTTTTCTTGCGTTGCGAATTCGTGGATCATCCTATCCGACCAGTCTTCGATCTCTTTCTTATTTGGATTCCAATGATACGACATCACACATCTCTCATGCAGATTTCGGTCCCGGCAACAAAACCATTTGTTGGCTTCATGGGCCTTGACCCAGGTTCAACGTTAGTCAGCCAAACAAATCCCTACACTACTGGCCCTTTCAGCACCAGCCCAAGGAGCGCAGACCGAAGTTTCACCCGAAGCAGTATGGGGGGATGCTGGAACCAAGTTTCCGCACCCTGAGATGGCTGTGATGTCTGTTTATACCTTTAGGGCTTATCGTTCTACCTTTTATCCCGTCCTTTAGTACCTTCGCGAATGCGTACGATTGACCTTCGCGCAACCCTAACAACAGTTCAGGTACTTTCGCGCAGCTATGACAATGTATTGTATAGGTTCCCAAGTTATCTCAAGTGTTTTACTTATCTTACCAATCAATTACAGTTAGCGTCGTGTAAATTGATATCTTTACTTGCGTTCAATTAACAAATATAATCACATGCATTCGCGCATCAAATAAACATTGTAAAATAAACCCAGATCGCAATATAATCAGATGCATTAACAGAGACTAAATACACAGTAATTTCAAAATACTTCTCTTTATTGATATCTTCCAGTTTAATACAAACTCTATCCACCCTACGCACACAGTTGCAGGGGTCCACGCACTCAGCTGCGAATTTCCACCCTAGGCCTCTGCACACTCAGCTGCAGAGCCTCTACCTACGCTAAGACCCAAAAGCACTTAGTCATCTCTACCAAAAACTCCAAAAGCTAAATTGGTCTCCCTGCCTAGAGCTTACTTACTTAGCTCTCTTTTATACAATCCCATGGTCCATGGACCATGGGTAGATCTTTATAGCCGACTTGACAATTTACGAAATAAGGGCGGACAACCCTTTATGACTCTTGACACCTTTGTGCTCCACGACAACAAAATGCGGAGACTTTACAACCTTATTACAAAATTGTCCCAAAACATGGGCTTTTAGCCCCAAAACTGCTCTTGGGGGAACCCATTCCCAACACTTGGGTTGTGCCAAAAAGTGTGAGGTGGATGGCCGCTTCCTCTACCTCCATGTTGGGGGTGACCTCTTTCTCACACCATGGCAATCCTCCTATCACTACGCAATTTGCAATCACTGCACAATTTCCTTGTTCTACAAACACTGCAAATGCTCAGTTGAGAGTCCCTTAGTTGAATTATTTCTTATTTTGCATTCCGAGGCTAAATTGAATGCAATCATGTTGTCATCCAGATATCCCTCCATAAACTGATAATGTGGTGGGTGGGAAATATTGCCATCCCCCTGCCATTAATACCCTGGTGTGAGTTGTCATGAGGAAATTAGTTGCAGGCGATCTTAGCCAGAGCAGTTGGATCCACGAAGATCTAGGATAGTTAAATATATAACATGTGGTGATTCAGAGGTGTAAAATTCAATTATTTTAATTAATTAAAATATTTTTATTTTTATAATATGCATTAGAATATTAATTTTTTTAAATAAATAATGAAAAATAATTAAATATTTTTGGAAATATTATTTTTAAAATAGATTGAAAATGAAAATATCACAATTTTTATAAATTATGGTTTGAATAAAGGTGATAGCCACTGATGGCTATCCCTACTTGTGACTTGACAATTAAGATGATAGGCGTTTTCATTGTTTAAAATAATTATAAATTTGATAAATTTATGTTTTATATGATTTAAGATGCACCATATGAAAAAGAATATTGTGATAATTGGTTTAAAGATAAGGGGGAGGTGGACGGATGGCGGTGAAAAAACCCTAGGGTTTCGATGGAAGACTTGGCTATGTACACTCACGACTGGTATCATGGCAGTTCTGGGGGTTAACCTTGCGGGTCTGACCGTGAATACTCCTGATTTATCAACCGTTTTGACCCCGTGACCCATACTTGGTTGTTTTTACTATGGTTTGGTTTCCGATCGGGCTTGCGGGAACCCCGTTTCACCATTTTGTCTTACCCTCCCCTGGTTTTACGGACGTCTGTTAACTGTCGGTTCTCGATGGTTGAGGAGGACCTCGTGGACTACGAGGAGGACCCGATGCCCGAACAAGAGATATGGGCATATCAAGTTGGCCCCGACACTGGTCCCAGGCCTGCAAAAGCACATTAGGTGACAGATGCACAACTGACGCCTCTCCACCGGAAATCGGCTCCCGACTAATGTCCACATTGAAGACCTCCCTGGTTTGGAATGCCCTCCACTCTCTCCGGCTACCCTAAACCTACTCGGCACCAGCATTCAAGCCTCTCCCACCTTTGACTCACCCCTGGTTATGTCTCTGCCTCCTTCCATGCCATTGAACGTGCCCTCATACTCTTTTGCTCCGGCTGGTCCATCAAACCCTACTCACCCTGCACATTCCTTTGCACATCCTGGGTCCAGCAGCGTTAACCCTAATTCTCTGATTCACTCTGGATGCTTTAGCTCACCCATCCCGAACCCTAGACCCACTCTGTCTACTCCTCGCAGTTCCACTAAGGCGTGCAGAAGTCTACTGAGGGAGCACCCCACTGGCCGATGCACGGACAAGCCAAAAAAGGGAAGGTGCCTCAAAGCAGTGGATACAGACATTAACCTGACCTTCGGTGAGGACGTTCCGATGGGAGATGCGGTTGATATGGCAAGGAAGGTTCTTGTTGGGCATGTGCGGGGCAGAAACTATTCGGTGGAGCGCCTCTGACAATGGAGCATGGAAGTTTGGGGCTCCTTGTTAAAAGAACTCCCAGTCATCAGGGTTTTGGCTTATGGTTGGTTTGCCCTCTGTTTTCACAGAGAGGAGTATACAGACTAGATTCTTTCCCGTTACTGGCATATTGAGTTGGCACCTATGCTACTAAAGAGATGGGATCCTCTGTTTGATCTGGAACGAGAGCAGTTGGGAGCGGGACCAATTTGGGTCAGACTGCCAGGGTTACCCATGCAATTCTGGACCCCTCAGGTTTTCAAGCGCATTGGTGATGCACTGGGGACTTACCTTGAGCACGACTAGTCCTACGAAAAAACGAGAATCATGACCATGACTAGGATTCTGGTGCATCTTGATACTAGGGAGGGACTCGAGGAGAAAATCACACTCCACAGGAGGCATTTCTCTCGCAGATATCTCCTTGACTATGAAGGAGTACCCTTATGCTGCAGAAGATGCCACAAAGTGGGACACCTGTACAAGGATTGTCCGCTTCTCTCATCACCGGCTTCGGAGACTTCTCGGGGGGTCAAACATCGTCTCTTGGAAGAGCGGAACATGAGAGACCAGCTACAAGGTCAAGTCCCTCCTGAGGCAGCTGATGGGGTGACACAGAAGGCAAAAAATCCGCGGAAGACCCCTCCTTCACCACCTCGCATGCGCTCCAAATCGGCTGTGGGATCGACTCCCCCTCCAGGTAATGACTCTGCTCCCATAACCTCTATTTTTCTTTCAGATGTTATGACTTCTTCTTTGCATATTCTTGCACCCCCCCTTGCCATTTCCCTATGCCCTCTCCCCACCATTACTTGCACCATCATAACCCCCCCGACATTCTCCACTACTCCTCCATCTTTCCGAGGAAACTCTCCCCCTCCCCCCCATACCTCCTCCCCCTCAGTGATGGGGTCACATCCCTACAACCTCCGATCCAGATCTCTGCACAATACTCCCCTCCTTGGATTGGGTTCATCTCCCATCACAATTGACTCAAAACCCACCAGAGGGCACCCATCCAAGATTTCAAAAGCCATCAGATCAGCGGTGGCTGATGTTGCACAGGGTCATCAATCCACTATTGAAAGGGCACTTAGAGCATCTGAGCCCTCTGCTCCTGTTCCCCCATGATTTGGCTATACTTCAACTACAGGGGACTAGCCAACCCTAATAAGCAATTGCCTCTCAAAAGTCTTTTGAACAACTCCAACTGCGACATCCTCCTTCTCCAGGAAACTCTTGGTTCATCTGAATTCATATCCAAATCCCTTCACTCCATCCTCTCGGGCTGGTATATCCAAGGATTGGATGCAGTAGGCAGATCAGGGGGACTTGCCATGGGAATCAACCCCAAAACAGTCAATCATATTTCATCTTGGGTGGGAAAAGGTTCATTGGCATGGATGTTTTTGTGAGTGAACTAGGGATCTAATTAAAAGTGATAAACATTTATGCTCCAAATCAGAAAAAACTTGAAGTTTGGCACTCCTTGCTGGACTACCCTCTTGTAACGGGATCCACCATCATCGAAGGAGATTTAAATTTTTCAATGGGGATCGAGGAATCCTGGGGCCATCACTCTCAGATTGACCCTATTACGGACTAGATGAGCATTCTACTGGGGAACCACAAACTCATTGATGTGCCTATGAACAAGAAAATGCCCACTTGGCATAACAGAAGAACCGGTGAGGCTGCCCTGGGTCGAAGGCTGGATCGTTTTCTAATTCCTGAAGATCTCCTCCATACCCTCACCCTATACAGGCAATGGGTTGGTACGGGGGGACTATCTGACCATTCTCACATATACTTACAATTCTTTGGCCCTTCTAATGAGCCTCAAGCCCCTTTCAAATTCAATTCAGGATACCTAAAAGACCCTGACTACATCAAACTAGTCTCAGATTTTTGGAATGCTCGATCCCCTCTAAGGGAGTAGAGAATGGCAGCTGATTTCTGTGGTCGCCTAAACAAACTCAGAACACTTACTATGGACTGATCAAAAAGGAAAAAGGTGAGAGATGAATAGACCCTGAAGGATATAGAAGAACAAATTGCCTACCTAATGGATGAAAAGGGGCTTGGGTTCCTCTCAAATGATTCAAAGCTCCAACTTGTAAATCTGGAAACATAGAAAGCAAAGATCTTATTAGAAAAAGAAGAACTTTGGAGGCTTAGAAGCAGAGCTATTTGGCTCCAAGCTGGTGATGGAAACACAAAGTTTTTTCATAATTTCGCCAATGGTAGAAAGGCTACAAATACCATTTGGCATTTTCCAAGGGATCGGGATGGAAGGGCCTCCACTCATCCCTAGTTAGCTAGGCTAGGGATATCACTCTTCAAAAATCAGTTTACAGCTCTCGTTGCCATCACCCTCCCTGATATAATTAATCTGGCTAGACATTTCCCTAGTTTTGTGAATCCTGATGAATCTGAAGGTCTTCTAAAACCGGTCACTATGGGGGAGCTTGAGAGCACCCTAAAATGGTTTAAGTAGGACAAAAGTCATGGCTCGGATGGATGGCCTATCGAATTCTACACTGCATTTCTTGATATTCTGGGGCAGGACCTTCTGGAGGTTATTGAAGAAAGTAGGACTTTTGGCCATATCTACCCCCCTCTAAACTTCACCTACTTAGCTCTGATCCCTAAATCAGACTCCCCAGCCTCTTTCAATGACTTCCGACCAATCTCTCTTTGCAATTGTCTATACAAAATTATATCCAAAATCATCGCCAATCGTTTAAAGCCCATCTTATCCAATCACATATCCAGGAGAAATTTGCATTTCTTCACCATATACATATCCAGGATGCTATTGGCTTGGCCCGGGAAGCCCTTCACTCAATAAAACTCAAGAAGCTCAAAGGAATGACTCTCAAAATAGATTTATCAAAAGCTTTCAACAAAGTCAGTTGGTTATACATAAGAATGATCATTACTCATTTGGGCTTTCCCCCGGCTTTCTCAAACTGGATAATGGGATGCATCTCCTCTGTATCATTTGCTATCCTCATCAATGGGCAACCACTCCCTCCTTTCATGTTGATAGGGGCATAAGACAAGGTTTCCCTCTATCCCCTTTACTCTTCCTCCTAGTCATGGAAGGACTGAGTAGGTTGATAGATACTGAAAAAATAAGGGGGAGACTCAGGGGACTAAAGATCATTGAACATTTCAATCTGACTCATCTCCTCTTTGTGGACGACATTCTAATTTTCCTGAGTGGATGTGTTCTGGACACCACATCCATGAATGAGGTACTAAATCTCTTCAGTAGAGCCACGGGGATTGAAATCAATAGGGGAAAATCTACCATCTCATTCTCGGAGTGCACACAGTAGGAAATTCAACTTTCACTTCAAAAATTTCCTTTTCAAGTCATTGAACTAAAGGATGGACTGAGGTATCTAGGCTTTAGGCTCGAGCCCGATGGATAAAAAATTGCTGACTGGACCTGACTCATCACCAAAGTGGAGAAAAGAATAAATTGTTGGTGTCACAGATTCCTGTCTAGAGCTGGAAGATTAATTCTTATCAAATTAGTTTTGGAAGCCACTCTAGTGTTTTGGATGTCTCTGGCTTGGATCCCAAGAGGGATTCTTCACAGAATACAACAAGTTTGCTGTCAATTTCTTTGGAAAGGAAGAAAGGAAGGGAAACCTTTTACCTCGGTCAAATGGATCAGAATAGCCACTCCCAAAAAATGGGGAGGATGGGGACTCAAGCAACTCCCTGCTTTTGCACAAGCCTTAGCTGCAAAATAGGGCTGGCTATTACTAAAGCAAAATAGCCTCTGGTCGGAGGTAATCACCCATAAATACATTTGGCCTTTATCTATCATTGACTGGATTGGGCGACCCTCCTGGAAGAGAAAGGGCATCTCGGTTATCTGGAGGGCCATCCTAAATACACTTCCCATTATAAAGGAAGGACTGCTATGGAAAATTGGAAATGATGCTTCAGTTCATATTGGGATTGATCCCTGGACCGGAAGTGGGAACTCTTATCAACTCCCACTCGAGCTTATAAATTACTTAAATAACAGAGGCATAAAATATATAGAACAACTCGGTGATCATCAAAACTCCACATTTCTTTCACAAGCTTGGCTTTCTGGACAAAACTGGAACATTCCCATTGAATGGGACAGGGCATGGAAATTTTTTATCCAAGCACTCACAGAATCACATGTCAGATTAAAAAATGAAGATGATGAACTCATCTGGGGTCACTCCAAAAAGGGCCAATATTCCTCTAAACAAGGATACGACATCATTATCGTTGACTCTAAACCAAAAAGCACAAGAAGCTGGTGGAAGTCCCTTTGGAAACTGAAAGCCCCCATGCGCACAAGACTTTTGATGTGGAGTATACTTGAAAATAAGATTCCCACTGGAACCTATCTTAAAAGAAGGGATTTCACGGGTCCTACATGGTGTGTACTCTGCCATTAGGAGGAGGAATCGACACAACATCTCTTCCTCACCTGTCCCATTACAACTACAATATGGACACAAGTTCTCTCAACTCTCAATCTGAACATGAGATGGTATGGAGTTGATATACTATCTGCATGGGACACTTGGTGGGGAGTAGCAGCGGAAAAAACAAGAAATTTTCCCCTGCTGGTCTCATGGCATATTTGGCTCAAGCGTAATCTCATAATCTTTCAAGACAAGCCTGTGATCTGGAATCTGATCCCTCTGAAAATCTGCTCAGCATTTGAAGAGCTACCTGCAGAGGAAAATAACAATAGACCCAGGATTATTAGACAAGAGCAGATAGACAAATCAACCCCTTGGGCCTATTTTGATGGGGCTGCTCAGCCACATGGTTGTGGGGGTGGCATCATCTTTCACCTCACAGAATCACACTTTTTTCAGATTAGCATGGGATTAGGCCATGGTACAAATAATCATGTAGAACTGATATCTCTCCGACACCTGATTTACTTTGCCATCCTTCAACACTGCAGGAAAATACAAATTTTTGGGGACTCAAATATTGTGATTGATTGGTTTAACAACACTGCTTCTTGTAATGCATACACTCTGAGATCTATAATGGATGATTTTTTTTTTAAACATATTTTGATCAGATTTCTTGCTCTCATATCTACAGGGAGCGAAATGAAAGCGCGGACAAGCTTTCGAAAGAAGCGACGAATCGTCCTCTAGGAGAATGGATGATCATAGAACACACACCAGAAGGAACATATCGGTACTTCCACAGGCCATACATTGACAGGGATCTACAGAGGGGGAACAACCCCTCATTTACCGAATATTTTGCTTATAAAATTTGTTCATATGCAGTTTTTTGTTGAAAACCGATGTAAATAATATATATATTACAACCATCACCTTCCGAGGTGAGATTTTTGATCTCTATTTTGGACGTAGACCAGCACAGTACACCCCTCAGGGTCTTATTGTAATTATTTTGATCTTATGACAGTGGATTTTTGGCCATAGTACAACATATGCCCATGGGCATCTACAACATATAATTTCACCTATAATGAAATTATGAATTTTCTTTTAGGGAAAAAAATGAAAAAGAATATTGTTCATTCTCAACTTTCTTACGAATTTTACAAATTCATCAATTCCAATGTGTTTTTGGGTTACTTCAATGAACATTATTTCACTATGCATGTAATAAATACTGATTTTAATTTTAACAATATTATTTTTGTGATTTGATCTTTTTGGAACTTAACTTTGTATACAATTTTGAAAGGTTTGAAGTTTCAAGTGGACACTCCATTAATCAATAGCATCACTTAATCATTTATTTTGCATTAGTTATACTTTGATTTTAAATATGTATCTATTTTTTAAGGAATAATATTAGGCAAATAATCCCACTGAGGCAACTCGAAGTACTATGTAAATTATGAGATTCAATGTCTCCTCATGGGATGACGAGGTGGTTGTCTCATTGAGATTTTATCTCCTCTACCCGGTTTCAAATCCCACAATGGGACACCATGGCCTATCATAGTAAAGTTGGAATGACATGCGTTTTGTTGGAGTCTGGGATCCCAACTTAAGTTTCCGGTGGTCTCTGGACGTATCGGTCTTAGGCTGAATTATGAGTTTTTGGTATATGTGGCTTGTGGGTTGTTGCATATATCTAGGGAGGTTGATAGTTCCCAATCAACCATTTTCATTTAAAAAAATTATGAGATTCAAGGTTCAAATCCCCTATGGGTGTTTACCTCGCAAAAATAAAAACATTAAGCTTGTTGACACCTAATCTTTTGGGATTAGGAAAACATTGTAAATATTGTAATAAGAAAATGAGAAGGCGAATAGATACTAGAATATGAATTCCAGGGGTCTCCCTCTCAATGTATATATCGATAATTTCTCTTAATGGAAATGTATCATTTGTAGAGTTACCAATGCCTAACATGACATGGTAACATAGCTACAAGCCCTATTTAGTCTTTTCTGCTTAGTAACTCCTCTCTTCCTTGATAGAATATATGTCTTGATTCCTTGCTCCATCCTCTGCAAAATTTGGAACGTTAATTCTCTATTGGTGTGTACACTAACTTATCTCTTCACATTGTCTATGCAATGAACCTTCTGAAACATCTCCATGCATTAATTTTCATTTGAAACCCGTTGTCATAGTCTTGAGAAATGTGTGAAGTTGATTGTTGGTAAATACCTTGAAGTCTATGCAATTATCTGCTGTGAAGTTGTATGGCGTCGATTCTCTTCTCTGTACATTGGATTGGTGTGATTCTCTGCATTGTGAGGTTGCAGACCCCGGTATGTGCGCAACTAATTTTTGAGTCATATTTATTATTGTTGAGCTTGGTGTAATAGTATTGTGGGTCGAATATGCCTCTGCATATATTTGTGTATATATTGTTTGCTTACATTGAAATTATGGTTAAATCTATTAAGTTGGTTCATTTTATACGATGTGTTTTGAAATCTGTATACGTTGGAGACTGGTCATATGTGCGCTGAACCAATGCAGTCAATTTCTTTTTTTCCCCAAGGAAAATTCATAACTTCCATTAATATGTCTGAAAATTACATGTTGTAGATGCTTCAAAGAAAGCATATATCAAAATCTGGTGGCAAGCCACATACTGTAAAAGAGTCTGTTACATCACTATAACCTATCCCATGATAAATATACAAACGATAATCTAAATACATAAGTCTGAAATAAGCAAAAATATCTATCATAAAACGTAACCATCCCATAATCAGGGCTGATCATCCTGTTGTGAGTGTTGATCATCAAAAGGTCTGTGGAAGTACTGGTAGAATTCGTGTCCATTTTGTTCCTATATCATCTAGTGGTAGTATGGCTGGAACACTGCCTCCTTGGAAAGTAGATTGGAAAGGTGGTTCCTCTCCTTGTAAATATGATGACATGAAATGATATCAAATTGAGATTTTAATAATAAAACTTCATCCAAAAGGTTTTGAAGTGTGTGCATGTGACATAAAGATTGTTGATTGAACCAATTGATGATAAGTTTAGAGTCTCCAAATATCTAAAGGTGCCTACATCCTTTTTCAAGTGAGAATGAGAGAAGGTGTTTGAGGTTGGATAGTTCAGCAAAATTGTTGGTGCCTCGTCCAAGCCCTATTTTTAATTTGAAGTGATGACACTCTTGTAGATATAATATTTCACCTCCTCCACAACCATGATTTGTGGAGATCCATCAAAATATGGCCATGGGTAAGATTTTTCAATGGTCTCTGCTATGATAGTTTTGTGCAAACACTTGGAGTCATCCTCAGGAATCATACGATATAAAGTGGAGATATGTGCAAAGATAATGGTCTAGTTTGGATTCTTCTCATGGAATATAAGTATATTCCTACAAATCCAAATACCCCAACAAATTAAAAGCGGGAGGTTCTGAAGCTTAGTGGGGAGAACATGATTCCACCACAATTCCCAGGCTAATGAAATTGTCTTTCGAGTCTAGGTTAAGTTGATATTCATAAGATTAAGCATATGGTGCCAGAAATAAATGGTAGAGGGGAAGTGAAGAAAGAGATGATCAATACTTTCTTTAGAATTCCTACAAAGGACACACTAGGAGGAACCATGAAGAGACCGTTTCTGGAGATTGTCTCTTGTGGATGCCTTGTTGCACAAAATACACCACATAAATAGATTGGCCTTTGGAGGTCATTTTAATTTCTGTAGAGGGCGCCACCACCATAACACATCAGGAGGCTGATGTTGTACATAGATTATAGGGTATCCATCCTTGGGGGTATACATACCATGATGTGAAAAGGCCCAAGTAAGTTCATTGTCCCTGTCCAGAATTCTTACATGAGATTCAGATAACGCTCTTATGTAGTTTGTCCATTCCTGTTTCCATTGTACAGGGATGTGGAGGTCATATGACGATTTCCGGGCTTGTGAGAAGATAGAGGTATTGGCTAGCTCAACAATATGATTAAGTGTAGTAATGCCCGCTTGTTTGAAGAACTGGATGAGAATTGGAGATAGGATGTGCACATTGCCACAACCTGACCAGGGATCCATCCCAATAGGGACTTGACCACCTGATCAAATCCTCCAAGCAAAACCATTTGTAATGTGCTCAATAGAGTTGATAATGGCATGACAAATCATTGAAATATTTAACCAGTTCTGAATTGGTCTCCTAATCCATTTGATGGGGTGAAGGGGACTGTTGTATTTCCTGATAACCACCTTGGTCTGTAGATTGTCTACAGTAAGAATTTGCCAACCCAATTTTGCAACAAGTGCTTTGGAAAATCTTGGGAGGTCATTTAATCCCCATCCACCCCATTTCTTAGGCATTGCAATAAGATCTCATCGTGTCCAGGCAAATGTGTGGCCATCCTTTGATCATTTCCAAAGAAATATGCAATAGATCTGCTGATTTCTAGAGAGTATGCCCTTGGGGATCCAAGCAAGTGACATCGAGTATACCAGGATCACTTCTAAGATAGATTTGATAAGGACAAGACATCCTGCCCTTGAGAGCCATATATGATGCCAAATGTTAAGGCTAATTTCAATTTTTGGCCACTAGCCAAGACCAGTCAATGATTTTGTATTTATAGGGCTTGAGCTAGAAGCCAAGATACTTGAGGCCATATTCAAATGCTAGGGTGGTAAAAGGAAATCTCTAAAGGGCAAATTGTAGTTCATGCTGAGAGCAACCTAATGTTGACAAGGTGGATTTCGTATGATTGCAACACATTCCAGTGGCTTTGCAAAATAATTTGAGCAATGAATTGAAAACCGAAGAGTCATTGATAGCCCTATTCAAGAATATGAGAACATCGTCGACAAATAGGAGATGTGATAGAACACAATTTTCAGCAATTTTGATGCCCTTTAGTCTACTTTTGTTCTTTTCATGAATCAATAGCCTACTCAGTCCTTCCATTACTAATACGAAAAGTAGGGCAATAAGGGAAAGTTTGCTGATTCCACGCTCAGCATGGAAAAAATTTGATGCAGAACCATTGATGAGAACACTGTATGACACAATAGAAATACAACACATGATCCAGTTGATGACAGAGATAGGGAAACCCATATGTGTTAGGAGCATCTGAATGTATAACCAAATGGTCATGTGAAAGGCCTTTGTTAAATCAATTTTGAGAATCATGCCCTTTAAATTCTTGATATGCAAGGAGTGGAGCCCTTCCTGTGCAATGCCAATTGCATCATGGATATGTCGATTATCCAAAAATGCAAATTGTTCCTGTGAAATGTGATGAGAAAGTCTAGGCTTAAGCTGATTGGCAATGATTTTGGAAATAATCTTATATATGTAGTTACAAAGGGAAATGGGTCTATATTTGTTGAAGGATCAGGGCATATCCAATTTAGGAATGAGGGTGATGAAAGTAGAGTTAAATGCATCATACATGTAGCCATTTGTCCTGGATTCTTCCACCACTCGAAGAAGATCTTGTCCAAGTAATTCAAAGAAGGGTAGATAAAACTCAACTGGCCAACCATCTTGGCCCAAGCTCTTGTCCTTTTTGAACCATTTGAGCACAACTTCTAATTCCCCATTGACACAGGTTTGTTCAGGTCCTCTGCTGCTTCTTCATCAACAAACCAAGGGAATAAACCAACAATTTTAATGATTTCTGCCAAGGTGGATTCTTGTGGAGCTTTGAAAAGTCGTCCAAAATGGGATATGCCTAAAGAATCCAATAGATTGAAAGAAGAACCAAGTAGTCCTTCCTCATTTTCAAGAGATCAAATGGTGTTGATGGCCTTGCCACCTTTAGCAAATTTTTTGAAAAATTTGGTGTTGTCATCTCTGAGTTGTATCCATGTGGCTCTGCTCTTGAGCCTCCAGTTCTCTTCTCGTTCCTTAAGGATCCTAAGTTTGTTCGCTTCTAACTTAATGACCCGTTCTTTAGACTCGATAGATGAAAAACCTCCACACCTAGGGTCATCAAGCCTAGCAAGATCCTTTTTAATAGATCTTAGAGCAATATCATCCTGTATTCATTTGGCCTTTGCCCATTCAATCGTTTTCCTTTTGAGACACAAGAGTTTATTAGAAAAGAAGGTTGAAGTAGTCTGTTCAAGGCAGGGTTGTTCATCAAGCCAAGTATCATTGACGAGCTTAATATAGGTCTCATCCTGAAGCCAGGTCGAATTGAATTTGAATGGGGATCTAGGCTTAGGCAAGGTGCTATAGATCTCTAAGTATATCGGAGAGTGATAAAAAATACCACCAAAACCAACCCATTGCCTGTACAATGCCAATATATCTAGGAGAGCTTATTTAAGAAGGTATCAATCCAACCTCCTTGTAAGCATGGAATCCCCAGTTCTCTTGTTTCACTAGGTAGATTAAAGATGAGGCATCACGATATCGATCAAGTGGTGCTACTCCAGCAAGGGGCCAATCGTGTCTGAGAGAGTGTCTGACTGTGCATGGGATCCCCAGGATTCCGCTAGACCAATGGAGAAGTTAAGATCTCCTCCCAATATGATGTTATCATCTTGAATGAACGATAAATTCAACACTGTCTCCCAGAATTCCAATTGATTGTGACATGGACCATAGATATTCACCAATTAGAGTTCAATCCCAAGCTATTCAGAAAATAGGTCCGCTACCAATACTCCCTCCCTACCCCAAACATTTTGGAGCCTTAATGCCCTGGGGTTAATGCCAATAGAAATGCCCCTAGATCGACTGCAGGCATCAAGGGAATGGAATGTCTATCCAGGAAGGATTGCAACCAGTGCAGGGGAAATATGTTCATAATCACCAAGAGTCTCCTGTAGTAAGACCGCATCCACCTTCTCTACTTCCAGGAGTCTCTTAAGGGCTAGTTGTTTTGCGAGACTAGCTATGCCGTGATAGTTGAAGGAGAGTCACTTCATGAGGGGGTTGAATAAGGGGTATTTCTCACTCTGATAACCCCTACAATAGATAGTTTTTTACCTTCGGCTACACCAATGTATTCCACGGGTAGATCTCGGGATCATCGGTTGAGAAGATGCACCCGGTCCACATTGTAATGTCCATTCCTAAATTATTTTGGAACATGATTTATTTATACATTTTTGGGCCTATTTTGGAGGAGATGGGGCCCATTCGATTTTATTAGGAGACTTAGGAGTTAGAAGTAAGTTATTTTGGTTTTGTTCACACAAGGAAAATAAGCACTTCCTAAGCCAATATTTTGAATTGCATGAGAGGGAAAATCGATGGCTTAGTGACAAACCCATGAAGGAGGGAAAATGTAGGGAAAAAGACTCTACGAAATCTATAAAAGGAAGGCAACCCTCCTCATTTCATCATTCTTGGCTTATTGAATTTGATTATGTTGCTTGAGCTATTTAGCCGGGTCACTTGCTGTTTATCAAGAATTTTCCAAGCGGAGAAATCACCCTTTCTTCGGGGGACTTCGAGTGACACCCTAGAGAGGTTCATCCATTATCATTTGAATGATATTTGTAGAGGAATTTCTAGCATTTGTATATAGTTCTCGCCAACAGTACATATTTTTGGAGGTCGCAGTAGTGTATTTAGTGTGACCATTGCAACATTCCACCAGAGGACTATTTATTGCTAGGAGAAATAAGGGAAGTATTGGTGGAGTTTATTGCTACATTTCTAGAGTTTTTGAGGAGGATTTTTCTGGTGTATTAGCGGGCATTGTGCTTCAACAAATTTGGAGGGCGTAGGGCCTTTTGGGGGTCGAAATTGGAAGTTCAAAATCAGACCAAATCATTTCTGGGTTTCTCTAGGTTTCTTACAAGGATCCCAGATATAAATTTGTAGAATTTTCTGAGCATTGGAGGTGGGGTTTTTAGACATATCTTTGCAGCAAACAGTGCAGAATTGCTGGGGATTGCACAATGCCTTTGGAGGCCGAATTTGGAAGGTCAAAATCCGGACAAACTATTTCTAGGTTTTCTGGGTTTTGGACAAGGATCCCAAACATAAGGTTTCAGAATTTTCTGAGCACTGGAAGTGGGGTTTTCAGCCATATCTTTCCAACAGATAATGTAGAATTGTAGGGGATTGCACAGTGCCTTTGGGGGTCGATTTTGGGAGGTCAAAATTAGGCCAAACCATTTTTGGGTTTTTGTGGGTTTTGGTCAAGGAGCTTGGCGCTGAGATTGTAGCATTTTATGAGTAGTGAAAGTGGGGTTTCTTGCAGTTCCTTTCTAGCCAACAATGTACTTTTCTGGCCAGCGCAGAGCATTAGAGGAACAACAATACTTGATATCATTGTCTCATCACATGGATTTTGTCATTCTTGCCATTGAGGCAAGCCTAGGTGCATTCATCCATACTATTGCACTGCTCAATTGATTAATAAAATGACCGAGCTGGTTCTTACTTGTAGAGTGTTAATAAGCATTTGTTGATTGTTTTTATTTCCTGTGTCACAAATTGATTTTGTTTTGCATATCATTGTTTATTTAAGTTTGGAACATTACGCACACCCAAAAGGTGTAGATGATTTTTTATGGGATCACATATAGCATTGGTGGCCAGAAAGAGTATTGGAGGAATTCTCCATGGTAGAGGAGGAGCATGGCAGAAAATTTGAGATGGTAGGAGAAGTTATGGAATATACATCAAGGGAGATAGTAGAGGGACATGTAATTGGATAAAGATTACAACTAGAAACATAAAATTCCTTCATGTAAGGATGATAAGATACAAATGTCTCAATCGAAGCAAAAGGAATATAGAGAGGAATGGTGGAAACAATACCTGGAGGAGGATCAGAGGTAACTAAATGAGCTCTGGTGACCCTTGGCAAAGGTAGCTGAGTGTTAGCAATCGATTTTCTATGATTAGCCACAGTCGATTTTGAATTGCTTGGCCCTCTCTTCTTCAACTGTTGTTCGTTCCAAGGAGATTTCTGACCTTCCAAGTGATGTCATTTGAGGTTGTCAAAGGAGGATTAACTTTGGAGAGTAATAGACATTCTTTAAAGATATGACCAACTTTGTGGCATCGCCTACAATGGAAGGGTACTCCTTCGTAATCCAACATTTGTACTCTTGTAGTGTTTCTCCACTAGATCTTCAAATTTTCCTCCAGCCCTTCATGGGTGTCGAGATGAACTAGTATACGGGCAAATGCCATCTTCCCTGTCTCAAGGAAGGATTTGTCATGGGCGAGGTATGTCCCCAGAATATTTCCAATGCTTTTGAAAATATCCTTCGACCAGAGGTGAAGGGGAAGTCCAGGGAGTTTGACCCAAATGGGTCCAACACCTAGCTATTCTCGACCAGGATAAAAAAGAGGGCTCCACCTCTCGAGCAGTACAGGTGCCAATTTGATATGCCAAAACTTTGATAGAACCCAATCTGCTTGTTCCGACTTGTGGAATTGTAGAGAAACCATCCCTTCGTCATCGTAAAAACCGATGGAAGAACCTCCAAGATCTAGCCCCAAATCTCTGAGATCCACTTCTGTAGATGGGGAGAAGAATAATTCCTACCACGAACCCTTCCTACCAATACCCTGTCTGCAATGTTGATGAACTCTGCCATTTGTAGGCCCTCTCCGGGAATCAGATGACTCCCCTTGTTACTAGACTTGATACACTTGGATTTTCTCACACCTCTCTTGCAGGTTCCAACTTCCGAATTGGCTGCCTCAGCAGATAGGGCGTCATAGGAGATGTTAACCCTGGAAGCATCAGTGGGACTATTCGGTTGAGGGATTGGGCCTCCTTCAAAATAGCCTGAGGGGAGAGATACATTAACCGATAGAGAGTGTGGAGGGTTACTAGATGGAAATGAGGGTTTAATGGGAGACTTGGAGTAAACCCTAGAGGGGCTCGGGTCAGTTGCTACTACCAAGGGTGCTGCTGAGGTTTCACTAGGGCAAGTGTGAAGAGGGTTATCTAAAATGGAATCTGATGGAGGGGGAGGGACGAGGTAGTTCTCCAAAAAATTTATCGAGGAAAGGGAGGGCATAGGGTAATCCTATTGGGAAAGGAAATAAGGGTCAACGACGAAGCTGAATAAAGGGTTACCCGCAGATACGAGATCGGTTGATAGGAAGGAGTTGAAATCAGGGGGGCGGGAGAATTAGGAGCATGTTCCTGGAAAACTCTAGATGCACCAACCTAAGAAATCGGTAAATCCTCTGCCACCGATAAGTCCATAGTTTTCGTCAAATGTGGAGGTACAGTCCAGATGGATGTTGAGTCATAAGGTTCCTTCGAGAAATCGATGAGCTCTTCATCCATCTCGACAACCGATGGAGATGAAGTTGACCCGTATCTGAAGAATGTGCCTGACAGATGCTGATTCCTGCTGAAGATATGCCGAAAGCCCTAGAAAGTGATGTCACAGTCGCGATTGAGAGAATGGTGGAGAACTAATGGAAAGACAAGTGAGCTGCAGTCAAGCGGTAGGACTTATCCATACTCGCGCGAGGGTTGCAGGTTCGAAGCGATGCACAACTTGAAAGCCATCTTTCACTCAAAAAATATGTCCCCTTGCTTGGTTAATGTCTTGTCTTTACTTCCCTTATTTTATTTGCAGTGAGATTCTTTATATTGCACGTTAATTCATTTATGTGTTGCATTGGAGCTGTATTAGTGTTGAATTGGTTTACTCTAGTCGCCCAACATAAGCTCGTTTCATAAGCTTGCATCCCAACATTGGTATTTTCAAATACATTGCCTTTTTTGCATGAAATGTCACCTTAGCCACAAGCCATTTGTTTATTCCAGCACGCTAAGGTTATGTTAGTAGGATATGTTATTGTATTTTTGGAGCATCAAATCCCTTGAAATTCGAGCTTTTTCATATATTAAGAATGAACTGAAGTGGTGAATGCATTGTCTTTCCATCTTTAATGAAAATAATTTGGCGCAAGGCTAAAATAGGGTTATTAATCATGGAGGCATATGTGTCACTAATATAATTTTTCTTCAATATATTAACTTCTAGTTGTTAAAATTTTGGTGATTCAAAATTATTGGTAAAGATGCTTTCACTCGTCTACATAGTTGGAATAATTCTCTTTGGCAAAGAGAACTACCATGAATGGTCTAGAAAGATAAAACATACCCTCATTTTCAATGAATTATGGAAAGGCGTATGTGAAGGAGAAGTTGGAAATCCACTTAAAAATCCCACTTTAGAGAAAGATCTCACCATATGGAAGAACAAGAAAAACAAGGCCTATGTCTTGATTGCAGCACCAATCAACGAAGAGGTGGATCATCATATTTCACGATTTACAAATTCCGTTTGAACCTTTAAAGAATCTGAAAGACTTATATGACTCACACTCTGAGCTTGAAGTAGTCTAATTAATGATCAAATTGTTCAATCTTGAATTGAAAGATGATGATCCCCTTTCCCTAGACTCTGGAATCAGAGCTATTATGCATTATATAGAAGCTACCAATGTTAAAATAGATGTTCTTCTCACAACTTTCGTCAAGGAACTATATCCAACATATTCTATTTATCTTAAGTCATTACAAGCCATTGGCAAACTTAAGGGGATTTGCTTTGACTCTCTTGTGGAGAAGTTTTCTAAAAGAGAGAAATATTTTGGGAAGAACAAGACAATCATTCAGTCTTTTGAAGAAGTTGTGTGCCTTGTGCAAAAGGAGAAGAATCAGGCACACAATTCTTCTAGAGGAAGAGGTGGTAGAAGAGGACATGGAAAGAAGAATAATAGAGGTGGGGGGGCAAACATTATCAAGGAGGAAGACATGATCTTCACTGTATACAGTGCAATAGAAATGGACATGATGCTTCCACATGCAAGCTCTCTTGGGACAAAAGCAAACAAGAAAGGAATGAGGAGAAAGGAAAATCATGAGATGTAGGGAAAGGTAAATCACCTGAATCTGCTCATTATATTGTGGCACATTGCAATATCAGAGTAGATGAAGAATTGTTTAATGCTTCACTTTCTTCGTGGAAAGATTCACGGTTGCTTGATTCAGAAGCAACTTGTCACATGACCTTTCAAAGAGATTTATTTAAATAATTTAGTGACAATGTAGATGTAACAACCTAATTTCTAGACAAGTCAAAACTCAAGCCATCTGGACTTGGCACCATCAAGCTCAAACTACCCGGTATCCCTGACTTTCTCCCGCATGACGTTATCTACATCCCATAGTTGTGGAGAAACTTGTTATCCTTGGTTCACATCCGCTAGCAAGGATGCTCCATTCACATGTTTGATGGAAAGTTTGAGGGGAGAAAAGCATAAGATAGCTCACTTGTCATGATTGGGACAAAAGAAGAAAGACTCTTGAAGCTACAAGTAACCTCTGCTCGTGCACACAACTTTTCATACAGTTCTCAATATGATGAAGGTACACTAGCATCCAATCTCTTATGAGATGCTAGATTTGGACATATAAACTATGATAGTATGAATTTATTGAAGATAAATGGTGTTATTGGTTTTCCCACCATTCCTAGGAAACTTAAGCAATGTGATGCTTGTATCTTAGGAAAACACCACAAACAATATTTTCATGATTCTTAATCAAGAGCACATAGGAAGCTTGAAATGATTCATTATGACTTGTGTAGCCCTATGCATGTTCCCTCTACAAATGGAAATAAAACATGTTGGGTATATTTGTTGAAGAACAAATTTGAAGTTTTTGAAACTTTCAAAAACATTCATGCATGGATTGAAAACAATACACAATCTCATATTGGCTCTATTCATATTGACAATGGAAAATAATATACTTCAAATGAATTTGAAAACTATCTTCGCCAGCATGGGGTCCAACATCAAACAATTGTGCCTTATAATTCTCAACAAAACAGTGTAGCCCAAAGAATTAATAGGACACTCTTAAATATGGTACGTTCAATGATGTTTAAAAAAAATTTAAAGCTAATGTTCTGGGTCGATGCAATTCTATGTGCAATGTAGATTAAGAACCGATGTCCATCCCATGCTCTCGAAAACAAGACTCCCTATGAAATGTGGTATGGACACATTCCTTTAGTGAGGCATCTCAAGTTTTTTGCTTCCACCTGTTATGCCTTGATACCTAAGGAACAAAGAAACAAACTTGGTGCAAGGAGTTGAAATTGTGTCTTCTTGGGGTACTTAGTTACCTCCAAATCATATCGTCTCTATGATGAAGTAAATAAGAAATTTATGCTATCTAGAGATGTGATTTTTCTTGAATCTTCCAAGACTAAAAATGTTGTTTAAGGGTAGCTTGATCGCTTGGAAAGTTTCAAGCATGCAAAATATTTTAGGAATTTGATAATGAGATTCAACATTTTGAAGGGGGGATCCATATCCTAGATCAATCTGTGGAATCTCCTCATGGAACTCTCTCTCTCCCTCATGAAACTCCAACCATTGATCAAGAATACACTTTGAGTGATGTGATTGAGAGAACTGGAAGGATAAATATTGATTCAACCTCATCTCAGTCAACTAAATATCCTGGTTCATCTCATAAATATCCTCCAAAATGGCTCACTAAGACACTTGAAAGTGTTCATCCCGATGAGGTTGGAAATACAGGAACAAGAAGCTCTACTAGACATAATTAAGGTGACAGAGACAATCTTGATTAAACTATTGATATGAATGTTTCTTATGATTGTGAATTAAATTTGTCTATAGATTTTGAGCCAACTTCCTTCAAAGAAGTTGCTTCTCATGATGAATGGAAAGAAGCAATGCAAAAAGATTATGGTGCTCTGATAAATAATGGAACCTGGAAGCTGGTGGACCCTCCATTAGGAACCAAACGTATTGGCTAAAAGTGGGTCTTCAAGAACAAGTATAAAGCAGATGCCTCGCTTGACAAGCATAAAGCTAGGCTCGTGGAAAAAGGTTTTGAATTGAGAAAAGGGGTCAATTATGAGGAGGCTTTTGTCCCCGAAAAAAATGGACTACCATTTGGATTCTCTTTGCCTTGGCAAACCATAATGGTTGGAAAGTCCATCAAATGGATGCAAAATTTGATTTACTGAATGGAGATCTAAAAGAGAATGTTTTTATGTCTCAACCAGAAGGATTTGTTGTGAAGGGACATAAACACAAAGTATGTAAGCTTGTCAAATCCTTGTATGGCCTCAAACAAGATCCACGAGTTTGATATGAGAAATTGACTAAGCATCTTCTGAAACTAAATTTGAAACACTATGGTCTTGATGATGCAACTTTGTTTTTCAAGAAAGTTGGAGATAATGCTGAATATCTTGTGGTTTATGTAGATGATCTACTGATGACAAGGAACAATGAAAATTACATTGCATCCATAAAGAAAGAATTGAAGAAAGGTTTTGAGATGAAAGATTTGGGATATGCTCACTATTATCTGGGTATTGAAGTAACCCGACATCTGAAGTTTATATTCCTCTCTCAAAATAGGTACATTGGAGATTTATTGAACAAATTTGGCATGGTTGAGTGCAATCCTTTGACCACACAATTGGAACAAAATTTAAAGCTCACATCCACAGAAGGAAATGAATTCGAGTATGTAACAAAGTATAGATAGCGCATAAGAAGTCTTAGCTACCTGACTACTACCAGGCCAATTTTTTTATTTGTTATTGGAATCCTCTCCAGCTTTATGCAAAAACCCTGTGAGGGTCATTGATTTGCTACAAAAATTGTTTCAAGTTACTTGAAGGGAACTAAAGACTTTGGAATCAAGTATACACAAGTGGATGAATTCATCTTGATGGGATATTCTGATTCAGATTGTGATGGATATAAAGAAAATAGAGTATCTACTTCAGGTTATGTTATGAGTCTTAGATTAGCCGCTGTCTCCTGGAGGTCACACAAATAATTAGTTCCAACAAATTCTACAACAAAGGAAAAAGATGTGGTAGTTACATAAGCAACAAAGGAAATTGTGTGGCTCAGGAAAATTCCTAAAGATTTGCAGGAGAAATAAGTGGATTCTACTCCTCTTTTGATTGACAATGTTTTTGTAATAAAATTGGCCAAGAATCCAAAGTTGCATGATCAAATCATTCATATCAATACAAAGTATCATTTGATTCAACATCATGTTGAGTCTAAGACTATTCACTTACGTCATTGTTCCATAAATGAGCAGATTGCAAACATTTTCACCAAAGTGCTTGGAAGCAAAAAGTTTGAAAGTTGAAAATGATTCTTGGACTCACCAACATCCCTTCAGATTGGGGGGGGGGGGAATGTTGACACCTAATCTTTATGGATTAGGAAAACATTGTAAATACTGTAAATAAGAAAATGAGATGGTGAAGAGACATTGAAATATGAATTCCAAGAGTCTCCCTCTCAATGCATATATCAATAATTTCTCTTAATGGAAATGCATCCTTTGTGGAATACCAATGCCTGGCCTGACATAGAAAATGTTTTTGTTTAATGATATATATATATATATATATATTTCGATCAAATAGATTCCTTTAATTTACTAAAACATTACATAGGATTTGCAGTGGATGTACTTCTCTCCCAGCCTCACTCCGACTAGATTTGTTAGTCAGGAGAGATAAACAAAAACTGAAAGCAAAATGCCAAAAACTATAACATGTCCATATACCAAAAGCACATAGTCTCCAAAATACAATGAGAATACAAACATATCCGACCGACATTAAGGATTACAAGGGGGATCCGGGGCTTGCTCTATGTTACGAGGCTCTGGGGGTCTAGGACCCCCAGTGGGCATGGTACTCCAAATGGTCAATTCTACCTTCAATTCGATCTAACCTCTCGTGGATGTGTCTTTGACTCCTTCTAATCGAAGCCATTTTGTCTAACATGTCCCACTTGTTATGTTGTAAGTTATTCATGAAGGAAATCATTTAATTCTTGTCATCATGTCATTGTTGCCCCATCTCCACCTAAAGTCTAGTGATAATTTGTGGTTGTATGTCAATAGAGTCCAATGAGGGTGGTGCATCCACTATACCAGACGCTAGCAAGTTTTGTTGAGCCAATTTGCCATTAGAGACCACTTCAGCACGCCCCGTGCCTTCCCCTACACCTGTTCGACTATCACAACCGAATAATTCTCCACGGAGGCCCCACCTCGTCAGGCGTGCCCCTTTGTTTGAGCATGCTTCTTATGAATTCTAGCCATTTATACTTTGTCAAATTTTCCTCCCACGCAGATTGGTTTTCCAAGGTGGTTTCTCCACAGGTCTAAGAAAGAAAGAACACTCCTAATCCAATGGTAAACTACCCTGATGTTGCTGAATAGGTCCCCACCAAGAACCAATGACACTACAAGGACAAAACCCCCCACATCACCTAAGAACTTGTCGTTACGGGGAATACGTTACAAAGCTAGAAACTTAAATACCCATAGATAGGGCTGTGGGACACAACTACCACCCCGACATAAACCCCGAAGCACTCAGAAGGAAAAGCCCACAAGAAATAGATGATCACTGCACCAATAACTCAAATTACTATGAAAAGACAAGGAAAAGAGTGAAGAATTTTGAAACTTACCTGACCAGAAGAACTTCCCCTCTCGGTGCACTTATGTAGTGAACCAACATCACAAAACCCCACTCCACAACATGTCCAACCAACCGTTAGGAGGTTCACCACTTTGCCACTCTCCAGGGTCCCAAACTTAACAACCCAACACCTTGAACACAATTGGGTCGTCACCCCTTCGTCCTGCATACCAAGGGCTGCGTGCGATACTCCAAAGAGCGGGTATGCACATGTTAGCGAATTGTGCATACTTGATGTCTGTTTTACCACCCTCAAATGCTGCTATAACCAGGTAGATCAACTACCAAAAGAAAACCCCCGTCTAAACTTTAACCTTTGCTAGCCTCTCGAAGTTTCGAGGTGACCTTCACCCTTTACACTACTTGGCATTAATGATCATTATGACTTGACAAAACATTGTGTGGGAGTCTTAACTCCCCACCCCCTTCATTAAATTCTCCATACTTGTTCATTACATCAAAATACTTCTATGAGATATTAAGATTTTATTTTTCTAGAGAGAATTGAAATATTAATACAAGACAATCATGGTTAAATTAGAAATATAGAAAACATGAAGATAAAAAGATTTAAAAAAAATCAATTTAAAATAAAGTGAAAAAAAAACAAAACATTTTTTTATTATTAAAACTAATTATCTTCTAAAAATTATATATATGATAATGAATATATTTGTTTATTTAACATGCTATGTGCGTGGAGTTGAAGCCTTGTTATTTTTGCTATCTTTGACCAAACATTCCAAATATTAATGAATTTGAACTTTTCAATAAAGCATATTACGTGGAAAAAAACATGAATAAAGTAATGCAAGGATGTGTTATTGTATTGAAAATAGTAAATAATTTGGTGTAAGGAGATGTTATAACTTAATATAATATTATATATTATATTAAAATTAAATAAATAAATATTTAAGTGTATATATGTATGTGATTGTTGGAAATAATATTGAGAGGGGGTTGAATCAGTATTATCAGATCAATAATTTAATTTCCCAAATAGATTTATATATGCTACTTCAGCTAAGTGAACTAGCGTGTACACGCGACTGTACTTAAAGCAACCAACGTATATGCAGAGAACTTTTAATTTAGACAGATTATCATGTATTGAACTGTAACCAGTAGATTAAAGATTTATTAGATAGTGCAATAAAAGCAGAATAAAGCATCACACATAAGCAACACACATGAACACCAAGATATAAGGTGGAAACCCAATGTGGGTAAAAACCACCTGCTGCTGTCGTCTCTATCTTCTTTTAATAATAAGAAAATATACTTACAATCTTGTACTGGTGCAGACTCATACCAGTATGCAGGCACCCACCTGTAGAAGGCTATAACTTTCTCTCGTTCTCTAGATACTACTGGAAGGGAGCTATAACCCCCTAGCTCTTGTACTAGCCAATATGTTTACTAGTACATAGGTCCCAACCTACAGAAAACTCCACTCTTCTACCGGGGACTACGTTTCATGAATTTTCAGACTGGATACTCCTGGAACCACAATATGAAGGTCACGTTTCATTCAATTTTCATACTGGACCCATCAACAACATCATAACTACAATAAAATCATCAAGTACATCTACATCAACTAATCACTGAAACTCAATCATCATAACCTGAATCTGATCATTTAGAACACTGTCACTAGAATACAGTCACCAAAACCCAAAGCAGAACCCAGAACTTTGTAACAGCAAACATAAACAACTGAAACATACTTTATAAGGTATATGCTACTTCCATGTGTCGAACCAGCGTGTATACATGCTTTTAATAAAGCCAACCAGCGTACACATCTGTAAATATTAATTCATAATTTTGTAGCTATTCCAGAATTCAGTTCTACCCAGATCATAACATTTACAAAATGACACATGCGTCAATATTCAGATCTAGATTATACATAATCAAACCATATAATGATAATTCGTTTCAAGCCTTAAGATCCTGATCCATCATTAGATCTTATCCCTCATCAACCGCTCAGGTTCATCCTTGGTTCAGATCAGCCAACAACCTGCATGTTAGATCTCACACTTCATCAGATATTCGATGCTTGCACACCTTGGCCTAATGATCTTCTCTGCCTTATATAGTTTTAGGCCTTTCTCAATACCATGGATCAAAACCACTTAGGACCAATACCTTGGACCAAATATCTAGGGTCAATACCTCGGACCAAATACCTTGGATCAATACTATGGATCAAAATACCTTGGACCAAATACCATGGAATAGAAACTTAGTTTTCCAACATATACGCACTTTTCCTTCTGTGAAAGTGCGTGTGTACATATACGCTACTTGTGTTTAGTGAACCTGCATGTATACGCAGCTTGGTCAAGGTGAACCTGCGTATACCTCTCTTTCTTCATTCTTTGTAGTTTGATCTGTAATTCTTTGTTGTTGACATGCTGCACTGTGATCTTTCATCTGAGTGAGTTGCCATCAAGGACAACACCTGTATCATAATGCCAACAATCTCCCCCTTTGGACTTGATGGCAACAACAACACCAAGTCACTCTCCCCCTTTGACATCAAGGGCAAAGGTGGACCAAGATAATTTCTCCCTTTGACATACATTATGCTGGTCATGCTCCCCTTGAATACATGCCAAAATATTTGATTGAGCTCCCCCTTTGTACATGCTGAGATGTAGAGTCTGCAAATATTTCTAAAAGAATAACATGACTCTATAAATCAACTATGTGAGGATGACCTTCCTATCACCAATGACTCATACATACATCCATCTCCCAACCAAGTGGGGATATACCAAATGTTTATATATGACAAAAACAAGAAATATTACATCATCCATCCCAGTGTAAAGTGGGGATATAAATTACATTATTTATCCAAGAGGAATCATTCAAGACATATCACACCCTAGAATTTTACATGACTTGAGCAACAAATGGTATAAATATCTGAAGCCATAGCTGGACTCGACAACCATAATGCCAACAATGCTAAAGGCTAATGCTCCCCCTGAACCTGTGCTACCTGTGCATTGTTAACAGTTCAATGATCAAGGCATCTTTGGTAGTCATTTAAACAGAGCATATAAACATTGATCATCAATATCTGTCAAAGCACCCATTTTAGAGCTCACCCCACTGTTTTTCTTGTCTGAAACACATATATGCTCCTTGACTCACAGAAACCCGCATGTGTACGCGACTATACTTCATGAAACACACATATAATAGCCTTTTATGAAAAAGTTGGATTTAACAGTAAGATGATGCAGCAACTACTCCTAGATTTTGTCTGAGATATTCAAATGTCTCTTTGGGCAGTGGTTTAGTGAATATATCAGCAACCTGTTCTTTGGAGGGAACATACTCCAATTTGACATTTTATTCAAGCACTTGTTCACGTAGAAAATGATTATTGATGGGTATGTGCTTGGTCTTGGAGTGCATGAATGGATTCTTTGAAATACTGATGACACTTGTATTATCACATAGAATGGAGATGGGTGGAGTACATGTGATCTGAATGTCTTGCAAGGTTTGCATCATCCAAATTAGTTGTGTGCAACAAGATGCAACAACCACATATTCTGCTTTAGCTGTAGATAGCGCAATTGAACTTTTTTTCTTGCTGAACCAAGACACTAACCTGGAACCCATATAGAATGCACCACCGCTATTTCCTTTTTTGTCATCAACACTTCCTGCCCAATCTGCATCTGTATATGCATGGAGAATGAGATCTGTATCTCTAGGATACCATAAACCAAAGTTTTGTGTTCCATGAAGATATTTGAAAGTTCTTTTGACTGCCTGAAGGTGTTATTCCTTTGGATTTGCTTGGAATCTTCCAACTATTGCTACTGCATGCATGATGTCAGGTCGGGTACCTGTTAGATAAAGCAGACTGCCAATCATGGATCTGTAAGTTGGTTGATGTACTGCTGCTGATTCATCATTTGAGCTGAGACTGCATCCTGTTACCATTGGGGTACATACAGGTTTAGAATATTCCATGCCGTACCTTTTCAAGATCTATTTGAGATATTTGGTTTGTGAAAGAAAAATACCATCTTTATTTTGTTGAACTTGTAGACCAAGAAAATAGGTAAGTTCACCAAGCAAGGACATTTCAAATTCTTACTGCATTACTGAAGCAAAATTCTGACTCATGGATTCTTCATTGCTACCAAAAATGATATCATCAACATAAACAACAATAATTAGCAATTTATCAGTGTCAATCTTTGTATATAGATTGCTATCTGCTGAACCTTTTGAAAAACCTTGTTGATGTAGATATTTGTCAAGATGGTAATACCAGGCCCTTGGAGCCTGTTTCAGACCATAGAGAGTCATTTTGAGTCTGCATACAAGTTTTGCATAATTTCCAAGAATGAATCCTTCTGGTTGTTCAATATAAACTTCTTCTTCTAAATTTCCATTGAGGAAAGCGGATTTTACATCCATTTGGTATACTTTGAATTTCTGAAAACTAGAAAAAGCAAGAAACATCCTTATGGCTTCAAGTCTAGCAACAAGTGCAAAAGTTTCTTCAAGATCTATACCTTCTTGTTGAGCATACCCTTTACAAACAAGTCTGGCCTCGTTTCTAATGACTTCTCCATTTTCATTCAGCTTGTTTTTGAATATCCATTTAGTTCCTATAATATTTTTATCATGAGGTCTAGGAACTAATTCCCAAGTATTATTCTTTTCAATTTGCTCAAGTTCTTCATTCATGTCCTTGACCCAACATTCATCTTTGCATGCTTCATTTACATTTTGAGGTTCGGTGGAGGATAGTAATGCTAGATAGCTTGAGTTTTCTATAATAATTCTTCTTGTTTGTACACCTGCCTCTTTTTCCCCTAAATTTGAGTTTTTGGATGATTTTTCTGAACATACCTGGACAGAGTCTTTTCTTCTACCGTTATCTCTTCTTCTAGTGCTTCATTGGTTTTTTCTTCAATATTATCGTGATTTGATGTGGGAAAATACTCCCCATATTCTTTATTGTCATATTCTTATGTTTTTGTTTGTTTTGGATTTTTGCATGCTTCATCAACTACAACATCAATACTTTCAACAATTTTCCCAAGTCTTTTATTATAACATTTATATTCTTTACTTCGGGAAGAGAAACCAAGAAGAATACTTTCATCTACTCTGGGCTCAAACTTACCAAGTTTTTCATAAGTCCTTTTGATATAACATTTCCTTCCAAAAACTTTAAAGTATTTCACAGTAGGAGTCTTACCATACCAAACTTCATGTGGATTTTGAGTGCTATTTACCTGTACATTTTCTTGGTTAAGAATAGTTACGACGACGAATGTAGATTCACCCCAGAAGATTGGAGGAATTCCAGATTCATCTAGCATAGCTTGAGCCATTTGTTGAATAGTTTTGTTCATTCTTTCTACCACTCCATTTTGCTGAGGAGTCCTTGCGGTGGAGAATTGCCTTTTTATTCCATGTTGTTCAAAAAAGTCAAAGAATTCATCCGAGGTAAATTCCCCTCCTTGATCAGATCTGAGGCATTTGATTTTTCGAAATGATTCATTTTCAACCAAAGCTTTGAAGGCTTGGAACTTTTCAAACGCTTCACCTTTATGCTTTAGCAGACCTATCCAACACATTCTAGAAAAATCATTAATGAACAAAATAAAGTATTCTTCTCCACGAGGTGACTTTTTCCTTGATGGTCCACATAAATTAGTATGAACAAGTTCAAGAGGCTTACTAGCTGACTCTTTTTTTCAATGAAGTGAGCTCTGGTTTGCTTACCGAATTGACATGGTTTGCATGTTGTATTTTTAGGGATGCTGATATCTAGAAGATCACAGACAACCTTGAATCTGCATGCTTTTCTTATTTGAGAAAAGCTTAGATGTCCCAATCTTCTATGCCACAACCAGTTTTCATCATTTTTGCTTAGGTAACACCGTTGTTGTCCTCCCTTAAGTATATATAAGTTGTTTGGAGTTCTTTTACCTTTGATCATGGTCCCCCTGTATCAAGTTCACGAACAACACATCCGTTTGATCGAAACACCAGTTCATTTCCTTGATCACACATTTGACTGACACTCAACAGATTATGCCTTAAACCGTCTACATACATAACATTTCCAGCTTTAACCTTTTCTTTCAAGAAAACAGATCCTTTACCTTTTATGACAACAAGAGTGTCATTTCCAAATGAGACATTCTTTTCCTTTTATAAGGCATTATATGAGTGAAATTTTTCTTTGTCACCTGTCATGTGTTTTGAGCATCCACTATCGATGTAGCACTGATTTTCTTGTCCTTCTGCATACAAGGCTATACCACATCTTTCTATTTGAGATTCTTTTCTTCTCCATATCTTGGTATTTAATGGAGTTTTCTCCTTTTGAAATGATTGCCGAAATTTGCTCCTGCATTCAGATTCTTCATGACCAAAGTTGTTACAGATTGAGCATTCTATTTCATTTTCAAGAAGAGAAAATTTATTATAGGAACTTTTCTTTACCCCTATTACATTCCTTTGATTTTGTGCTTCTCTAGTCATGATGGTTTTGTAAGCAACACATTGAGCAACTTTGTGTCCAAAATTATGACATGAAAAACATTGCCCATTAAAGAAGTTCCCGCGACTATTGAATCTATTGACCTGGTGATTGTAGTTTCTATTGATATTCATCTTTGGAGCAAATTGAGTATGATTTACCTGAGATTGGTTGTGGCTTCTATTCATCCTTGGAATAAATTGAGTCTGATTTACCTGGTGATCTACTTTATGCCTTTGCTGACGATTGTCATACTGTTCACTGGTCTTTGCTGCATCAAGATAGCTTTTAGTGGAGGTTGACGACTTCTGTGATTGAGATGCTTCTTCAGTATATCCAAGACCTGTCTTTATCAGAGGAGAACGCTGCACTTTGATAATTTCATCTAAGGTTTCTGATCCTTTAGCAAATCTAAGATTGAGAGATTTCGTTTTCTCAAGATCCTTTCTTATACCCACAATTTCACATTCTAGTTTTTCATTGTGTTTTTCTTTTTCAGCAAGTTGGTATGTCAAGGTATCTATAATCATATTCTTTTCTTCTAAATAGATTTTGAGTTTAGAAATTTCTTCATGAAGGTCGTCTTCTTCTAAAGCATCCCAAAAATTATCATCTTCATAAGCCATTAGAAGTCTATAGTCATTACTATTTTCATCTTCATCACTATTTGATAAACCATCGCTATCTTC
Source organism: Pinus tabuliformis (assembly GCA_031772625.1). NCBI lineage: Eukaryota > Viridiplantae > Streptophyta > Pinopsida > Pinales > Pinaceae > Pinus > Pinus tabuliformis. The sequence continues at coordinate 253,028,360 of CM062820.1, read as the reverse complement.
ATGAGTATAGTAACTTCTTTTATTTACAACTTGTTTTCTATTCCATTTTGCATATTCCTTCCCTTTTTCATGTTTATCTTTATGAGGACATTTGGCAGCATAATGACTGACTCTACCACATGCAAAGCATTTGAAGGGTAGCTTACCTCTAAATATTCCGGAACCCTGTTGAAGCTTCTTGACAAAGTTTACCTCATCTTCTTCTTCTGAAATATGTCCTGATTCATTGTGTTCTTCCTTACCTTTTGCTGAAGCTTTAGATACGACTTCTCTCATATCTAATGGACCTCCTTTTCTCATCTCAAAGGCAGTTAAGATTCCATGAAGCTGTGTCATAGTGATAGTCTGCAGATCCTGTTTTTCTTCAATGGCAGACACTTTTGATTCCAATTTAGAAGACAAGGATCTCAAAACTTTCTCAACTAAGGTAACTTCCTTTATATCTTCACCCAGATTCTTCATATAATTAACAACCTCATTTATACGTTAGAAGTAACTAGCTATACTTTCATCATTGTGCATCTTAAGAGTTTCATACTGAATTCTAAGAGTTTGAAGTTTAACACGTTTTACCTGAGAGTCTCCTTTGTAGCTCAGAACGATTTTGTCCCATATTTCTTTGGTTGATTTGAGCTACACAACTTTGACAAACTCTGATTGTGACAAACTTCCCAATAAGGTATTGACAACTCTGGCATTGGTTTCATATTGCTTCTTACCTACCGTATCTGTAGGAATTGCTGTTGGAAATGTATATCCTCCTTCCACAATTTCCCAGACATCCGTTCCAAGTGATTGTAGATAGGTTGTGGTTCTTATTTTCCAATAAACAAAGTTGCTCCCATCAAAGATTGGCGGTCTGATGGATCCCATGCTTTCTTGATTACTCATGATGATGGATCTCCCTTCAAGCGATCAAGCTTCTTCTGAAGGACCTGCTCTAATACCAATCGTTGGAAATAATACGGGAGGGGGGTGAATCATTATTATCAGATCAATAATTTAATTTCCCAAACAGATTTATATACGCTACTTCAGCTAAATGAACTAGCGTGTACACGCGACTGTACTTAAAGCAACCAGCGTATATGTAGAGAACTTTTGATTTAGACAGATTATCATGTATTGAACTATAACCAGTATATAAGAGATTTATTAGATAGTGCAGTAAAAGCAGAATAAAGCATCACACATGAACACCAAGATATAAGGTGGAAATCCAATGTGGGTAAAAACCACCTGCTGCTGTCGTCTCTGTCTTCTTTTAATAATAATAAAATCTGTTTACAATCTTGTACTGGTGCAAACTCATACCAGTATGTAGGCACCCCCCTGCAGAAGGTTATAACCTTCTCTCCTTCTCTAGCTACTACTGGAAGGGAGCTACAACCCCCTAGCTCTTGTACTAGCCAATATGTTTACTAGTACGTAGGTCCCAACCTACAGAAAACTCCACTCTTCTACCAGGGACCACATTTCATGAATTTTCAGACTGGATACTCCTGGAACACAACACCACAATCTGAAGGCCACGTTTCATTCAATTTTCATACTGGACCCATCAACAACATTATAACTGCAATACAATCATCAAGTACATCTGCATCAACCAATCATTGAAACTCAATCATCATAACCTGAATCTGATCATTTAGAACACTGTCACTAGAATACAGTCACCAGAACCCAAAGCAGAACCCAGAACTCTGCAATAGCAAACATAAACAACTCAAACATACTTTATAAGGTATATGCTACTTCCATGTGTCGAACCAGCGTGTATACATGCTTTTATCAAAGCCAACCAGTGTACACATCTATAAACATTAATTCATAATTTTGCAGCTATTCCAGACTTCAATTATACCCAGATCATAACATTTACAGAATAACACATGCGTCAGTATTCAGATCTAGATTATACATAATCAAACCATATCATGATAATTCATTTCAAGCCTTAAGATCCCGATCCATCATTAGATCTTATCCCTCATCAACGCTCAGGTTCATCCTTGGTTCAGATCTAGCACAACACCATCAACCAATAACCTACATATTAGATCTCACACTTCATCAGATATTCGATACTTGCACACCTTGGCCTAATGATCTTCTCCACCTTATATAGTTTTAGGCCTTTCTCAATACCATGGATCAAAACCACTTAGGACCAATATCTTGGACCAAATACCTAGGGTCAATACCTCGGACCAAATACCTTGGACCAATACCATGGATCAAAATAGCTTGGACCAAATACCACGGACCAGAAACTTAGTTTTCCAACATATACACGCTTTTCCTTCTGTGAAAGTGTGTGTGTACGTATACACTACTTGTGTTCAGTGAATCTACGCGTATACGCAGCGTGGTCAAGATGAACCTGCGTATACCTCTCTTTCTTCATTCTTTGTAGTTTGATCTGTAATTCTTTGCTGTTGACATGCTGCACTGTGATCTTTCATCTGAGTGAGTTGCCATCAAGGACAACATCTGTGTCATAACGCCAACAATAAGTTTTTACTGTTAGTTTAACGAGTGAGTTATGATAGGTTTTTATATATATATATATATATATAAATATCTTAAATACTTAATTTATTTTAAATCTTATTTTATTGAATATTTAGATGGATTAAATGTCTTACTATATATTTAAAAAGGATGAAAAAAATGAAATAATTAATACATGAGATTTAATTAAATGATTAAACTAATCACATATTAAGAAATTTGATCCCTCTCAATATTTGATAGATCTGGATTTAAGATAAATTTAAAATAGTTAAATATATAACACAGGTGCTAGTTTAGAGGTGTACCATGTAATTATTTTAATTAATTAAATTATTTATATCCTTATAAGAGTATTAAAAAAAGTTAAATAAATAATTAAAATTTGAATCACATCAAGGTTATATGGTTTTCATAAATTATGTTTTGAATAAGAGTGATCATTAATGATGACTATCCCATTGCTAGTTTGACAACATGATAGGTTTTCTCAATGCCTAAAAGAAATTATAAATTGAAAAAAAAATATGTTTTATAGTATTAAAGATACAATATATGAAAAAAATATCGTTCATCTTCAAATTTTTTATTTATAATTTGATTTATGTCATGGTGTTTAGTTCAATGAACATTATTTCACTATATCATCTTTTTTTTTGGTTTAATATTTGAAATAAATTGTATAAAATTAAAATTTTGAAAGGTTCAAAGTTTCAAATGGATACATATAGGATAGAAAGACCTTCGTGAAAAAATAAAAATTACAACCTATTGTTAAAAAAAAATAGTTAAAGAATGACGTTATTTAATACTATACCAAAATTGAAAGAAAATAAAGTTTAGAGAATATAATTTGAATACTACTTTGTATTAATTGAGTTATGGTTGTTGGAGAGCTTTTCAGATTTTGGACTTCTGCAAAACCCTAGTTGTCGATCTCCAGGTGTGTCCCTTACCACTCTTCCTATAGCTGCTACCGACAGAGGGAGAAAATCTACATCCTACAGCCAAGTTGTTGATGGCTATGACAACAAAGGACAACCCTCTACTGAAAACCCTACTAACCCAAGGCAAAACCCTGAAGGAAATCAACAACAATCACAACACTCGTCCTCCTCTTCCGAAAAAATGTCGTCTTGGAAGTTGTCTTCCAAAGGTAGTTGTAGGCCTGAAATTTGAAATCTAGTCCACTCACATTGGGAGCTATATACACTATATGCGAGATCATGCCCTAATTGGGAAGTTTCTCAACATTTGGACTTCATAAAAAACCCTTTATCCTTGGATTAAGTTCAAATGGAAGTCGAAGGGTCAAATAAAATTAGAGTGGGGCATGAAAGGATTTTTCATTGCCATCTTCGTCTATCTTGAATACTAAAACAAAGTATTCGAGAGCGGGCCTTATTTCTTCAACTCAATAAGGTTATATCTCCATTTTTGGATAGAATGTTTTGTGCTAGACAAGGATCACTTCACGACTTCCCCCGTGTGGATTAGGATGTACTCATTTCCATGGGAGTTTTGGGATGAAGAAACCCTAGTAGGCATTGACAATGTGCTCGGTTATTATGTCAAACCTTCAAAGGCTACCAAGTAGGATAGGTACACCTTCAAAGGCGTGATGGTTTTTCGGTGCATGGTATTTTGTAGATCTGGTCAAGGGAACTACGATTATGTTCTAATCTAGGGTTAATGGATTGGGGTTTATGGATGCTTCGACATGTATATATATGTATTGTAACATTGAAAGGAACATAATGAAAAATCAATCTAGTAGTCCCGGTTTTGGGATCCAGGGGAAAATATCTGTGTATATTTGTTTTATGTGTTATGCTCTCGCCATTGTTTATTTTTTGTTTTTAGAATTCGTATGCAGGAAATTTCTATACGGGGTTAAAAACTACACATAAATCCCCCCTACCCATGATAAGGAGGGTTTCCCCAAAGTGAGAAACAAGCATTCTAACACTAAATCTCATGGCTAACACCCTTAGTATTATAACAAGCGATCACGCTCTACTAACCCCTTCACTCCCTTTTCGTCCCAAGGAGCCACAAACCCCCCTTCCTCGTAGCCTTTGGAAATTGATATTTTTGATATTGTGTAACCACCACCCTCCTCTATTGTGATGATAGAGACATTCCAACCCCTGCCCTCCTCCTTTACTAAGCATGCCTCCTTCCTCGACCCCTTGCTTCCTCTGCCATTCAACCCTCACCTCTTAACCACCCCCCTTAGTAACTCTAATTTTACTCTCGATCCTATAGATGAGATGTAGCTAGAATCTCTTATATTTCCAAACCTAGCAAAATCTTGGAAAGGGAAAGACCCCTTTTCTCTTCGTGATCACCAAGTTAAATTGATAGGAAGGGCATGCTTCAAATCACATCGAACTAGGGTCAAAACCATCTCCAACCAATCTAATAGTGGGTCGCTGAGAGTCTAATCCTCGTCCTTGAAGAAGGCATAAAAATCACATAGAGAAGAAAAGAGAAGAGGTCAGAAAACAAACCTTTAGTACCTAGGGGAATTGGGAGTCTACTGGTTAACACAAGGCACATAAGGGCGATCATAGATTGTTTTCCCACTTCCAACACTCCCCTGAAATGAAGACTCATGGAATATCATAGGATTCAACTGTAGAGGCAAGCGTAGATTAATAAAAGAAAAATGGAAGTAAAAAAATCCCACAATTATGATGCTTCAGAAGACTAAATGATATAGCGAGTCCATCTCCATTATTCTCAACAAATTGGGAAGAGACTATTTCTCAATTTCCATAGATGCTCAAGTTTAATCAAAACGACTTGCCATCATTTAGAATACCCAAGGGTTCCAAGTGGTAAACATGTTTGCTGCTTTTTGCATTATTACAGTCCAATTTAGGCTTATTGGCTCAATAAAGAATTGTTCCTCTCTAATGTATATGACCCAAACTTTCCCAGAGACAAGCCTGTTTTCCTTTAGTCTTTTGCTCGCACATACAACCTCCTTTCCCCAACCCCCTAGATCTTGGGCTTTGACTTCAACCTTATCAAGTCGTTGGATGAGAAACGGGGAGGCATAAAAAGGCTCGATGTAGACTAATTTGTCTTTCAAGACACCATGGAAAACCTGCAACTAATTGATGTAGTCATTATCAATGATACTTATACCTGGAATAACAAAAGAGGAGGGGCCGAACAAATAGCATCCAAAATGGATTAATTCCTAATTTCCAAATCCATCTTGGGATGGGACATCTTTCTAGAAGCCTCAATACTCTTGAGCCATGGATAATACCATTGTATCGGTCTCCATACAGACATTTAGACCAGACCTCACAATAGGCCCTTCCATTTTGAGAAGTTCCAACTACAACATCCATATTTCTAAGAAAATATCAAGCAATGGTGGGAAGAGCTCTCTAAATTAGGTGGATTCTCAATGTACAAGCTTTAAAAAAATCTGAAAGATGTCAGATGGCAAGTTAAGGGATGGAACAAGATCAAATATGGTAATATCCTAGAAGAAAAACACAAGTTAGAGCAAAAAATGGAAGCTATACAACAAGAAGTCATCCTCTACGACCATTCTGAAGAATTAATCAGAGAAGAAGCTATCACCCTCACAAATATTGAAGAGCATAGAAAGAAATAGGAGCTCCTTTGATGGCATAAATTAAGGGTTCAATTTCTTAAAGAAGGGGAGAAAAACATTGTGTTTTTCCACAGATCTATGGTCCAACATAGGCACCACAATCGTATTTATTTTATCAAGAAATATACATGAGAAAAAATGATGGACTACCAAGAGATCACTCAAAATATTATCTGCTTCAACCAAGCTATCCTTATTGAACCCTCTCATAATATGTCAGGGATGATCCAATGCATCATATAGAATATTGTACATTTGGTTACAGTCAAGCAGAATGAAGCCCTACTCCACATGATCAACCCTAAGGAAGTGGAGAGGATGGTCAAGGATATGTCAAGTGACAAGGCTCCAAGCCTAGATAAATTTACAATATAATTCTTTCAAGCTTGTAGGGAAAGATGTCTGGTAGACAGTAGAATAATCCCAAAGATCTCATTTTATCCTCAAAGCCTTAAATTCCACCTTACTAATGTTGGTCCCAAAGTAGGAAAAGGTGCAAAATCCTAATGGTTTCAAAACCATTGCTCTCTACAATGTTATATACAAGATTATTACTAAGATTATAGCTAACTACCCTAAGCCCCTCCTTCCAATGCTTATTTCTCCAAAAAAATTAGGATTTTTTGAAGGTATCATGGTCGCTCATGAGGTTATCCACTCCTTGAAGATATCCCATAAAATAGTAATGCTTCTTAAGGTGGACCTCTCAAAGGATTTTGATAAGCTTAATTTGAAATACCTCCTTCTAATTCTACAAGGCTTTGGATTCTCTCTATAAAGGGTTGTGTGGATCGAAAATATTCTATCCTCCGCATCATTTTCCATCCTTGGTAATGACTCTCTAGCTTCCCCTTTCAATTCTTCCCATGTCATTCAAAATGGAGACCTTATATCACCATTCCTCTTCATTTTGGCTATGGAGATCTCTCAAGGCTGCAACCTCATTGCATTCACTTTACCTCTAGCATGGATGTCAATAAATACTTCCAGTTATTTTTCTTCAACATCCCCCATCCAATTTCACATAACTAATATCCTAAGCTTCCAAATAAGACAACTTCCCGTGAAGTACTTAGGAGACCCTCTCACTAAAAGTTCCTTGAAGTGGAGTATCTAGGAGGAGCTTCTCTCCCAAATCAATGACAAGTTGGAAATGTGATATTTCCACCCTTTGAACATTCCTTATAGACATGTCTTTCTAAAATCTATTGTCCACGTCCTTCATATCTACCTCTGCTTCACTCTTATGGCACTTGCGTCAATACATCAAGAGTTTCAGAGAATCCAACACAAATTTCTTTGGTGCATCTAAACCATGGAACACAAGTGGTCATTGGTGGCTTGGGATAAGTTATGCAAACCCAAATTCAAGGGCAGAATCAGTTTAAGGGACCCCAATACTGTGGTGACGATGCTAGATGCAAAAATCTAATGGAAATGGATTCAAGGTGACCCTCATCTATGGAAAAGCATATGGCATTGAAAACATGCTCCGTATACTCCCGCACACCCCATGGTTTGTCTAAAATCCATAGTTATAGGCCCTTCCATGTGGTCTCTACCTAAGAAAGGTATGTATTTAATTTGTCAACACTACTTTTGGGAAATCAAGGATGGCCACACGACACTATTATGGGAGGATTCCTGGAAGTAATTCCCAAAATTTGAGTGAAAACAAAAAAATATCTCACATGAAGGAACACATGACCTTTCAGGGCTTAACAAAACTGACAAAATATTAGATCAAATTAGATCCCACTCATAAATGGAACCAATGGCTTCCACTAGCTTCTTGGTCTACTAAGCCATCAAATGACTAATGGCAACATTTCTAAGAGACTCTTCAGCGAAGGCTCATCCCTATTTCAGCTCAGCTTGACAAAATTCATTGTTGATACACTGTAAAAGGAACTTTCGCCATCCAGGAGGCCTATCACATGGCTGTAGACCACGACAAATTTACAAAAGAAGAGGTTTGGATCAAAATCCAGAAACAACATTCCTAGCTAAAAATATATTTCTATCTTCCGTTATTGTATCAAAACAAAACACTAACATGGGACAATATTCTTAAGTGCAATTATCGAGGTCCTTCTTGATGCTTGTTGTGTTGTTTTAATTTTATAATCCTAGAGCATCTTTTCAATAGCTACACCTTTGCTACTTCTCTTTGGACCTTCCTTGAATATTAGCTCTCCCACTCATATAGAGATCTCCCCAATGTTCCTAATGCTATTGCTAATTGGCAGAAGGCTATGTTTTCCAATCCGATTCTCAACGATATTTGGATCATCTTCCCATGTTTATCCTACAAAACATCTACAAAGAACATAATATGATAATTTTTAAAGGTTCCTCCCTATTTATCGATTTAATTTGGAGCTTAATTCTTTCTAACATCAAAGAATTCATTCATCCTCCCCTTGGGCCTTCATTAGATTGGCAAGCCCATTTCTAGGAAGCCAAACTCCTCTTCCGATGGCATATTCCCTCCTCAACCCTTCTCCATTCATCTACCATCATCCCCCCTTCTTTTCTTGCCATCCCTTCTGCTTGGGCCCCTCCTCCCTCTGAATTCTTCAAACTTAATTTTGATGGTGCCTCGAAGAGGAACCCAGGGCCGAGTGGCTTAGGTGGTATTGTTCAAGACTGTAATGTCCATCCTCTTTATATATACTTAGGCTCCTTCGACATCGACAACAATAACACAATGGATCTCATTGGCTTAATCATTGGGTTGGAAATCACATAGGCTCACGGTTACTCCAAAATATTTGTGTAGGGTGATTCTCAACTTATTATTAACATGATCAACAAGTTGCAAAATGACATTCTAGTTCATAAATTTTCAGTAAGATGGTGTTTGGAGGAACTCATATGCATGACCTCATCCCTTTTGACGCAAATTTGAGTCATCATTCCTTCTCATGTTCGACAGTCTGGCAACAAGGTAGTTGATTTATATGGATGTTCAGACTCTCAAGCTGCTCTTTCTCTACCTAGAACCTCCTCTCGGAGTCCTCAATCAAAGACCAGTGTTGGCAGGTTATTCAACATGACTCATTTATCCTGGATGGGATGATGAGATTGCAAAAGCGGGGGGGGGTGTAGTTTACTACCGCTAAGCCAGGAAAAATGTCTTGGTACATGCCAAAATGCCCCCATAACCATATTTCATATGTCACCACACTAAGGAGCCTCATATGAGTACTCTACTAGCCTTGACATTATGATGAGCCGTTCCATCAACATTGATTGCAGCTCGAAAGTTCAGGGCTAGCATAGCTTGGATCATGTTGATTTTGATTGTTATTCCTTATTGTATGCCAACTCCCTCTTGAAGTTATTACTTATTCCCCTACTCATTCCTCGCTGGATTGAGTTCTAATTTGTTGTGGTGGTCATATCCTTTGAGTGCCCTTGCAAGTCATCTTGTGGGAATTGCCCAATCCACTTTTGTGGGCTTCAACCATGCCTAGTCCCATCACTTTGCTTCATCTCCTACCATATTTGAATTTGAAATTCCTCTTTCCTTAAATGGAGACTCAATGATGCTACACATTTGGCTCCATGGAGTATTGAGGAGAATTTTTTGTTTCCCTTTCCACTCCAAATTGTCCTGCATGTTGTCAATTTTGAAGTGGATCCTTTGGGCAAAATCAAAGTGAGATACTCCAAGAATCCACATCGTATTCATCTTTGGTCTGAATCCTATACATAGTCTCATTTCCCTTTTTGAATGTTTCTTATCACCTTTCTCTTCTTTGGGTTCTCCCACATCTAAAAATATCCCTACAACTTCTTTTCTATTTCGGCCTTGCATGCCTTCTCTGGTCTGCCCTTATTACTATCGTGTGTCTAAAGGTGTACAATTTTGGTCGCCCTTGTCTTCTCCATTTTCTCTGTAATCCACTCTCTTGGTTGGTATATGTCTACTCCTACTCTATTGATTATGAGGTTGTCTTTGGCCCCTTTCCATCTACTCCTATCCACTCCTTACATGCCCTCTATTTCTTGGCCACCCACCTTCCCCCCTCTGGCTTTGACAATTGGATATTGTCCTTGTGTTTCTTCTTCCCCCTTGCCCTCACAATGCGAACATGTTTTCTGAGGTGCAACATATGATCGAGAGTGATCTTCTCGTGGCCACTCCCGAACCCACCAATGCCTTGAAGAAACAACCGCTAGATTCTGAGAGCTCACTCCCGACCCCATTCAGGAAGAACTTGCGTGATTGGAATGTGAAAGGATCCTTAATGCAACAATAACCCTCACACATCAAGATTCTTTCCTAGCGAGTTGATTAGTTCTGCATGTGGGCCACACTTGAGGTTGCTTCAATCAATACATGTATACTATCAAATGATACTAACACTTGAAGTTTCTATTGGGTTGCATTATGATGGATCGATTTGAGCACAAAGATGATATCCTTCACTCTTTGGAACACCTCCATCGACATCTGAGGGAATTTGACATACGTTTGGATCGTATCAAGCAACATTTGGGCATTCCTCCTTCAATTGGCATAAATCCTTACAACAATGAAGTCCCAATTCAAGATGCCACCACTGATTCTAATCCCTCTGCTTAATTATTGTTACGACCTTGGTTATTTTGTATTATGATATTATAGTCTATCATGCCAACCTACTTGGCATGAATTTCAGTATACATCTTAGTATTTTAGTTTCTATGACTATTTTGATATCTATTGCTTCTCTGCGTAGAGTGAAATTTTGGTTATGTTTTGGTCTACTTAGTAAAATATTGACCCAGGCTTCTCTACTCTTTCATGTACATTCCAGTTTAGATGGAAATAAAATATTTACCAAACAAAATATAGTTTAGAGAAAATAACTTATTAATTATATATTTTTAAAGAATTACAAAGATTAGGAAGTCTAAAGTAGAGGGGTATCAAATTTAAATTAAGTGATAATAATAATAAAAAAGAAATAATAACATTAAATAATTACGCTATGCAGTCGACAACAACAACATGTTTGTTATGGTGTTGGGATGTGTGTTAGCTTGTTACCAATTGTCAATGGCCCTGCTCTGTTCCGTTCCTATTGACAAAGTCTTTATGGCATCTGTGTTGCCTCTAGTCTCACAGTCATGTAATGGTTATAGTTTTTTGGTATTTTGGATTATGTATGGTTGTAACTGATGTTAGTTTTGAGACTTTGGTTTTGATAGCCACAATCAATGCTTATCATGATAACCATGTAAATTGGTTTTATATTAATAGAAAACTTAGTACTGACTTACAAAAAAAACATTAAATAATTAAATTAAATCAATAAATCAAAATAAAGAGAAAGGGTTAATAATTAATATGATGAACAATGGGTTTTCAAGATTGGTTAAGTTTATAGTCATCTTCCTCATTAAAATTATTTTTATGTTTTTAATTTTCAACGCTAGAGCAATAATGGAATTTTCAAGTTAGGATTTTAGTATGGTCAAAGCAAATGAGATGATTACAATTGTGATAGTGTTTGGAAATAATTGATTTAGAAATACAATAATGGAAGGTGTATGTTCTTTAAGACATGATTTAAATGATATACCAATTTGATTTATATAATATTTGTTATAGAAGCAAGGAATTTTGTGAAATCATTGGCCAAACAAGGGGTCAAATTTATCCTTAGCTGTTTTGAATAGTTGTTTTAAAGGTTTAATTTTTGAATTTAGAATGGTGAGCGAAGCAAAAATCCCTTTTGACTTGAGAAATTGAGTAACCTTTATCCACAAGGCCATTAGTTAGGTGGGCCTTTTCTTTCTCAAGGAAACGGGGATAAGAAATTAAATTGGATTAAGTAATGAAAGTTTTAAAAACAATATATTTTTGCTCAAGGTGATTGTAAGAATGGGCATGGAGGTGTCGAGCAATGTGACACATTTTCCCTATAAATTTGGTGAGTGAGGGTGTCATTGAGAAGATGGGTAATCTAAACATCCAAGAAAGGAAAGGGGGTTTTCCTTTAGAATTCAATACTAAATTGGATATAGGGGGAAATGCTATTGAGATAGTTTAAAAGAAAAAGTAAAAAATGGGATGATCATAAAATCAAATATGTACCGTCAATAAATCAAAATCAACATTTGAGCTTAAGATGAAAACAATTTAAGACCAAAATTTTAAAATGTTTTATAAAAATATCGATAACAACTAAAAATAATCAATTTTTTGAATTTTTAAGCAATACTATAAAAAACAATTTTGATTAATAAGATTAAAATTGTGATTTTTTTTTGTAATACATTGTTATCATTTATTTATGATTAATTTAATATCATTGAAAAAAAATAGTTTTATCAATTTGATAATAATTAATTTTAATGGGTAAGAATATAATGGATAATTTTTTTGCAATATTTTAATTTCATTTTATTAATGATTTCGTTATTATTTTAAGTGTCCTTAAGGTAAATTATAAATAGCATGAAATTTGTTGTCTTCTCGGGTTTACTTTTTATTATTATTTTAAGTTTCCTTAATGTAAATTAAGGAGGGTCTACTCTTCTTCCACATGAGTAAATTATGTCTTATGTTTGTATTCTAATTATCTGATTATAACATTAGACTTCACAAACTACATCCACTTTCAATTATAAAATAAGAAACCAACTTCAAAGTATATCCACTTTTGATTATAAGACAAAATAACTACCTTCAAAGTACATTCATTTTCATATTCATTTTCAATTATGAAAATGTAACTTTAAATTTCACAAAAATACATCCACAGACCAAAAATTGTTCCCAGCGTTGTACTAGATTTTTTCCTTTATATCCTAATCTTTTCGTAAGGAATAGATGATCATTTCTATCGTGCCAAGAAAGACCATTTGTATTTAAAACTAGTATAAATCATGTGCTTTTCTCCTTTGTTGGAGTGATAAATTTTATTATTATTATAAATATATAAAAATTATAATAAAAATTTAAGAGAATTAATAAGATATTATTTTTTTTAATTTATTCCTAATTAGAATTAGGAAATATCTGTATTAAAAGTGATTAAAATTAGATTACGATATGTTTTTTTTTTTTCAAAATTTTTAATTTCTATAAGAGTTTGAAAATTTTTATATTAGTTTTTTTTAATATATAAATAATTTTCACAATTTTGTTGTTTGTTTGGGGTAGTTCAATTTGCAACGGTTGTGGAAATGAAGTCTTACTGAACCAGATGCCTTGAGTTCAAATCTTGCACTATTCCCCCCGATCGGGGTGATAAACTTGGACATGATGAAGATATAGTCCTACCAAGCTTTCAAAAAAGTCACAATTTTGTTATTGTTTTCTTTTTAACAATACATGGTGAACTTAGAAGAAAATGTTCGAGGGTTGCATGATGTCTTTTTTAAATATTCATTTCTACTTCCTACTTTATATGATCCAAATTGGATTTTATTCTCTTTATAAGGGGGATAACGATTTGAAGCCTTCTTTATACCTTCAACAAATGACTTATAAGGTGTAGCATGAACCTGGAAATTTGGTTCCAATAAATTTTCTTTTCTTGGTTTGTGTCTATTTCTTCCTCTACTTCCTCAATTTCTTCCTTTGCCTCTTTTGATATTTTCCCCATTTTTTTCTCCATCAACTTTCTATTCTTTTAGTGCATTTAGAGATAATTATTAAGGGGGATGGATCATGGCCTCTGTTTGGGTGAGATAAATCATTTAGAGATGCTACTTGCTCCTTTTCGACTTCCTTCTCTATGTTTCTAAATTTATTGATTTCTTTGCATTTTTTGGATCTTGAGATGACTTTGAATTTGGCCTTTTTTGCTAGGAATTCCTCCTTCTATTTGAGTCAGTTTTGAATTCCGAGTCCTTCCTTGATTATTGATTTACTTGTAGCTTTGAAGAAGGTTGCGCTGCTTGAATTTTTTAGAATTTTTTGACAAAGTGTCCATAAGCATGGGAAACCATGTCGTTAAACACGATTTGCTCATAATCCAATGTTGGTTGGTGACTCCACTCATGAAGATTGTTTTGCAAGGCTTCAAGGAGCCCTTTCTCTAGGTCAACCTCAACACATATTCTTGCACACAGATATAAGTTCTCTTTTGGTTCTACATGATTAATGTAACAACCTAATTTATTCACAATTGGTTTAAGTGAGTAGCCATTCTAGAAAATCAATGGAAGGAGAGATAATCCAACCCACACAAGAGCTACAATAATTTTGTAATTTTGGTTGAAATATATGGTCCATGGGGATGAATACTTTCCCCTAAAACCCATGAAAAATCGCCCAAATCTTGTTGAGAAATCAAGTGTAACTAGATTAGGGTATTTTTTCCCACTTTGATAACCATTTACTTAACTTAATGTAATTGTAATTAGCTTCTTCTTTCACTTGATTATTATTGTGTTATTATCATCAATCAACTACCAAACTATGAAGATAAATGATATAAGAGGACACAAAATGTAGGCTGCTAGCTAGGGCCAAAACCTCTCCTCTTGAGAGGAAAACCCACACGAATTCTTCTCTTCTTATAGAATCTTCAAATGACGAATTCCAAGACCTAAGACCCTTGACAAAGGATCCTCCAAGACCATGTCAACCTCTCCTAAGATGCACTTTCTTCTTGTCAAAGCTAACCCAAGTCAACCTGCTTCAACATTTTTTCAACTTCACAAATTCAGACCTGCAATTTCGGCTTGACTGCAGAAACCCTAACTTTGCAGGTGCGGGGAAAGACGATGAATTTGATCTCCTTCTTCCTTTGCTTGGTGTGCTTCTCTTTCCTTGATAATACAGTCTTCAATCTTGATGCCTTTTGACACTAAATTCAACTCCTTGATGTGGCTGCAATTTCGGTCTTGTTGCAATTCAAAGATGCCTTAATTCTTTTCGCACATGTGAGAGATTCAGCCCTAAAACAATCCTCCAAAACTTCGATTTATCTTCCTTCTTGTTCTTCTTTCCTTTGTTGTTTATTAGGCTTCTTTTCTTGTAGTCAATCTTCTTTGGATGCACTTTGAAATGAGGTCAAGGTTCTCTTATATATATGATTCTTTAAGAAGGTCAAGTAGCCCTACGCTACAACAAAACAAGAAATTTGTGCCAGATTTAGCACCCGATTTTAGTGCATTTTTTTCTCAATTGGGATGAGAAGCCTGGCGCTAAATGTGGCTCTATTGTACAATTTTTAAAGCATCCTTTTTTGCACCAAGTTTTGCATCCTTTTTTACGCCAAATTTTCCATCATTTTTTGCATCATATTTTGCACCAAGATTTGCATTTGGTTTTACAACAGGTTTTGCTTCTAGTTTTGTGCCATTTTTTGCATCTATTTTTGCATCATTTTTTGCTTCCTCTTTTGTGGCATTTTTTGCTTCTAGTTTTATGTCATAATTTTCATCGAGTTGTACACCATCTTTGGCATCTAATTTAGTGCCTTTTTTTACATCCAGTTTGTGCCAATTTTTGCATCTAGTCTTATGCCTTTTTTTGCTTCTAATTTTGTACTTATTTTTACATCTATTTTTGCGCTAGTTTTTCTGCCTTTTTCTAGACCATTTTTCCATCCAATTTTGCACCATATGTTGAATCTGATTTAGTGCCAAATTTTGCATGCATTTTTGCACCATTTTTTGCATCCACTTTTACATTTTATTTATCTCCCTTTTTTGCATCTAATTTTGCATCATTTGTTGCATCCAATTTAGCATAACTTTTAACACCATTTGTTGCATCCAATTTAGCATCACTTTTAAC
The DNA here is from genome assembly GCA_031772625.1 of Pinus tabuliformis. Lineage (NCBI taxonomy): Eukaryota > Viridiplantae > Streptophyta > Pinopsida > Pinales > Pinaceae > Pinus > Pinus tabuliformis. The sequence continues at coordinate 253,012,452 of CM062820.1, read as the reverse complement.
ACCATTTCTTGCATCCAATTTTGCATCCTTTTAAGCATTGAAATTTGAATCCTATGTTGAACCATGTGTTGCGTCCACATTTGCATCCCATTTTGTGTCTATTGTTACATTCAATTTTGAGCCATTTTTTTGGTATAATTTTGCATTTGTTTTTTCACCAAGTTTTGAATGATTTGTTGCACCTCATTTTAAATCCAATGTTGCATCTCAATTTGCATCCAAATTTGAGACATTTTTATACCCATTTTTGCACCATTTTTTCTTCTTTTGTGTCCAATTTTGCACCATTTTTTATGTCCAAATTTGCATCCTTTTTGGTATTTAATTTTGCATCTTTTTTGGCATCCAAATTTGCATCCTTTTTTCTGCCACATTTTATGTCCGCATTTACATCTCATTTTGCACCTAGATTTTAGTTTGAATTTTCATTAGTTATGAATCTTTTTTGACATCCTTGGTTTCACCCTTTTGTAGTCCCATTTTGCATCTTGTTTTGTGTCTTTTATTACATCCCTTTTGCACCCAATTTTGCATCCTAATTTTACACCATTCTTTGCACCCTCATTTTGGTGTCCATTTTTGCATCCTTGTTTGCACACAATTTGGTATCCTTTCATATGCCTTATTTTGTTCCCTTCTTTGTGTATAGTGTTGCACCCCTTTTTAATTTTACTTTAAAACCCTTTTTGTGTCACTGTTTTCATCTTGTTTTGATGGCTAGTTTAACATCCAATTCTACTCCCAATTTTGCATCCATGGTTACATCCACTTTTGGCTTCTTGTTTAGAGTTTTACTTTTATTTCCATTTATGACCCCCTCTATGGGTTCATTTTACTAATTTCATTTACATAGTGAAATATATTACAATTTCTAAATATCATCTTGCTGTAGGATTTAATGCACGATTAGATGAACATAAAACCCTCTTAGTTTATCCTGGAAACCTAGGACAGACCAATTAAGAGAAATATTGTTCCAAGGCTCAGGATTCTTAGTAGATCAAGATGTAGAGTATAGATTAAGAAAAAGAGAAGGAATTCTTGTGAGTCCTCGCATGCAGGTCTTCTTGGAGTTTTTAGTGTAGCTAGGAAGCGCTCCTAGCTAGCTCCAAAGCTTGGTCCTACACATAAGAGAGAGAATAAAGCAACCTTCACAGCATAATATACTGATAATCGAAACTATAAGAAACATATAAATATTATTGAATAAATAAATATAAACCAAAATCCCATACATTCATTAGTTAAATAGAATGAGTAAAGAATGAATAGAAACATATGGAATGAAGAACAACTGATCTATACTAATAAAGGAGTTGGAGGAAAGTTACAACAATCAGATGTAGTTGCAGCAACACCTCCCCCAACTCCTAGCTCTAAAACTCTCCCTCTCAAGATATATCTCAGCAGCGTGACAATACAAGAATTCCCATCATTTTCTCAATGGCCAAACCTCCAATATATAGGAAATTCAAGGCTATGAAGATTTCCCAAATTCCTCATCAGTTCAATTTTGGGAAAAATCTTTTGGTTGAATAATGTTTCCTCATATAAAAATGGTATTTTCCACTTTTTAGATGCTTTTGTGCTTAGGAAAAAGCTTCCCCATGCTTTATGGCTCTTTCCCACTTTTGTATTCTTTTATTTTTTAGGAAAAAGCTAAAGACGAGGATAAATAGATCACATTCCACCATATGAGTTTCCGAAAGTGAACAAGAGTGTCAAATTCAAATTCTAGTTTGCTTATGTTTTAGTTTTTTTTTAATATATTTAGTTTTAGTATTTTTTTTATTTTCTAAAAAAATATATTTAGCTTTTGGTATTTTATTTTTATATGAAAAATTATATTTTGTTTTTATAAAAATGGATTTTAAACATTCCATTCATGCTAAATTTGTGATTTTATGATAGGAGTTTAAATTATATATAAAAAGTAACTTAATGTCATGTATTGTGTCGCTGAGATGGGTATTATACATCTCTTCCTTGCTAAGTTATAGAATGTGCTTGGATTTTCTTAATGCAATAAAACTATTTATGTATCTTGAAATGTTCATCTTCAACCTAATAAAACAATAAAGTTTAAATAGGTTTTCCTTTGTCCTTTGTAGATCTTTGTCCCCATTAATCTTGGTCTTAATAGATTAATTGTCTTATGGCGGCCTTAAGTGGTCACTTCCATTAGTTGCATGCTTTATAGTTTTCTGTTAGTGACATTTTTTAGGCTTGATAACATGTTATTTAATTTATCAAAATGTCTTATTGTCCATATTATTGCTAAATATTAATATTAAATATGTTGGTTTTTTATCATGGTCTAGCAAAACGTTCCCAAAAGGTTTATAGATTGTATTTTATAATGCAATGATTCATTGCTTGATGAAATTGTTTTGGATATTTTTTTTTAATGATTCATTGATTGATGAAATTTTTATGGATATTTTTTTTAGTATATTAAATTGTATGTGATAAAGTCAAAATTCACCTCTTTTTTAGATTTTCCTTGGTCAATTTCCCTTAAGGCCATCAAGTTCACCATTCGGTCCCAGGTTAAGGAAGTATAGGAGTCATGAAGTGGAATTTTCCAAGCACTTAAATATTGAGACATGTTATTTTTTAGTCACATTATACTTCCTTTCTGTGTAAATTCTCGATGAAAATAGTCTCATGCAACATGAGGGGCCTCAATTGTAAAGGAAAACAAAGACCCCTAAAAGAAAATGGTATGCAAAGCACCCATCAATAATGTTGATATAAGAAACAAAAATATTAAGTGAGGTTTTATCTCATATAATTAGCGAATGGGGGAGGAATTTCCAAGTAGTAGTGATTGATGCTTAGAGATACTTGGGTGGAATGGTTATTATTTGAAATGATTAGGACATCAATGTTACCAATATGTTTACCTATTTTCACACTATGACAATACAATTTTAGTTAATTGACATCGAGGACTACTACCATGTATCCAATGTCTATGACTCCAATATCACAAATGGAAAACCTTTTTTTCTCAATTATATTTCCAGCACAAGTAATTTATACTCCCCATCTCCATGGATTATTGGAAGTGACTTCAATATTATCAAGTGTTTCGAGGAAAAGAAAGGATGAATCACAACGTTTAACAGGATATTTTGTAATCTATACCATTAAAGCCATAAAGTAGTCTCCATTAAAGTTGTCAAGCAATGAGTCTCCAACCAACACATGTGGATCAATGAGACATAATACATGTGTGTGTGGTGACTAACTTAATACACCATTCTAATAACTCCGCAAACTTATGTATTTCACTCCGTCACATAAATTCGTAGTACTGTGACATAAGTAAACCAAGAGTAGACATGAAACCCTTAGGCAACAAACATTCCCTAGATCCTCAATTAGGTGCTTAAATGATGAAGTGAAAATGTAAGGGGAAAAGAGGACTTCATGATTTAACCATCACAAACATTTGACCAATTATGACTAGGAGTGTATATATTCATATGTTTTCCAAAGAGGGAGTGAATACATGAGTTACCATTCATTGAGCCTTATTTTTCTTTCTTTTTCTTGTTCTTATATATAGGACTTAGGGAATAAGGTTTTCATAAGTTTGCCAGAACTCATAGATATAAAATTTACATAAATTTTCACTTCAACCTTAGAGTTTAGACTTAGATAAATCATTATAGTGTATCTTTAATGATTTTGTCTTTGACTTTTTGATTTTATTTCATCACAAATGACAAAAGGGGAAATAGTTTGCCACAAATCTATGAATGCCTAAACATAAAGGCATCATACGATGAAAACAAATTAATGATGTTATTCTCTATGAAAATGATGGGTATTCTTGAGAAAAGCTTATGCTTGTGGATGTCTCCTCTCTGGTTGAGAGGGAGTGAGGGTAGACACCATATTATCCATGTGTCATGTACTATGGCCAGGACTAACAATCATAATCCTAGTAAAGACACTAGTAGGGAGAATGGTGGATTGGATAAACATACGGGACCAATATTCTTTGAGAATTTGTACTTTGACTAGGACTAACTGCCATAAGTCAAGTACATTAATCCAAGATAAGAATAATCATGAGGATCGACATTTCCTGGTGTCAAATATTATGATAGTGGATTAGGAAATGATCATGTGAGGACATACCTCGTGAAAATCTTGGTGGGGTAAGTGCCTAGAGAGGCATTGGTGTCAAAATTTATGCCTCCCAACATTGTGTTATGATCTAATGGAGAGATAAAATTGTTAGTCAAGGTCTTGCCATTTTGACAATGTTGGCTATGATGATGTAAATCATCATTGATGCTTATCAATCCATATCCCTTCTTATATGAATATTTCAACGTGAGAGTACTTTTTTTTTCTCATTATGGATACCTCCCTAGTTTAGAGGGAGGGTCATTATCTTCATTATCACCATCATCGTCATTATTATTGTCATCATTTCATTACCATCATAATCACCATTCATGTATTCATCGTCATCATCATCATCATGATGATGGACATTGTTGTCAATTTTTCATAATTATAGGTATCGTAAGAAATATCATCAACTCAAAAATTGTTATGAGTGCTCGAAAAGGGTTGTTAGGACACATTATATATGAAAGAGAAATAACAACTTTATTTTTTAGAGATGATCGATGATCATCATCATCACTACCATTATTATCGTCATTATAATTGTCATCATACCTAATATAATTTTTATCATAATTGTTGTCATCTTCATCATGAACATCACAATCATTATTCATGTCATTATTATTGTTGATGATGACCAAGATGAAAATAATGATAATGATGATCAAATGATGATGACTTGGAAGACAACACCAAAGATAATGATTATGATTATGACCATGACAAAATTTAAAAATTGGGAAGAATGGCCAAGGTCATTAGCATCATCATCATCATTGTCATTGTAACCCCCATCATCTTTATCATCATTTTCATTATCATAAAAATCACAATTCATGTCATCGTCATCATCTTCATTATCATCATCGTCATAATTATTGACATTGTCATCAGTTGTTCATAATTTTCAATGTCATAAGAAATATCATCAATGCAAAAATATGATGTGTGTTGGAAAGGGATGAAAAAGTGAACAAAAAAATTGGGGTAAAAATAGACGTAAAATTGGGTGAAGAGTGGACACAACATAGGTAGATGCAAAACAAGAAAAAAAAATTGACACAAATAGTGGATGAAAAAGTAGATGCAATAGTTGATGCAAACTTGAACACAAAATAGGATGAAAACATGGATGAAAAAGTGGAAGAAAACATGGGAGCAATTGTAGGCATAAAACTTAGCATGAATTGTGGTGAAATAAATGTGGATACAACAACGAATGTAAAAAAAAGACACAAATTTGAATGCAAAAAGGAGGAAAAGTTGGATGCAAAAAGGGATGTAAACATGTGCCAAACATGGGTGCAATAGTGGACACAAAATTAGTTGCAAAATTGGATGTAAAAGTAGATTCAAAATGGGATGCAAAAAACATAAACAATATTTGATGCAAACTTGGACACAAAAGATGATGCAAATATGGATGCAATAGTGGAAGAAAATGTGGGTTGTAACGATAGGCATAAGATATGGCACAAATCATAGCACTACAAAACTGGATGAGAAAGTGGATGTAATAATAGACACACAAAAAATGAAAACTTGGATGCAAGGCAAGGTGTTATAAGGGATGTAAAAGTGGATGCAAACACGAGTGCAACTGGAGAAACAAAATTGGATGAAAAATATGGATGCAATGGAAGTACATGAAAAAGAAGATACAAAATGAGATGCAAAACCCAACACAAAAGTGGATGCAAAAATAGATGCAAAATTTTATGCAAACGAAATTGCGAAGATGGATGAAAAATTGGAAGCAAACGTGGGTACAACAGTAAGTACAAAACATGGCACAAATTGTGTCACAACAAAAGTGGATGTAATGATAGATGCAAAAAAAGAAGCAAATGAAGATGAAAAATAAGATGCAAAAAGGGATGTAAAACTAGGCGTAAACATGGGTGCAACAATGGATGTAAAATAGGATGAAAAGTTGATGCAAAAATAGATGCAATATGAGACACAAAACTTGATGCAAATCTTGACGCAAAAGTGGATATAAAAAGGGATGCAAAAATATATGTAAAAGTCGACGAAAACCTAGATTTATATGAGGATGCAAATTTAGAAGCAAAAAAGGGTGCAAAGGGCGGTGTCAAACTAGGTGCAAATTATGGCACAAGAAAATTGGATGCAACAGTGGACACAATAAAAGATGAAAAAGAGGATGTAAATATGGATGTAAAACAAGATGTAAAAGTCAATGCAAAAAAAGTAGATGCAAAACTAAACACAAACCTCAATGCAAAACTTGGCACAAAGGGGATGCAAAAAATATGCAAAAATGGATGTAAAAAATTATTTTAAAATGCAAAAGAGGATGCAAGAGATGAGGCAAAAGTTGAGGCAAGTGTAGGCACAAAAAGTGGATGCAACAGAGGATGGAAAAGTTGGTGAAACAAAATTAGGTGTCAAAATTGATGCAAAACATGGTGCAAAGGATGGCACAAAACTTGGCATAAAACTTGGCGTAAAACTTGGTGTAAAATATGGTGCAAAACCTATTACAATACCTGATGTTAAACTTAATGTAAGACTTGGTGCAAAACGCGGTGCAAACTTTTCATCAAGTTTTGCACCATATTTGATAAATGGACACAAATAGCACCAAAAATGGGCTCTAGACGCAAAAAAGGAAGCAAAAAGGGATGCTAATCATAGTGTTTTGTTGTAGTGCTAATGAGGCCAACTTGTCACTTCTAGGCCGACTTGTCTTCTAGCAGGATGACTTGGCCTTGGAGGAGGACATTTTACACTTTTTAACTCTAAATAATTCCTTTTACATGATACAACATGCCCAATAGGGTCTTTACATATGACGATGACTTGACTTCATGAAAAATTCCTAGGAGCACACAATGGGTGCTTGACCTATAAATAAAATGACCTCTAACATGAAACCCATGCAACAAAATAATAATAATAAAATTTATTTTGTCTTTACATCAAAGATATAAAATTAATATTACATAACCCCAAGTGATAGCTCAGCGGGTTGAGTTCTTGTTGCTAAGTACCTCGCTTATCGGTAGGTCACAGGGTCAAATCTTCTCGATGCCCTTGGGGTTAGGCCTTGCTAGTTTGGCTGGTGGGTAGATCTCTTCAGGTTGATCTACCTGGATTTTCCCATGGATGTAGCAGCTACACAGTGTCCTTGAACCACCGTTAAAATTAAACAAATTAATATTACATAAGACATTATCAAGATCGAACCTAGTTACATTTTCCAACACTCCCTCTTAATTAGGGGGGTATTCATAATACATACAGGGTACTTGGACATTCTCATATTGAAGAATTCTCATAAGAAGAATCGGGTTGGTAAGCCATATCATAAGCTATTTATTCAACTTATATCAATGCATCTCATCATATCAACCAACATTGTCATATAACAAGGCCTTGACTAATAGCTCTATCTCTCCACTAAATAAGCGCACAATGCTGGGGGGACAAATGATTTATAAACACCTTCATCATTGTCTCTCAAGGCACATATCCCATTCAGATGTTCAAGGTATGTCCTTTTAGGACCATTTCCATCTTGGGTTTATACATCCTCATGGAATTTTGTCTTTGACTACTCTTTCCTATTGGATGCCCTACCTCATCCTCAAAGAGTATCACAATTAATCTCATGCTTACCCAATCCTCTATTCTTTCTTCATGACACGAAGACAATAATTATATGTCTATCTCTCCCTCTCAACTAGGGAGGATTTACTCATTCCTATAAAAGGAATATACCCAAGCTCCCTCTTAACTAGGAACTTGTTTCCAACAACAACTATCTACTCTTCGATGGAGATCATGGTACTATCATGTCATGGATGAACTTCAATTTATTCATCATGGAGGCAATTTTTTCATACATTCTTTGTAGGGTTTAGACCATCTTCTACATCACTTCCCTTCAATGAAACATAGTGTTGAACCAATAGTCATGTCATCCTTCTCTTCATCGGGAAGTGACCTTCTTCCTCATCCTATCCTTCATACTGATACCTTTTCCAAGTCATGTTCATTCTAGGATTTTCTATCCAAGTCTTTGTGTTCTAGTTGTAGGCAAATCTCTACAAACCTATTATGGTAGCCTTGTTTTCAACCCAAACAGATGCTTGCTGTCAAAACCAAAAGTGAACCATTAAATCAAAATTACCTCTTAATGATGACCCTCCATCAAAATCTACAACATCAACATCCTGAAAATAATACAAATCCATCTCCAAGACATGTACTATCAAGGTTCTCCTTATATATATCAGTGTCTTCATACCTTCTTCATGGAGATGTCATAGTGAATCCTTCTAATCAGATGTTGATTATTCATCTTATCTCAAGTTACTACACCTTTACGAATTCTCCTTCCAACTTCATCATATATTGCTTCCTCAAGATCTCAATACATAGTTCCTTCATCATAGAACAATGGTTTCCGATCACCTCATATTCTTCATAGGTCATATAGTTTTGATTCCATCTTGTCATAATGTAGAAGAGTTCAAGGTACATTGTATTCATGACTTCATGTATCATACATAAGGAAAAGTCCCTCCTTCTTCAATCATGCTCATGAGATAGAGCGTTCTAACCATTTTATCTACAATTTAGTGATGACATGACATTATCCAACTCTCAAAATAAACAAATATATGCATACCTCTTCCTTCACGTGATCATCTAGGATTCCTTCAAAAACTTCCTTTCCTCTGCTTGAAGATGTCAAGTTCAACCAACTTGACATGCTGCACTTCTCTATCACCATACCTTCATCCTTATAAACTGTAGATCCCACATTAGGTGGAATGTAGAATGTCCATGAGACACTTGCTCCTTGATGGTGTCTTCCACTAGTTTCTTCCTTGATGTTATCTTTCTTCTTTAAGAATGACAATGTTTCTTTCCACTATAAGGAGAGATGATCTTCTTCCTTCAAAGATGTTTGAGATGTGATCCTTTCTTCAATGTCATAGATATCACTTTAATTTTGATGATGAAGTGCTCTTCTTGCTTCCTTTTAATGATGATGATGATGTAGATTATGAGAGGCTTCCAAAATACTTCAAGTGTAGAGTCCTTTGAATGGAGGTAGGGTCTTTGAGGTATTCTTCTTCTTCCAAGAGTTGTAATGATGTGATCCTTCTAATGTGATGAATAGTACTCCTTGATTCTCTCCTTATGCTTGGCCCTTATGTATACTTCTTCGATTGGATGATATCCAAGCTGCCTCTTCTTGTTGTCACCTTCACTGTGATACCATGTTAAGAAATAAAGGGAAACTAGATTAGGGTGATTTCTCTTACTTTGATAACTGCTTGTGATGTTCTTTTACTTAACTTGATGTAATTGTAATTATATTCTTCTTTCACTTGATTATTATTGTGTTATTATCATCAAACAACTACCAAACTATGAATATCAATGACACAAGAGGACACTAAATGCAACTGCTAACCAGGGCCAAAACCTCTCCTCTTGAGAGGAAAACCCACAATAAATTTTCTCTTCTTATAGAATATTCAAATTATGAATTCCCAGACCTAAGACCCTTGAGAAAGACTCATCCAAGACCAAGTCAACCTCTCCTTAGATGCACTTTCTTCTTTTCAAAGTTAACCCAAGTCAACCTGCTTCAACACTGTTTCAACTTCACAAATTCGGACTTGCAATTTCTTGACTGCAATTTCGGCCTAATTGCATAAACCATAACTTTGCACATGTGGGGAAATATGGTGAATTTGATCTCCTTATTCCTTCGCTTGGTGTGCTTCTCTTTCCTTGATAATTCAGTCTTCAATCTTGATGCCTTTTGACACTAAATTCGGCTCCTTGATGTGACTGCAATTTCGGTCTTGCTGCAATTCAAAGTTGCCTTAATTCTTTTCGCACATGTGAGAGATTCAACCCTAAAAAGTCCTCCAAAATTTCAATTTATCTTCCCTCTTGTTCTTCTTTCCTTTGCTAGTTATTAGGCTTATTTTCTTGTAGTCAATTTTGCTTGGATGCATTTTCAATGAGGCCGAGGTTCTCTTATCTATAGGCTTCTTCAAGAAGGTCAAATATCCCTGATGAGGTTGACTTGTCACTATTAGGCCGACTCGTCTTCTAGCAGTCTGAATTGGTCTTGGAGAAGGACATTTGACTCTAAATAAATTCCTTTTTACATGATACAACATGCCCAATAGGGTCTTTACATATGACAATGACTTTTTGACATCTTGAATTCATGACAAATCCCTAGGAGCACAAAATGGGTTCCTGACCTATACATAAAATGACCTTGAGCATGAAACCCATGCCACAAAATAATAATAATAAATTTTCTTTTGTCTTTACATTAAATACATAAAATTTATATTACATAAGACATTATGAAGATTGAACCTAGTTACATTTTCCAACATATCTAAATAGACATCTCATGCTTCCTGACTTAGAAAAAGAAAGATAAAATACCCTCAACCAAAAGAAAATGCAGAAACATGATTGCTAACTTTTGGGATACAATGCTCTGATACCCATGTGTCCATAGTGTTTGGACTAGGCAAAAGGTTTGTAAACTTGTTGACCAAAGACATACCAGATAGAACGAGGGCTTTCTTTCTTAGCTCTGAGGACAAGAGATCTGGTTGGGAATATTATCCAACTTTTTAACAAAGTGAAGCTAATGCAGTTGAGTATGTTTTCTTGGTGTTGGGGATCGAAATAATACATTAAAAGCCTCAAAATTGTATAGGAATTGTTATCCATGATAACTCCTAGAAATAATTTTTAATTTAATTAGTCATTTTAGATAAGTTTTTCCCACCATTGCTCTTTGCATCTATCTGTCGCTTTTTTGAAGGAGGTTGTTGTGCTTACATTTGGAGAATAAAAGAGGAAGAACATGTATGGTTTAATTTTTTTTGGAGAAGTTCTCTAAATCCAATTTCTTTCACTCATCCCGTTTCATCCATTGTCTTTCAACTCTAGTCGCAATTACCGATTTCCAACTCTAGCCGCATCCCATTATTTCAACTCTAGCCTTAACCTATATTTCAACTCTAGATGCATCCCTTTTTTAACTCTCGTCGCAGTTATTTTTAAAGGGCTAAGCCCTGTAGTATATATCGCAATCGATCCTTTCCCTTTTGTGAAACCATAGCCACTAGTCTCATCTTCCCTTTTGCGATTGCGATATCGCATATCGCAAAGTCCCCCACTAATTGCCATATCACAAAGTCCCCCGCCAATTGCCATATCGCAAAGTATTGTCACTAATCCTCCACCGATATCGCAAGTTTCCCCCGTCAATTACGATATCACATAAAGTTTCGACTCCTTGCTGATTGTGATGGATCACACAGTCATAAGTTCCTCCTCCATCGAACTCTCTTTCGACTTGCGATTGCGATGGACCCAAAAAGTTATGTATTATGGTTGTGTGACATTTCAGTTCCGGCATATCGAGAAATCACCGTAAATTAGTGTTAACACTCCTTATTCCTTCCCGATGGCGATATGAAAAGTCAGGACAGTCGGTGAACATTATGGAATATGGCAAAAGGCCCCCCTCCTATATTCTGATTGCAATAACAATAGACCCAGGTCTACAAGCATTAAAACGTCCATTTCGCCTCTGTTTAGTGGGATAAAAAGGGTGTTTTTTGGCGTATATCCAACAACATGATCATCAAACAAGAATGCAGAGAAAAGAGGGCAGTGAGACACTTTCTACACTTTTTACCCAGAAACAACATAGCAAGATTCGAAAGGGTGTTCTAAGTTTCCACAAAAAACAATGCCGCACTTCAAACAATTTTATTTTCCTAAATAATTGTAATTTTTAGTTATATTATGTTTAGACGACTCCCATTTGTATTCAAACTTTGGTAAAATAGAAAATCCCTATGAAGGCTCAATGTTTTATTAATCAAATAGGATTAGATCTCTTGGCGGTTGATCGAATCTAGCCCAGGTGACAGATTTTGTAAATAAGGTCTCACTCTATATATGGGTGGTTTCTTGAATTTGAAAAGGGGGATTGATGATGTGAGAAGACCACATTTTGTATATTTTTCAGTTAATTAAAATACGGTTTGCAGCAATACTTTGTTTTAACCTAAGATTTGTTTTTGGTTTTAGTTCCATCCTATTGTGCTTCTATGTTGTTATCAGTTTTCATGGCTTATTTGATTACTTGGATTTCAATGTTATATTGCTCCAACTTCCTTCAATTTGGTGTGATTACTGTAAATATCCATATTCACATTAGTAAACCAAAAATGCCTCAGTTTCCACAAAACAATGTTGTTTATAATTGATTTTCTTTAATTGACTCCATGCTTAATGGTGGCTGTCCTCACACTCTTTCACCTGCAAAATCACACGAAACACAGAGTTAGCCATCTGTATTTTTGAGCTTATCATAGTCAAAATTTTAAATATATTGAGAGATCCCTCTTAGGTTGGAAGGACTAACTTCCAATTAAAAGTTGGTTTGAAATAGTTACGCTGGGTTGAAGGTTGACACAACCCAACCCTTAACATCCCAGTGATAACATTTTGGTGCATTTGGCGGAGTTGAAAATGTCCTTTTCCTGGATTTTCTTTAAATCTCTTCATTCTGATTCCTAAGGGTAACAGGAAATTAGAGTTTTCTAAAGGTTGTGATATTACCCTGGCGATTCCAATTTCAAATATTCAGAAGATCGAAGCTTCATGGTGACTCCACTGCTTACAGATCAGTAGCTTGAAGAATTTCCAAGATGATTTTTATCACAAATAAATGTCCGGTATGCTCCTATGGATCGGTGTCACATCTATGGTTTTCCAAATCCTATGCCTTGTGTTGATTGGTCAAATCATCTTCCCATATTTAAAGACGAAAAGAAAGATGATGCTGGTTTACATTTGGTTAAATTCCATATACATTTATGTAGATTGAGGGTTGAGTTTCTTGAGGATTGTCTCATGAAGATGGTTATGGCTACCCTTGAAGATAAAGCTAGAGTATGGTATGAAGGGTTGCCATCAAGAACCTTATGTTCTCTTAGAGATTTTCATATAATATTTTTTGGACATTATGGGAGGTCTCATCCTTCATCACCACTGTTTCAAAACTGTTGTAATTTTTGGAAAGGTTTCATTCAATATCTCAAAAATATTGATGATGATGTAGAATGTATGGATGATGAGGAGATGTTAGAGGCACTTTATGAATTTTCTTCTCAAGCTAGTTGTCATGATGATCAAGAAGTTTTCCAACAAGCAGATGTCTCTTCTTTAGTTGAAGATGAAATGGATCAACAATTTGACAATCAATTACATGAAATCCATGAAAATTTGCAGCCTTGTCCATCTATATGTAGTCAAAAGTATGAGCCAAATCATTCAAATTGTTTTTCAGCCCATTCCTTTTCTAAGATTTTATGTCAAGAAGAAACTCCTCAAGATCAGGTTGTTGAAAATACATGCATGAAAATTCTGAACAATGAGGTAACATGTAAATAAAGTTGTCTACCTAGACAAGAACTTTTTTCCGTTGATGATGTTGTCTCGGTTGAAGTGCATGAAAGTTCGATTTTAGGTAAACAAGAGTTACATGAAGAGCTGAATATACATGTTTTACCTATTCTATTTGAGGATCATCAAAATGACATAGTGAAATGCATAAAGTTGTTTGTATAGGAGCTGTTAGTGTTCAGACTCAAGATGACATTCCTTAAGAAAAACTACCAAAGGTTATATATGATTTGTTTGATAAGAAAAAAAGTAGTTTTGATGCACACAATATGGATGTCATGTTTGAATATGTTCAAGATTACATGGATGTTTTTTTTTTATTTACATAGAAGGGAAGACAAATCAGTAGTTGCCTTTTTATTTGATGATGTTCTTGGAATTGAAGGCATAATACAACATAGACTATCAGTTATGAATGAATTCAACCCTCATGGTGTTACTCATCAAGAAAAGGTGTTTTTTCAAGATTATCAAGATTGTTTGGTAAGTCTATTCTAGTCATTAGTGAAGGTGCAATTTCTTTCAATTACAAGCTCAGCTGATGGATTCGGTTTTTATTCAGAGTTGCCAATAGATGATCCACTATTGACTTTGTTCAAGCATATTCAAGGAGCCCTGATGTTGGATCAACTCTTTGGCTGGTTATAACTAAGGTTTCATATTGGTTGAATTAAGAAGGTGATTTTCAGATGTTAGAGTAGGGTTATTGGTACATAAATAAGCTTGTTGGGCAAGCATTCCCTTCAACTTTAGGTTACATTTTGCAGTTTTCAGTTTTAGTTTGTACATCAGTTTGATATCATGTTGCAGCAGTAGTAGTTGGTTTTCAGTTGGTTTGCAGTTTGTTTTTCAATTTGGTGAAGTGGATTTGAATATAGTCTTCAAATTGGGATCAACCCAATGGTCAGGCAACTAGTCTACTGGTTCTTTGTTGCACCACAGGGGCGCAACATCCCCATTGGAGCCATTGTTATCCATGATAACTCCTAGAAATAATTTTTAACTTAATTAGTCATTTTAGATAAGTTTTTCCCACCACTGCTCTTTGTATCTATTTGCTGCTTTTCTGAAAGAGGTTGTTGTGCTTACATTTGGAGATTAAAGGAGGAAGAATAGGCCCAGTTTATTTTTTTTTGGAAAAGTTCTCTAAAGCCCATTTCTTTCACTCATCCCATTTCATCGTTTGTCTTTGAACTCTAGTCGTAGTTACCCATTTCCAACTCCCGCATCCCATTATTTTAACTCTAGTCTTAACCTATGTTTCAACTCTAGCCGCATCCCTTTTTTAACGCTTGTCGTAGTTCTTTTTAAAGGGCTAAGATCCTCAGTCTATATCGCAATCGTCCCTTTCCCTTTTGTGAAACCATAGCCACCCGTCTCATATTCCATTTTGTGATTGCAATATCATATATCACAAAGTCCCCTGTCGATTGCCATATCACAAAGTCCCATCACTACTCCTCCATCGATATCGCAAGTTTCCCCCACCGATTGCGATATCGCATAAAGTTCTGCCCCCTCTTTGATTGTGAGATCACATAAAGTTCTGTCTCCTCACTGATTGTGATATCACATAAAGTTCTGTCTCCTTTCCGATTGTGATATCGCATAAAGTTCCGTCTCCTCACTGATTGTGATAGTTTCCTCCCCGGCTGATTACAATATCACAATTGAGGATCGCACAGTCATAAGTCCCTCCTCCACCGAACTCCCTTCCGACTTGCGATTGCATTGGACCTAATACGTTATGTATTATGATTGTGTGAAATTTCAAGTCCAACATATCGATAAATCACCGTAAATCAGAGTTAACGCCCCTTCTTCCTTCTCGATGGCGAAATGTGAAGTCCGAATAGTCGATGAGCATTATGGAATATGGTAACCCTCCTGTATTCTAATTGATATAACAACAGACCTAGGTCTACGAGCATTAAAACGTCCATTTCACCTTTGTTCAGTGGGACATCAAGGCTGTTTTTGAGCGTATATCCAACATCACGATCATCAAACAAGAATGCAGAGAAAAGAGGGCAGCGAGACACAGAGGACAGTGAGACACTTTCAACACGTTTTACCCAAAAACAACAAAACAAGATTCGAAAGGGCCATAGGTTCTAAGTTTCCACAAATACAATGCCACACTTCAAACAATTTTATTTTCCTGAATAATTGTAACTGTTAGTTAGATTCTCTTTAGACGACTCCCATTTGTATTCAAACTTTGGTAAAACAGAAAATCCCTATGAAGGTTCAATGTTTTATTAATCAAATGGGATTAGATCTCTTAACGGTTGATCGAATCTAGCCTAGTGACAAATTTTGTAAAGAAGATATCACTCTATATATGGGTGGTTTCTTGCATTTGAAAAGGGGGATTGATGATGTGAGAAGACCACATTTTGTATATTTTTTAGTTAATTAAAACACAGTTTGCAACAATACTCTGTTTTAACCAGAGATTCGTTTTTGGTTTCAATTCCATCCTATCATGCTTCTATGTTGTTACCAATTTTCATGGATTATTTGATTACTTGGAATTCAATGTTATATTGCTCCAACTTCCTTCAATTTACTATGATTACTGTAAATGTCCATATTCACATTAGTAAACCAAAAATGCCCCAACTTCCATAAAACAATGTTGTTTATAATTGATTTTCTTTAATTGACTCCATGCCCAATGGTGGCTGTCCTCACACTCTTTCACTTGTAAAATCACACGAAACATAGAGTTAGCCATCTGTATTTTTGAGCTTATCATAATCAAATAGTTAAATATATCGAGAGAGCCCTCTCAGATTGGAAGGGATAGCTTCCAATTAGAGGTTGGTTTGAAATAGTTACATTGGATTGAAGGTTGACACAACCCAACCCTTTCCAGCCTAGTGATAAAAGGAATCGCCCATGATTTAACTCTAAGAGGAACAAACTCCAAAGTGTAGGAGAAGCCACAATATAATCAACAAATCAACAAATTTGAACTCTAACTAGCATGCAGGTACCAAAACTAGCACAATTACTCCCTTGCGATGTTTGATCTATGTGAAGGATGAATTCTAAAACAAATATGGGACTCTAGCAGTGGAAAATTCTAGATTGATCTCCTTCCTACAAGAGATATGTGCACCTCAATAGCTACACTTAAGTTCTTCTAATAGCAGGGGCGACGTGACTAGGGAAACCCTAGTAGTGATATAAGAGCTTAACCTCAATTTCTCTCATTTCCAAGTAGTTAATTGAGGAGCTTATAAAATATTATAGAAAATAACTAATAATAATATTATTTTTCCCCAGGGGTGGCAGGAAGGGGAGGGTACTATATGGCCTTGAGTAGTACAAAGTGTTCAGGTACTCATGGTGATGCCATTTTAATTTTGGAGCAACATTCAGAGTGGGTTCCCTTTGGAGATGTGCCCTCCCACCCCACTTTAGTAGGCACCTGCTTCACATTCATCAATTTTAGCATAGCAGCATTCAGCTTGGGTTCTTTGGAGACGTGCCCTCCCACCCCAGTCTATGTAGGCACCTGCTACTTCATCAACAACCGACATCACGGTTATGGGTAAACCACACAAAATCCTTGTCATCGAAGTCCATTTGCTAGGTGCCACACTGTTAGTATCACAGTTGGTCACAAACATTACAGGGTATCTCTATCCTCGGATCTTCGTTTTTCATGGTTATGGTTCATCCACAAACCCACATTTCATCGAAATCTATTTGCTAGGCCGCACACTATCAGTATCACAGTTGGTCACAAGCATTACAGGGTATCTATATCCTCGGATATTCGTTCATCATGGTTATGGGTTAACCACATAAAACCCTTCTCTTCAGTGGCTCTTCATATTCAACAAAGGCTTTGTAGGAGGGAACTTCATGCAATGGGGATCATTGCTTCTTAAGGAGGGAGGAATGATCCGAATAGAAAATGGCATCAACCCATGGTATTCATCCACCCATGTTATTCATCCACCCATGGAATTTACCCATGGTATTGTAAGTGGCATCCACCCATGGTATTGTAAGTGACATCCACCCATGGTATTTTCCCATGGTATTGTGACATCCACCCATGGTATTCATTCACCCATGGAATCGACCCATGGTATTGTGACATCCATCCATGGTATTCATTCACCCATGGAATTGACCCGTGGTATTGTATCTGAAAAATACTATAAATAGCAAGTCACATTTTGTAAAAGGATAGTTTTATCCGCCACAATGTAGCTTTTACAGTTATTATTCATTTTAATAGAAAAATTCTTTGTGGTTTTGTTTATTGGGAATTCTCCTCTTTTTCTTTTAGCAATTTCAATTTTTCAGATCTTGGGGACCTTTCCCCCAAGATCCATTTCAATCTTTTAGACCTTGGGGGCCTCCCCCCAAGATCCGGATCACATGGGGTCTTGGTCATATGAAAAGTAATCATGTAGAGATATATATTCTGTACTAGGAACTTTTATTAGACAAAGAGCATTAGGTGGACACACTTACGGTTATGAGAGTTTCTCTGCTAATCTTGCATCATCCAGTGAAAGGTTCCTTCCCAAAGAAGAAATTTATGGAAAACATCATGAAAAGAATCAGGAAAATTGTGGAAGATATCCCATCCAAAGCATATTTCTATGTCCTAAGAGACTTCAACAGAGAAGCATTCAAGTATGCTAACGAGGGGTGTAAATTGAAGACACATGAATTATAGATTAATGGTCAAATCAGGCTTGCTATAACTCCTTAATGGTAGATGAAGTCTATTAAGAGAATTCCTAATAGCATTATGTGTTTTAAATTTTGAGTTTTGTTTGGAAAATTTCATAAGGTAATCACCTACAAAACCCCTCTTTTTGTTACTCAGATATATTCTCCTAAGGAAAATCATGTATTACTATTGGAAAAGAGAAAACAATTGGAGATTTTTGATGAATGAACTTTGTAATGCCTGATATATTTACTTTGAACCAAGTGCATAATTATATAATACAAATACTTTTTCTGCTTAAAAAATAAATCTTATTTATTCCATTAAAAAAAACATAATAAATATTACTCCATATTTTTTTATAAATAATATTCTAAATAAATGCAACATATACTTTTAATTAAAAAAACTTTCTAAACTTATGACCTTTCAAAAATTTACAAATTAAAATTAATAAATTCAAAACTAGTTTTCGTTTATTTATTTTCTATGTGGTTAACAAACATTAGAGATTAGTGATCGCTACGTTCACAGAATATTTGTACCAGACAGATCCACCCTAAGGTATCACTTCCTGTCGACTTAACCATGAAACCCGACCTTTATAGTGTCGAGAGAATTAAACCTGTAACCTCTCAATAACAAAAATACTTTAACAACAAAACTCGACCAATTAAACTAACTCTCTAAAATAATAAATTCAAAACTAATTAAATAATCCCACTAAACAATTTAATTTATTTTTTATTTTTATTTTTAATACCCCTCTTTCATTCATGATTGAAAGTGTCTTCACATTCCACTTTTATTTTTATTTTTATATCGTGAGGCATATGCTTTCTAAAAGGGAGATACTTACACTTGAATTTTTGACTCAGCTTTAAAAGCGTGCATTTAACAACTCTTTTTTTCAAGGCATATGCTTTCTTAGATGTGGATACTTGTACTTGAATCTTTGATTCGGGGTATAATATCCACTTTCCAAATACACGGGGGAATATGTTTAAATATAAACTCCTGGTTTATAAAAAAGGTCATCATCGGTTCCTTTTATGTGAAAATATTGTCAAATACAGACTCATATGTTTACTTTATAATATTTAAATAGAGTCATATGTTAACTTTATAATATTTTTTAAATGTTAATTATAGTAATGAATGTTAGAGAGTGACATTTTAATATATAGTTTAAAATTAAATTAATATGGAAAGGGAATATTGAAGTGAATGACAATGATACGTTGTTTAAAGATATGAGAAGTTTTTTAATTGATTCATGAATATGAAATAGAATATCAATTGAATAAGGTTCATGTATAAAGTAATAATATGATTTTTCAGATGGTTAAGTATACTTTTATATATTTTAGATAATGTGAAGATACGTGTTTTTTTGAGTTGGTCAAATGACATGAGTAGTGTTAATATTGGTGGTACAAATGCTTAATATTGCCAAAGTTTTAACACTTATAAGGGCCCTCCTAAGTAGTCTATGGTTATGGGTGTATTGTCTCCAACCGATTCAACCAATTTGAGAGTTAATGTTTAGAAAAAAAATACCTTCTTACATGCTTGAACACTTTATACATGATAACAAAACATGATGTTGAAGGAGTGCAAAAGGAACATGTGGTTCTCTTGGCCTCTAAGAAAGGTTTTGGGTTCATTAGAAACAAAAATGATGTAAGGTCATTGGAAGTCAAGGAAGGACATGTTCTTAATTGTGGGGGAATATATTATAGTCAACCAAATCCTTGACCTTTTAGGATGATCTTTGGCACGCAACTTTATTGGCAAGATGATAGAGATGGACTACCTTATGAGATAGCTAAAGTAGAGCAAGGGTTCAAATTTAGGCTATATACTAGCATTTGACATAGTAGCAAGAGGGATGCATTAGGTTTGTCTTTTGCAAGGAAGAAGATGCAGTTTCTATATCGAATGAAGTTTGGATTATGAATAGGTCTTATTTGTCTATAAAACCCCGCTGCTCTTTTTTTAACTAGGGATGAGACCACGTCAGAGACCTTAATATAGATAAAACTTTTTGGACTCTCCATGGAACCCTAGATTATTTAGGATTTATGCATAATTGAAAACAACCTAGGAAAAATTATTCTCAGGGGTGATAGCTTTGTCTATGAAAGATAAAGGTCAATTGCAAGGATATTAGTTGATCTTGACGTAAGTAGAGGTTTTTTTGAGACAACTAAAGCGAGTATTAAATAAAATGCAAATATTATTTACATACTATTGGGTCCTTCATTTTTATGAACAATTTTGGTTGAAATATAATTGCGGAAAATAGATAGCGCAAACTAGGAAGTGAATGGTTAATATGGCTGGAAAAGAGCAGTGGAAAGAAGGAAGCAAAAGTCGGAAAGAAGCCATCCCAAATGGATAATTTTGATCAGAATCGAGCAACGAAAAGGGAAAAAGCGATCGCCTACAAGTTAGTTGGAGCCTCATAACTCATCAAGCAAGCACAAAGTAAGAATGTGTGAGGTGGCCTTGATCTTCTCAAAAGGATAAAAGTTAAACTTATCAAGCACACAAAGAAGTTAAGTTGGATTAGATCAAAGGGCCGAATCTATAAATAGAAGCGCCGAATCTATAAATAGAAGCGCAAGGTAAAGGCGAAAGAGATAAGAGAGAGAAGGGATGAAATGCTGTCGAAATTGAGTTGCAACCTGTGATTCTCATTTAGTTGTTTTTTATTGTAAATTTATGTTAAGATTTGTTGTACTGGCCTATTTATTCTGGACCCAAATGCTAGAGATTGTATTATGAGATTATGCTCCCACATGATATAATAAAGAGATCTATTGCAGGGAACTTATTGTGTATTCTGTTTGAATGGATGCATCTATGTTTATGTCCCCTCTTATAAATTTTGAGATTCTATGTTAAGTTTTGTGCTATATGTCTTTTCATCTCTTGTGTGAAGGTTATTAAGTTGATTTGTGAATGTTGATGGCTGTAATGTGTGTTTTAGTCAATTTAATATATCATATCACCATCTAAACCCTAAGCATAAAACACATTACTCGACACACCTCGGGTGAGATTTTCTTCCCTTGTGGGAGATCGGATATGTCGATGTTATGCTAGACTACAACGAGCCCTTTGTTAGCACCCTGTAGTAGAACCCTGGCTCTCTATAATAAAATTTTTGCCACCAAATGGTTCCATTGTCTAGACATGAAGATTGGGGTTTTGGATAATGGTGACTAGGATCATCAAGAGCAATGTTTAAGAGTGGTGGGAAGATAAACTTGATTCGTTCGTTTCCCAGAAGGCACAATTATGAAAGAAAAACCTAGATTGGGTTTGGGACAATATTAATACAAGATTTTTGGTGCAAATTCCTCTAGGAGTTGTATCATTGGCTAAGTAGGTTGTAGCACACCTTGGGAACTGAAAGCGTTGGTTAAATCTTTAGGACTTGGATCACAACCGCTCTAGATTCCTTACATCGGCTGGATCACAAACTTACTAGGGCCATCAATTATTGGGTTCAAGTTACGTTGGAAGGATATGTCATTTAGTTTGTTGTAGATAATCAACAATCGTTCTCTAAAGTATAACCAATGTTCAAACACGGGTTAAGAGGATGGTTACTAAAAGAAAATCCTTTGTGGTTAATAGTTTTCATGGTGGAAGAAAGGTTGTTGTTGTTTCCTCAATCAAATATGGTGGTATAAAACCATTGTACTGGGGGTAGGGTCGTTGGGTGGGATGTTGACCAATTGTAGAAGTTGAAAGATAGTTGCGATGGATGGGGACGATTTGCAGAAAGCACGAGACTTTAAAGAAATTAGGAGGGCGCAAATTTTTATGAATGGAGGGAACACATATTACATGAGATTAGGAGAAATCAAAGGGAGTTGCAGAAGATAAGAGAAGCATTGAGCAGTTTGGAGTTGCAAAGAGAAGAGATGAGCAACATAAGGTTGTGAAATGAAGTAGTTGGAGAAGAGTCAAATTCTAACACAAGAGGAGGAGCTAGAGGAGATGAGTTAGGAAACCATAGTAGGAATAGTGAAGCCCATCAAGGATCAGATGGAACCCAAACACCATAAATGCGAGATCGTAGGATCTTAATGTTTAATCTAAATACTCCTGCAAATGAGGAGATGCACTTTGTTATGAGAAGATTGTTTCATCAGGATGATTCTTCCCCAGGAAGTAGTAGTTTACAAGGTAGGAACGTGGGTGGCTCTCTCCTTGTCCTTCCCCTTGTACCCTATCAAAACCCTGTAAGTTTAATTTCTAAGTTAGTTAAGACTATGAGATTCCATAACGTTCATAAGGTGTATTCTGTTGGTAGTTTTGGTAGCAATAGTCAATCACATTTCACAAATTGTTCACGATCTAGTTTGAGAGGATTTATCTTGGTTTTTCCTCGACATACTCCATTGGTTTGGAATCTAGTTGGATCATTTAGTTAGTATCCTGAGTTTTCAAGCCGTGGAGATGAAGATGCATAACAACATTGGTATTTATGTGAAGCTATCTAAAGAGATAGAGTTTGCTAGAAAAACTCCAGATGACTCTAGTGAATGATTTTTCAGACCACATTGAGAAATAGATCTCTTTAATGGTTTGTTAAATGGTCAACGACGGTTCAAGATTACACTCCCGATACGATTAGACAAGAATTCATTACGGAATTTAAATTACCTCAAACCAAGTAACAGGGCTTGATTGAGTTGTGGGCTATTAAGCATCGAGAAGGCGCAACTGCATGTGAATGTATGCAACGATTCAAAGATGCTATTGGGAAGTTGACTTATCCTATTCACCCACACCATCAGAAGGAGTGGTTTATCAAAGCACTATTTCCATTAATTAGGATCCCTCTGATGCAACATAAAATTGATAATATACAGGATGCACTACAACAAGCTATGAATATAGAAGCAATGGCATGGTACCCTAACGATTTTAGAGCAAGTTATGCTTCCGGTGATCCTGCTATAATTAGTCTACAACATCAAATAGTTGATTTAACTAGAAGGATCAAGGACATGAATACTGCTAAACCTAGTCAACCGCAAGTCTAATGCACAATCTGTCACGTTGAGGGACGTCATGCTACTGTTATCACCCCAAGAAACTCTCCTAGGTTGTATCTCAGAGATGCTCGGGAACATTACAAACTCAACAATAATGTTGGAAATAAGTGGATGAGTGGAAGGAATGATGCATATTCAAGCCAGATAACCACTTCTACTATGCTTAACCCCAAACATGGGTGAACACCCCTAGACTACAAGGCTTTAGACCACCAATTACTCACAATTTGAGGAACAGGTGAAGATGGAGAATACTGACCACACCAGCAGATGCACAGGACCCTGTGATGGCCGGCTGCAACCAGTTAAAAGGTCTGTAAATCTATTTCCTAATGCACAGACAAGATGATAGCTCTCTGGCATTAAAATAACAGAAACCTGCATACACATTCAATGATACATACTAGATTCTAACACAGAGGTGGGATGATAGCCCCTCTAATGCTAAACATCAAGAGCACATGAAAAAATGCATAACAGGCACAACCTGGAACAAAGAAGAAGTGGAAAGTGAGAAATTAACAGCAAAAGAAGCTTGCATTAGCTGAAAATGAAGACCAGACGCTGCAGGTATCACAGTAGTTACAGTCTCCAGAAGTTGAACCTTACATCAAAACTACAACCATCAACCCTGATTACATCTGTGTTCTGGGTATATATAGAGTTTGATTACAAAGATATGCTGCTATGCTATGCGTGGAGGGGCCATAATGGACCACCAACCACCTTAACTCTCTGATGGAGTCTCTACTATGATCTGCTGCTTTAATGAATAAACCTTATCTTTTCTGATACTTTGTTGTCCTTCTCGGGCAGGTGGATTCATGTATGGATGGAACTCCATAACTGATAAATGCGTTGATCTGCTCGAGGCAGGTCCTTTCCTTCTCGGCCATGCTTTCTTTTAAATGCGGTTGTTGAGGGTTAGCTACGCAGAGTGCTGGTAGGTAATCACCTTCATCCTTCGGCAGCAGAGAATAGTCGAGGGTGGTACAAACCGTATGGCGGAGGCGTGAATATGATGGGGACAAAACTCAGTCGTTAGATCGCATGGATCGACGGCTGGGATCGTTTTGCAAGAGGAATCAGGAGACGTGGGATCGGGATAGACGAGGGCCGTCGGATCTCATGCAAGCCGATCCAACAGCTATCGGGAGTCGGAAGTACACAGAGGTTAACGAGCGGGGATGAGTGGGACGACGGTAAGTGGTATTCCCCGCATTGCCTTTGGAGCTGTGGTGGTTTCCGTATAAACCCGCGCGATCCCACTCAACGCGCGACACGTGGCTTCCGCGACGGGTGGGAAACCGCTTTCCCCGCGCGTTAACGAGTGGACAACTTGCGCGATCGGGAGGAGCGACTGCTGTTCGATTGCGCGACGAACGGTCAGATGGCGAGGAACGCGCACGAGGTTTAACGTGCAGGAAAAAGGGCTGTGGTGGCAGGGACTGTTGGATCAGGACGATCAATGGTGGGGATTAAGGCGGAGGGTTATATGGGCGCGGGTTCATGTGTTAAGCGCTCGGGGCTAAAGAAATATGGGTTATGCAGAGTTTAGAAGAATAAAACAGAGGCAACGGGGTAAAAGGAATTAAGCGGGGAAATAGGGAAAGGTGAGGAATGAAGAGGTTTTAGGAGAAAAACAGAGATACGGAGGGCTAAGAGAGTATGAGGAAGCTGAAGGAGAAGAAGGTAAATGACTGCTGCGAGCTCCCTTTTCTGCATAAACACATGGCCGAGCTGATATTTGGTCCTCCAAATGCTGAAGTTTGTAGCAGAACTAACAGCTACAAAGTGCCCTTAGGTTACAAGGAGCGAGACCTTTTGATGTACCGCTAGATCTGCCTCATTATGAAGAACCTTATGGAGGGGTTGCACAAGTCTCAACAGGTGTTCCTTTTCAGGGACATACCCAGTCCCATGCATTTCTGAATCAACAAGGTATGTATTCTAAAGAGTATTACGAAATTTTCTATATTATGGTAATTCTCCTCTACTATGTCCTATTCTATAAAAATATTCAAATGTATCTAATAATATGTTTTGTGAGTTTTATGGGTCTCCCACTCACCATACAGACCAGTGTAGAGCCTTGGATGTTCTGGTTGATCGAGTAGATCGTACTACTTGAGTGAAAGAGTCTCCTCGAGGGAGAGGAGGTGGAGGATATAAATGAGGAAGGATTGGAGGAAGAGGTCCAGTTTGATGTTATAACTATGACCAAGAGGGCCATGTCGCTTGATATTACCCTTTACCAAGAAGGTTATGGTGTTCACATTGTCGAGTGAATTCCCACGCAACTGAAGACTTCCTGGAGTTGATCGCTCGACGGGAGGAGTGCAGTAGGAAAAGGGAGCTAACTTGATCAACACAAAGCCAATAGATCCAGAACCAATTTTGTAGCCTAATATTAATATTATTACTAGAGGAAGTAAGTAGACTGGAGCCAATAAAGATGTGCCTCAACAACTTGCTATAACAAAAGCCACATCCACAAGAAAACCGTATGATCCCTGCTAATAGAAGGAATATTATAAGGATGATGCTAATATTTTTAAATAGTTAATCTCCTCTTGCAGTCCTAAAATTGTAAATCAGGAGAAAAGACAAGCAAATAGTTCTCAGTTCTTCCAAGGAACATCACAACCTATCATGGAGTGGTTCAAATTGTTCTTCCAAATTTTGGGTGATGAGTAGTTGTCTGGTTAGTTACAGAAGAAGCTATAAATAATTTTAAAAGATGAGGAGCTTTTAGAGTGTCCTATTTCTGCAAATTTACTAGAATTCCACAACAAACAAATTTGTCGCAACAAGCACAAAACTGGGAGGGAATTTTGCATCGGTGCTCAGATTGCGGGATACCAAATTAAGGATACTATGTTGGATTTGGGATTTGATGTAAACATTTTTCCGTGAAAGACTTAGGAGGCACTGGGAAGACATAAGCTGGTGCTTTCTCCAATCTAATTGCACATGGCTAACCGATATTGCATTCTCCTTATTGATCGTCTAGAAGATGTAGAAGTGGACATTATTGGAGTAAATACCTATGCTAACTTTGAAGTCATTAAAATTATTGGGGATAAAAACCCATATCTAGCACTACTGGGGGTTGATTAGGCTTTTGAGAATTATTCCATCATTGATCTAAAGAAAGAGACTATGACTTTCGAGGTAGATGGAATTCGAGTTATTCAACCTTTGGATATTAATTAAGGTCCTAGATAACTAATGTCATGGATCAACTATATCACTTAATTGCAGGGAAAAGGGAGGATTGTATTAATCCTATATCAAATGCCTCTCTTAGTTGAAGAATGTTCAACATGCTAGAGCTAGTTTAGAGGTTGCGCTAGAAGAGTGGCATCAGGGAGACAATGAGTTATACTCTAGGAGATGCACAACTATTTGTTGTACTATATGGATCGATACTGAGGTAGGGTACTACCCTACTTTTAATGGTCTTAGTCATATAACTAATTTTATCAAAGAAGTTGAATTGAATATTGAAGAAAGTCAAAGGCTTCCATTGATGGATGCTGACTTACAAGCTACTCTTTCCCGGTGGTGGGGAGCTCACTCCAACCAATTTCAAACCTGGGATTCTGTTAAATATTCCATGGTATGTCAATTCACTATATCCAAGTAGGGAATGGATGCAATTCATATTTATGAAGGTTACACTAGTTTGTAGAAGCATATTCAAACCTGTAGTGCTATTTGGAAAAAGGTTGGATTTCTTACTGAGTTATGGATACATCAATTCATCCATACTTTGGGGACACTTCCTCAAGCATTGTTCCTGAAAGAAGAAATGCATAGGAAAAAAACATACTGGGATGTATTAGTGTCTCAATTTTGTAGTGATTTTAACTTTTTGGACGAAGATGTACGAATTGCTGAAGTCGCGAGGGTAATAAAGAGGGTACTATTCCCTACTAGGAAGCTGCCTGCTGAATCCCTTAACACTTTATGTCACGAAATTATACCTGAATCAAGATTTCAAGAGGCAATTACTTGCGGAAAAATATATAGGGAACCTAAGGATGATGATTATATGAGTTAAGGAACTTATCCTTTAAAGAATTTGAAGGCGAAAGAAGCATCAAGGATGATCCTGTGAAGGATGCCCCTCATTTGAAGCCTTTAAAGTTACACAAGCCTAAACTGACATCTATTGGGGACTATTGGGATGAACATACCACCAAAAAGATTTTTGATTTTGTTAAAGGAGTATGAGGATATGTTCCCTGCATCAATTTCAGAGCTAAAGGGTATTAAAGGAGACTCGAAAGAGATGAAGATTGTTCTGCAGCCTGATGCCAGACCAATAAAGCATCAACTCGATTGTTTGAACCCAAATTTGAAAGAAAAGGTCAAGAAGGAAATTGATAAGATGTTAGTAGCAAAACTTATTTTTATAGTTAATTAAACTAAAGGATCAACCCCATATTTATTCAGGATAAGAAAGATTCAAACGATATAAGGGTTTGTGTGGATTACCATAGCCTAAAAAATTCTTGTGTTCATGATCCATTCCCCACTCCCTTCAGCGATGAAGTGCTAGATAATGTTGCAGGACAGGAAGCTTACTCTTTCACAGATGGGTTCTTAGGATATAATCAAGTTAGGATTACAGAAGAGGATAAGAAGAAAACTACTTTCACCACTAAATGGGGGTCGTATGCCTGTCATGTGATGTCATTTGGTCTCAGAAATGCATCCACAATTTTTTCTAGAATTGTTATTGTAGCCTTCTGTGAGTATATACATAAAACAAAGTTATTGACTTAATGAGAACTATAACCTCAAGACGAGAACCCTAGCCAAAAATCCCCAAAAAAACATGAAAAAAACCAAAAAAATAAAAGTTGTATGTTGAAACGACGTTTTTTTTGGGTAGATTTTCAACATTTTTTAAAAATGGCAATAATTTATTTATTTATTTTTTCATAAAAAACATGAAAGAACACCTTGAAAATGAAAAGTGTTGATGCTGGAAGAACATTTTTTTACATTTTTTTTAGCATTAGCGTTAAAGATAAAATATCACGATTTCAAAAAACCTTAAAATTTCAATAATTTTTAGGTATGACTTTAAAGATAAAATATCACGTCTATGAAAAGCCTTAAAATTCCAACAATTTTCAGAAATGGCATTAAATATATAATATCATGACTCTAAAAACCATAAAATTCTAATTGTTTTCAACCGTAGCATTAAAGATAAAATATCATGACTTAGAAAAACCTTAAAATTCCAGCAGTTTTTGCAAATAACATTAAAGGTAAAATGCTAAGTTGGGCTGGAGGAGGAGGATGGGCAATTGGGAGTTTTACCCTAGCGAGGGTTTCGGTTAATCGCTGATTATTGGAGACAACCGTAACACTGCTGACTCTTCGCTGGCTCCCCTTGATGCCTCCGCTCCCCTGCAAGCACCCACTGTCTCCGGCGGTTACGGTTCCGTTACAGCTGCAGCATGGAGGATATGGATTTCGAGGCCGTTGATTATTCTCCGGACCCATTTCCCGACCAACCTATCTTTAGCCGCCCTAACCCTAAACCAGCTCATTCCGCTCATCGCTCACCTATCGACCTGTCTCCATCTCACTCTTCTCCGGTGGTAACCCTCCCTGGACAATCAGCTTCCTCTCTGCACTTCGGGACTCTCTCCATTGATTCCCCGGCTCTTGATTGTCCCCCGCTCTCGCCTGGGACCCTGCATCTACTTGCTGTTGTTTCGCCCCCATCTCCTTCCTTTGAGCCGATGCCTCCGGGGGATCTTTTTCAACAGGACATTCCATCCCCTCACTCGAATCCAGACCACACTAAAGCGACTAAGCATCTAGTAGCGGGTTTAGACATTCCTCTCGGCACTGGATCGGCGGTACCATCGTCTATTCCCCCATCTAGTTGCTTCGAAACCCCTGTCATCAGGGTGAAATATGTGGCACAACAGTTGCAACAGGACGGTCAAAGTCCTACCGATCCACTGCAGGACCATCCCATTGCCCCCCGGACTGGGAAAAGAAAGATTAAGTGCGTCAAGGCATCAACCAAGGATTTCACCATAAAGTTCGGCGAGGGTTTGTCCATGGGGGAAGTTGCAAACTCGGTAGGCAAAGTTCTGGTTGGTAGGGTTCGTGGCCGGGCATACTCCGCGGAACGTCTTGGCCTCTGGGTAAAAGAAATCTGGGGGAACATTTTCAAGGAGCTGCTGGATGTGCAAATTTTACCCCGGGGCTGGTTCGCTCTCCACTTCGCTCAGGAAGAATATACGAATATGGCTCTGGCCAGGTATTGGCACATTGAAATGGCCCCGGTTTTGCTGAAATGATGGAGTCCATTATTCGATCTGGAAAGGGAGCAGATTGGGGCCAGACCACTCTGGGTTCGCTTGCCAGGGCTCCCTCTACAATACTGGTCGGAGGATGTTTTCGTTCGTATTGGGAATACCCTTGGCACTTATTTAGACTATGATAAATCATACATACAGTCGAAGAACAAAACACTGGCCCGCATATTGGTATACCCGTGAAGGTCTGGAGGAGAAAATCACTCTGCAGTGGCGGAATTTCACGAGGATACAAATACTGGACTACGAAGGAGTGCCATTCAGGTGTCGTCGGTGTCATAAAGTGGGTCACCTGTATAAAGAATGCCCATTGATTTGAAAGAGTCCTGAACCTTCGGGGGCTTCTGAAGGTGTAAAGGGTCAGCCGTGCTCATCTCCGGTACAGATGCCAACGATGGTCCCACACAAAGCCGGCATGGATTGCACTCCTCAGACATCTAGCTATGTTCACAGGCCTCCCTCCCTGCCGATGACTCGATCTCGGGCTGCTGCAGAGGCTACACACACCTCGGGTATTTCTCTTTCCTCCCTTCCTGTTAATTCTTTTATGAATGTATGCTCTGCACAACATCCATCTGCATTTCCTTCGGATAGGTCTTTTCCGCATCCTTCCATTCCTTGCTCCATTTCCTCCCACCAACCTATTTTCTCCACCACTGCTCCATCTTTTCCCCTTGCATCCTCTGCCCCTCCATCGCCTCCTCTAGATTGGCCAAATCCGCCTCATCCTTACAACCTTCACTCTCGCACCCACTCTGCTGATTCATCATCCTCTCACACAGGTTTGGGTCTCACACACCCTGGACCCCCCATCAAACCCCCCTGTGGGCACAAATCCTTCCTCTCCAAAGCTATTCTACGTGCTGGGGCTGAAGTTGTAACTGGTAGACAATCCTCCTTGGATCGGGTTCTTAGAGCTATGAACACCCTGCCCTAGGTTCCCCCATGAAGTGGCTATCTTACAACTGTAGGGGTATGGCTAGCTCCCCAAAAAGTTAGCCCTTCGTAGACTGTTTGATACTGAACATGCAGACATTATCATGCTCCAAGAAACCCTAGGAGAAGCAGAGCATATCACTCACATTCTGGGATCTCTGAAGCCAGGATGGCAATTCCTCTCCCTCGATGCCTTTGGTCGATCTGGAGGCCTTGCTATAGGATACAATCCGCGCACTATCAAGCTTAGGGCTTCCTGGGGAGGAACAAGCTTCATCGACATGGACATTTTTTCGGCAGAACTTGGAATGGACCTTAGGGTCATCAATGTGTATGGACCCTATCAAGGGTGAGAGGCTTTCTGGAATCGGTTTCTGAGTTTATCCATTACCTCGTCGGACAATCTCATCATTGGTGGAGATCTCAATTTCTCCCTTGGGTATGGGGAGTCCTGGGGATCCCAGGCTCAGGTGGATCCATTAACAGAAGCTATGGAGGCATTACTTGATCAACATTATCTGACAGATGTTCCCATGATTAAACCTCTTCCTACTTGGAGAAATAGAAGGGTTGGGGAGGCTGCCCTTGCAAGAAGACTGGACAGATTTCTGATCAAAGTCCCTTTGCTCCAGAAACTATCTAGATATAGACAATGGGTGGGCTCAGGTGGCATATCTGATCACTCTCCTATTTTCTTGGAGATATTGGGTTCTCATAACAAACCCAGGCCACCCTTCAAATTCAATCATGTCTAGTTACAAGATCCGGGATACATCAAGTTAATCACTGATTACTGGAAAGCAAATCCTCCTTCTGGATATCGAACTCTGGCTGAGGGTTTCTGTCATAACCTCTCCCATCTCAAACAACTTTCTATAAAATGGGCAAAGGACAAAGCACTAAGGGATGATCTTACCCTTGCTCAGATTGAATCATCTCTAGCTGATCTCTTGGATGATCAGAACAAGGGTTTCACATCGGCGGATGCAAAAGCTCAGCTTATTGAGCTGGAAAATCAGCGCTCCAAAATTCTGAAGGAGAGGGAGGAAAACTTCCCCAGATTTGTGGATGAAGACTCGATGGATGATCTTACCTCTCCTGTCTCACTTGTTGAACTGGAAGGGACTCTGAAATGGTTCAAAAAAGATAAAAGCCCGGGTCCGGATGGTTGGTCGATTGAATTCTACCTAGCCTTCTATGAGCTCTTGGGACAGGATCTGCTCAATGTAGTGGAAGAATGTAGGATCTCTGGGCGAATGTACGAGGCCATAAATTCCACCTTTATCACCCTGATTCCAAAGTCAGACTCCCCCTCATCTTTCCATGATTTTCGGCCTATTTCGCTATGTAACTGTCTTTATAAAATCATAGCAAAGATCATTGCCAACAGAATCCGCCCCATCCTCTCCCGCCATATCTCTCCTGAGCAATTTGCTTTCCTCCAGAACCGTCAAATTCATGAGGCTATTGGTACGGCTCAGGAAGCTTTGCATTCTATCAAAATCAAAAAATTGAAGGGCATCATTCTTAAGATAGATTTGGCAAAGGCTTTTGATAGAGTCAGCTGGCTATATATCAAAATGATTCTTATTCATATGGGATTCCCTCTTTCCTTCACGACCTGGATCATGTGCTGTATCTCCTCTGCAACTTTCAGCGTCCTCATAAATGGATCAGCCACACATTTTTTCCATGCGGAACGTGGCCTTAGACAAGGATGCCCTCTTTCCCCTCTTCTCTTCCTTATTGTCATGGAAGGTCTCAACAGGCTTATAGCTTCAACCAAAAGGGATGGAAGGCTTCATGGACTGAAAATGAGTGACCTCTGCTTCCTCACTCACCTCCTGTTTGTAGATGATGTTCTTATATTCCTTGATGGCAGCATCTGAGATTCGGCCACTTTTGCTGACATTCTATTCCTGTTCTCTTGGGCCACGGGTATGGAGGCCAATCATGGGAAGTCTACTATCTCTCCCTCCCACACATCCCCTCATGAACTCAGATTTTCCCATCAACATTTCCCCTATAACTTGCTTCCCCTGGAGCAGGGTCTTAAATATCTGGGTTTCTGGATTAAACCCCACTATCACAAGATTGTTGATTGGATCTGGTTGGTGATCAAGATAGAGAAGAGATTAACTAACTGGAATCATCGATTCCTTTCCAGAGCTGGGTGCCTTGTTCTAATCAAATCAGTGCTGGAAGCTACCCCTGTATACTGGATGGCACTGGCATGGATCCCCCATGGAATACTTGCCCGCATACAGAAAATCTGTTGCAGATACCTATGGAATGGACAACAAGATAAGAACATCTTTGCCTAGGTGAGTTGGAAGCAAATTACACTCCCGAAAAAATGGGGTGGCTGGGGTCTTAAAGATCTGGATGTATTTTCTCGAGCTTTAGCTGCAAAAATGGGATGGACTCTTCTAACATCCCATAACCTCTGGACCACGGTCATGTTGAAAATGCAACAAGATGATGGAGCTTAGTGGAAAGGAGTCGCCTTCACTAAGTGGACCCACAGGCTATTTTTGGTGCAAAGTCTATTTTTAGACATATGGATCATGGTCTATGAGTTGCAGGATGTTGTTTATGGATGATTGGTCATGTTGGGAAAAATAGATGGACTTCTATTTTTGGTTCACAACGGAGTGATCAGAGTCTATTTTTAGATTGCCAGGCTAAAAATAGAAACAATCAAATATTATTAGCCCTTAGTAATATTTGGACTCTAAACATTATCTTATTCTCTTGGAGCACTTCAGTTCAAGCTACGGATGTGGCACATGCAGCTGAAAAAAGGAATCACGTGGTTTCTTATGTGTTAGTTGAACTATTGCATGGAGGACTTCAGTTAGAACTCATGCATGTGAGTTCTGTGGAGTTGATTGAGGAGTTGATGGAGTTGTGTTCAGTTTGACTTAGTTGAACTAGTTGTATTTAGTCTAACTAAAGAATACACTAGTGATGAGTTGTGTGAATTGATTGTTAATTAATTCACTAATTATTAACTCATAAAGAAACTAAAGAATACATCAGTTAACTCAGTGCATGGACAGTTCAACAGAGACAGGTGTTAGAGGTAAGTGAAAGGGTGAGTTGTGACTATCAGTTGTGCATGAGATTTTGCACATGCATGGATTGAGTTATGCCAATGAGGATTGCGCAGTGTGGGCCAATATCAAGGCAATTGTAGCTTGTGCTCACGTGATTTCTCTTGCAGGATTGTGCAGTGGAGGCAGGCAAAGCAGTGGAGGAGATTTGAGCTGTGATTGATCAGATCTGAGCTAGTTTTTGTGTAACAGGTGGAGATAGTACTGAGTAATTGTGAGGAGTATTGTACTATGTATTGTTACATGTTCCCAATCATTATAATATACAGATAGTTTGGGGTTTTCAGCTGTATGCTTTCCCCGGGTTACATACTGTGTTAATGTGCGCATGCAATTGATGTTTCATTGTTTTTAATGCTGCTAAATTGATGATCAACGTAGAGGAGATTATGTATTATGCATGTATTCCACAATAGTGTATAATCGGGATAATCTCTGTGAATAAGTGTCATATTATTCAAAATTTCTACATGGTATCAAAGTGGTTGATCATCCGATCTATTATTCATAAAGTGTTTACATTTTATTTCTTCAGGAAGAGTCTGTAATCGGGCCAGGTAGCCTCTGGATTCATCCTTCCTTTGGAAGGTGAGATATTCGGTAAAAGCCCATACAGTCAATCTCTATACGAGAAATAATTTATTCTCACGAATTTTAGATCAGAGGCGGTTGAGTTTTGAGCTGGTGGAATTTGAATTTGCAGCAGTGTTTTCTTGGTGTCAACGTTGCAATGTCTTTCAACGGATTGCGATTGGAGTATGCTCTTGAAGGCAGCTCGAACTATATTGCATGGAAAGACAGGATGGAGGCGGTGTTAGATGATAATGGGTTGAAGGATTTCATAGAGGCTGAGGTCCCAAAACCTACTGATGCTGCTGAAGCTGTGGTTTGGCAAAAGAAGACAACAAAGTGTCGAAGGATTCTGTTGGAGGGTGTGAAGGATCACATTGTGTCCAGCCTGCATGGAAAGGCTTCTCCATACTTGATGTGGAAAGCGTTGACAGATCTATTCCAAAGCAAGAGTGACCAGAGGAAGTTGGCGCTCAAGGATAAACTCAGAAACATTAAGTGTGAGAATGGAGACCAGAGGAAGTTGGCGCTCAAGGATAAACTTAGAAACATTAAGTGTGAGAATGGAGACAGTATGCCCAGGTATCTCACGAAGTTCACCCAATGCCGGGATGAGCTGGGAAGTGTGGGGGTGACTGTCGATGATGAGGACTTGGTGAGCTTGGCTCTCCTTGGTCTTCCAAAGAGTTGGCATTCCTATCAGGACTCTATCAATGGTCGGGAGAAATTGCCAGGATGGGAGAGACTTCGGTCAGATCTTGTGCAAGAGGAGATCAGGTGGAATACCAGGGATGGATCTTCATCAAAGGCATCTGATGAAGAAAATTGTGCTTTGGCTACCAAAGAAAAGAAGGGGAAGGAGAAGGGTTCTATTTCCGAATCCAGTTCTTCCAATAATGGGAAGAAGGTTGACAAGTCGAAGGTGAGATGCTTTCGTTGTCATGAGTTGGGCCATTATGCTACTAATTGCCCAAAGAAGAAATCCAAGAAGGGATCCGGGGAAGGATCTAAAGGTGAGGCACTTGCTTCACAGTTTGAGTTGGATTTCACACTCTTCGCATGCATGGTTTCATCCATGGTGGGAAGTGGTTGGTTTCTTGACAGTGGAGCTTCTTTCCACATGACCGGTGACAAGAGTTTGTTCAGTACTTTGGAGGAGAAAGATCTCCAGATACTCATAGCGATGGGTAATGATGAGAAGTATAGTGTCTCAGGT
The DNA here is from genome assembly GCA_031772625.1 of Pinus tabuliformis. NCBI lineage: Eukaryota > Viridiplantae > Streptophyta > Pinopsida > Pinales > Pinaceae > Pinus > Pinus tabuliformis. Next base: position 252,976,819 of record CM062820.1, on the reverse strand, counting down.
GTAGGCACGGTTATTTTTCAGAGGGAGCATGGAGCTCGCCTTACCTTGACCGATGTCAAGTATGTACCAGGACTGAAGAGAAACTTGGTGTCGATCGCGATGCTGGAAGATAGAGGCTATGATGTAGTCTTTAGTAAGGGAAAGGTTTTCCTTAGACACATCATCACTAGACAGGTGAAGCAGATTGGTTCACGGGTCAAGAACCTGTATGCTCTTGAGGTTCAAGATGCATGCAAAGCCTTGAGCAGCGAGGCAACTGATGGAGACTTGGTGGTTGAGAGGGAGCGTATATTACCTCTCAACATGTAGAGCCAGAGGAAGTCTCAGACGATTGTGGAGGAGCCACAATTGGTGCAACAGCTTCAGGAGGTTGTGGAGCAGCCACAACAAGGGAAGTTGAGAGGAGATCGAGTAGATACATCTACTCATGCAAAGACCTCCAGTAGGGGGAAACTTTGAGCCAGGTGGGCTAAGGGATCACATGCAGCCATACCTCCAGGTAGGAGGTGGGGCGATATAGAGTGATCGTCCCAAGGAGAAGGGGCAGGATCCTTGAGGTACCCAACCTCTTGGATGAGACCTTGCTACGGGAGCCCCGATGTGGAGTAGCAGGAACTGACTGATTGGGTAGAGACAATTGCGGATGGAGTGGCAAAGACAACGACAATGTAGGGAATCCCAGGACAGCGCATAGCTGGCAGGCTGCAGCAATGTGAGAGGCACAAGTGTTTTGCACAGTGTTAGGTGGCACAAAGAAGTGTGCAATGGTGCGAGATGCATGGAGATGTTGCAGTAGCACAGATGTCAGAGAGGGAGCACTTGTCAGTAGTAGGTAGAGCTTCAACATCAGAGTATGTTCCTAGCCCAACAAAGTGGTCAATTGGGAGTGTTTTTGTTCCAAGTGTTGTTGGAGCAAGTGGACCGGGCAAATGTGTTGCATGCAGAACATTCCAAAGTTGCAGGATAGGGGTTGTAGATAATCCATATCTTGTTGAGAGGGAGTGTTGAAAATGCAACAAGATGATGGAGCTTAGTGGAAAGGAGTCGCCTTCACTAAGTGGGCCCGTAGGCTATTTTTGGCGCAAAGTCTATTTTTAGATTATGCCTATTTTTAGACATATGGATCATGGTCTATGAGTTGCAGGATGCTGTTTATGGATGATTGGTCATGTTGGGAAAAATAGATGGACTTCTATTTTTGGTTCACAGCGGAGTGATCAGAGTCTATTTTTAGACTTCCAGGCTAAAAATAGAAACAGTCAAATATTATTAGCCCTTAGTAATATTTGGACTCTAAACATTATCTTATTCTCTTGGAGCACTTCAGTTCGAGCTACGGATGTGGCACATGCAGCTGACAAAAGGAATTACGTGGTTTCTTATGTGTTAGTTGAGCTATTGCATGGAGGACTTTAGTTAGAACTCATGCATGTGAGTTCTGTGGAGTTGATTGAGGAGTTGATGGAGTTGTGTTCAGTTTGACTTAGTTGAACTAGTTGTATTTAGTCTAACTAAAGAATACACTAGTGATGAGTTGTGTGAATTGATTGTTAATTAATTCACTAATTATTAACTCATAAAGAAACTAAAGAATACATCAGTTAACTCAGTGCATGGACAGTTCAACAGAGACAGGTGTTAGAGGTAAGTGAAAGGGTGAGTTATGACTATTAGTTGTGCATGAGATTTTGCACATGCATGGATTGAGTTATGCCAATGAGGATTGCGCAGTGTGGGCCAATATCAAGGCAATTGTAGCTTGTGCTCACGTGATTTCTCTTGCAGGATTGTGCAGTGGAGGCAAGCAAAGCAGTGGAGGAGATTTGAGCTGTGATTGATCAGATCTGAGCTAGTTTTGTGTGTAACAGGTGGAGATAGTACTGAGTACTTGTGAGGAGTATTGTACTATGTATTGTTACATGTTCTCAATCATTATAATATATAGATAGTGTGGGGTTTTCAGCTGTATGCTTTCCCCTGTGTTAATGTGCGCATGCAATTGATGTTTCATTGTTTTTAATGCTGCTAAATTGATGGTCAACGTAGAGGAGGTTATGTATTATGCATGTATTCCGCAATAGTGTATAATCGGGATAATCTCTGTGAATAAGTGTCACATTATTAAAAATTTCTACAGGTCACATACCATAAGTACGTCTGGTCCCTTCAGCTTATGGATTGGGTCTGTCTGCCTAGCTGGTCGAGAACTGGTATATCTACTGTCTGGAAGGCGATCCTTCAAACCCTGCCTATCATCCGAGAAAACCTGGCATGGAGGATTAATGATGGTCAACAGGTGCACATTGGTTTGGACCCGTGGACGGGGGGAGGCAACAGACATCAGCTTCCAAGAGAGCTCATTCAGTACTTGAACCAGAGGGATATCAGAGTGATCACGCAGATAGTAGATGAAGATCATAGCACTATCTTTGAGCAAGGATGGAGATCTGCCCAATCCCTCAACATCCCTCTACAATGGCAACATGTTTGGTATAATTATATAATTTCTCTGTCAGAATCACATGTGCGCATAAAAGATGGACCAGACGAGCTCATATGGACCTTGGCTGAGCATGGTTCCTACACCCCCAAACTCGGCTACCTTGGTTTGATTAAGAATAGATAGCCAAAGATTATCCAGGACTGGTGGAGCATTATTTGGAAGCTAAAAGCACCTCCTCGGACCTGACTGTTCATATGGTGTGCACTCAGCAACAAAGTGCCCATGGGAGACCACCTTACTCACCGTTCCTTCCACGGACCGCACTGGTGCGTTATGTGTAAACAAGACTCTGAAACAATTGACCATCTATTTCTAAAATGCCCGATCTCGGCTCAACTATGGCAGACGAGCACATCCTCATTGTCCATTCCTGGGAGATGGGAAGGGAACAATATTAATCAAGCTTGGAATAACTGGGCTGAATCACATCGCGGGACCAAAACTCTCTGTCTCCCGCTCCTACTGTGCTGGACTGTTTGGCTCACCCGCAATAGCATCATCTTCAAGGACGACACTGTCCGCTGGCCTATCATCTCTGCAAAACTTGTGTCTGCATTCAATGAAATCCCGGAGACTTCACATGCTCCTCCCCGTCGCATTCACAATCCAGGGCCTATCAATAAATCTATCCCATGGGCATTTTTCGACGGTGCAGCCCAAGGCCATGGCTGCGGAGGCAGTTTCATTCTTCACTTGACCGAGAACCATTCATACAAAGTCCAGCTTGGACTTGGGGAAGGAACTAACAATTTTGCTGAGCTTATTACTCTTTGGCACCTTCTACATTTCTCATTAGCTCATGATTGCATTAATCTACAGATTTTCGAGGATTCCAAAATCACTATCAATTGGTTCAACAACACTAATCTCTGTCATGCACACTCACTTAGGAACATATTGGATGAGGTGGTCTCTTTCAAAGCTCATTTTAACTCCATTTCGTGTCAACATATTTTCAGGGAATATAACGAAAGCGCTGACAGGCTTTCCAAGGCGGCCACGATATTACCCCGAGGTCAGTGGATGATCCTGGAGTAGGACGGTGCATAACAGTTTCAATACTACCACAGGCCATATATTGATCGAGAATATCATAGGGCGGTCAGGCCCTAAATTTTTTGTGATATGATCGGATACAGTTATTGTATATTTTGTATTTAATTTTCCTATGTTTTAATCAGACTGTCTATATTATCTACTAGTTGGACACCCTGCGTGGTGGAGTTTTTTTGCTTAAGTATTTTGAATGGCTGCTGCCATAACTTATAACTTGCTATGATATCTTGTACTGGCCTGAGGCCAACAGTTATGCATATGCCTTGGGCATCTACTATATGTAATTTTTCAAAATTAATGAAAGATTACGATTTTTCCTTTGGAAAAAGAAAAACATTAAAAGTAAAATATCGCGACTTCAAAAAACCTAAAAATTCCAACAATTTTCAAGTATGACGTCAAAGATAAATATCTTGACTCTAAAAAACCTTAAAATTTTGACATTAAAGATAAATATCATGGCTCTGAAAAACCTTAAAATTTTGACATTTTTCAACCATGGCATTAAAGATAAATATCATGACTTTGAAAAACCTTAAAATTTTGACATTGTTCAGTGATGTGTTAAAGATAATATATCACGACTCTAAAAAACCTTAAAATTTTGACATTGTTCAGTCATGGAATTAAATCCAAATATCATAACTATAAAATACCTTAAATTTCAACATATTTCAAAACCAAATATCATAACTAAAAAAAACCATAAAAATGAATACCTAAATCGAATAGTCATTATACCAAATGCTAAAAATATATCTTTGAAAATTTTAGTCGAAGGAAAATTAACACATTGCAACAAAAACTTAAAAATCAACCATCAAATTGACACAGTGGGGGCAATGCTTTACCCATCGCAATGAAAATTTAAAATCAACCATCAAATTGACACATAATGGACTCAAATTTGATCCATTGTAACGAAAACTTAAAAATCAACTATCAAATTGACACATAGTGAGGGTCGGGTAGCTAGTCGAACATTGACATAAATCTTGCAACAAAAAAGGTAAATAAATAAAAAAATAGATAAAAAAATAGATAAAAAATAAAAATTAAATAACAAAACAAAACAAAATCACATTTTGTGGGTGGACTAAAAAGTTTTTGTATGATAGATTTGGAAATGTCATACTAAATTGCTCTACTCATAATAAAAAGAAGAGAAAAAAAGAAAAGTAAAGATAAAATTAAATTAAAACATTAAAAATAAAATAAAAATGACCAAAAAAAATCATTTATAAAATATTTATTAAAAAGACAAAAAAAGAAAAAAGGAAATCAAGCATAATATTCTTTAAAAATAACCCAAAAAAATCTATGAAAGGTAAAAATTGAGACATAAAAGATTAAGAAAAAAACAAAAATAAATAAAAAAATTGAGAAAAAACAAGAAACACAGGAAAGAAAAGAAAGGAAAAAAGAAAAAATATATATATTCTACGAAATTTAATATATATATATATATATATATATATAAACAAGTAAAAATTATAAAAATATAGATTAAATAAAATTAGAACATGATTAAAAAATTAAATTAAATAAAACAAATAAAATATAACATGATTAAAAAATTAATTAAAAAAAAACATGGGAAAAGAATATTAAGAAAAATTCTTAGAAAAAAAAAATTAAAGAAAAGGAATTTAAAAAAAATAAAAAACATTAAAGAATTAGATTTTTTTAAATATTTAAAAAAGTATAAAAAATGAATAAATTAAAAAAAACAAGAAAATTAATAAAAAACAAAGGGATTTTTTTATTTTTATTTTTTAAACATGCCGGTGTCCCTTTTACACCGTGACCAGAGTGGTGGGTCGATTCTTGGAATTGATCCCAACCCACAAGGCATTGTGCAGAGACTTGTGGGCGAGGGACGATTTTGGGAATCGACTTGTTGCCCCGACAGTGGTGCCAAAGGGCCCTAGGCGGCGTGTGGGTGAGGGTCGATTCCAGGAACCGACCCGCCATACTGGTCGCGACACCAAAGGGTTCCCTACGGGCGGCAAGAGCCATTTGTCGGGGGCCTTTTGGCACTACGACTATGGCAACAGGTTAGTTCCTAGAATTGACCCCTGCACATAGCAGAGTGTGTTGTGGGTAGGGGTCGCTTCTGGGAATCGACCCGTTGCCTTAGCTATGGCGCAAAAGAGCTACCGACATGTTTAATTTTTTTGTTTTGTTTTATTTTTATTTAATTTAATTTATTTATTTTAATTTTTTTTCAAATTCTTATTATGTTTTTGTTTTTGTTTTATTTCGTTTTTAAATTTAATTTAATTTAATTTTTAATTTGTATTTGTTTTAATGTTTTTGGGCGATTTTTTTTTAATGATTTTTGGTTTTATTTTTCAATAATTTTTATATATTTAAAAATAGTTATTTTTCAATATTTTGTAGTAAATTATTTTCATTTTTTAAAAATACCTGTAATATTTGTTATATATATATATCTTCTCTTTTATTGTTGTTGTTGTTGTTTTTTTCTTTTTAGTGGGAACACTCCATATTAGTTTGTTTTTTATTCAATTTTTTTTCTCCTTATCCATAGTTTAATATTCAAAATTCAATTTTTGTTATTATTTATATTTATTTATTTGTAAGGTGATTGGTTGAGGTTTGTCTTTGACCCAAATTTTTTGCTCCTTATCGATAGTTTAATATTCAAAATCCAATTTTTGTTATTTGTTGTTATTATTTATATTTATTTATTTGTAAGGTGATTGGTTGAGGTCTTATTATGGGCTGTTTAGTAACTTCAATTTCTGTAGGTTACTAGTTTTTTTGTTTTTAATTTTAATTTTATTTTTTTTGTTTTTTGTCTTTTGTTTTTAATGTTTTATGTTTTTTCTATTATTTCCATTTTCATGAATTATAGTTTTTTTCGTCCATTATATTAAAAACATATTTTAATAAATTTAATTATAAAAATTATATATATTAGTAAAAAATAAAATACACATACACATATATTAAAGTATATATATGTTAATATAAACAAGATTAGTTAATCATATTTCTTAATTTTTGGTGATGACATTCAATAATACCATATTTTATTATTTGTTTTATTTTTGTGATGAAATATTTGTCTTTATTATTCTTTAGTTTAATTAAGGTATATTTAACCTAACCCTGGTTAGTTTCTTTTTTAGTTATATTTTTTTGAGTTAATTGTTTTTATTTTGTTATTTTGATTTTTTTTTTGCTATTTATTTCATGCGAATCATTATTTTTGGAAAAAAGCTTCATATATTATTATTTTGAACGTAAAATTTATAAAAAATTCATAGAATTCAGTATTTTTCAAAATTTTCTATTCATTTTTTTTCCCCTAAAAAAACCTTTATTTGACATGTTATTTTTAGTGAAAAAGTACTCAAAATGTGTATTTTATTATTATTATATGTATATGCAAAATGTGTATTTTTTTCCGAATGATTTAAAAATAATATTATTTTAGTGAAAATTATTTTATGTGCATTGAAGTATTAATTAACGATATATAAATATATACAAAATCATAATTTTAAAATATTTATTTTATTATTATTTTTTAACTTTGCAAAAAAATTGGAAATTTCATTACAAAAAAAATATTGCAAAAAAATACAAAATACAAAAAACAAAAAACAAAAAACAAAAACTTGAAAAACACTTCAAAAACAAACATCCCAGGAAGAAAACAAAGAAGAAGAAAAACACAACTTCAAAAATGGTTAAATAACTAACATTTAAAAAAAAATGTGCATATATAAGACATAAGAAAATTTAAAGTGTTAAAAATATGCCCTACCAAAAAAAAGTTGTTGCTACATCAACACTTTTTAAAATCAATAATTTAAAATTTTTACCCATACTTATTATATAATAAAATCTGAAGTGTGAAAAATAAGTCTCTCCAAAAAAGGGGGTTGATGCTACATCAACACTTTTCAAAATCCTCTTGAAATTCACTAACATTAAAAAAAAATGTCCATATTTAATACATAACAAAATTTAAAGTGTCAAAAATATGTTAAAAAATGATGTATTCTAAATCAACACTTTTCAAAATCTTCTTGAAAATCACTAATATTTAAAAAAAAGTCCATACTTAATACATAAGAAAATTTAAAGTGTCAAAAATGTGCTAAAAAAAAAGATGTATTCTGAATCAACACTTTTCAAAATCGGATGATTTTTTACAACCCCTAAAAAAGTGAGAACTTTGTATAGTTCCCATTAACTTTATTATAAGTTCCGTAAGGTTTATATGGATGACTAGACTATTTACAATCTACTAGAAAAACACTCCAGTTTGTTACGGGTAATGTTTGACCGATGCAAGCAGTTGCATATTTCCCTCAATTTGAAAAAATGTATCTTTGTTGTGCCTTTTGGAACTCTCCTAGGACATATTGTATGTAAGGATGGTGTATCAGTGGATCCTACCAAAGTTGTAGTAATCCTCAATATGTCGCCTCCTACAAGTATTAAGCAGTTGAGATGGGAATACATATTATTATCACATATTTATCCACAACTATGCTCTAATCACAACTCCATTGGAGAAGTTGTTGAAGAAGTCTCAACTATTTATATGGGCCTTTGAGTGTGATACTATTTTTAATACTCTGAAGAAAAAGTTAGCAAGTGCTCCGATTATGCTCTCTCCCGATTGGAACAAAGAATTCCATGTGCACATTGACGCATCTAGTATTACTCTTTGTGCAATTCTCGAACAACCGAAGAAGGTAATCTCGACCATCCTATCTATTTTTCTAGTCGAAAACTTTGTATTGCAGAGTGAAATTATACATTGAAAACTTTCTACTGCAGAATAAAATTATACTATAATTGAACATGTGGCTTTAGCCATGGTCTATTCACTTCAACAGTTTTTGCATTACTTGTTGGGAGGTCATTTTAAATTCTTCACTGATCATTCTGCATTGAATTACCTAGTCAATAAAACTATACTAGAAGGGAGAATTTGCAGATGAGTGTTATTATTTCAAGAGTTTTCCTTTGAAGTTGTTGTAAAACTTGGATGAACCAATGTAGGGACAAATCATCTTTCCCATTTGGAGTTAAGGGAATCTGGAGGTTTGCTTGATGATCAACTTCCTAACACATAGTTGTTTAGGAGTGAAGCTGTGCCAAATTATCTTTTAAGGCATTGCACTTTTCTTAGCCACTGGTAAGTGTCCAAATGATTATTCCACCACTGAAAAGAGGCATTTGGTGGTGAGAGCAACTAATTATCAATTGATTGCAGGCCAATTATATAAGTTGGGACTTGATAATATCTTGCACATGTGTATATTGAGTCATGAAAGAGATGAAATCTTACAGTAATGTCATAGTGGAGTTGCGAGACACACATTGGAGGGAAAGCCACTACTCGAAAGGTGCTTCAAGCAGGATTATGGTGGCTGACCCTATTCAAGGATGTGAATAATTTGCTAAGAACTATGATTTTTTCTAGAGGGTTGGGAGGTCTTCTCAATGAGACGAGCTTCATCTAGTTAGAGCATTGCAAGCCTTTGAAAAATGGGCTATTGATTTCACTGGTCCCATAAGCCCTCCTAAACGACATTCACATGCCAAGTATATCATTACGACAACCAATTATCTTACTATATGGACAAAAGCAACCTCTGTAAAAGATTGTGCTGCTAGCACAACAACTAGATTTATATTTGAGAACATTATCACTAGATTTGGATGCCCACAGAACTTGACAAGTTGTTAGGGATCCCATTTTATCAGTGAGACCATTGCAACCTTGACACAAGAGTTTCTAATCCAACATCACAAGAGCAGTCATTATAACCCACAAGTAAATGGGACATTAGAAGCATTCAATAGGATCTTGGAGAAGGGACTGACTAATGTTTTCTTTACTAATAGGGATGATTGGGATGGAAGGGTTCCAATGACATTATGGGATTATTGGACTACCACTAAGAGGCTGCATAAATACACCCCTTTTCAACTTGTGTATGGTAAAGAAGATGTATTCCTTGTTGAGTTCATTGTTCCCAATCTATATATTGTGCAAGCTACCAAGAAGTCGGATGATGAATCAATTAAAGAATGCCTTCAAGAGTTATAGGAGCTTGAGGAGCACATGTTTTAGCAGACTTCCACCAGAGCGTTGAGAAGCAAAAGCAAAAGGATTGGCATGATCGTCATATCAAGAACAAGTATTTTTCTGTTGGAGATCAGGTTCTATTGTACGACAATAAATATTTAAAGCATATTGGGAAGATTCATATGCTTTGGTTGGGACCTTTTATAGTTGTGGAGATGAAGGAGTATGGACTGTTAAGCTTGTGTAACTTGATGGAGTTCTCATGCCTAGTTGGGTGAATGGCGCTTGCTTGAAGCCATATTATGGCCACTAAATTCATATGATTTTAATTACTCTTTGTTTATGAGAGTAAAGGAGGTCTTAGGGTGGAGTAGATTTGTCTTCTTGATTTTAGTCACTTACTTTAGTTGCGTTGATAGTGTCTTGTTTTCTTGTTGCGATATACTACAGCCGATTGTGGTCGAGGAGGTCGAGCTCATGCCTTTTCATTGTCAATTGAGTCATTTAATGTGTGTCTCTTTATTCGATTGATATTTTCCCTATAATGGTTGAATCAAATGACTTTGCCTTTGGCTTTATTCAGCCAGTTATACTGTTGCTTTTGTGTGTCCATCGTGTCAAGTACTTTTTGGTCATTTGCATCATATGTTGGGATTTATGTCTCATTCATAATAAAGTTCCAAATCAAACTCTGATTTAGTCTTTCATTTTCATTTAATTTCCAATGAGTGAGTTCACTACCACAATATGGGAATTTTCTACAAGTGTGGGGAGTTGGATCGGTATCACTAATTCGTTTCTAAATAGTAACTTAAGCCTTCCACCCTAGCATCTATGTCTAATCCCCCTATCTCAAATTTCCACCAATACCCCCCTATCTATATAGTATACAGTCATACGCATTCTACTGTGGGTCGAGCTACTAAAAATGTTGTTCCTTTTTATTTTTCTGACCCTCGTATTGAGCCTCTCGATAAATTGTTGGGGAAATATGAGAAGGAAATGTTGGTCCACCAAGATTTTTTTGACCCTGATTTGTTTCCATCCATCAAGCCTGAGGTTTGCATGGATTTGGCATCAACCCTATCCTGTGAAATTACTTTAGAAACCAAACATGATTTTTGACTACTACACAGGTTTACCATTATGAAGCCATGAGATCTACGAGTGTTCAGGACCACTGGTGAGGTCGCACGATGCACCAAGTTCTTGATCATCCAAATTCATAATGGCTCTTTATGGTTGGACAACGAGTACCAAATCCATGTGCATGATATTCACAAGCTTACTGGGCTATTGATAGATGGGGAAGATGTGTTAACCGCTTTCCAAGTAACTTTTAAATGTGGAAAGAAGACATGGTCTACTAATATTTATGAGAAGTATGGTACCAAGCGTCAAGGTTGCGAAGACATCATAAACTTAACAATAATGAGGAAATAAAATTTGCTTGTTATTTCATTACAGGAAAAGTGACCCGACACTAAACTAAGGGTGAATGCACTCTTGATGCTATACCTGTAGCTGAGTTTTGTGTCCAGGGCGAATGGATGAACTAGTGCAAGTTTCTACTTGTTGATGTCTTCCTTGTATGCGAAGAAGTTTACAAGTGAGGAAAATATTTTATCTATGGGTATTTAGTTGTTGCCATTACCATGATGAAGTGGTGCACCCATGAAGGCTGCATTTTGGCTAAGATACCAGATGATGAGGCTATAACTCTTTCCTTTGACCCTTGGAAATCTTGTTACGACTTTGCCAACATTTCTTTTAATGAGATGACTTTTGGGGCTTGGTATAATAAGATGATTGATGCTACTCAAATTGTAAGGATTCCTCAGTCTATCCTAGAAAAGTATGCATACCAGATGTGTTTCAACATTGACCATAATCATTCGTATGTCTGCCAAAAGGTCATTGAGAAGGACACATTCTAGATGAGTTCTCTATCATTATGCATGACCGAAGTTGTGTTCCATAAATAGGTTGTATCTTTTCCAGGTGTTCAGAAGATGGTTACCCCTAAAGGTTTTTCATATTCACTTGAGGGTGTGACACCATGGGAATTATCCTCATATGTTGCATCCTTATCTTAAAAGCCTTATGCCATGATGAGTTCATATTTCCAACCTTTGGTTAAAAGACTCAGAACATGTTTTTCTTCTATCAACGTAACTATTTCCATTTTCGAGTCCTTGGTGGGTACCCCTACTATTAATTCATCAATTCCATATGCCATGCCTTTCCAGGATAATAAATCTAAGCCTAAGGCTCTTCCTATGGCTTCAATGACCCTCTTACCTACATCGCCCACTATTTCTACAATTTCACTTTCTGTCCGCACATATTTTTATTTTTCGAGCATTATTCCTCGCATTTCTCGTGTTTTAGAGTCATTAGTATTTGTAATTTCAAATCATCCTCCCTCAGTTCCAAATCCCTCCATTATTATACACATGCTTGATTATAAGCCTATAGAACCTATTCGACCAACACCTATTGTTAAGGAACATAATGTTTCCTAGGTTCCTGGATCTAATCCACTTAGTCCCACTTCTTCACCGAAATCACTTGTTCCCTCCACTACCATTTCTAATGTCCCGTCCCACCATTCTAGTTCATAAAAAACCACATAAATGCCACAATATCTTGAAGCCTTGGACTATATAGGAATGGCCTTAGAACGAGAGGATGCACAAGAGACAGGGAATGTGATATAAATAGTAACTTTACAACTTACTCTACCTCCTTCAATACCACAACTGGAACCAAGAAGCTGTGCCCTCTCTATAGAGTTGTCTGATTTTTTTTCGTGATCCTATTCACTATAGAGAAGTCTTGTAGTTTTGTGCTCAAGCATTGGATATAGTTCCCCTACTCCCTCAGAAAGTGCTTTCCAAGGTCTGTCAGGATTTATCTTAGGAACAACCAGAAGTCTTGGAAGCTTCGCCACATGCTTAGTTAGAAAAGTATGTCGTAGGTGGATAACCCCTACAGTTTAGGCTCCAACTAGTTGATACTTTATCTATTGAATACCTTCAACATTGGTCTTCTCACCAATTATTCCAATTTATTATATCTTCATTAGTGTAGTTGGAGGATCTCTTGGTTCTTGCAGACTCAAGTATAATAACCTCACTCTTTCATATGAGAAGAGCAACAATAACTCCTTCAAGTCACGGAGGAATGAGATCATTTGCGCATACATAAAGAGAAACTTGAACAACAGGTAGTGGATATAAACGATAAATTTCAAAATATGTGACTAGCTGTAGCATAAAATGTTTCTAGTGCACAAAAGGACATTTCCTCCTATCAGCCAATGGAATGTATGGAATTTCTTGAAAATGCTTAGAAAGAAGTAGTTGTTTTTTTTTTTTAACAAATTCAGTTACTAGTTTTTCTATTCAAAAAAAGAAAAAAGGGAACATGCTCCCATTACATTGAGGAAAAATGGGGAGAGGAAACTTGGAAGAGAAACAAAGGAAAAACAATCCCTATCTTCCATGCCTTTTCCCCTTTGATTCTAAAAACACTATTGCACTATCCTTATAAATTCGAACAAACTGGTTCAATAGAAATCTACATTTACAAAGCATAGAAAACATTTAGAGGAAGAACATCGAGGTAGGGAGTGGATAGGAATATGAGCATCTAGAATTTGTTGATTGAAGGCTCCTGTTGTGGATGAGGACGATTCTTGCTGCTTTGGTAGTTGGAGTTTTCTCCCCTCTGATTGATAAGTGTACCCTTCAGATAGTTGATAGTGTCTTCCATGTGCTTACACTTGCGTTTTAAAGCTGCAATTTCTTTCCTCTGCTCTTCCAGCTATGTCTTAAGGAGGGAATTCTCAGACTTAGCATCAAATTTAAAGTCCTTGACCATTTCTCTTATCTAATCAATAATGTACTTGTTAGCTCTACAAACTGCACGATTCTCACACTTTGGAACGTTGGCCAGAGGGTACCGTTGCATATTTACTGAGGATTGAAAATGAACTCTTCAAAAGAGAAAGACAGAGGCAAGAAACAACAAAAACAAAAACCAAAAATGACCACAAGACAGGCCTATAAAGACAATCCGCTTCCAATGAAAGGGACATAGAACTTCGACGAATAAATTGTCTCTCTTCAGAAGTAAAGGAAGAAGCTAAGAACCAATATAGGGATTCACCCACAAGAGATGAGTGGGGGAGAAAATCCCAACGATGATAGGGAGGGAGAACACAGTCACCCAAGGAGCACAATCACATAGACAAAACTGATGAACCCCCATAGTTGAGGCGGGGAAGAAAAGAGAGGAGGGTGAAGATAATGATCACTGGGGACAAGAAGACAAAAGAGAGGGAATGATGCGATGAGTTAAGATTGATCATAGGGAGAGGGTGTATATATAGCTTCACTTAGGACCACTTCAGAATATTGATCAACAACGAATCACAGGAAGCATGTGCATCTACCATATGTTTAGTAGTTGTATTCTGACTATGATGGATGTCCAAGGAGATTTTCCTATGATTCTGATTTCTTGCAATTCGAGCTGAAACGACTATTGCCCACCCTGTTTTCCTTGACTTAAGTGAAATTCTATTTATATGGAGGCTAGAGGACTTAAGGAATTGCTTTTTGAACTGTCTCATTGGCTATTCTGGATTCTCCAATAGGATAAGAGACTACATGATTTGCTTGCTTATCATCAATACCATTATTTTCTCTCAGAATATGATTGAAAGTGACTTCTACCAAATACTGCATTATTTTTCCACGCTTTTAATTATTTGGCTCAGAGCCTTATTCTTGGGCCTTTTTCTCTCCACCATCGAATGAATAATTATGGCAGAGCCCCCCATGATGACTGGATTCTGCATACCACAATGCCTTAAAATTTCCGTTCCCAATAGGAGACCATATGCTTCTGCTTTGTTGTTGGATGTTTCCCCTAATCCCAATTCATAAGTGATGGTATTTATTCCTCCTGGATAGAAAAGGATTACTCCTGATCTGACATTCAATGGGTTAGACTTAGAAGCACCATCAAACATTAAACATGGTCTTTTTAAATTTCCATCCATGTTTTAAATTCCTCTTTTTTAAGTCTAATCTTCCAGTTCTGAGTGCTGATAGAAGTATCGTTGATGTTTATTTTCTTTTTCTTGCTCAACGCGAATTCAATCCAATTTCTTTCCTCATGTTGAATATGATTGTCATCTATTGTTTTAGCTCCTTTGGAAGTGATCAATTCTGTTGTCATGCTCCAATTTTTTTTCCAAAACTGTCGTAAAACTTGGAGGGCGGTCTTTGAAAATCCTCTGATTTCAAGCCAACCAAATTTTCCATCACATAAATGAGGGCAAAATCATCCAATATATTTTCATTGTTTCTTTATTTTTAAATTTATAGGGATACCTTTTGTTCCAGGTTGATACAAGTTCATGTAGAGGCATAGTTCGCTCAGATCTAACCTCCAGGGGTCTTACTAACAAAAACCAACAGTCTCTTGTGAAGGCGCACTCCACAAAAAGATGTTGTATGGTTTCTTCATTTCTATGGCACATGGCACAACGAGAAGGACCTTCATAACCTTTCTTTTTGAGATTGTCAGCTGTTAGAATTTTTCCTTTGAGGAGAGTCCACATGAACACTTTGATTTTTGGCAGGATTTCAATTTTCCACGCATCCCTCCAATGATCCCAATCTTGATTTGCTTGCTGTTGTATAGTGGCGTAACCAGATTTGACTGAGTATTCCCAACCATCAAGATCCCATCTAAGAGAGTATTTTGTATCCTCACTCAAAGGTACTGCCCCCTTAAGAAGAGAGTTAATTTTCTCCATTGAGGAACCGAGCATTGAGGAAGATTGTGAATTCTTCAATGGACCCAATCTCCAACATTCCAATGAGAGATGCCTTCCAAAGTACTGATTCCTTTTATTTTCATCCACCTTCTCAAATCGTGGAGATTTTCTTCATAGGCTATAAGCATATTTCCCATTATACTATCCTCCCAAATTTTAGCATTTTTCTCATTCCCAGGGATCATGGAGGTATTTTCTTTGATGAGGGAAATAGTATTTTTAATCAAGCTCCAAATCTAGGAGCATGGCCTTAATGGGAAACCCTTTTCAAGTAGTATTATTCTGTTATGGTTCATGTATTTTTCTTCCAGGATTTTCTTCCACCAACTACTCTCTCTAGTAATAAATCTCCATGTTATTTTTGCTCCTAGTGCTAGATTCATAATCCTAGGAAGTCTTATAGCCAGACCTCTCTCATATGGTTGTGTTACTTTGTCCCAATTCACCGGGATGAGCTTCTTTGTTTCTACTTTACCTCCTTGCCATAGAAAACCCTTGATTATTAGCTCTATTTGTTTGTGGATACTTGCCAGAGCTAGAATTGCTGCAAATTGGTATATTGGGGAGAGTTGTGAGTAATGCCTTGATTAAGACTACCCTTCCTGCCATGTTGAGCCAGTTCATTCCCCAATTCTACACTTTTTTTTTTTCATTTTTTCTATGTAATTATTCCATATCTCTATCTTTAGATTTTCTTTGGAGATTGGAAGACCAAGATAATGAAAGTTGCTCCATTTTTCTTGAACATGAATTTCCAGAATCTGTGATATTTTTTGGAGAGAACGAGGACTGTTCCATCCAAAAATTCTTCATTTTTTATTATTTAGAAGTCCTCCAGAGGCTTCCATAAAGCTGTTGAGCACCTTTTTGATTCTTCTTGCTATAATGCATGAGGCCCCTCCCATAATCAAAGTATCATCTATGAATAGAGATTGGTTAATGCTTTTTATTTCCGGAGAGATTGTAAGTCCTGTGATAGCTCGATAATGTCTACATTTCTCTAGATTTCAACTCAATGAGTCTGCCATGATGATATATAGAAAAGGGGAAAGAGGGCAGCCTTGTCGAAGCCCCCTTTAACTTTGAAAAAAATCGCTTGGTCTTCCATTGATCAAGGGACCTATCCAAGGTCCATCAATGCAAGCTTTAATTATCTCTATTCCCTTTTTAGAAAATCCAAATTTTTGTAGGACATCCAAAGGAAAACAAGATTGACCTTGTCAAATGCATTTGCCATGTCCAACTTGGCAACCATTCCTTTTTCCTTTTTCAGAAGGCTAGAATGCAATGATTCCTGTACTATTAGAATATTATCAAGAATTTCTTTCCTTGGGACAAATCCCCCTTGGTTTTTTGAGATTATTTTTGGAAGCATTACATTTATCCTATTTTCTAGAATTTTTGTAATGATTTTGTAGGAGGAGTTACACAGAGAAATAGGCCTGAACCTGCTAAATGTATTTTCATTCAAATCTTTTGGAACAAGGGCAAGAAAGGAGGAGTTTGTAAATCCTCCTACCTTGCATTTCCCAAAAATGTTTTTGATCATTCTTATCAAATCTTTTTTTATTATGTTCCATTTATTTTTATAGAAAGAGATTGTAATCCCATCAGGGCCCTAGGCCTTATCCAGATGTAAATCCCAAACAACTGCGACAATTTCCTTTTCTTCTAATTCTTTGGTGAATTCGTTGTTTTCTCCATCGCCGTTTTTTGGTATGTACTGTAGAAATTCTTCATGCTCATTATTTTCTGCTGAGGATGTTAACAAGCTTTTGTAATATCTAAGAGCCTCCTTCTTTATTTCCTCTTGCCCTCTTACTTCTTTACCTTCATTATCCTTAATACTGTCTATTTGATTGTGAATTCACCATATCCTAACAACATTGTGAAAGAAAGTTGTATTCTTGTCGGCTGCTTTAAGTCATAGACTTCGAGATTTTAGTCTCCACTCCTCTTCTTCCATTTTGTTTTGCCTGCATAATTCCCAATATGCTTGCTTTTCTTGCCATAAGCTCTTCTGTGTTTCCTCTTGCTGTTCTTTTTCCACTTGAATTCTCTCGATTTTTTTGTTATTTATGTCTTCCTTTTTTGTGTATCTAATCTTTTGTTCTTTGCTCAATGCTTTAAGTTTTGATTCCCAGACATAGCTTGGAGAGCCAATTATTTGATTTTCCCACACATCTGCGATAATCTTTTTGAACTCTTCTCTATCATTCCAAGTGGAGCTGTATCTGAAATGGAATGGGCCAAGGTTTCCCAAAATCCCTAGAGAAAGCACCACTGATTTGTGATCCGATGCTATGTTGTGAATGACTTTTGATTTTATATCACTGAAGGAGGTGGCGATCTTGTCTTGGATTAGAATTTTGTCCAACCTTTTCCTTTATATTATTTTTCCCAATTCTTTTGTTGCTCCATGTGTACTTCCCGTTTCTTTGGGGCATATCTATTAGATTACATGTTTCCATAATTGTTTCTCCATTTCCCTTGATGGATTTGCATGATATTTCCCCCTAAACTTCTCCTCTACATTCGGTACCAAGTTTAAATCTCCTCCTAAAATTATGCCACTGTTTTGAGCCTGCAAAAGATAATTTTTTAAAGTGATCCAGCAGGCTTCCTTGTCTCTATAATGGTTAGGGGCATAAATGTTAATGATTCAATATATCTCTTTTGTATTTTTTTTTTTCATATATGTTTTTAGCTAGTGTAGCCCTTTTTTTGCTAAGCCATCTCTCAATTCTTTGTTTTCCATAATGTACATATTCCTCCTGAAGCTCCAACTGCTGGAAATGAAGTTCCTTCATAGATTTTTATTTTTTGGGTCATTATTTCCATTTCCCTTTCACTTATCTTTGTCTCATAGATCATAAAAATATCAGGTTTCTCTAATGCTATTAAGTCTTTCATTGCATTAAATTTTAGCATACTTCCCATTCCTCTGCAATTCCAAGAGACTATATTCATTATCACTTTGGGTTGTGGGTAGAGGGACCTTTCCCTATGGTGGGATGAGCATTTTCTCCTTTCTCTTTTCTAAGAAAGTTTCTAGTGGTTGTTGTGTGCCCAAATCCATTTCCTTTGCCACAACTTCATCTCTGATTTCTCTATTGGATTTCCTTCCAACCCTTTTTGGGTGGTCGAGGGAGGAGAGAAGATATTTAGATAGGGTTCGAGTGATTATTCAGTCGAAGGAAGGAGGAGGAGGGCTATGAGAGAGGATGGGAGAGGAAGGGGAAGGTATAGAAGGGAAGGGAAGGGCAGGAGAGGGGGGGGAAGAAGGAGGGGAGGAGGGAAGATCTGATTCCACAAGGGAGCCAAACGGGTTAGATGCCAATAGAGCTAATGGGGGGGAGGATAGAAGCAGGTAATAAAGATGAGGAGGGAGAGGGAAGAGATTTAGAGGGAGCAGGCATAGAGGGAGAGGAGGAGGGGGAGGGAAGAGGAAGGGTTGAAGAAGGGAGAAGAGAAGTAGCAGAAGGGTGGGAGGAGGATTTATTTGTTGTCTTTTTCTTCTTGACTTGCTCCCATTTTGGGTCCTGGGTTTCTGTTTCTTCCATTTCTTGTTGTTTAGAACATCTATTAGCAAAATGACCATATTCATGACATACCTTGCATTTTAAAGGAATTTGTTCATAGTCTAGCTTTTGAATGTGAACCCAACTATCAACTTTGATCTTGACTGCTTCCGATAGTCCTTTCGCCAGGTTCACTTCACACATATTCTTGCACATGCATGCATGTTTTCCTTTGACTCACTTCTATTTATGTATTTCCCAACTGCATTTCCTATTGCTTTTACAAAGTCATCTCCCCAGTAGTGCAGAGGAAGATGGGGTAACGTCACCCAAACTGGCATTGCATTCGGCACATCCAACTCTGGATCGAAGTCCAGAGTCCATATATTGAGATAAAGCCCTCTTGAGTCCATGAAATACAAGCCATTTAAGAAGATTAATCTCTATCCTATTTTGTTTCAAAGTGGAATGTGAAGTATCCTCTGCCATAGAACCTGATCAATATTTTCCCTTTGATGGAAGAGGCCCAATTTCTTTCCACCCATTTAAGAACCGATCGAGGAGAAGGCCAGAGGTTGGTAAACTGTCCAACCAGTCCACACTCAGAGAGAGAAAGAGCAACGCGACGAGGAAGGGAAGGAGGGAGGATTATTTAAGGATTTTCATCTATCTTCTTCACAAACTTGGATATAAAAGGCCTAGGTAGAGAAGGGCCAAGGGAGGAGAGCAGAGAGGTAAATGCTTTTGCGTTTTCACCCAACTGAGTTGAAGATTGAGAGAGAGAAGCTGGGACCGAATCACCCTCAGGAGGAGGCTATAGATGGGCCATCGCAACCAGATACAAGGATACTAACCCCGGGAGCAGGAGGTCCCTGGAGCTGAGGGAAGGGAGCGTGCTCAGAATTTGAAAACCAGAGTGGGAGCAGCGCTGCGCTTCAGCTCGAAAAAACAAAGAACTAGTTGTTGCTAATAAATATCTACACCATATTGTTTATGAGTTTCTTAGTAAGGATCAAAGGGATGAGGCTATAAAAAGAAGTGCAAGGTAAAGGCGAAAGAGATAAGAGAGAGAAGGGTGGAAATGCTACTAAAATTCAGTTGCAACTTGTGATTCTTATTTATTTGTTGTTTATTATAATGATCTATTAAGATCTGTTGTACTGGCCTATTTATTTAGACCCCAAAATGTTGGATATTTTATTATGGGGTTTTGCTCCCACATGATATAATAAAGAGATCTATTGCAAGGAACTTACTTTGTATTATGTCTGAATGGATGCGTCTACGTTTATGTGCACTTTTTAAAATTTTGAGATTCTGTGTTAAGTTCCATGCGATGGATATTTTCATCTCTTTCACAAATGTTATTAATTGATCTATGAATGCTAATAGCTATAATGTATGTTTTAATCATTTTAATATATCCTGTCACCATCTAAACCCTAAGAAACACACACATATCTTAGCACGCCTCGAGTGAGACTTTCTTCCCTTGCAGGAAATAAAATAT
Organism: Pinus tabuliformis; assembly: GCA_031772625.1. Taxonomy (NCBI): domain Eukaryota; kingdom Viridiplantae; phylum Streptophyta; class Pinopsida; order Pinales; family Pinaceae; genus Pinus; species Pinus tabuliformis. Next base: position 252,956,293 of record CM062820.1, on the reverse strand, counting down.
CCCAGTGTTATGCTAAACTACAACACACCCTTTGTTGGAACCCTATGGCAGAACCCTGTCTCTCTATAATAAAATTTTCGCCAACACATACACTTTCCTAACTCCCCATAAATTTACACATTTTCTATGCTATACATGGTGGACATACTTGTTGGTGCTTCATTTTTTCATAGTAAATATGAATTGCAGTGTTGGTCAATTACCCAAATAATATTTATATTATAAAAGTGTTTTTTTTATTATCAAAAGGAATTTAACCAACTAATTCTCCTTCCAACTCTTCGTGGTCCATAAGATTGTATCTTGTAGTGTTTTGAAGCTACACTATTCTGTTGTGATGGTGGTGTTTAATCATGGATTTTTGAAAAAACATTGGAGGTTTACCCCTCCTTAAGCAATCGTATGCGAGAATTTTTGGCAGTAGAAAATTTATTCCTAAATGCGACATTCCTTTAGTTGAGTGAGAATGTCACTTTCTTCCTCAAATAATTTGTCAGATAGACCTTCAATAATAATTAATTTCTAAAATGAATTTCTAAACCTATTCCATGCGATCCTCTAACTCCTATTTGATTTGGTGGATGTTCCCAAAATATTCTCTATTCCATTTTTTGATTTTAGCTTTTAAGGACTTGAGTTTCTACTAGAATTGGTGCATAATTGAGTCTAGTATAGGAGTGGTTTCTTATCACCATTGTTGGGATTTTTCCAAGAAGGAAGGATCCTTAAGCAAAAATATTTTGAAAATAAAGGGTCCATTTTTGGGGCTTGCTTTGATGTTTTCTTCCAAGCTTACTGGTGATCAGGTGCTCAAAAAAATAGCTCAAAATTCAAAGTTGTTAGATCAGTGTGGAACTTGAACGACCACATAGTGCTCGTCATCTTGAATCCGACACAACTCGTTTCGTGTGAAACAGACACCGTATGCTCTTAGAATCATGATCTGTTCACTTTCCCAAACATGCGAATTTTTGCGAAAAATTGACAACCTAGTCAGCAGTCCATACTGCTGACGTGGCCCTGACTGTGTAGGTCTATGTGGCAGGTTGATTGGTCAACGACCTTCGGTGAATCATGTTGTGCCAAGTGGCACATTCTTCTCATTGGGTGCAATTTGGCAGTTTTTGATTGGGTGGTTGGTGGCCAACCATGGGCTAACATGTGACCCAGCGAGGGGTCGCCACGTGGCAGCTTGGGGGCCACCAAAATTTTGGGTCGAGGTCCGGGCAGCAGCAGCAGGGGTCGAACCCACGACAAGCAAGAAACGAGACAAGCCACATACCAACACATCATCGCAATAGGTCTTAACCACTATAGGTTTTGACTTATATTTAAAATGAATGAACACACCAATCCGGGGATAAGGCCAGCCCTTCGGTACATGTCAGAATGTGACCACCTGCGGAGAGGAGCGGGAGCCCGACCGGCGGGGGTGGGCTGTTGGCCTTAGCCCCAGGCATGTGGCCCCGATATGGCCATGAAATTCGGACCTAAGGTGTTAGAGGCAATTTAATGCGTCTGATAATTCACCTGAAAATCGGCAAAATTATCGCTCTGTTAGCGCGTTTTGGGGACAATTTGTAGGATGGTGCTAGATTTTGGGGAATTTGTGGTGTGATTAGTAGAAGACTTCGAAAATCCATATCTTCTTCAGTTTTTGACCAAAGGAAGAGCAAAAAGAGGCTACACAGGCATTTTTGGGCATTTTGGAGCCATTGGATCAGGTTTCAGAGCTTTTTGAGCATTTTAAATTGATGTATTCACACTTTTGAGCATAATAGAGAGGGCCAAGCCATTGGAAGATGAACCAAGGAGATTTAGACTAGGAGGGGTGAACTCCTTCATCATGTGTTGTTGTGATACTTTTTTTGGTGATTTTCATGTCTGTCATACGCTGTTGTTTAGTCATGTGTTTATGTTAGTTTGCACATAAAATTTACATAAAAGCACTCAAAAACTCATGTTTAAACTTGCAATTAACCTCATGAATGCTTAAGCACTTTTAACATATTCTGAAAAGGAATTTAGCACAACAAAACTAATTTTCCCAATTAGATCAACTGGCTAATTATTTGATTCACTACAAAGAAGGATTGAGGCCTCCACGAAGATGTCTTTGTTCGAAAGAGCTTTCGAGACCCAAAATATATCAAGTTTGGAAGCAATTTGAGGGCGCCCATCTTTTCTATTATTTCAAGTTAATATCCTTTTTTATAGTATTCAAATATGTGATATGTAGGTCTTACATGAGGTCAACAAAGAGTTAGGTATCAGAGTCTAGTCATCGCAAGCCTCCTTTTTTTTCTCCAGTGATTTAATGATGTTGAAGTCACCCGCTATTATCCATAGGTCTTCAAAAGAGAGGGAGTTGAGGTCTTGAAGAAAATTTTGTTTATAATTAAATAGAGTTGGACCATAGACAATTGCAGTTCTACCTATTGATTTAGAACCTCTAAGTTGAAAATGACTAGAAAGAATGCGTGGGGCTGCAGTGAGATTGGTGATGGTACTTTCTTCAAGATTGCATACAAGATCTAGCCCTCCTACTTGTCCTATTGCATCCAATGCCATTAAAGAAATTCCATTCCAACATTTATCTAAGGTTTTTCTTAGACACTCATTGGAGCATTTTGTTTCTTATAGCATGAGTACCGTAAGGTTTTCTCTACGATTTTCTGTCTTTTAGGAGCCTCAAATTTCCTTTGCAGTTGAGGCCCCTAATGTTCCATGTGATTAATTTCATTGAGAAGGATGGGGAACAAAGTGGAATACGTCCATCATGAGAGTCACCTTACATGAATTGGATAACACCTCACTTGATTCTTGTGTGAGGTTTTTGTTGCTTTTTTTCCCTTTTTTTTCCTTCCTTGTGGTGCTTTCAGGGTTCCTTGAATTTGTGAGTTTCAATGCCATAGCTTGATGAATATGAGCTTTGAGAGGTTGCCCATTTACAATTAAAGAGGTTTAATTAGGGTTGAGCATCTGCATTGTTTATTTCAGGACTGTTTGCAAATATTTTCCTTTCAGCTCTTCTACCATGCTTTCCAAGCCATCCATTTATTCTGCAACATCTTGGGTATCTCCTAGAATTGTTTCTTTGCTTCTGGTTTGTCAGTTTGTGGCTCTTCTTGGTAGGTTTTTGGCGCCTTTCTTTTGATAGAGCTTCAATTCGTATTTGGATCCACAAAGTTTGTTTCTTATGTTGAGTTATCTGCATCTACATCATTTTCTTTGGGATTGTTTGCATATATTTTCCTTTAATCCTTCTAGCATGCTTTCCAGGGTTACTTCCTCCACATCCATTTCTTCTGCACCATCCTAGGTATCTCCTGTTTCTTTCCTTATGGGTTGTCTGTTAGTGGTTCTTATTGGTGGTTTATGGTGCCTTTATTTTGTTAGAGATTCAATGTATATTTGGATCCACAGAGTTCATCTCTTATGTTGAGTTATTTGACATTTTCATATCCTCTTCTAAGGTAGTATATTTATTCTTTGATTGTTGGTTTCCCTTAGGAAGAGGGCCTCTTGCTGGCTCAAATTTCTTCTGCGAGGTGCTACTCTCTCAAATCCCTCTACATCTTTTTTCCGCTATTGTTGATGGGAAATTTCCTTCTAACGAAGAGGTAGATATCAAAATAAGTTGCCATATTCATGTCATATAATAGTCCAGATATTGTTGGTGTATCTCGTCATGGTAATAAATGTCTAAGGAGGTTGGCAAGGGTTCCAAAATGTTCATATACACACAGTTGCATGCATACAAAATGTATCTACATCTTTTAGTTGTCTTTGAGACTTTGACAAAGGAACCTGTTATGTTCCCAATCCCTTCCAAGAATTCCTCATTCTAGAAATTCCTTGGGAAGTGAGAAAATCCACACCAACATAGAGGCTCCAAAGAAGTCATCATTTTCTTGGCTATATCTCTCCTTCCAAAAGCACATGTATAGGCATATATTGTTAAAGAAATGTCTTGTTCTAAAAAACCCTTGTTATATCCTCCAAGCTTCGGAAAATGATTGTTAAAAATCACGTGGCCTATAGCTCAAAGTATAGCTAGCCCTTGGGCTACCATTTGTTTTGGATCCAACTAATTAAATCCCTTTTAGTTGGCCACATGCCTATGAACTTACAAATCAAGGTGTGGTATTTCATGTAATAGAGGTAGTTTTCCAATATTCTTGACCAAACTTCAAATTTGGGGTCTTTCACCACCTTGGGAAAGCATCTACCCTGATTTAGATTCTGCTAGTAGACTCCCGTTAGGACCTTGTCTAATCTAGATTGACAGCTTGTCCATTGGCATATGGTGACATGTGATGAGGTGTTGCAGTAGTAAAAACCTGAGCTTTATTATCTCCAAAAGCAATGTTCTTGTAGGAGGGAATTACAACCTAAATGAGTGTGCCATGGCGGCGCTCAATGAAGGTTACTGTAGAAAAACTAACAGAAAATTGTAGTTGGATGCCATATCAAATGTTTTTACCGAATTGATGTTGGATTCAAACGAAATTTGGATTTGTGGATGGAGCCTTGTGCTTCTCCAATAACAATAAATTCATGAGTTATTCAAGAGTAACACTACAACTTTATTGTGTGCTTATTAGAAAGGCACCATGACGATTGATGAGTTGTTAGAAGGAAAATAATTTACTTAAACCTAAGCTAGTGATATTTGTTGGAATTCACTTAATTTGCTATAAATTAAGATCATTTTCAATAGAGTTACTTGTATATGTATATAAAGGGTATGCAACTTACAAACCACCCTAATTACATAGAGTGTAATGACGATTCTTGAGATGCCTCTAGATCTGAGAGAGTATGTTGAAGGATTCGAAGCTCAACATTTGTTACAAATATATCCTTCGCTTCTTGTGAGGATATCCAATTGATTTATTTTGAGCGGGTGCAGCACAAATTGTTGAAATAATATGCTCAAATTATTAAAAGAATATACTCTGGTTTGTTGCATAGTTGATGACAATGTCACGATTTCGAATGTTGATGTAGATATTCTAGTTAGACATGAAGAGGACCTGATTATCAAGAAGATCGACGTAGTATTTGTTGTTGAATATTTTTGAAGTATGAATACCCAAGTTGGTGGTGTTAACAATGGTATTGGTAGGGCATGAGAGATACATATTTTTACCAAAACTTTGGTCCTTTGCGAGATCTCGTATTTGTCACCCATAGTGTTGTAATCGAAGGAGGAGCGTTTTCTCACCTATTTAAAAAAAACGTGAAATATCTCCCATAATCCCCCTCCCTTCATTATGTGCTTACAAATCATGGCACCAAGTGGGTTATTTATTGAATCTTTGAATTGCATGTTTTCTTCGGACTTCATTTTTATCTTTTGCGGGATTTAAAACCTTGACATATTTGAATGAATTTAAAGACCCCGTCACAGTTGGGAAACAACATATGAAATATCTGAGCTGAGGGCGAGGATTTCTCATATATAATTTGCAAGTTTGGTTGGCTGAGGGCGAGGATTTCTCATATTTAAATGTGAAGATTGATGCATCTTATCCGATCCCACAAGAAACCAGTGGAAATTTCTGAGCTTGCTATTGTTTTTCATGGTATTCTGTGATTTCTGTCTAATTCTATAAGCATGGCAGCTGTTTGGTGATTGCATTTTAGCGAGGAGGAAGGGAACATGATCCCCGTGAAGCGTAAGCGAATGGGAATGATAACAGGGACTCAGTCATAAATGCATGGAGATAAACAAGTGGAAGTTTTTCATAGGCTTTGGATAGATGACGAAGGTTAGTGGGGGAGTCACCCCTTAAAATAATGTCTTCGACATAATGATGCTTTGTACTTAAGGTATAGTATTTTTTATGGAAAAGTTAAAATTTTGTATTTATAGCATATAGTATTTTTATGGAAAATTTAAAACTTTGCATTTATATTAAAATGTAAATTATTTAATTTATTTTTAAAATATTAATTATAAAATGTTTGGTTACATTTATTAGATTATGAGTTTTTAAAATATTGCAAAGTTTAAAACTGTATTGTTTTGAGTTGTCATTATTGATTGACAATGAGAATATGTCCATCCATCAACATTGCAAAAAAAAGCCCCAGGAAAAGATAACGGAGATTTCTAAATGTTAAAATGCATCCAAACATCCAAATTTCTTCCAATAATTGCAGGTCCAAATTTCTCAAGAAGAGAGCGAAATCCAAGTGATGATGATACAAGTGAGAATGACTCTCACTTATTTATACATGTCATATAAGTTCAAAAACTAGAAGAAAAGCCCATATTATGCCTAAAATTCTAAGTAACCCACCCATGGTTACAATCCAACCATGATAACTCAATAAAAAAATCAAATTGGCCTTCTTAGGGCCATGCTAGGCTAACACGGAGGCCTAGAAAGGTAACATTGAGGCCTCATGTGCTAAAAATGAGAGTGAGGGCCTCAAAATCAATGGACAAGAGGGGGATTCCCTCCAAATGCTGTGTAACATCTCCAAACCCTAAGTTAGGCTTTGTGGGCTCCAAATGGGCGTCCATGTGGCTCAGGATCGAGTCGATGCTCCATAAATGAGGGGTAGACGATGACACATTCTCTCCCATGTCTCCTGGGAAGAGACAAAACCTCCTATGAGCCTTGGATCAACTGCCAAGTGTCGGGTGCAATGTGTGGCTGACCAGGAAATGTTGTCCAAGTGCATCATCATATCTATATAGATGGGGCACGAGCAAGTGATATAGTGGTGCTGAAGAAGCCCATGGTGTGGCAATTAATGCTATGCAACATTGGAGGAATGTAGCTCTCAACGCCCACCCTACAAGTGTCATTATGACCATATGGAGGGCTTGGATCCCATATAGGGAGGCCAAGTCCAAGATGAAGACCTCCAATCCTATATAATATCCAATGCATCTCCTCACCTTCTAGTACAATAATTCATTAGTATAATTGAGCCAATAATCTTGCTAATCAAGGGTAGAAGTGGACAATTCACAATGGCATGCCCTTCCAAATGGGCTTTAAACGTACTAATGTTTCCTTCCTTGATAATATAGGTTAATGAATGGCCTTATTAGGTGGTTTCAACCTCTAAGGGAATGACAGGTCCATGGTACATCCATCAAATGGTAGGTGCCATATGAAATAATGATGAAACAAAGTGGGGGCAAGAGGGAAGGCTCCAAGCCACATTCCATGGTACAAGGGTAGCTATAATAGAGGAGGTCTGCACCTTATGTGTATGAATGTAGGAGGGAGAAATTGTGGTACATGAGTTACCCCGACCTTTGATTTTCGACCCTTATTCATATGCCCTTTGCCTTTTATTTATTTTTCTTCTTTTTACTGCTTGGGGCTCAAGTGATGTGAGCATGATGTGTAAGATGTAGTAGTGAATACCCCCCTTAAGGTGGGGTGATTCATCGCCCACCAAGGGCTGGGACAATCATTGGTTCCTCGATTATGTAGGGGGCACTCATAGGGGCCCTAAGAATCAAGGTGATGGCCATAATGATAAGGGGTAGAGCTCATGTTTGGATTTTACCCATGCGCTAAATTCTTTTATCTCGACCATATTTTGCATTTTGTGGTACATTTCCTATTGTATGTGGCCTTATTATGATTTTACCTTTCTTTTCAGTTGCATCAACCTTTGGTGCATCATTCCATGCCCGACCCAAGGTGTGGATAAGGGGAAGGGGAGGCTAACACCTTGTGGACCCAATGGACAAATGTGAACCTAGATTGTAAAAGGTGTAAAAGGGGTTATAATGAGTGGAGGGGAGTGAGGTACGTCGTATTAGGAAGTGCGAACTTGCAAGCAAAATCAAGGTTTCCCATGTAGTACCTGTTATCGACATATTTGGGCACTGCAACCCCAATCATATATGTCCATAAACCAAGGGCTTCTAAGCCCCTAAAAGTGTTGTTTCATACCCTAAAGGAGTGAGGTCAGTTGATTACATCATCTCCCAGAAGTTCTCCATGAAAAATTACTCAGAACTGGTCAAAGCAGGACCATACAGACTGCCCAGTGCTAAGGGTGCGATGCATCTCACCTGCCACATGCAAAAAGTGCGATGCATACTAGAAAGCCCTTCTGTAGGGTGCGATGAGCGAGAGCAGACAAATGGCACATGCAGTTTGCTAGGTGGAAACCTTGAGAATATTCTAAAAGCTGCTCATTTGACACTTGCCTCTCTGAATTCGCCTAAGGATGAGTAAGAGATCATGAAATCTCCAAGTGGAACCAAGAACTATCAGAGAGATGACACTAATCAAAATCCCAAAAGCTGACTCACCCCCTTGCAAACATCTATATATGGATCCCTCATCCCAGAGATCCAGAGGCTGGAATTTTGTAATTTGCAAGGAAGTGCTGTTGGTTTCTCTTTGAAGACATTGTTGGGTGATCTTGCTTTGTATGAGGTGAAGAGGGCTTTCATGCTGGGAGGATGGCGCTGGGTCAGACCAAGTGGTTGTAATCCTCTCTTCTACTACTTCTATCAATAAAGCTATTTGAGTTTTCCTCCATATTCTTGTGTATCTCTGAATATTGTGTTGATATATGCATTTGTATGGTCAATATATATTTGATCCTATATTGTTTACAGTGATAGATCTCTATGCTTTGATGGTATTATGCTGCTTTGACTCTACAGGTGCTCTTTGAAGCGGGACAAGTAAGGAAGGAGTGGTGAGATTCTGTCAAAGGGGAAAGGAAACAAGCAAGGAGCCAAACGAAAGACTGAGGTTGGTACTCTCTGATTCTTTCTCATTTATCTCTCGTAAAGGAAAACACAAGTGACTTTAGTTTGTTTGTTTCTAAGATAGCTACCCATCTTAGTGGGACTAGCAGCTCTAAATAGACACTAGTTTTCCCGATAACAAAATGGCGACTCCACTGGGGAGTGAATAGTTTGATTGCTTGTCTCTATTTGTTTGCTTCATAAACTACAGACGGAGCCTGAAGTTAAGCCAGATAGCCTTCGAACTGCATTTGCTATGCAAGTGCAAAGTAGATCAATGCTGCTTCAGTCAATCTCCGAGTTTGTTTATGAACTGAACAACTGACTTGCAAACATCCTAAGTGCCCTAGAGGTAGCTCAAGTAACCTCATTAGATCAGCCCCTATACTTTGTATTTATTGACTATCATTAGCTCGGCATAAATCCCTGAACTAAGTTGCAAAATGTGACCAAAAACCAAGTTAAAGTCTCGCTCCTGGACCATCGCACTGTCTCCTTTTGGTAGATTGGATGCATCGCACCTCCCATGTGAAGTAGGTGGGATGCATCCTTGTTTCCCTGTGTTACAGGTGCGATGATCGGGTAAGACTATTTCTGCCTCCAGATTTTGGTTTTTTCTTCACTGTCTTCAGCTTTATTCAGGAGTTTTGCTGTCTGTGATCAATAGACCACTGTGGAAACCCCCTTCCTTTGCATTATTCAACCTCCATTGTACAAAGAATTGTGAATGTTTTTATGTATTTTTTGACATTTACAGTTCTCCTTTACAAAATAGTAACTTAATTGAACTGTTGTCTTTTGATTTGAAAGTGTCGCAAGTGTCATTTTCAGTCAAAGAAAAGAATCCTCCTCTTTTTGATAGTCGATTACACTGTTACTCTTGTATTTGATCTGAATTTGTAGTATTTCAAGTGTTGAAAGCAATTTTCAATTCAAAATCACAAAGTGTCGCCTTGACTCCCTTTAGTTTTTTTGAAAAGAAAATCGTTAGTATTGTCACTTTGGAAGAAGAAATAATTCAGATTTGTATTGAGCATTCTTTTTGTCATTCACACATTAAGAAAGAAGAAAACAAATACATGCATGTGCATTTGATTTTAGACTGCTTGTTGATTTTGATTTAGGACAGTGCATCTAGTGTGTGCTCTCTACTCTATGTTGAAAGAATTTCGCTTCTATTTCCTTAGTAGCTAGGATTTTCATTGCAAAAAAGAAGAGTAAACGACTGTTTATCATCTTAGATTGCATATTTAGGAGTTGTATATCTACATCACGCGGTGAACCTTAAAGGCAAACTTCTTAAGAAAGATCAACTATAAAATAAATTCAATGAACATAAAACGCTTTGGGACCTAACGCACAACATCTAGAAGTCTAGGCTAGAGACGTATTCTGGCGTCGTAAAGCCTAATAACTGTCGCTTCCATCATGGGTTGGGTGATTCCTCCTCTTTGAGACGACAAGTGCCAGTACGGACTTGTGCTCCCACGTACTGTCGAGTATATATTGGGAGACCACAATAGGCTATATCCTTTATCCTTAGGAAGCCATGTCTGCCGCCCTATTGATTGCAATGCACTGAACACAACATTCGGGAAGATTGACTGCCATACCATAAAAAGTATTCTGTGGTTTTGCGATTGGTTTGGTAATCCCTCTGTCTAGATTTCCAGAGTAGTCTCTTTTGTTCCTTTTTAGACTCCTTAAAGGAAAAGGTCCATCTGAGCACTTGTCACTTTAGGCTCATTAAAAATCGAAGGTGACTAGAGTCATCTTTAGCTTTTTCTCAACTCTTAAAAATTGAAAAAGCAAGTTGTGTCAAAGCGTCTAATATTTATTTTAAATGGAATAACGTCACTGTTCCCTTGTTGATCTTAGGTTGAGAAAATGGAGTCCACCAATCAAGGATTTCCCCTTGGGGGAAATCCTAGTCCTTTCTTCTCTTGGGGAGATGTTGGTGCACCTCATATGGCCACATTGTCCCTTCCAGGATTGACAATTGGCCTGCCAGTATGGATTTTCTCGACCTCTGTCGTTCAAAGCACCGTGATTCATGAGCAATCAAATCAACAACTAGATGATACTAGAGTTACCCCCCAAAATTCTACTTCATTTATTTCTCCCTCTCCTTCTTCCTCTTTGCTTGGTGAAGATAGTAAAACTAAAAACCAAGTAACTGAGAAGAAGAAGAAAGGGAAGGAGACACTACAACAAAACCAGCGATTAGCGTCCCTTTTTACTTCTTTTTTTGCATCTAGAGCCCATTTTTGGTGCTATTTGCATCCATTTATCAAATATGGTGCAAAACTTGACACAAAATTTGCATCAAGTTTTGCACCAAATCTTACACCAAGTTTAGCACCAGGTATTGCAATAGGTTTTGCACCACGTTTTGCACCAAATTTTATGCCAAGTTTTGTGTCATCCTTTACACCAGGTTTTGTTCCAGGTTTTGCATCAAGTTTGGCACCTAATTTTGTTTGACATACTTTTGCATCTTCATTTGCATCCACTTTTTGCACCTACACTTGCATCAACTTTTGCATCGAATTTTGCATCCTTTTTTAAATCATTTTTTGCATCCATTTTTTCATCCATTTGTGCATCCCTTTTGCGCCAAGTTTTACATCTTGTTTTGTGTCTAGTTTTGCATAAAATTTTGCATCTACTTTTGTTGCATCCACTTTTCCCTCTTGTTTGGCATCCATATTTACATCCTCTTTTGCATCTATTATTGTACACACTATTGCATCTAATATTTTTGTGCCACAATTAGCGCCTATTTTGGCACCTCCTTTTGCACCCACTTTTGATTATAATTTTGCATCCACGTTTGCATCCTCATTTGCGTCTAGGTTTTCATCAACTACTACATCTATTTTTGCATCCCTTTTTGTATCCAATTTTGGACCGGGATTTGCATCGGGTTTTGTGTCTCGTTTTGCATCTACTTTTGCATCGACTTCTATTGCATCCACTTTTGCACACAATTTTGCATCCACTGTTGCACCCATTTTAAATTTCACTTTTTGCATCCCTTTTTACATCTTCATTTGCATCATACTTTGATTCTTTTTTTGCATCTATCATTACATCCACTTTTGTTATGCCACAATTTGCACCATGTTTTGCACTCACTGTTGTATCCACGTTTGCTTCCAATTTTGCATCCATGTTCACATCCTCTTTTGCATCAAATATTGCATCTATTTTTGCATCCACTTTTATGTCAGGTTTATGCATTGGGTTTTGCATCTCGTTTTGTATCTACTTTTGCATCTACTTACATTATATCCATTTTTTGCATCCAATTTTGTTTTGCCTGTTGCATCAATGTTTGCTTCCACTTTTACATCCATTTTTGCATCTTATTTTGCATATTTTTTGTCTATTGTTACATCCACTTTGTTGCACCATATCTTGCGCCTACCATTGCAACCACATTTGCTTCCACGTTTGCATCCCCTATTGCATCCACTTTTGTTTCATCCATTTTTGCATATACTTTTGTTTCCGTTGTTGCATCCACATTTGTTTCACCACAATTTGTGCCAAGTTTTACACCTACCATTGGACCCATGTTTGCTTCCACTTTTGCCTTCATGTTTGCATCCAAGTTTGCATTGACAACTGCATCTTCTTTTGGATCCACTTTTGTGTCAGGTTTTTCATGTTGTTGTGCATCTACTTATGTTGTATCCACTTTTCATCCAATTTTACTTCTATTGTTGCCCCCATTTCTATGTTCGCTTTTGCATCCCTTTTCCAACACTCATCATATTTTCTGCATTGATGATATTCCTTATGGCATTGACAATTATGAACAATTGATGACAATGTCAATAATATTGACAATGATGAAAATGAAGATGATGGCGATGACATGAATTGTGATTATGATGATAAAGACGATAGTGGTTACAATGACAATGATGATGATGGCAATGATTATGATGATGACGATGCTAATGACGTTGGCGAATCTTCCCAATTTTAGATGTTGTCATTGTCATAATCATAAGCATTATCTTTGGTGTCATGATCATCATTTTCATCTAGGTCATCATCAAAAACAATAATGGCATGAATGATGATGATGCATGATTACAACAATGTCGATAGAAATTACATTAATGATGATGATGGGGATGATAAAAATGACAATGACGATGATAATGGTGGTGATGATGATCATCATCGATCATCTGTCAAAAATAGAGTTGTTATTTCTCTTACGTATATCAATGTGTCCTAAACAACCCTTTTCTAGCACTGATCACATTTTTTGGGTTGATGATATTTCTTACAACATCTACAATTATGAACAATTGCAAACAATGTCCATAATGATGATGATGATGGCATGAATGGTGATTATGATGATAATGTAATGATGGCAATAACAATGACAAGGATGATGGTGATGATGATGACAATGATTATGATAATGAGAATGACCTTACAATCTTATGGATTCGTGAACAATTACTAGTTTCAATACCATCTTCTGGATACGTATTACTATCATACTTTTTAAATTTTCTGTCTCTCTTGAGGTATCTTACTATAATGGTGTTGTCAACACTAGAAAGATATCTTGTTGTAATGGTGGTTCTAATGTTAGCACTAGCAAATTTTAGTAGGGAGGATGCTACTACAAGAGGAATTCCTTCTAAGTGACTATGGCATTCAAAATGAGGCTTTATGGGCTGCTTGTTAACACATGTTCTCATGCTCATATAAAATTAATTGAAAATTTGCTTTAATTGGTTCCCATGCATAATTGATATTGATAATGGGGTGGTATAAAATTGTAATGGGCATATCCGTTAGTTAGTTATGATGGGTCAAAAACATTGAAACCATCCAAGTGACATTTCACCTTGGAACAATCGTCGCTCGTGCGAAAACACGAAGTTTATGTAAATGAAAGTTGTGATTGTAGTGGAATTAAAACCATCGAGAAATATCAAAGAAGACGCTGCCTACCAGTTTTGAAAGACAACCAAGGCATTGAACAACTATTTGCGTTAGGATGTAGTGAGGGAATCGAAGGAAATTTGGCAGCCCTAAGTTGCCATTACTATTGCCAATCACACATTCAATAGTAACCATAAAAGGTAGCCACATATAAACAGAAACTCGAGGTGTTGACAGTCAGAATCTATTGTAATAGCTTTGACGTATATATAGTTTTGTGTTTAGATGAGAATGAAGTGGGCTTCATCCAGGGTTCGGCTCAATCCTCGTCCATTCCATGCAGTGGTGTTTAATTCGCCAAGCAAGAGAATATTACGTGAGTGTTCAGAGTTAAATCAACAGAAATCAAGGACGTGTGATTGTCAAATTATTGCTCCTCCCTTATGATTGAGCGCTTGATACGATGGTCATTATCCTTGGGTGATACTTTTATTCCCCATTTTCTATTGAAAAAGTAGCGTTTTTCTGTTCGATTATGATAGGATTGGATGAACGCCGGTTTGGGTGGATGTAGACCCATGTTTTTTTGTGGTGATCTTCAAATGTCTTGAGGATAAGAAAAAAATCCTTGACCAAGGTCCATGGTTTTGGGGATGAGTTGGTCTTCTAGTGAAGCCATGGTTTCCCAACTTCAATCCTCTCACTATGTTGCCGATGACTACTCTAGTATGGGTAAGATTCCCAGTTTTCCCATTCACTTTACCCATCTAGATCTCTTAGAAAAAGTGGGCAATTTTATTGGAAGATTCGTCAAAGTAGACATGGAAAGACTTTTGAAAGGCATTTTCACCTATGTTTGCATATGTGTTTAGGTAGATCGCAATGAAGTTTTGCGAGATAAAATTGAGCTCAAGTGGATGGGAATTGTGTATTCCCAACCCCTGGACTATGAAAATACAACTTTTCGATATAGGAATTACCAACAAGATAGACACCTTCAAACTGTCTGTCCCTTTCCAATAGGGGCTTCCTCCTTACAGTCATCTAAGAACTCTAGCAGCAGTTGGAGGGATCTTAAGGAAAGAGAGGGATCCAAAATGTAACACCCCTCCCTTGTGTGTCAAACTTTTCAAACCTAAGCTAAGAAAAGCTAGGTATGATGTGTAATATAAAAAGTAAATACATTATTAATAAATTAATCACTTGGAAAAGCAAGACACCAAGAGATGAGATTCTTGCCAAATCACATTGGTGAATGGGAAAGGATAATTCTTTCATGGTAAAGCTTCTCGATTTAATTCTAGATAAGTTGGATGGATTGGAGATAAATATCCATTGAGAAAAACATAAAAGTTGTGCGGGAGAGAAAGGCAATCTTCTATGAGGAAAATCCTCATGGGAGAGAAAGGTGAGCTTTTATGAGATAAGCCTACGCAAATGGATAAAAAGATCCATAAAAGCGAGACACTGCTAATGGAAACCATATCATGAAAGAAGGTATTAAATACCCATTGCATAGATCAATTGGAGGCGGTTGATCCATGGCAAGAACCTCGACTCGGTGGTGAACTGAAGAGTCATTTCTAGGTTGGGTAGCGGTGCTCTGTTTTCCAAGTGTCATTCTCTCTTTTGATCTAGTTTGACTCACTTGCGTGGATTGTTCTGTATGTTGGTTTCTTACCCTCTATGTTATAAATTCCTTAGCATATGAGAGAATTTGCTTGAGTTTTAAATGCACTGCATGTGGCGTTAATGAGATGATTTTATGGATGCACATAAATGAAATTCTAATCACAGTCACAGTATGTGGATCTTATGTAGAATTGGTGTTAACCTGTCTTTTGTTAAGATAGTGAATAGTCGTGCTTGAGCCGCTATGCAAATTTGTTAACTGTGGTTAAGGCTCGACTGTATAAACTATGGTACAAGTTATTTGTGCTATGCATCCAATGCTGCGCTTCTGATTAATTGTGCATAATCCCTAAGATACACATGTTAACGTGTCATGCAACTGTGGCAGACAGATTATTGATTATGTATGATAAATGATTTTGTTTTGAAACGGTAGAGCCTATGGTTCGGGTTATCTAATATATGCATTATGCATTATAGGATGAATTGCATCCATTGAGGCGTTCTAATTATTTATTCGTATTGCATAAGATATATGTCGGTGGTACTTTCGGCCATGACAATAGGAATATAAACATGCTATATGGCAAAGCTAGTTATTGTAAATGGATGACCTGATCTCCATAAATGTTGGATTGAATCCTCAAAGGAGGGATACTCGAATGCGGGATATTGAATAATATTGATTGATTCCTCCTCTGTGATGTGATGTAGGCATGGGTAGAAGTGCTTGTGTTAGCTTTGTTATGAGGTAGTTGTATATGAACGCGTGTGACAACCATTACATCTAAATTTATTACAAGCTAAAATTAGTAAAGGAAACCAATATGTTGCCTTTAATACTGTGGCTAGGAGGTGTCTACTGAAAGAGGACCCAAAGTTGATCATAATTCATGGAACAAGGTACCAATCAACCTTAAGCACAATGCAAGAATAGGATGAAAACCTTAAGCATGACCACCAACTCATCGAATGGCCTTGAGGCTGCAATATGCAAGAAGAGGATGAAAAACATTGACTTTGAAAGCTTTTACAACTAGAGAACCTTAAAACCCCAACTCCCTCCTTAGGACAAGTGTATTTGAGTTTACCAAGAGTTGGCTTCCAACACACCCAATGCTCAATGCCAAACATGACATGGTACACTAAAACACAAAGACCGTAAAACCTTTCAACATATCGACAAAGTACACATTCTTCCTTGAAATACACATTCTAAGGAAACCCACAAATGAATTCTCCTCATTTTGAGGATGGTACCTAAGTTAAATTGGATTGCATAGGGATTTCTTAACACAGGGTTCAAAATTATTACAACAATATACTCATTAATCACTAAATATGTCATTTGTAGGAATTGCAGTTAGGTGGGGAGGATAACACTCCTATCCATTTTTAAAGCTACACCCAATTAATAAGTTCTCCATGTGCCACAATAAATGCAATTTTTATGACTATAGTGACACATCCCTCGAGATTTCCTTCCACACCAACACTTTTATCCATGAACTAAAGAGTGACTATTTCATTATTATATTATACATACATGTTAATATAAGCATTAAAATTTGTATTCCTTTGTAAAAAATGCTAGTCCAAGAGATACATTTGATCACCTTGTCTTGTATCCAATATCCAATGTTGACCCCTATATCCTTAGATCTAGAGTGAAGGTTTCATTTCTAATGTTGTGTTTGAGCTTAAATTCTAATTAAATATTTGGGTTAGCCAAGGTCATTACTTAACTTAATGGCTTTGCAATATACAATGTATCATATTTTTTTTAAGTTCAATTGGTGAGATATGTCTGGGCGATTCAAATTTCAATCACTTGGATACACAAGCGCTTGCCAACATGCTTTTTTCCAATTGTGCTACTACCCTTAGAAAATATACAATGTATCATATTAACATCCACTTAAACCAAATTGACTTTTGGGACACATGTCTCTTTGATGATGAAGGGAATCCAATTATGTGATGTCAAACACATTCCCTCACAAACACTCACAAAGACCCTACACTTTTTAGGGTTCGAACCTAGGTTGTCTGTTATGAAACCAACTCACAAAAAGATAGAAAAGATAGATCAACAACTTAGAAATCAGCCTCTTCGAGGGGGCAACCTCCTTTACATTACACAAAAGAGCAATTATTGGATGATACAAATGACAAAGCCTCATTTCTATATATAGGAGTCTAAGGGGTCACAATATAATCAAAGTCAACATAACAATAATAATATAAGGGCACAAAAATAACAATAGTGGGCTTCTATGGGGCACAATAATAACAATATGGGGACAATAAGGGCACAACAATAACAGTAAGGGCCACAATGACACTAGTAATGGGGGAATCACTAGTGTTATAGGGACCTAACATTGTCTATATGGAAACACTGTATAATTTTGAATTTATTTATTGTAGATTTGTACATAGATGGATATTCCTTTCTTTGCATTTATCTTTTAGACTTCTTGCTTTCACCAATTGATTTAGAGCTTATGGAGTCTCAAGTAGCACCAATCCCCTTGCTTCTATTGGATTGAATAACATGATTTCTCTTTTGAAATCCATAATATCTCATTCACATGCTTCCTATTTCTCCCATAAGACTTTAGCACAGACTCCATGATCATGTTTGTGTCCCTCTTAATAATGCACTCCTTGGAAGGGGCCATAAAATCTTTTATTAGGACTAAACTTGGATGTCTCTTCTTTCTTGCCCTTTGATTCTTCATTCAATCATACCACCCATCAACTTGTTATTTTTCCATTTTTCTTATAATGACCTTTGTTGTTGGGAAGGTGCCTTTCAAGTATTTTGTCTTTGCATATAGATACACATAAAGTATCATTATTTTAATCTAATGGACGTGGTTGTTAAAATCACCAATATTTAATTAAATATGCATTGTTATACCTTTGCTCAAGTCAACTTCAATTCAAATTCTAACACATGTGTGTATACCCTTCCTTGCTTAGTTTGTATATTGTTGTAAGTCCCCAATATATTTATGTTGGCTTTTGAAAGATCATCTCATCCCAAAATAAGTAGGGGGGATTCAATATTCAAATCCGGCAGAGTGGGGTTGAAGAAATGGATATTGAAGATGGATTCAATTATAGAAACTATCTTTTGAAAAAAGGTTAGTTTTGCCCCAAAAAGAAAGTCCCTCCTTTGAGACCTTGCCACAACTTCCATAGTTGTGAAATTTTACAATAATAGAACCTCTAGAGTAGAGGTTTACCATATACTTAGAACTTAGGTTGGAATTGATTTGATTCTTGAAGTCTTTAGATGATGACTACAGATCATTAAATACATAGTTTGAAGCGTTTGCTTGTAGTTATTAATGAACTTGTTAACCATCCATAGATGAATACTTCCCTTGCACATGTGCTTGATTTTGTCAATAATGAAAGAATCCTACTATGTTTTTGGTATATTCGACAAGACTACATCTTTAAAATAAAGAAGATTCAATTCTTAATGCTTTGCAATCCTGTAAGAGGGAGGGACAATCGAAGTCACGCAGGAGGAGGTATTCCCTTTGTTTAGCGAAACTCTACAGAGATAAAGCACTAAATGCAAGATTAACCCCTTGTTTATGTGATAATTAGGGAATATATATCTATTCTCTCAAAGATTAGTCTTATATATTCAAAAAGAATTTCTCATTTATTCTAAATAACACTTAACACTGTTTATAGAATAATTTCTCACCATTACAATCACAATAATCATTTTTCAAGGCAAAAACTACATCAAAACTTTTTGAATATGCAAGTAGATAATCTCCACAAATGAAGATGAAAACATATTTTGAGCATGTTTAAAGTGGATTAAAATATAATAATAAAAGACACAACAAAAATCTTGATACAATAATAGCTCAAATAATTATCTTTAACAAAAATCTATTAAAAATTACTATAAAATTATAAAATGAAATTAACATTAATAAATAATCAATTAATTTATATAAAATCCCAATTTAATAATGAATAATTACTTAATTCTTTAAGTTCCACTTCAAAGAAAGCATTGACACATCAGCTAGAGAAGGGTGCATTATTGTTTCGGAGTTCTATGTCGGTCGCATCAATATTTTATTTGATGTGCCCAATTATTTTTCCAAAGTAAAACTATTATTCAGCTTAAATAATAGAATGTATGATATTTCAAATTCTATAAAATGTATAATATTTCAAATTCTTTGAAAATCCGTTTTACTGAAACACAAATATATGGCCGTCGATAACATGATCGGACAGTAGATATTCTATCTCGCCTTTAAATTCAAATCCTCTTGGTAGTTTGGCGCCATTGCGCGTATCCCTCTCAACGAGCTCAGTAGCTCGCATATGAACAATCATGGTTTGCAATCGCATAAACATTGCCCCAGAATCGATCCACGAGCCACCAGATCTCTCTCTGCACGACTTCCAACAGTTCATCTGCGTTTCTTCGTGGTCAAAACGATTTCAGAAAAGGTATTTTTCTGCAAGAGAGTGCTTAAATTGCAAAGCGCCATTATTTTCTTGTCGCCGTCATGAATCCTCTACGCCTTGTCTTAATGAAATTATTTAGAATTCTTGATTGGAAAAATTTGCCATATTTCAACTTTCTGGAAATATTTCATTAAATAAGCTACCGTATTATCTAAAATAAATTTGAAGAAAGAGGCCGTGCTCAAAACAATGTTTTAAGCAGCAAATTTCACAAGGGTTATTTCTGGTTCAGTTATTCTGAGCTTTCAATGGAAAATTTTGACTCTATTTTGGCTTACAGGCAAGATTTCATAAACTAACGCTCTCTATAAATGGACTAGACAAGGTTGTGCTCAAAATTTTGTTTAAAAAATGGCAGAGTTTGGGAAGAAGTTCTTTAAGTTAATGGATCAGCATTCAGATGCATTTCGAGTGGTTTGATTGAATGATTTCTGTCTCAGTTCCGCACATTTAAAAGTTTTGGAGAATGGGAATTGATAATTCTGGTATTTGATGGTGTTCTATTCAAATTACACAGAAGAAGATAGAAAGCTAGGGCTTTTAGAGGCTAAGCGTACACAATGGCAAATCTTTACAGGTTTTCATGAGATTTTTCAGACAGGCAAATAGGATAGAAAATTAGGGATTTCACTAAGCCAAGAAAGCTAATGCTACATTCTTTACAAATTTACTTCAGAGTTTTGAGACTGAACATTTTTGATGTTCAAGTGGTTCGTAGATATCTTCATGCGGTTTCTATTTCCATGGAACCAAGAATTTGATACCTCAACATGAAATACTGTGCTCTGAAGGGTTTTCCCTTCCAGCTCATCTTTGTGTAATGGAATAGAATCGTTAATGCTCTTTAGTGTCTGGAGAAGTCAAAACTAATGGATCAGGAAGCAGGGGCTATTGGAACGGTTAGTAATTGAGGGAAACACTATCCTTCACAATATAACAACGTAGAGGAAAACACATGGTACATTTTTGTAGTTTTGGTCAGATTAGGCCATCCAAGCACGCCATTAGAGATTTCAGAGAGAAGCTCTTTGTTTTCTTTAGCACCGGCTGAAGGGGAGAACTTTTGCCACATTCCGGGGTCATCTCTGTTCATTATAGAAGGAGGTCTTGTAACCTGCTCCAAACTGCCAGTTTCTCTCTTTGAAAGTTTGTATTGAAAACCAGTGCTGGGTCGAAGGTTTACTCATATGAAGGATGCAGAAAATGAGAGTCCTTTAGTGAGTCCATGAAAAAGGCTTGGCGAAGATTTGGGGCAAAATGATACCTGCAGCAGAGCCAACAAAGTTCCAAAATTAGAGCCAACCTCACCAATTAAAATCTGCAAACAACCTGGAATCCTATCTTTAGGACGAGATTGTTTGAAGCACCCCGAAAACTCAAGTATGTTATTACTATGCTACCTTTCTATAGACTGGAATTATTTCTTTTATTGCTGCAATATCCGTGATATAGTCCTGGTTCAAGCAATTGAAAGATAGACCACAATTAGGAAAAGCTACAACCACTTTGTATCTATTGGCATTGGATGGACTAAAATCTGGTCAAACTGTCAATATGTATTGGTCTAGAATCTGTGGTCTTCATCAGGAAAACCCTAAAACTTTGGTTTTCTATCAACAATAACTCCATTTCCTAGGCTCTGATTTGCACAATTTTTTTGAAGCTGGGTATTTTTCTAGAGGAACCCGGATCTACAACTGGTTTCTTCATATTTTAAAATTTTAGAATATGATTTGCTTTTTGTTGTCCTCTTTTTCCTTTGAAAAATTTATATAAAAAAAAAAAAATTCTTCCACTTTGTACCTCGAAAAAGATTTGATACCACTTCAAACTGAGCCAAAAAATCGAATAATCTGCTAACTCAGCGAATATTTTCCATTTTTTGGTGACATTTTGTTGATATATCAGGATATTTTCAAAATATCATGATATGTTCAAAATTTGTAAAATTCACAACTTTTTCTGCTGATAATATCCCTGAGCTGAGAGAATCATGATATCTCATGATATTGACGATAGATAACCAATCTTTGCAACACTGTATTGGACAACAGAGCATTAATTGAAGATTTTTGGTCTCATTTCGATGATTCTTTGAGCATCAATACATTCCTTTGCCTTTGGTACTTTTACATACAGTTTTCCACAGCCACCACTTTTTCCCAAAAGTGAGTGTGGGGTAAGATGTTATTATTTTTGCCCATTAGTAATTATAGAATGGTTACATAACGGTAGTAGTTAATTATTATTAAACTAAGAGCGTGAATCCTTTGTTTATATTCGCATCTCCTTCCACCCTGGAAGGCACAGAAGGGCAAGTGTTATTATAAATTTTCTGCCACTTATTTCTTGTTTGTGGATTGTTGGCTTGACATATTACAGGCTATTAATTCTCTCTTTTTGTTGTATTGGGCTTGTTTCCTTTTGTCTAACATTTCAACTGATAGACGATGGATGGTAGCCATGTGAAAAGTAGCTAAATTTTAGCAACAGATTCCTTTGAATTATGTATGTTGAAAATGGTTGTTATTGATGTCAAAGGCTATCCAAATGAAAGAGAGTTATATAGTCAAATAACATATTTTGAGACCTTTCCAACGATATATGACACACCTTCTTGAAATATTGTTTTTGGATTTTTGATGTCCCATTTAGGTATCCTATCTTTGAATGCATTTTTACTCCAATTATGGAACATGATATATATATATATAGTTGGAAAGCTTATTCCAAGATTTTTGCAACATTATATGGCACTCCCCCTAACTTCTTTTGGTTAAAGAGATGATTTTTTTCAATATTATAGTCTGCCAAGTTAGCCTAGCCAGTGGGCAAGTCGGCCTTGCTTTTGGTGGTCAAACACACTATATATAGGTGTTATGTGTAGGGACCTAGGACTTACTCGCTCAAGCCAATTCAGGTTTGTCTAAGCAAGCAAAGGAGTAATTCTAAGGTTCATACCTCATGAACCAAGTGAAGCATAGTTGGAGAGTTTTCTTGTGGGAAGGGTTTTTGGCACTCTTTGTGAAGGTTTTTGGTCCTAGTTAGAAGGTGAGTTGCAACGCTGTTCTAGAGGCCGAGTTTTAGCCCTGTTGAAGGCCGAACTTCAATGTTGTTGAGGCTGAGTTTCAGGTTTGTTCTGGTGGCCAAATTTCGATGTTTGAAGGTTGAGCTTAGGCCTAATTTGAACTTTGAAGGCCAAGTCTTGTAGTTTTGATGGGAAAATTCAGGGTTTGTTTGAGGGTTCAATATAGGGTTTATGTGTGGATGAAGTGCAGAAACCCAGGGAACTTACCCAATGGTGGGCATGCAGCCTTGTACTTATCTTCATGGCTTGTGGAACTTATTGGCAAGATACCTCTTCTTGATCCAACTGTCTGATGTGAATGCCATCCTTGAGAATAGGCAATGATATGGTAATGGAGGTGTAGTTTATATGGAAGTTTTCTTTCAAGATTCAAGGGACACATGACAAGAGTGCTCGTTCTTGTCCTATTTAGGTCAAGATAATACTATATAGAATGTTCAAGGTAAATTTTTACTGTGAGTAGGGGCAATATGGCAATATCCAGCTGCTTGAAATCTCGCTGACCCCAACAAATTGAGGTGACCAATATGGCAGCTGAAGAAATATACAACAACCCAAATGGTAACTTGCTGGTTGCATACGATCAGAGTCTCATTTCTGGCCCTAACTAAATCAAGGCAAAAGCTATGTAGCAAGCTTCCTTACTAGTCCCATGAGATTGAGGAACAAGATACATTCAAACAAACATTGTAGTAGTAAGGTTTCTTGAATATATCTCTGCCTACACATTCCTTTTGCAAGTGTGTAGTTGGTTATACCAGCTTATCATATAAGGGTCAAGGGAAAATTGCAGAATGTGCAACGTGCAGTATCTGGCTAGTTGCACCAATAAGAAAAACCATAACCAACAACATCATCTTCTTATCTATGAAAGTGAGATGGTTGGCAGGGGCAAGTTGAGAGTTGATGTAGCTTTAATCCTCAGCAAGAGAGAATAATTTTACTCCATTTGACATATCATGACCCCTCTTTGTTTTCCCAAGGCAATCTGGTTCATAATCCAATTAATTGCAAGCTTCACATGTTGGCTAAATAAAATGCTGTCATCTATGCATAGGTATATCCCTTGGCAATTGGCACTTGAGCTCTCATTTTACACAATTGATGCATGTATGTATGTATGATTGTATGCATGTGTGTATGGATTGTATGCATGTATGTATGCATAGTACATATCCATAGATACATGTATACAATCCATACATACATGTATACAATCCATACATACATACATACATACATACAATGTATGCATGTATGGATAAATTTTGTTTAAAAAATGGTAGAGTTTGGGAAGAAGTTCTTTAAGTTAATGGATCAGCATTCAGATGCATTTCGAGTGGTTTGATTGAATGATTTCTGTCTCAGTTCCGCACATTTAAAAGTTTTGGAGAATGGGAATTGATAATTTTGGTATTTGATGGTGTTCTATTCAAATTACACAGAAGAAGATAGAAAGCTAGGGCTTTTAGAGGCTAAGCGTACACAATGGCAAATCTTTACAGGTTTTCGTGAGATTTTTCAGACAGGCAAATAGGATAGAAAATTAGGGATTTCACTAAGCCAAGAAAGCTAATGCTACATTCTTTACAAATTTACTTCAGAGTTTTGAGACTGAACATTTTTGATGCTTTTAGACCCACTGCTTTATGTAATTGGATTTATAAGATAATGGCTAAGGTTTTGTCTGTGAGATTAAAATCACTACTTTCTAACTTCATCTAACCAGAACAGTTTGTCAAATCTATGACACAATTGTTTCAGCACAAGAGGGCCTCTACACTATTCAAGTCAACAAAGTTCCAACAATGGTGATCTGTCCAGAAAAGCACTTTTGAATGTGTTTGTCCACTTTCCATAAGGACAAGAGTCCCAATCCCTATGGGTGGACTGTGGAGTTCTACCTGGGATTTGTTGAAGTGTTGGGAGACAACTTACTTCAGGTAGTGGAAGAAATGAGAAGCTTTAGTAAGGCTCCCTGGCTCCTTCATCTGGACCTCTATTGCACTCATTCCAAAGGTGGATCAACCTGAGTCTTTTTATGCTTTTAGACCCACTTCTTTGTCTAATTGTATTTATAAGATAATGGCTAAGGTTTTGGCTATCAGATTGAAAGCACTACTTTGTAAGTTCATATAACAGAACCGCTTGGTTCTCTAGAGGATCGTCAGATCCATGAAGCAATTGTTTCAGCACAAGAGGGCCTCCATATTATTCAAGTCAAAAATGTTACAATAATGGTGATCAAGTTGAACCTCTCCAAGGCTTATAAAGGGTGTCTTGGCTCTTTCTGATACTTATTTTTATCCATATTAGTTTCAACTTACCACTGGTAAATTAGATTATGGGATGTGTAATTTAAGCTTCTTATGCATTTTTTATAAATGGTTCAGCCTCTAATTTCTTAAGACCCTCAAGAGGGTTAAAACTTAAAACAAGGTTGTACCTTGTCTCCTTATTTATTTCTTCTAGTTGTTGAAGGACTAAGTAGGTCCATCCTAGAAGCAAAAAAAAAAAAAAACAAGATACATTCAAGGGATTAGCAGCGACTCTTGTAAAGAAGATCATGGCATTGCATAGAACCAATTATTCCCCTGTCCTTGCAACATATCCCTGTGGTTATCCTATTAAAAACCCAGGCCCTAGCAGCAGAAGAAGTGTGTGCCTCATTTAGGCCTTCCTCTCCCATTGGTCGCCCTAGATCCTCACCCCACTTGATTAGGACAAGCAATTCTTCCTCTTTAGATTTACTTTAGATAGAAAAGATACAGAGATAATACAAACAAGAATAGTATGATTAGTCTTCTTATTAGTTTAGTATCACTTGGAATAAAGAATAACTCCTTTGTTTATATTATCTAATCAGTAACTCGCAAAGGCATCAGAATAATAATTAGGAGTTATTGGTTTCTTTTTGTAGTATATGTGGTTGTAGTAATCTATTACAAGTAGGGAAATCTTGGACAAAGAAAGTATGTTTTGGATTACATACAGTTTAGTCTTGACTCCTGAAAAAAGATAGCGGAATGTCTTTGTTAGTAGGAGATTAGGAACTAACAATATGACCGAGACTTAAATTCCTTTTACTGTTTTACTCTTGAGGGATTAAGCTCCTTAGACTTCATAGGCAACAAGAACTACAAATTACATACATCGGAATCATCATCCTTCTTTTTATTATTGGTATTAATGGAATGCTTAAGACATGAGCTTTGAAAAGATGAACAATGCTTTATTTATATATGGGTCTTTGAGAAGAGGACGAGTTAATTTAAAAGGATATTAAAGTAAGTTGAAGAAACTCTTTAGAATACTTTATAGTAAAGATCCATTTATAGTTTATATAGATACAAGCAACTGGAAAACCACCTCACTATGACACATTTCACCTTCGTTTTTAGAGGACTTTTATACCACTTTTTCTCACCCTGGAACCAGCAGCCCACAACAAAGAGGAGATATCAGATTCCAGATCCTTATGATATATATAGCATTGTCACATTCACCCCCAAGAAGCTACAAACAATAAAGTGAGAGTTATCTTTTAGTTTGTAGTATTATTAGCAGATCAGATCAGGTTGGTCACTACACTCCTCTCTTCTTGTTTCTCCTCCAGAGCCTTGGTTTATATTTGGGTCTTGTTGTGAGAAACGTATGAAGGTGGAAGTATGAAGATCCTTGGATATTGCAGAAGTTGGATCTAGGATATGTTGGATTAGGATTTAGAAAGTACATAGAGAATAGAATAAGAATTAAGATTGTACAAATTAACATATAGAAAGTCGTGTCCTTTGATAACAAGGAGAAGGAACAGAGTCATGTCTTTTGATAGTGCATGGGTATTGATAAAATGTGATGGAATGCATTTTTGATGAGATGCTTGACCATAAGATACTCAGAACCTTATGACTGTTTGGCTTGAACAAACGCTGGACTTGGAATTTGCTCAGAAATGAATTCACTGTATTATATATTTACACTTGTAGTTTTGTTGTAATAGCTACAGGCCTATGAGCTTAAACCCTGAACATACATATGCATTGATGTGTGTAATTAAGGTGAACAACCTGTATACCTTTCAATACCAGGGCAGTGAACATAGCCCAAAACTTGTAATGAGAACCTTGCTGAATTAGTTACAGGAAAGGTATGTGTCCTTCCAACTATACCTAAACATATATATGTGGCATGGGAGTGATGGGATATTGTTCTTTGGCTGCCTTAGTTTCTGTATGTTAAGTGATCTGGACTCTGGAGTATTAAGACTCCTCCAATCATTATTTAAATCATGGAGGTGATGTCAAGTAGATCTGAGTGAGATTCTCTAAATTGGATTTGCTCATCTAGCTGACTGTTCTATTAATTATTCTTGAACACCTGAGGATGTGCATTCTAATTGATAGAAATAATACCTTGTCAATTTTGAAAGATAGTTTCCCAGCCAGGCCTGCTTCTACTTTGGTTTTGGGTGAGGATATAGGTAACCTACCGGTGCCAAGAGGGCTGAAATCAGGAAAAGTGACAATACATCTTACCTGGATTATCATATTGATATTTACTGTGACTAGATTGATTCATTATCCTTTTGGCTGTACTTACCCATGGGTTTTATTTTGCTTTTATTACATTCCTGAAAGATTTGCGGAAGATCTCAAAGCGCTCTTCTTTGTTTAATCCGTCTGTAATGATTGTTTTCCAAAATATGCTTGAGCTATTTTGACATATTTAATGTTAATTTTAAGATATAGGAATGGTATTGGGTTTTTCCCTCATGGTACAGAAATGGAAAGAAGATGAAGTGGACAACAATAATTAGAATTATTCTTAGAAATTAGTTAATGGTTGGTATTGAAATAAAAATAGTTATTGTTTTAAAAAATGTGATTTTATAATAAATTAATAACAATGAAATAATAACTCTCTTGTTTATATTCAGCCTGTAGGCTATTCAATTCCATATCATTCCATTATTATTTACAACTCATTTAATTGTCAATCTCATGCTATGATATTGGCTTTATCCCCAATCCAACATGTACTGCAGATTTACCTTGATCTTCACTTGTGTTATTGTATGTTTTTGCAATTTCTTGGAAAGCTTTAATGCATTTGGTCTTTTATCGACTCCTTTGTAATGGTGAGATTGTACTGTGTAATAACTGTTCTCCTATAGCTTTCATATTTTGGATATGGGGTATTATATCTCGAGAAACACAGATAGACTAACACTCTCTTTATTTTCCTGTAAATAAAACAGAGAGTTACTTTTAAACGCATTTTATTTATATTGGATATATTTTTTAATTCCATTGATTTGTTTGTATCATCATTGGTTGAAGATCAGCGAAAGTAATGTGGTGTCCGTGGCAGAAGATGAGCTAATGCGCATTCTCATATTGATGCGAAACTTTGTGCCTGGATATAAGCAAATTGTTGAGGGTGATTGGAAAGTGGCAGCAATTTCTTACAGGTCATATGATCTAGAAGGGAAAACTATTGGTTCTATTGGTGCAGGGCGTATTGGCAAAGAACTACTTAAGCGTTTGAAGGTATTCATTCTTAGGATCTAGTACTACTTCATGATGTTGCAAACTTCTTTTCAAAAATCAGTGCTCCATAATTCTTACGCATGCATGCTGTTTGTTTCAAAATTTCAATCTAATAATAATAAAAATTACATGATGTTGAATTGAATTGCATTCCTTTGTACAACCCTTCAATTGTAAGCTTCTTTACCACGACCGTCTTTCTATTGGACCCGAATTGGAAAAGGAAACTGGAGCAACATTGGAGACAAATCTTGACGAAATGCTACCTAAATGTGATGTACTTGTCATTAATATGCCTCTTTCTGACAAAACTAGGTGCGCCTTATCACAATTTCATAAATAATCTCTCCCATTATTCACTCAAACATCAATAGCACCTATATATTTTGTACAACTTGTGAACAAAAACCTAATTATTGTTTCTCTTGCCCTTTCCTTTTGGTTACAGTAGGGGAATGTTTAACAAGGAAGGTGTTCTCTACCAAGCCTAGCTTTTCTCTCAGAATATTAACATCCCCTTTGCAAAGGGTTTCATTAGAATGACAACAACCCGCATTTAAAGCATTTCTCCACCCATCCTAATTAGAAATACAATTTTGGGTTCTCTACTAATTTTCTCCACACCCATTTAATCTAACAATGGACATAGAGCATGTATATTTATACTTGTGTGTTGGAAATACCATTTTATACTTTAATGTTTATTATTGTTTTATTATTATTACTTGAATTTCTTCTTAACAAGTGGTTGTGTTTCTTTTGGTTTTAGTGAAAGTATGGGCTCCAATGTTGGCTCTCTTATTATGGAGTATAATTCATCTTTGAGAATTTTTCAATTATTAAAGTAGGTTAGTCAATTGCTTAAAATATTAAATTTATTTCAAAAAGTTTTTGTTACTTTATAGGTTAGACACTGGCTTGAAATATTAAACTTATTTCAAAATGTTTTTGTTACTTTATAGATAAGGCGTAGATTTCTTGGCTCTATGATGAAAATAATGAAGGGAAAATACATGTTAATATGTTACTTGTGCTCTTTGACTGAAAAATACACGGTGAGAGAAAAATGTATATTATGCTAATTGAGGAATGTTTTTCACTTGTCGAACTTATAGTATTGAATTTAACACACTAACACTTTACAACAATGAACTAACAATATTCATGATGAAAATAGCAATATGGAAGATTTATCTGCATAATGAAAAAGGCAATATGGAAGATTCCGATCACGTTCCAAGGCATTTCTTAAAATGTGGATGTGACAAAAGGTTGTTGTGGAAGTTGTTGTTTGTATATGGAAAATTTCTTGATCATTGTGTATAATCCTAATGTTGACAGATATGTCTACTAAATGCTTCCAGTTAATGGGGCATTGATTTGAGCATTCAATATATTTTTATTCTTTATCAAAGTATTCTTTTGTTGTATTTGTATTTTTCAATTTATGCCTTACGGCGTTTCCTTTGCAACATCTGGTGCAAATGCTAGTATATCTTACCTCATTTTATGGTTAACATTGTATAACAAAAACATGCGTTGTGTTATGTAATTAATACTAACATGTAATATTGATTTTTTTTGTCAGAATGCTATAGGTAATGATTGCCAAGACGATGATCCAAATTATGTTCAACATATATCAGGAGATGATGAGGATGAGGATGAGGATGATGGTGGTGAAGGAGGAGATGATGATGATAGTTACGGTGTTGGTGATGATGTGGATCAGAGTAATGAGGATGGTCAAGATGATCATGAGGATGATCTTGGTGGTGGTAGCTAGGCATGCACATGCATTGTTTTTTATGAAGAAATTATTGTGTAGAATGACATTGTTATGTTTAGATGGGTGTTGTGAATTTACCCTATATCAATGAGACATTTTGATTTTGTAATCATACG
This sequence comes from Pinus tabuliformis, assembly GCA_031772625.1. Classification (NCBI taxonomy): domain Eukaryota; kingdom Viridiplantae; phylum Streptophyta; class Pinopsida; order Pinales; family Pinaceae; genus Pinus; species Pinus tabuliformis. Next base: position 252,925,935 of record CM062820.1, on the reverse strand, counting down.
ATGAGTTTGATTTATGTATGTTGTTAATTTATCGTAGAATAACGATATTCATGAAATATTTTGATTTGTTAATCATATTTGAATTTTACTTGTTTTGATTAAAAATAATACTGATTTTATTAGTATTATGTTGCTATTTTATACATGTTTTGAAAATTGTTAATGACACATTGTTATTTTTTTGGATGGATGTTGTCAATTTCTCTTAAATTTCTTTACAAATGATTTTGAATTGTGATATCTGCTTTAATGATATTTAGAAACTATCATATATTTCACTATGAATCTATAAAGGGGGTCATATATGTAAAGAAAAATATACTCTATATAAGAAGTCAAATGCGGATGTAACCATGGATGCAAAATTGAAAGTAAAATTGGATGTTAAACTAGGAATTAATACAAAATGCAAACAATTGACATACAAAGTGTTTTAAATTAGAAGTGAAAAATTGTGCAATAGTTGACACAAAGAAGGGAACAAAACATGGCATACAAAAGGATATCAAATTGGGCAAAAACAAGGACACATAAATGGGCACCAAATTAGATGCAAAAAAGGACAACAACTAGATGTAAAATAAGATGCAAAGTTGAGCGTTAAAAAGAAGGAAAAAACGTTACAAATTAATATGCCAAATGATGATGCAAATAATGGTGTAAATTTGGGATGCAAACTTGGGTGCAAAAAAGGAAAAAAAAAATATGTAAGAAAAGACATAAAACAAGATGCAAAATGGGGCTTAAAAAAGGTGAAACCAAGGATGCCATATTGGATGTAAAAAATGATTCCTAATCACATGCAAATTTAGGCTCGAACTCAGACACAAAATTATATGCAAATGTGGACACAAAATGAGGCAAAAAAAGATGCAAATTTGGATGGTGAAAACGATGTAAAACTAGACACCAAAAAAATGCAAAATTGGATGAAAAAGTCGGTGTAAATAATGGTGCAACATTGGACACAAGTAGACACAAAAAAATGGTGCAAAAAGGGGCATAAAATAGCTTAAAATTGGATGCAAAACTTGGTGCAAAAACAAATACAGAAGTAGACGTAAAACAAGGCTCTAAATTGAATGTACCATTAGACACAAAATAAGATGCAAAGGTGGACACAACACATGACTCAACATAAGATGCAAATATAAATGCAAATTTGGATGCTCAAAATGATGTAACATTAGATGCAAGAGATGGTGTTAAAAATGATGCAAAATTGGATGAAACAAATGACGCAAAATATGGTGCAAAATGAGATGGAAAAAATGGAGACAAATCAAACGTAAATGTGGATGTAAAAAATGGTCCAAAAAAAGATGCAAAAATGGGCACAAAAATGGATGCAAAATTTGGTGCTAAATCAAATTCAACACATGGTGCAAAGATAGGCACCAAAGCTGGTGCAAAAATAGAAGCAAAAACTAGTGTAAGACTAGATACAAAACCTGGCGTAAGACTAGATGCAAAAACTGACACAAAATGGATGCATAAAAAGACGTTAAATTGGATTCAAAATACAGTGTAAACTTGATGCAAATGATGGTGCAAAAATGGAAGCAAAGAATGACACAAAATAGGAAGCAAAAGAGAATGAAAAATAGATGCAAAAAATGACACAAAACTAGAAGCAAAACCTGTCATAAAATAAGATGCAAATCTTGGTTCAAAATTTGACGCAAAAAATGATGCATAGTTTGGTGTAAAAAATGATGCAAAATCTAGCGTGAAAAAGGATGCAAAATCAGGTGCAAAAAAGGACGCTTTAAAAATTGTACAATAGAGCCAGATTTAGCGCCAGGTTGCTCATCACAATTACAAAAAAAATGCACTAAAATCTGGCGCTAAATCTGGCGCAAATCGCTGGTTTTGTTGTAGTGAGAAGAAGAAGAAGAAGCTAACGGCAAAAAGGGGCAACCGTACATTGTTTAGCGAAAATACACACACTACACCATCCAAACCTAAATCTCCATGTGTCATCTGCAAAGGGGACCAGTATCATCGAGATTGTCCTTGCATCCCACGGATCTTAAGGGACTGGATTCCTCGCTTGCACAATTCGGTGTCGTCAACCTCTGATGATCATGTTGAGAGTACACTGTCAACTAGTGAAAACGAAGTCACTGGACAAAAAGGAAGATCTAAATTTCCTTGCAGACTATGTGAAGGCGATCATGCCCTCCATCATTGTACCTTCCTGGATGAAGCTAAAAGAGTCTTGGATAACCGTCCTGCATCACCACAATGACTTCCTCCTGGATACAAGAAACTCTTGCCGAGTCCATTTCTAGTTGAAAATCCGACTGACACACCTTTGTTGTCGGTTGAAGCACCTATCATTGAAGATAAACCCTCTGAGTCCACATTGGACCAAATTCAATAGGTCGAGATGGCAGTTGACCCCATATTGTCTTCAGAGGATTTACCTTCAGATGATACAGTCACCAAAGAGAATGAGAACGACACCATTCAAATTCTTTTCGTAAACACAAACTCTGATGAACATGGGGGCAATCTGCCCATTCCTTTACCGCAGGAAGGAAGTTCATCAGAGATGTATCCAGCTGTTTATTTGGTCCCACCTCCAAGCAACCTAGTCGTCTCCTTCGATTAGAATCTACTAGGCAGACCCCGTCTACCATCTAATGTACCATTCCGAATCATAGTGCAAACTTACAGAATGGTCATGGTTGGTACCATCATAGATGAAGGGGATTCTATGAGTATCCTTTCCTCAACTGCTTGGAAAGCGCTTGGTTCGCCATCGCTTTTTCCTGAGATGCGAAATCTGATAGGCTTCGACAAAGGAACCAATCGACCGTTAGGGATCCTTCCAAATTTTCCTATAACTTTGAGAAGGAAAACCATTTATCTGAACGTAATGGTAGTCCAAGGACCTTTAGATTACAATCTACTCCTTGGACGCGAATACATTTATAGCATGGGAGCTATTGTTTCCTCACTCTTTCGAGTGATGTGTTTTCCGCATGAAGGCATAATGGTCCAACTCATAGACCAACTTTCATTCCCCGGTTCACACATAGCTAATAGTCAAATGCCATCCCTAACAGGTCTTTTTGTGCAAGGAATGTCTCATCAATCTCTAGTCCGTCCACCTGATGAGCACGAGTGATTCGGTGGTTGTGATTGAAACCTAGGGGGCATGCACCCTGGTCTGCTTCGGCAGGAAAACTTCACGTATAGGGTAGGTTTCCGCGGAGGATATATGACTGGTCTGACACACTCGTTCGTTTAGGAAAATGGGATTAGACCGAAATAAGATACCTCTGTCAGAAGGTATGCCTTTCTCGACAGAACAAATGTTTTGTCTGCAAATTGAAGGGTAACCTGGAAACTCTACTTCACTATACTTGGGGGCATGCAAACCCTTTTGCATGAAAGTGAAAAGCGACCATTTATTTTCTTAGTTTGTAGATTCTTAACTCTTTAAACCCATAGGATTGGTCATTCCTAGCTCACATAATAAAGGGAGTCGGAGCAAAATTTCGAATGGTGCAAGCTCCCTAAAAAATGAACCTATCGATGAGACATCCTTATTTGACGACTGGCGCGAGCAGTTTTACACGAAGTTCAAGCTCGTTAAAAAATAAACCTAGCAATGAGCATATGTTCCACCAGAGTTTAAGTTCGTTAAAAAATGAACCCACCTTCAGTAAATAACCAGTGCAATCGCATTATTATCAGCTTTTTGAGCCTTGGTCGTGTTCTTACCATCACCTCCACTCTATTTTAGCCGATCATACGCCTCTGTTTGATTTTTTACCCCTTTTGAGGAATAGCTATGACGAGTGATCCTGTTAGCCACCTTATTTACACTGTCATGATTGAAAAGTTCCAAACATTACCTAGAACTAGCTGCTATCCAAGAAAATCACTCGTTCCTCAAAAAACGAGTCTCCTTTGAGCTCTTTTCATTTGACTCGTAAAATATGAAAAGGTTGCGGAGAAATTGGCCTCTCTAGCTCGTTAAAGTGATTGGAAGTGCCATCCCTCCTCTAGATTTTAATATTTTTGGACCTGAGGGATTATTACACAAAAAGATCGAGCGTTTGTCTTGTTCGGCTCGTTAAAACTATCGAAAAGTCATCCCTTTCGCATTGTTTTATACTTTTTCGGACTTAAGGGATTATATTACGAAAAAGGAATATTGGAGTTTCCTTTCTGTCTCTTTTCAGACTCTCTAAAATTGAAAATAACTGAGTTATCCTTGTCGTTAAACTCATTAAAACAATAGCGACAAACTTGTCCATTCAGACAAGAACAAGTCTCACTGTTGCTAGGCTCGTTAAAACATAGCAATGGGTTTTCCTGAAGGGAAAATTATAGAACAAGCATATGTTATCCTCTTCAAGCTTGAAAAAAATAAAGAGGTATTGGTTAGAAATGACTAGGGAAAATTGAAGAAAACTTGAAGAAACTTTATTGGTAGCAGGTCACTCTTGAACATGACACTTTTTCTCCATCACCATGATTGAGTCGGGTTGGGTTATTCTGTTCACCGATAATATCACCATTGGTCCACCATACCATCCACTTTTGGGGTTAACGCTACCAATCCATTTCAGTGTCACCGATATGTTCAAGAGAATTCGCTCAGAGAATTCACCTACCTAGCTTGTGTCTCATCCGCTGCAATACCTTTACGCTTCATTCTTTCATGACCGCCACCCTGAACCTTGTATCATCAGATCGTTTTCACCTCCACAAAATCATTTGCTCCATTTCGTGTTGTAGATGTGGGATTCATTAAGGCCCTCCTACGACGGGTCACTTCTTGTCCACATCAGCTCATTATCCAAGAAGTCGACCTAGGAAAAACCCTTTCAGTACTTTGAAGCTTGCATGCCTCAATGGCAAGTTTCTCACTTCCGGCGACAGGTTTACATTAATGGCCTTCGACCGAAAGATTTTGCGTGGTGTTCGACATCGACTCATGTATTCGCACCACGTGAATTATACTGCAGTACCTTGAGGGTCATCATCATCATCGGTGATTCCTCTCATGCCTGTTAACAGCTTAATCATTGGCTGGTAATCAGGCGATGTCTTTCCATGTTCGACATCAGAACATCTTTTCACATGGACCGAATGGTACCTTTGGGCAAAGATTGAACACGTTTTGAAGACCCTGGATCTAGTTTCATCCATCCGGGCTGTGATATATTCAAGAAAATAAAGACATCAAATGTACATCATTGCTGCACAGATAATCATCCAAACCAAAGGATGATGGCTCTACCAGAATCATCAGTTTGCTACACAGACGATTGTCTGTCCTATGTACATGAAAATGAATTTATAAAGCTGAGCATGGGAATGCCTGTCTCAGCTAGATCATGAAAATATTATGAAGATAATCTATTGTATTGTATCTTATTACAGGTCACCTTCCAGTTCGAAAAACCTCAGATCCTCATTATAAAGCATTTCACTCGACATAAAAATATTTACAACCTCATGCTTTAGGGGGAAACTGTTATCGACATATTTGGGCATTGCAACCCCAATCATATATGTCCATAAACCAAGGGCTTATAAGCCCCTAAAAGTGTTGTTTCATACCCTAAAGGAGAAAGGTTAGCTAATTACATCATCTCCCAGAAGTTCTCCATGAAAAATTACTCAGAACTGGTCAAAGCAGGACCATACAGACTGCCCAGTGCTAAGGGTGCGATGCATATCACCTGCCACATGCAAAAAGTGTGATGCATACTGGAAAGCCCTTCTGTAGGGTGTGATGAGTGAGAGCAGACAAATGGCACAAGCAGTTTGCTAGGTGGAGACCCTGAGAATCTTCTAAAAGATGCTCATTTGACACTTGCCTCTCTGAATTCGCCCAAGGATGAGTAAGAGATCATGAAATCTCCAAGTGGAACCAATAACTATCAGAGAGATGACACTAATCAAAATCCCAGAAGCTGACTCACCCCCCTGCAAACATCTATATATGGATCCCTCATCCCAGAGATCCAGAGGTTGGAATTTTGGTAATTTGCAAGGAAGTGTTGTTGGTTTCTCTTTGAAGACATTGTTGGGTGATCTTGCTTTGTATGAGGTGAAGAGGGCTTTCATGCTGGGAGGATGGCGTTGGGTCAGACCAAGTGGTTGTAATCCTCTCTTCTACTACTTCTATCAATAAAGCTATTTGAGTTTTCCTCCATATTGTTGTGTATCTCTGAATATTGTGTTGATATATGCATTTGTATGGTCAATATATATCTGATCCTATATTGTTTACAGTGATAGATCTCTATGCTTTGATGGTATTATGCTGCTTTGACTCTACAGGTGCTCTCTGAAGTGGGACAAGTAAGGAAGGAGTGGCGAGATTCTGTCAAAGGGGAAAGGAAACAAGCAAGGAGCCAAACGAAAGACTGAGGTTGGTACTCTCTGCTTCTTTCTCATCTATCTCTCGTAAAGGAAAACACAAGTGACTTTAGTTTGTTTGTTTCTAAGATAGCTACTCGTCTTAGTGGGACTAGCAGCTCTGAATAGACACTAGTTTTCCTGATAACAGTACCACTCCTAAATCCTGTGGCCAATGAAGTAGACCCCATGGGACTAGGATACAAGATTAACCCCCAAGTTGAGGTAAGGGAACAAGAGTACAGTCAAAGCTTGCTCTTTCCGCCAAATCCCCCCACTAATCCATGTCCAAATGTGCCTAAGAAAAACAAGCATAAACACCCAATTACAAAATGAAAAATAATACCTTCAGGGTTGGATGACCCACCTTCAAACATACAATCATAATAGGATGAGTGAGGGAACACCTTATCGAGATCGATGGATGGGAACGTTGGACCAAAGCAGGCATATTAGTACCTCCCACATGGTAGTGATCCATTAAAGGTGAGGTATTTTGACTCCTTCATTGTATTTTCCATGAGAGGCTTGTTATTGTAATCCTTAAGAGGTAGAATACATGTAAATGATGGTAATAAGTTGAGCATGATGTAAGAGAATATGTTATACACACAATTGATTTAATATATACATCCTTTTGAACATGTAATGACAAAGATAAGAGTGATCTATAACTAATCTGATCAAAATCACACTCAATCATAACAAGTGATCTACCAGGTATCATAACAATCTGCTTGATTTGTAAACACCCATAGACCTAGTCTATGAATAACATTGATTTGGTTTACAAATAGTTTATCGTAAAGAAAATAATATTGTTGGAGTAGTTGTTCTCACAAATATATCAAGGAATGCATTAGATCCCACCGTTTGAAACCATTAAAACACTAGAGTTGAGGTCAATAATATCCTCAAAGATCATGACTTTCTCCATCTGATATGCTAGTGTCAACAAGTGTTAATCCTTTTAAAACTATTGATTAAAGAGCATATAAGTCATTAATAAACGTACCATCTTTCATGATCATCCCTTTAGATATTACTCTTGAGATAACTTCTCTAATATTTTCCTCACATAATTGCTTTGGTAATTAGTTTATTAGCTTGATTGGTCCATAGATTTGAATGTGGTACAACCATGCTAAAATTGCATTCATGCTTGTTTAAGTGCAATTGTATCTGTCTTGTTTTAGAATTTAGCTTGAAAGATGAAACTTTCCTCCAATATGTATGTACCTCATGGATCTTATGCAACACTGAAAACATAGACTTGTAGCATGTGTTGAAAGGAGCGTGGAATTTTTGGGGCATTGTAGATGTCAATGTTATTTATGGAAAGGGCCATGTCCACCTTCACCCCAAATCAAGCAATTGGGTATATAGAGTGAACTCATAAATAGTCACAATAGCTAGAAACAAGCATGGCATATAAACTCCAAAGTTACAAGACAATCTCACCATTTAGAAACAAAACTTCACTAATACAATTATTGATGTGCTAATCTTCCTTTATCTCACTTATGGATAAGCTTTTTCTCCTTAGGAAATTAAGGTAGACTAATGCATGAGAACCTAATTACAATGGGTTTGCAACCATTTTCATCCTATGTTGGCCTAGAATGCCTTAGATCTTCCATTAAAGCTTTCGACTTGGACATTGGCATGAGTAAGATCAACCTTTTTATCCTTTTAAATCCCATACCAATAATCAAATTCCCCCTTCGATTAGGAACTGAGTAATCAACTAAGTGATCTTCCTTTGCATGCCTTATCACAAAATCACAAATATTCTTAATAATATAGTCAATAATTTATTCAACAATTTTACAAATTATTTGATCAACAAGCCTGTAACAAATTTCAAGCAATCTAGAATTTACTTAGTGGTCCACTACAGTGGTTTGCATAGTAATCTAATCCAAGGCATCCTGATTTCTAGTTGGAAAAAGAATTGAATTGAAGAGGAGACCCATATATGACATATTCCAACTTTAAAGTTGCTAGTAACATTCTTGTGAAGATGGATATCAAGTTGGAATGAACATGCAAATCATTAAGGAAGCCCTCAAATCAATGGAGAAGTAAGTCCATGCAAATCCTTTAATTAGTAAATTTCTCCATCATTTCTTGGGTAGTACACATACATTTTATGCAAGATGAATCATTATGTGCATCTTTGTTTATTAGTAAATTTTTTCCAAAGTCACTTGTTGTTATAAAATAATCCTTTTTAATAACTATAATAGTTCACAAAAGCACCAAATGTAGTTTTATTAAAAGAAGTCTTTAAAGTAAAGTATGTATGCTTTGAGTTCATTAACACCTTTGTAAAAATTTCTCTTTAGGGAGCTACTTTATGAAAACACACATGAGAGATCCATATCTTCTGTAAACCTAAGAGGGTAGGCATTGTATGATTCTAGGCTTAGGATTTTGATGTCGAGATTTTGTGAAGGATATGATTCTCTTGGAACACTAGAAGATAACTACTTTAATGTGTGTATGTTCAAGGGGTTCTATTGTAATACCTTGGTAATAATTTTTATCCTTAAAACCTTGATTTGGTCCAAAATTTTGAATAGGGGGCTAACAACATTTTGTGTGCTTAAGTGCAATCAAACTCATGATTTTCTTTTTGGATAGCCATTGCTTCATATTACAAGCAAAAGCATCTAAGGATCAAAGATACCTCTACAATTATATGCAACTTTTTTGAAATTGAAGCACATAAAATTAATGCCAATTAAGGATATGTAATCAAGCAAATGTACAAAGCATTTTCAACTATTCAAGTTGTCAATCACATGAACATTAAATGAAAAATCCACGTGAACATTAATTCAATAATTGGCATTTACAATAGTTATTTTTGTAAATATTAAATCAATATTAAGTTGAATTTCATTGTACTTGTCGGGTGAATTCTTGATTGAATTCGACACCCTCCAATTTAGAAGTCTAAATTTAAATTTTTGGGCCTTATTATCAAAAGGTGGATTTACAAGAAGCCCTCTTTTTTGTTGTTGAGTAATCATACTTTTATATGAAGACCTATTTGCACAAGGATTCCTTATTCAATCTTTCAAATGGATCAAACTCAAGAATTATTAGAATTACTGAACACTCTAACACTCACTATTGTATACAACACAATTATAATCAACAAATGAATTCTTCTACCTATCTTAACTTGTTTCCAAGTTGCACAAACCAAAGTTGAGCTTCTTTAGTCTTAGTCACAACTCCAACATGACATGATACAACATAGTAATCAACAACTTCTACAACATCTGAACTAGTCTTTGTTCAAAATAATCCTTTATTCAAATTTGATGTCAATCAATTTCAAATTCTATATTCCAATCAATAGTCAACATAGGATTAATACAATGATGTTGCTATAAATAAATATCAAAATGAAGTTAAAGCTATGCATGAACCTGAATCAATAATTCACTTACGAGAATCATTCAATGGTGCAAGGACATATAATAAATCAACTTCCATGGTTTGAACTTAATATTTCTAGGCCTATCATTATATCTTGAATATAAATCAACAACAATAAACATAGAATAAGACTTGAATATGATAAAGAAGTTACCTTTCATATTCCTAACTAGTATAGACTAATCCACTTCTATAGTGTAGGATCCCTTCATGGAGATTCTGTTTCAGCTATTGTAGTTCAACATCATAATGCTAAATGCTGACATTGTCAGTGAATTAGATGCAAGGAGAAACAATGTTTCGATCTCCGTCCTTATTTTCATTTTGGGAAGGTAAATCATCATTTAGATAAATGTAAAAGGAGGAGGAAAGCTAAAATTAAAACAATTGATTATGGCTAGATAAGTTCTTGATGTTGAAATCAACAAGCTAAGAAGTTGCATAATTCTTACTATCAAGTTTATACACAAGTAAATACATATTTTCCTAAATACAAAAACATACAAGTTTCAAAATTTTGTTACAAATAATGATTTTGGGCATGACTAGGCCCATTCTAAAAGTTAGAAATTGAGTACATTGATGAAATAAAAATGGCTAGTAGTAAACCAAAACCATGATATACATAGTATGAAGTGAAAATGGTTAATGGTCAAGAAAAACCACCACATCAATGAAGTCAAAATGGTTAGTGGTCAACCAAAAACCACTAGATATAATGACAGAATAGTTATTGAAGAATCCAAAAGCTCAAGCTTGGATCCCCCCAACAATTTTCTTTTCTTGCACTTGATAGGGAGGGATGTCAATGTCATGGTCACGATTCAAGTTTTGAAGTCCTACTAATAATTTTTTTTATCAACATTTGGGAATTCCAACATGTCAGTGGGTCTCCTCAACTATTCATTGTGATGAATTTGGATACCTAATTGGGTCTAAATTCAAGGAGACATTTGGTGATGCTATATGTTGATTGTAGTAGAATGATGATGCTATTTATTCACTATATCACAAAGCACCAATTTATTTTAGTAAAATTACTTAGCAAATAATCAAATACTTAAGGAAGGCTGAGACATGGTAGTTGTTCACTTCCAAAAAATTTACTGTCTTTCAAAGTTCATTTCAAATGAGCCATTTATCCCTACATTTGGTGGTTCTCAAGCATAACTTCACTGAAACTCAATTGAAAAGTTTCATATTGAAAATTATATCAATTTATACACTAGTTATTGTTTCCTTATTGGTTTAATTCTTCAAACTTGTGATTGAGGAGGGGATTGTTAAACTATGAATTCCCAGATAGTCATAAAGTTTGAGATCACTTCTTCTGAGTTGTCATCCTTACCTACTAATGAGGTGTTGTCATTGCCCATTAATGAGCTATCAATGAAATCTATATCTAGAGTTGGTCAAATATATATACTATAAATTAATATCATGAGATGAATAATAATATTTTCGAAAACATTTCAAATTTCCAAGGATTTCATATGGTTTTTATAGAAATTTAGAACTCATTAAGTAAACTAATTTTACCTTATATAATATAGGAAAATAGTCCCAAGAGAAAATAGAAACTAACAAATCTTTTTTTGGAAAGAAACATGAAAAATTTAACCCCTAAAGTTTTCCATAAATTCCTTTGTGTATTATGTTCTCCCTAAATCAAGTTGAATGATTAAAAAAATCATTTAAAACAATGTCATGTTTCGGGATGTGAATCTTATTTGGAATAACGATAACTAAGGTTCAATTTTATTGAAGACAAAATAAGTTTAGTTTGTGGATAACAATTTCTAAGTTAATTAAGAGTTCAAGTTTAAGTTTTTAGAAATACAAGTTTAATGCGGCGTATTATTGATGTTTTTTCTCTCGATATATTATGTTTCTCATCTTTTTTCATAGGTTTATGGTCAATCCTCAATCTTGTATATTTATATCCCTAATATCATTATCATTATCTTTATCAAGTCAAGGCATGATATTTTAAAAATTAACAAAATATTAATAATAAAAAACATATTTCAATGCTAACCCTAATTAAAATATTTTAATTCCAATTTAGATAAAATTAAACTCTTTTGGAAAAAGCAAAATTTAGCTCTAGAGTGCTCAAACCTTCTGACCTTAATAAGGAAGGAAGGAAGGCGTCTTAATAGTAAATTACATGAAACATGGATGTTACATAAATCCTCTAATCACTACCTTATGATTACAATTTCGTTGGGTTCCATAATCATAGTAACAAGACCTACCTATTAGAAAAGTAGGAGCCCACTTACTAGACCTGCCTATTAGAAAAGTAGGAGCCCACTTACTAGACCTGCCTATTAGAAAAGTAAGGAGCCTACTTTTCAAGTTTGCAAGGTGTAAGATGCTTATAAGCTTAGACATGCAAACATTTTGAGTGCTATTTGGAGCAAAATATTGCACGAAACAACATAGTTTTACCATTACAATTATTTAAGCTAAGCACCTTTTTTTTACAAAGGAAAAAATCTTGTAATTTTATTAGTATAAACAACATTAGATATAGCAAATGCTAAATGCATTCATGATTGCTCTTTCAAAATGTTAGTTTATGTAAAATATGAACTATATCAAAATAAATTTGAATTTGTTTTCATTGGTTTTTAATAACTCAAAAAATATGTAATAACATTTATTTTCTATTGTTTTTTTTTTTTTTTTTTAAATCTGTATAGGTTTTTTAAAATTTATAAAGTAGTATAATAAAATTTACATTTAAAGTTCATGTATATATTTATAAATGTGTCAATTTCGATGTTCTAATGTAGTGTCCACAATTCAATTATATTTAAATTTTTTATAATTTATTTACTATTTTATGTTTATCTCTGTGATCTAGGGGATCAAATATATGATAAAAAATGAAAGTGCTCAAAATATCCTGAAACCAATGCCAAATTGTAGATCTCGTTGTTCTAAATCCAACGATGCTTGAATCGCCTCAATCCAACATCATATGAGGAAGTTATCACGTTTTGAAGTTTTTGGCAGACAACAAAAAAGTCAAAGTGCAAGCTTGACTATGTAGACCATATGATGACGTGGTGAAGATGTTAGGAGGTTGACTGGACTATACAACTTGAAGATGAACCCATCTCGTGAGGACATGTGGCACGCTAGTATTAGTTTATAGGTTCATGAGATGGGCCAATCTAGGGCCACCACGTGGGCCAATCAGAGGGCGCCACGTGGCCTAATGAAAGGGCGCCACATGGCCTCAAGAATGGGGCCAACAATTTGTTTTATTAACCGACTACCTCCAACAGAATCAAAATTGAAACCTCCAACCAACAAACCGACTGACCAACTAATCGAGTTATGATGCTACTCATTATACCATTCTCAACTGGTTATATTTAAGTTGTAACAGTTGAGAGGTTGGGGGGAAGGCAGGGCCGATGGATGCGCTTGATCGGCTCAACCCTTGGTTTGTGGCATGTTCATAGAACCACCGGTGGAGATATGGGGGTGGGTGTATGGCCTGCCAATGCCCAAGGCACAACGACTAGGTCTTATGTGCACACATGGAACTGGGGTAGAGGTAACGGGAGGGCGCGTGACCGATGGCCCGCGACCCTTGGTCACATGATCCCACATGACCAATGATGCAGGACTCGGGAGGGGGATACAACCCATAATTTTTTTTTAATTAAAATGTGCGAAACTCGCAGGCACCGTTGGATCGAACCTGTGACCTGTGGAGTTCTAACCTAAGCGCCCAAGCAATTGGGCTAGAACACTTTTGTTGCCAAGTTAGCAGAGCCAAGCACTTTTGTAGAGAAATTTGCAGACTAGATTGGAGAAATGGTCATATTTTGCTCATTTTTAACCTTTTTGAGCTCAAAGAAGAGCCTAAATAGCAGCTTTTGAGAATTCGAGACACGATGGCAGTATTATTTTTGTAGTTTGGGGCTTGTATGTCAATGTATTGAGCATTGGAGCATATGATAAAAAAATGCCACGATTGGAAGCTGGATCTGGAGACGTAGCCCAGGAGGGGTAAACTCTATTATCAATTTGTTGTGTTTGATGCTGCATGTTTTTTCATTTTTAATTGTTAAAATTATGCAAAATTTACTTAAGTTTGTGTGTTTTTGCAATCATGATCTATTGCCTAAAAGACATAAAATAGCTTGCAAATCATTTCATGAAACCTTCACTTTTTAATTTTGGATCAATTTGGTATCAGAGCATGGTTTTTGTGAAGGTTTGATAAAATTTGCAAGGTTTTTGAATGCTTACAAGGTCTAAATTGAGAAGAGGAGAAGGAGCACTTGAAGAACCTAACCCTCAAATTGGCTCAAGGAGGCCACAAACTCCACAAGTCATGGCACATGAAGAAGGACAAGGAAAAGAGCTAATGTCTAAGGATGAGAGAGCTTTTAGAAAATATTTCTTTGATATGACTGAGATGGTGAAAGTGTTGTACAATGAGAGAACAATACAGTTGCAAGGAGAAAGTTCTAATTAACCAAAAGGTGATGGTGGTAATGGGAGAAAACATCACCTCGTCCTCATCCTTCACCTCAATCTTCACCTCCTTCTTCACCTCCCTCTTCCAATAGACCTACTCCTCCTACATCTCTAAGAGGACATGCTAAGTCTCCTTTGATTAAGCTTGATGTCAAGTTTGAATTGCCAATGTACAATGGGGAAGTAAATGCTGAAAATTTGGATAATTGGGTTCGTCAAATTGAAGTCTATTGTAGGATTCAAAAGATTGATGATGATGTCACAAAGATCCAACTTGCTTCTCTTCGCTTGGAAGGTGCAACCCTCATCTGGTGGGAGGCCAGAACTCAAGAAGATTTGAAGAAAAGTGGTAAAATTATCTCTTCTTGGAATGATTTTATAGCTGCATTAAGAAGACAATTTTATCCATTAGCTTACATGAAAAAAGTAATTATGGATTGGAAATTTTTTAGACAAGGTAAATGCTAGAGTATCCAAAGTTACACACAAGAATTTAGAATAAGAGCTTTAATATTGGGTGTTGATTTGACCTCACAAGATACTCTCCTTACGTATATAGAAGGATTATATAGTTATTTGAGACATACTATACTCATGTTTAATCCCACCAATCTAGATGAAGTATGTGTTTAGGAAACTCATTTAGAATCAAGAGGCAAGAATGTTCCTCAAGAGTCCAACAAGAAACCCTTTAAATATGGAGACAAAGGAAAGGGGAAATTTAAAGGCAAAAGTAATAAGAATTCCACTGTAAAGAAAGAGGGAGAGAAACTTACTTACAAACATTGTTCAAAAGATGACCATGATGAAGACCACAGCTGGAAATTACATCCGTAATGGAGACCAAAGAAGTTCAATAACAAGGGGAAACAAAAGTCTTCTGCTACAACTCAACAAGATCCATGATATGATTTAGGTGATGAAACCAAAATCACAACCATGGGAATGAAAGGTATAACTTCTAATGCAAGTACTAGTTCTTCTAGCAAGCCTATTGAATCTCAAAATGATAAAGAAAGAAGTGAGCTTTTCCATATTAGGGTCATTACAAAACATACAAAGGTTGATACATTATTTGATAGTGGATCTCAAGTCAATATTATCTCTGAAGAAATTGTCAAGAAACTTAATTTAGAGACTACACCTCATGCAAAACCTTACCCTTTGGGTTGGGTATGTGATGATGCCAAATTGCAAGTGACAAGAAAATGTAAACTCAAATTTGCCATCACTGCTAATTTTATAGATGAGGTAGAGCTTGATGTTGTACCACTTGATATTTGTGGGATTGTCTTAGGGAGTCCATATTTATATGACCGAAAAGCTATATTCTATTGTCCTGAGAACAAATATCATCCTTTCAAAGAGGGAGTTGAGTATATTGTTAGAGCACATCACAAGAAGATGAACTTAACTCTTGTTAGAGTTAGTCAAATGAAAAGGCTTGTGAATGCTAGTAATAATTTTGTGTTGTTGATGATTAAAGCTAAATATATTGCTGAATTTGAAGCTTTCTCAGGATGTGACTCTAACTCGACATGAATTGGTTGAAGTTATTAACACCTATGATAAGATGTTTTAGGAACCTCAAGGGTTACCTCCAAAAAGAGGAATCCAACATGAGATTCGTTTGCAACATGATGCACCACTTTTGAATATTGGAATGTATAGAATGTTTGTTTTGGAGAATGCAAATATTAAGAAGAAAATTCAAGAGCTGTTTGACAAAGGGGTCATCAGACCTAGTACATATCCTTGTGGGTCTCCTATTATTTTGGTTCCAAAGAAAGATGGTACATGGCGCATGTGTGTGGATTTCTGAGCTTTGAACAAGATCACAGTAAAGAATCGTTATTCTCTTCTTCACATTGATGATTTGCTAGATCAGTTAAAGGATGTTGTTTATATTACTAAGCTTGACTTGAGAAGCGATTATCATCAGATAAGGATTGCTGTAGATGATATTTGGAAAATTGCTTTCAAGACAAAACAAGGTCTGTTTAAATGGTTAGTTATGCCGTTTGGGCTTTTCAATGCACCTGCCACATTCATGAGAGTTATGAATGATGTATTGTGACCATTCCTTGATGATTTTTTCATATTCTACTTAGATGATATTCTGATTTTCAGTAAGACTCGTGAAGAGTATGTCAAGAAAGTTCTAGATGTCTTGAAAAAGAAAAATTTGTTTTTGAAGATGTCTAAATGTGAATTTGGGAATATCTCTTTGGTTTACTTGGGTCATATTGTAGGAGGTGGTGAATTGAAGGTTGATCCCTCCAAAGTTGATCTTATTGTGAGTTGGCCTAAATCCAACAATGTAAGAGAAGTTATGAGCTTTTTGGGAGCAATCCAATATTAGAGAAAATTTATTTCTAACTTTTCATTCATTGCAACACCATTACATGCTTTGACACGTGTGAAGCACGTCTTTTAGTGGGGAGGAAAGCAACATAAATCCTTTGATAATTTGAAAGAGAAAATAAGTACAACACCCGTTCTAGCACTTCCATATCTTAAGCAGCCATTTGAAATTCAAACCGATGCAAGCGAATATGCTATGGGAGAAGTTTTGATGGAATGTGGTAAGACAATATGTTATCATTCTGAAATATTTTCCAATGCAGTGATTAACTATCCAAGTTATGATAAAGAGTTGTATGCCTTGGTACAAAGTGTGAAAAAATGGAAGCATTATTTGATGGGTAAAGAAACGATTATTCATACTGACCATCAACCTTTGCAATATTTACAATCACAAACCAAGCTACAACAAGCTATACATTTCAAATGGATGGGATTCCTGTAACAATTTCATTTGGTTATCAAGTATAGGAAAGGTATATACAACAAAGTTGTAGATATATTATCAAGGCCTATTGTTAATTCATTTGTTATTCTTAAGCATAACTCAATTATGCATGAAATTTGTATTGAACAATATGCTCAAGATGAAGATTTTAAAGATGTTTATGCAACTTTGAGATAAGGAAACCATGTTGAAGAGTTGGATTATCATTTTCATAACTAGTTGTTGTATCATCTTGGAAAGTTATGTATTCCACAGGGTGAAAGAGTTAGTGTCATAAGGTAAGCCCATACTTCTCTTATTGTTGGTCACTTTAGTGTAGGCAAAATAGTTGTTCAATTACAAAGGTATTGTTATTGGCCTCGCATGAATGAAACTGTATCAAGATATGTAAAAGGATGTTCTATGTGCACTACTAGCAAGACAAGCAATAGGAAATTGGGTTTGTACACTCCACTTCCTATCCCTTCTTGTCCTTGGGAAAGTATTTCTATGGATTTTGTTTGGAGGTTACCAATGTCTAGGAAAGGAGATGATTATTTATATGTTGTAGTGGATCAATTTAGAAAAATGTATGTGTTGATTCCTTGTAAGCAACATGTTACAACTGAAAAAACCATAAAGATGTTCTTCCAAAATGTATGGGTTCATTTTGGGTTACCTACTTTGATTATTTATGATTGAGATTCTCAATTTATCGAGAAGTTTTGGTCAAGTTTATGGGAACTCATGGGCATAAAGTTGAAGAAGAGCACAACATTTCATCCATAAACCGATGGCGAGACAAAAGTAGTGAAAAAAACAGTGCATCCCCTTCATGGATATTGATCCCCTTCATGGATATTGAGGTAAGCAGACTAAACTTTGGGATGAGCATTTACATTACATCCAACAGACCTACAATTGTGCCAAGCATTCATCTACACAAGCATCTCAATTTGAAGCATGTTTGGGTTATTTTCCAAAGTCTCCTTTGGATTTCATCTTTGATAAAGGCACTGCAATAGATGGACACAGTGATGTGGACAAAGCCAAGCATTTCATTGAACAAATCCAATTAGTACATCAAAGGGTACAAGAACAACTAGGCAAAATCCAAGCCAAGTACAAAGCAATACATGATAACCATTGGGTTGATCATGATTTCCAAGTGGGAGATCAAGTTTCGTTGTACATCAACAAAGAAATACTACAAGGTGAAGGTACAAATCTCAAGCCAATTAGATATGGTCCTTTCAAAATCTTGGAGAAGATTGGTAACAACACTTTCCGATTAGATTTTCCACCTTATATGCAAATTTATTTTGTTGTGAATGTGGAAAATTTGAGATTTTATGAGCCTCCTATGATTGTTGATCAAGAAGAGAATGTTCAGATTCCATCTATAGAATATTTTTCTCCTGAATATTTAAATGAGTTACAAGAAGACTCTATTCTTGACAGGAGGATAAGAACTTCACGTAGAGGCAATGTGGAGTATCTTCGTGTGGGCCTTAAAGTTACTAATCCAAGAAAATCAATGTAGATAGAGATCAAGAAAGTGAGGGAGCTATACCCTCACTTGCTGAGTAAAAACAAAAGTTTGGTGGTCCAAAAGCTTCCAGTGGGGAGGAGTGATCTAAGGGATCAAAAATATTCTCAAAAATGAAAGTGCTCAAAATATCCCAAAACTGATTCCAAATGGTAGATCTCGTCATTATGAATTCAACGATGCTTGAATCACCTCAATTTGACACCGTATGAGGAAACTATCACGTTTTGAATTTTTTGGCAAACAACAAAAAAGTCAAAGTAGATGGTTGACTGTGAAGACCGTACGATGATGTGGTGTTGACATCAACAAGATGACTAGACTGTACGGCTGGTAGATCTGCCCATCCCGTGAGGACATGTGGCATGCTGGTATTGGTTTATAGGTTTGTGATATGGGCCAATCTCATGCCACCACGTGTGCCAATCAGAGGGCACAATGTAGCCCAATGAGAGATGGCCACATGGCCTCGACAATGATGCAAAAAAAAAAGTTTTATTAATCGACCACCTCCCGCAGAATTGAAAGCAAGACCTCCAACCAAGAAATCAATTGCCCTACCAATCGAGCTACGATGCTGCTCATTATACCATGCTCAATGAATTATATTTAGGTTGTAACAGTCGACAGGTGGGGGGGGGGGGTCCCTTGGTTTGTGACATGTTCATAGAACCACTAGTGGAGATATAGGGGTGGGCGAGTGGTACCATACCCGCATCGAAGTCATAATGACCAGGTCTTATATGAACACATGGAACAGGGCATAGGTAATGGAAGGGTGCGTGGCCTATAGCCTGCGACCCTCAGTCACATGATCCCACATGACCAACGACATGAGACTCGGGATGGGGCTATGACCCATAAAAAAATTCTTAATTAAAATGCACCAAACTCACCTACACCGTTGGATCGAACTCGCAACTTGTGGAGTTCTAACCTAAGCACCCAACCAATTGGGATGGATCGGTTTTGTTTCCAAGTTAGTAGAGCCAAGCACTTTTGTAGAGCAGTTTGTAGATTAGATTGGAGAAATGGTCATATCTTGCTCATTTTTCAACCTTTTTGAGCTCAAGAAGAGCCTAAATAGGGGTTTTTGAGCATTCTAGACACGATGACAGTATTATATATCTATCTATCTATATATATATATATATATATATATATATATATATATATATATATATATATATATATATATATATTCTTTCCAGATTGGAGCTTGTATGATGATGCATTGAGCATATAATAAAAAAGTCCACAATTGGAAGTTGGACCCGGAGACGTAGCCCAGAAGGGGTGAACTCCATTATCAATTTACTATGTTTGATATTGCATGTTTGTCCATTTTTAACTGTTAAAATTCTACAAAAAAACTTAAGTTTGTGTGCTTTTACAATCATGATCTATTGCACAAAATACATAAATTAACTTGCAAATCTTTTCATGAAATCTTCACATGTTAATTTTGGATCACCCTGTAGATGTGTGATAAAGAGATGTGTGAGAAAATTGAAAGTAGTGACTATACATCAACAAACAAAGACCATGAGGTGAAAAGCTAAAGGCTCTTTTCTTGCACATCCATTGTGTTAAAAGAAGTAAGCCACCAAAAATTTGAATATACAATATTCCCAATGCTCAAGCCATCCTTAGAACTAGTATGGGAGCCATTGTTAGGTCCCTATAATACTAGTGTAGCCCCCATATTACTATTGTTGTGCCCCATAGAAGCCCACTATTGTTATTTTTGTGCCCTTACATTATTATTGTTATGTAGGCACTAATTATATTTTGACCCCTTAGACTCCTATACATACTAATGATGTATTATCATTTGAATCATCCAAGAATTGTTAATTCATGTGATGTAAAGGGAGATTTCCCCCTTGGAGTGGCTTATTATCTAGTTGTTGATATATCTTTTCTGATGTTTCTATGTTATTTTTGATCTGGATACATAACATTTGGTGTTAGAGCTCTTGATCCTAGGGTTTTGTTGCTTCAAAAAAGTCATCGTGGAATTTCCACTATAGTTTTTTTTTTTTTGTGAAGCTTTAGATAGTGAAATTGATACCACGTGGAGGCAAAATCTTGATGAACATCTGGTTGCAACGTTAGACCTTGGTTCATTATATTTTTGGAGATATGGTCCAAGGAAGTTAGGGTTTTGTATGCTCCAGAATTCTGTCTCAAAAAGGTGTCCCTGGGAAAATCATCATAACTTTCACTTCGAGCATCAGATTTGAATTTCATAAAAAGTGTCTGAAAGTGCATGGAATTTAGTTTATTGGGTATGATTTTCAAGGCCGAAGGTTAAAACAATGACATGTGTCATCCTGTACAAGTTTTATCTACTAAACCATTCGATAAGTAGGTCATCATGAGAGATTTGGCATAACTTTATCTTGAAGAATCCAATGTCGGTCTAAATAGTGCGGTTGAAAGAAGACATAGAGGGATACCACTGGATTCCATTTAAGAATTTGATATTCTGAAATCACAAAGATACAATAGTTTCAATTTCAACCTTATCTACAAGCTCAAAATTAAGCTCTAAAAGGAAGCTCTACTATGACACATGAAGAGGAAGAAATGCAACATGATATATGAAAATTACAGGACAAAGTGCAACAAATTTCGCTCTCACAAAGATCCATCAAGGATGAACTAAAAGGGGACATGGAATGTTTAAAAGTATTCATGTAAGGTTTGAAGGAAATTTTGATAAAATTGCTACAATAAAGACTTCCTAATGGTGACAAGGTTGTCCGTGAAACTCATGATGAAAACAAAAGGAATGCAAATCATGATTTTAGAGACTCCAACTTTGGGATGAAGATCAACCATATTCCAAAGATAAATATGCTCAAGTTTGATGACAAGGATCTGGTAATATGGATACTACAGATGGATCAATTCTTTGATTTACACGATGTGCAACACACACAAAGGTATGCATTGCATCTTTATATTTATACCTAATCAGTTTATGTGGTATTGATGGATTTTTTCTCGTAAATCACTTGTCACTTGGACAATGTATATGAAGGATTTGATAGAACATTATGAGGATACAAAGAGAAATACCTTCTTTAGCCAATTTATAAATCTCAAACAAAAGGGTTTTAGTTGGGGAGAACATTGAGGACTTCCAAAGATTGAATATCAAGTTAAATTATATTCTATAAGAGCATCTGATTGATGCATTAAGAGGGACCTTAAAGGATAACATCCAACATGAGGTTCACCATTGGGAACCTTAGTCATTGGAGAATGCATTTAGGGAGGCAAGAAAAGTTGAAAGAAAAATTATGTCAACAAGGAGGTCTACCACTCACAAATATAAAGATGGAAGTGTTGCCACTCCTAGCATCCGAAAACCTACAAGGTCAACACCAAAACAACTAGAGGAAAATGGAACAAAAGGGCATTGTTATAGTTGTGATAAAAATACACTAAAGGTCATAAGTGTGCTGAGAAGAAATTATTTTACATAGATTGTGAAGAGGAGGAATAAAAGGAACAAGAAACATTAAACGAAGAATATATACACCAAGAGCAACCAACCCTAGGGTTGAAAAATAAGAAATGAATACAACCATATCTTGTAATGCATTGATAGGAATTACCACTCAAACTCTCAATATAGAAGGATATATCAAGAAGAAAAAGGTAATAATGCTGATTGATTCAGGTAATACTCATACTTTTATTCATTGTAAGATATCCAAGGATTTGAATTACTTTCTATATCTGACACTAGAGTGTTAAGTGATGGTTATAAATGGAGGAACTATAAATTGCTGAGGGAAGTGCCATAATATCAATCTAACTATGGGGGAATTTGTATTGAATAGTCCAATGCTTTCCATTCCAATGGGTGTTGTGAATGTTGTATTAGGAGTCTAATGGTTACAATCATTGGGGATGATAGCTTTTAATTTTCAAGAACTTCTCTTGGAATTTTTCTCAGGAGGAAAGGAGATTGAATTAAGGGGTATCACAGGGAAACCTGGGAAGATAATCAACTCTAAAGGCATGACAAATATTTTGAATAAGGAACAATGAGGGGTAATTGCACAATTATGTTTTCTAGGTGTTCAAACATCTAAGTCATCCATTTCTCTAGATCTCCAAAGAGTTCTTGACAATCATTTAGGAGTATTTGAGACTCCCAAATATATCCCACCTATTCGCGATTATGATCATGTTATTCACTTGATTCCAGGAAGTGTTCCTCCAAACATTAGACCTTACAGATATCCTTATGTCTAGAAGAGTGAAATTGAGCGTATGGTTGCATAAATGCTAGAGGCATGTATAATTCAAGCTAGCCAAATTTCTTTCTCTTCTCCAGTAGTATTGGTGCACAAGAATGATGGGTCATGGCGTATGTGTCCATATTATAAAGAGATCAACAAGCTCACTATTAAAGATAAGTTTCCCATTCCTGTCATTGATGAATTGTTGGATGAACTACATGGAGAAATTTACTTCGCCAAGCTAGATCTTTGTTCAGGTTATCATCAAATTAGAATGAATACAAAAGACATTCCGAAAACAATATTTCGAACTCATAAAGGTCATTATAAATTTTTCGTCATGCCTTTTTGCCTTACTAATGTGCCTTCCACATTTCAAGGTTTGATGAATTCCACTTTCAAACCCTTAGAAAACTTGTATTAGTATTTTTTGATGATATACTAATCTACAACAAGTCTTGGAAATGTCATGTTCAACATGTTGACATGGTGCTCAAAATATACGAGGACAAACAATTATACGAAAAACCCTCTAAATGTTTCTTTGGGGTACATGAAGTGGAATATCTAGGTCATATTGTATCTCACGAGGGTGTTAAGGGAGACCCTAACAAAATTAAATCCATCAAGGAATGGAAAATCCCCATAACCTTAAGGCATCTTCGATAATTTCTTTGATTGGTAGGGTATTATCGCAATTTTGTTAAGAATTATGGGAAAATAGCAGCACCTCTAACAACACTACTAAAGAAAGATGCATTTTTTTGGACTTCAGAAGAAACTAAGGCCGTTTAACATCTTAAATAGGTGATTTGTTGGGCTTCAGTCTTAGCTACGCCAAATTTCACAAAAACCTTTGTTGTGGAATGCGATGCCTTAGGAAATGGCATTGGTGTCATTTAATTGCAAGAAGGAAGACCCATTGCTTTTGAAAGTCATCCAATCAAGGGATAGTATTTACAAAAACCTATTTATGAGAAGGAAATTTTGGAAATACTACATGCAATGAAGCAATGGTGCCCTTACCTAATGGTAAGATACATCAAGGTAAAAACATATAATGATAGTCTTAAATACTTCTTGGAATAAATATTATCTTCAGAAGAGCAACAAAAAAGGGTCACAAAGATGTTGGGTTATGACTTTGAAATCATCTACAAAAAGGAGATGCAAAATATTGTTGCATATGCACTCTTAAGAAGGGATGAGGATGTGGAGGCATTGCTTTGTGCCATTTTTATTATCCAACCTGATTAGATAACTGAATAAAGGGACACTCATTCAAAAGTTGCAACAAGATCCCAATGCATCTGATGCATTTATTTGGAAAAATGATGAAGAGGTATGGACACTCATTCAAAAGTTGCAACAAGATCCCAATGCATCTGATGCATTTATTTGGAAAAATGATTCACTGTGGTACAAACATCACTTATACCTATGTAAGAACTCCCAACTCAAGCAAAAGGTTCTTTTAGAATTACACATCTCTCCTATAGGAGGCACTCAATAATTTTAAAAACTTACCACACTATTAAGAAGGATTTTTTTTTGGGATGGCCTTAAATCTAATATTTAGAAGTTTGTGGCAGAATGTTTGGCTTGCCAACAAAATATTGTTAAGACAATTAAGACCCTAGGTAGTTTACAACCATTAGCTATTCCAATTTAGCGTTGGGAGGAGGTATCAATGGATTTTATCATAGGTTTACCCAATTCCAATGGAAATAATGTCATCATGGTGGTATTTGATAGAATTACCAAGTATGCACACTTTTGTGCACTATCTCATCCTTTCAAAGGCAGTACAATCACTACTACATTTGTGGAAACAATTCAAAAGCTACATGGAAATCCAAAGATTATTGTAAGTGATAGAGATCCCATTTTCACTGGAATTTTTTTGGACATAATTATTTTCTTGTCTTGGTACTCAGTTAGCTCATAACTCATCTTATCATCCTCAATTTGATGGGAAAATTGAGATAGTGAACAAATCTTTGGAAGGAAATGTTCATTTCTTTGTGTTTGATAAAAAAACACAATGGATAAAGTGGTTACCTCTGGCAGAATGGTGGTATAACACTTCCTTCCATACCACAACAAAAATGACCCCATTTATGGCACTTTATGGATATCATCCACCGTCCATCACATTGTCTTTAAGAGACAATTATAAGGTTCAAGCAGTGGAATATCACATCAAACATCAACAACAAATTCTCCAACTCTTAAAGGATAACCTAACTCTAACACAAAATCAAATGAAATAATAGGGAAATCAACATCACAAACAAAGACGTTTTGATGTGGGAAATTGGTTATTTTTACGACTACAACCATACAAACAAATGTCCCTCAAGCAAGCTAAAAAGGATAATAAATTATCACCCAAGTACTATGGCCCTTACAAGGTGTTGCAAAATATTGGTACTATGGCATAAAAATTGGATTTGCTTGCATCTTCGCGAGTACACCTAGTTTTCCATGTTTCACGCTTAAATAAGGTTATAAGTGATAATACCCCAGTTCAAACTATATTTTTAGAAGTTGACGAGGAAGGAAAAATCATATTAGAGCCTAAAGCAATCACAAAAACAAGAATCCGACAACTACGAAATAAATATTTTTCATAGTATCTCATTAAGTGGAAGAACTTAATTGCTGAAGACTCCACATGGGAGGATGAGTATTTTATTTAGAAGCATCCAGAACTACTCAAGCATTGAGGACAACACTTTTTTGAAGGAGAGGGTAATGTTGGGTCCCTATAATATTAGTGTATCCCCCATACTGTTGTTATTTTGCCCCATAGAATCCCACTATTGTTATTGTTGTGACCTTACATTGTTATTATTATGTAGGCCCTAATTATATTTTGACCCCTTATACTCATATATATACCAAGGGGGCCTTGTCATTTGAATCATCCAAGAATTGTTCATTTACGTTATGTGAAGGCAGGTTGCCCCTTCAAAGTGGCTTATTATCTAGTCGTTGATCTATCTTTTCTTATGTGTCTGTAAACCTTTGGGGCTCTATGACTTGTCCTCCTCTCCTTAAACCAGGTCACAACCATGGGGATTTGAACCTTGGATCTCTCAGTTTTCTCAATACTCACATTACTTCGATCACCAATTGAGTTGCCTCTAGGGACATAACTAATTTTATTTTTGAAACTATATATCTCCTAAATTTTATGAACTTTTACTTTTCTAATTTTAATAAAGGATGATCATTGGAAAAATAAGTTACATTTAAAACCATTATAAATGACATTAAAAATAGGATTTCACAAAGGGAGGTAATAATTAATCATGTTAATTATTAACTTTGTTATACTATACAAATTAAATTTATTATAAATATACATAAATTACAAACAAATTGGAAAAACTTGCAAAATATTATAGAAAATAATCAATGGTAATATTATTTATTGGGATCAAAAGGTCAGGGTAGTTTATGAATTCTGTGCGCTGCTCCCTTACGGAGGCTATAATTTGGTCCTAGACAGGCGCCACCCCACTTGTGATCTTTCTCCTTCGATGGGCACTCCTTCTTCTATCTCTGATTCTGCTGCAACTCTATCTTCTCCTCTCTCTTCGGTGGGTTTTTCGATTCTCTCTATTTAGGCCACTATGACATTATTTCCTTCTGAGATGGATCTCTTGATGGTT
Source organism: Pinus tabuliformis (assembly GCA_031772625.1). Classification (NCBI taxonomy): domain Eukaryota; kingdom Viridiplantae; phylum Streptophyta; class Pinopsida; order Pinales; family Pinaceae; genus Pinus; species Pinus tabuliformis. Next base: position 252,899,304 of record CM062820.1, on the reverse strand, counting down.
TCAAAGGCATCTATTCCTTCCAAGCTTGCAAACTCGACTTTTGGATTAAGTGCTGCTCCTTTCTGTGTTACCTTAGTGGTGGGTTCTGGTTCGAAGCCTGTCTTTAATGGCACATCAATGTCGTCGAGCTTTCCCCCTATTTCAATGGCTGGAATTTCAAGCAATGTCCCTCCTTCAATCCTGGAGAGTTCCAGTATGGTGGTGTGTCCTTTGACTTTCTACGAAATTGTAAAGTCCATTTCCGACTTCCCCCCCTTGAGGGTCGTCTTCTATGCTTGCTCGAGTTTTTTCAAACCTTGCCTTTGATCCCACACCTTTGGGATTCCTGTTCTTAATGCTCCTATGATCAAGGTTCCGAGTGTGGTTGAGGCAATGAGTGTGGCTAAATTGTTTTCTAAAGATGGATTAATTTGCAGGTTTTATGGTTTGGGCCAAGGCTAGTCGATCTTAACTCCTGGATTTTTGAGTAGTGAAAACCATTTATTATTGATTAAGTGAACATCTATCCTATGGCAAGAGGATTTTTCATAGAAGTTTTTGACAAAGTTGAGGACAAATCTCATATCTTTGACTTTGGTCCATGGTGTTGGGGTAGCGTAGGGCTCTCTATGCAACCTTGGTTTCCCTCCTTCGACTCTCTCATGACATCAATCTAAACTGCTTTGGTTTGGGTAAGGCTCCCCGAACTCCCTTTACATTGGTGGAATCTTACCTCTTTGACTGCAATTGGTAACACATTAGGAAAATTCTACTGCCGAGGTGTAGATACAAAATACAACTTGAAGCCCACATATGCTCGCATATGTGTGGAAATGGATTAAAGTAATGGATTTCTCGTTGAAATTAAGTTAATAGATCCTATATTCTTATGGATGCAAAAATTAACTATGAAAATATCTCTTTCCGTTGTAGAGGTTGTTATGAGATTTGGGCATTCCATCAAATATTGCCCCAAAGCAAGGAAAAATTCAGTAAAGAAAACTAGTTGAAAACATCAATGGTGGGAGGATGCCAATGTTGAACATTACTCAATATCTAAGGAGGAACCTCCCTTAGCCTCTTGTAAAGAGGAAAAGTTGCAAAATGATTCAAATTGTTCAGTAGAAAATCAAGAAAAGATAAGTTCTAATGTGGAAGATATTGACATCTTAGTTAAAGATAACATATCAATCGCTTCACCAAGCACTTCCCTAGTGAACTCTTATGGGAAAAAGGCCTATGTTGTTGAGCATTCAACTATGGACAAGGGTAATAATTTCTCTAGGTCCATCCACTTAGCAGATGCCCCCTGAGGAATTCAATTCGATAAAGATCCCCGGGAAGATCTGATGGACATGGATGAGCCTCCATTGGCTCCAAAGAACGAAGATGTTAGTAGAGATCATGCAAAGAATGGTGGTAAGACATATTATTCAAAAAATATGGGTTGGACCCAAGTTGGAGAAAAGAAGAAAAGTAACTCTCTAAGGAAAACTAAAAGTCAATCCAAGCTAAAATGAAACTAAGTTAAAAATGGGATGTAAATACATATGGAATTTAGGGGTTTTTTGGAAATTCTATAGCTGGAATGGGAACACTTTTCTTGTACAATGGGGTTCTCAAGTAAGGTTTTGGGATGATCCTACTTGTTCTTTCCTAAAAATTCAAGGAATCATTGAAATTGTTGTTCTTAGAAGAATTGTAACAGTTTGGGTCGGATCCCATTTTTATTAATATAAATTCAATACCTATTTCTTTAAAAAAATATTATTTTTTGTTTCATGGAAAATGCCTTCCCAAAAAACTCATCAAAAGTTTATTCATATTTTGTAAATGATATTTAAAATTAATATCATTTAAATATAACATATAATACAATTTTATTTATTTATTAAACCTAAATTAATAACTTCTTAACAATTTACATTTTTAAAACAATGTGCTTCCAAATCATCCCAAAACAGGAAGAATGCGTTGCGACTCATCTCTGGTGCAATGACTAGGGTTCAGCTGCTAGCTGGTTGCTTCTCCCTTCCTCCTCATAATGCATTCAGATGGAGGCGCTCTTGGCCCTATTGTCCCCCGAATCCTCAATCTCTCCCACACTCTCGTCTATGTACGTTTTAACCCTGTACAAAAATTACCTGCAAATGAATTCTTAAAAGACATAAAATATACAATGGCGAGAAACAAAAAACAACTACATAAAGGTTTTCCCTTGGATCCCAAAACCGGGACTACTAGATTGGTTTTTCATCATGTTCCTTTCAATGTTACAACACATATATATACATGCCAAAGCATTCATAAACCCAATCCATTAATCCTGGATTAGAACATAACCGTAGTTCCCTTGACCGGATCTACAAGATACCATGGGAAGAAAAACATCATTCCTAAAACCATGTGCGAAATCCATGCACAAAACCATGGGGCTAGTCGTGGAAAGAATATAACACACACCCAACATTCTATTCCCTCGTCTCAGTCTCTAGTCTCTTCGTCTTCAATGACCAAAAGCATGTCTTTGCTTACTGTTTCGGGCAAGAGGCCATCTTCTTCTGTTACTGGCTCCTTATCGTCTGTTATCACTCAGAGGTTTTCTTGGTTGTGAAAGAAAAATATTAAGGTATCCTAAAACCACTTTGGGATTGAAATCTATCCCTTCAATCTGGAGAGGGATCTCTCCTCAACTTTACTACGCAAGGTCACTACAGTAGCAGGTCACTAATATGCTCAGTGGCCAGATTTAACTTATAACAATGATGAATTTGGTTTGTAAAGAAAGGAGATGGGACCATTGGGCATGGAGTCTCTGACAAAAATAGATATCTTCTAGTCATAGGTCATATGAACAACTCTAAAAAAAGGCAAGATAGATTATGATTTCTTCGACAGGTTAACAAATGAGATATGGTAGAATATTATAGAAAATAAATATTAGAAACATAACACTGTGATTTTTGCAATGACATTTAGGTTGAAAAACAAGTGAGTATTCAAATAACATGAATATGAGCATTCAATACGAATTCTAAATCGTCTAAATTTATCCAAATACTAAATAATAATGAACAAATGCATGGCTAAGGAGAAAATAAACACAGTATAAAAACATACAAGAAATTGTTTACACATGAATCTTTGAAAAACTGCACATATAACACTCCTTATAGCAAAACATACCAATCTCCAAAATATACAACAATACGCAAAGAGTTGTCTTTTTCCAAAATTCCAAACCCTTGGTTCTCTTTCATAATCAGCTTTATAGAACATTTATGATCAAAAATTGATCTAGGACTTCAATGATAGATCAAATTTCAAAGTGTTCAAAAGAGTGTCAAACCTGAAAAACGGGATAGATCTCGTCTTCCTGATTCTGGTGCCGTGAATGGTTCGGAAAACCGATACTGTATGAAGGAGTTATCGCATTTTAAAAATGCCCAGTAAACTGCAAATTTTTTATTTTTGGAAAATATTAGAAAAAGAATATTCCAAGGAATATTCCTTTTGGCCGACCAATCAGGAGCTAACACGTGGCAAGCCTGAAGGCCGCCACGTGGCCCTGGAATGGTGTTGTAAAACTTTGGTGGATTGAACTAGGGACCTCCGACAAGCTAGCCGCAAGCGCTACCATCTCCGCTATGAATTGTTTCTTAATAATCAATGGTCAACGGTTATATTTCTGTTGTAATGGTTGGCGGTTTGGGGGTTAGGACTGCCAGCGGTCTTATTCGCCTGCAGTCCCAAGAGACTGTTCACATGCCGCCGTTTGCCAACGTTAACCTCCAGGTTATGTAACTGCCAATGTCAACTCCATTGCCATGTGACCACTACAAAATTAATGGTAAAGGTTGCGGTTAGTGGGAGCTCTTAGCGCTTAATTAATTATGGATTAAGCCTAACTAATCCAAGACTTGTTTTAAACACATGATTAACACTAAAATTATTTTATGCATAATTAAATAGTGCTTATCACTACTTAATACAGGATTAGCAGTTAGCGCTGAAGTTGGCAGATTCCGCTATTTTCGGGCCTTCTTCCAGATTTAGCGGCCCTAACTGGAGTTCTTCCAGATTTGGAGGAGGATATCTAGGGAGAAACTCTTTGAGTCACTCCAGGAGCAATTTTCTACCTAAGCGAGTGAAACAAGAGTCTACCTAGGCTAATTTGGGCCTTCTGAAGCCATTGGAACACTCTAGAGAAGCTGAAGAAGCCATCTTCAAGAAGATTTTCGTCTAGGGATATTTTGGAGCTCAGGGCCAAAGGCTGTTGCAGGAGCTACCAATGTTCATTCTCAGGAAAAAAACAGTCATTCCTGACTGTAATGAACCTTTTGAATCCATTGCAGGTGTTTTTAGAAGCATTTGGAGACTTCTAAAGGCCGAGATGCTGAAGGGAAGTTTCAGGCAGCCCAGAGCCAACCGTGGAGGAAGGCCTAGATCGGGGATGCAGTGCTCATTTTGAGCAAATGAATAGTCATTTGTTGATGTTAGATATGTGATGGAGATAGTAGTAGAGGTTTCAGAGACATTTGAAGCATTCTGAAGGAGTTTGTGCCATTAAGAAGCTCAGGGAAGCTCAGTGCACCTGCTAAAGGAATCAAGTCCAAGGGAGCCTAGATCTGCTTGCACAATGAGGACAGCCATGACAGGGATGTAGATGGTTTTCTAAGACCATTGGTTTAGTTCAATAACCTCTGGAGTTGAGTGTGGAACTTGTAAAAGAATTCAAGCCATAATCCCAAAGAGCCAAGTCAAGTTGACAAGAGCTCACGGAGACGTAGCCCACTAGATCGGGGTGAAATCCTTATTAAATTTGCTGTTATGTGTGATGTTTATTTGCTGCATTATATGTCTGATATATGTGTTTAATATCAGAAGAAACAAATCAAGTTAAGGCACTTAAACAGATGAAAACAAATAAACACATACACCTGTTTCAAGTACATAATTCTACAATTGTCAACATAAGCTAGATCATGTTTGTTTAAGCTTTGGAGTGGGAGGTTCTTGTAAGCATGACAAGTTGTTCAAACCCTCATTTTAGATCATACGGTATCAAAGCAGGATGCTTGATTGAAAAAGCAATCTATTTGCTTGTTTGACTTGAAAGGTGTTTAAACAGTGCAAAGGATTTCACTATTTGATTATTTGTAAACTGACTATTGTTTGAGTTTGAAAAGGTGAAGGGAAAGCTACTAATAGCTAAGTCCAGGAGAGGACAAGAAGGAAGAAGGGTTGAAGGCATTCTCCTTACCCCAAGGACCTTAAGGAAATCCTTGAAGCACAAGAGGTTTGATGCAAAACAGGTTGTTTGAATAAGGGATTGACTGTGCAATCATATGGTTCAGAAATTTGTTAATAGATTTTGAATTTTGTTGAAGTTATTTTGTTCATTTTGATAATGACAACTTCCACAAGTGAGTTTTCAAAATCCTCCTCTTTCACAAGATTCTTTGATGAAGACATGAAGCGAGACTTGTTCATCATTGTCAGGCCAGGCAGTAACTCCTCCAAATCAATTCACATTTATTTCTTCAGGTTGGTCTTTATTATATACATGAGGGAGAGACTGTTCACTTCATCTCCCGATGACTATTCATATTTATTATTATTTATTTACATTAGTTACATTTATTCACCCAATCCTGATGATTAGGTGTCAACATTCCCCCCCTTAATCTAAAGGGATGTTGGTGAGTCCAAGCATCGTTCTGAATCATTCAAGCTTTTCTCTTCCAAGCGCTTTGGTGAAGATGTTTGCAATTTGCTCATTAGTGGAACAATGGATGAGATGGATTGTTTTGGCCTCAACACAATCTCGAATCAGATCATATTTAGTATTGATGTGCTTCGTTCGATCATGGAACTTTGGGTTCTTGACCAACTTTACTGCCGAGGTATTGTCAATCATGAGTGGAGTCGATTGTTCTTGTTTTACCTGCAAATATTCAAGAATTTTCTTGAGCCACACAACTTATTTTGTTGCCTCAGATGCTGCCACATATTCTGCTTCTGTTGTGGAATCTGCTAGAACTGATTGTTTGCGTGATCTCCAAGAGACAGCTCTTGATCCAAGACTCATTGCATAACCTAAAGTAGATACCCCAGTTTCTTTGTCTCCATCAAAGTCTAAATTAGAGTATCCAATCAAGCTGAAGTCGTCCACCTGTGTATATTTGATTCCAAAGTCTTGAGTTCCCTTCAAGTACCTTAGAACTCGTTTTGCAGCAGACCAATGTCCCTCACAAGGCTTTTGCATAAAACTGGAGAGGATTCCAACAGCAAACGAAATGTCTGGTCTGGTAGTAGTTAGGTAGTTGAGACTTCCTACAAGCTGTCTATACTTTGTTGCATCCTCAAATTCTTTTCCTTCAATGGATGTGAGCTTTAAGTTTTGTTCCATTGGAGTAGTAAGAGGATTGCATTATGTCATGCCAAACATATTCAACAGATCTCCAATGTACTTCTTTTGAGAAAGGAATATGGACTTTGGATGTTGAGTTACTTCAATACCAAGATAGTAATGAACATAGCCAAAATCAGTCATTTCAAAACCTTTCCTCAATTCCTTCTTTTTCATTGTTCCTTGTCATCAAAAGATCATCTACATATACCACAAGATATACAACTGTTTTGCAAACTTTCTTGACAAATAAAGTTGCATCATCAAGATCATAATGTTTGAAATTGAGTTTCAGAAGATGCTCAATTAGTTTTTCATACCAGGCTCGCGGTGCTTGTTTAAGGCCATACAAGGATTTCACAAGTTTTCATACTTTATGTTCATGTCCTTTCATAGCAAATCCTTCCGGTTGGGACATAAAAACATTCTCTTTTAGATCTCCATTCAAGAAAGCAGTTTTTACATCCATTTGATGGACTTTCCAACCGTTCTGAGCTGCTAGGGCAAAGAGTGTTCGGATGGTAGCCCATTTTGCTGTGGGGGCAAAAGTCTCCTCATAATCGACCCCTTCCTTCTGTGCAAAACCTTTTGCCACAAGCCTGGCTTTGTGCTTGTCAAGTGAGCCGTAAGCTTTATACTTGTTCTTGTAGACCGACTTGCAGCCAATTGGTTTGGTTCCTAATGGAGGATCAACCAGCTTCCAAGTGCCATTCTTTATCAGGGCATCATACTCCTTTTGCATCGCTTCTTTCCATTCATCATGAGAAGTAGATTATTTGAAGGAATTTGGTTTGAAATCTGTACACAAATTCAATTCACAATCATAAGAAACATCCATATCAACAAGTGAATCAGAGTCATCTACATCACCTCCATTTTGCCGGTTCGAATTTCTAGTTCCTGTCTTTCCAACCTCATCAGGATGAACACTTTCAAGTGTCTTTATCAGCCACTTTGGAGGACCTTTCTCAGATGGTCCAGGCTTCTCTGTTGATTGAGTTGGGATTGAATCAAGATTGAGTCTCCCAATTCTATCAATCACATCACTCAAAGCATCATTCGTTGTTGGAGTTTCATGCGGGGGAGAGAGTGCTTCAGAAGAAGATTCCACATGTTGTTCTAGTATAGGAATCCCCCCTTCAAGATGTGGAATCTAATTATCAAATTCTTGAAATGATTTTGCATTTGTGAATCTATCCAAGCGATCAAGTTGCCGCTCAACAACATTGTCAGTTTTGGATGATTCAAGAAAGATTACATCTCTAGATACAACAAACTTTTTATTGACTTCATCATAGAGATGGTATGCTTTGGAGGTGTTTGAATACCCCAGGAAGATACACTTATGACTTCTTGCACCAAGTTTATTTCTATGTACCTTTGGTATCAAGGCATAACAGGTGGAACCAAAGACCCTGAGATGCTTTACCGAAGGAATGTGCCCATACCACATTTCATAGGGAGTCTTATTTATGATAGCATTAGATGGACATCTATTCTTTATATATGCAGCACATAGAACAGCATCAGCCCAAAACATTATTTTTACATTTTTGAAGAAGAGCATGGAGCATACCATATTTAAGATTGTCCTATTCATTCTTTCAGCTACACCATTCTATTGAGGATTTGAAGGTACAGTTGTTTGATGTTTGATCCCATGTTGGTGAAGATAGTTTTCAAATTCATTTGATGTGTATTCTTTTTCATTATCAGTGCGAATAGACCCAATATGAGATTGTGCATCATTTTCAATCCATTTATGAAAATTTTTGAATGTTTGAAAAGCATCATATTTGTTCTTCAATAAATAAACCCAACACATTCTAGTGTAGTTATGAATAAATGTCATCATATATTTATTTCCATTTGCAGAAGGAACAAGCATTGGACCACATAAATCTCAATGAATGAGTTCAAGTTTTCTATGTGCTCTTGAATGTGAATCATGAAAAGACTGTTTGCTATGCTTTCCTAGAACGCAAGCATCACATTGCTTAAATTTCCTAGGAATTATAGGCAAACCAACAACACCATTTTTCTTCAACAAGCGGAGGCTGTCATAGTTCAAATGTCCAAATCTAGCATGCCATAATAAACTTGATGGAAGTGTACCTTCTTCATAATGAGAATTATATGAGAAATGTTGTGCACGAGCAGAGGTACCTTGCAAATTGAGAAGCCTTTCTTCTTCTATTCGCCTCATGACAAGTGAGTGGTCAGATGCTTTTCTCACCTCAGGCTTGCCATCAAACATATGAATGGAGTGACCTTGCTGGCAGATGTGGAACAAGGACAACAAGTTTCTCTTCAGCTGTGGGAGATATAGAACATGATGCAGAAGAAAGTTTGGAAGACCAGGCAATTTAAGCCTGATTGTGCCAACACCAGATGGCTTGATTTTTGATTGGTCTGCAAAGTATACTGCTCCATCGACATTGTCAGTAAATTCTTCAAAAAAATCTTTTCTATGAGTCATGTGGCAAGTTGCTCTTGAATCAAGCAACCAATAATTTTTCCAAGAAGCAAGTGAATCATTAAATAAGTCTTCATTTACTCCGATATTACATTATGCCACAACATAATGAGCGGATTCAGGTGCTTTACCTTTTTCTATGTCATTAGTTTTACCTTTCTGTTGGTTTCTTTGCTGCTCAATTTTATCCCATGGTAACTTGCATGTAGAGGCATCATGTGATCCATTTCTTTTGCAGCGTATGCAGTGCAAGTTTGACTGTTCTCCTTGAGAGTGTCTGCCTCCCTTGCCTCAGAAATATCTTCCTCTTCCTCTTCGACCACCTCTTCCTATGGAAGAATCTTTAGCAGGATTCTTTTCTTTATGAGCAAGGCACACTGCCTCTTCAGAAGATTTAGAGGTTGTCTTGTTTCCAAAAGCTTTCTCTCTTTCAACAAATTTTTTCACAAGAGAGTCAAAGGTAATATCTTTGAGATTTCCATTTGCTTGCAATGACTCAAGATAATTGGAGTAAGTATGATAAAGTGCCTTGAGAAAAACGATAAGAGGAATATCCAATTCGACGTTAGTGGCTTTGATATCATGCATTATAGATTTTACTTCAGATGCAAGAGGATCATTATTTTGCAATTCAAGAGTGAAGAGTTTAATCATGACTTGAACAGAATGTGAGTCATAGAGTTCTTTCAGCTTTTGTAAGGCTTTGAAAGTAGTTGAAAATGGTGAAATATGGTGACTCACCTCTTCACTTACAGATGCTGTAATTAATGCATAGGCTTTGCTGTTCTTATTTTCCCAAATGGCGAGCTCTTTGTCTGAGGTAGGTTGTTCTAGCTCTTTGTCTCCGTCTCCAATACACACTCCTTTCCACAACTCATTGAAAATGAGGGTGTGTTTTATCATGCTGGACCACTCAGGATAGTTCTCCTTGCCAGTAAGAAATATTCCCACAATATATATGATTGAATGCATACTGTAAAAAAAACTTCTGCTAGCAAAAAAATCTGTGTACTGTTTTAAAAAAATACTTCTGCTGGCAAAATGTGCTTTTGATGTAAAAAAATCATAGGTCAAGTTCTTGTGCACACGATCATCAAAATATAAATAATCTTTTATATCCCAACCAACACATTAATCGTTTTTTACAAGAGCTCAACCCATATGGTTATTGCAGCAGCATTCAGCATTCTCCAAAAAACACACACAACCAGTGAGGCGGTGTGGGAAAACAGTATGGCTACCGGTGGAGAGGCAGCGCACATGTATTAAAATGATGTATTAAAAAAAGTGTATTAAAACCATCCAAAAGCCACAAACCACGATTGCATACACTTATTCAAATACCTCCTGTGCATTTATGTATATTAAACACTGCCTTTTGGAGAAAACCTTTAAATATATATCAGTGTTATATATATCAAAACAGTGGCTTTAAATATATATCAGTGTTATATATACCAAAAATACTATGGTGCCAGCATGTCAAAAATGGAGGAACCGCACCAAAACGGGATGGCTTCCACCACGCTTCTGCTGCGCAAGACCATGAGCACCTCCGCACCTTGTGTGTTAGTGATGCACCTTCAATCACAATGCCTCCCGCTCCAAGGCAGTAAGGTCTACGCAGTAAAATCTGTGTACTGTAACTCCTGCCATACGCTGGCCCATTACGGTTTTCTGTGGGAATATTACCACAGTTCAACGCAGCTCCAATCAAAGGTCAAATATAAGAAAGCATTAAAAGAAAATGCTTGTGAAAATAAATATGGATGGTGAAGAAGTAATTTTAGAGGAGGAGATCTATTCGTATCAAGCTCCAAGGACTGATGCAGATAGGGTAGTTGCCACCATATTCAACACCTCTATCGAGTCCCTGTCATCCATCCTTGCATTGAAATCAGAGAATAAGTGCGAGGGTAGTACCAAAGGTTTTGCGGCTAACCATAAACTTGGACTGCCAGTTGCGGTTACGTTTTTCTACATAAAAATGAAAATGAAGAGCACCAGCTTTCAGCGTTCACACACCAGCGTTCAACGTTCACAACCAGGTTTCTTGATAGAGGGTACAGATTTGAAAAACGTATATGACACTACCTCGAGCAGACTTGACAAAAGGCACAGATTTGAAAAACGTATATGACACTACCTAGAGTAGGCTTTAGGCAACCAGGCAGAATATAGGTAGGAAACTGACACTGTTACATAAAAACTAATTTCAGGAGTTGGCTCGGATACCATGTCAGGCCAGGCAGTAACTCCTCCAAATCAATTCACATTTATTTGTTTAGGTTGGTCTTTATTATATACATGAGGGAGAGACTGTTCGCTTCATCTCCCGATGACTATTCATATTTCTTATTATTTATTTACATCAGTTACATTTATTCACCCAATCCTGATAATTAGGTGTCAACAATCATGATGGATATGGTGAGAGAAATGTATGAGGATGAAAGGAAGAGCACCAGACTTCAAGAGCAGTTGAATTCCATGAAGGAAGAGAAGTAGTTGCTTTCTGACCAATTGCAGGAAATGGAAAGCCAACTTCATATTGCAAATATGAATCTGGAAAGGATGCATGAGTTGGAGACACAACTCCTTGTTGCCAAAGAAGCCTTAGCCAAGTATCGGCTTGAAGAAGAGGTAAACAATTCTAGTTTGTCTTCAATTTCCTCTAAGAATGTTTATGTTGGTTCTTTTGAAAAACATACAAGAGGCATAGGGTCCAAGTTGATGTCAAAAATAGGCTATGAAGGAAAAGGATTGGGCAAACATGCACAAGGTATTGTTGAGCCAATAATGGTTGAGGAAAGGCCTAAGTATTTGGGTCTTGGCTATGAAAAATCTTATGGAGAAAGTTCCAAAGCTGCCATGAAGGCAATTGAAACAGTTCCTAGAAGGAGTTTCATTTTAAGTTCTCTACCTCAAGGTTGTAAAGATTGTATTCATGGGGAATGCAATAGTTTGAAACATACTTTGCAGGAAGAAGATGTTCATAAGCATGCACTTGAACAAGAGAGTTGTGAAAGCTCTAAAACCATTGAAGGGATTGATGGTGTTCCAAAGGGAGCTGCTTCTTCATTTGATTCACCTCCTCATGAAGGTAATGAAGGTGAAAGAGAAAGGTATAAATCTGATTTCCATCACACTTCTTTTGATAATGTAAAGCATGGTAAATTTCCACATAAGCATTGGAAAAGAATTGCATGTTCTTTTTGTGGTTTGTTTAACCATAGTGTTTCTAGATGTTGGAAAAGAATGGCCACATACAGGAAAATTTTGAAGGAAAGAAGGCAAGAAGCCAAAGGTCCATTGAACAATGCAAATCATGTTGTCAAGAAGATGCACATGTGTTGTAGTTATTGCCATAAGCAAGGACATACTACTGAAAGGTGTTGGACTCTGAATCCAACAATGCTTCCACGAAAGTTGAAGAAAGTGGAGAAAGAGTATGGCAAGAATGGAAAGGAATTTTCCATCATTGATATGTGTCAGGATGATCCACATGTTGATGTTAATGTGCAGTTAAAGGAAGTGCCTTTGATGTGGATTGGTAAGAAATGGTTAGAGTTCTTATCCAATTAAAGTTGCATGTCTTTTGATTAAATGCATTTCTTTGCTAATGGAATGCAAGTTGCAGGATGGAAAAGTTGAGTATGAGACTCGCTTTATTGCAGCAAAAGTTATATTCATTTCAGCTTTGAAAGTACATGTACATGTGATCGAGGATCTTGTACTTATGATTGTGCTTAAGAAAAAGTTGAAGAATCGAATACATGCATGAGAATGGAATGTATGAACCCAGGGATGTTAATGATTTCATTGTATTTAAACATGTATGTAATTGACTTGATGGAAAGATATTGACCATCATATTGTTTTGTTTAAACATGCATGTAATGTCATGTCGACTGGGAAAAGTTGATTTGATCTCCAAGATTGTAAAAGGGAGATAATGATGAAGTGTTTCATCTTTGTAAAAGCATCGTTTAAATTATTTTTGTACATGCTTGACTTAAAGGGTCAAATTGTTGAAAGGGCATGTTTTTGTTAGCTTGTGATATAGTTGATCATTTGTACATGAGATGTAAAGACATAATGATGATTCACAAGATATGAAATTTGTTTCTTTTGTTGAAACAAGAATTTATTTCATCAAGTTATTTTTTTCCTTCTTTCGACATCATCTATAGAAGAAGATTTGCAGCAGCAAAAGTCGCTATGGTTACATTTGTGACTTTTTTATGGAAGCGGCTTGGAAGCGATGATCAGCTACCTTCTGTAAATTCTGACTGAGTTCAAGGAAGATAGTTCTTAACAGGAGGACAAGCGCATCCAGGAAGGGAAGTGTTGACTACCTTCAAGTTTTTGTTGAAAGGCACTAGCTATGCAAGGCAAGTGTATGGAGCCTAAAAGAAGAGGGTGCTGTACTCTCATCTACTATTTAGATTAGTATATATTAGTCTTTTGGGGTCCAAAAGATTCCCAATGGGGAGGAGTGATCAGATATTAATCCAGGACTTCAAAGATAGCTCAAATTTCAAAGTGTTCAAAAGAGTGTCAAACCTGAATGACCAGATAGATCTCATCTTTCTGATTCCGGCACCATGAATGGTTCAAAAAACCGACACCGTATGGAGGAGTTATCGCATTTTAAAAATGCCTAGTAAACTGCAAATTTTTGATTTTTGGAAAATATTAGAAAAAGAATATTCCAAATAATATTCCTTGGAATATTCCTTTTGGCTGACCAATCAAGAGCTGACATGTGGCAAGCCCAGAGGCCGCCATGTGGCCCTAGAATGGTGTTGTAAAACTTTGGTGGATCGAACCCGGGACCTCCGGCAAACTAGCCGCAAGTGCTACCACCTCCGCTATGAATTGTTTCTTAACAAGCAATGGTCAACGGTTATATTTGTGTTGTAATGGTCGACGGTTTGGGGGTTAGGACCGCCAGCAGTCTTACCCGCCTGCGGTCCCAAGAGACTGTTCACATGTCGTCATTTGCCAACGTTAACCTCCAGTTTATGTAACTGCCAATGTTAACTCCATTGCCATGTGACCACTACAAAATTAACAGTAAAGGTTGTGGTTAGTGGGAGCGCTTAGCGCTTAATTAATTATGGATTAAGCCTAACTAATCCCGGATTTGTTTTAAACACAGGATTAGCGCTAAAGTTGTTTTATGCATAATTAAATAGTGCTTATTGCTAATTAATATAGGAATAGCTGTTAGCGTTGAAGTTGGTGGATTCCGCTATTTTCAAGCCTGCTTCCAAATTTAGCGGCCCTAACTGGAGTTCTTCCAGATTTGGAGGAGGATTTCTAGGGAGAAATGGTTTGAGTCACTCCAGGAGCAATTTTCGACCTAAGAGAGTGAAACAAGAGTCTACCTAGGATAATTTGGGCCTTCTAAAGCCATTGGAATAGTCTAGAGAAGTTGAAGAAGCCATCTTCAAGGAGATTTTTGTCTAGGGAGATTTTGGAGCTCATGGCCAAACGCTGTTGCAGGAGCTACCAGTATTCATTCTCAACAAAAAAAACAGTCGTTCCTGACTGTAATGAACCTTATGAATCCATTGTAGGTGTTTTTAGAAGAATTTGGAGACTTATAAAGGCCGAGATGCTGAAGGGAAGTTTCAGGCAGCCTAGAGCCAACCGTGGAGGAAGGCCTAGATTGGGGATGCAGTGCTCGTTTTGAGAAAATGAACAGTCATTTGTTGATGTTAGATATGTGCTGGAGATAGTAGTAGAGGTTTCAAAGACATTTGAAGCATTCTGAAGGAGTTTGTGCCATTAAGAAGCTTAGGGAAGCTCAGTGCACCTGCTGAAGGAATCAAGTCCAAGGGAGCCTAGATCTGCTTGCACAATGAGGACAGCCATGACAGGGATGTAGATGGTTTTCTAAGCCCATTGGTTCAGTTTAGTAACCTCTGGAGTTGAGTGTGGAACTTGTAAAAGAATTCAAGCCATAATCCCAAAGAGCCAAGTCAAGTTGACAAGAGCTCACGGAGATGTAGCCCACTAGATCGGGGTGAACTCCTTATTAAATTTGCTATTATGTGTGATGTTTATTTTTTGCATTACATGTCTGATATATGTTTTTAATATTAGAAGAAACAAATCAAGTTAAAGCACTTAAACAGATGAAAACAAACAAACACATACACCTATCTCAAGTACATAATTCCACAATTGTCAACATAAGCTAGATCATGTTTGTTTAAGCTTTGGAGTGGGAGGTTCTTGTAAGCATGATAATTTTTTCAAACCCTCATTTCAGATCATTTTACAAACTATAACCATGTTTTCATAAAACTTTAATTACAAAAAAGTCTCAAATATCTACGTAAATTTCTAACTAGGATCAAATACATTTCATAAATATTTCCTTGATGTACTGTTTGTTTAATCATAAAACAAAATGATAAGATGTTGTATCTGGAAGTTGAGATGTAGCAGAAAATATGGCTAAAGTTGAGGACAAAATCACCTCCTGACATCCTGCCAAAATCTTCTAAAATCCCATGCTTTGTCATCAGGTTTGAAATACTAACCTTGCCTCGAAATTTGGGTCCGATTTACCAAAATAGGAGTATGGTACGTGAATCCATATTTTGTTGCTTTATCTGCTCCAAATTCCTTATCGTCACCCCCAAAACACAATTTTTTCCATTCATTGAAAAATTAATTAGTACATATATTATCGGGATAAAAACTCTGAACTACTGCCAAATTAATAGTCAACTCTTGCACGAAATAGAACGAAAATAACATTGACAATTAAACTATTAGTGCTCTATCAAAACGTTTTCAAAAAGAACGCTGACGAACTGACAATAAACATTGCGACAAAACTCTAATTGAGTTTGTTGGTGACCTCCAACAAAAGATCTAGATTGCTTGGTTTCACTTTCTTAATATTCTTGGCCTTGGGGCCAAGTTCTCTTCTCCTTTGACTCTTGTGGTTTAATCTGCATCAATCACTTTATTTTCTAAGGAAGGGTTCTATTTTAGTGTGAATTTAAGCCTGAGTTTATTTATAGGCTTGGTATGAGGCTTTCTAATCCCATAGATTTTAGCTAGAGTGGGTTTATTTAGAAACTCCCTTTCCTTTGTGTTTAAGGCTAACCCTCCCCTGTTTCTCTAGATTGATTCTCTGCAGTTTCCACATGTTCTTATGGAGGCTCAGGAGATGGCGCTTGAGGAGGATATAGGGTTTTTTACTCCACAACCCGTATACCTTTTCTTGTGTAAACCCTTTTTAGCTTAGGAACTAGAATAAGGGTTTCTATTTTCCTACTCGGGGAGGCTTTCCTTTTGCTTCTAGTTTGGACTAAATAGGTTCCTTGTTCTAGGATCTCAGAGGTCTGGGAAAGTTTCTTTTGTTTCTTCTTGTTGCTACTAGTTTTGGATTGAGGAGAGACTGACTATACAAATCCCCCCTAAAAAAACAAACGCTCTCAAGTTTTATTAACTTTTTTCAAATGATTAACAATCAAAAGCTTAATCAGGTTCTTATGGAAAACATAGTGAGGGGATGCATCTGGTTTAGTTCCAATCCTTGCTGACATTTTTTTTAGAATCAAAAGCAAAAAGAAGGTCATGTTCATTTGAACCTGTCCAGAAATATGGGTGAGAAATATGAAGTGATACATGTTGAGACTGTTGTAGTGTCCTTGTGCAATTAACCTCTCTTTCCCATAACTTCTAACAAGCAACAACAAAAACTTAGAAAAAAAATTGGGATTTGTTCGTGCTGATGCTGGAAATAGAACTGATACCTTACCACAAAAGGAAACAATGAAACCATTATACAATAATCCTGCAATGATTCCATTCACATGAAATTTTAGGTTTAGAAAATACAAGTGAAATAAAACTGATATAATTGAAATCATTATTTTGTGCCTCGATAATACCATCAACTTTTGATAATGATTATCACCTTTGGTGACAGTAATTTGAATAATTTTTAATTTTGAGAAAACTTAATAACATGTCACACCAACTAATTGATCAACGCCATCTATCAAATAATGATAGGTTGTGTGGGAAAATGATTTGGCAGTGTTCATTTGTTCAAAAATTTAAACACTTGCTAACATTTGTTTTGTTAATGCTTTTGTTTCAAATTTTTTGAATTAGCGCTGACAAATTAATTGTTAGCGCACTTGAAACTTTTTATAAAAAACTTAAGACAACTATTCCAAGCCATTACCTTTGAACCCTCTTTCGTGAAACTAAACTGTGATAACATCATCTGCAACTTTAGTGTCTAACGTGGTCATGGGAGTTGCAAACCCATTTGAAACTCTTGGCATCTGGATCTGCTTTGTCCTCAATATCATCTCTTGGTGTTTTGAGCATTACTCCTCTTTCATGCTAGGAGGGCACTTGACTTCCGACATCCCTTTGTCCTTTTGTGACTTTGTGAAATCTTCTTCTCTAATTTTTATGAACCTTGTCTCTGGATACTCCTTTTCTAGGGTGCTTGTTTCCGAAGCTCCCTTGATTGAGGTTCCCTTAGGGGTTGAAGATGTAAAAGAAGCAATTTTTTTCTCTAAGGTAGGTTCAATTTGCAGGTTCAATGGCCTATGCCCAATGCTTATTGACCTCCACTCTTGGATTTCTAAGTAGTGGGATCCTCTTGTCTGATGATTTGAACATACACCCTCTGGAAAAATATTTCTTCATCATTATGTTTGATAAAGTTGGTGATCGAGCATTGATTTCTGATTCTAGTCCATGGTTCTAGGGCAACGAAGGGATCTATATGCAGCCTTGGTTCCCCTCTTTTGATCCCATTTTGAATCAATTTCGATTGCTTCAGTTTGGGTAAGGATCCCCAACCTTCCTTTGCATATGTGGAATCTAGCTACTTTGCATACAACTGATAATGTCTTGGAAAAATTCTATTGTTGAAGCAAAATATTACTTGAATCCCACACATGCTCGCATTTTTGTAGAAATTGAATTTGGAAAAGGATTTTATGTTGAAATTAAGTTAACTGAACCTGGTTATTCTTGGGTGCAAAATCTGGATTATGAAAACATATCTTTTCACTCTAGATCTTGTTATGAGACTCGACACTCTCTCAAAACCTATCCCAAAGTTGGGAAGCTCAAAATAAATAACTCCAGTTGAAAACCAAGATCGTGGGCAGGTGAACATTCTGATAATTACACAATCTCAAAGGAGGGTCTCTCTCTGGTACATCGTAATGATTTCCTCCCACAAAATGTTTAAAATATCATTGCCCAACACTGATACTCCTTAGGATCAAGAAGTTTCAACTGGGAATGAAGTAAATATCAATATTGTTGTGGAGGTTT
Organism: Pinus tabuliformis; assembly: GCA_031772625.1. Taxonomy (NCBI): domain Eukaryota; kingdom Viridiplantae; phylum Streptophyta; class Pinopsida; order Pinales; family Pinaceae; genus Pinus; species Pinus tabuliformis. The sequence continues at coordinate 252,881,101 of CM062820.1, read as the reverse complement.
CCGGTTCCATAATTAAGGCTAGTAATTCAATTTCTTCTCCAATGATTCCTCATGAAAAAAAGACTATTGGGACTGAAGTCACAATATTGGACAAGGTAAAGGTCATAGCTGCAAATCTCAAATCCTTTGAGTGCGCTTCCTTATAAGTCAACGATGGGAACGCTCCCTCGTGGGTTGATTGGGCATAAGTGGAATATTCTTCTTCGGACCAAAATAAGGAAACTACTAGCAAAAATTCACTAAAGAAGGGTGATTTGTTAGAATCAACAAAAAAAAAGGCTTGAATCAAGTGGGAAAAAATATGAAAAGTAATTCTCCAAGGATAACAAGATGCCACTCAAAGTTAAAAAGTTATGTTGAGAATGGGATACAAATATCTATGGATTTTAAGGGTTTTATAGGCCATTTTGTCGCATCTGGTCAATAGGCCTTAAAATGGTATCAATTCAAGTCCTTCAACATATTTTCATCATCCTTACACAAAGCCCTAGGCATGAATCTGCTAAATCCTTGATTTTCTTCTCTTGACTGTTGAGTTTCCATGATTTTAAGGCCCAACACGTCCCGGCCCTTTAGGGACCAACGTTTACTACTAGGTTGACCTTCTCTGTGTTGACTTTCCACGACCTTGGGTCTAGGTTAGAGTCTTAAAATCACTGACGCTACCAAACCAAGAATCTCAACCATAAACTACTTTGCACTGCAAAAATATAAAGTAATAAATCACATATACACAAGTATACACAATTTTTAACAAATATTGTACAATAATGTACAAACCAATCTTCGTTATATTAAACCAAATCTGAATAATAGAAAAATCTATGGTATACAAGATACAATGACAAACTTCGTTGCAACCTCTATGTCATATCTTGTCCTGTCGGTCCTTCACTTCTGTACTACTCACTAGCTACCCCTTAGTCCTTCAAAGGAAAACACATCAAGACTCCAGGAGGCCTTCCACCTAACATTGCTGTAGGTCACTTCTGTAGCATGTACACTGGCTGATCCAACCTTCTCACTGGGTAGGCCTAATTCCCAAGCTCCAAATTACCAGTCTAGAAGTCACGTTCGTCCATCAAGGTGTTGCACTTTGGCACCAAAATTCACCTAACCTTCAACTCCTATTCATCACTTCAAGATAGCTCGTCTAGGGATATTTTGGGTAGCCCACACACCGCCCTCCACCAGATGAATGAAACCCAATACTACACTACAAGATCTACTCCAATGAAGGCTCACAATCACCTAATCACGCCTCCAAATTGGCTTACACATGCTGCTCCAAATCTGATCCAGTTATGGTCAACTTCTATGACCCAAATAACCTCCAAACTCTACTCCAAATATCCTTATTATATTGTTGTTCTTGAATGTTCCAGTTAGGGCATTGGGGCACACTGCTTCAACCCTAAACTCCTCCTATAGTCCTTGAAAACCCTATAAAATGCTGCGACACACCCTTACGAGACACCTCCTTTGCTACATTACCACCTAGGGTCAATATCAACCCTTAATCTACCCCTACACAAGCCTTGCTGTGGTGCTATGGCCCATGGCCTAGCACACATCAGTCCTATAGCCTTCGGTCCCTCAAAATAGTGCCCAAACTAGCAACGTTTAGTCCTTAAGGGCTTGGCCTAGAAAACATCATACTCGACCTCCATTATAGCAATTCAGACCCTGTAATAAACCCAAAAAAATCCTCCTTTTTCTCGTTCTTTCTACCTCCTTATGCTGTGGCTAGGGCATAGAGATGTCCCTTATCCAATGTGTCCTCTTATAGAGATTGCGTTGCACAAGATGGATGGTGAATAGTCCTCCACTTCACCTCTATATAAAGAGAGCTCCACGAATTTAGGAAGAGACATGTCTTTTGGACAAATTTACTTCAAGCCTGCATGACTTGATTGTCCATTAATTAACTGGAGTAGCATGATCCGGATTATCCACAGTATTGTGTTCATTCTGTCGACGTTTCAAACCCTAAAGGGGGTCCATCATCAGGACTAAATTTGATAGAATATGAATGATAGTTCTTTGAGAGAAGAGTCTTTCGACCTGAGAATAAACCTAGATCCCTAATTTTTTATAAAGAAGCCGACCCTATATATATATATATATATATATATATATATATATATATATATATATATATAGATATATGAATTCTTTTTATTTTTATTATTATTATTATTTATTATTTATTACTTATTATTATAATAATAATTTTAGTTTAGTTTATTAATTATTTAATTCAGATTATTTAGCCTTAATTATTCCAATTGTTTTACCTAGTTGATGAATTGTAAGCTTATTTTTATATAATGTAATGAAGTTTTTATTATTTTTTATAATTAGTTTTATTTTATTTTATTAAAATTAATTTTATTTCTATATTTTCTTCTTATTTTTAATTTTATTTAACCTAAGAATCTAAAAATATATTTTAATTTTTATTTTTTTAATCAAATGTTAATTTTGGTTATTATTAATTATTTTAGTTTAATTAATTGACTATTTTAATTTTTTTTTTTTAGAATTAATTAATTATCAACTTCAAAAAAATCATCTATCCACTTCTACAACTCAGAATTCGATGATTCTTGAAGTGTTGGATTCTAATTTCTGCCATATATCGTCACATGCCATCACATGTATAAGCGTGCTCTCAGAAATGCCCAAAACATTATTTAGTGCAAAACCCAATACTTGGGTTCCAAGCCCACAAGTGACCCTTGTGGCACTTTTCCCTCCAAACCCTGAACCCTATGGCTTGGAGTACCTTCCAAGCTACACAAATAAACAATCCCTATAGTGAGGGAGGTGCTTCCAAGACTAGAAAGTATCTTGTCATCATCGTCACTACTCACAACACTTGCCCAACTCTTGGTGATCACCATTGCAACAATCCTTGTACGGTGAACTATGCCCTTCTCAGAAGTGTCGCTGTCACTGGAAGCATCCTGCTTCTTCTTCTTCTCCTGTATCACTTTCCAATATCTCCATGATTCATTATTGGTATTTTTAGGAGCACCCTTTGTCCCCACTGACCACGCCCTCTACTTGGACTGAAGAGTCTCCCTCTGAATATGCAACTTCCCTTTCGAACTCGACTCCCTCTAAGTCTTTGGAGCTTGGAATTTCTTCTCTGGAAAGTGTACCTTCTTCTCAAGAACTTGTACCTACTCCTTTGAATCCTACACCTGCACCTACACCTACTCTACCTACTTCTTAACATGATCCAAAGGCTTACCCGTCAACCTACAGAGACCATGCTCTCTAACTTTGAGCACGATCCAATCAGAATTAGAGCCTTTGGGCCTATGTCTTGCCTTCCCATCCTAGAACAAGACCTCAAACCCCTTCCTCTTGATCATTGAGATGGAAATCACACTATATCTGAGTCCTGGTACAAATAGTACATCCTGGACCGACATCACATGTCCTATCTCCATCCTGAATGGCACAACTCCTGATCCTCAGATCTCTAACTAACTCTTGTTGCCCAACGTCATGTGCAACTTTGATTTCCATTCAGCTAGAGTCTCAAAAACCTCCTGTGACCCTGTCATATGCTTCATCTTACCACTATCCACGTACCATCCATTCTCATTGATAATACCCTGCGAGAAATGAGAGATCGTAGCAAAGTCCTCCTCTTCAAATCTCCTGGTGAGATCATCTATCTCAGCTGAAGTGGCAACACTGACGACCCGCTTTCCTTTCCTCTTCTCATCATCTCCCTTCTTCTTCAACGGACATATTGTTGAATAATGACCCATCTCGCCACTATTGAAACACTTGACTATACTCAAGTCCTTCTTTTGCTTACCCTTCATTCACACTGCAAGTGCCATGTCATCATCAAAAGACTTCTTCTTTGGATGAAGATCCTCATCTCGCAACTCTTCCTGAATGAAACCATCCCATAGCCTATCCCAGTCTGGCAACTTCTCCCTAGAAAATATCCCTTTGACGAAGGGCTTCCATTCCTCGGTGAACCCTTTCAAGGCAATCCTTACCATATCTCCATCTAAGATAGTCACACCGATGGTAGCAAGCTCATCTTTGACCTAAGACAATCTTGTCAGATACGAGGTCATGATTTCAACCTTTATCATCTTGGTGGAATTCAACTTATCCTCCAATTCCAGTACCCGGTTCTTGTTCTTATTCTGGAACAAATTCTGAAGATCCATCCACATCTCATGTGAATTGTTCTTCCCAGACAAATGAGGTATTAGGGCATCCTTCACACCATCTAGGATGATCAATCTCGACCTCGCATCCAAATCTTCATATATTTCCAGCTCCTTAGGGTCGGTTGGCTTCTTGATCTCTTTCTCTGTGAACTACCAGATATTGTTGACCTGCAAGACCAAATTGACCATTTCCTTCCAAGGAGTATAGTTGGATAACCCCTCCAACATGACCTCATACCAAAGACTTGCCTGCAACTTCGACATTATAGTGACCCTTCACTCACAATGTGACCAACTCCCTCTCACGCTGTACTTCGCTGTGCACAACTCTGATTCATTGACTTCCAAAGTAGCTTAGACATGCTCTGATACCATGTTGAATTTCCATGACCTTGGGTCTAGGTTAGAGTCTTAAAATCAATGACTCTACCAAACCAAGAATCTCAACCATATACTACTTTGCACCACAGAAATATAAAGCTGTAAATCACATGTACACAATTATACACAATTTTTAATAAATATTGTACAATAATGTACAACCCAATCTTCATTATATTAAACCAAATCTAAATAATACAACAATTTATGGTATACAATATATGATGACAAGCTTCGCTGCAACTTCTATGTTTTATATTGTCCTGTCGATCCTTTGCTTCTGTACTACTAACTAGCTGCCCCTTAGTCCTTCAAAGGAAAACACATGGAGACTCTAGGAGGGATGCCACCTAACACTGCTACAAGTCATTTCTATAGAATTTACATGGTCTGATCCAATCTGCTCTCTGGGTAGGCCTAATTCCCGAACTCCAAACTGCCAAGCTAGTAGTCACCTTAGTCCATCAAGGTGTTGCACTTCAACACCAAAATTCACCCAAACTTTATCTCCTCTTCATCACTTCAAGATAACTTGTCTAGGGCTACTTTGGGTAGCTAGCACACTACCCTCCACTAGATCAATGGCACCCAATAATACACTACAAGATTTTCTCCAATGAAGGCTCACGATCACCCAATCACGCCTACAAATTGTCTCCCATAGGCTGCTCCAAATTTGATCCAATTTTGGTCAACTTCTTTGACCCAACGCACCTCCAAAATCTACTCCAAATATGCTTGTTACAATGTTAGGGCATTAGGGCACACTGCTGTAGCCCTGAACTCTTCAAACAATCCTTGAAAAACCCTCTAAAAAGATGCGACACACCCTTAAGAGACACCTCCTTTGCTACGCTATTGCCTAGGGTCAATATCATCCCTTAATCTGCCCCTATGCAAGCCTTGTTGTGGTGCTATGGCCAGCGGCCTAGCACACAACAATCCTATAGACTTTGGTCCATGAAAAGACTACCCAAACAAGCAGTGTTTACCCCTTAAGGGCTTGGCCTAGCACACAACATATTTGACCTCCATTATAGTACCTTAGAACCTATAGTAAACCCAAAAAAAGACTCCTTTTTCTCGCTGTTCTTGCCTCCTTATGCTGTGGCTAGGGCATAGAGATGTCCCTTCTCCAACAAGTCCTCTTCTAGAGGCTACATTACACAAGATGGATGAGGAATAGCCCTTCACTTCACCTCTATATATACACATAAAGAGATTTGGACGATTTTACTTCAAGCCTACATGACTTGATTGTCCATTAATTAATTGTCAACTTCAAAAATTCATATCTCCACTTCTACAACTCGGAATTTGACGATTATCAAAGCATTGGATTCTCCTTTCTACCCTCTTTTGTCTCATTCCATCACATGTAGAATTGTGCTCACGGAAATGCCCAAAACATGATTTGGTGCAAAACCTCATACTTGGGTTGCAAGCCCACAAGTGACTCTTGTGGTGCTTTTCCCTGCAAACTCCGAACCCTAGGGCTTGGAGTACCTCCCAAGCTACACAAATAAACACTTTGCACCTACTCTAATCACCAGCAGGTTGCTCAGTATTGGGGGTGCAATGATTCTAGAAATTCCGAAAAAATAAAAAGAATCCCGAAGCTTCCTCTTCTAGAAGCTTCCTAAGGTTGTTTCAACCATTTACCTTGGATAAGAGCCTCAAATCCTATCCTATCCTACCTTAGAGTTTTCACCTCTTATCCCTTGAGCTCATCCTCCCATCTCAAGTGGATATCAAGCCTAGATTGGTAAATGGATAAGAATTCATGAACTACCTTCCTCATCTATATATTTATAGCCATCCATGGGCAAGGTGTTGGGTTTTGGATATTGATTCTACCCTCATGTTGTTGCTTTTAGAGCCATTATTCCATGCATTAGAGTGACATAGAGGCATACTTTGTTGAAAGGAAATGACAAGTCAACTTGGGGAGCTCTTCTACAAGATCAACTCCTATTTTTGGTTGTAACTCTCTCCATTTCTATTAGTACAAATAGTAGACTGTTTTCCTATATATGATGTTATGATTTCGTGTATTTCAATACCATGTTGATCTCTTGAATGAAGTGATTGAATTATACTACATAGATGTCGTAGATCTTTGGCTTGTCTTGTTTGATTGTGCAAGTTCTAATTATAGGGATCAAAGCTAGGATTGGAGGATACAAGCCAAGGAAGGAGCAAAGCTCGTGAAAAATTCTAGGTATGCCTCATCCCATCATTCAATTAATTTAAGGAAGAAATTGTGTCCTTTGCTTTTTGTTGTTCTAGGTCAGTCCATCAGGATTAGGGAAGACATTTCTGTCCGCAATTGTAGATTCCGTATAAGAAGGGGTCTTTTAGAAAGTTTATAGTTTTAATGGGAACAAACTTCTTGTAGCGAGGTGTCTTGTTACAAGGTTTTATCCCTTGATCCTTTATGTTATAATCCAAACCTTCAAGGAATTTTGGTATTTCATGTTCTCAGAAGAATTGTAACAGTTTTTGGGGTCATATCCCATCTTTATTAATACAAAATTCTATCTGTTTCTTTAAAAAAAAGTACATTTTTAAAATTGGTAAATTCAAATTTCAAATTAATTAAACTCACATATTAAACGCCTTAATTTATTTTGTATCCCATACCCCTCTTTCATGATTCAAAGTATCTTTACTACCCATTTTTAGTCTATTTGTTCTACATTTTAGAGGGTTTTCCAATATATTTTTTGGTCTAATTTGTCTATAATCTGGTCGGGATTTCTTGGAATCACAAGTTTGAGTTGTAAACTCAGCACAATCTAAGTACCTTAGAATTTTTTTAGGGTGTTGAATCCATATATATAATTGAAGCCCATTTTAAATAGAAAAAATAAGATTTGACCAACAAAAATTGCTTGACCAAAAAAATTCAAAAATGCCATTCTTAAACGTATTCTAATTTTTTATATTTTAAAGGCGACGAAGATACTTAAACTTGAATCTTTGACTAGGCCTTCAAAGATTTCTCAACAAGTCACTTTATTTTTATATTCTAAAGGGGTCTACTTTCTTAGATCAAGATACTTATACTTAACCTTTGAATTTTCTATGAATCAGAGTGCTCTTGCTTTTTATGTAAACTTCAATTGAAAATATTCACCTTCCACTTTCCCGATATATGGGGAAATCTGTTTAAATATAAATACCTAGATTTACCTTACATTGAAAGGTTGTCATCATTTACTTTTCCAATTCAATTTATGGAAAAACATTTTAAAATAAAAATTCATATATTTATTTATAAAATAAAAAAAAAAAATATTATTTCCTCTCCAAAGCTATGTAAGATTTATAACGATCCATTGTCAGTCGATGGCCTATTAATTTACCCTTTGGTTATGATTTTTTTTTACAATTTTATGATATATTTTATTTATAAAATAAACAAAAAAATATTTTATTTAAAATGTGATTGGATGATATGAATTTAGGTCTCATCCAAAGCTTTATATGACCTAATGCTATATTTTTCATTAAACAAAAGTCTAATTTACATTTTATATTCTATTGACTCATTTTTACATTTACGGATAAGTTAAGTTAATTTTTCATATTCCATATCTTATGAAAGTTATCCTAAATTTTCATATTTCATACCTCTTCAAGTCTTATTGAAGCATTGAATCTTATCTTGAATATCATGAGGGTATTATCTTGGATATCCAAAGTTATCCCTCTGAGTTAAGCATTGCAATTCTTAGGCTAATAAAGTATGTAAAGGTGGTGTTAACTTCTACCTACAATGCCATTGTTTTCTAGTTGCCACCACTTCTGGCCACTTGCAACATCTTTTGGTCACTGCCTTTGGCCCCCTTCCATTGCTTAGTTGCATCACCAACACACCATTTCTTCCCACTAAAGCACCCAAGATAACAACAATACTCTATCAACACCCTAAAATGATCAATGTTTTAACATTTGTGATTGTGCTTTTTAGTTTAGGTATTGAAATGAAGAATTTGATGTTTAAACCGTTGATGTTGTTGTTGATTATGTAGTCAAATCCAATATCATCCAATACAAATAACACCATTGATAGCATCGTGAGGACGCCGACATCAACTCATCCTGCATAAACCACTTGCAATTAGTGAACATATTTGCAAGAGAAATAAGCTAAGGTAAGTTTAATAACATCGCTAATCAGTCAAAATCATGTATATTACAAAGTTAGTCTATTAAGAAAATTGGCACTTTCATTGAACAAAGAAGAGCACATTGATTTTCTTGCCTAATGCAACTAGCACAAGTAAGACCTTTTCACATATGAGTTTTTCTATGTACAATAGAAAAGAAAGAGTAAAAACATTATTTTTATGAGCTCCATCTCAAACATGTTCCAAGATTTCAAGAGCATCAAACTAAGCTCTCAATGGTGATAATAGAAGATGTGTGACGAAAGGGTGACATCTGAGGTCAATACTATGACCAAAAGGACATTTATTGCATAGAGTGAGACTCTCATGATGTTTCCTTTTTATAGGTCAATATATGGTATTTTTTGCGAAATATTAACTATTGAGACAATTTAAAAGTTATTCTTCAACCTTGTAAATTAATCGAGTCTAATACAATAGTTTAGAGATTCTCTAAGGATTTGTAGAATAATATAGAATATAATATAACAATGCACAAGAACCCATATGAAACCTATGTACCTAATAGATTAAATCACTTTATATTTTTTCTTTCATACAAATAAGTCGTCCTAGGTGTGCTGTACAAGTCCAATTTCATCTACAATATAAAATAAATTCACATTTAATCATGGTAGTAATAATAATAATGATAATAATCAATTGTTTTCAAATGAGAATTTCAACTATAGTTGGATCAATAGTGGTCCAACTTCACTTTTTTATTATTTCCTAATATTGCCCTACTCGTAGGATACCTGCTGATTGGTTTTTATTCCTCTTTTATTGATTAAATAAGTGTTGTAAATGAAAGAACCAAACTTGGCCAACTGATAATCTAAAGTCTCTATGCTCAACTAATTTATAACTTAATAGCATTATCATATTTTGATATATCAATAAAAAATATATCACATTTGAGCATAAATTACATTTGCATTAGGTTTTCAAAGGCCATTTACTCACCTAGTAAACATTAGCCGATAAAAGTGATCAATAGTAATCAATAAGCCTTTTCAAAATTTTCAATATGATAACCTTTCTCAAAATTAATTTTCAAGTATCTAGTCATGTTGTTACATTGTGTTGAAAAATATCATCCCTTAGCACACATATCAATAAACCACTTTAATTAAAACTACAACAAATGGGGAAGACTAAAATTAAGGACTTCAGGAATTGTCTTATAGAAATGGAAACCAAGAGTTTTCGTTGTTGTCATGCCCTCCTCTATTTATGTATGATTGTATTTCTCATAACAAGTTTGACATATCAACCCATAAATATAAAATAAAATAATGGATGAATCATGTGAATGATGGGGAAAGGAAAAATCTAGAAGTATTGAATCCCAATAATATTCTTTCAAACAACAATACATGGATGGTATGATAAGATACATGGATTGTACTCACCAAAAATAATATTTGCAAGTGCCTAGCCAACAGATTGCCCAAGACAATTTTCCAAAATAAAGTTATAGATTTGGAGATCATTTACTGTAGATAAGACATCCACTAGACTGCTAGAGAGGATGACATTCACCATAGTTTTTTTGGTAGCATGTGAAACTTGATACACTAATTTCTCCCATTGGACTAACAAGGTTAATTTATTCAGTTTCATTCCTCCTTTTCTTTTATTTGGTTTAATTCAATAACTACAACTACTTCATCCACTTTCTTTGCATTGTCTAATCTTCACCAAACAAGTAGTCAGAAAGGGTCCTCACATCCAGGGTAACACAAAGTGTTCCTAATATATCTTCATGAGCCTTAAAGTAGTGTTATGGTGTGTTACGTTCGCTCCCACCCCATTGGATTTCCTAGGCTAATGGGGGGGTGCTACTATTAACTAACCTGACCTCCAAAGTCTCATTATGGAAATGGGTTTACAAAATGTATTCTTTTCCCAAAGTGTGTAGAACTCACTTTAGATAATATCATTGCATCCAACTTGTCAAGAGCCTTCTAACGATATAAATTTTTCCTCAATCTGACTCTTGGATTAAAAGTTATGCCCATTTTAATTTGACCCCTTTAATCCTTCCGACATCAACAAGTATCACCATGTGGTAACCCGAGTGGCCCATGTGGCTCTTCCATATAGCTCACAGTCCAATGTGGCACCCATTAAGGAATCATGCCATAGTACCACCACACCAACACACCTTCCTTCTAAAATAGCTCTCCCTCAAAACTTCCATGATGCAACAAGCATTTTTTGTCAATCAATGAAGTAATTCCCATCTAACGCCTCTGTCAAAAAAGAATAAAAGATTCCTACCCTGCAAAGGCACATCTCCATCACTCGAGATGTATATATATCTGTCAACAAAAATTAAGGGTTCTCGTATATATGTTAACAAATATCAAGGTTTCCCATCCCATATCCTCTGTTAATAGTGATAGGATTCTATATCGGTCAATGCACATCACTTGGAAACGGAGGCGCGATGTGAGATTAATGCTAATCCCATGGTTTAACGTTAATCTCTGCCATTAAGGATAATCATTGAGAATCATTATCAACACAATAATTTAGATGATTTGTAGGTTCCTTTGCATTAAAATTGGAATTCCAAAGGGTTTCAAGGACTCCACACGAGCCTTCAACGAAGCATAACATTACCCTAAATTTCCTCTTTTGCAGGTATGCAACCTACATTTGACACAAATTATCAAACAATACACCCATATTTCATACACTATAACAATATTCCTGAGCACATCATGCACACATATATATTTATGTAAACAATTCATGATCATACAAAAATATCAACAACCTTTTTGAGCTAAAGCTATGTCACATACATAGCACATAATAAGACAAATAAGGCTATCAACATGCCTACCAATAGGAACATAAATCATCTAAACTATAACTAAGACTTAACTGTAAATTTAGATAAAATAACATCCCATTAATCACATAATGGATTCAAAAAGGTACCATCATATGCAGTGATATAGCGTGCCACACACAACATCAACCACATAATTTCACCAGTCCATAAATAATAGACATCCATGATATTCATAACATATCAAACAATAGAAATCACACACAATGACAATTAGTTGAACTTAACAAGTAACCATACATACCATGTAATTAACCTTGCATTTAGGAAAGTATCAGTAGTCAAGGGATCAACAAGTCCCTCAAATAATGAGAAAATACACTTGACCATCTCATTATAAAGAATTGGGAATAAAACATTCCTCCATATCAATGTTGATGCACTCATTGTTATAACACATAACAACTTCATTCATTATTCACAATGCCACACATATATAGGTGGTTATACTTATCTCATTAACTTAAGAGATTGGAAATGGAGGGAGGGACTTGTAGGAATTTACAGGGTAAGTTCCTCAGACAGAACACCAAAGGACACCACTCACAAACAGATCGTAGATCAATACACCAGTACTTTTGACGTGGTTAAAACCCTCAAAGAGGGAAACAGTCCACGGCCTGAGCCAACGCGGCCACTTCAAGCAATTTATTAATAAAAGAATGTAAATTTACATAAGCTTCTCTCATGAATGGTTAACCTACAAATGACCCTCCATGCTCTTTAAATAGAGATCATGGACCAATTGGGTGTTAAGCCACGGATCAAGTGTCGGTAATACCGAGGAGAGAATGAACCGTCGGATCACTACATATCGTGACCATCGGATTGTAAGTTACAAAATGTACATAGTAAAGAAACACACTTTACCTAACTCTATACTAGACCAAGTTATACTTAACTATTTCCTATGTGTCGGAATATCCTAGCAGGACTTCAACTCACCATATAACCATAGAACAACTTCAATACAATCTTTATTGCAGTTGACCACCCTTGTGTCATATTTATAATATGAGCAGTAAGTGCCCAAGGGAAGTCACACCAATTCCAATCAACCAGTTCACACAAGAATCTAGATTTCATGACGTCTCCACCTGCTTACAGGAATCCATAGCACACAGTGTTCGACCTGCTAATTTCTACATGGATTCATAGCTCAAAGTGTCTCCACATGTGTTGATAGGGATCTAGAGTAAAAAATAGTTCCGCCTACATCCAAATGCGCACATAGTTTTCCCTCTATTATGTATGGATCCAGAGCACATAGTTGTTCTACCCACTAAACCAACAAGTATCTAAACTACACTATATATCCACATGCTCTTCCTTGGTATTCTCTTCACTCTCGTTATCCAAACTCATAGAGTTACCACTATGCTCTGTAGGGATCCAAAGCACATAGTGGTTCCACCAACTAAACCAATAGGGATCCAAACTACATTGTGTCTCCACAAGTGTGCTCCCACTCTTGCGCCAACACTACTCCTTGCATTCTCTTCCATGAGTTCTCTTGCAAATATCATATCCCTATCCCTAACATACTCACAAATTCGACATAGTTCTCATGTGTATTTCTTCCAATCACAACCACACCTACTTTGCATGTCTCTTCTAAATTCTCTCTCTTGTCTATCTCTTTCCTCGCTGGCATTTTTCCTTGACCAACTCCTCACCCGTCCCTTACATGTTAATCACCCAACATGACCCACAAGGAAAGTGGTGGTATGGGCTTGTCCTCCACTCAGGAAGGGCATACTCCACCTCCCTTCTTGTTGTGCAAGACATTAAACCTAGTTAAAAAACTGGCGACATATTAAATGAATAGCTTTAGTTAACCCACTTCCCAAGCAACTCCTCAAACTCTGAATCCATGTCCACTCTTCTTAGTTGAGTCATTGTTTTTACATTTCCACAATATTTAAATCAATTACAATTCATTGTGAAATTGATAAGAGGGATAGAAAATATGGTTGTTATAGACGCCACCCCCTTAGAGGAACATCGTCCTTGGTTTTTTATACTTGAATACAAGATTCAACAACGTTCTATATCTGAACACAAAATTTAACATTGAGATTTATATACATATATATTTACATTTAAACAATAAACAAAAATGGGTATGATGCCCTTATCTGATTAATTATTTCCTAAGTTGCCTCATTTGGTCCAAAGTGATTCCACTACACCTTCACCTGCTCAATTACTCGATTCTGGAGCGTGATTTGCCTCCAATCTAGAATGCATTATGTTTTAGGTTGGAAATATCCCTCATATTTGACCTGTATTATAAACCAATCAACAACATGATGAACATCATGTACATACTTTTTAAGCAAAGAAATATAGAAAACATCATGTGCTTTCACTATGGGTGGAAAGGCTAGTTTGTAAGACATTGGGCGCACTCTTTCTAAAATATGAAATGGTCCACAAAATCTTGGCGCCAACTTGGCATAATATCCAATCTTTAATGTAATTTTCCTTTGTCTAACGTGGAGGTAAACATGTTCCCCCACTTAGTGTAGAAATTTCAAGAAACTTGCTATTGCTAATGAATTTAGATTGAAATGAAGAGACAAAATTCTTCTACTATTTCGAGGAAAGGAAAACACACGATAGAAACACATGCAATAAATGCAACCATTAAAACATAAGGAACACAATTATTTTATATGGGAACCCAACTGGGAAAAAAACCTCTACCACTTTGCATTAATTATATGAGAATATGGATCAATTACAATGTCTTGCTTAAATCTTGAAGCACACCCTGCACTGCAATTATGATCTCCTACTCACTGACATGATATGACCAACACTTAGCCATTTATGCCTCTACTTTCCTCCTATATCCTTGCACAATCCCTGAGGAAATTATCGCCTAAAAAATAGGATAACTCCCTATTTCCTTGTGAAAATACTGAAGGAATTGACCACCTGCTCAATGAAAAACCATTGTACACTAAATTAGTATACAATTGATAATTACAATGTGCCTTTTCCTCCACTCCAACTAGGAAATTCGAATTCCATGCATCTCTGGGTTTATTTTTAGTAAATTGATTAGTTAACTGAGAGATCAGTGAGTTAACAACTGTTATAATGACTCAATTGAACTCCTACTAACTCCACTAAAGACTATAGCTCGCTCAGTTAATTGAGTTTAACTAACAATAACTCCACTATATTGCTAAATTTTAGCAATCAGCCCATGAAAAACTCTACTTCTATTCTATAACTCAAATTTACTGATTTAATTAGTAGATAAGCCCATGTCACTCCAGCTAACTGCATTCCAAGTCATCTTGCTGATGTGGAAAATCAAACTTCTCCATTTGACTAAGGCATAAGTCAAATGGAGAGTTTTCTTGCTACAATTTTAACACTTCCTCTTAGCAAGAAAAGGGTTCTACATCACCCATATCCTGCTTTTCTGGAAGTCAAATTTTCCTCTTGATAATGCCTTTGTCAAAATATCTATATCCTTCTCCTCTTTGGGAATGTACTGCAACATCATGATTATCCTCTGCACATAATCTCTTAAGTGATGGTACCTAATATCAATGTGCTTCGACTTGTCATGAAATACTAGATTCTCAGAGAGTTTGATACACCTCTTATTATCATAGTGAATAACACTAAGATCCATCTCATGACTGAAAAGACAAACACAATTTTTCCTCTCCAAATAGCCTCACATGCTGCTTGAGTATCAACCATATACTCGATCTCTGCTGAGTTGAGTGCTACAAATCTCTGTTTCCTGCTATACTAGGAAATAACTACAGACCCAACACTGAAGATAACTACCAAACTAGTCTTCCTGTCTGATGGACTCCTTATCCAATTTGCATCAGTGGAGCCTTAGAGCTTCACATCATTAGTCCTATACCATAACCCAAAATATGTTGCGCCTATAAGGTACCTAAGCACATGTTCTGTTTCTTTCTAGTGGAAATTGGTAGGCTTCACCATAAATTGACACAGCTGATTAAATACATAACATATTTCAAGCCTTTTGTTCACCAGATACATCAAGGACCCCACCAACAAACTGTAGATGGTGGAATATACTGCTTCTCCTATAGAAGCATCCTCCTTCCTCCAATTAGTAGCTAGAGGAGTGTCCATATGATCGAATTCCTTCATATGGAATCTTTGAAGTATATCAGAGGTATAATTCCCCTGACCCACAAACAAATCTACATCTCCCTGCCACACCTCTAGACCAAGTAAGTAGTGCATCAAGCCCGTGTCCTTCATCTCGAATTCTCTTGCAAGGTCCTCCTTGCAAGACTAGATCAACTTCTCATCCCTTGTGAGTATCAAGTCATCTACATACATGACTAGAATGAGCATTTTTCCATTTACCAAAATATAGCAGAGATTAGCATCTGCTTCACTCTTGGTAAAGCCCAATCCACTGATATATGTATCGATCCAAGTGTACCAAGCACATGGTGTTTGCTTGAGACCATAAAGGGCTCTCATGAGTCTACACACATGTGTCTCCTTGTCAAATGTCTCAAATCCCTCAGGTTTCTCTATGTAAATCTATTCCTCAACCAATCCATTGACGAAGGAAGCCTTCACATCCATTTGGTGGATCTTCCACCCCAATTGTGCAACTAATGCTAGAATGGTTCTAATGGAGGAGTGTATTACCACAAGGGAAAATGTCTCCTCACAGTCAATTCCCTCTACCTGTGAGAATCCTTTGGTCACAAATCTGGCCTTGTACTTATCGATGTCACCATTAGTTGTATGTTTAGCTTTGTATATCCATTTGGAATCAACCAATGACTTGTTCTATGGTCTTGGCATCACCTCCCATACACTATTATTTATGATTGCCATATAACCAGTGTATATGTTTCGTGATATCCTCTTCCTGCGCAAGGATGTAAGAGCTCCCACATGCTCCTGTGCATCCTGCACCAACCTGTCAGCCTCTCTAATTCTCTTCCTCCTCTCTCTGGAAGATTTTGGTTGAGTGGGTGCCTCCAATTGGCCTGCTCTTTGCTCCTCCACATGTGGCTGCTCCACAACATCTTGAGGATCAACACAGGGCTCCTCCTTTGGGGCTCGAATCTCCTCCTTTTGTGAAATAATTAGTTCTCTCTCTAAAGAGATTTTCATATCCTTCTCCTCATAAAAGATGACATATTTCCTCATCAGTGTCATACTGAGTGATGGAAAATACACCCTATAATTATGAGGTGTCTTTGTGTATCCTACAAAGATCCAAATCTCAACTATAGGATCCAACTTTTTCCTACTATCGTTGGAGACATGACAATAGACCGTAGCTCTAAAGGTTAAAAAATGGGATACATCTGGCTTCCTCCTAGAGAAAGATTCTTCAGGTGTGACCATGCCAAGTATTTTGTGAGGACTCTAGTTCTGCAAATAAACTATTGTATTACAAGCTTCCTCCCAGACGGATAATGAAAATCCTTAATCATGAAACATTTCCCTTGCACTTCCTACAATGCTTCTATTTTTCCCCTCTTTCACCCCATTTTGGATGTGGGTTGTGGGGTGTAATTAGTTCTCTTCTAATGCCTTCCTTGGCACAAAAATATTTGAAAGCATTAGACACAAATTCAACTCCATTATCACTTCTCAGGGATTTAATTTTCTGACCAGTCTCATGTTCAACTAATGCTTTGAAATCAACAAATTTTGTAAACACTCCATCTTTATTTTTCATAAAATATATCTAGCACTTTTGGGAAAACTCATCTATGAAAATTACATAATTGATGTGTTTTGCAACTGAGACTGTGGAAAAAGTTCAACACACATATGAGTGGACTCGCTCCAAGATGGTTCCATCTCTACTACCTCCACCCTAGACGGAGGCTTTCACATATTTTCCAAGGGTGCATCCCTTGCAAACATCATGTTGGTCAAGGGCGCATTTTGGAAGGCTTATGGTGATTAGCTACATGATTTTCAAAGGTCCATGATGTAGGTGTCCCATGCGCCTATGCTAGAGTTCTCCAGCATCTCAACTTTGAACATATTTTCCTTTGCTGGTTAATAGAGTGCATGCATCCACCTCAAGAAAAATTTTAAGAACGCCCCCCTAAATTTACATGTATAATAAATGGGCGAATATCCATGGTATATAGGAAAAATGGAAGGCGATTTTATCAATAATATGATATGTATATATAATTTTTTGGCGAATCTCTCACCAGACATGGCGAATATTTTACTCAATTATAAAATCTTGTGTTTATTGAATACACAAATGAAATCATTGCATTTCTTTAAAATATCTTTTGAAATCAAAATTACCGAAATTACATATCGATAACCTAGTGGTTGTAGGATAAAATTCACCCGTGCCATTCACAAAAAACATGAGAAGAAACCTAATACTATATATAAAACCAAGAAAAAATCAAATTATTCACTTCTAGGGACCTCGTAACCACCCTACCAATACACAAGTATGTTCCTGTTTGCAATTAGAAAAATTACCCAAATTACAATCTGTTTACTCCAGCATATGTTGGAAAGTTATAGAAGGATGACTCGTGCAATCAATCCATTCCTTTTAGCCCTGATTTGTTTCAGTTTAAAACAGAAGTATACAAATATACTTGTCCAATGTCTATGCTTTAACCATTCACCTTAATATGTTTTTACAATATAATTTCCTAAGTCTATTTAATATTTTCATTATCATAAAAACCAACCTATATCCATCTTAACTACACATCTACCACTCTTAGGGGGATGAAATCTATTTATCCCTCTAAGCACTTGGTAGACCCAGAATTAAGATGGATCTAAGATGATAGAATTTCCCCTTTAAATAGTCTATGCTCACATGAATACCATGGTGTTACCATGGGTCAATACCATGGGTTATCATAAACCTGGAGCTTAAAAATTACTATAGTAATTTATAAAAATTAATAAAATTAATAGTTGATTTTTATTTTTTATTTTATTTTAACCAAGCTAAAATGTTTAACATACATTAAATTACAACATCCATTTTTACTCTTGATTGGATCAAATATTTTTTCACTCTATGCTAGTTTGCATATCATGATATTTGATACCTCTGGGGGGTTAGTAGATCCAGAGTAAAGATGGATCTATGCTAGTTTAATTCCCCCATTTAAATAGGCTACATTACAGGTGAATACCATGGGTCAATACCATGTGCCATTTTTATTTTTATTAATACTAATATTAGGGTTAATAATGTTTTTTTGCATGGTATTAATAACAATCTAGTCCATGGTATTTGTCCCATAGTATTTTTCCCATAGGTTTCACCTAAATATAACACATTTTTTGAGTGTTCGTAAATATAAGGTGACTTATGGAGTAAATATAAAAAAATGTTTTATTTGTTTACCATACCTCTTGTTTATTTATATTTTTATTAATTTACCATACCTCTTTTACAAATATGGTATTTGGCCCAGAGGATTCACTTAAATAAAACCTCTTTCTCGAGCCTTCATAAATAGAATGAGGGTTATGGACTAAATATAAAAAGAAATTTTATTTATTTACCATGCGTCTAGTTTATTTATATTTTTATTTATTTACCATACCTTTTGAGTAAGTATAAAAAGACGTTTTATTTATATACCATACTTCCACTTTACTTATATTTTTATTTGTTTACACCCTTGCATGTATATAAGGTGACTTATGGAGTAAATATAAAAAATGTTTTATTTATTTACCATACCTCTCATTTATTTATATTTTTATTAATTTACCATACCTCTTTTATAAATATGGTATTTGGGCCTTTGGCCCATAGGATTCACTTAAATAAAACCTATTCTTGAAAATGGGTGAATGGATTCACTTAAATAAAACCTATTCTTGAAAATGGGTGAATGGATTCACTTAAATAAAACCTATTCTTGAAAATGGGTGAATGGAAGGTTGTAACTCCTAATTTCAAGGGTTAAATTTACCTTTTTTACCCTCTCCCTTAAAATAAGGTGGGCTATTTGAGGTGATTTGTAAAAATGTACTATGATACAAAATATTCGCCCACTAAAAATTTAAAACCCCTTAATTGCCCCAAAGGGTGAACATTCGCCCCTAAAATTTTCTACTAGCTTGTCAATATTTTTCACTTTAACACCAATTTGTTTTACTTGTCTAGTAACAACATGCTTCAGAAAATATTTCCCTTTACTGAATACCACATCATATCCTCGGTCCTCCAATATAGCTACATAAATCAATTTTTTTCTCTAGCCTAGGCACATATATTACATTTTATAGGTGAATATGGGAGCCTGACTCCCTCTTAAAGGTGACAGTACCAATCTCTTTAGTACTATACCTTCCATAATCTCCAATTTCTATGTGTAATTGCAGGTCCTTCTCCTCCAGGCTATTGAAAAACTCCTTGCTTCCTGTCATATGAAATGAGGCACTAGAATCTAAGTATCATACACTGCTTCGTATAATACTTCCCATGCATGCAATGAGGGTGAAATCCAACATGAATTGTGATGTGAGAACATCACCTCGTACTCCTCTTGTAGGCTTCTTCCAATATTTCTTGTGCATGCACTTGGTTTTATAGTGTCCATATTCAGGGTAGTGAAAACTTTTAATTTTGCTTAGGTATTTCTTCTTTCCATGGTTCTGGTTGCATTCTACCTTGCCTTGGTCCTTCTTTCCTTTTCTTTGCTAGACCAAAGCTTTCTTCCTCCTTAGATTTAGATGTGATACCATCTCGAGTTTTCTTATGATCATCTCCTACACCAAATCAAACTTAAGTCTCTCCCAATCTGGTAGCTTGTCTATTCCATTAACTAAATCGTGATAGCTATTCCAGGATCTTAGAAGGCTAAGGAGTGCTAAGCTCACAAGTTCGAATGATGGCACATTTTCTCCTACTCCTCCAAGTTCATCTTGAACCTGAGTGAACATGGATAGGTACTAACAAATGGTTTCATTTTTTGTCATTCGAATGCTTATGAGTTTATCTCTCAATGCTAAAGTCTTAGCATCATTGCTGCTCTGAAATAGATATGCCAGAGTTTTCCACATTAAAAAAGGAGTCTCCTTTCCATGAAAGTTTGAAACCACAAGATCTCTGACACCCTCTAGAATAATCCACCTGGATTTTGCTGTCTTTCTTCCACTGAGCAAGTGCTTGTGCATATTATGCTACTAGTTTTGGAATATAAGATTGAGTATATTCCCATACTCCAATATCATAAAGGAATATGTCCATCCTGTCTTTCCAAGAACAAAAATTTGAGGTGCCCTCCAATGCATACGTCAGTCTCAAGCCATTGAAAGATGATTTTTTCCTGCACTGAAGAGAGTCTGCACCAAAAACTCTGCAACTTGAAATTTCTCTCTGAGAAGATCTAGAAGAAGGTTTCTATGTACTCTTTAAAGGCTTTTATACCATGTAGAAATTTCAAGAAACTTTCTACTGCTAATGAATTCAAAACGAAATCAAGAGACACAAATTTCTTCAACTATTATGTGGAAAGGAAAACACACGATAGAAACACATCCAATAACATGCAACCATTAAAACACAAGGAAAAAAAATGATTTTATGGGAGAACCCAATGGGTAAAAACCCCTCTGCTACTTTTCATTAATGATATACGGATATGGATCAATTACAATGTCTTGCTTCAATCCTGAAGCACACCCTGCACTACAATTTTGATCTCTTGCTCACTAACCTTCTCTGACCAATACTTATCCAATTTAGGCCTCTACTTTCCCCCTATTTCCTTGCAAAATACTTGAGGAAATTAGTCCCTAAAAAATAGGATAATTCCCTATTTTCTTGAGCAAATCCTAAAGGAATTGACCTCCTGTTCAATGGAAAATCAAAGTACACTCAACTAGTATACAATTGATAATTACAATGTGCCTTTTCCTCCACTCCAACTAGGCAATTCGAATTCCATGCATGATTGGGTTTATTTTTAGTAAATCGATTAGTTAAATAAGACATCAGTGAGTTAACAACTATTAGAACTACTCAACCGAACTCCTACTGACTCCACTAAAGACATGAGCTTAGTTAACTAAGTTTAACTGACAATAACTCCACTAGATTGCTAAATTTTAGCAATCAACCCATGCACAACCCTACTTCTAGCCTATAAATCAAATTTACTAATTTAACTGGTAGACAAGGCCATGTCACTCTAGCTAAATGCAATCAAAGTCACCTTGTTGATGTGGAAAATCAAATTTCTCCATTTGGCTAAGGCACAAGTCAAATGGAGACTTTTCATGCTATAATTTTAACACTTAGAACCCTTTGTTCATTCTTTGTTGATCTGCATAACCCTTCCTATTGGAATAATTATTGTTATTGATGTCAAATGAGGAACCATATCAAGAAGAAAATCACATAATCTTATAGAGGACTTCAAGCCCTTTCCAACGAGTATTTACTCACCTCCCAACTATTCCTCGTTGGAGAGATATTGATTTTTTGAGTTAAAAAAATCAGATTTTTGAAGTTGGCCTACATGAACACAAGTCGGCCCTCTCCAAGAGATGTGTCTATTCAAAACAAGGTCAAACAAGTATAAATAGAAGCTATTCTCCTCCATTTCATCCATCCAAATCGGTCAAGGAAGAGAAGGAGTTCACAACTCGTGAACTAAGGAGCTAATCAAGGAGGCAAGATGAGGGATCAAGGAGCTTTTATTTTGGTTTTTGGTTATAATTTTATGTGGTTCATTTTGGAGAAATGACTATACTTTTCTATGGTTAATTTTGTAGAATATATTTACATTAAAATAAATGAGATCTCAATCTCTCGACAAACATAAGTTTTACCTCTTGACAATTCTCCTATAGCTCAACCTTGAAACCTGTGACAAGGTAGAACACACCTAAGAACTTTTCGGCTTTTCTGTGGAGACTTGTGCCAAGGTAGAACATGGCTATGAATTTTGGTCATGTAGAGACTCGTGTCAAGGTGATTTTGGCCCTATAATAGGGCACAAACCTCAACACTCTTTGTGGAGTATCTCAACCTTATGTCCAAATAGTACTCAACCCTATTTTGAGAGAAGATTTGGGTTGGAATAAGAGAAAAATAGGAGCAGACTTAAGACCACTATTGATGCTCATTTTTGAGTACCTTGTTGAAGAAGTTTTGAAGAATATTCCTATACAGAATTAGAAGCAACCTCCTATGTATTTTTTGGAACAAAATTGTGGACTTTGAAGTCTTGTTGGAGCAACTTGTAGAGGAACCGTGTTGTAGACCTTGAAACCAACATTGGAGTAACTGTTGAAGAGTTTTTGTGTAGTGTTGGAAGCATAGTTGAGACTCTTGGTGAAGCATTGTTGAAACCTATTGAAGACATCCTTTGGATCAACCTAGTTTAAGCATTGTTGAATCTTATTGAAGACATATTTGGAGCACCCTTGTTGAAGCATTGTTGAAGCTTATTGAAGACATATTTGTAGCACCCTTGTTGAACCATTGTTGAAACAAATTGAAGACATCTTTGGATTAGCCTTGTTGAAGAATTTTTTAAGCCTATTTAAGACATCCTTTGGACTAGCCTTGTTGAAGCATTATTGAAGGCAATCTTGGAGCATAATTTAAAACATTTTGGAGAATGTTTGGAGTAATTATCTCTTGTAAAGTTTTAGTTTGACCAAGTTGGAGCTTAGAGTTGTTGAAAGGATTGGAGTCCCTATTTTGACCAAGTTAGAGCTTGGAAGTTGCTGAGAGGATTGGAGTCCTCATTTTGACAAATTAGGGCCTTGGATTTGTTCAAGGTTGGAACCTTGAAAAAGCCAAAGATTTTGTTGTACAGGTTGGAGCCTGATTTGTTGTACAGGAGGATTGGATCTCTTCAAGGTTGGAGTCTGATTTATGTTCTTGATTATTTAAAAAAAAAATATTAACTAGCATAAAATAACAATTGAAAGAAATGTTGATTCACCCATGCTCTCAGTATTTCCAACACTTATGCCTCTCCTGAGCTATTTTTAGTTTCTGCTTTATCGAAATTAATTCCTATTTCATTTCCTTCAACATATCAAGTTAAATATGCATCATGTTCACTGGGTCATTCCAACTGATAGGTGTATTATATTTCCTACCATACAGAGCCTCAAAAGGTCTCATGTTCAATATTTTTTGGTACCCATTGTTGTAAGAAAATTCTACCAAAGGTAGAAACTCTTCCCACCTCTTAGGCTGATGCATGGCATACATTCTAAGCATGTCTTCCAACACTCTTTTACTCTTTTAGTCTGTCCATATGTTTGAGGATGGTATGCTATACTGAATGTTAATTCAGTACCAAAACCAACAAACAATTCTTTCCAAAACTTAGAGGCAAACTTAGCATCCCTATTCTAGATAATCTTCTTGAGTACACTATGTAATTGAAAAATCTCCTTCATAAAAGTTTTTATCAATATACATTTCCTTCTAAGTGGATTTAATAACTATGAAATGAGATACCCTGCTCAAATTATCTACCACCATCACTATGACATCATGCTTCCTAGATTTCCTTGGAATATCAGTGATGAAGTCCATTGAAATGACTTCCCACTTCCACTCAACAATGGGGATTGACTATAGTAATCCTGCTAGATGTCTATATTCTGCTTTCACTTGCTGGAAATCCATGCATCTAACAATATATTTAGCCATGTCCTTTTCCATACCTGCCCATTTTTTTTTTCATGGCTGTTATCATCTTTTGCAGGATGACTAGAATAAAGCATTTTATGAAATTCATCCAAGATGAGCTTCTTCAAGTCACCCATGCAAGGTATATACCACCTACCTTTCAATTTCAACATGCCATCCTCTGTGAGGGAGTATTTTTTACTCAATGTTTCTTATGGATTTTGTTACTTGTTGGTATTGCTTTTTATATTGCATTGCCTCTTTAACCTTTTCTTTAATGTCAACCTCATAGAACTAATGGCTGCTACATGAGCCACTTGTATCTTTCTTCTAAGTGCATTTGCCACTTTGTTTTCCTTCCTTTGATGTACTTGATTTCAAAATCAAATTCACTAATCAAGGATAGCCACCGTGCTTGTGTTGCATTTAGCTCGGGATGGTCAAATAGATACCTTAACCCTCCATGTTCCGAAATTAAAAAAAAATTCCTTTCAAGGAGGTAATGCTTCCACATTTTCAATGCATGCACTATCACGTCTAATTCCAAGTCATGAGTGACATATATTTTTTCATTCTCATTCAAATTCCTTGATTTATAATAGAACACCTATCCTTATTGCATTATGACTCCACCGACCCCTTCCTTGTAGGCATCCGTGCATACCACACAATCCTTTTCTAGGTTTTTTATTTTCAATATTGGTGCATGTGTGAACAAATGTTTTAATTGGTTAAAGTTGACTATACATTCTGCTATCCTTTTGAATTTAGCTCCATTTATTTGCAATTCCATGATTGAATGTCTAATATTCGAGAAATTCTGAATGAACCTATGGTAATAATTGGCCAATCCCATGAAGGATCTGACTTTTTTCACAATTTGAGGAGTAGGCCACTCCATAATGGCCTTGATCTTGTCAAGGTCTACTTCCACTACTTATTTGGAAACTATATCTCCCAAGTATTGCACTTGTGACCGAAATAAATCACATTTGCTGAGTTTTTCATAAATCTTGTGTTCCCTCAACATTTGCAACAGCTTTGCCAAATGTTCATCATGCTCCTCCTTAGCTCTAGATAAACTAGTATGTCACCCACAAATTCTAGCACAAACTTGTCTAAATATGGACTGAGGACATTATTCATTAAGCATATAAACGTTGTTGTGGAATTAGTTAGTCCAAATGGCACCACCAAAAATTCATAATGCCCATATCTAGTTCTAAAGGATGTCTTATGAAAGTCCTAATATTTTATGCACACCTGATTGTACCCAGACCTCAGGTCTATCCTTGAGAATACCACAACTCCCCTCAGCAAAGGATACTAGTTCTTTATTGTGGCTTTGTTTAAGTACTCGTAATCAATGCACTGTCTTAGAATGTCGTCCTTCTTCTTTACGAATAACACTGGAGCTCCCTAGGGAAATACGATGGGCTTGATATATCTTTCGTTCAACATCAATATTAGCTGCAATTTTAATTCCACCAACTATGGTGTGCTCATGAGATACTGAGCTCTTGACACTGTTGCCTATCCTAGTGATATTCCAATGGAGAAATCAATTTTCCTTCTTGGTGGGAATATTTGAATTTCCTTAGGAAACACATCATTAAACTATTTCATGATAGGGTACTCTTCCATTATGTATTTATCAACCTTTGATTCACTAGCTACTTGAACATCGTACAATTCACACCCCTTCCTGCTGCACCTTTTGAATTGCAACACTGATATTTGTTGAACTATCACATGTTTCTCCATAGAGGGTTATAACTTTATTATGTAGGAACTTCACTAATATTAACAAAAATTCTAGAAAAAAATATTAATATCACAGGTTTTCTCTTCCCTTGCAACATCACTCTTTCCCATTCTTCGTTGAGGCATTCTATCGACATGCTCTAACAATCGATTTTGGTTTTCTAACTTGCTAGCTAGCCCATTCCAACTAGTACATCGTACGATCCCAACGGTAAAAGGTTTAGATATACAGATGTGGGATTGTTGTTTATCATGATTGGGTATGAATTCACCACATATTATAATCATCTCTTAGTCCCCATGGCCAACTGACTAACCACGACCTTTCATGGACTATCTTTTGCAACACACACTTTTCTGCAATTTGTGGAATTATGTAACTGAAATTGGAGCTAGGGTCAATCAAAATTGAAAGAAATTGGTTATTGAACATACCTTCCATCTAGATCACTAAGGTTTACTGATTGGCTTGTCTATTATCCAATGCTTCATAGATATGTGGTACACTCTGATCCACATCATTCACTATCTCTATTTCTTGAACATTGTACAGTGGTGGACCATTCCTCTATCACTAAGGACATTATCTCTTCTTTTGGTTTTCTCCAAAAATACAAAACTTCATAGATTCTCCTATGAAGCCCTTGGATTCCTCTCCTATAGGCTGTGAAAATTGGTCTCTACCAGTAGTAATGGATCTCTCCTAAACCCCACCCTTGATAGGAGCAACAAAATTCACATTCTTTCCTCTGGGATGATGTCTTGCAACTTTCTACCCTGTTCCTCTAAACTTGGGCTTGCCTTTATATTTCCAATTAGTTTGGATCTCAATCCTATGCTTGGACTATTCATAACAGTGCTTCATCTTTCACATGGTCTCCTCCAACATTTTGGCTCAACAAACTCTATTCTGTCCTTGAATGCTTGTCGAAACCCACTGAGGTACCTTTGGATTTGTACCTTCTCATCCTTGAGGTAAGGCACATACCTCACAAGAATCTAGTTGTATATTCATCAGTGATTAGCTTCCCTATTTTGTGCTCATAAAATTCCTTAGCCTTGATATCATAGTAACTTTCAGATAGTTACATTTCCTGGAAATATCTCTCAAATATACTCTAGGATAACTCGTTCTCTCTAATTTTCTTGACATTCTTCGGGTATTCCCACCAAATATCCACTTTTCCTTTTAAGGTAAAAATAACTACCATTTCCTTCATATTCTCAGAGTAGTCATGCACCCTAAAATACTTCTTCATTCCTAGTAGCCAAGCTTCTACTTCCTCGACCTTCATTACCTCTCCATTAAATGTAGGAGGTTTTCCTTCTTACATTATTCTTGTATCAAATATTTTCCTTTCCTTTTCTATTGATAGTTTCCCTTGATGGCAACACTAGACAATTGCTTTTGACTATTTGTTCTCCTTTCTAGAGTACTTAATGGTATTTCTCCTCTCACCGTATCTTCACTTGTTTGTCTATGTATTTTCTCAGGGCTATTTCCCTCTGCACCATTAATCCTCAACTTGAGTTTCCCAAGTCACGATGGTCTTTGTCTAACTTTACCCTTTCCTAGGTAGTTGGAACCTAGATCATGCTGCCTCTGCCTTTGCTAATATGACAGGCTCTATAGTATAATTTCATTTACTTCTACTTGTTGTTCTTGAGACATGAAAATCCTTTAATTGTTAGCCTTATAACTTCTTAGGTCATCTCTTATACTTCTAAAAGTGTTCATCAAGTCAGGGGAGCATTCCTCTATCCTCTTTCAAACAAACTCTTCTTCCTGGAAATGCTGGAATTCACCAGTGTTATGCCACACCATTCTACTTCTCAACCCCTTTACTCTCTTGCTGATCTTTGGTGTCTTCTTATGTGCTACTACACACACATAACTGTTAGCCAAATAAAAAATATAAACAAGAACATTAATTCATCACCTTGGATGATTTGCAATAAGGATGTTGATGTAAGGCTATTTGAAGCACCAAATTTCAAGTTAGCATCCTTGTTAGAAAACAAATAACATATTAGAATCTGCTATCTCTATCATTTCATAATTTTGATATCAACATTGATATGCATACAAAATAATCTGCAATCAACACAAAATCATTAGTGAAAGTGCTACAATCAACAC
Source organism: Pinus tabuliformis (assembly GCA_031772625.1). Classification (NCBI taxonomy): domain Eukaryota; kingdom Viridiplantae; phylum Streptophyta; class Pinopsida; order Pinales; family Pinaceae; genus Pinus; species Pinus tabuliformis. The sequence goes on along the minus strand of CM062820.1, from coordinate 252,852,909 downwards.
CCATTTGCACATAACAACCACTCAATAGAAAACACCACACTTTATCACAAAGATCTAAACTTATCCTCCAAGGCCCATTTAGTCCAAGTTTTGAACCTGGGTGCTTTGATACCACATTTTAACACTCCCTCCCACCCACTAGGATCTCCTAGGTTGATGGGAGGTGTTACTTCTCCAAAGTCTCATTATGGAACTGGGGTTACAAAATTTATTCTTTTCCCAAAGTGTGTGGAACTCACTTTGGATAATACCATTGCATTGAACTCATTAAGAGCCTTCTGACAATATAAAATTTTCCTCAATTTGACTCTCAAATTGAAATTTATGCACATTTGAAGTTGACCCCTTTAATCCTTTCCACATCAGTAAGTGTCATCACGTGGTAACCCGAGCAACGTATGTGGCTCTTCCATATAGCTCATAATCCAATGTGGCACCCATTAAGGCATTGTGCCATAGCACCATTGTGCCAATGCTCCTTACTTCTAAAAGAGATCTCACTTAAAACATCCATGGCATGCCAAACATTTTTGCATCAATCAATGAAGAAATCCCCGTCTACCACCACTGCTAATAAACATCAAATATTCCCATCCTGCGAAGGTATGTTTCCGTCCCCTGGGATGTATATAAATATGTTAACAAACATCAAGGGTTCCCACCCCGTAGAGGCATATCTCCATTCCCAGGGACATATTTATATCCATCAACAAACATCAAGGTTTTTCGTCCTGTGACCTCCATTAATAACACTAGGCTTACATAACGGTCAATGCATATCACTTGGAAAAAGAGGCAAGATGCGAGATTAATGTTAATCCCCTATTTTATTGTTAATATTTTCCATTAAGGTTAATAACTGAGAACTATCATTAACATAAAAATTTAGATGAGTTATGAGTTGCTTTGTGTTTAAATGGGAATTCCAAAGGGTTTCAAGGACTCCACCTGAGCCTTTAGTGAAACATAACATTATGTTGAATTTCCTCTTTTGCAGGTGTGCAACTTATATTCGACACTGCTTGCAAATAATAAATTTTGCTTTCACATATTGTAACAATACGACCGAGCACAACACACATATATTTATGTAGGCAACTCATGATCATAAAAAAAATCTCAATGTCCTTTCTAAGCTAGAGCTATGTTACATACATAGCACATAATAAAATAAATAAGGTTGTCAACATAGCTGCTAACAGGCACAAAACTCAACTAAACCAAATTGAAACTTAACTATAAATTTAGATACAACAACATCACATTAATCACATAATGGATTTAAATAAGCAACATCATATCCACTGATATAACACGCCACACATAAAATCAACCACAATATTTCACCAATCCATAAATAACAAGCATCCATGATATTCATAACATATCAAACAATAGAAATCACACACACTGACAGTCATTTGAACTCAATAAGTAACCATACATACTATGTAATTGAACCTGCACTCAAGAAAGTATAAACAATCATAGGGATCATCAATTCCCTCAAACCATGAGAACATACATATGACCATCTCATTATAAATAATTGGGAATAAAACATTCCTTGATAACCGTGCTGATACACTTATTGTTATAGTGCATAACAACTTCATTCATTATTCAAAGTGCCACTTCAACTCTCCACCCAACCATAGACCAACTGCACTGCAATATTTCTTACAGTTGACCACCCTTGAGTCATATTTAGAGTATGAGGAGTAAGTGCTCAAGGAAAGTTACACCAATTCCAATCAACCAGTTCACAAAGGAATCTAGATTTCACAGTGTCTCCACCTACTTATATGAATCCATAGCACACGGTGTTTCACCTGCTAAGTGCCACATGGAGTCATATATTAAAGTGTCTCCACCTATGTTTATAGGGATCCATAGGTTACAACACTTCCTCCTAGTAACCTTGTAGGCATCCAAATGCACACAAAGTTTTCCCTTTGTTATGCAGGGATCCAAAGCACATAGTGGCTCTACCCACTAAGCCCATAGATATCCAAAATACACTATATATCCACCCTCTCTTCTCTAGTATTCTCTTCACTCTCATGATCCAAACTCACAAATTTACCACTATGCTATTCAGGGATCCAGAGAACACAATGGTTCCACCCACTAAACCATTGAGGATCCAAACTACATTGTATCTCCACCGCGTGATCTCTCTTTTGTACCAATGTTACTCCTTGTTTTCTCTTCCACAAGTTCTATCTCAACTATCATATGCCTATCCCCAACATACTCAACACACTTATTGTTCCTATATTTCTTTTGACCACAACCACAACCCTACTTTATCTCTTTCCTTATTGTTGCGTTGTTGTAATCATTTATCTTGGAATTTTCACTTCATATATGAAACTCTCAGAGCTGAAACACTTTCGTGTATATTTTGTGAATGATTGTAAGACTATTATTTCATTGTTTGTGGTGTATGTTTATGTTCACACATACTAATGAAAATGAACTACTTCATTAGCATTAGTATGCATCTTGTTGAATGTGCATTATTACTTGATTTTATGATCATTGTTATCTTGTGAACTACTTTGAAGGTTAATCAATGATTCTTCCCATGTTCTTGTGTGTTTATTTTAGGATTTTATTATTACTTTTCTTCTAGATGCTCACTCTCTTATTCCCTTTTGTGAAAGTACCTAATATACATTGCAATTGTATGCCTCACAATGTCAAGTTACTTGCTTGTTTCAAAGATTGCTTGCATAATCTCTTATGTTGATAATTTTAGCCAAGGAAAATTTCTAAGAATAATGATGGCTGGGCCTATTATCCGGATGTGACTACTACAAATGGCATGAGGTCAAATTTGGACTTCATATTAGGGAGACCCCTTTTGTTGGCAGATTTCTAGCACCATTAACAATTGGCGCTAGAAGAGGCCCAAATGACAAGTTGAGCCCATCAAGTATGTTTTGAATCTCTTATATTAAATGGATTCTTCCCAAATCATAATCTCGGGATGTTTTTAGAACCGATCAAATCTTACAATCCCCGCGGAAATAATTCATAACTTGTCAAATCTCAAGTTTGATGGAAAGGGTCCAACAACCGTGCTTTATATATGCTTTTATTCATTCAATTTTGCATTCCCAACAAATTACATTGTAATGATTCCTAGGCTAAATGGTTTACCCTTACACTTGAAGGTCATTTTAAGCGTTGGTGTCATACATTACCAATTTCTTCTATTCATTATTTTGTGCAACTTGTTAAGGAGTTTCATGAAGCTTTTGACATGTATGATTATAAAGATGTATATAAAAGGATCAATCAACTTAGAATGAAACCCGATGAATCAATAAAGGATTTTATTAATCGGTTTCTTCAACTTTTCTATGAGTATCCTAAAGAAGATATGGATTGCAATTTATTCAGTAATAAGTTTCAACATTTGGTTCTAGTCTCCTTGAAACAATTTATATCTCATTCTCTTGATGATTTTACTTTTCCAAATTTTCTAGATCATAAGGCACCTCCATCCTCAGAGGAGGAATCTATTACTCTTATTCCTTTTCCACCTCCTTTCTCATTATCAAATGAAGTGGTTCCTCAAGCCAAGGTTGGAGTTGTGAAATCTGAAAACGAAATTGCTGATATGTTTCTCCCACATTCATCTTCTTCTCATGAACCTATTTTCATTCAAAGAAGCATTCATGGTTCTCATGATTCCATCAAATCTAATGGGGAGGTTGATGCCTTGATTCTTCAATATAACACCAACATGCGTAATCTTAATCTTGAAACTAATTCCATTGATAGTAGTGTTTCTTCAAGGGATACTTGTCACCCTCTATCATTTACACCTCATGACCCTTTTCACCTTGATTTTCTTAATCAAACCACTCCACCAGTAATTTCTCCAAATACTTTTAACTCTCAATTTCCTAGTTCACACCGTGATCAAGTATAAGAAGACTATATCTCACAGGTAGAGGAGCAAAAGGGTGAAGACACTTTCATCATTTCTTCCCTCTTTCAGATTCCTCTGTGTCAAAATTATGATCAATATTAAGTATTAGGGGTTTACGCAGTGCATTATATTAGATATCATTTTTTGGGATTCAACTGCGTTAAGTAAGTCATTAATGTATGACCATTTCCATGAGAGGTAGTCATACGTTAATGACTTACTTAACGCAGTTGAATCCCAAAAAACAATATATGATCAATATTATTGCAATCTTAGTAACCAATCAAAATATCTGCAAATCTTTACTCAAGTTGAAACCTTGGATATCCATCACCTTGAATTCATGTTTGTTTTGATATAAGAAGTGATGAGTTCCCAAGAATAGTGAATGATGTTTTCTTTTCCTCACAAGATTTAGATTTTCAAGCCTTCGATCTACAAGATAATCTGAGTGATTTATCATCCCCAGTTATGGGATGGGATGATATTTCAGTTCAAAATTCTCTTGGAATTCCTTCATTCTGTACATATTCAGATACTAAACCAAGAAATTCATATGGTCAAGTTGTTGAATCTTTAATATACCCAGTTAATGAAGAGTAATGAAAATTCCAGAATCACATTGTATGCCATTCTTTGATCATTATGTTGACGGATATTATGTTGATCTAATTAATACTCAACTTTCTCATGATATTCTCTTGTAATCCCTTCCCCGCCATAACCCAAGTAGTGTCTTGAGTGGTGATGGACGTTCAAATAATTTCACAAATCATAACATGCATGATAATCCACCATTGTTGTAAACAAACATGAGTATGCAAAATTTGAATTTTGAATCGTATTAAACCCCAACCCCAACTGAAGTCTCCCCTCCCAAGTCTTCTAATCTTTCCTCACCTTTAGCACACTATTCATTATTATACCTAGATGTGTTTGATGAGTCCATTATACCAAAATTTTCTTTAAATCCTTTAGATCCTCATTCTGATGATCTTGATTGCAACCTACTATAGGATGGTGTGATTTCATAATCAAATGATGAGGAGATTGAATCCATTGTTCATGATTTGTTTACTTGTAAATATTTTATAGGCCAAGAGGAATATCTTACAAATTTAAATGTTCAAGGGAGTTTTCTGATTGATGTATCCAAATTATCTAACCATCAAGAGTCTCATATGTTAAATGTTAACTTTGATCAAATCAATGGCATTAATAATGTTTTCATCTACACATCTAATGACAGTGGTATGTACCTACTTATTGACCTTTATAAGCCACCCAAATTCGACGATCCACCACCTGAAAGTTTAGGGATTTGTTAAGGAGTTAGGGCAATTCATCTCCCGCTGATGGTTATGTCAAGTTCTCATAATCCTGATGAGATTCCCGAAATAGATTGGATCCAGATCTTAAAGGATTCTTAGCGTTTTAAAGTCAATGCTTGAATCATTTCGCGAACCTAATCCCTCAAGATGATATCAATGTTGGATATGATTTGACTCACGTTTAAAATATTTGGTCAGCCTAGTTTTACTTTTCTTTGTATCTTAAATGGTTTTCAGATCTTGCTATACCACCAATCAATGTTAATTCTTTCAACTTTCATATTTCTGGTCAAGTTTATAATCAGAAAGAAAGTAATGATCTCCTGCATTAGAGAGTAGGAATTGATTATTTCTGAGCATCATCACATGAGGAAGAATATTCACTAATTTAAAGTGCTTGTAAAATATCTCAAATTAATACATCTTTATCTTTGAATAATGGAACACCTCATGCATTAGCTGTAAGATTTGATCAATACACAAACCTTAACAATTGTCATCTCCTTAATTATTTTCCCATCAACTTATCTGATGATAGTTGTTGGTTTATATTTGATTCATCTCTTTATTTCTTAGATACCTGTCAAGAAGTTGGGGCACTTCGGCATTTGCTAAGGGTTATGTTAGGTCTCGAAAGTCTTGATAAAGTGTCTTAGCGAGAATGGTTTATGTTATCCTCACCTGATCTTTTTCATAAAATGGATTTGATGATTGAAGACTTATCTTTGCACTAATGTCAATATTTTGGAGCTAGTTTATTTCACAATCCAATTTATTATTGGTTAGGGGAATCATATGTAACAATTTCAATTGATAATAACAAGTTCCAATGCTATCTTGAACTTAACACGTATGGATGTTTGTTTAAGAGGTGTTTTCAAGTATTCATGTTCATCATCCCTGTTATTAGGGAAAGCTCGCAGGTTGGATAGAGCGAGCTTCTAAAGAACATATTTATGCTTACAACCTTGGCCTTCATCCTTTTGTACATGTAATTCAAGTAAGCATCTTTGTTTACGTACGTTGTTTTATATGGTTTTTAATTGTTCATATCTTCCAGTCTATTGATTGGGAGAAACTTGAATGGTTACATTAATAATTTCACTTTATTTAGCCCTAACCTTCTAGCCAGTTAGATTAGGAGTAGGCCTAGCTACATTTTAGCTTCTCTTTTGCATTGCATTAACCATGCATTTTTCTCCTCGTCTAGTCTTTTCATTTTATTTATTTTCCTATTATTTGTCTTGCATGATGCTTTTCATTTCAGTCTTACATTTTCTCTCTTTTTCTAAGTTTTTATTTTCTTGTTGTGTCATGTATTTTCCTTCGCATTTTGTTTAATAAGACCGTGCTTGGAAATTTCTCTTATATGGATCAAAAGACAATGTGGCGAATCTTTGAAAAGGAAATTGTGATGATGAACAATGATTGGATAGCCTATGACCCCCTTATTTTCTTGGGTTTACATATATTTAAATTCAATGATTTCTAGATGGAAAATACAATTAATTCAAATGGATAGCTATAAGAAAAACCATGATGCCCGTATCTATTTTAGGATCTTCATTCCTTGACTCGGTATTGTAATTAAATGGTGTTTTCCTGCCGATCCAATCAAGTATATAAGGGAAAGGAGAAAACTAAAAAAGCAAGCATATTAATTTTAGAGGTATATATGAGTCTCTGCAATAGGAATAACTGTTACACTAAAAAATGTCACCATGACTATTTACAGTTAGTATGGCTCAATCAACAGTCATGCTACCCTCTTAGGCAAGTCTTATGCCTCTGCTCTCCATGTCAAACTCCAAAAAAGAGAGAAAGTCTTGTATAAATGTATTTATCTCTGGGGACGCAGGTTCTCTCAACCTTACCTGCGGGGACGCTCCCAATGTTCACAAAAGCTGCGTCCAAAGACGCTCTGTATGTAAAGGGACAGGTGCGTCCCCCTGTAAAGGTTAGAATGCGCAAGTTTCATCTTTAAAAAGTTACTTGTGGTCATTTCTAGAGCATTCTAGAAGGTTGTTCGACGTGTATTGGGCGCCTCCAGATGGTTCATGCACTCCTATCAAAGAGGAACTTATCCCATCAATAAGGGAGCTATCCCACCCAAAGAGGGGATTATCCCATTGATGGTGGACCTGATTAACCTCCTCTTGAGCACTATAAATACAGGCATTGGGCCAGAAGGAGGAGAGGTTGAAAGCTATACATTTCTAAGGGTAAATGCTGCAGGAATTAGGACTCCCATTTAGAAGCTTGTGAGGAGAGATTGCCATCTTTGCTTGTTCTATTTGGAAGTGGGTGAGCTTTGTCAAAGTAAAGGAGAACTCTTGATGGACCCTGGGAGGGACTTGCACAACACCAAGGCTCAGGTTGTATTTGTTCCTTTTGTTACCTATTAATGCAAATGAGTCCATTCTTCTCAATAACTTGTTATTTATGAGTTGTTTCATGTACTCCTTGGTCTATGTGTTAAATATGTTTTATTCTATGAGATTATCAAGTGCTATTTAATCGTTTGATTGTTAGTGTATGCAGGTTTCAAAGTGAAGGAGGAGCTCATTCGGATCAGCGGAGCTGGACTGCTACAACAGCATTGGATTACAGGTAGGATCTAAACACTTGATTTCCCATATAGTAAATCCATGTTTAGAGAAGGATTGCTCTTGTTTGTCTTGTTTGTCACTAGAGAGTCTTAGGCTCCTAGGGAGGTTGATTTGTGTCCGCACTATCGACTCTTTCCGCTTGACAAATTGGCGACTCCATTGATGTGAAAGTCTTTTCCTTTGTATGAACTTTGCTCTGAGAAAATTGGTTCATTTTTCTGGTTTTTGGCTCTGTGATTCTGTCTCTGGGTGGGTTAGCTTAGGATTAGTTTTATTTTGGTTTTTCTTGAGTTTTTCAGTAGGACGCACCCTCTGAGTGCTGCACAGTGCGTCCCTGGACGCACTTTTGCTGTGTGCACAGAGCGGGCCCGCACCTGTGCTAACGGGTTGCTTGCGTCCCCTGCCAAAATTTGAGAAAATTCCATTTTTTACACTTTTTGCTCTTAGATTTTGTTTTTTCTTAGTTTTTACTGCCCAGATCCATTAGTATCCTGTCAAAGATCTTCACCCGAACTTGTTCCATTGGCATTTCTACTTTAAGCTTTCATCAATTGGGTGTTTCGAGTCTCTTTCTTGAGAAATTCTTGATTTGATTTCCTTTGGTCATTAATCGCCTTTGAGTGTTTTTTATGTTTTGATCTTTGGAACTCTCACCCAATTTTCTCGACTTGCACTTGATTGGTTCTTAGATTACATTAGAATCATCTTGTGTTTGAGAATTCTCTTGCATAGATCACATTTGCATAATTAGAATTCTCATTTTCAGGATATGAATGAAAAATGTGCATAGATTACATTTGCATACTTTTCAAGTGAATTGTGCATAGATTACAATTGCATAGTTTACATTCTGAAAAATCAATCGTAGATTTAGATCAGTTTTCTTTGATTTGAATTTACACAAAATAAAAATAAAAAAAATGGTTTGGAATTGATATGCATTAGTTTTTCTTGATAAAATTGGTGCATCAATTTTTTGCATTGTTGGAAGTGAATGGGAACTCTCTCCTTACTTTAGTTAGGATTCATCGAATTGAAAAGATTACATTATCATATTCGATTGCATTCAGTTGAGTCGGGTCATAACACCATTGGTTTCATCTCCATTTACCCCTTTGAGTAATAACAGCCTTAATAACACAACGCTTAATTAAAATTCATCTAGTAATTTTGACATTTCTAGGGCTCTGAAGCACCAATATAGATCAGGCTAGTGTCTTGGAGTAGGAGAGTAATTAACTCTCCAAGACAACAAAACCAAACAAGTAGCTTATCTTGTGGTAGGATAAATCCAATTGTTTCATTTGTACTCTGGGAAAGCTCCTCTTAAAGGAGAAGCACGAGCTCGTGTCCGAACCAGTGAGGGGATCAATCCTCCCTCGTTGGGAACGACGCCAGACACGCACGTATTACAAACGGTAAACCTCGGATTAACCATTGTCGAGGAGCCAGGGGTCACTTGTCGGTAAACCTTGGATTATTGTCAAGGAGCCGGCAAGGGGATTGAGCTTGATACTCTGCCCTTGCGTGCTGTCGGAGTGTAGACTGTTCCCCCAGGTGCATTTGTTGCTGTTGGTGACCTTAGTGACCATTATCTTTAGGTTTCTACCCAAGGTGACGGTGGAGGGAAGATCCCACTGTACCTGGAGCGGACGTCGGCTAGACTCACTTGGATTTTCTGGGGGGTTCACTTCACTCGAGACGGTTAAAGTGGAGGAACTTGGTCCAGTCTATTCATTAAGCAGGTTGCCGGGGTAACTGTTCCACCCGCCACTTCTGTACTGAATTCTGCGATGTTGGATTTCATCGCCAACTAGTGTTTTCGGTCCGGAAGGTTACTGTTTGTGTATGGTTTGACTCCTAGATTTGATAGCGCGTGTTAATTTGTTTGTTTTTAATTTTAGAGACCATAGGTGTGAATTGTGAATTTTAGTTGTTAAGTGTGAATTGTGAATTGTTAATTTTAGTTTTAAATTGTTAATAAAATTCACTGAAGTTGAATATAATGGCAAATGTTCCAGAATTTACCAACCTAGGAACCCCTCCTAACGAGAATCCTAGTACTTTTCCTTACTTTGGAAATGTTGGTCCTCCTTATATGGCTACTTTGTCATTACCTGGATTCACAATAGGATTACCGATATGGTTATTTTCAACTTCGTTGGCCCAAAATACTCCAATTGTTCCATCTCAACCGGATGCTTCACCTCAACAGAGTTCACCATCTCAACATCACCAACCTTCTGTTGACCCTTTACCTTCTTCGCCTAATTTTTCTTCCTCCATTTCTTCCTCTTCGCCTGGTAAAAGCCTTGATGCTAGTAACCAGGAGGCTAAGAAGAAGAAGAAAGGGAAGAAGAAGAAAGGGAAGAAGAAGAAGAAGAAGAAGAAGCAAGATAAGAAAGAAGTCAACCAACCAACCATGACTGTAAGTGTTAGTGGTGTTGAGGAAAACTCCAACATGCATCGTAAACCCAAATACCCTTGCAGGCTTTGTAAGGGTGACCACTTCCTTGTCAATTGTCCTGGTATTCCCAAGGTCTTGGAAGTATGGTCAGAAAAATCTCATCAACTTTCCATTGAACCATCAACCAGTGATAGTCAGGTTCCTGGGAAAAAGGGTAAAGTTAGGTTTCCTTGTAAGTTATGCAATGGGAGTCATCAAACTCACATTTGCCCTCACATGGATGAAGCCTCAACATTGTTGGAAAAACTTATTGTTCCACAGCAAGAATTTCCACCTGGTTACCGTAAACTTTCTCCCAACCTACCGTCAACTGACGGAGTGATTGATCTAAATTCAAGTACGGTCGATCACACTCTTCCATTGGAGAGTGAAACTCATGTCACTCAGGTTGATGATCCATTAGTTGATCAAGTGGTCGATTCAATTTCACATTCGGTCGATCACACTCTCCCTTTCGAGAGTAAATTTCATACCGCTGATGTTCTTCTTGTTACATCAGATTCTTCTATGCCGGGGGGCATTTCACCTGTTTCTACAGAACCCCCTCCAAGTACTGAGGTCTTTTCCTTTGATTGGAATAGACTGACAGAACCTCGTCTTCCTTCCTCCATCCCTTTCCAAATCATTGTCAAGGCTGGTGGTAGGGACATACATCGTACTCAGGTAGATGAAGGTGCTTCTGTTAGTATTTTATCCTCAACTGTTTGGAAAGCTTTGGGTTCCCCTCAGCTTGCGCCTATTACGCAGAATCTGAAAGCCTTTAACAGAACCATTAGTGAACCTTTAGGGATCCTTCCTAATTTTTCCATTACCTTGGAAGGTAAAATTGTCTGTATTGATCTTATGGTAGTTCGAGGTCCCTTGGACTTCAATTTACTCCTTGAGCGAGACTATGTTTATGCAATGAAAGCTATCGTATCGACACTCTTTCGCGTGATGTCTTTCCCTCACAATGGCAGTATTGTGACTGTAGACCAGCTTTCGTTCCCTAGTCTTGTTTCGACTACCAATAACAAGACACCCCTAAATGTTCCTGATTCTAAAGTGGTATCTACCCTGCCACGGGTTAATTATGTGGCAACTGGTCCCATGTTTTCAGTTACCGATGTAAGTGAACCTTTCACTGTTTTCTCATCTTCCTTTGATTTAGATCCGGTAATTGACATGGAAAACTCTATGGGATTACTTGAACACGATGTTCTTATCCCTTTCGAGTCCCTTGACATGTGTTCCTTCTAGAGCACTATTCTTCCTTCTGATGAAGACCTCTTGGAAGCCATGATCAAGGTGTGTCCATTGACATGTCTTTCTTCCAGTTGGAAGCCATGATCAATGGTGTGAGGATAGTTTCTTCTAGTCTCAACCTCATTAAAAAATGAAACTGGAAGTCATGAGCATAGTTCCTTGTCTTGTGTCAAGCTCATTAAAAAATGAAACAAGGAGTTGTGAGGAAAGTTCCTTTTACTGTGTCAACCTCATTAAAAAATGAAATAGTGTGTGTGAGGAAAGTTCCTTTTACAGAGTCAACCTCGTTAAAAAATGAATCAGTGTGTGCGAGGATAGTTCCTTTTACTGTGTCAACCTCGTTAAAAAATGAATCAGTGAGTGCGAGGACAGTTTTGTTCCTATGTCAACCTCGTTAAAAAATGAAATAGGGTGTGCGAGGACAGTTCCTTTTCCTGTGCCAACCTCGTTAAAAAATGAAACAGGTGTTCGTGAGGATAGTTTGTTCCTGTCTCAACCTCATTAAAAAATGAAACTGGATGCACGAGGAAAGTTCCTTTTACTGTGTCAACCTCGTTAAAAAATGAATCAGTGAGCATGAGGATAGTTCTTTTACTGAGTCAACCTCATTAAAAAATGAATCAGGTAGATTTTAGGATATGTAGATAGATTGTAGAAAGTAGGGTTTTGAGGATAGTTCCTGTTACTGAGTCAACCTCGTTAAAAAATGAATCAGGTATGAGGATAGTTCTTTTCTTGTGTCAACCTCCTTAAAAATGAAACAACTCCCTTTTCAAGTTAAATATTGAAAGTAAACCTTCATTTCATCCAGCCGGTTGAATGCAATGAAGCCTGGGGGGCATGTACCTCGCTTTGCATCATTATGCTGGGGGCATGCGAATTTCTGAGCATAGTTCCTTGTCTTGTGTCAAGCTCATTAAAAAATGAATCAAGGATTTTAGAGCACAGTTCCTTGTCTTGTGTCAAGCTCGTTAAAAAATGAAACAAGGGTAGGTTAAGTAGGTAGATTGTAGAGCGTAGTCATGAGCATAGTTCCTTGTCTTGTGTCAAGCTCATTAAAAAATGAATCAAGGATTTTAGAGCACAGTTCCTTGTCTTGTGTCAAGCTCGTTAAAAAATGAATCAAGGTTTTTAGAGTAGAGTTCTTTGTTAGGTAGATTGTAGAGTAGTTATGAGCATAGTTCCTTATCTTGTGTCAAGCTCGTTTAAAAAATGAAACAAGGGTTTTGAGGATAGTTCTTTTCTTGTGTCAACCTCCTTAAAAATGAAACAACTCCCTTTTCAAGTTAAATATTGAAAGTAAACCTTCATTTCATCCAGCCGGTTGAATGCAATGAAGCCTGGGGGGCATGTACCTCGCTTTGCATCATTATGCTGGGGGCATGCGAACTTTTTGAGCATAGTTCGTTGTCTTGTGTCAAGCTCGTTAAAAAATGAAACAAGGGTAGGTTAAGTAGGTAGATTGTAGCGAGTAGTAATGAGCATAGTTCCTTGTCTTGTGTCAAGCTCATTAAAAAATGAATCAAGGATTTTAGAGCATAGTTCCTTGTCTTGTGTCAAGCTCGTTAAAAAATGAATCAAGGTTTTTAGAATAGAGTTTTGTTAGGTAGATCGTAGAGAGTAGTTATGAGCATGGTTCTTTGTCTTGTGTCAAGCTCGTTAAAAAATGAAACAACTCCCTTTTCAAGTCTTTCCAAGATTTCGAAAGTAAAGCTTCATTCCATCCACCTCATTGAATGCAATGAAGCTTGGGGGGCATGTACCTCGCTTTGCGTCATTATGCTGGGGGCATGTGAACTTATAACAAGCATAGTTTTTCGTTTCAAGCTTGCGTAAACATGAAACCGAATCCGAGCATAGTTCTTTTCCTGTGTCAAGCTCATTAAAAAATGAAACAAATCCTCCTCTACTTGAGTCGAGAGATTGACTAGACCTCATAGAGGTTAAGTTGTATATTTAGGTTAGTTATTTAGGTTAGTAATTTTCTTAGGTCGAGTCTTTCAAATGATCTCGTACTCAACCTTCATTTCATCCAACTGGTTGAATGAAATGAAGCTGGGGGGCATGCACTCTAGCAGTTATGCTTAGGGGGCATCAAGCACAGTTTTCTCTCTGTTTCAAGCTTGTGAAAAAATGAAACTACTTTGAAAGCATAGTTTTTCTCTGTTTCAAGCTTTTGTAAAAATGAAACCTATCTCGAGTCAATTTCAGTTATTTTCAAGACTCGTTAAACTCATGAAAATTCCGAGATTATTTTGCTATCTTTCATTCTCGTAAAACAAATGAAAATGCCGAGTTCTTTCCGTCTTTTCCTGCTCGTAAATTAAATTGAAAGTCGGCCATATGAGTACATTTTTATCCCTTTTTCGAACTCGTTAAAACTTACGAAAAAGTGAAACCTCAGAGTCATCTTTTAAGCCCTTTTCTGACTCCTAAAACATGAAAAGATTGCCGAGCGTTTCTTTTACACTCGTTAAAACGGAATTAAAAGACGGTCCCCTTATAGCTCTTTTCTGACCGTAAAAACAGGAAAAGATTGCCGGGTTTTTGTCGCTTCAAACTCGATACTGGAAATAAAACGACGTGTCCTTGATCGCTTTTTACTTTTCAGATCAGAGACACTAATCATGAAAGTACTCCTTGGTCGCAAGATCAAGCGGTTCCCCCAGGTATTATTTTATACTTTTTCGGGCTTGAGGGACACAAATCTACGAAAAAGTTCAACTTGGAGTCTTCTTAAGTTTTTCAGACTCTCTAAAATTGAAAAACGCCGAGTTTCTCCTATACTGGGCTCGTTAAAATTTCACAGTAAAGGACCTGTTCAATTACAAACAGGAATGAACCACTCCTTCCTAGGGTTTGAATCGAAACTAGGTTGGACTCATCCGAAGGATGAGCTTATAATCAAGCATATGTTATCCTCCTCAAGCTTGTTAAAAATAAAGAGGTACTTGCCAGAAATGGTGGGGGAAAAGAGAGAAGAATGAACCTATTTGTTATCTTTTGTCTCAGAAGAAACTTTATTACCACTCTTGAACACGACACTTTTCATTCACCTGGGTTGGGAAATCTTTTACCTCACAGTTGATCAAACCACATTGAAAGTCTTCAGCCGGGTTCCGGGGATTAACTTTGAGTCATTCGTCACCAAGCCATCTGTCGTGTCGTTATGTGTTCAAGGGGTCTGCAAACAAAACTTTCATCTGCAAAATACTTATCATCCATTTGACCATCCCTGAGTCAGTCCTTACAGCAACATTTCTTCAACTTGAACAATGATTTCGTGTTGCGGGCTTGCCTGCAACGAGTCGCTTTCTATCGACATCAGCACATTATCTAGAGAGATGACTTAGAGATCGTCAGTACCTTGAAGTCTGCATGCATCAATGGCAGGTTTCTCGCCTTTGACGTCAGTTTACATCATTGACTTTCGATCAAAGGATTCCGTGAAATGTTCGACATCAACTCATTCATTCACATCTCATGGATTGTACTGGGTACTTTGAGAACCATTGACATTACTGGTGGTCTCTCTCACGCTTGTTAACAGTTTACATCATCGACTGGTAATCAAGTGGTTTCTACCATGTTCGACATCAACTCATTTATTCGCATGGCTAGAATCGTACCAATTCGAGAAGTAGAAATGAAGACCCTGGATCTAGTTTCTACCATTCAGGCTGCGAGGAGTTTTGTATTCATTATCTATGTAGACTAATCATAAACAGATGGCTGCGCCCATACTGTGTCTACAAAAGTCTATGATTATGATGTACTGCAAGATCATTCTTGTATCAGAGTAGTTAGTTTGTTAGTTAAAGTTTTAATCTGAGTATGGGAATGCCTACCTCAGTGATGATATAATCTTATACATGTATTTTGTGTTGAAAATTGCAGGTTCTGACCAGGCTCTCCACGAGATAATCCTTGAAATGATAAAGCGCTTCACCCTTCCTAGATAATACAAAACCCTAATCTATTACAGGCTTCGCACTTTAGGGGGCAATCTGTTACACTAAAAAATGTCACCATGACTATTTACAGTTAGTATGGCTCAATCAACAGTCATGCTACCCTCTTAGGCAAGTCTTATGCCTCTGCTCTCCATGTCAAACTCCAAAAAAGAGAGAAAGTCTTGTATAAATGTATTTATCTCTGGGGATGCAAGTTCTCTCAACCTTACCTGCGGGGACGCTCCCAATGTTCACAAAAGCTGCGTCCAAAGACGCTCTGTATGTAAAGGGACAGGTGCGTCCCCCTGTAAAGGTTAGAATGCGCAAGTTTCATCTTTAAAAAGTTACTTGTGGTCATTTCTAGAGCATTCTAGAAGGTTGTTCGACGTGTATTGGGCGCCTCCAGATGGTTCATGCACTCCTATCAAAGAGGAACTTATCCCATCAATAAGGGAGCTATCCCACCCAAAGAGGGGATTATCCCATTGATGGTGGACCTGATTAACCTCCTCTTGAGCACTATAAATACAGGCATTGGGCCAGAAGGAGGAGAGGTTGAAAGCTATACATTTCTAAGGGTAAATGCTGCAGGAATTAGGACTCCCATTTAGAAGCTTGTGAGGAGAGATTGCCATCTTTGCTTGTTCTATTTGGAAGTGGGTGAGCTTTGTCAAAGTAAAGGAGAACTCTTGATGGACCCTGGGAGGGACTTGCACAACACCAAGGCTCAGGTTGTATTTGTTCCTTTTGTTACCTATTAATGCAAATGAGTCCATTCTTCTCAATAACTTGTTATTTATGAGTTGTTTCATGTACTCCTTGGTCTATGTGTTAAATATGTTTTATTCTATGAGATTATCAAGTGCTATTTAATCGTTTGATTGTTAGTGTATGCAGGTTTCAAAGTGAAGGAGGAGCTCATTCGGATCAGCGGAGCTGGACTGCTACAACAGCGTTGGATTACAGGTAGGATCTAAACACTTGATTTCCCATATAATAAATCCATGTTTAGAGAAGGATTGCTCTTGTTTGTCTTGTTTGTCACTAGAGAGTCTTAGGCTCCTAGGGAGGTTGATTTGTGTCCGCACTATCGACTCTTTCCGCTTGACAATAACCTCTCTTTC
This sequence comes from Pinus tabuliformis, assembly GCA_031772625.1. NCBI lineage: Eukaryota > Viridiplantae > Streptophyta > Pinopsida > Pinales > Pinaceae > Pinus > Pinus tabuliformis. Next base: position 252,836,234 of record CM062820.1, on the reverse strand, counting down.
TCTCAATAAGTCGGGATCCCCATTCCACCCTAGAAACATAAATGTCGATAAAATGCCAACGAGCATAGTGAAAATAAAATAAGGGTGAAAGAAGACAAAGACTTCCCGTGTAGAGAGGTGGATCAAGTGACTTCTTCGGGCAACTAAACAGGCTCACCAGAAGTGAGGCATTGCTTGTCTTCCATGAAAGTGACTCTGCCAAGGTACTGAACGAGCCTATTGGCAGTAGAGAAACACCAGATATGGAATTAAAACTCTGATAATATTAAACTTGTGGATATATACTATCCTAATCTCGGATCGAAACAATTGAGATATGGTAAGCCTTGTAAATGTGTATAATCGAGAAAGGGGAGAAGAGATACTATACTTATAATTGGCATAAATGGGTAAGTTGACATGGTCCACACAGTGAATCAATACTTCCTGAAAGACTAGACTTGATGCATAAAGATAGACCTAAACAGAGAAGCTGGAGTTCTTCAAATGTGTCACCAAGTGTTGTCGTTGTGACAAACACCCTCCAAAATTTTTCCTAACTTGAATTTTGGAGCCTCCTTGTGATCTTATGATCTGTCTTTTCAAGTTATTGATAGAGACTTCCTGATTGGTTGATGTTTTTATACAGACTCCATGTGTTTAAAACCACTTATTTACACATGCTTATCTGTTGATGCATTCATAAGCACACCCCTTTTAGCAAGCATAATAGTCAATGTCTACACTGAAGACAAAAATTATTTAGTCTTGGAAAATATTTCATGCATAATCCTTAGTGATAGTAATTATGCAACCCTTAGTAGTAGAAAATGCACAGCTCCTAGACATTGCGCAATCCATGAGTATAGTAACTGTGCATGTGCTAGGGAAAATGATTGTAGAGTCCTTATGCACAATTAGTGCACAATTCCAGTTGATAGTGAGAGAGATTTTTTCAAATCATTGTTGTCACACCTCTTAGTGGCCGCTACCTCACTCTTATTTTCTCTCCTTATATAAAGAGTATAATGCAGAGCTATTTTCATAGTCGTCTTTTGCTTTAGAGCTCTGTGCACTTTGGAGAATAACGATCATTTTATCACTCTCAGTTGCAACTATACTATCATTCAGGTGAGTTTTCTTAACTGTCACTTTTTCGCGCTTTTACTTTCATGAGTGTCGATTTTGCTTACCTTCACTTTTGCAAGTGTCACTTTTGTTTGTTTCTACTTTCGCATGTGTCGCTTTCACTTTCTTTAGCTTTTGAAAGTGTCATTTTTAGTTATTCTTACGCTCGCAAGTGTCACTTTTTCCTACTTTCATTCTTACATGTCTCGCTTGTGTTTTCTTTGCATTGGCATGTGTCGCTTTCATGTGTTTTCATGCATCTAAAAGAGCACATTGACACACTTTCTAGAGGTAGCTCCAGTGCACTCTCTGGAAATAGTTGTTTCTATTTATCCTTAGAACAAGTGCTGGACACATGTTTATGGCATGGAACATCTTTTGGTTGCACTGCGACACTTGTGTCATAAAGGTACATGGTAAGTGTCACATTTGGATATAAGTGTTGTTTTACTATTGTCTCACTAAATACATGTTGGTTTTGGGTATTATGTATATCCTTGTCATGTGGCTGATAATTTATGAGTGTGTGATCATGCTCACGACATGTAATATGCTTTCAATCCTACCTTCATGTATTATTAGTCCCACACTTAGTCATTTTTAGAGTTCTTATTGTCCTCACAACTTGCCTGGTCAAGGACCAACCTTTCTTCCTTCTCTAACTACATACTACACAATCCCAAGCCACAATGTTGAACCCTATTACTCATAGAACTTCACATTACACAATCCTAGAGGAAATTCTCCTCCAACTGCGCACTGCACAATCCTAGTTCTTAGTCACTCAGATCTATTAGTTGCACTGGCCCAATGCATAGTCTTGATTAGTCTTGCATTTCCCTGCACATTTTTCAATAACAGTGGAAAGTGGATCCACTTCTAGACTCTTTAGTTCCCAATTGCATAGACTTTTGAACCACCCCCTCAACCACTATGCATTGTGAAATCACAATGCCGATTCAAGCCTCCTTGTCTCCCTAATTTGATCATTTGTGCAATCCCTTGTCCTCCCTTGCCTCAAATGCGCATTGTGTAGTTCTAGTGTGTAGGTTTTAACCCCGTACAAAAATTACCTGCATATGAATTCTAAAAACAAAAAATAAACAATGGTGAGATCATAAAACATAAAACATATATACACATATATTTTCCCTGGATCCCAAAACGGGGGCTACTAGATTGATTTTTCATTATATTCCTTTCAATGTTACAATACATATATATACATGATGAAGCATCCATAAACCCCAATCTATTAACCCTGGATTAGAACATAACTGCAGTTCCCTTGACCAGATCCATAAAATACCATGGACAATAAACCATCATGCCCAAAACCATATGCGAAATCCATGCACAAAACCATAGATAGGTCCGCCCACCTAATATAGGGTCCAATTGTTTTTTCCCGGGGCGCTGCCCCAGACCATGTGCGGGGGGGATATCGGCCCCCTTCATACCTCCCAATAGGGGGGGTAGACACCCCCCCATGACCCCCCAAAAACGCAAAATATGGGGAGGGCTATCGCCCCCCTGTAACACCTCCACACATGGGGTAGTCGTGGAAAGAATATAACACAACCCAACATTCTCCCACTTGTTGTTTTCTTTCAACAGGGGGCCATAGGAGAGCTTAGTAATTGATCCAATCCTACAATGCCCATTGTTTCTCTACACAAAGAGAACTTCTCAGTGCTCACAGAATTTGTCAATGCATTTGCAGTATTCTTCAAAGTGTCCACCTTTACCAGAAACACCTTATTGTCCTCAACCATATCCCTCACAAAGTGATACTGAACATCAGTGTGCTTTATCTTTGAATGATAAGCAGGGTTCTTTGCCAAGAAAATTGCACTTTGGTTGTCACAGTCTATCCTTATAGCTCGTTGTACTAACCGCATACTTGAACACAATCTCTACAACCAAACTGCTTCCTTGCTTGCATGAGTGACTGCCATGTATTCTGCCTTTGTAGTTGAAAGTGCCACTACACACTGTCTCTTACTCATCCAAATTAATGCACCTCCAAATAGGTTAAACACATACCCACTTGTAGATCTTCTCTGATCCAGATCTCCAGCCCAGTCTACATCAACAAATCCATGGATGTCAAAAACTCTGTCCAATCCTGGTCTTCCTTAGTAGCACAAACCATAATCACTAGTGCCACAAAAATACCTGAAAACCCGCACACTGTTATCCAATGATCCTTCCCTAGTTTTGACATAAACTTGCTCAATACTCCCACTGCATATGCAATGTTTGGTCTAGTACAAACCATTGCATACATCAAGCTACCGACTGCACTTGCATATGGAACATGGGACATGTCCTCTTCCTCTTCTTGTGTATTGGGACACTGTTTAGCAGATAACTTTACACCTATAGGAATAGGAACCTTCACCGGTTTATTATCATGCATATTAAACCTCTGTAGTATTGTCTCGACATAATTCCTCTGGTTTAACCAGAGCTTCCTGTTTGCTCGATCTCGTTTAATTTCCATGCCCAAAATATAGTTTGCAACACCAAGATCTTTCATGTCAAATTTGGAGGACAATTGGGTCTTCAAATCCTGGATAATTTCTTTGTCATTTCCAACCAAAAACATATCATCCACATACAAGACTAGATAAATAACACAGTCACCAATTAATTTAAAATACACACAGTGATCTTCTTTGCTTTTGGTGAAGCCAAGTCCCCGTATAAATGTATCAAATTTTTGATATCACAAACCTTTTAACTTGCATACCAGTTCTTTCTTACCCTTCATCGCAAAGCCTTCAGGTTGCTTCACGCAGATCTCTTCTTCCAGGTCCCCGTGAAGAAATGTTGTCTTCACATCCATCTGTTCTACCTCAAAATCAAAAGCAAGAAAAACAAATAAAAGTAATCTAATAGAAGCTACCTTGGCAACAGGAGAAAAATATCAACAAAATCAATTCCCGACACCTGGGAATAACCTTTTGCTACCAACCGAGCTTTATATTTCTCCACCTTTCCTTCTACATTCATATTCTTCTTGAACACCCATTTGTTGCCAATGGGTTTCCTTCCAGCTGGCAACTCCACCAGATCCCAAGCCTCATTTTTGTGCAAAGATGCCACTTCATCAACCATGGCCTCTTTCCAGGGTTTTCCATCCTCCGAATCTACTGCTTCCCTCATAGTTCTGGGATCATCATCAATAATAGATAAAGAAAATTTTGAACATAAATCATATGGACTATACCTTTTTGGCTTCCTTATTTCTTGAACTGATCTTCTCACAATTGAAGTTTGTGGCTCTTCATCTTCTGATTCCTTTTTTGCTGTAGAGTTTGATTCTTCCTCCTTTATCTCAAACTCTATCTTCTCAGGTTCCTTTGGTAGGACTTCATGTTTAATAACATATTTCACCTCTCTAAACACCACATCTCGGCTGTACACAACCTTCCTTGTTTCTAGGTTCCAAATCTTATAACCTTTTAAACCATCCTTATACCCAATAAAGATGCACCTTTCAGATTTACTATCCAACTTTGTTCTTTTCTCCTTTGGAACATGTACATATGCATCACATCCAAATACCCTCAGATGTGAAAGAGAAGGTTTTATACCAGTCCATACCTCTTGTGGAGTCTTATCCTCCAACGTTGATGAAGGTGATCTGTTGACCAGTTAACGTGCAATCTCCACCGCCTTTGCCTAAAATTCCTGTCCTAACCCGACACCACTGAGCATGTTTCTTTCCCTTTCCATCAATGTCTTATTCATTATTTTTGCAACTCAATTTTTCTTAGGTGTGTATGGAGTAGTCTTCTGCTATGCTATACCACACTTTTTATAGAACTCTCAACATTCCTTCTTGCAAAACTCTCCACTATTATCTGTCCTCAACACCTTTATATTCTTCTTTTTTTGGTTTTCCACCAAAGCCTTAAATTATTTAAACCTGTCAAAGACTTCAGATTTCTTCTTGAAGAAATATATCCATGTATTCCTTGAGAAGTCATCTATAAATTATACATAGTACACAGAATTACCAAGTGATGGACCCGACACAGGTCCAAACACATCACTGTGCACAAGCTCTAATATCCATTCCGCCCTCTTACCACCAGAGGGGAAACTCACCTAATTCTGCTTCCCATATACACAATTTTCACTGAAATCAAAATCTAGAGAGAAATTAGACATACCTTCTACCATACCATTATGATGAAGTATTTGAAGGCCCTTCTCTCCAATATGTCCAAGCCTTTTATGCCATAGCATGGTCTCTAGAGACCACAAGATTTTCTGCTCCACTTTCATGAACCACAAAACTGTTGCACCCATCAATAACAATGCTACCTTGAAGCTTGTATAGAGTTCCAATAAGAAATCCCCGCACCAATACCAGTGCTCCCCGAACCATATCGCAGGTATCTTTCTCAAACATTTTTACCCCTACATCATCCAACTTTCTTAAAATAATTCAAATTTTTGGCCAATGGAATAATATTATGAACACCCGGAAGTGTTCTAATCCTTCCACCTCATAACTTCAACTTGACTTTTCTGCGACCAGTGATTCTAGCCTTCCTGTCATCTCCTAAGAAGACATCACCACCATCATATTTCTCATACTCACAGAACCACTCTCTATGGGGAGTGAAGTGAAAGGATGCACCTGAGTCAATCAACCATGCCTCATGATCTACATGTGTACTTGAAGAAGAATCCATGTACACATCCCCACATTCATCTGAGGTGGTTTTCACCTTTGCAGAAGGAGCATAATCATATCCCTTTCCTTTCTCAAGAGCTTTAGATTTACAGTCCCTTTTGAAGTGCCCTACCTTTCCGCATTTCCAGCACACCTTTACAAGTTTTCCTGGAGATTTAGATCTCCCACTAGAGGACTTATTTTTGTTTCCATTCTGGGAATGTCCTTGTACAGACAAGGCATCACCATTTTGGCCCTCCATATTTTTCATCTCCTCCAATAGCAAGGATGAGACTATTTCATCAAACAGCAAGGCACTTTCATTGCTACCTATTGCAACAACCAGACTATCCCACGAATCCGGTAGAGAACACAAAAAACCGATGCACTTATCTTCATCTGAAATTTTAATATCAACAAATAATAACTCACTTACCACAATATTAAATGAATTCATATGCTCTTTCACCGAGTCTCCATCTTTCATCCTCATGTTATACAATTTTTTCTGTAGGAACAATTTATTCACCAGAGACATAGATTGGTGCAAAGTCCCTAACTTGTCCCATAAAGCCTTTGCTGAAGCTTCCCCTGATACATTCAACAATACTGATTCTAAGACACACAATCATATTGTGCTCTTTTCCTTTCGATCCAACTTCACCTAGTCTTCAAATGACATTGTTGTTGGTTTAATACCTATATCTACCGCGATCCACTAATCTTTATCCACCAGCAGATCCTCCATCTTGAGTTTCCACAACTTAAAAATCTGACCATTAAATTTCTCGATTTCTATCTTTCCACTGCTCGTCATCTTCTTTCAACATAAGAATCGATCTCACAGATCTCCCACTGAATAGGGTCTACCACAGGCCCGAGCAGAAAACCCCTGAGTAGAAAAGGCGTCCCCTTGAAGCCAAAACAACTCTGATACCAAATGTAGGTTTTAACCCCGTACAAAAATTACCTGCATACGAATTCTAAAAATAGAAAATAAACAATGGCGAGAGCATAAAACAAAAAACAAATATACAAAGATATTTTTTTCTCCTGGATCCCAAAATCGGGACTACCAGATTGATTTTTCATTATATTCTTTTCAATGTTACAATACATATATATACATGCCGAAGCATCCATAAACCCCAATCCATTAACCCTGGATTAGAACATAACCATATTTCCCTTGATCGGATCTACAAAATATCATGGACAATAAACTATCATGACCAAAACCATGTGCGAAATCCATGCACAAAATCATAGGTAGGTGTGCCCACCTAATATAAGGTCCAATTTTTTTTTCCCGGGACGCTGCCCTGAACCCTGTGCAAGGGGGATACTGCCCCCCTGCATACCCCCTGACAAGGGGGTTAGCCACCCCCGTGTGACACCTTAGTAACACTCTTGCGCAACATATGAGGGGCCTACCACCTCGCCTTTAAACCTGCCACGTGTTGGGTAGTCTTGGAAAGAATATAACGCAGCCTAAACATAGTGGACAATTGGCCCATCTTTGTGTCACTACAATGCTCAAATGTGAAATCCAAGAAGTCTTCTTCTTAGTCATTGTGCACTTTGCAGTCATAGTGCCTAGTCTTGCCTCCCTACATCTTAAGCTTTCCCACTACGCAATCCTTGACTTGAATTCTCCACCACTATGCATTGCGTAGATACAGTGCCCAAAACCTCACTCTCATCCTCCTAAATCTATGTATTGCGCAATCCCTAGGCTTCCCTCTCAATTCTTGTCCATTATCTCAATAGAGGAAGCCTCTCATGAGCAAAGGTAGAATAGGTGATTATGGGATTGATGTTGTTTTTTCATGAGTGAATTTCATTTGCAGGTGACATCATCCTATCATGGCATGATGATGATCAAGGAAGCAAACATGAGAGATTACAAGAAGGACACTCATGGAGACAAGTCACAAATATGCCATCATGCAAGAGTAGAGGAACCTTGGACCATGACAGATGGATGGAGACTGAGATGACATGAAAGGCTCTAGTACTATAATCACATCCTTTAGAGGATGAAGATGAAGCACCTTACATATCAATCATGAAGAATTGAAGACATGTCAACAGAGAGAAGAATTTGGCATCGATACATTACAAGGAAGTCTTATGTAACCATTGCCAATTCACGGCTTCTCAAAGTATCACCACCGTAGTCATATGTTATAAAAGTGTATTTTGCCACATTATTGGTGAACTATAATTATTGTGTTTCCCAAAAATGAGAAAATGTAAAATGTCTGGAAGCCGAAGTGCTCTACATGGTTTATGAAAGTCACTAGAAAGTCCTAGAGTCATGTAGAAGCTCAAAGGTCACGTTGAAATTCGAAAAGTCACATGGGAGCTCAAGAGTCATGACAGAAGGTCAAGAGTCACAAGGGAGGTGAAGAGTCACCTCATTTGTTATATATAAACCCTCATAGCAAAAGCAAAGGACTTTTCATCTTGTCTTCTCTAGCTTGTCATAGGAGAGAAGATCGTTATTTGGAGGAGCAAGTGGTGACTTAATGTTCCACTATTGGGGCTTGTGTTGCATCATTGTAATCATATATATTGGAAATTTCACTTAATATATGAAGCTCTTAGAGCCAATGCACTTTCGTGCATATGTTGTGAATGATTGTAAGAATATTCTTTCATTGTTTGTGATGTATGTTTATGCACACACAGACTAATGAAAATGAACTACTTCATTGGCTTTAGTATGCATCTTGTTGAATGTGCATTGTTACTTGATTTTATGATCATTGTTATCTTGTGAACTACTTTGCAGGTTAATCAATGATTCTTTCCATGCTCTTGTGTGTCTCTTTTAGGATAGTACTATTACTTTTCTTCTAGAGGCTCACTCTCTTTTTCCCTTCTGTGAAAGTACCTTATATACATTGCAATTGTATGCCTCACAATGTCAACTTACTTTCTTGTTTCAAAGATTGTTTTCATAATCTCTTATGTTGATAATTGCAACCAAGGAAAATTTCTAAATATAATGGTGGCTGGGCCTATTATTTGGATGGGGTTCCTACGCCAAATGGTGTGAGGTCTAATTGGGACGTCATACTGAGGAGACCCACTTTATTTGCATATTTATAGTACCGTCAACACTTATCAAATGAATTATAAATTTCAAAATGTCATTTTCCATGTATCGTTATAGTGTTTTTTTCAAACAGTGGGAAAACCTATCACAACTTAGTCGTTAAACCAATAGTGTGACAACCATCACTAACTGCTATCTGCGAATGTAGGTTGACTTATCATTGTTATTCAAGGAAAACCGCTCCACTTCAAATTACATGCTGGTGGTATGTAAGGGGGTAGGCTTTCACTCTTGCCAGATACCTCCGGGTCTTGGGTCATTAACCTGTTTCCTTATGTTTGAGGAAAATGATATCTTAGCCAAGCGAAAGAAATTTATGAATTACTACAGACCCAATGTATCATTATAGTGTTTTTTTTCTAAGTAAGATTAGTCTATTAACAAAAAGGAAATAAAATTACAGCGAGACCGAAGTCAAATACATTGCCCTGAAGAGAGGCAAAGGTGTCAAGATAAACATGGAATGAGACTGCCCCAGTTCAGGGAGCTCAGTCTTGAACCTTTTACTGAGTTTACAAAATACAAAAAAGAGCTGAAATTCCATATCACCATCTGAACAAAAACATGCCCAATAGTATGGGCCGCCTGTCGAGCTATCATGACATCAAAAAACAAGCTAAACATCAGGAGGTTCTTCAATAATCCGGCACCAACCTGTATCATACATGTTCCCTTCAGGAGCTGCTGCTGAGTTGGATGGACCAGGGTCGACTGGCGCCATAGCCACGTTCGGAGCGCTGCTGGCTGGTGCCTCAGGAACCTGCAAAGACTCTCTACCAATCTCCAACTGGATGCTCGATGTCGGAACAGAAACAGGTCCCGGGCCCCCCTGATGAGAACTCGGCTCTCCCTCTTGGGCTTCCTCCTGGAAAACCACTGAAATATGCACCGTGATTCTTGGATGATTCAGCGCGCTGCAGAAGGTGAAGAGCACAGAGCCATATGAGGGACGCCCTCTTCCACTTCGAGTGCAAGGGTAGTGCCCAACAGAGAAGTCGCTTGAAGGGGAGGGCGACTCGGTGGACGGGCTGGAAGGCACCCGCCTAAGCTGACCTCGTCGAGACCTCATTCGATGGCGACGACGAGGCATCGGGACGACCGAAGCAGTGGTAAGAGAGCGAGGTGGGGCAACGACGATGACGAAGCCAGCGGAGTGCGTGACCACAAAGACCAGGCTAGCGGATAACAGGAAAACTACAGTTCGCAGGCCTGGTACCCAGGAAAAAAACCAAAAGGAGGACGGAGGCAGCTCTGCCATAAGACCAAAGCTTGGATACAGAGTCGTCTCCCTGTTCATTCCACCATAAGCATCAGTGAGGATGAGACTCGCATAAATAATGCCATAATCGGAGCTCCAACCAGACTTTGGAGAATTCTGCGAGTGAATCACCGGGGTTTGCTCCCTCGCCGGCTCATAATTGAGCCTTAAAACATCAATCTCCTTCAGGTCTCGAGAATCATCCAACATAACTGCCGCAGTAAATGGAGCCAAGGTTTGAATCGAGCCAGCATGTGCGAGCGCATAAACCAGGGTGCCGGACAGGGATGGAGTATCAGAGCTGATGGACAACGAGCAAGTGAACTCTGCATACACCATATTCCGTGAGCCTTCATTTATGAACCAGTTGATCATGCTGTACTGGGTGGGTAGGTGTCGTGCCTCCTCGCACCACCTCTGTCCCATCCAAAGTGATAGTTGTTTAAACACCCGCATCCGGGGTATCATTATAGTGTTATCAGAACACTAATTTTTCAATTTTGAAGTTGTTAAAATTTACTTTTCCACTTATTATAACACTAATTAAAATTTAACATGTTCTAGCCAAAAAAATTCTTGATCAATTCTCAACTCTGCTCAAACATATTTTAAAATATATTTTATCCTCCTCACATTATTATACCATTAAAACAATAAATTTAAACATCACATAGATCGATACTCGCTCCACTGTTGTAATAACACTTTTGAGTTTGATATCTGCCAGCGTTCCCTTATCGATTATTATTGTATTAGCGAACCCTTAAGTACTGTGAATCATATTACAATGTTGTTTCTCAATAGTTTGTACAATTTTTCATTGATCCATAATTAGTTAATTAAACAATTGATTCTTTTAGTTTTCAGTTAAATTAAACATTTTCATCTTGGCAGGGACATCCCTATTATAGTGGTAGTTGTTTTAAATATTATACCATCATAGTAATGGGATATTATATGGGTCGTTGAAAACACATGCACACACAATATGATTCTTGAGGTATATTAAAAAACAAATAATAATTTATTTGAAATATAATATTTTGGGGAAATTTAAGAATTCATATTTATGTTAAAATGTAAAATATGTAAATTTTATTTATTTATTTTAAAATGTCAATTATGAGATGTTTAATAATATTTATTAGATTATGAGTTTGTATACAATTACAAAATTTAAACCTACATTGCTTTGAGTTGTTATCTTTATTATTATTATTTTGTTTCATGATAAATATACACATTTTTACCCTTGAAGGGTCATAAAGAGAACAAGGCTAGAAGTCATATAAGAAATACTCATTATGAACTCAACATGTCACATGTAGGAGGTGAACTTGGGTGGGGAGGATAACACCATTTCTCCCAACTACTCAAGCTAAACCCAACCGATACAATTTTTATCCTTATTTATTGATGAGGTGTTACTATCATCTACTAATGAGTTGTTGGTAATATCTAGATCTAGAGGTGGTCAAATATATGTACTATAAATTGATATCATGAGATAAATGCATTTATTGAATATGGATTCAAGCCTTTCCCACAAAAAAATTGTCTCTTTTCTTGTGTTTTATTTCTTAACATGGTATTAGAGCCCTATAGTTCTTGAAGGCCTAGTAGCTCCTTCATGGTAGTGATCCATTTAAGATGAGGTGTTGTGACTCCTTTATGGCAGTGTTCCACAGGCTTGATATTGTAATCCATAATAGGTATGCCACATGTAAATGATGGTGTTAAGTTAATTATGAAGTAAGGAAATATGCACTCTACATAACACGTAGATATACAACCAATTGAAGAAATATATCCTTTTGAACATGTAATGGAAAATACAAGAAAAATTTGCAATTGATCTCATCAAAATCCCCCTCAATAATAGCAAGCGATTTACTAGGTATCATAGCAAGCAATCTGCCAAGTATCATAGCAATACAAAAATACAAAAATATCGTTTATGAATAACATAGATCTAGTTTATCACGAAGTGGATCTATAGATAAGTATGTTATTGAAAAATGTGCTCACAAATATATCAAGGAATGAACTAGATCCCACCATTTGACCATTAAAGCACTAGAGTTGAGACAAATAATCTCCTAAAATATCATGGCTTCTTCCATCCCATATGACAATGTCCACAACTGTTAATCTTTCTAAATTGGTGAATTTAAGAGCATATAAGTCATCAATAAAAGCATCATCCTTCATTATTATCCATCTAGAGATCACTCTTTAGACAACCTATGAAGTATTTTCCTCTCACATAATTTCTTTAGTGATCAATTTGATTTTTCTGGAGAAAAAGACACTCGTGATTTTATTCATCCAAAATGGAAGACAAAATTACATTATTTATATGATGAATGCATTCGCGCAAAATGCCTCATGAAATGAAGAAAAATCGAGCACAGGGCACATAAAAACTAGTTCCCCAACATAGAAACTACGAAATTACAAAAAGACCCTTGGGGTCAACGCATAAAAACTTTCAAATCAAAACCCCAGAGCCATAAAATAACTAATGGGCAAACAATAAATAATATGAAAGCCCTGGGAGACAAACTAGATTGTGAGCAGTCCAAAAAAAATTAAAACATGGCACAGGCCGCCCTATAATCCCATAAAACTTCTAGAATTGGGAATCAAACATAATCTGGTAGGGAAAAAGGCCCAACAAAACCAATAACAAAACCATAGTGAGCAGCCGCAAAAGTTTCACCAAAGAAGGAGCATAGACGACGGTGACATGATACTGCATCCAATCAAAGCCTTGAGTATATCCACAAAAACATCAAGCCCAAACCATATGACACAATGGTGGAAGTAGAACAAAACCCGTAGAGGAAAAGGGACCCCGCTGAGCGAAGCATACTAGACTGCAACGAAACCATCAACACCCAAGCACGTCACAGGACCAACCAGAGCACTAGTAGAAGGCGACGATGATAACACTAGCAAAAAATGAAAGCCACAACATCACAAATGGGCGGTGGCACAAACTAGAGGGTAGAGGAAACTAGTGATCAATTAGTTAACTTGATCAGTCCATATATTTGAGCTTGGTACAACCATTCTAAAGCTAAATCCATGTTTTAATAAGTGAAAACATCTATGACTTGTTTCCAATATCATCTCTACAGATGCATATTTCCTCCTATATGTATGTAGCTCATGGATTTGCTGCACCACTAAAATCATATATTTGTAGCATGTATTGAAGGGAGGCTAGAATTTTTGGGACATCTTCTATGTAATTGTTATTTTTGGCAAGGGAAATGTCCATCCTCATCGCAAATTCAAGCAACTGGGTATACAAAGTGAAGTCCTAAATAATAAAAATAACTAGAAATGGGCATGACATGCAAAATCCAAAGTTGCAAGACATTCTCACCATTTGGAAACAAAGCTTCACCAATAAATTATTGATGTGCTAAGCTTCCTCTTTCTTTCTAGTGGATAAACTATTTCCTTTTAAACAATTATGATACATAAATACGTATTTAGAACCTAATTACAATGATATTGCAACTGTTTTCATCCCATGTCAAGCATTATAATAACTTAGATTTTCTATTAAATCTCCTTATCTGGAAACTGATAGGAGCGAGACTTTTTTATATGATGAAATCCCAAGGCAAAAACTAAATGGACCTACATATTAGCAACTAAGAAATTAGTTGAGTGATATTCCTCTCCATGATTTTTTCATAGAATCGTAAATATGTTCAATGATATAGTCAACAATTTTCCAAATAATCCGATCAACAATCCTGTAACAAAATTTAAGTTATCTATATCTACTTAGTGATCAAACTCAACATTATACCTAGTGATCTAACTCAAGGTGCTCTCATTGTTAGCTAGAAAAAGAGTTGAATTGAAGAGGAGAGCCACACACAACATATTCCATCTTTGAGGCTACTAGTAACATTCTTGTGAAGATGGATATCAAGTTGGAATAAGCATATGGACCATTAATGTAGCCCTCAGATTTATGGAGATGTGAGTCCATGAAAATCCTTCAATTAGTATACTTTTCCATTATTTTTTGGGAAATTTATATATATTTATGGAGGATGATTCTAAGTGCACATCTCCATTTGTTAGTAAATGTTTTTCCAAAGTTTCTTTCTTTGAAAAAGGAATATATCTTTATCAATATACTATCAATTTACTATTTCACCAAATGGAGTTTTATTAGAAAGGGGTCTTTAAAGTAAATGTATTTATGGTTTGAGTTCAATGAGGCCTTTGTAAACAATTCTCTTAAGGGAGTTATTTTATGAAAAAATAAATATGAGATCTGTATATTTTGTAAACTTAAGGGGGTGGGCATTGTATGATTCCAAGTTTTGGATCTTGATGTCTAGGTGTTTGCTCCTCTTTGAACACTAGATCAAGAATACTTGAACAAGTGCATGTTTAATGGGGTTTTATTACAATAACTTGGTGACCAATATTTTTCCTTAAAACCTTGTTTTGGCCCAAAATTTGACTACAGGATGAAAAGCATTTTGTGTGGTTGAGTGTCATCAAACTGGCGATGTTCATGTTACCTACCCATTACCTCCAATTACAATCATAAGCATTTAAGGACCAAATAAACTTTGCAATCAAAATCAACTTTATGAAATTTAATCACATACAATTAATGTCAATCAAGCAAGTTCAAAGCATATTAAAGCATTGAAGTTGTCAATCACATCTACATTCAATGAAAAATATACATCGATATTAATTTTTATACTCAAAATTAATTCAATAGTTTGTATTTACAATACCCCCCATGACAAGTGTGCACTCATGGAAACTCATGCACATGAGGCCTAAGATGACCACCCCTCATCTCTCAATATTAATGTCATTAAAATTTAGCATGAGATATATCTTTGGGTACACGCACATCCTTATGGAATTCATTACACAATGAGTTTTATCTATGGTATATATTCAATTTTTGCTCCCACATCTCCACATTATTACAATCCGACGACTCATGGTGGCCCTTCATAAATGGTGGGGGCTTCGGGAATCAAGTTGGATAATCACGATATAAACTACTCCCTGGTATGTGGATTAATTTCATTTAGGCATCTCTAGTCTCTCATGTTTTGGTTTTAATTTATTCCTATAGTATTCATATTTATGGGCTTTGATCTCTCTCCAATCTCATACTTGGAAGCCACCCTTCATGATTGTTCTTGTTTCTCTCTATATTGAGGGTGGTAAACCCTTCTACTCTTTATTCACCACACTCCCTCCTCTCTCCAAAGCATCCTATCATCCTCTAAACATGGAGGCTTTTTTGTTTTTCCTTGCTCCTTCATGTACTCTGTCCTCTGTGGCATGACCCCCCTCACATCTTTTGGTGGGTGGACACTTCCCTCTCTCCCTTCTTTCCATTCTCTCCTTGTCCCTATTCTCCTAGATACAATCTCTCTTAAAATATTTTAGTGGTTAAGTCATGGTATCTCTATAATTGGCTCATGCCCCATTAATATCTTGGTCCAATCTCTTATCCCTTTAGTCAATTATGTCAAGGGAAACTTCCTTCTCTAACCACAAAGGGAGACACTCTTCCAGGCATCAACCAAGCATTGGAGACGAAATAAATGTTGAAATATTAGTTACAACATTTTGGGAGAACACTCCTTCCTCAATTCACAGATAAATACAACAAGCTGAGTAAGAAAATAAGGGGGAAATATGCTTCATGACCAATGCAAATGTAGAAGATTGTGAGAGTGATTGGATACCTAATATAGAGATAATTGCACCAAACAAACTAGATATCATCAAACCATTGATTTGTAATGGAAAATTAAAAAAATCATGGGAAATGTTTTGGAGAAATGATCAGAGGCTCAAGAAGAAATCCTCCTCAACATCAATGAAGTGCAACTCTGGTGGAAGAAGCTAAACACCAAAGTTTTTCTAATGGAAAACAAGCTAGTTGGGTTAGAGCTCATCAGTTTTGAAGAGAACACATGAGCTCCAGAAACCATACAGGTTTATTTCCTTTGAATGTTTAGATCATCTATTTTTATTTACATTTCTCAAGGCCATCTAGGGCATCTCAAGATACTTATAAGACTAAATTTTATAGCTCATCTCCAAATTTTATTAGACTATTAATCATATATTACTACATTACCAATCCTGGATTGATATTATGGCATAAATCCACTTATCTATGCTACTTATTTGGTTTCCACAAGGGTAGACCGATAGACATAAGTTATTGATGTTATATTTCAACTTAAGAGCCTCGAAAGGAAATACAGGAAAGGCTGGATTTGGAGGAATATTCAGAGATCATAAGGGAACTCCTATTATAACCTACTTAGGCTCAACTGGATGGGACACCAACAACTCGGCAGAGTTAGAAGGATTATGGCAGGGACTCATTATAGCCCAAAAACAGGGTATATTCCTGCTTGTTATAGAGGGAGACTCGCAAATTCTCATAAATATGGTCACCAAAATGCTGCAGGGAACAACCTCAAGTAAGGTGAGCAACAGCTGGAGAATGGAGAGTCGACTAAAACATATCGAAATCTGGCTCTCCTCCCACAAAGCGATCAATCTCAAGCACATACGCCAGGAGGGAAACAAAGTAGCTGACCTATTGGCAAATATAGGAGTGGAAAGTGGAACAGATCTCCATACAGGTACACTCTCTACTCTAGCCACTGAACAACAGATGCTGGAATATCAGGAATTGGTAAAGAATGAAATGGCTCAGGAGGAAGAAGCGCACCCAGAGGTGGGTGATCTCCAAGAACATTAATGGCCACCCAATGGACTGCTGGCGATCGCAGAATGGGGAGACCAAAGGGCAAGGCCTTTACATATAGCAATATGCGATTGCAAACAGATCGCATCGCAATATCGCATTGGCAGAAACCAAGGGGTGGAGCCTTTACTTATAGCAATATGCGATTGTGATTGGATCGCATCGCAATATCGCATCGGCGGAAACCAAGGGGCGGAGCCTTTACATATAGCAATATGCGATTGCGATCAGATCGCATCGCAATATCGCATCGGCAAAAACCAAGGGTTGGAGCCTTTACTTATAGCAATATGTGATTGCAATCGGATCGCATCGCAAAATCGCATCGGCGGAAACCAAGGGGCGGAGCCTTTACATATAGCAATATGTGATTGCGATCAGATCGTATCGCAATTTCACATCGGTGGAAACCAAGGGGCGGAGCCATTACACCTTCATATGTGTGATGCGATGATGTGGATCCGATGGTATTCTAAATATTATTTGATAATATTTGTTTTTGCTGTTTGTATGATTGACCAGTGGGTCTGTCGTTTTGTTGTCGCTTCTGGTGGTGTTGTGTTGAATATTTTTCGGGGTTTTGCTTCAAAACATGGACCCGAGTCCTATGTATGGGTTTCCTTTGGTGACAGTCCTGGGATATATGATTGGTCTTTTGCCATGTCAAACTAGTTTTCCCAATCTGGGATAGTTTAGACCTTCTTGATGAACTCTAGCAATAGCGGTTGAGGCGGGGCCTCAATGTAATTATATTTTTGTTTTTATTAATAGAATTAGCCTTACATAGAAAAGAAATATATTTCAACTTAAAGGCATAAATATTTGATTATCCTATAAAAACAAGTGGTACTTGTAATCATTATTTTTGTAAGTATCAAATTAAAATTAAGTTGAATTGCATTGTAATTGTGAGGTGCATTCTTGGTTGAAATAAAAACCCTCCAATTTATGAGTGTAAATTAGAATGGTTGGATCTTATTTTCAAAGGCAAATTTTCAAGAAGCCCTCTTTTTTTTCTCAAGTCAATCACACTTTTATACCAAAACCTCCCTACACAATGGGGCCTCATTCAATTTTTAAAATTGCTTGAAGTCAAGAATTATTAGAGCTACATAACAATATAATAATAATCGTTGAAGACAACATATTGATAATTAATAAAGGAACTTCTTGTTGGGTGTGTGTTATATTCTTTCCACAACCAACCCCAGTAGTGAAGTTGGGGGGTTAGACCCCCTCTACGCTATCCAGGGGAATTTTTTTTTTGGACCCTATATTAGGTGGGCGGACTTACCTATGGTTTTGTGAGTGTTTTTTGCACATGGTTTTTGGCATGATGGTTTTCTACCCATGGTATTTTGTAGATCCGATCAAGGGAACTACGATTATGTTCTAATCCAGGGTTAATGGTTTGGGGTTTATGGATGCTTCGACATGTATAAATATGTATTGTAACATTGAAAGGAATATAATGGAAAATCAATCTGGTAGTCCCGATTTTGGGATCCAGGGGAAATTCTCCGTGTATGTATGTTTTATGTTTTATGCTCTTGCCATTGTTTATTTTCTATTTTTAGCATTCGTATGCAGGTAATTTCTATACGGGGTTAAAACCTACACTTCTAAATATATTCTAAGTTGTTTAAAAGTTTCAAAAACCAAAACTGAACTTCTTTAGACTTAGTCACAACTTCAACATGATGAAATACAAATTAAGAATCAACATCTTCTACAACATTTTGAACTAGTATTTTCGCAAATCAATCATTTATTTGAATTTGATGTCTATCAATCCCAAATTCCATAATAGATCACTAGTAAACATAGGATCAACATAGTAATGTGGCTACAAATGAAGATTCAAATGAGTTGAAGCTATACATGAACCCGAGTTCCAAGAATTCATAGTAAATTTTTTTTAATGGTGCAGTAGTTTGTAGTAATTTAACTTCCACACATTAAACATAGTCTTTCCAAGCCTATCATAAGATATTGGGAAGAAATCCACAACAATAAACCAAAAACATGATTCATATATGATAATGAATTTTCCTTTCATATTCTTGACTATTTCAATTGAAGCCACTTCTATATTGCAAGACTACTTTGAAAAAATTCCATTTCACCAATTGTAGTTCAACATCAAAATGTTAAATGATAACATTGTCATTGAGTAGGTCACATGAAGGAAATACTATTTTGATCTTTGTCATTGTATTTATTATAAGAAGACATAATCATTCAATAAATGTATAGAATGAGAGAGATAAATGATAATATTTCATTGTGGTTGAATAAGTTATTGAAATTGGAATCAATAAGTTAAGAAATTGGATATCTTACCATCGAGTTGATATAGGTAAAAACATATTTGCATAAAAATGCTACAACAATAGATACATTTTCAAACAATTGTTACAAATGAAGATTTTAGGCATAACCGGGGAACATTATAAAAGTTGAAAATTAAGTACATTGATGAAATCAAAATGGTTAATGGTCAACCAAAAAAATCATATATAGGTATCGAGTGAAAATGGTTAGTAGTCAATAAAACCATAACATTAATGAAGTCAATATGGTTAGTGGTCAAACAAAAACCACCAAATATATTTATGAAAGAGTTAACGAAGAATCCAAAAGCTTAAGCTTATATCCCTTCAATAATATTCTCTCCATGAACCTGAGATGGGGAATATAAATGATCATAGCCGAAATTCAAGCTTCAACGTCCTATCATTAACAAAAAATAATCAACATTTTGGAATACCAACATGGAAATTAGTCTCCTCAATTATTCATTGGGATGTTGTTTAACACCTAATTGTGTATAAATTCATATAGAATTTTGGTGATCCTATTTTTCACTAAATAGTAGAAGACACCCATTTCTCCTCACCAAATTAATTTGCAAATGATCAAGTAATCAAGGAATATTCATATCTCACAACCGTTTGCTTCCAAAAATTGTACTCTATTACAAATTTCATTTCAGATGAACCATTTAGCATCCATATTTGACATTTTTTTTAGGAATATGTTCATCAAAGCTTAGTCCTAAATATTTAGATCAAAGATGATACAAGTTTATGCACTAGTTATTGTTACCTTACTAGTATTATTTAAACTTATGATTGAGGGGAGAATGTTAGATTGTGAGTTCCTAGACAATCACAAACTTCAAGACCATATTCTATTGAGTTTTCATCCTTATCTACTTACAAGGTGTTGTCATTAGCCATTGATGAGTTGTCACTAAGATTTAGATCTAGAGGTGTTCAAATACATGTACTATAAATTGACATGATGAGACAAATACATGTGTTGAACACAATTTAAATCCTTTTCCACCAAGTTCTTCTATCTTAATTTACTTTTTATTTCTTAACAATATTTTAGTAAAATATTCAAATTTCTAAGGATTTCATATAATTTTTAGAGAAATTTAGCAAGCTATAAATTAAATAATTTATCCTATATAATTTAGGTGATCTAGGTAGATATAACTGGCCACCACCACTTCCACTGACTCAATGGTCCTCTCTCTTTTTAATAGTTTATTTTTTTTTTTTGGGTCCCAAGCTTCCGGGGTCGTATTGAGGCCTTAGATGATGTTTTTTTGGTAATTTGCGGGGGGGTGGGGGGGAGGCGGTGGGTGGGTGGGGAAGAGTTTCCAGGGAATTTCTTGGCCCTAGAAGCAACTTGTAATCTTTACGTAGTTATTTCCAACGAGCTACTGTGTGCTCCAAATAGAGATTATATGAAAAAGTTGTTCCCCTAGGAAGTTGATGTACCAACTAACCATTTAAGGGACACAAACATTTTGGAATTTCATCTTCTAGGGTTAGAGTTTTTGGACCTCTTTGGTTTTTTATTTATGTTAAAATGCCATTATTTCAACCTCTTGTAATAGATTTTGTGAATGCATGTAGCCGCCATTTCTCTATTTTATTAGATAGCTACCATTATTCTAGCCAATTTGTGTTCTACAATATTCTGCTATTTATTTATGAATAGAAGTTTGGTTTTCACTATACTGTTGTTCTCTCTTCTACATTTCTCTATTTGTGTTTCCTTTCCTTTCATTTCATTCCTTGTACAACCTCGATCAATGGTATCAAAGCAATTTTATACTTATTGTTTCTCGGTGCATGTCCTCAAAAAGGTTAGGGTATAGATAGTTTGGTCTTGAGCTAGTTTCACTTGGGAATGATTGCTCTCACAAAATAAAGTGGTCTCACATGGTGGAAGAAAAGAGAGATGATGGAGTAGGAGATCCTATCAATTCATTGCTCTAGGAAGCACTCGCGTGGCAAAGGAATGATATGATGGAGAATTTCACCCAGATCCTTTGATGAATTCCAACAATGACCAAGGCACTATTAAAAAGTAGCAATTTCGGAGGTGTGGAACCCTTCAATGTACAATTTAACTTTTAAATCTTCTTATTTGAAGGATAAATAGATGTATATGCTTTCAACAGATGGTTAAATCTATTAGAGGGATATTACTTTGTCTAAATTTTTTCTAATAATGAAAATATCACCTTCACACTCCTGAAAGTCCTTGCCCATGTCAAATATTGGTGGGAAGGTTACTAGGAGAGAAACAATAAAGATGAATATGTGATATTCAAGGTAGGAATCACTTGGGAAGATTTTGTTGATGGCCTCAAGTAGGAATTCTACCCTATAGGGAACTATGATGACCGATACATGAGATGAACAACTCTGAGATAGGAGAGAGACTAGCTGATGCGATACCACATCAATATTTTCCATACCTTGTGCTTAAAGTTGGGTATCAGAGACTCTGTGTGTCACTTAGTTCTAAAGTAACATAGTGGTCTACAAAAGTACATCCAAACAAATATGGATTTATTGGACATCTCCTCATTAGGAGGTCCTTATTGATATGCTATCAAAATTGAGTAGAAATTAAAGAAGAGGAATAAGAAGGAGTCTGATTCTACAAATATGCTACAATAGAATCCTAGAAAAGGTGGCATAAACTCGTAGAACAAGGTATATAGCAAGGAGATCCAACGTTAAGAAAACCAACCCAAGTTATAGGTAAAGAAGGGTAATGTGAATATGAAAAGGATACTAGAAAGTGGTGTGAGTTTTGCAAAATTCCCTGGAACAAAGATGATGATTTCCTTTTAAAAAAATCATTATTGGAAGAGATTAAAAAAAGAAATAAAACCTAGCTCTGATTTTGATTTAGAATAGGATAAAGGAAAGCATATAATCGATGTAGAATATCGTAACTACGAAGATCCAACCAGAAGAGCTTGAGGAGCCTGAAGAGGGGGAACACCTCTTCCATTCACAAATGTGGGTGAATTGGACCCAACTACATTTCATTGTTGACAATGGGAGCTATAAGAATATGATCTTAGCTGAGGTCATCAAGAGATTTTAGTTTCTAATAGTGCCACACCCCCAACCATGCAACAATAACTAGTTGAGCCATGGATGTTACATATGTGTCAACCAATAGTGAAGCTTGTCTTAAGGCATGAAGCCCTTCAAATATGAGGTACCGTGTGATGTTTCCCCATTGAAGCCTATGATTTTATTTTAAGACAACCTCATATGTGGAAATGTCTTTCTATTTATGAGTCTCATACCCATAGTGTCATTATTAATCTAGGAGGTTAGCTCCATAGGGTACCAAAGGTAGTTTCTAAAAGGTAATATTTCTAACTGTAGAGTTTGTACTCTTCATGCTTAGGTTAGAATGTGAAAGAAAGGTTATTACGATCACCATAACCTCAACATGGGGCCTCTCTACACAATATAAGTAGGTGGACAAGATTGTCGAGACATATAAAGACATCTTTGCTCCACTTGTGGGGTTTCCTCTACACTTCTAAGTCAAACACTCAATTTATTTGATATATGATACTTATTTACCTAATGGCCCAATATGTAGATGCCCTCTCTTGGAGGATGAGGAAATTAAATGTCAGATTCATGAATTCATCTAAAAGGGCCATGTTCAACTAAGCTTCTTGCCTTGTTGGAGTTTAATTATGTTGGTGGAGAATAAGGGATGGGACAAGGATACTCTGTATTGATTATAGATATTTGAACAAAATCATTAATAAGAATAGATACTTGATCCCCCAAATTGATAATCTTCTTGAAAAGCTTAAGGGTGCCAAGTTCTTTAGTAAGATTGATTTGAATTCAGGCTATCACCAAGTTCCAAATGAACAACATGATGTATGGAATGCAATCTTCATATCTAAATAATGAATGCCATTTTGAGTGGTTGGTCATGCTCTTTGGCTTGTTAATGCTCTAGCAAAATTCACGAGTATGATGGTTGATATCCTACAACTGTTCACAAACATATTTGTGACTACATATTTGGATGACATCCTCATCATTAACAGAACTTGGGTAGAATATTTACAACACATTCAATAGGTCATAAGCACCTTGTGATAACAAAAATTGTTTCAAATTATATGCAAACATGGATAAATTATCATTTGGCATGCATAAAATTCATTATTTGGAATACATTCTGGATGAACATGGAGTGCATGTGGACCCAACAATGATCTAGGTCATTCAGGATTGGCCACCCCCGATGAATCTAATAGAGCTCTGTAGTTCATTGGGCCTTGATAACTTCTATCGAAGGTTCACATTAGGGTTCCCTCATATCTCTTGGCCCTTAAGTCAAGTGACCAAGGGTGGAGCTAAAGAAAAATTTTCTTGGTCCGAGTCACAACATAAAGCAATCAAGGATCTAAAACACCATCTATGCTCTAAACCAATCCTCACCCCACTAGATGTGCAAAAACCATTTGATATTGAGATAGATTCCTCCAACTATGCTATTGGTGTAGTCCTCACTCTATAAGGACATTTGGTGGCCTATCATAGTAAAACACTCTTTGATACTTTCTAAAGGTACCCCATCTATGACAAGGAGATGCACTCCATCTTGGAACCATGTTGATAGTGGAAGCATCATACTATGGTGAGGGAGAGAATCTTGCATATTGATCACATAAATTTCCAATTCATGCAGACATAAAGAAAAATTAGAATAATTTACATTAGAAATGGTCCATAAACTTGTAAAAATTCCACTTGAACTTCAAATACAAGAAGGGAAACACTAATTATGTTGCAAACTTTCTAAGCCAACCCTGTTAGTTTCCCTTAAAACCCAATAATTGATTTTTAATTCTCTAAGCATGCGATCGGAAATATATTTTAAACCACTATTTTGAAACTTAAGTTACAAATACACTAAGTTTTCTAACTATAGAATTCATAGCATAAATAAATAAATATGAAGATAAACAAATTTAACACATAAGACACTAGATATACCCAGAAAACCCTAAACCCATGGAAAACCTACAAACTGTGTGTGTTTCTCTATTAGATCAATAAATTACTAATCTTCATAAATTAATATGACAAGGGAACACTTCTCTTCTAGAAAAAAACACTCTAAGAAACTAAACCAAGCAAAATCAAAACACCCCCATGCACACTTCTGCTACTATATGGCTGCATAGTATGGCCTCTTTACACACTGTTACATTTTGTATGACCATGTTGTACAACCTACCTATGTACGCTATATCACTATACAACTACACTAATTTTAGGATGAGATGAGGTTGTTTGACTGTGTCCTTCTCTCCCTCTTGGTTGTTGATCTTCCTTACTGACTAATGAAACCCTAACTTCCTCTTACTGGGCTAAAACACACACACACACACACACTCTATTCCCATCAAACTATACACTTTTGTGCTTTATTAGCTCTTATAAGCCCCACCATCACTCTCAGTGGCTGAGATTAAATATTGATGAAGGGATGAGATCTAATTATATGTTGACTTTGGCCTCTTTAATTTTTCCTAAGTCCAACATTAGGAAATAATTAATTAAATTGACAATCTGCTAAGTGGGATGTCTTTTGGATCCCTCTTCTATCCTTGGCACCTATGAAAGAAAAACCCTTTCTTCTCTACTCCAATCAACACCCTCTCTGAAAGAGGAAGGTGTTTTGCACTACACTAAACTTGTCTCCGAGGTGAATAAAGCTACCCCTTAGCAAATCCTTGGTCAAGGTGTATGTTGTCTGCTCCTTTGTCGGTATGCACTAGAGTCTAACTGTACCTCTATGAAAAATGTCCCTAATGTGATGATATCATATTATGATGTGCTTTGAGTGATCATGAAACATTAGATTCTCAGAGAGCTTAATGAATCTATGATTGTCACAGTGGATCAAGGTGGGCTCTAGCTCTTGTCCAAGCAAGCCCATGAGAAACTTCCTCAACCAGATGGATTCACATGCTACCAAACTAGAAGAAATGTACTCAACCTTTATTGAGATCAATGCAATTGATCTTTGATTCCAAATGAATTAGGAAACAATTGTTGATCCAACACTGAAAGTGCATCCTGATGTGCTTTTCCTATTTGTGGAACTCCCTTCCTAACTTTCATCATTGATGGTCTCAAGACTCACCCCATCAACTTGTCTATACCACAATCCATATTCTACTGCCCCCCTAAGATACCTCACTATGTTCTTGGTAGCAACCTAATGTACCCTAGTAGGCTCAACCATGAATTGGGTCCAGGAGTTAACTACAAAACACATATCTGGCCGCAAGTTCACCAAATACATTATTGAACCAATCAACTACCGGTAAACTGTGGGATCTACTCACTCTGATCTAGATGCTTCCACCTTCCTCTAGTTTGTGACTAGAGGCATGGTCATGGGCCTACAATATTGCATGTGGAATCTCCTTGAAATATTTATGGCGTACTTGCCTTGCCCCAAGAAGATCTCCCTATCTCCCTGCAAAACCTCCAATCTAAATAAATAGTGCGTTAACCCCATATCCTTCATCTCAAATTCACTTTCAAGATCTCTTGAACTCCTAGATGAGCTTATATGTTCTTGTCAAAATTAGATCATCCATGTACAACATTATAATGAGCAGCTCACCTCCAAAAATAATGTAATAGCGATTAGGCTCCGATTCACTCTTAGTGAAGCCCAATCCCTAAAGGTAGTTTTCAATACAAGCATATCATGCCTATGGAGCCTATTTGAGCCCATACAAGGCTCTCTTGAGTCTACACACATGAATCCCCCTATTGCATTTCTCAAACCCCTTCATCTGCTCAATATAAATCTCCTCCTCAACAACCCATTAAGGAATTTTGTTTTAACATTCATCTAGTGAATATTCCACCCCATCTAAGATGAAATAGCTATAATGGTCCTAACAGATGAATATCTGGCCACGAGGGAAAATGTATTGTCATAGTCAATGCCCTCTACCTGTGAGAAACCCTTAGCCACAAATATTTCTTTATATTTCTTGATGCTTCCATCAACCTAATGTTTGGTCATGTACACCTAGTGAGAGACCACCACAAAATTTCCTTATGGCCTCGACACTACCTCCTAGACATCATTTTTCATAATGGATGCATACTCCTCCACCATGGAATCTCTCCACACTTGTTTAGTGGATACCTCCTAATAGCTGGAAGGCTCGACATCCAATAGATTTTTCACAAGTGCCATATACCCTGTGGACCTCTATGGTTGTTTACTCTATTGAAATGATGTTCTAGGAGCACCAAATCACTTCTACGCTTCTTTAATCCACTACTTTCCCCATCTCTCTCTCCTTCTCCCTTTTCTAGGAGTCACGACTTGAGTGGGATCAACTCTCTCCTCCACCTATATGCTCCCCTCGGCCTCATACTCCTTGGCCTGCCCATCAATGTGTACAACTCAATTCTAAGGTGTTGGTTGAGCCTCCTTCTTTGGACTCCTCTCCTCCTCCTTATGCACTGTATCCTGCTCACGCTCTAAGGACTTCCTTAAATATATTTCTTCCTCAAACTTCACATCTCTCCTAATGACTATCCTCAAGTGTTGATACATATACCGTATACACCTTTCTTGTCTCGTTGTAGCCCACAAAGATGACCTTCTCTATTGTGGGCTCTAACTTTGACCTTTTCTCTACTGGTACATGGTAGTACACCAAGGTTCCAAATATCTAGAAGTGTGGCACATCTAGTCTTGTAGCACCCCAATTCACCCCTTAGGCCATCCTAAGGGAAAAAAATGGCATTACTTTATGCTAACCCAATCTCCATAATCCTGTCCTAGAAATAGGGTCACAAAATCCCTTATTTTTCATCTTCTTTAAAAAATGAAAACAATGCCACCATTGTGTCTAGCTCGTCGAGAGATTTTCGATGATATAAATTTGATCGAAATCTAACTCCTAGATTGAAAGCTATGGTCATTTATGTTGGTTGTAGAAATTGTCCCTTTTTAACCTTATCCTTGCCCTAACTATGCTACCTAAACCTCTGTTTCACAACTAAATTAAAACCTTAACACATGGTTCTTGGTATCTTTTTGTGATTTTATTAGATATGGACTATAAGGGAATAATTGCTATTAAAAAGGTTGAATAGGCTTAATTTCCTTTGTAACTTATCTTTTTCTATTTCCTTAAGGCATGATGAGTAAATGTCATTAATCAAAGTCAGAGTTTGGTTGGTGTAGGATCCACAATTCTTGTACCGACCGTCATTCCTGTATCAGGTGGAAAGTTGGGCCATTCATTTCGGATTGACTCCAACAACACTACACTTATTAAGGAATGACACACATATCTCATCGAGGGTTTGTTCCATTTTCTGCATTAGGTCTGGAGTGTTATGGATGAGATAAAGACATGCTTTGAGCATTATGGATGGACTAAAGATGGAGGTGGTCGTTGTTCAAACATGTTTTCCTATTAATTTTTCATCATGGACGAGAGTCGAGTTTTATGTATAAAATAGGGATTCTAGGATAGGCTTAGTTAGCGATATTGTGAAGAATTTCTGATACACTTTTGTTGTAATTTTGTAATCTTGTATCGCCCTATCTCTCTGGGCTGGATCCACAGTTTTACAATGTATATTTGCAGAACACTTTGAATAAATACGGAGCTAATGCCAGTTTCATATTTTGGTTCCTGTCATTATCTGTAATGTTCCCTTTGCGTAGTTGATTTCAGAATTTTCGTAGAGGGAAACGAGCTGGTTGGCTAGGGCCCAACCAACCTAGCTCGTTCTCCCTATCTTTTGTAGGTTGTTTAGATCTAGTTATGTTAGTGTGAACAAAGTGATTTCTTTTACATGCTTGAGCTTGTAGATTTTATGAAACCCTTGTGAATGTTTTGTGTGTGATCTCAGATTTGAGGATTCTCCATGTGGTTGATTTAATTTCCATTTCTAGTTTTAAGTATTTCTTTACGTTCTTGAAATTATTGCACTGCTTTGTCCTTTTTCTGAGAATTATTATTATTATTATTATTTTATTTATTTATTTATTTTTATTTTATTTTTTATTTATTTTTATTTATATTTTATTTTTTATTTTTTATTTTTTATTTTTTTATTTATTTTTTATTTTTATTTTTATTTTTGTTTTTATTTTTTTAATTTTAATTTTAATTTTTATTTATTTTATTTTATTTTATTTTATTTTGTTTTATTTATTTTTGTTTTATTTTATTTATTTATTTATTTTATTTATTTATTTATTTATTTTATTTATTTATTTTTTTATTTTATTTTTATTTTTATTTTTATTATTTTTATTTTAATTTTTATTTTTTATTTTTAATTTTTTTATTTTTTATTTTTTTCATTTTATTTTATTTTATTTATTTATTTATTTTTATTTTTTTTTTCCGAGAAATTGGTTAAGGTTATGAGTTTGAAGTTTAAATCATTTTCTTTCCAGCATATGTGTGCTTTTACATAAATACAAACTTTGGTGATATAATAACAACTCTGTAAGTAAAGATTAAACTGTAACGATTTTGTATATGAACGTAACTTGAACATTATTGATTATAGGGATCGTTTATGGTGTTTCTTTTTTATATTAACATTTTTTTATGGAATTTATCTTTCAAAGCAGAGTTTATCTATTTTTATGACCGAGATATAAAAAGGATTAAGTCCTGGCTTTTGGATAGGTACTCTTATTTACAACGCAAGTGTGTTTCCTTTTCTGCTATTGCAAGATTTCCTTTCCATTCTTTTACAATCATTTTCATTGAGCATTTTGGATTTGGAGTCTTTTCATTAAAGTTCAAGCTTGAGTTTTTCCTCTCTGTTTTCATTTATTTCTAGCTATAACACATTTATATTCGAGTGAAGGGTAATTTGAACAAGACTATCCTAGTGCAGGAACAATGTGCTCTAGTGTAGGAACAATGAAGTTATGGTACAAGAAAAGCGAGTTCTTAGTACATGAATAGACCATTCTAGTACGAGAACAAAACATTCCACTAAAGGAATAGAACATTCCAATACAGAAACAAATAAATCCCGTACCAGAACAGAGTATCCCAGTGCAGGAACGAGACTCATTTCGGTACAGGCACGTAGTTGCTCCAGTACATGAATGAGATATCTCTAGTGAAGGACACAAATTTATTAGTTCATTCCTTTTGTTATTTTTAAAGCATTGGAGTTTTGATTATAGGAACATATTTCATTTTCCAATATTCTTTTCAGATTGATTACAAGGCATGCTTTAATTTTTCTGTCAAGGTTTCTTTGCAAAGTATTTTTCTTGAATTGAATCTAGTACCCAGAGTGGCTTGGTGTTGTTTTGCTGAAGGTTTTCTCTGCAATTTCATTTCCTGTTGATTCTGAAAAATTTAGTTAGAAGGTTAGAAGTAGGATTTACAGAAGTTAAACCAGAAGTCTTTGGCATTTCTTGTGCTTCGCCTCTAAGCTTATGTAGCCCCGGGTTGACAAATTAAGTGTTGAAGGAGTATACTGAACTGTAACTCTGACACCCAATAGTTTAAACTCTAGCCAATACAACCCTCACCATGTTAGCAAGGTACTTCCACATTGCACCCACATGGGAACCCCACCCCACCTGGGTGGTTCACATCTCCTTGCCTTGCCAGCATGGCATTAGCCATACTCACGTGGAACTTGCCACATTACACTTCATTTGGACCCCACCAGGGTAGTCCAATAACCTATTTTATAACAAGAACACATTGTATTAAAAAAGTCAAGATTCGACCATTCCCATTAAATTTATAAAACTCAAACTCTATACCTTCAAAGTTTGAACAAGTTCCCTATCTCAAGTATGTTCAGGACTGGGCCTTCTCTTGGTGCCGAACTATATTCCTTAGGCCTTCATGCCTACATTCATGGGCCTTGAACTATACCCGACCTCGAACTCACATCTCTTGGGCCTTCACGCCCAAACTCTTGGGCCTTCATGCCCAAACTCCCGGGGCTTAAACTCTATTCAACCTTGAACCTTTGGGACTTTCCTAGTTAGGCCTGATTCTAATGTTTTTTTTCCCTATGAAATTATCGCATTAGAATGGATTTTTCTAGGTTTTCGGAAATGTTTCTCCTTGTGCATGCCATGAAATCAATCCCAAATAGGGTTAAGTTCCTCTTAGGAATTTACAGTTGGAAATTATACCCAAAAAACTTGAGTACTTTGTAATGGAGTTCTCATGCATATCATTTCTCAGGTTAATACAAAGCTCACTCAAGAGACTCTCATCCACTATTTCAATGTGATAAATTGTTCATGATGCCATAATAATTACCATGGGCAGAACAATATCACATGGAGTCTCGAGCTCCCATCACATGCACACATTATATTATATTTATCGATCCATAACTAGTCAAGCACACACAAATATCATGAATTCCTAAATAAAAATACATGCTAAAATACAATAACTCATCCATTACAGTGAAGTAACAACATAGAAAACACAGGTTAAACCACTTATCTTGTATTGTTTGCAACATTAGAAATTGAGATTGGGACTTCAAATAACCACCCAAACTTAGATTGATTGCACTGTAGGCTTTCTTATAGTCATTCACCCTCAAGATAAGTTTGGATCTTGAGTTGGAGTGCTCAAAGGAAATAACCAACACTGTCGGCTGAAATAGGGAATCCAAAGATTAGACCATCTCCACCCACCAAATAATACACAGAATCCAAATATTATACCATATATACCCTCCAATTAATACAAGGAATCCATATATTATACCATTTGCACCCTCCATTTAATACAGGAAATCCAGATATTATACCATATCCACCCTTTGGTTAATACAGGGAATCTAGAGGTTGCACAACCTCCACCCTTATAATAATTCCCTCAATGGCTTCACCCTAAACCGAGAATCCAAAGCTCACTGAGAATAATTAGGAAATAATACTTTTAGTGGCTCCAGCCTAAACTGGGACTCCAAATCTCAGTAAAATAACTTTGAAGCCTACATCCAATCAAAGAAGACACCCTTGTCACTCTTTAACTAGGAATCCAAAGGAACAATGTCTCCACCCAAACCGAGAGTCCATAGAACCCTTGCCCTTCAACTGAGAGATGTCCACTCTATTCTTCTAATGCTTCCACCCAAAAACATGCTGCTCCTAGCAATGGATGCTAGTGAACTTCTCCTTCCCATTGTCAATCAGTAGTGAGCTACCCTCCTCAAACTATTGTTTGAGTTATTGTAATTCCTCGTTGTAATTTTCTTCCATCTCTAGCATTGTTCCTTAAATTAGCTTGTTGTTCTCTGCTATCCTCTGTACTCTTTTTCTCTCAAGCCCCCCCTTCTCTATTGTTGCTTTACCTAATTCAAATTTCTTGCTTGAAAATTATCCCTGCCAATACATATCCTTTCTTTAATGCTTAGTCCTTTTTTCTTGTGGACTTGCCCAAGAGAGGTATGGGCTTGTCCTCCCTTTTTTTGGGGAAACCCATACACTTCCTATAACTTCATAAATATGCAATCAAATTCATTAACACACGCCTTTCAACCCATGATTAGAATTAAATAACCAATTTCCTCCACTTTCCCAAGCAATCGCCTCCCCAAAGCTCTAAATTCATGTCGCATTCCTCAACCAATTAATTGTGCTTACATTTCCACAATTTAAGTACAACAATGTTTATAATTATTTATAAGAGGGGATTAACCAAAAAGGATTGTCAGAAATCCCACCCCCTTGGAGGAACATTGTCCTCGGTATTCTATACCCGAACATAATTAGAAACATGCTTTAAACCAAGCATAAAATACCATTATGAATGTTATATACACACCTCTATACAATAATTTACAATCATATTTAAATTTTCTTAGACAACAAACAAAAATGGATATGATAACTTAATTTGCTTAGACATCTCCCAAGTGGCTTCCTCTGGTCTAAAGTGTCTCCATTACACCTTGACCTGCTCGATTACTTGATTCCGGAGCGTGATCTACCTCCAATCTGGAATGCATATAGGTTCTAGTTAGAAATCTCCCTCTAGTTCTACTTGTATCATAGAACAATAAATTACATGATTAACATCCTGAACATATATTTTAAGTAAAAAAACTTGGAAAACATCATTAACCTTAATTGTAGGTGATAAGGCCAATCTATATTCCACTGGTCCTATTCTCTCCAAAACTTGAAATGGTCCACAATATCATGGTGCCAACTTGGCACATGACCTAAATTTTAAGGATTTTTTCTTGGGTCTAAATTTTAGGTAGATATGATCCCCTATTTTAAACTCTTTATGTACTCTATGCTGGTCTGCATATCTCTTCTTCCTATCATGAGCCACTTTATTTTTTTTTATGCTGGTTACTATTTCTTGTTCCATCCCTTTTAGCATATTAGGCCCAATATGGACCCTAGTCACTAGATCACTCCAACTAATAGGGCTGTTGTACTTCCTACCATAAAGTTCCTCAAAGGGACTCATCTTTAATGATTATTTATACCCATTGTTGTAAAAAAACTCCACTAGTAGAAGAAACTCTTCCCACTTTCTTTGTTGGTGCATGACATACATTCTGAGCATGTCTTCTAGCACTCTATTTTTCCTTGTGGTTTTCCCATATGTTTATGGATGCATGTTTTTCTAAATTCCAATCATATACCTAGGCCAACAAACAATTCTTTCCAAAATTTTAAAGTAAATTTTGCATCTCGGTCTGAGATAATTTTCTTAGGTACTCCGTCCAACCTCACGATCTATTTTATGAATACTTTAGCCACATCATTTACTGTGTAAGTGGATTTTACAACCACATTGTGAGATACCTTGCTCAAATTATCTACCACAACCATGATTACACCATGTTTCTTGATTGTCCTTGGTAAACCTCCAATAAAATCCATGGAAATCACTTCCCTTTTCCATTCTGGAATGGAGACTACCTATAGAAATCCCACTAAGTTCTGCATTCAACCTTTACTTGTTTACATTATATAAATTTAGAAAGGTAATTTGCCACATTCCTTTTCATTCCAGGACAATAATACAATATTTTAATGGTTGTTAGCAACTTTTGGTAGCCTGAGTGACCAAAATATGGTTTCTTATGAAACTAATTTTATATGAGTTTCTTCATGTTGATCTCACTTGGCACATACATCTTGGTTTTAAATTTTATCAACCAATCTTCAGGTAGGGTAAGATATTTATTCCTCACCCCTTCTGGCTCTTGCTTTGGATTTTATTTTAATTACTGATACCTATTGTCTTGTTTCCCAACCACTTTAATTCTTTCTTTAAGATCAATTCCATAGGAGCTTAATATTTACATATGAGACAATCAAAACCTTCTGCTGAGTGCATCAACAAAGTTGTTTTCTTTTCCTTTGACATATTTGATCTCAAAATCACATTCAATTATTATAGGAAACTGTCTAGCCTACCCGACATTTAATTTGGGAAGAGTGAACAAGTACTTCAGCCCTCCATGATATGTCATCAAGGTGAATTTTCTACTGAGGAGATAATGCCTCCATATATTCAATGCATGGATAATTGGTGCCAATTTCAAGTCACAAGTCATGCAATTTTTCTCATGCTCATTTAATTTCCGAGAATCATAACATACCACTTAGCCTTCCTGCATCAAGACTCCACTAACTCCTTCCTTGCAGACATTAGTGCATACCATGAAGTCTTTTTTTGGGACTGCTATTGTTAACACTAGTTAATGGGTTAGTATATACTTCATCCACTCAAAGCTTGCAACACATTTCACTCAAATTTGCACCCTTTAATTTGCAATGCTATGATTGGGTGACCAATCTTGGATAAATTTTTAACGAATCTTCTATAGTAAGCTTCCAAACCCATAAATGATCTAACTTCAACCACATTTCTTGGTGTTGGCCATTCCATAATCTCTTTGACCTTCTTTGGGTCAACTGCCACACCTTCCTTTGAGACTATGTGTCCCAAGTACTAGATTTGAGGCTGAAATAACTTTAATTTGCTAAGTTTTTCATAATGTTTATGTTCCATTAACAAATGTAGCACTATAAATAGATGTTCTTCCTATTCCTCTTTGGTCTTTGAATATATCAAAATATCATCAACGAATACTAACATGAATTTGACTAAATAAGGACTGAGCACGTTGTTCATGAGACACATGAAGGTAGTAGGTGCATTAGTGAGCAAAAAGGGCACAACCACAAATTCATAATGACGATACCTAGTTCTTATTTTGGTTTTATAAATATCCTCCTCCTTAATATGCACCTGGTGATATCCATACCCCAAATCAATCTTTGAAAAGACCGCTACTCCTTGCAATTGATTGAACAAATATTCAATATGCAATAGGGGATATTAATTCTTTATGGTGGCTTGATTATGTTGTTTATAGTCTATGCACAACCTGAGCATTCCATCCTTTTTATTTACAAACAACACTGGTGCTCCCCAAGGAAACACACTCATCCTAATGTATGCTTTGTCAATCATTTCCTTGAGTTGTAGCTTCATCTCTATTTATTCTAGAGTGGTCATTCGATAGGGGGCTTTGGATGTGGGCGTTGTCCCAAGCATTAATTCTATGGAGAAGTCAACTTCTCTATGTGGTGATAATATTGGTATTTCCTTAGGAAAAACATCATCAAAATGCTTCAACACCAGGTGTTCTTATAAGTCACTGCCATTGTTGCTCTCAGAATTGTTAGTTATTTGCAGAACAAACAATTTTCACCCCTCTTGCAGCTCCTCTTGGCTTGCATTGTTGTGATTATTCTAATTGATATGGGATTTAACTTCCCTTGTAGTACTATTCTTTCATGGTCTTCATTGAGGCATTTAATTTACTTTTCAAAGTATTTAATCTTTGTTCTATGATGATCTAGTCAATCCATCCCGAGTAGCAGATCGTACATGCCCAATGGAAATGTATTGAAGTTGGATATTGTTGGCATGCCATTAAACATAAAAGGGAACTAATTCACTATGTATTGCACCCGCTTTTTTGTCCTCGTGGTCTTCTAGACTAGACAATACTTAACATGTGATTCCTTGTTCAAGGCACACTCCTTAATGGTTGTTGGGATGATATAGCTAAAATTCAAACTTGGGTCAATCAAAATGGAAATGTGTTGAGTGCCAAGCGTACCTTCCAATTCAATAATTGATGCTTGATGATCGATCTGTCTGCTGTCCACAACTGTGTAAATCCTGGGCAAAATCTGAGCCACGTCCCTCATTTTTTGATCTTCTTATGCATTGTGCAGTCTTAAGCTAGTGTTCCTTTGCTAGGGACAATCCCTTTTTTGATGATTTTCTACACAAATAAAACACCTTAAGGGTTCTCCTCCATAGCCATTGTTTTCTTCTCTTGTAGCTTGGGTAAATCAGACCTCATTAACAATATTGAGCATCTACTGGGTCTCACTCTAGTTGACCGTGGCTATGTTCATTCCATTCCCTGTAGTTTTTGGTTTCAATTTTCTATGCTCCTTCCCTTTAAATTTGAGGTTACCCTTCGATTTCCACTTGGTCCTATACTCTATCCTATTCATAATTTTTTCATAACAATTTTTTATTTTTCTAATTACATCCTCTAGGGTGTGTGATTCATCAAACTCAATTTGGTCTTATACTGTTTGTGGTAAGTCGTTGATATACTTCTAAGCTTTCACCTTTTCAACTTTGAGTTCGAGGACATACCTTAACAACTCTAGAAAATTTGTGGTGTATTACTCATTGGATAGTTTCCCCATATTGAGTTCATAGAAATACTTGGCTTTGCTATCATGGTACCTCTCAGATAGGTAGTTTCTCTTGAAATTCCTTTCAAACTCCTTCCAAGACAATTCTTCCTCCCTGATGTCTTTCACATTCTTTAGATCCTCTCGCCAAATGTTAGATTTTCCCTTCAACCTGAAGATAATTGTTTTTTCTTTCATGTTTTCAGAGCAACTATGAACTTTGAAAAACTTCTTTATATCAAGTATCCATGCTTTAGCATCCTCAGCTTTCTTTATCTCACCATAAAATGTAGAAGGCTTGGCCTTCTTAAATTATTCTTACCCGCGGTCCTTTTCCCTCCTCCGATGATGGTGTTGATGGGCCTCCAAATTACAAACAACTTAAGGCTTGTCTAACCTTCTTAGACACATAAAGGTTATATTGAATCCTTCCTTCTGCACTTAATAATGTTTTCTTAGCTTTAATAAGTTCTTAGGAAGGTTTAGAGATAATTGCATATTATGTACCTAATATTATTTGTTTTTCTAGAATATTGTGAGAATATTGGGAAAATTTTGAAGATTTGGAAAATGAGATAATTTAGGGACTTCCTCCCTACCACAGGATGCCACTGGATGGAACAATAAATGAAGAAAATATCATAAAATCATTGACATATTAGATAGCTCCATTAATTGAGAAAATATAGGGATGTGTTCCCTACTACAAAAGAAGCCAAATTTCAATATTTAATGAAGATTCCTCCTGCTGGGGACCAAATCCACTTTTGTAGGAGTTTTGGAGGGAAGCAGTCCCCCTCTTCAAGGAGGCTTCCCCTGAATTCTTTTTTTTTATAAATAAAGAGGCCTAGTAGCCCAATAGCAAGTTCGAATTAGTGGAGAATAGACTTTGAGGAGTAGCAGGCTCCTTTGCCTAGTATTTTGTTATGTATGAACTATTTTTATAGTGAATGAAAACCATATTATTTTTAGTCTAATACATCTTTAGAGGGTTGAGTCCTCTTGGGTTAGGGCCCAAACCAAAGGCTCTAGTCTCTCTCTTTTGTGTATTTTACTCATGCATTTTCTTTCCTAGAAATATTTCCTTTTTTTTTAGTAGAACTTGTTTATGAGAAAATTTCTTGTGCAGGCCTATCAATCACTTTCCTTGTGGGAAATGTGTTTGGATATGTTGTGTTTTCAAGAAAAAAAGATATAGTCACTTTCCTTTGTAGTAGTTAGACCTCAGATTAGTCCTTTTTCTCACATCTCCATTTTTAGCAAACTAGTGATTGGTTTAATAGTTTTCTTTTAGCACATGAAGTATAACCTCTAGAGGGTGTAGTCCTTGTGCAAATTTCCAGATATGTTTTCTTTCAATGCAATAGTTAGATTTCGAATAAAATTCAACTCATCCTTTGTTTGTCATTTCATTTTTCTGCAATTTACATTGTTAACATGCTTTAATTGTTTGGAAAAATAAAGTAACTTGTTGTGGTGTGCAGGTACTACTGTTGATCTATAGGGTTGGAATTTTCATCCACACTCCTCATCCCACTACTATCTTTCTTTCTTTAACCTCAACAAATCCCTCAAATAATTGTTCACAAAGAGCACATTTCTAGGTTATTAAAGGCCACCATCTGCATTGATTTTGTGCCCCCCTAAAGGGTACTAGGCTTGGAAAAGGTCTCATAGAACCTTCATTTATCCTCTAATACCTTTACCTACCTTCAAATTTCCTTTTACACCCCTAGAATGCTCACATATTCAATCCTGTAGCAAAATAGGGAAATATTGGAGTGTTATGTCCCGATCCTGTAGCACTACGAAAAAAGCCTCTAAATGCATTATGATTTGCCCCAAAATACTCCGGACCACCCCTAGGCACTCCATAATGATAATAATACCAGACATATGAATAAAATGGATTCATATACCTAGTCGAAACTCTTCTTTGGTTAATAAAGTAGATAGACAATCATTCCCAACAATCCTATAACAAAACAATAGTAATTTTCTGCTATTTTTTAGAACATGTTAAAGAGACCCTTTCAAGTTGATTCCACTTGGATTGAGTCCTAAAAAAATTATAATTAATAAAAAAATTTACCCCATAGCATTTTCATTTGATCAAATTAAGCATTTGGTAGGTTAACTAGCTCACTAGTTATAGAATTTGTGGTTTTTAGAGTAGTAATTTCTGCCAATTTTTGGAAAATGTTAAAAAGGGTATTTTTGAGTTATTCCATTTGGATTGGAGTCTTAGGAAATACTAAATAATATTTTTTTTATTCCATCTCATTTTCATTTGGTTTGTTTGGGAATTTGGCAAGTTAACTCGAGAAACAACAATCCTGTAACAATTTGTTTTCGAGATCTTCCTTGCCCATATTCACTCCAAATTCATGGTAAAAGTAGATTTATAGCCTATGAATGCTCTGAGACCACTTTGGTTGAGTTGAGGCTTGGTTAGGTCACCATTTAGCTCTTACATTTCTTGCTTCTTGAATGTTTATTTTTGCAATTAGTCTATATTTCCTTTCCGCAATTTACTTTATGCAAAGTGTGATTTCCTTCTTGCAAGAGTAATATATGACTTTCCTTTCCTACAAAATACAATATATTTCCCTTAATTTCATTTCCTTTCCAGAAAGATAGATTATATTTGCTTATTTGTCGTTATACTTTACATTTTTTCAAATAGAATAGATTTCCTTTTTGCCATTTACTTTCCAACAAAAGTAGAATAGGTTTGCTTATGGTTATTTACCTTTTGCAACTTAGGATTGGCGGATTACCTAGATCTTTTCTCATTTGAAGTTGTTTCATTTCCTTCTTTCACTTGCATCAAAGGGAGTCAGACTAGGAAGAGGAAGATGTATATTGCACATACATTTCCGACCCCTCTTAAGTTTGTACAAACCTCGGTTGATAATTTAAGTTGGTAGCCTGGGGAATTGCATCATTCTTGTTGCAATACTGGGGCTTATCACTTTTTGGCACCGATTTTGGGGAGGGTGTCAAAGAAAACACTTTCTTTTTCTTGGACTTATTCACTCTTTCTATTATGAAAAAACAAAAAATTACATTGCATTTCATTAGCATTGTTATTCAATTTTTTTATAAAAACAAAAAAATATTTCTTCAACATCACAAACCCCCCACTTGATCATGTGCAGCTAGAAGAAGAAAACATGGTATAAAATTTAGAAGGAGGAATGGAGTAGCTCTACTCTGTCAACCCATATCAACAAGGGTCTTATCCTCCCAAACCTTTTCAACCATATCAGGGGTCGTATGCAATTCCTTCTTTTCATCCATATCAACACCAACCTCCCCAATGGGGTGATCCATAGTTTCCTCAATATTCATGGTATTATCCTCCCCAACCTTTCATTCCTCCTTTACATCCATATCAACACCATCCTCATTAGTGGGATGATCCATATTACCCTCAATATCCTCAATTACCATGTTCACACCATCCTCCTCTGTTATGAAACCAGCTCAAGAAAAGATAGAAAAGAATGATCAATGCCTTAGAATTCAGCCTCTTCGAGGGGGCAACCTCCTTTACATTACATAAATGAACAATTCTTTGATGATACAAATGACAAAACCTCCTTTCTATATATAGGAGTCTAAGGAGTCACAATATAATCCAGCCGACCTAACAATAATAATATAAAGCCACAAAAATAACAATAGAGGGATTCTATGGGGCACAGAAATAACAATATGGGGGTAATAGGGGCACAACAATATAAATAAGGGGTATAACTACAATAGTAATGGGGTAATCACTAGTATTATAGGGACCCAACATGCCCCTCTCCTTCAAAAAAGTGTTGTCCTCAACGCTTGAGTAGTTATGGATACTTCTGCATAAAATTTTCATCCTCCCATGTGGAATCTTCAGCAGATAAGTTCTTCCACTTGATAAGATACTCTGAAATTGATCGATTTCATAGCTGTCGAGTTCTTGTTTCTGTGACTGCTTCCGGTTCCAATTAATTTTTCCTTCCTCGTCAAGTTTTGGCAATATTGTTTGAACTGGGAGCTTGTCGCCTATAACCTTCTTTAAACATGAAACATGGAAAACTGGGTGCAATCGAGAAGCTGCAGGAAGCTCCAATTTGTATGCCATAGTACCAATCTTTTGCAACACCTTGTACGAACCATAATACTTTGGTGATAATTTATTATCCTTCTTAGCTTGCTTTAGGGACATTTGCTTATATGGTTGTAGCCGTAGGAATACCCAATCACCTACATCAAAACTTCTTTCACTGCGATGTTGATCTGCCTGTTGTTTCATTCTATTTTGTGCCAACACGAGGTTATCCTTTAAGAGTTGGAGGACTTGTTTTTGATGTTCGATGTGATGTTCCACTGCCTGAACCTTAGAATTTTCTCTTAAATATGATGTGATGGATGGTGGTTGGTACCCATAAAGTGCCATAAATGGGGTCATTTTTGTTGCTGTATGGAAGGAAGTGTTATACCACCATTCAGCCAGAGGCAACCATTTGACCCATTGTGTCTGTTTATCAGATACAAAGCAACGAAGATATCCTTCCAAACATTTGTTTACTATCTCAGTTTGCCCATCAGATTGAGGATGATAAGATGAGCTATGAGCTAACTGAGTACCAAGACAAGAAAATAATTTTGTCCAAAAATTTCCAGTGAAAATGGGATCTCTGTCACTTACAATAATCTTTGGGTTTCCATGTAGCTTTTGAACTGTTTCCATAAATGCAGTAGAAACTGTACTGGCTTTAAATGGATGTGATAATGCACAAAAGTGTGCATACTTGGTAAGTCTGTCAACTACCACCATGATGACACTCTTTCCCTCAGACTTGGGTAAACCTGTGATAAAATCCATTGAAACCTCCTCCCAACGTTGGCTTGGAATGGATAAAGGTTGTAATAGACCCGGTGTCTTAATTGTTTCAACTTTATTTTGTTGGCAAACCAAACATTCCGCCACAAACTTTTGAATATCTGATTTAAGGCCATCCCAAAAAAATTCCTTCTTAACCCTGTGGTAAGTTTTTAAAAATCCTGAGTGCCCTCCTAAGGGAGAAGTGTGCAATTCCATAAGAATCTTTTGTTTTAGCTGGGAATTCTTACAGAGGTATAAGCGATCTTTGTACCATAACGAATCATTTTGCCAGCTAAATGTATCAGAAGTACTGGAATCTTGTTGTAGCTTTCGAATAAGTGCCCACACTTCTTCGTCATTCTTCCATTCCTCCTTGCTTCGTTTATCCAATCTGGTTGGATAATAGAAATGGCACACAACAATGCTTCCACATCCTCATCCTTTCTTGAGAGTGCATCTGCCACCACATTTTGCTTCCCTTTTTTGTAGATGATTTCAAAGTCATAACCCAACATCTTTGTGACCCACTTTTGTTGCTCTTCAGAGGATAATCTTTGTTCTAAAAAGTATTTAAGGCTATCATGATCCGTTTTTACCTTGAAGTGTCTTCCCATTAGGTAGGGTCGCCATTTCTTAAGTGCATGGAGTATTGCCAACATTTCCTTCTCATAAATAGCTTTGCTTAAAAACTTTCCCTTGATTGGACGACTTTCAAAAGCAATGGGTCTTTCATCTTGCATTAGAACAGCACCAATTCCATTTCCTGAAGCATCACATTCCACAATAAAGGTTTTTGTGAAGTCCGGTGTAGCTAAGACCGGTGCTTGGCACATTGCCTCTTTAAGATGTTTAAAGGCCTTTGTTGCTTCCGGAGTCCATGAAAATGAATCTTTCTTCAATAATGTTGTTAGAGGTGCTGCTATTCTCCCATAATTCTTAACAAACTTGCGATAATACCCTGTCAACCCAAGAAATCCTCGCAGATGCTTTATGGATGTGGGGATTTTCCATTCCTTAATGGCTTTAATTTTGCTAGGGTCTACCTTAACTCCTTCATGAGATACAATATGACCCAAATATTCCACCTCCTGGACTCCAAAGAAACATTTGGATCTTTTTGCATATAATTGTTTCTCCTCCAATAGTTGTAGCACCCTGTCAACATGTTCAACATGATCCTTCCAAGACTTGCTGTAGATTAGTATATCATCAAAAAATACTAACACAAATTTTCTAAGGAATGGTTTGAAAATTGAATTCATCAAACCTTGAAATGTTGAAGGTGCATTGGTAAGGCCAAAAGGCATGACCAAAAATTCATAATGACCCTCATGAGTTCTAAATGCTGTTTTCGGAATGTCTTCAATCTTCATTCTGATTTGATGATATCCCGAACGAAGATCCAACTTGGTGAAGTAAATTGATCCATGCAATTCATCCAGTAATTCATCAATGACAGGAATGGGGAACTTATCTTTAATAGTGAGCTTGTTGAGCTCCCTATAATCTGGACACATGCGCCATGATCCATCCTTCTTGTGCACCAATACTACTGGAGCTGAGAAAGAACTTTGACTCGGTTGAATTATACCAGCCTCTAGCATTTCTGCAACCATACGTTCAATTTCACTTTTTTGGACATAGGGATATCTGTACGGCCTGATGTTTGGAGGAACACTTCCTGGAATCAGATGAATAGCATGATCATGATCACGCATAGGTGGGAGACCTTTGGGAGTCTCAAATACCTTGGAATGATTGTCCAGGACTTTTTGGAGATCTGGAGAAATAGATGATTCCAATGTGGAAACATCTAGCGAACATAATTGTGCAATTACACCTCTTTGCTCCTTTTTTAGAAGCTTTGTCATGCCATTAGAGCTGATTATCTTTCCTGGTTTCCCTGCAATACCCCTTAATTCAACTTCCTTTCCTTCCACAGAAAATTTCATGAAAAGTTCTTGAAAATTAAAAGCTATTGTACCCAAGGATTGTAGCCATTGGACTCCTAGTACAACATCAGCACCTCCCATTGGAATGGAAAGCATTGGGCTAGTCAATACATATTCTCCCATGGATAGCTTGATATTATGGCACTTTCCAGAACAATTTATTGTTCCTCCATTTGCAATCATCACTTGACACTCTGGTGCTGGATATAGGAAGCAATTCAATTCTTTTGCTACCCTACAATGAATAAAATTGTGGGTGCTTCCTGAATCAATCAACACTATTACCTTTTTCTTCTTGATTTGTCCTTCTATCTTGATGGTTTGAGGAGTGGTAATTCCCGCCAATGCATTACAAGATATGGTCGGATTTATTTGTTCTTCATCTAGGCTTTGTTCCTGGAATATATCCTCTTCTTTTGACCTTTCTTGCTCCTTTTCTTCTTCCTCTTCACAATCTATGTAGAATAATTTCTTCTCAGCACACTTATGACCTTTTGTGTATTTGCTATCACAATTGTAACAAAGCCCTTTTGCTCTTTTTTCTTCCAATTGTTGTGGTGTCAACCTTGTAGGTTGTGGAAGACTATGGGCAACAACACTTCCATCTTTATAGTTGTGAATGGTATGCTTCCTAGTTGCCATAATTTTGCTTTCCATTTTTCTTGCTAACCTGAATGCCTTCTCTAATGAATCAGGTTCCCAAAGGCGCACATCATGTTGGATATTATCCTTTAAAGACCCTATGAACACATCAATCCTATGCTCCTCTGGAATATCTTTTACCCTTATGTTCAATTTTTGGAACTCCTCAATGTGCTCCATTATTGAACCCTTTTGTTTGAGACTTATCAATTGGCTAAAAAAAGTGTTGCTTTTTGTATCCTCATAATGTGCTATCAATTCTTCCGTAAAAATTGCCCAAGTGATAAATTGTTTACGAGAACAAAGCCATTGATACCATACAAACTGATTTGGTTCCAAATATAAAGTTGCCATACGTACCTTTTGTGTGTTTTGCACATTATTGAGATCGAAGAATTGCTCCATCTGTAATATCCATGTGGCGGGATCCTTGCCATCAAACTTCCTCATATCGATTTTTGGAACATGGTGAGTCTTCGATCCAACATTAGAGTCTATGGAATCATGATTAACATTTCTTTTGTTCTCATCATGAGTTTCCTTTAGTACTCTTTCACCCTTAGTGACCATTTCTTGTAGCAACTTATTCATATTTATCTTC
The DNA here is from genome assembly GCA_031772625.1 of Pinus tabuliformis. Taxonomy (NCBI): domain Eukaryota; kingdom Viridiplantae; phylum Streptophyta; class Pinopsida; order Pinales; family Pinaceae; genus Pinus; species Pinus tabuliformis. The sequence continues at coordinate 252,792,054 of CM062820.1, read as the reverse complement.
AATTCTTCCATCTTATCATCCATGCCATCAATTTTAGCGTCCATGCCATTCACCTTAGCTTCCATGCCATCCATCTTAGCTTCTACGCCTTTCTTTAAACAGTCCATCTTAGCTTCTACACCTTTCTTTAAACCATCCATCTTAGCTTCTACATCTTTCTTTAAACCATCCATCTTAGATTCTGTTCCTTTTTGTGCAAGGGACAGTTGTTGCACTTGGTCTTGTAATTTTGATATATCATGTTGCATTTCTTCCTCTTCTTCATGAGTCATGCTAGAGCTTTCAGGTTCCTTACTAGGTGTTTGCATTTTCTTTCCTCGGGGCATCAGTTACCGATAATAATGCTCTACTATGCCCTTTGAATTCCTTCAAAATAAATTTTCAAACCAAGCTTAAGCAAAAATTTAAAAAAAATCTACACACCTTTTTTCACTTTGTAGGAGCTTGATATTGCCTCTGATGTATCTCTGTACTTTCCAATCATCTAGTTCTGAAATTGTGACCTATAGTAGCTCTCTGTGTCCTCTTTCCAATGCCACTAGTCTGATCCAAATTGGATTCTCCAAGAAAGAGTTATGCACAATCTCCCAAGATGACCTGATTATAGACCTTTCCAGAAGAGTGAACTTGTATGAAGTGCCACGTGTACAATTTTCGACCTTTGGTTCTGAAACAGATACAAAAGAAACTACAGTCCGTCCTCTTTCTGTACCTTCTTACAAAATTTCAATCCGATCCCTAGAGAGAAAGTTATGACGATTTTCCCTAAGTCACCTGTTTTGAATGTAATTTAGGAATCTGCAAAAAGACCAACTTCCTCAGAGCATATCTCCACAAATATCGCGCAAAAAGATCTGAAATTTGGACCCAAGGTTCAGCGCTATTTCTTCTCAAATGGGTTTTTTTTGCGACTTATGAAACGTCATAGAAAAAAAGTTATAGCGAAAATGCCACGATGACCTGTTTGGAGCAGCGAAACCCTAGAATCCAAAGCTCTGATACCAAATGTTATGAAACCAGCGCAAGAAAAGATAGAAAAGATAGATCAACGCCTTAGAATTCAGCCTCTTCGAGGGGGAAACCTCCTTTACATTACATAAATGAACAATTCTTTGATGATACAAATGACAAAACCTCCTTTCTATATATAGGAGTCTAAGGAGTCACAATATAATCCAGCCGACCTAACAATAATAATATAAAGCCACAAAAATAACAATAGAGGGATTCTATGGGGCACAGAAATAACAATATGGGGGTAATAGGGGCACAACAATATAAATAAGGGGTATAACTACAATAGTAATGGGGTAATCACTAGTATTATAGGGACCCAACATCCTCAATGTGGGGATCCATATTTCCCTCAACATCCTCAATATCCTGCATACCAAACTTAATGATATCCATCCCATCCACCTCCACCAAAATCACATCCTCGACCACAATCATTTCAAAGACCCACTTCCACTCAACTACCTACACAGCCATTTCCAAACCTAAGCAATAAAGTAACTCAACCCACTTACAATGCTGAGATACAAAATCTCCAAAAAAATCCTCTTGATCCAAATGATATTAATCTTAGATTAGGAAGAGTATTGATAAGAATATATTCTCTTGCTCCTGTTGGAGGAAAGTACCCAAAATAACAATATCTAGAGGATACTAAAGAATCATGGACCACATTTGATGGAGAGAAGCCATTGGAGCTTGAGATTGAAGAATTTCTACAATGCTTATCATCAAATCCTTTATATTTTCAAGGGGCTAATTGGAAAATAGTAGAATATTTGAATGGAATGGATGAAGAAGACATACATAATGATCTAGATGAGCAAGGGAACCAAGGGAATCAAAGCCATATTGAACTTTGCTTCCAGAAAATCATCAAGTTGGAGCACCACTCTCTTCTTCAACAATTCTTGACATCATCAAAGCAACTGGCCTCTCATATTCAGGTACATGTCAAAGCATATGTTTCGAGTCTACACATGATTTTACTTGTCATCTTTTTATGCATATGGATCCATTGGAAATATTCCTTTACTTGAAATATATTTTCTTTTTTCAAGTAGAGTAGGATAGAGGAATAAAAAAGGGGGAAAAGAGAAAAAATAAGAAAATCATTAAGCTGGAGCACCACTCTCTTCTTCAACAATTCTTGAAATCATAAAAGTAGCTGGTCTCTCATATTCAGGTACATGTCAAAGCATATTTTTTGAGTCTACACATGATTTTATTTGTCCTCCTTTTATGCACATGGCTCCATTGGAAATATTCCTTTACTTGAAAGATATTTTCTTTTTTCAAGTAGAGTAGGATAGAGGAATAAAAAAAGGGAAAAAGACAAAAAATAAGAGGAAAAAATAAAATATCAGGTGAAAACATCCTTTGAGGAACCCGATATTGGCTCAATGATCAAAAAAATACATGAGGCAATCAGTGGGTTGGAAGGAAAAAAAGAGAAAATAGGAAAATTATCTTAGGTGAAAATCTCTTTTGAGGTGCCTATGCAGACCTGCTGGTTGAAAACCTCATTGAGGCATCTAGTAGGCTTAGAAAAAAGAGAAAATGTGAAAAATGAAAAGGGAACAAATATTATTTTCTCCAGGTATCTCTCTATGATATATGTAGGGTCTTTCTAACTTGCACAAGCAACAAAAAGTTGATAAGGAAAACAAACATCTAGTTAAGTGAAATCAACATTGAGTTTTCCACCTTCTGCACCTATATGCTCCAACATGACCAAGACAAAGTCCATACATCTCTTTTCATCCTCATAATGCATCCTGATGTCATTTCACATCATTCCCAATATTTTCCCATTCATTTTCCTCATTATCCTGAAGTGCTACAAGAAATTTCTACGTTGATACAGGATTATGAAAAAACATAGAGCATAAATTATTTTTACATATCTCAAAAACCATGCATCCTTTGGTGGATCTATTTCATGGTGAGATGTATAAGAATTATGGTAAAATTCTTAAAAAATTTCGGCAAATTCCAGTCCATATTTTGTGAGAAATTGGCCACCATCACCTAAAGTTACTTTTCATTTTTCTCGAGATTCATGCATCCATTGGCCAAGATTTTTTATGGGGAGATGCATAAGGATGATGGAAACATTCTCAAAAAATTTCTGGTGAATACAATATACTATTTGAAATATATGGCTTAAACAAATATTCTACATGATTGTCCCAGAACTGCTACAAAATTGTTCCATATTTTCTACAGGATTGTCATCGATACAAAAAGGAGGGACAATTCTTGTGTTTTCCACTGAAATATAATGGAGGGGTCCACCGTAGCCTCATCATTCATTTTCTACACCACCTGTCCTTTTCTCCACTCTCATTTCCACCTTTGTCCATCAAAAACACCACTTTTTACCCCTTCTTCCATCTCTTCTACCACAAAAAATAACTTTGAACACTGTCAACTGGGTACTCATGAATTATCAATATTTTTAGAGGAAACAACTAAAGGAAGTTGTGATCTTAGCAGAGTCTATGTGACTACTACAGGAAGACAGACAATCTTGTAGCAGTTTGCAAATCCCTTGCTAGACCATAGCTAGAGCACCATATACAGAAGCCAACCACCATGGAGAATTTGCAGATGATAACTCTGATCCTCAAGCAGCTACAAGACCTTCTATCTATTGCTATATGATTCTTTATCACTTAGCAAATAGCAACATCTGATCCAAGGATCACCTGCATGAAGGAAGGAACTACATCATCAAGCATCAGTCAATAAGAGAACATAAAAATATATATATATTTCTTGAGAAATTGCAGAAGACATGCAAAGAAACCTTACATTTATTCAAAAATGACATGCAAACACTAAATGATCAGCTACAACACTCACATCAGGATCTTCTCAGCAGCAGAGTAACAGCATTAGCAACAAAAAATATAGAAGACCTCCAGAAACAAGGCTATCAACATTAGTACCTCCAACATATTATCACATGTAGCTTCAAGATCATCAAAGGAAACCTCCACAACTACAACAACATCCTACACAAAAAACACTCAGGGTAAGGCATAGGTATGCAAATCTTTAACCTCACCCTTCGAACCTATTCTAGCTTGAGAAAATATTAAAAGTGTGAGAAGGAAAGGTCTTTAATAGCCAAACTTAATGCCAAGAAGCCTCAAACTTATCTAACAGTTAACTTCATTTTTCCACCAAGACACCCACACATGTGGGAGAGGAACAAGACAAAAGTGAAAAACAATCGATAGAGGACAAGGAGTGTGAAGGTGTAGGTGGGGGCCAACTCACTTAACTCAAAGTTTTTCATGCAATGTTGTTTAAAAAAATTAAAAGAGAGAGAGAGAGAGAGAGAGAGAGAGAGAGAAGAATATTTAAAACATATGTAAAAATAAAAATAAAATGGTGGACCCACCCCCTCTTAGCACACAAATTGGTTGCTACATGATTCTACAGTAAAGTTATAAGTTGCTACAGGAAGCTGATAGAGTGATACAAGAAGACAATGGTTTCACAGAATGACCACCAAATACTTGAATAAATTGAAAATCAAGGGGATATTGAAAGGAATGTAATTCAATTATTATTTTCACTTGCATTTGAAAAAATTGTTCAAAATATATTAGTTATTAAAGAGAAAATGTGAATTCAAGAAGTGCAAAAATTGGGTGGTTTGATTGTTCTTTTTAGTATGACAAATTTGGAAAATTTTCATGAGATAATTGATTTCCTCGCCTTGAAAAATAGTGCATATTTTGGTTACTACACAATTCCTTGTTGCATAGGAAACCTTAAACTCCTATAGTAGCAGATACCCAAAAAAAGTTGGAAGAGGTAGAGACAACAAAATCATAAATAAAGGAATAAACATAGGAAAACATAGAGGTAGGGGCCGAGTTATCAAAGCTAAAAACAGAGACAAGAACAATTGAAATAGATTTGGTTGAGCTTCATTTGGCATAATAAAAGGTTCAAGCTAAAATACCAACACCATAGACAAAGTCTCAAGATTCTTATAAGGACATGGAGACACCAAGAAGACTAACTAAGAAGAGGAAGGAGGAAGCAAAAGACCCTATGATACACAAGGAAATGGAAATAATTGAAGAACATCTAGGCTTCCATCTAGCAGGGGAAGTTACATCCACATCAGTGTAGGGTGTTATAAAAATTATTAGAGGCATACATGAAGAACAACAAAGAAAGGAAGATGAGTAGGTTTCTCATAGGGTGGACAACAATTTCAATGGGGGGGTATGATGGGCCTCCAAATTAGATACAAATTAAGGCCCATCTAACCTTTCTTAGACACATAAAGGCTATATTAAATCTCTCCTTCTGCACTTAATAATGTTTTCTTAGTTTTAATAAGTTCTTAGGAAGGTTTATAGATAATTTCATATTATGTGCCTAATATTATTAGTTTTTGTAGAATATTGTGAGAATATTGGGTAGATTTTGAAGATTTGGAAGATGGGATAATATAGGGAATTGCTCCGTACCACAAGAGGCCACAGGATGGACCAATAAATGAAAAAATTATCATAAACTCATTGAAAAATTTTGGAGCTCCAATGCTTGAGAAAACTTAGGGATGTGTTCCCTACTACATGAGAAGCCATATTTCAATATTTAATAAAGATTCCTCTTGCTGGGAACTATATCCACTTTTCTAGGAGTTCTGGAGGGAAGTAGTACCCCTCTTCAAGGAGGCTTCCCCTCAAGTATTTTAATATAAATAAATTGGCCTAGTAGCCCAATAGAAAGTTTGAATTAGTGGAGATTAGATTTTGAGGAGTAGCAGGTTCCTTTTCCTAGTATTTTGTTATGTATGAACTATTTTGACAGTGAATGAAATCCATCTTATTTTCAGTATGATCCATATTTAGAGGGATGATTCCTCTTGGATTATGGCCTAACTCAAAGTCTCTAGTCTCTCTCTTTTGTGTATTTTACTCATGCATTTCCTTTCCTAGCAGTATTTATTTTTAGCTCACTAGTTCTAGAATTTATGGTTTTGAGAGTAGTAATTTTCTGCTAATTTTTGGAACATGTTAACAAGGGTATTTTTGAGTGATTCCATTTGTATTGGAGTCCTAGGACATCCTAATTTATAACAAAATTCACCCCATCTCATTTTCATTTGATATGTTTCGGAATTTGGATAGTTAACTTGAGAAACAACAATCCTGTAGCAATCCTGTAACAATCCTGTAGCAGTTTGTTTTTCAGAACTTCCTTGCCCAAATTCACTCCAAATTCATGGTATAAGTATATTTATCACCTATGAATGCTCCAAGACCACTTTGGTTGAGTTGAAGCTTGGTTAGGACACCATTTAACTCTTACATTGCTTGCTTCTTGAATGTTCCTTGTTGGCATTATGGCTAATGTGTTGTCCTTGATGACAACCTACTTGATAAAGATGTCAAAATTATGGTATTAGGATGATGATGCAAGATGATATAGATGTGAAGAAGGTAATGGACAAGGGAATTTCAAGTTCAGAGACAAATGAAGGATACTAGTGAAGTTGGGAACCTTGATGGAAACCTACTTGATAAATATGCCAACATTATGGTAATAGGATGATGATGCAGGATGATACAGATGTGACAAAGGTAATGGACAAGGGAATGTCAAGTTCAAAGATAGATGAATGATACAGGTGAAGTTGGGAAAGTATACATGGATCCTATTTGAGAGGGTCACGTACATACATGGGTACTGTGAAGAAAAATCACGTACAAAATCCACACCATGGTAATTTGAATACTATGGGTCTTTACCATGGTATTGGCCCATAGTAATGAGTGCATCAACAGTTGTTTGATCCTGTCAAAGAATACCAATGACATTACTAAGAGATTGGCCTAAGGCGCTGGCTAAGGAAAAAAATATATAAGGAGATCGAGATCAAAGTGTTATATGTGCAAGTTATGGGTTATTAATGTGTAATTTGATATGAAACAAGTGTGCACCAAGGAACATGGAAGAGGCTCAGGTCAGTTAGATCTGAAAGAATAATGAAGACTAATGAATATGATTACTTAATATGTTTATGATTATAGCTAACAATGATAGATCTGTGGTGATAATGATACTCTAATTTGAATATGTGACGATAAAGTTTGCGAATTATGTGTTGTGTTTGCAGCAAAAGTATGATTCAATGATTTCAAATATGTACGCTGATTTTTCCTTTGAAAGGTCACGTACGTACACAGATCATATTCTGGGTAGTCGCATATATATTCTACGAAGTGTTTTTCAGTTTGTATAGATATGTACGGGGGTGTTGTGAATTGAAAGCACATACATATGTTGATATGCTTTGTGAAAGTTGCATACATATGCTAGGGTTTTGCAGTATGACTTGTTGATGATATTTGATCAGTTTTGTTCTATTTGCTATTGTCTGTCAATGATGTCTTTATCATTATAATCTGTGTTTGACAGTACTAGTTGGGTTGAGTTGGTTATGGAATGGAATAGTAAAGATGCTATTGTGTTGTGATCTATAATTGGCTCAATGATCTATGATTGATTCAATATTTGGTTCAGTGGTTGTTTCAATATTACAGTGATTCAGATTCAGCTGCCAGTATATTGAGATCTGTACGCAGGTCTTCTTCATAGGAATCGTGTACATATATAGGTGTTCTTCATAGAAGTAGTATATATATTCTAACATGCGTTTGATCAGGGTTTTGAGTGACAACATTTGGTTTCTGTATATGGTCTAGTACACTTATGAGTGGTTGTGCATTGATATGAACTGATATGAATTGGTTTGATCTAGTTTCATTGGTTGACTAAGATTCGGTGATTGATTTGATGATAGAGGTTGTTCAATGATTGGATGATTTGATTCAATGATTAGTTTCATAATTGTTACTTGGCTTGAGCTTAATGATGGAAGTGGGTCCAGTCTGAAAATATGATGAAAGGTGGCCTACAAGTTTGAAGTTTGAGTCAGGTGGATCTAGTATGAAACATTATGAAACATGATCCGCAGAGGTGTTGAGGGTTGGAGCCTTCAATGAGGAAGTCAAAGTTTCCTTCTAGTACTAGTTGGTGAATTTGTGCATGGGGTAGGAGATCCCTTTCGGTAAGAGTCGATAAACAAGATCAGGGGGTTGGAGCTCCCTTCTAGTGGGTGCTAGAGAATGAGAAAAGGTTGTATCATTCCGCAGGTGGGTGCCTGCATACTGGTAAGATTCTGCGCTAGTACAAGATTGTAAGATGATTTTCTTTATATAATTTGAAAGAAGACAGAGACCACAACAATAATGATTTTCTCCCTCATTGGGTTTCCACCTAAAAATCCTTGTGTTTATGTGTGTTGATATGTTCCTTGTGTGTTGATGATCTATTTCTTATTTACTTCTCATGGTTTCTACTTAATGAATGAATAATGAAGTAATGACACATTGGTTAGAAGATGAACATATGATGAAATATAAGAAAAGTAGTTAACTGGGTATACGCTGTTTGTATTCATCACAGTTGCGTACATACACTATTTTCCTGAATGACAGTAGCGTACAAAAATCATAATAAGAAATTGAAAAGTTGAAGTGAGTTAAAACACTGATTCACCCCCCTTCTCAGTATTTGTACCAATATTTGGTATCAAAGAAGGTCACTCCAGTAGAAGCTTAATCGCTTGAAGTGGATCAGGGACAATGGGAAAGAAGCAAAATAAGAAAGAAACTCAAAGGAAGAAGTCAATTCAGGAGAACAATGACAGTGAAGCATCTAATGTTGTGGAAATATCTTCATTTATGGGTCAAGAACAATCTGTAGCAGAAGAATAAGGAAAGTCAGAAACAATGGACAATAAAGGTATGCTTATGCTAAGTAATGATAACTATTAGGAATGGAAAGAAGAGATGAAGTCTAAGTTAATGAACCTTGGATATGATGTTTGGAATTTAGTATGTAATGGTTGCACTAAAACTCCTCATCAGGTGAAGAATTACAAAATAATAATGTAGCATTAAATGAAATCTTTGGTAACATACCTAATTCAACATTGGGAAATATTATGCACTGTGAAACTGCAAAGGAAGCATGGGACAAATTATAAGAAATCCATGAAGGAAAAACAAAGGAATATTGTTCATCAGGAGAGCCAACAAGTAATATTATTTCTAAAGAAAATAATGATGTATCCAAAGATAAGTATGTTATGTCAGATGGAGTTATTGATTTAGAAGAAGACAAGTTAGAGGAAGTTCTCAATCTTAGAGGGAAAGTTCCTGATTTTGTTTTAAAAAGGATTAACAATCTTAGGGATAAGTTCTAGGCATAGCCGCATGTGATAACATGGACCATGTTAAATCATTAAGTGCTACAGTAGAATCTAAACAATTGTGAAGGAATTGAATCTAAGATCATATCTCCAAGAGGATACTTTAAAAATTCAAACAAGCTAAATGAATAGCTACTTCAAGTATTTGAAGAACAAGAGAATGGGTTGAAGGAAGATATTATCAAATTGAGGGAGCAATTGGAAGAAGGAAGAAAGTTTGATGAAGGAACGATGAAGTAGTATTGGGTAAAGGAAGAACAACACCAATGAATGCAGGTTGAGGTAAAGATTCTAAAAGGTAAATTAGAAGAAAAGGACAAACACTTGAGATTTCAAGATAGTACTAAGATTTTGGATAACATTCTTAGTTTTCAAAGGTCTCCTTCTATTAATTTTGGCCTTGGTTTTCATGAAATTGTAAAAAGAGAATCTAGTCCATAGGCTTGTCCAAGGATCTTGAAGGATAACAATACAAAATCTGAAATTCCTGTTAAAGAGATAAGAAGTGAACTAGATCAACATCCAAGGAAGATGAATTTTCAAAAGAAATAATTTTATACCAATAATAGAAACGTTAATTGATTCTTTCCTCTCACCAATAATGTTGAATGATTTATATGTTATAATTATTGACATATTGCATCCAATTGCAGAAGCATATTGTTTCTTTCTCAAGTAAACAACCACTTCACAAGAAGATCATAAGCTCCCAAGTACTTAGGTTTCTTTAAGGGATATTGTTTTTCTTGCAACATATATGGCCATAAAGTTATTGATTGCAATAGAAGCAATATGAAGCGTATATACAATGATTCATCAACTCCATTTTATGGTCATATAAGATGTTATGCTTGTAATAAGTTTGGGCATGTCGAAAAAGAATGAAGGAACAAGTCAATGAACCTACCCAGACAACATGACAAACAATTAGATAAGAATATTGTTACCAAAAGACTCGAGAAATATAGATCCACCAACACTTCTCATAATAAGAAGAAAGCAGAAGAAGAAACAAGGTGTGGCCTTGCTCTTTGCTCATTTGAATATGAAGAACAATGGTACATAGATAGCAGATTCTCTCATCACATGATTAGAGATAAGGACGAGTTTGATTTTCTCAAGAAAAACAAAAATGGTAAGGTGATTCTTGGAAATAGTGCTCCAAGAAAAGTTATGGGAAAAGGTAGAATCGAACTTGAGAAGTATGCAAAAGTAGTTGATGCATTATTAGTTCAAAGGATAAAGTAGAATATTATAAGTGTAGTTCAAATGGATGAAAAAGGATGTATAATTGTGTTTACATCAACTAAATGCAAAATTATAGACGAATAAACTGGAAAGTTTATAGCAAGAGGATACAAAAATCCAGACAAATTATATGTGCTAGCAGAGAAGAATTCAGGCATAAATAAGAGTTATAGTTCCTCTTCTTCTTCAGACTTAGAATAAAAGAAGATAGTTCCCACTGTAGTCTATTTTGTTTAAATCATACTTCTAACTATGACTACAGAAGTAATATGATGTACATGACCTCATGAAGAGCAGGTGATGATACCAGGTCCATAGGATCAATAGTGTATGATCTCAAGGGGAGTTATGCATGAGTATGTTTGTGATAGTTCTCTATTTTGGTTTGATATTCATTTGGTGATGCTTATACTACTAAACATTGCATTGATGAAGTAGTAGTGAACATGAACATGTATGGTATGTTCAGGGGGAGCTTATGTTCAACATTTTACTTTATGTACGTGGATTACATGAATGACAATCACGTATATACGCGAGTTTTGATCTAGACAATCACATATGTTTCTCTGGGACAATGAAACAGTGGGACAAATTTAGGGAAATTTTATGATATGCTTCGATAAGTTATTATTAGTTTTCTAGTTCTGATATAGACTTGCTTGATGGTTGGTTCATGATGGATCATGAGATGATGCAAAATGTTATTATTGCTGTGATTCTTTGCTGATTGATGAGTTGGATATGATAAAATTTGATAGTAAATAGTTAGCACAGGTTAAGGGGGGGCATCTCCTATGCTTCTAATAATTCATTGTTGGCATTATAGTTTTTTTATAGCAGCTATCACCATCCTCGAAAATTTTGCCTTCGCTTTGTTTTGGATCCTCCCTCCTCAAATCTTAGCAGCATGTCTTGCACTGCTCAGGTACTTTTGTTTTATTTGAAGTTATCTTTCACCTAACAGCTTGTGTTTGCTAACTTGTCTTGTTTTCCACCCACAAGCTTACCCCGTGGCTTGGTTCACATTCGATTCTGGAAATGTCTTGGAAAAATGTGCAATCCTAGAGGGCAACCAACCTTGCTCTTAGGAATTGCACAGAGCAGCCTGAAAATTAGCATTGCTCTCCAGAAATGTGCAGAGAAGTCTAGTAGCCATTACTACTCTCCAGAAATGCGTAGAGCAGTCTGACAGCCTTGCTCAGGAAAATTGTGCAGAACATCCAAGCACCGAGCTTTGGCTCATGAAATGCGCTGACCCAGCTGGAAACTTGTCTTCAGCTGGGAAATTGCACAAAGGCAACCAGAGCCACTAAGCCCAAGAATTGCACAGAAGCATTCCTTAGTTTGCTGTTGTTATGAAACCAGCTCACAAAAAGATAGAAAAGAGAGATCAAAGCCTTAGAATTCAGCCTCTTCGAGGGGGCAACCTCCTTTAAATTACACAAATGAACAATTCTTGGATGATACAAATGAAAAGGCCTCCTTTCTATATATATGAGTCTAAGGGGTCATAACATAATCAAAGCCGACATAACAATAATAATGTAAGGGCACAATAATAACAATAGTGGGCTTCTATGGGGCACAATACTAACAATATGGGCACTACATGGGTACATCAATATAATAAGTGGGTTGTACTAATAACATTAAGGGGTTACACTAGTAGTATAGGGACCTAACATGCCCCTCTCCTTCAAAAAGCATTGTCCTCAACGCTTGAGTAGTTCTTGATGCTTCTGTATAAAATTCTTGTCCTCCCATGTGGAGTCTTCAACGGGTAAGTTCTTCCACTTGATGAGATACTCTGAAATTGATCAATTTCATAGCTGTCGGGTTCTTGTTTTTGTGACTGCTCCAGGTTCCAATATGATTTTTCCTTCCTCTTCAATTTTTGGCAATATTGTTTGAATTGGGATCTTTTGCAACTTTTGAATAAGTGGCCATACTTCTTCGTCCTTCTTCCATTCATCCCTTGCTTTGTTTATCCAATCTAGTTGGATAATAGAAATAGCACAAAACAATGCTTCCACATCCTCATCCTTGAAGAGTCTTCCCATTCGGTAAGGTCGCCATTTTTTAAGTGCATGTAGTATTGCCAACATTTCCTTCTCATAAATAGCTTGCTTGAGATGTAGCAGTAAAAATACCCAATCACCTACATCAAAACATTTTTCACTACGATGTTGATCTACATGTTGTTTCGTTTGATTTTGCACTGAAGTGGCGTTATCCTTTAAAAGTTGGAGAACTTGTTGTTGATGCTCGATGTGATCTTTCACTGCTTGAACCTTTTTCTTCTTGATATGTCCTTCTATCTCTAGAGTTTGAGGAGTGGTAATTTTTTCCAATCCTTTACAAGATATGGTCGGATTCATTTCTTGATGCTCGATGTGATCTTTCACTTCTTGAACATTTTTCTTCTTGATATGTCCTTCTATCTTGATAGTTTGAGGAGTGGTAATTTCAACCAATGAATTACAAGATATGGTTGGATTCATTTCTTCTTTCTCGATGTGATATTTCACTTCTTGCACCTTTTTCTTCTTGATATGTCCTTTTATCTTGAGAGTTTGAGGAGTGGTAATTCTTGCCAATGCTTTACAAGATATGGTCTGATTCATTTCTTCTTTCTCTGGGGTGAAGTCCTGGCATATAACTTCTTATTTTGATGTTTCTTGATCCTTTTCTTCCTCCTCTTCATATTCTATGTAAAATAATTTCTTCTCAGCACACTTATGACCTTTAGTGCATTTGATATCACAATTGTAACAAATCCCTTTTTCTCTTTTTTCTTCCAATTGTTGTGGTGTAACCCTTGTAGGTTGTGGAAGGCTAGGAGAAACAACACTTCCATCTTTATATTTGTGAGGGGTATGCTTCCTGGTTTCCATAATTTTTCTTTCCACTATTTCACAAAGCCCTTTTACTCTTTCCAATTGTTGTGGTGTTGCTCTAAAGAAGGTGTTGCTCTTTGTATCCTCATAATGTGATATCATTTCCTCCGTGAAAATTGACCACGTAACAAGTTGTTTAGAAGAACAAAGCCCTTCATACCATAAAAATTGATCTGGTTCTAAATATGAAGATGCAATACATACCTTTTGTAACAGTGGTACACCATGTAAATCAAAATATTGGTCCATCTGAAGTATCCAATTTACTGGATCCTTGCCATCAAACTTCCTCATCTTGTTTTTTCTTGATTTTAGGAGCTCGATCTTGAAATGACTGTAACTCTATGCTTTTGGATCATTAAGTTCTGAAATTGCTACCTGTAGTGGCCCTCTATGTCCTCTTTCTAATGCCACCAGCCTGATCCAAATTGGATTCTCCAAGAAAGAGTTATGCACAATCTCCCAAGATGACCTAATTATAGACCTTTCCAGAAGAGCTAACTTGTATGAAGTGCCACGTGTCATTGTTTCGACCTTTGGCACTGAAAAATATATATAAGAAACTACAGTCCATCCTCTTTTGGTACCTTCTTACAAAATTTCAATCCGATGCTCAGAGAGAAAGTTATGACGATTTTCCCCAGGCACCTGTTTGGAATGTAATTCAGGAGTCTGCAAAAAGACCAACTTCCTCAGATCATATCTCTGCAAATATAGTGCAAAAAGCTCTGAAATTTAGATCCAAGATTCAGCACGATTTCTTCTCAAACGGGGTTTTTTTTAGCTTCTAAAACGTTGCAAAAAAAAAAATTATAGCAAAAATTCCACGATGACCTGTTTGGAGCAGCGAAACCCTAGAATCCAAAGCTCTGATACCAAATGTTATGAAACCATCTCACAAAAAATATAGAAAATAGAGATCAACGCCTTAGAATTCAGCCTCTTCGATGGGGCAACCTCCTTTACATTACACAAATGAGAAATTCTTGGATGATACAAATGAAAAGACCTCCTTTCTATATATAGGAGTCTAAGGGGTCATAACATAATCAGAGACGACATAACAATAATAATGTAAGGGCACAATAATAACAATAGTGGGCTTCTATGGGGCACAATAGTAATAATATGGGCACTACATGGGTACATCAATATAATGAGTGGGTTGTACTAATAACATTAAGGGGTTACACTAGTAGTATAGGGGCCTAACAAACTATATTGTAATGTTTTTGTAATACACATAACCCCGTGACTTACCCACTTATCCGTGGAGTATTACAATTTTGGAATACAATTTATAACCAATGTTTAACATTAGGCTGGTTATAATGATGGTGATACATATCTCCCATTGCATAGGTACATGGTTTTAACCAACATTTAAACTTAGGCTATATTACCCCGTGCCATCCGGATTTGATTAACCTTGGAGTATGGTGTATCATATAGTTTCAACAGATATATATATATATATATATATATATATATATATATATATAGATATATATATAGAGATAGATATATATATATATATATATATATATATATATATATATATATATATATATATATATATATATATATATATATATGGATCAATCATTACAACTATATAACAACTATGGTGTAGTCCTTACAAGAGTTTAACTTTGGATATGGTTGATGGTTGTCACGCCGATTGGAGACTTTATGTTGTATTCATTGCATAGATATCACCATTGTCATATACTTTCCCATGTGCCAACTTTGGAGAAATGTTTAAACAAATCATGAGTTTGGCGGGGCTGCCTTATGTGGCAAGCTTCGCCAACCCTTACCCCATAATACCATATAACCAAACTTTGTATTTAATATTGCTTCGATGGTTTAATAAAGTAAATATGTGGTCTATTGGTATGGTTTTGTGTTGTTGTATGAGAGGTCGCGAGTTCGAGCCCGACCTGCCCATCTAACCTCTGATTGCGTTGAATTTGACCACCTCTGCATTGACTTTGATCTGCCACTTGTCACACTGAGAGACTACCACTTAGCCTACAAGGCTCAATTTTTGAATGTTTGAGAATAGCTTCAGAACACGTTTTCTCCCTCATACAGAGGTCATTTTTCAAACCGAATATACTGTCGAAATCAACATGATGAGCTCTTCGACTTGGTGATGGTTTCATGAGAAACTGAGACTTTTGGACTTTGAGCATTTTGAAGATCCTCCTAGATCATTCCTCTCCACTAGAAGCTTTTGGACCACCAAAAGTTTGGTTTTAAGAAGATATGAGGTGAGGGTACAACTCCCTCACCCTTCTGATCTCCATCCACCTTGCCTTGCTTGGATTCATGCCTTTGAGTTCCACTCGAAGATACTCAACATCTCCACGCTTAGAAGTGTGGACCTTTTTATCTAAAATGGTATCTTCCTGTAGTTCAATCATACATTCGGGTGCAAAATCATCTACAATTGGAATTTCAGCATTTTCCTCTAGATCCATGAGCATTGGAGGTTCATATAACTTCAAATTTTCAACATTTACAACAAAACATATATGCATATATGGAGGTAAATTTAAACAAAATGAATTGTCCCCAATCTTTTCAACAATCTTAAAAGAACCATACCTGATAGTTTTCAACTTTTTACCTTCACATTTTTTCCTTTCTTTGCTGATGTGTAACCATACTTGATCACCAACATTGAAGTGATGATCCACTCAATACTTGTCATGGCGCATTTTGTACTTGGCCTGAATTTTCTCCAATTGATCCTGCACTAGTTCATGTATCATTTGGATTCTTTGAATGAACTTGATTTCTTTGTCGGCATCTCCATGTCCATCCTCCTTAGCTTCTTCACCAAACATGAAGTCCATTGGTGATATTGGTAGGTACCCAAAACATATCTCAAAAGAAGATCTAGATGTAGAAGAATGCAAGGCATGATTGTAAGCATGCTAGACATAATGTAAGGATTCATCCCACAACTTAGGATGCTTGTTGCAATAGCCTCTAAGAAAATGTACCACTATTTTGTTCACCACCTCTATTTGCCCATCGATTTGTGGATGAAAAGTGTGCTCTTTTTCAATTTAGTGTCCATGAGTCCCCACAAAGTGGACCAAAACTCTCCCATGAAACGAGAATCTTGATCTGAAATGATAGAAGTAGGAAACCCAAAATGAACCCATACATTTTGCAAGAACAATTGTGCAGTCTGTTCAAGAGTAACTTTCTTTCTACATGGAACAAGAATACACATTTTTCTAAATATATCAACCACAAAATACAAATAATCATGCCCTTTTCTAGACATTGGAAGTCCTCCTACAAAATCCATAGATATACTGTCCCATGGTCTCGAATGAACTATAAGTGGAATATACAAACCTAACTTTCTATTGCTTGGTTTGCTTGTTGAAGACATGACACAACCTTTGATGTACTTAGCAACATTTTCATTCATTCAAGGCCAATATAAATACCTTTGTAACTGTGCCACTGTCTTACCTACACCAAAATTCCCTGAAACACGAGAAGAATGTGCTTCCATGATGACATGCACTCTTTCCCCCTATGGTATGCACAACTTGCCAAGATGGTACAATAACTTTCCATGAACATGATAATTCACTTTTTCCACTTGAGCACCACGAGTTAGTGATTCATAAACATATTTGAAATCAATACCTTCAACATATTGTTCAATATAACTTTCATGTGCTAAAGAACTATTTTGAAGAATAACTGAAGCATTCAAAGAAGGTCTTGATAACATATCAACTACTTTATTAGTGGTACCTTTCTTATATTTAATTACTACGTGAAATTGCTGCAAAAACCCCATCCATATATAATGTTGAGACTACTGCAATTTAGTTTGAGATTAAAGGTACTAAAGTGGCGATGATCTGTATGAATCATTGTTTCTTTTCCCATTAACTAATGTTTCCAATTTTTAACACTTTCCACTAATGCATACAATTCTTTATCATATGTTGGATATGTTAGCACTTGAAATTTCACCTCAGGCTGAGAAAGGCAAACCTCAAAGCTACATCAAACCATTCAGCCTCGTAGCTAGCCCTACGAGGCAGGAGAAGGCTCTCTCCGGTCTATCTCGTAAAATCTTCAATTAGGGAGATGACCAACAAGGTAACACTGATATTAGGCTAGTAAACTGATCGAAAAGATTGATTTTGGGGTTTTTGGGTTTTTTGGTGGCAAATTGAGGAGAGGGCAATTTTGGCTGCGGGGATTGGACACAGTTTCTGCAGGGGGTTCCTTGGGGCGAGGTAGGAGATAGTGCTGATGCCTTTGACTAAGGTGGATGGTCAGGAATGAAAGATAAGAAAGCTAAAGAGAGCAAACAATAACTTTGAATTCTCTTTAGACAGTAGAAAACATCGAAATTAAACAAACTTAAAAGCAGAGCATGGCAAGCATGAATTCTTACTTTATCACTTCATTTGTTTAATATGCAGAAGTATAGAAAGGAAATGAATCACATAAAAAAGCTTACAATAACATGGAGAAACACACCATCAACACATGAGTCCACAAGAATCCCAAAGATGACTGCAAAACCCTGGTCTTCCTTGCCAAAAATTTCAGAGATACAGTAAAAATATACAATGATAGCTTCTCCCTCAAGAGTCCAACCATGAAAATGAGCAAGAAAGTACATAATATAGATGATCTAACCTCTTTCCCTGCCTCCATGGGTCGAGCTCACTATCCTAGGAGCTGTTTGAACCACTTCTAAACTAAGCACTACAAAATAGGCAGTCAAAACAACTTGCCTCTATAAACTTGGAAACCAGTTCATACATTCAATTTTTACCCTTTACATGAAAGAATCTTCTAGAAGAGTTAAACAAGAGTAAAAGTATCCAAAAAGTGTCACAATTACATCCAAGAGGACCACCATCAACCTCAAAAGTCAAACTGAAGCCAAACTGCGTTTTCTGGGCCGAACTGGTCAAATCTGGCAAAATTTCCTCAACGGGTTGCGCACTTTGGAGCTCTGTTTGGGGCACTTCCCGGTGTCAGAATTGGGCGCAGGATAGCTCGTTGGAAAGGTCTGCAAGTCTACTTTCCAAACCAACTGGAATTTTGGAATTTGGAGTTCATTTGCCCAGTCAAAAGGCAATTCTACCAAGACTGCTTCTGCAACTCAAAAAAGGGGCAGAAAGTCAAATTTTGCATGTATTTTGACCTTCTGGAGGCCCAAAACCCCATAAAAACTCAAGTCCATCCATAGGCATATGTAACTTTGCATGGAAAATCTAGAAATGCTGAGTTTTTGCAAAACGGAGCTACGATGACAAAGGGTCTCACCGGGGGTGAGACCCGTTGAGGAGCCAAAACCTGTAAATTTCCAAAAAATGTCAAAATTACCCAAAATTCTCAAAAAATTTTGGGGATTTGTGCTGTAGCTGATGCTAATGAGTGCCATGATCTTTGAGGGATGCCTCAGCCAAGATACGGAGTGGATTGGTCTTCTTCCTCCGCCTAAGAGCCTCGGACAACCTCATTTGGAACATTTTCATCTTGGCTTTGCATACATGCATCCTTGCCCAATAGTGATTCTTCATGTTTCTCAGCAGTTTTTTCTCTTGGTTGGCCTTAGCCAACAGCCTCTCCAAATGGGCATTCTCCTGAATGAGCATTGACTCTCGGTCAACAGGCAATGGATCACCGGGTCTTCTACGGTTCAAGACTCGATCGCTACGAATCCTCCACAGCTCATCAAGTGCTTTCTCATCCTCCAATTGTTTGTTCCGCTGCTCCAGGTAAGTAATATTCCATTGGGCACCCTCAAGTCTCCTCTGTAAAACATCATTTTCAGCCCTAAGATGCTGAATGATCTCCTTCGCCTCTTGGCTAGGAGAACTGGCCTCAAGATCAATCACCAGATCCTCATGAACCATGGGCTCTTTGCCCCTCTGCAGTACCTGTGCTGGTGAAGAAAGCGAGGCCCCTTCCACCTGATGTGGAGATAACACTCGCTGAGCTGAAGATGAAGGCGAGACCCCTTCCACCTGCTGTGGAGATAGTACTCGCCTAGCTGCTGCAAATAAGGCCCTTGGACCTTTCTGATAAGTGACCAAAGGAGTGGAGCTGACATGTCGGGTGACGGGAGCATCAGGCTGCTGAGATGGTCCTCCCTCCTCATGAATGACCTCCTGATGTGGCTGAGGTGGCACTGTGAAAAACTCACGGGAGATGAACTCCTCCCATGAGATGCCCTGCTGAGTCAACTGGTGTGAGACTATGAGCTGAATCAAACCATAATGACACAAGCTCCTGTACTGCTGGGCCGGGGTCTTCTTCTGCAACATGGGCACCATCCTCTGAATGTTATGAAACAAGAAGACCGGGATGTTCATCATCCTCACTCGGGTGAAATGCATCAAAAGGTGAATGTGATATGAGTACACATGTGAAAATCTGCCCTCACAGGTAAAATAATGCATAATAAGCCTCATGATGGGAGCATACTCGCTCCGGAGAAATCTGAATGGAAAAACACCCGTCAAAAGTCTCACGAATGGTGGCCGGACATAAGGCTCAAAGTGAACAAAATCTAGCAACCTGCGCTTAGGCCACACCTCACCCACATTTGGTATCCCTGTAGCCTGTGAGATCACCTCAGGTGTCAATGTGAAGTTCACCCCTGCTAGAGTGACATGTCCATCATGGAGGTGTAAGACAAACAAGCGGGCCAACTCTCTATGATGTTGAATCTGAGAAATCCTCTCACAGAAATCATAACAAGACATATACTGAAAACAAGCCACTGCCATGGGACAAGCCTATAATTCTGCCAGAGAGGTGGGCTCCTCTCGCTTATGATGTCCACCCTTACCACCCTTACGAGGCCTCCTCTGTTCCTCAACCTCTGTAGATGATGAATGGTCATCACTTTGCTCATAAGTTTCGGTTTCTGACATGGTTTAGGAGCAAAGTGGACAAATAAAACTGTTGTCTCTGCCTGCAAAAAGTGCTGAAATCTATGCTGTTTCAAGGGGAACAAAACATGAGGGAAATGTTAGGGGAGGGATCTTTTAACAAGGAATGGGAATATATAAATATTACAGGGAATTTTTAAGGGAAATTTAGCACATCATATGCATATAGGAACACATATTTGTAATAGGGAAATCATTTGCAAAGATTATTGCATATGGGAAAAACATGCATGAAAGTAAACATGGGAATATATGTATACATGTTCAATAGGAAAAAGGGAAACCATGCACAAAACATGCTGACATTCTACCAACAGTTTTTGTTCTTTTGCATAAGCATATGGTAGAGGGGAATTAGGGTTTTCATTTTTTGTTTTTTTTGATGCTTTGGGAAAGGGGTAGGGTTTTCATTTTTAATGGCTAGGGATGGGGAAAAATTTGCATTTCATTTATAAAATGACATGGGGGAAAATGAGATGTACATATGAATGTGAGCAAGAGGGAAGGGAGGGAAACAAACCAAAGGAAAAACAGCTTGAAACACCATAAACCCTAGCACAGTTTGCACATGAATATTGCAGCCATATAAGTCTTTTCATTTGCATGATTTGAGATTAAAATCATAGCATAAAGCCTTATATTCATCACCATCCTCAAAAACCATGTGTAAAGAGCCTACCTCGACCAATTTAGATGATTTGAAGGGAGATTGAGGAATTTTGTTAAAGTTTGCAGGCAAGCGGTTCAACGGGTCGTGCAGGCCTCCCAACGGGTCGCACACCTCCCAACGGGTCGCGCCCGTAGTAATTCTGAATTGCGGAGGAGTTCTGGACGGGTCGCGCACCGCCCAACAGGTCGCGCACCTCCTTCGACGGGTCGCGCACCACTCTGCTGCCCGAAATCACTGCAATTTTGCTCCTTTCTCCAATCACTCTCTCAAACCTCTCTTCCAAGCATTGGGATGCACAATGAGAGTAAAAGGAGGGAAGTTGAGCCTTTATAAACTCCATTTGAAAAAATTTCATCCATAAACCCACTTTATAAAGTTTATTTTTGACACTTTTTAAAACACTGATTTTTTGGTTTCCTTTATCCTGAATTTGACTTTTTGAGTGCTTTGACTTGATTCTTTTTGCAGGTAGATCATCTGAGGGACTTTGGCAAGGGGACCAGGGTTATTGCTGCCTTTTTGAAGACTTTTTGGAATTTCATTCTTTTTACAAAAATTTAACATGACCTTGGCTTTAAAAACAGAGTTTTTAAATCCAAGGTTAAAAATGAACTGTACATGATGAAAATATCAAAGAAACATGTTTACAATCCTCCCTCTGGCTTGCTGGGCACTCAAGGACTTTCAAAGACATGACCTTGCAGAGATAAATGACCAAAACCCTAGACCTAGGACCTTTGACCTCAAGACAAAACAAGACAAGCTTGAAAGAACTTAATGACTGATATGACCTGATCCAGCAAAACCAAGAGGGGTATAAATAGACCAGCTCCTCCATCAGGGTTATGGCATGCCTAACGGGATGCAAAATTTGACACTGATGAGACACCTACCTATGCAAATGCAAAGAGCTTTGATCACTGATGGAGGGCTTTCAAGACCGACACTAACAGGATAGTTAACAACTTCATTATAAAATGTTTCCGAATGAAAACAAATAGGATTTCCCTTTTGCAATAACACTCCACCCATTGCATACCCACTAGCATCAGTTTCTATTTCAAATGGTTGTTGAAGTTTCGATAATGCTAAGATAGGAGTTGTCACAATCTTTTGCTTTAAAGTATCAAATGCTTTTTATTGTTTTCCTCTCCACTGGAAGGAGACTATAGAACTTGTTAAAGCATGAAGTGGTGATGCAATAAAAGATAAATGAGAAATAAAATTCCTCCAATACTGAACTGCACCCAAGAAACTTCTAACTCCCGTCACATTTTGAGGTCTTGGCCACTTAAGGATTACATCAATTTTAGCTAGATCTATTTTAAGATGACCTCCTCCAACTATGTAACTAAGATAAACTAAGGAAGTTCCCAAATTCACACTTCAAAATTTTGAGATACAATTTCTCTCTTTGCCACACATTAAAAGCTTGTTTAACATGCATTACATGTTCTTCCAAACTTGAATTGAAAATACATATATTATCCAAATAGACTATGAAAAACTTATCAATAAAAGGATGAAACACATCATTGATCACTCTGATAAAAGGTGCTAGAGCATTGCATAAACCAAACGGCATAACTAGCCATTCATAAAACCCATGTCTAGTCTTAAATGCAGTTTTCCATATATCATTCTCTGCAATATGAATATGATAATAACCACTTCTTAAATCAAGTTTTGTAAAGTAAGCGACATTCTTTAACTGATCAAGCAAATCATCTATTCTCGGAAGAGGATACCTGTTCTTAATGGTGATTTTATTTAAGGCTCTAAAATAAACACACATTCTCCAAGTTACATCTTTCTTAGGGACTAATAAGATTGGTGATCCACATGGAGAATAACTAGGTCGAATGAAGCCTTTATCAACTAATCCCTGAATTTGTTTCTTAATTTCTTCATTTTCTATGATTGACATAAGATACATGCCACTATACGGAAGAGAGGCATCAGATTGTAATTTAATCTCATGTTGTATTTCTTGTTTTGGAGGTAGAATTTTTGGTTCTTTAAACAATTCTTTATAAGAATATACTATTTCAACCAATTTGTCCTTAAACTGAGAATCACACCCTTGAAAAGCATCATACTTATCTTTAGGTTGTTCTTTAACAAACATGAGAACATACTTTTTACTTGAACTTATGAGTCTTTTCATTTGACTTACATTGATTAAATCCAAGCTTGTCTTAATTCTGTGTGCCCTGACAATGTATTCAATTCCATCCTTAACAAGATGATACTTATTCTCCTTTCTATGAAATATGGCATCTCGATCATAAAGATAAGGACTACCCAACACAACTCCACATATATCCAAAGGAATCACATCTAGCTCAACTTCATCAACAAAATTAGCTGTAATTGCAAACCTTAAATGACATTGTTTTGTGACTTGCATTTGAGTGTTTTCTTTCAACCATCCTAAAGGGTATGGTTTTGGATGATTTTTAGTTTCCAATCCCAATTTCCTTACTAGTTCCTCAGATATTAGATTTTCATATGATCCATTATCGAATAATGTATCTATCATAGTGTGCTTGGAGATAATCCTGATATGAAACAATTCAACTCTCTTCTTTTCTTGAATCACATCATTAGATTTTGAAGAAGATGCAGAACAAGCAGAACTAGAGCTAGATTCAAAAGGATCATCTATCAGACCCATAGCAGTTATCTTATTTTCATCACCAGAGTCGGATCCCAAATCTTGTTGGACTACAAAATTAGCTTTCATCTCACCCTTCTTCTTAAGGAAATTCTTGTGCTTAAGTTCTGGATGAAGCTTCCAACACTTGGAGTCATCATGTCCAACCCTCTCACAATGAGTACAAGTAGGCCTTTCTCCTTATTTCTTAGTTGTTGCTGATTTATTCACTTTCAACTTGCTCTTCCCTTTGCCTTCTTTGGAATCTTTGTTCTCTGAATGCTTGAATGGTTTCTTTGAAAAGTTTGATTGAAAAGGTTTTCCACCTACTTCAATATGAATGGCTTGTACACACACTTCATCAAAGTCAGTTGGATTAAACATAAGAAATGAATGTCGCAAATAAGAATGAAAACTTCCAATATACTTTAACAACGTATCTCGTGTGTTTAATAGAACATTAAGTGTTAATGCATTTTCCTGAATTCCTGTGTAAACTCTTGCACACTCTATCCTTTACCTTGCCTTATATGCTACCAATCCATTACAACATGTTGCATATATCCTAAAGAATAGAATTGCTTTCTAATATCTTTAACAAACTTAGACCATGAAGAGATATTTTACCTTTATGCTTCAAATATAATTGAGTTTTACTTTCCCACCAAATCAAATTTGTTCCCCCCATTCTAAGTGTAGCTTACTGGAATTTTGAAGATTCATTAACAATATTCTGAATTCTACAATACACTTGAAGTTGCTTGATCCAGTTATCTAAGTTTTTAGGATTCATTTCACCATCATATATTGGAAATTCAAACTTAACATCAAGCTTCAAAAAAGGAGATTTCTTTGGTTTCTTTTGTAAGTCTGAATCTAAATTGGAATGATAAGAGAATGACGAATAAGAAGAAGACATATATGGATGAGAAGGAGGTTCACTACCATCAACTTTTTCCTTTCTCTTTTTCACTTTCGTGCCTTTAGAAGACGCAGATGCATCTCTAGTCTTCTTGTCTTCATAAAGTTCTGTAATCATCCTTTTCATATTAAGGAACATATGCTGAAATTGCTCCTCTCTCTTTGTCTCAAGAGTTTATCCTTCATTTGAAACTACCATATTTTGTGAGACTTTCCTCTTTCCAATCTCTGGATTTATCTCTTCAAGTTTCCCTTATCCACGTCGTGACCTCAATCTAGTCAACATTCACATTGGAAAATATCCTTCTTATACATGACAACCCTTGCTCTGATATCAAAATATGATCTAAAAACACAAGATTGACTATTTTCTCAACTTCACCAATATTAACTAAGATTTCTTTTCTGTGAATGAATGAGAGATTTTTTTTTTGTTTTTTTGTTTTTTTGTTTTAAGTGCCTTTAAACATAAAATTAAAATTTGAACATAAGCATAAACAATAGAGAAAATAACAAGAAAACTTAAGATATTTGATGACGAAATTCGTCCCTCCTAGACTACATCTCCGGGTCCACTTCCAAGTGGGTGTATGTTGTATTAGGAATGCTTAAAAGTCTCTTTACATAAAACTTATCCATTTTGGATTGTGCACGTAGGCACATATGGCTACTATTAGAATGAAGGCCTTGGCCTCTGCTCTCCAACGCAACTTTCCGTTCTCAAAATGCCCAAAGATGGCCAAGTTACGCCCAAAAAGACATTTACAGGCACAAATAATATACAGTTCTGAAACTCATATTAAAACTTCTATGGCAGGGGCACATTGGTGATATATTTTATAAGGCCGCGAGCAAGTCCTGGGGTCAAACTCATGGACCTCTCAAGATTTTGAATGGAAACAATAGTAATCGTTAGAACATATTACAAAATATGGCAATTCGGGCACAACTGTATAGTATTGAAATTATATTGTAATGTTTTTGCAATACACATAAACTCTTGACTTACCCTCATATCCGTGGAGTATTACAATTTTGGAATACGGTTTATAACCAATGTTTAACATTAGACTAGTTATATCGGTGGTGATACATATTTCCTGTGTCATATGGATATGTTTTTAACCAATGCTTAAACTGAGGTTGTATTACCCCGCACCATCCAAATTTGATTAACCTTGGAGTATGGTGTATCATACAGTTTCAACGGATATATATATATATATATATATATATATATATATATATATATATATATATATATATATATATATATATATATATATATATATATATATATGGATCGTTCGTTACAACTATATAACAACTATGGTAAGTTGTTAAAATAGTTTAACTTTGGATATGGTTGATGGTTGTCACGCCGATTAGAGACTTTGTGTTGTATTCATTGCATAGATATCACTGTTGTCATATAGTTGCCCATGCACCAATTTGGGAGCGTTGTTTAAACAAATCATGGGTTTGGTGGGGCCACCGAATGTGGTGGGCTCCACCAACCCTTACCCCATAATACCATATAACCAAACTTTATATTTAATATTTCTCTGATGGTTTAATAAATTAAAGTTGTGGGCTATTGGTATAGTTTTGTGTTGTTGTATGGGAGGTCGTGGGTTTGAGCCCGACCTACTCATCCGACCTCTGACTGCGTTGACTTTGACCTGCCACGTGTCACACTGAGAGACTACCACTTGGCAGTAAGGTCCAATTTTTTTCCTGTTTGATAATAACTTCAGAACGCGTTTTCTCCCTCATACGGAGGCCATTTTGCAAAGTGAATATACTTCCGGAATCAGCACGATGAGATCTTCGACTTGTCACTAGTTTCATGACAATATGATACTTTTTTTTAACTTTGATCATTTTGAAGATCCTCCTGGATCATTCCTCTCCACTAGAAGCTTTTGGACCACCGAAAGTTTGGTTTTAAGCAGACATGAGGTGAGGGTACAACTCCCTTACCCTTCTAGTCTCCATCCTTGCCTTGCTTGGATTCACGCCTTTGAGTCCTACTCGAAGATACGCAACGTCTCCACGCTTGGAAGTGTAGAACTTTCTATCTAAAATGGTATCTTCCCATAACTCAGTCATACATTCAGGTGAAAAATCATCTACTGTTGTAATTTGAGCATTTTCCTCTAGATCCATGATGATTGGAGGTTCATATAGCTTCAAATTTTCAACATTTACAATTGAATATATGTGCATGCATGGAGGTAAATTTAACTGGAATGCATTGTGCGCAATGTTTTCAATAATATTAAAAGGGCCATACCTAATAGGTTTCAACTTTTTACCTTAACCTTTCATCCTTTCTTTGCTGATGTGTAACCATACTTGATCACCAACCTGGAAGTGATGATCCACTCGATGCTTGTCATGGCGCATTTTGTACTTGGTCTGAATTTTATCTAATTGATCCTACATCGCTTCATGAATCGTTTGGATTCTTTGAATGAACTTGATTTCTTTGTCGGCATCTCCATGTCCATCCTCCTTAGCTTCTTCACCAAACATGAAGTCCAATGTACCCAAAACATGTCTCAAAAGGAGATCTACCTGTAGAAGAATGCAAGGCTCGATTGTAAGCATGCTGGACATACTGTAAGGATTCATCCCACAAATTAGGATGCTTGCTTCAATAGCCTCTAAGAAGATGTACCACTATTTTGTTCACCACCTCTATTTTCCCATTAGTTTGTGGATGAAAAGAGGTGCTCTTTTTCAATTTAGTGTCCGAGTCCCCACAAAGTGAACCAAAACTCTCCCATGAAATAAGAGTCCCGATCTAAAATGATAGAAGTAGGGAACCCAAAATGAACCCATACATTTTGAAAGAACAACTGTGCAGTCTGTTCAACAGTAACTTGCTTTCTACATCGAGCAAGAATACACATTTTGTTAAATCTATCAACCAGAACATACAAATAATCCTGACCTTTTCTAAACATTGGAAGTCCTCCTACAAAATCCATAGATATATTGTCCCATGGTCTAGAAGGAACTGGAAGTGGCATATACAAACCTAACTTTCTATTGCTTTGTTGCTTCTTGAACACATGACACAACCTTTGATGTACTTAGAAATTGTTTCATTCATTCGAGGCCAATATAAATACCTTTGTAATTGTGCCATTGTCTTACCTACACCAAAATGCCTTGAAAAACGAGAAGAATGTGCTTCCCTGATGACATGCACTCTTTCTCCCTATGGTATGCACAACATTCCAAGATGGTACAATAACTTGTCATGAACATGATAATTCACTTCCTCCACTTGAGCACCATGAGTGAGTGATTCATAAACATCTTTGAAATCAACATATTCATCATATTGTTCAATATAACTTTCATGTGCTAAAGAACTATTTTGAAGAATAACTGAAGCATTAAAAGAAGGTCTTGATAAGTACATATCATCTACTTTATTGGTGGTGCCTTTCTTATATCTAATTACTAAGTGAAATTGCTGCAAAAAACCCATCCATCTAAAATGTTGAGACTGCTGCAACTTAGTTTGAGATAAAAGGTATTGAAGTGGCTGATGATCTGTATGAATCACTGTTTCTTGCCCATTAAATAATGTTTCCATTTTTTAAAACTTTCCTTTAATGCATACAATTCTTTATCATATGTTGGATAGTTAGCAACTTCTTTAGAAAATGTTTCCAAATGAAAACAAATAGGCTTTCCTTTTTGCAATAATACTGCACCCATTGCATACCCACTAGCATCAAATTCTATTTCAAATGGTTGTTGAAGGTCTGGTAATGCCAAGATTGAAGTTGTCACAATTTTATTCTTTAAAGTATCAAATGATTTTTATTGTTTTCCTCCCCACTACAAGGAGACTTTAGAACTTGTTAAAGCATGAAGTGGTGATGCAATAAAAGAGAAATGATAAATAAACTTCCTCCAACACTGAACTGCAACCAAGAAACTTCTAACTTCCGTCACATTTTGAGGTCTTGGCCACTTAAGGATTACATCAATTTTAGCTGGATCTATTTTAAAATGACCTCCTCCAACTATGTAACCAAGATAAACTAAGGAATTTTTCCCAAATTCACACTTAGAAAGTTTGAGATATAGTTTCTCTCTTTGCAACACATCAAAAACTTGTTTAACATGCTTTAAATGTTATTCCATAATTGAAATGAAAATAAGTATATCATCCAAATTGACTATGAAAAACTTATCAATAAACGCATGAAACACATCATTCATCACTCTCATAAAATTTGTTGGAGCATTGCATAAACCAAATGACATAACAAACCATTCATAAAGCCCCTGTCTAGTCTTAAATGCAGTTTTCCATATATCATTCTCTACAATACGAATATGATGATAACCACTTCTTAAATCCAGTTTTGTAAAGTAAACAACATTCTTTAACTGATAAAGCAAACCATCTATTCTCGGAAGAGGATACCTGTTCTTAATGGTGATTTCATTTAAGGCTCTAAAATCAACACACATTCTCCAAGTTCCGTCTTTCTTAGGGACTAATATGATCAGTGATCCACATGGAGAAGAACTAGGCCGAATGAAGCCTTTATCAACCAATTCCTAAATTTGTTTATTAATTTCTTCATTTTCTATGACTGACATATGACACATGCCAATATTCGGAAGAGGGGCATCATATTGTAATTGAATCTCATGTTGTATTTCTCGTTTTGGAGGTAGACATTTTGGCTCTTTAAACAATTATTTATAAGAATCCACTGTTTCAACCAATTTGTCCTCAAACTGAGAATCACACCTTTGGAAAGCATCATACTTATCTTTAGGTTGTTCTTTAACAAACATGAGAACATACATTTTACTTGAACTTATGAGTCTTTTCATTTGACTTACATTGATTAAATCCACTCTTGTCTTAATTTTTTGTGCCCTGACAATGTGTTCAATTCCATCCTTAACAAGATGATACTTATTCTCCTTTTTATGAAATATGGCATCTCAATCATAAAGATAAGGACTACCCAACACAACTCCACATATATACAAAGGAATCACATCTAGCTCAACTTCATCAACAAAATTAGTTGTAATTGCAAACCTTAAACGACATTGTTTTGTGACTTGCATCTGAGTGTTTTCTTTCAACCATCCTAAAGGGTATGGTTTTGGATGATTTTTAGTTTCCAATACCAATTTCCTTACTAGTTCCTAAGATATTAAATTTTCCTGTGATCCACTGTCGAATAATGTATCTATTTTAGTGTGCTTGGAGATAATCCTGATATGAAACTTCAATCACATCATTATATTTTGAAGAAGATGCATAACAAGTAGAACTAGAGCTAGATTAAGAAGTATTGTTTGTCAGAACCATAGTGGTTATCTTCTTTTCATCACCGGAGTCGGATCCCAAATCTTATTGGACTGCAACATTAGCTTTCATCTCACCCTTCTTCTTAAGGAAATTCTTGGGCTTAAGTTTCAGATGAAGCTTCCAACACTTAGAGTCATCATGTCCAACACTCTGACAATGAGTACAAGTAGGCCTTTCTCCTTCTTTCTTAGTTGTTTCTGACTTCTTCCCTTTCAACTTACTCTTCCCTTTGCCTTCTTTGGAATCTTTGTTCTTTGAATGCTTGAATGGTTTCTTTGAAAAATTTGACCAAAAAGGTCTGCCACCTGCTTCAATATGAATGGCTTGTACACAAACTTCATCAAATTCAGTTGGATTAAACATAAGCAATGAATGTCGCAAATAAGAAAGAAAACTTCCAATATACTTTAACAAAGTATCTCGTGTGTTTAATGGAACATTAAGTGCTAATGCCTTTTTCCTGAATTCCTGTGTAAACTTTTGCACACTCTGTCCTTTACCTTGCCTTATATGATGTGAACCCATTACAACCTGTTGCATATATCCTAAAGGATATAATTTATTTCTAAGAGCTTTAACAAACTTGGACCATGAAGAGATGATTTTACTTGTATGCTTAAATCTGATTGAGTTTTAATTTCCCATCAAATAAAATATGTTCCCCCCACTGTAAGTGTAGCTAACTCAAGTTTTGCAGATTCATCAACAATATTCTGAATTCTACAATACACCTCAAGTTGCTTGATCCAATTATCTAACTTTTCAGGATTCATTTCTCCATCATATATTGGCAATTCAAACTTAATATCAAGCTTCAAAAAAAGAGATTTCTTTGGTTTCTTTTGTGAGTTTGAATCTGAACTGGAATGATAAGAGAATGAGGAAGAAGAAGAAGACAAAGATGGAGGAGAAGGAGGTTCATTACCATCATATTTTCCCTTGCTCTTTTTCAATTTTGTGCCTTTAGAAGACGAAGTTGCATCTCTAGTCTTCTTGTCTTCATAAAGTTCTGTAATCACCCTTTGCATATTAAGGAACATCTGTTGAAATTGCTCCTCGCTCTTTTTAGCTTGGATGAAATGTCGTACTTCTTTTTAGCTTTGCATATTAAGGAACATCTGCTGAAATTGCTGAGCAGGTCTTTGTAGATGCAAATTAACATGAGTTTATGCTAACCTGGAACAATCTTTGAAAAGGAGAATGAATGCTTAAATCCTTTGATCCTTAAGCAAGACGTGCATAGCGAAGAAGAAACATGGCCAATGAAGAAGCTCGTTGGGAAGAGGAACAAAATTTCTGAAAGGTATTCTACAATATGGCAGGAAAAGTGGACAAGATGTTCATAGAGTATGAGAAGGAACTTGGGCATGAGAAGAAGGACGTTGATGATCATGGATCGGAAAATTAGGAAGGTGGTGCAGAAGATCCTCCTCTCTCTCCTTCTTCCAGTGATAGTTCTCATCACTCTTAGTGAAATTCTAGTTCTCATCACTCTTAGTGAAATTCCAAGCATACCTGTAAGAAACCATTCTTCAAGTTAGACATAAAGTTTGACCTGCCCATGTACAATGGAGAGTGTAGTGCAGAAAAAATCAATAATTGGATCAGACAGATAGAGGTTTACTACCGAATCTAGCAGATCGAAGAAGATGAGGCGAAAGTCCATTTAGCATCTCTTTTGCCGAGCAGAACTGCTCTCTTTTGGTGGGAGACAAAGTTGCAGAAAGGCAACACAAAGTTAGGTAACCTTTTGTGCTCTTGGTCTAGTTTTATTTCTGCATTGAAATACCAATTCTACCCTCTGGGTTACAAGCAAAGGGCACTTATGGATTGGCAATATCTAAGGCAAGGTAAGGGCTAGAATGTGAAAAGATTCACTGAAGAATTTCATAAACAAGCACTGAATATGGGCATCTCATTAGATGCATCTGAGACTCTAACTAAGTATATAGGTGCACTACATAGTTACATCCAACACTCATTATTACTGTTCGAGCCTACTACAATTGATGCGGCCAACATAAAGGCTATTCATCTTGAAAGTCGAGGCAAGAATGATTGAGATGATTAAGCAGAAAAGGCACCATTCAAACCTCAACATGGAAAATTCCAGAAGAAAGGAAAAGGGAAGGATAAGAAGACCGTTGCAACCAAGAAAGGGGACAAAGCAATACCATCTTGCACTCATTGCAAGAAATATGGTCATAACAAGGACCACTATTGGAAGTTGCATCCATAGTTAAGACCAAATAGATTGGTGGAAAGGGGAAGCAGAAGACAATGGCAACAAAACATGACCTTATATCAGATTCTGGCAATGAGACATTGATCACAACCATGGGCGTAAGAGGTACTCTTTCTATTAATGATAGTTTTGATTCAGTTGCAAGTACTAGTTATTTGAATGAGCCTGTAAGTAATGAGCGGAAGAGAATTGAGTTATTCCACATTAGAGTTGTCATAAAACATACAAAGGTGGAAACTCTGTTTGATTCAGGTTCCCAAGAAAACTTAATCTTAGAGTCCTTAGTGAAAAAGTTAGGCCTTGAAACTAAGCCTCATTTGAGTCCATACCCGCTTGGTTGGGTAAGCGATAAAGCCAAATTGCAGGTCACCAAGCAGTGTAGGGCTAGATTTGTTATTTCTTCTAAATTAGTTTATGAGGTAGAGTTAGATGTAGTGCCTTTGGACATCTGTGGAATCATATTGTGAAGCCCATATCTGTATGACAGAAAGGTTGTTTTCTTTCTGCATGAAAACAAATACCACCTCAAAGAGGATGGGGTAGAGTATATAGTCAAAGCTCATCATACAAAATTTAATGCTAGCCTTGTAAGAACAGGAAAATTAAATGACTGGATAATTCCAGAAAAGGGTGCATGCTCATGATAGTAAGAGAAAAAGAGGTTGAGATGGTTGACACTTTCAAAGGTTATAATCCTGATCATAAGAAATAATTATTTGAAATTGTTTCTGATTATTATGGATTATTTCAGGAACTGAGAGGATTTCCCCCTAAATGGGAAATCCAACATGAGATCCATTTACAACAGATGCTCCTTTACCGAATGTTGGCATGTACGGGATGGCTTCTATCGAGATGGAGGAGATCAAGAAATAGGTGCAGGCAATGTTAAATCAGGGAGTCATCAAACCGATTTCTTCTCCTTGTGGCTCACCAATCGTGTTGGTTCCCAAGAAAGATGGCACACAGAGAATGTGCATAAATTACAGGGCGTTGAAAAATATCACGGTGAAGAATCAATACCCTCTCCCTCACATTGATGAATTGTTAGATCAGTTGAAAAACATTGTTTTTATTTTACAAAGCTGGATTTGCGTAGTGGTTATCACCACATTAGAATTGTAGAGAAGGAAATTTAGAAGACTGCATTCAAAACCAAACATGGGTTGTTCGAATGGATGGTGATGCCATTCATATTGTGCAACACTCCAACCACATTTATGAGGGTAATGAATGATTTATTTAGGCCTTTTCTTGATCATTTTGTTCTTGCATATCTGGACGATATGCTTGTGTACAACAGGACATGGGATGAATATGTGTGTCATATAAAGAAAGTGCTTGATGTTATGAAAAGTGAACATTTGTATTTGAAATTGTCAAAGTGTGAGTTTGGGAAGATTTCTCTAATTTATTTAGGCCACATTGTCGGCAATGGACAATTGAAGATAGATCCCTCTAAAGTGGAGGTGATTATGAATTGGCTTGAGCCCACGAATGTTACAGAGGTTTGAAGTTTTCTGGGCGTGGTACAATATTGGAGAAGGTTCATTGTGAACTTCTATGTTATTGCAGACCCTTGCATGCGTTGACTAGTGTAAAGCAGGCCTTTTAGTGGGGAGGAAAACAAAAGAAATCCATCGACACACTGAAAGAGAAGATCAACACAGCACCAGTGCTAGCCTTACCAGACCTTCAACAACCTTTTGAAATTGAAACAGATGCCAGTAGATATGCCATGGGCGTTGTATTGATGCAACAAAGAAAACCTGTATGTTACCATTCAGAGACTTTCTCCCAGGCTATTGTGAATTATCCCACATATGACAGGGAGTTGTATGCCTTGGTCTAGAGTGTAAAGAAGTGGAAACACTATCTGATCGGTAAGGAGACCATCATCCATACGAATCATCAGCCCTTGCAGTATCTTTAGTCACAGACCAAGCTTCAACAAGCCCATCACTTCAGATGGATGGGATTCCTCCAACAGTTTCATTTGGTGATAAGATACAAGAAGGGCGCCAACAACAAAGTAGAAGATATGCTTTCTCGCCCTCCTATTTTTGCATCTATAGTTTTGCAAAATGTTTCTTTATCATTAGAAAGTTATGTTGAATAGTATGCTAACAATAGTGATTTTAAAGAAATCTATGCAAAATTGACTCATGGATCGCAGGTGGACAATTTTTACTTGCATGGAAATCTATTATACCACCTTGGAAAACTATGCATACCTAGTGATGAAAGGGTTCATGTAATCGGAGAGGAATTGAGAAAACTTTGTCATTTGTAGAGTATTTTTTTTTTTTTTTGGCCTCATATGAAAAACATTGTGACTCGCTTTGTAAAAGGTTGTGTGTTTTGTTCTGTTTCAAAGCCCTCTAATAGAAAACTTGGGCTCTACACACCACTCCCTATTCTGAGTCGAGCATGGGAAAGTGTGTCCACGAACTTTGTAGGAGGTTTGCCTATGTCTAGGAAAGGTCACGACTATTTGTGTGTCGTTGTGGATTGGTTTTGTAAAATGTGTATTTTAATGCCTTGTAAAAAGCAGGTCACTGCTGAGTAGACCGCTTTTCTTTTCTTTCAGCATGTTTGGGTCCATTTTGTGTTGCCCACATCTATTGTGTCAGATCAAGTCTCTCTATTTCTTGGGGAGTTTTGGACCAGCTTGTGGAGAATGATGGACACTAAGCTGAAAAGAAGTACGACATTTCATCCACAGACCAATGGAGAGATAGAGGATTTCAACCGCACGTGGTAAAATTGTTGCAAGGCTATTGTGGAAAACATCCCAAGTTGTGGGATGAACAACTTCCTTATGTGCAACATGCGTATAATCGAGAAACACATTCATCTACATAGATCTCACCATTTGAGACATATTTTGGCTATCTACCTAGAGATCCCTTGGACATGGTCTTTGGGAAAGGGGAGGATAGCAATGGACGAGATGATAGGGACAAATCATGGAAGTTCATTCAACGGGTATAGGTGATTCATCAGGCAGTGCAAGAGCATTTGGAGAAGAGTCAAGCTTTGTATAAATCTCGACATGATAAGCATTGAGTTGACCATCAGTTTCAAGTTGGGGACAAGGTATGGCTCCATATCAACAAGGATAGAATGAAGGGAGAAAGGAAGAAGTTGAGACCCATCCAATTTGGTCCCTTCACCATATTGATAAAGATTGGAGACAATGCTTTTCATCTTGACTTGCCTGCTTATATGTAGATGTACTCAGTGGTAAATGTAGAAAACTTGAAGCTTTATGAACCTCCATTGATTATGGATACCAAGGAGGTTGCGCATATTCCTACAGTGGATGATTTTGCACCACAGTATCTAGATAAGTCTCCTGAAGATATCATACTCGACCGAAAAACAAGAACTTCACGAAGAGGAGATGTGGAGTATATCTGGGTTGGCTTCAAAGGAATGCATCCAAGAAAAGCTCAATGGATGGAGAAGGAAAAAGGGAGGGAGAAATTTCCTCACTTGCCAATTGACTGAAAAGTCTTTTGGTGGTCCAAAAGCTCTTAGTGGGGAGGATTGATCCAGGAGGATCTTGGAGAATTGATCCAATGGATCTTTAAAAATACCAGTGGCATGGTAAAAGGCTCAAAACTGAAAGTGGCGGAATTTGGATAAAATTAGCATCAGAGCAAAGTGCTCGTCATGCTGATTCCAATAGTGTGAATGACACTCAAATCCAAGTCCAAATGAAGAAGTTAGAGTAAGTCAAAGTTCGAGTTTGACTTGTCCAAGTGACAGGAGAAGATGACATGGAAAAAGTTCCAGCGAATGGGGAGGTGCCAAGTGGCAGGTTGTCATTGGGTCCTGCATATCGTATATCGGGAAAAAAAAGGTCGCGGGTCAAGAATCGGCCCCGACGCAGACAGATTGCAATGTGATCGTAATCGTAGAAACGGGAAGGTGTTTGCGATATGGTTCCGACTGTGAGCGCTGATTGCGATTTGCGATCGGGTGCCAGACGCGATATTTCTATATGTTACATTGTATATTCCCATCGGGTCCATGATTACCACAATGTATGGGTCAATGCGCCAATGGTTCAAAGCATTGATTGCGATGTGCGATGGGGACCGTCAAATGCGATATATTATATATTGTGTTCTATAAACTGACGGGTCCATGTATCACAGAAGAGCTTGTTGTAATGGCTTTGGACTGTCCGTCGATAGTTAAAAGCATCGATAAACATGCCGCCTAACCTCATGCGTAGTTAAATGGGTTTTTCTATGTTTGAACGGGATTTCACCATTATTATAAGGTTGTTGCCATATATCCTTCTGGCCCGATCCCGCCTGCCTAACTTGGTTATTATGTTAAAATTTCCCGGGTTTTGAGGGATGCTGCCATGCTTATATATATATGGTTGTTGTGTCGGAAAAGGTAGAGGGGTCAGTATAATAGTTCAGAAGCACACGCACGCAGCAGACCCTAACCTTGGCAGCAGGCCGGACCTCGCCTTTGAGCAACAGGGAGGTTCCAAGAGGTTGCAGAAGGCTCGATTCTCCAAATTAGGAGTTTGGATAGGCGTTTTTGCACTGTTTTTTGCCAGGAGTTCAGTGGTACTATTTGTTTCTAAAGCTGGGCTCTCCATTCTCTGCCCATCTTTCAATTTGGAGGTATAAGGGTTATAATTGCTTGTACTTTGATCTCTTTTATGCCAATAATTGAATGAAGGCCACCCCATTATTGAGCAGGGCTCAGAGACGTAGTCCAAATTTGACGAACTTCGTAATAAAATCATTGTGTCATGGTTTTTGTGTTCTTCTAATTATTTCCGCATTGTTTACATGCTTTTAAGTTCCATGGTTAATTAACTCTGTTATATGTAATTCCAATGCATCTGTAATCCTAACATCTATTTTTAACTAAATTAAGAATATTAAATAATTTATATCTAATTTTTGAGATTTTAGATAATATCAAAATATTAAAACTAAAATTTTAAACCCCTCTTTACCTTATTTTAGAGATTATCTCATTTCCTTACACCTAATCATTATTTAATATTATATAAACAACTTTTTAAACTTCCCCTTTTAACTTTTTTTATTAATTTTTTAACCCTCTTATTAATTTTCTTTACAACATCCGTAAACCTAACATCTATTTTTAACTAAATTAAGAATAATAGATCATTTATATCTAATTTTTAAGGACTTTAAATAATATTAAAATAGTAAAAATATTAAAACTATTTTAAAATAAAAATAAATAATATTTTACTTTTTAAATAAATATAATATTTTATTTACTTGTTTGACTAATTTCCAATGGCTAGTTTTCAACGGCTAACGTTGGGCAATGATGCATCCTTACTATTTATTCTTGAAAATTGTACGATTTCTTTTGCCTTGTCATGAGGATGAACCACATTGGTTGGTTCAAAAATCGACCAAATCCTAATGATGTGATTATTCCGAAAGACATATATCTATAACATGAATCACAAAAGTCTCAGCTATAACATTTTTTAAGTACTCTGAAATATTTAAAATTTAATATATCAATATTATTTACATAATTATGAAACAAAACAACAACTTTTTCCAATTTAACAATTTTATTAGTGTACTTTTACACATTTTTAAAACAATTGCTAATTTATAAGTGTTATATATATAAAAGTAACATAATGATTATTCCCCACCTTCCTGACATGGAGCTTTTAATGTGATTTTCACTAGTTTTAAATAAAAAATGTTTTCCCTGACCATGGTTGAATGGTCTCTCTACTACAATTATAATATCATATATATACATTTATTTTCCATATTTTTGTTATTTTAGATTTTTTATATGGTTATAAAATTTAATTTTAGATAATTTATTGCGAGACTCGGAAATTAAACAAATCCTGAAATATTTTCTTTTATAATTGAGAGTTATGTAATTATGTGAAGTATAATGCCACATTCTCTTAATCGAAGGTGGATGTGTTTTGAACGTGGTTTCTTTATCTTATAATTGAGGGTGGGTATACTTTGAAGATGGGTTTTTATTTTATAACTGAATGTGGTTGTACCTTTGTAAAGTCTAAAGTCACATTCTCTTACATTCTTTTAATTAAAGATGGATGTACTTTGAAGGTGCTTCTTTTATTGGATACACTTTAAAGTTGGTTGTACTTTTATGAAATTAAAATACAATTTTTTAATTGAAAGTGGAGGTATTTTTGTGAAGTAATGTTATATTATATATGTTCGGACGATGGTTGTATTTCTGTGAAATAAATTGATGTAATTTAAAGTAGAGGTATTATTATATATATTTTGAAGTTGTACTTTTGTAAAATAAATTGATGTGCTTTGTACTTTGAAGGTAGTTTTTTTTTTTATTATTATTGGATATACTTTAAAGATAGTTGTACTTGTGTGAAATTAAAGTACATTTTTTAATTGAAAGTGGAGGTATTTTGTGAAATAAAGTGGAGGTATTTTGTGCAATAAAATTATATTATATATTTAGAATATAAATATAAAGGGTTTAAGTTGAATAAGAAAAAGTTGAAGAAAATTAAATTTATAATATTAAAAATTTGCATTTAATAAAGTTTAAAGTAAGATTTGAAGGTGGTTTTTTGGGATATATTTTGAAGATGGTTGTACTTTTTGAAATTAAAGTATATTTTTTTAATTGAAAGTGGAGGTAATTTTGTGAAATAAAGTTATGATTATATATTTAGAATATAAATATAAAGTGTTCAAGTTGAAAAAGAAAAAATTGAAGAAGATTAAATTCATAATATTAAAAATTTGCATTATATAAAGTTTAAAGCAAGATTTAAATAATGATATCATTAATGATATTGAAATATTATAAAAAATTTACAACCTTAATTTGTTTAATTAAAACTAAATTTTAACAAGTGTTACATAGTAGCTAGTACCCCTTAATTTAAAAATAACTAAATTGAAGTAAGAAACAATGAAAAAAATGCATATATATATAAAGTTTGGTAGGACTACATCTTCATCATGTCCAACTTCTCACCCCGATCAAGGGGATAACACAAGATTTGAACCCAAGACTTCTCATTCGGTATTTGAACCCAAGACTTTTCATTCGATGAGACTGTATTTCGACTACATCTTCATCATGTCCAACTTCTCACCCCGATCAAGGGAATAACACAAGATTTGGGTTAGATTTGAACCCAAGACTTCTCGATGAGATTTTATTTCAACTACATCTTCATCATGTCCAACTTCTCACCCCGATCAAGGGGATAACACAAGATTTGAACCCAAGACTTCTGGTTCGGTGAGACTTTATTTCCATGACCATTACCAATTGAGCTACCCCAAGTGGACTGCATATATCCCATCTTGTAACAACAAGACAATTGCAAATAAACAAGAAAATGTAGTAGTCTTTGATGCATTTATTATTTATTATCTTTGTTCATGCTATCATGGAATGTAGTAGTAATAATTTTGGATATAGCTCCATTTACTGGTTTTCATATTTCGTATGTTAAATATGTTATTTACTAATGATTGAATATATATTTTTTTAAGTTTTATATATCCACTTTATGATAGGTATAAAATGAGTCATCAATCTTCCTTCTATTAAAATATCATATATTATGATATAGAAGATACCTCTTCATAAATTGTGGTCAATAATTTTATAATTATATGTTTTAATATTTTTATCTTATAATTATGGTTAATAATCTTATGATTATTATATTTTAATTAACTATTTTATGGTTG
Organism: Pinus tabuliformis; assembly: GCA_031772625.1. NCBI lineage: Eukaryota > Viridiplantae > Streptophyta > Pinopsida > Pinales > Pinaceae > Pinus > Pinus tabuliformis. Next base: position 252,752,005 of record CM062820.1, on the reverse strand, counting down.
TTATATTTTACTAATTTATGTTGAAGTTTTCCAGTCATTTTAATTGATTTAATAATAGAAACTTATTAATGTTAACTGGAGTAAGATAGTAGAACTCTCATTAGATCTTTATGTTTCACTTTTACTAGACTCTCATGAGATTCTTTTAAGATATTTTAATGTGATACGCAGGAGTATTCTTAAATGTTAAGGTGAATATGGAAGATGATATAGTACTTATGGTTAATGATCTCATGATTGTTATGCTATAATTAATTTATGTAGAAAGTTTCTAGTGAAGTTTTATAGTGATTTTAATTGATCTAATAGTACAAACTTATTAATGTTAACTTGAGTAGTATAGTAAAATTCTTAAGAGATTTTTATGCTTCAACTTTGACTCTTTCATGAGATCTTTTTAAGATACTTTAATGTGATATGCCAATATTTTTAAATGTTTGGTGTTGATATGGAAGATGATCTTGTAATTATAGTTAATAATCTTATGGTTGTTATTCTTTAATTAATTTATGTTAAAAAAATTAGCGCTTTTAATTTATTTAATATTTTTTTTTACACTCTCTTTAATAAGTAGTATTGTGTGAGAATATGAGAATTGTGTTCAATAATTTTTATAATTGTAATGTTCTAATTATTTTTATCTTTTAATTATGGTTAATAATCTTATCATTAGTATGCTTTAATTAATTATATTATGGTTAATATGTTTTTAATTAATTTATATTGAATTTTTCTATCACTGTTAATTTGTTTACTTATTGTTTACAATTCCTATAATAAGTAGTATCATGTATGGATGTGAAAATGGTAGTCAAATAATTATGATCAATATTTTTATAATTATTATGTTTTAATTAATTATCTTACAATGGTTATATTTGAACTAATTTATATTGAAAATTTCAAATGCTATTAATTTGTTTAATAAATGTTTTATTTTACATTTTATATATAAATGATATCATATGAGAATAACAAAATTGTGTTCAATTTCAGCTTTTTCGTCCTGGAAAACAAAATTGTGTTCAATAATTTATATTGAAAATTTCAAATGCTATTAATTTGTTTAATAAATGTTTTATTTTACATTTTATATATAAATGATATCATATGAGAATAACAAAATTGTGTTCAATAGTGATTATATTTTAATTAATTTTGTAACACTTTTCTAATAATATTGATATATTACATCCATTTCTCGATGAAACTTACTATATATTTTCATTTACAAAATGATTGGTATGCTGTGTTTCTCTTTTAAAATAGAAAGTAGAGATTAAGAAGGGTTCTTTTTATAAACTGTTGATTAATATATATATATTTTTAAATATAATGAAATGATATTTTAAGGTTTACGACACTAAGAATAGTCTATGAGACCATTAGATCTCTGTTTTTGGCATTTTGCAATTCAATCATTTTCCTATTCGAATTGATGATGCCCTGGCCCAACCTTCCAATAACCCCCTCAATGCCAAAAAAACTGATGCTACTTTCTATGATGTTCCCATAACACACATATTGTGATATATAATTTGATTTAAAAATATATATATTATTCAATCTAAAAATATGTGATTATATAGAACAAATACCAGTGTTATCAAGTTTTAATCATTTATTTTGACTCGTATTTAAAATATAAATTACAAATATCCACAACTATTTAATTAATATTTCAATACACAACAAGTTAGCAAAACAAATTATATTTAAATACCCCACGCTAAAAGGACGAAACTTCGGGAATGTTGTCGATTACATTTTAATTCCCGCCGACAATAATGTGCCTGCCTGAATGCTATCCATGGTGCTTTCTTCCTTGCGTAATTATATAAACCAATGCCAAAATCTCGACCAATTTCTCCATAAACGATACCTCAATGCCAATCAAATTCTTTAAGCATAGTCTAGGCCAAATCCTCCTCGAAGAGACTCATGCCCCGGTAACTGTATCAAAAAGTTAAAAAATTTCTTGGGCCAAATACCCAATCCCCACTAACTGCAGGACCTTGTACTTAAGAAATCACTAATCTTTACCAAATTCATAAAAAAAAATTGGCACATGTTTACCAAATCTTTCCGAAACATATCAAATTTGTCAGAGCAATTTTGCAGTTGTATCTATATTTGTTATATTGTACTATAAAGTTATTTTAATGGACTGGAATTTTTTTTAGCCGATGTTAAGTAGAAGCTATAAGTTAAGTTGTACAATTGACAAATTTACAGTTGTATCTATATTTGTTATAGTGTACTATAAAGTTATATAAAGTTATTTTAATGTACTGGATTTTTTTAGCCGATGTTAAGTAAAAGCTATAAGTTAAGTTGTACAATATAAATTAACCATTTAGTATATTGAAATTAGTTTATGTGATCATTACAAAATAAGAAGTAAAAATTTTGAATAAAATATATTCAACATAAATAAAGTTATATTTTATTTAAAAATAAAAAATTTCAATTAATAATATTAAACTTTAGATAAACTTTAAATTGTTTTAATGAAAAAAAATAATACCAAATCATTATAAAACTCAATATAATATATATGCCAAATAAATATAATAATACTACTAGTTAAAAAAAATATTATTAACATTAGTTTCAATTTTAATGATGTTAATAATAAATAAATCCAAAATCACTTTGAAATAACTTCAAATAACTAAATTTATAATAAGAAAAATTGAAATATTATTTTTTTATATATTATATTTTTAATATATAAAAATTATATATATATATATAATATTTTAATATTTAAATTATAATAAATATTAAAAAATATTTTAATTAGCCCACGGGGCTTTGGATTGACGGTGAATAGGTGCTTTGTTAAGGCATTTCTTGCGATAGGTCACTGGTTCAAATCCCCCGTGGGTACTTAGGTTAGTCTTAACTTAGAAAAAAAAAAAATATTTTAATTAATTAAAATAATTAAATAATAAACCTAAACCACCACACACATAGCTAACACATCCTTGCATAATTCTACTTACATATTTTTTCATGCCATTCGTCTTAAATTAATAACTAGGATTCCTCATTTTGAATCGCACATCGAATGTTATCTCGCGTTGGAGTTCCTTTATGTCAATGTCACATCGTGCGTCGACTAGTTCCAAATTCTAGATTCCCCGGACCAGTGGAAATATTTTTTTTAGGAAGGGGAGGACATTACACAAATTTTTGTGAAAATTATATAAGTAATACGTGGAAAGTTGATTTTTCAAAGAAACTAATTTGTATAATAATTAATTAATTATTTATTTATATGTTTAATTAGGTAAATGAATTAACTGAATAATCTATTTATTTTTTATTTTTTTTATATAACAAATAAAAACAATTTATAAAATACTTTATTTATATAAGATAGATAAAAACAATTTATAAAATATTATATAGCTCGAAATTTTATTAAGTTGAGAGGTTTATTCTACAATCCAGTGTAATGTGTAAAGGTGTTCATCTTTCATGAAAATTAATCCAGTATAATGTGTAAGGGTTATAAAATATTATATAGCTCGAAATTTTATTAAGTTGAGAGGTTTATTCTACAATCCAGTGTAATGTGTAAGGGTGTTCATCCTTCATGAAAATTAATCTAGTATAATGTGTAAGGTTGTTCATCCTTCATCAAAGTTGAAATTTTGTTCATATTAGCCAAAATAAAAAAAATTAAAAATCCAAAAAAAAAATAAAAAAAAAATTAAATAACTATACAAAACATAACATTTAAATAATATTGGATGTTACATCCCTATTTAAGATGGATCTATGTCGGTCTATTTTAAAGTGAAGTTTCAAAATCCAAACTGCCAATAATCTTCAAGAAAAACCATTAAGATATTTTTGGAAGTTTTGAATAAATAAAATTATTAAATGTATTTATAAAACATTAGACCTACTAAAAGCTTTATAGCAGGGTAATAACATATTCAAAAAATATTGATGTTGACATTAATTTTAAATTTACCAAAAATTAAAGGATTTTCTAATGTTTACTTTTGATTTTTTTTTTAATATATATTTATTTCAATTTTGATTGGTTCACTTCTTATTTTACAATGATTACATTGTACCACAAAATCTATAATTTGTTGTACCATAAAATATTTTATTGTACCAATATAATTAATAAAAAACAATAATTACAGTACAGCTCACAATAAAGCATTGGTGTCACTTCATTCTATATACCAACTCTACAATTTATTTCTATGTTTGCAATTAACAATCAACTAGAATAAAGAAGGGAAATATATAAATATATTAATAATTGTGTGTGATAAGAACATTATAAAATGATTTTTATAGGTGCTCATTAAGGCGAGAGTAATGAATGATGACATAATAAATTAAAACATGTGATAGAGAGAATAGGACATCTCATTACACTTCATGGAATAAATAATAACAAGAACAACCATAAGCATTGGCTTAAATGTCTCACATGCTTGTTTCAATTTTTCTTAAAAAACTAAATTTGTTATTGAACAACAAGAACATGTGGTTACAAATCTTAAATGCTTATCACTTCTCTTTAATGGAAGTTTAATTGTAATTTGATTATTTAAATAGGGATGAGTAACTATTATATTAATTTTTAATAAATTTATTATTAAATAAATATATTTTAAAAATAATTATAATTATTATTATTCCATGCCACAGCAGGGTAATAACATATTCAAAAAATATTGATGTTGACATTAATTTTAAATTTACCAAAAATTAAATGATTTTATCTAATGTTTACTTTTGAAAAAAAATTATTATTATTATTTTTTAAATATATTTATTTCAATTTTGATTGGTTCACCTCTTATTTTACAATGATTACATTGTACTACAAAATCTATAATTTATTGTACCATAAAATCTTTTGTTGTACCAATATAATTAATAAAAATAATAATTACTGCACAACCCACAATAAAAGTAATGGTGTCACTTCATTCTATATACCAACTCTACAATTAATTTAATAAAAATGTCTCGTCCTTCTATCTACCAGCTAATCGACACAAACTCAAACAATAATGAAAATTGACGAATCAACTCATACCGAGAATATCGGGAAGTGCGTAATCTGTTTATTGATATTAATTGGAGCACCTGCTGTATATTTGGCAAAAAAAAAAAAAAAAATTGTATTTGTAAAGCAACTATTCCTCTCCATCATTTCACATAAAGTCAAAGATAATTTTTGAGGGTTGCAATTTTTTTCAAGCCCAAACTTTGAAAGTGACCGCGACCACAAAGAATATCGACTGTGCAAGTGTGAAGAGAGACATCTGAATAGATGATGATCGAAACCATGTAGGAGAGAATTAAGTTTAAAAGCTTTGAAATTTATTTAACAAATAAAAAATGGGCGCAATGAATTCTATTTTAGTAGACAACCCTATTCACGACAGCCATGAATTTGTGAATTTGTTTTCAAAATACTAAAAAGGTATTTACAAATTTGTTTGAATGACTTGCATTGACCAATTTATTAAAAAAAATTGCCATTTTAAAATAATATGTGCTAAAATTTAGAAGTGTTTTTTAATACATTTATTTTTGTATTTATGATAAAGTATATAAAATATTCATTTGAGAAATTATTTATGTAAATAAATTTATGTTACTTAACAGTTCAATATCATATGGTGTTTTTCTTAGTTTGGTATCTTGGTTTCATAAAAATAGATATTTCATATCTTTATAACATGAAATAGCTTAAATTTAAATATGACATTTCTAATTAATTTGCAAAGTGAATTTCTAATTAATATGTAAATTGAAGAGTCTTTGAATTTTTAGATAGTATAAAGATTATTAAAATAATTTATTTATAATGTTGCATAATTATATATTTATTATAATTTTTAATCTAAAATAACTAAATAAATTAAATTAAAGTATTAAGTGTATTATATTTTTCAATTCACATTATTATTGTTTTGATTTTTTAAGGTGAGAGCAATTAGAAGTATTTAAATAACTCACAAAAGTTAGTTTGATTTTTTCTTATGTTTTACATTTCCATCTATTATTATTTTTTTAAGCTTTATCCACGATATTGATGATGATGATGATGGTTAACATTCACTGAGACCAAACTTTGGTCTATCGGACCTAAAGAAACGAATTATTTAGTTTGATTTAAGATTTTATTCCTATGCTCAAAAAGCTTGGAGAGAAGCCTCCCGAGCTCACTGTAATTTTGACAACGAAAAGGCTAGGAAGGTCAGTATTGCAACAAAGATTTTGAAACTGAGATCTAATGTGGTTGTACACGAGGCACTCTAAGAGAAAGTGATTTTCATCCTCGATGTTCGTATTCTCACAGAGATAGCATAACCTTTCCATCCATGGTGTTTTAGGAACTGCCCAACAACCCGTTTCACTATGGAGCTCATGAGAGTTCATTCTAATCTTGGCTCTATTAATTTTCTTCTTTGAGCTAGTTAAAACAAAGAGATACTTTTGATCTTCTAGGGTGGGGTTGATGACCTTCTTATAATATCTTAATTTTATTTTAGCTGTTAAATCTTTCTCACAACACATTTTTTCTTTGAACTTAGAAGTAACAATATTTTTAATGTTATTAATGTTTTGCAATGCAACATTCTCATCGATCTCCCAATGGTTTAACCAGGCCCTGGTTTCTTTATACCAACCTCGTTTGAGCCTTAGGCAGTTTTGGCTGGAATTTAAAACTAGCTTATGAAGTCTATGGCCTCCTATGTTATTGAGTTTGTGCTTGTACAATAGAAGCCTAGTCATAGCTAGGCTCTTGATAGGGGAAAGACCCACTTCTATAAGGAGAATAGGATAAGGTGTGTTGCTTTTAATTTTGAGGTTATACGTTATAAAACGCTTTTGGATTTGCTCAATCTTTCTCCAGGATTCTCTAGAGATGCTACAACCCCAAACCTCACATCCATATAAGATAACCGGAGTGACTAAAGTTTCAAAGAGGAACTTCTTTCTATCCCACATTACAAGGTTTGTAGTTTTACAGTGATTTTCAAGACCAAAATAAGCTTTCCATCCCCCATTAATCCTTTTATCAATGCTATAGTTCCAGTTGAGCTTGTGATGAATATCAATTCCTAGGTACTTGTAGGAAGACACTTCCTCCAAGTTACTATTGTCATACATAAAATTAGCGTAAGTGTCCTTCTTGGATTTGATAATCATAACTTTTGTTTTGTCAGTGTTAACAATCATACCCATGGTAGAGCAGAAATCCTTAAGAAGTATAAGTTGCTTATCAAGATCAGATGGGCACCTTGTGAGAAGAAAAATATCGTCAGTGTAGAGAAGAATGATGATGACTATCCCAGCTAAGATCATGACAACACATCTGGCTTCCTCTAAGCAACCTTCTAGCTTGTTGATGTAAATGGAAAATAGGGTAGGGGAGAGGGGGAAACCTTGTTTAACTCCAATATTACACTTAATATCTTTCGATCACCCCTCATTGCTCTTTAACTTGGCAATTACAATCTCGTATAACCTTATAGTGGCAACTCTCAACTCAAAAGGAACCTTTAGCTCTTCTAATCTGTTCCAAAGGTTATTTCTAGGAACTGTATCGAAAGCCTTTCTAAAGTCCACAAAGCAACAAAAGAGATTGGATATATCATTGCGGCATTCCTCCACAATTATCCTAAGCGTAATAAGGTGGTCTATTGTCGAGTGCTGCTTTCTAAATCCCGCTTGGCCTTTAGTCTGCTTACCTTCACTTTCAAGCCATATGCTCAACTTCCTTTCCAAAATAATATCATATAACTTGGCTAGGAGAGGGCTGATCATAATTTTCCGATAATTAGAGGGGTTATTTGTATCCCCACTTTTAAAAATAGGGATAATGAGGCTTTGAGTCCACGGTTTAGGGAACCCTTGCTTGACCGCTTGATTGAAAAGCTTGTGAATGTGGGGGATGAGGACAGGACCTCCAATTTTTAAGATTTCCACCTGGTAACCTTCAATGTCCTTAGCTTTCCCATTAGCCAAGTGATTAACCCCAAAATCAATGTCTTCTAATGAAAAAACTTCTTTCGTTGTGAGAAAGGTTTCAAAGTTATCCATAACATTTGGAGATCCATAAAGCTTTTTAAAATGGGAATTCCAGTCATGTAAAGCAATTTTATTATTATCTTTAGTTTTCCTAGTTAGAATCTGCCTCCAGAATTTCTTAGGAGCTACCTTAGAGAGGTGTAAGAGATTCTCTTGTCTTTTACGAATATACTTCCTTTTTCCCCTTTTAGTTAGGGCTTTGTATATTTTTATCTTGCCAATTTTAAGAGATTCATCAACAACTTCCTTAATTGCTCTCCTCGCACTTTTACAATCTTTGTCATACCATGGGTTGGTTTTGCTATTTCTTTTATTACTTGAAACTTCAACTGAGAACTTGTTAATAGAATATGAGAGGGTTGTAGTAAAATTATGATAGAGATCTTCTATGTTGTCTATACTAGATAAAGGAAGCAAATCAGTTTTTAATTAATTTAGAAAGAGATCTTTTTTATTTCTATCAAAGATTAACTTCTTTTGGCTATAAGGATTATCTTCTATGGGATCTTTATGCATGAAAAAATTAAGAGTTATAAGTAAAGGCCTATGATCAGAGTCAGGCTTGTGGTCGTTTATGATTTCAAAATTTGTTATTTCGTTGTATAGAGGGAGATCAGAGATAACATAGTCTACCACGCTGCTACCAAGCCCATGGATGCAGGTCATCTGGCTAGAATTGGGCCACTTCTTTAGATCGTTGCAAATTATGAGATCTTGAGCACTACAAAGCTTGATTAGCTCCGACCCAAACAAATTTTCCCCGAGGTCTTCAGAGCTCCTTTTGTACCAGATAGCCAGAGGAAGGTCTTCGTTTAACCAAAGAGGATTAGGGTTGGAATGATTGCTTAGAAGAATAGCTTGGTTGCTTGAAGTTCAAGCATTAAAGTCACCCATTAAAAGGATATTGCCTGCATTCCTTAGGCTAGAAATATCATTCTTTAAACCATTGTAAGGACTATTTTTACCTAGATTCTTTTTCTTGTAGAAGTTAGAATTGATGGGGGGGAATAACATATTGCTATGTAGGTATTTTTATCATAAATGTCAATAATTTATATCCAACTATATTGGTTGTAAGGGTCGTTTTTATAAATCCTAGCATGGGGAGAGATGTTCTTCTTAATGTAACAAGCTATACCCCCAATGCCTCTACGCGAGGATCGCTTATTCCAGGTAGACCATAATGTAAAGCCATCTATGTTAGGAACCTTAGATTTTTTGTGCTCTAAAGTTTTAACAAGCAAAATAATATCAACATCATTTGAGATCCAACTTAGCTTGGGGCCTTTGTTCCATGGAAAGCCCCGACAGTTCCAAGAAAGAATCCGGAGCATGTTGAATTGCCATTTATTATTATCTTTTTGGTTTCTATCTCAAATAATGGCTTTTCTATTTCTGATTATTGCCCATTTTCCTTCCTTCCTCGCTTCCTTTACCTTTTGAACCTCCTTTCTCAATTCTTCTTGATCTTCTGGAATGAGATCTTCATTTATAAATATTCCCGTTCCTTTTAGACTTGAGGTTTTACTAAGTATCTCATACTTATGGTTAGTAGAGCTCACCTTTATTCAGATCAGTCTTCCTTTATTCTCAGTTAGTTTCCACAACCTTATTGCTTCTGTGAGACACATTGTTTCAATTTGTAATTTGTTATGTAATTCTTTCTGGTCTATGGCTAAAGTATCCTCATCTACCTCCTCTTTCAAACCGAAGATTATAAGGTTCAAGGCCCTTTTGTTACACTCATGGTCTAATTCTATCAATTTTTTCATTTCATCTTTAATTGGTTTGATCTAATTTACCTGCCACACTATCTAGGGTGAGGCAGCTATTAACTTTTTCTTCTAGCTCTTTAATCATGTCCTTCATTTTAAGACTTTCTAAAGTATCAGCATCTACTTGTTGGGATGTTTGGTTCATATCTTGGTTTTGTTTTCTATAACCTACAACCTAGTCTCCATCGCCTCCATCTTATTCTCCAATAGTTGTATTTTATTTTCTATTTGTTTTTGGATCTTGTCTTCAAGAGATGTGAATTTAGTTTCTAGCATGGCTGCTAGCTCTATTTGTAGCTTGATTTCTCTCTCTTCTCTACATTTCTCTAAAGACTTTATATACTCATAGAGGCTTTGCAGAGTAATTGTGCTAGGTCTACCTTTGGTAATCTTTAGTAATTGTGGTGAATTATTCATACTTGAAAATATATGAGCAGGTATGTATTAGAAAAATATAAGGACTGTGTGCACTTGATATCAGCAAGTTGGACCCTAGACACATGTGCCCCAGATGGTTTTTCTATTACCGTAGAGAGATCGTGAATTATTACCGCAGAGAGATCACAAATTATGACCAGAGAGATCGCAAATTATTACCGCAGAGAGATCGCAAATTATGACCACAAAGATCGTAAATTATTACCGCAGAGAGATCGTAAATACATCACCCTAAATTATTACAACATAGAGATCGAAATACATCACCCTAAATTATTACCGCAGAGAGATGATAAATACATCACCCTAAATTATTACCGCAGAGAGATCGTAAATACATCACCCTAAATTTGTGTCATTATGATTTTTTAGACAATTTTAATAACAAAATTATTAATATTTTAATTATATTTATTCTCATTTAAACTAAGCAATAGTACTCACTACTAATGATACAAATTTAATATCGTATATAAAGCTTAAAAAAATAATAATAGATGGAAATTTAAAACATTAAAAAAAATATATAATCATACAAATTTAATATCGTGGATAAAGCTTTAAAAAATAATAATAGATGAAAATTTAAAACATCAAAAAATAATTAAAAATAACTTTGGTGAATTATTTAAATAATTTTAATTACTCTTACTTTAAATTGTACTACAAAGCCAATTTTCTAAATAATATAGATTGGTGTCTTCAACTTTCTGACTCATTTATGAAAGACTATCCAAACAGTTTACAATGCACTAAGAATCCAAAAGTGAAACGTTCTATGCCAATTTAAGATTTCAATATCAAGCCTAAGAAATAGCCAAAATTATTTAAATAATTTTAATTACTCTTACTTTAAATTGTACTGCAAAGCCAATTTTCCAAATAATATAGATTGGTGTCTTCAACTTTCTGACTCATTTATGAAAGCCTATCCAAACAGTTTACAATGCACTAAGAATCCCAAAGTGAAACGTTCTATGCCAATTTAAGATTTCAATATCAAGCCTAAGAAATAGCCAATATAAATGTCTTGTAGATACAAGTTTGACAGCAAATGAAACTAGCACAGCAATATATTTTTACCTCTATCAACCAATTAATCAAGGTTTCCCTCATTTTCTCATTGATTTCAACCTGCCTTGTCATATAATCTGGAGGTATGCAGCTAATGGTCTGGACATATGGACATATGGTGCTACAAACTTTTACTGAAAAGAAAATAAAAAATTACCTTAACATTCCCAAAAAAACTACAATAATTGACAGAGAGACACACCTCAATCTTCTGGTAAAAGTTATATATATCTTCAACATATTCAACAACTTCCAATTGATTTTCAAGGTCTCCATCATCCATAATAGGAAGAGCATTGTGGCAATGGCTACATGCATCCTGAAATTATGCTTATCAATATTATTGAACTTTTTTTATCCTACTTACATCATAAATATACATAAAGATATCTGAAGTCTATAACACCTGCTAGTAATTTGGTGCGGATGTGGGTAATTAAAATAAGCAAGAACATCTACAAAGTAGCCATTGTTCAAATACAATAGTTAGTTCATACATTTCAAAATTCAATAATTGAATTAAGTGGCAGGGAAATGCTAGCTATGCGACCTTGTTATTATCATCATGAAAATGGTAAATGGTATAAGTAATAATTATCGGGTTGTCTATAAGTGAGATTTTTCAAAAGTTTTCTAGTTTATTTGTTGATCTAATTTGTTTAGAATTGACATGGATTCATTGAAATCACAAGTTTGATGGGTGAACTCTTCACAATCAAAGTGCCCCAGGGTTTTTTGAGGGTGCTGAATTCATATATGCAATCAAAAAACCAGTTTAAACAACACAAATCAAGATTTGACAACAATTTTTTTTGTTGGAGTCCAACCAGAAATCTGCTAGAAACTCCAAAAAGCCTCACTTATAGACAACTCCATTGATTATTGTGGTGATAGATATGTTTAGTTTGAAATAAAGTTCTTGGAATTTTAATTTAACTATCAAATAGATTGTAAAGATTTAAAATAAAATATTTTAAAATATTCTTGGTAGTATCCACAAATCAGCAGCTAAGATTTACTTTCAAAGTAATGTATTTTTTATCTTTTTAATTAAAAAAAGTGTCATATGAAATGAGTTATAGTTTTTTTGGGCATGTGGTATTGATAAGCCATGGTATTGGCTCATGGTATTGTAACAAAGCATATTTACAAATTAAAAATCTCCATGACAAAGTGGGGTGAATATCATTATCAAGAATCTTGTTAGATGTTATTTTAAAATGTATATATGTTTAACTTACATATTAATTATTTTTATCATTAGTAACAATAATGATTATCAAGAATCATGTTATTTTAATGTATATATGTTTAACTTATATATTATTTATTTTTATCATTGGTAACAGTAATGATTATTTTTCTTTTAAAATGATAATAATAATGATTATTTTCCCTACTTTTCAACCTTGAGGCCTTTGGAGTGCCCCCCCCCCTGATTTGGCCTCTGCCCCTGCCATGCTTAGGGGCCTCAAGGCCTTGATTGAATCTACCTGGAAGGCCTCCTCTACCCCTTCCCTTCTGCTCTTCACTTTCGTGTGGCTTCTTTGGATCGTTGGTGCAGAGCCCTTCGAAGTCACTTGAACCAAAATTCCGTGTTGCCTTGCTCAGGCCAAGTGGTCAACCATGACTAATCTAGTCTCTCCGTCTTAGCTGGATCAATAGATCGCAACATTCAACACATTGGTAACAAATGATCCAATGTTTCATAAATATTCTTCCTCCCGGTTTGTTAAGAAGTTGGATGAAATCCTGAAGGTGGAGGTTTCTACCCGTCATGCCAAGTTCTGTGCCCTCCAATTGGTAGATCGGGTCTTGTGCGATAGTTTATGGGTTTAGGACCTTCCCCATGATTTGTCCACTCATGGATCTAGAAAAAATTGAAACCCTTGATCGATGGAGAGATCACCTCTTCTTTCTGTAGGAAGGGGTTTTGCACCTTTCAAAATAAATCGTATCGTGACCCGATCTTTCGAAGCGGTCCATATTTCATGGGAGTAAAAGGGATTTACCTAGATTGTTGGAGCCCAAATTTTAACCCGGATTATGATGTCCCCACCTATGTTCCAGTTTGGGTAAATTTTCCCTTCCTCCCCCTGCATTGCTGGAATGATGTAACTTTTAGGATAATTGGAAACGCCTTAGGGAAATATGTGGATTGTGTAGAGCCATGTGATGGACTTTTCGTTTGTGCCCGAATTCTGTGTTGAGGCAGACCTGGATAAAGGATTACCTGTGGTAATCAACCTTAGCATGTACAGTTGGTCTCATATTCAGGAGGTCAATTATGATCAAATTTCGTTTAAATGAAAAATATGCCATGACTATGGTCATTTTGCCAGAAATTTCCCCAAAAAACCAGAAGATTAGGAAAGACAAGGGGATTTTGAAGATCACTGATAATAAGAAAAAAACAAGAAAGGACCCAAAGGCAATAACCCTCGTCAAACCAACAACAAGAGTAGACTTAACAACAAGGATTTGGGCCAAGCTCCCCCAAGAATAAATCCAATACCAATGGAGAAGGAACAAGCAAATCAAACATCCCTGGAGGAATTGGTAACAAGAATGAAGTTCTTGTTCATGAGGAAGAAGAAGCGGAAATCCCTAAATCAAGCCCTAATGTCACAAATCTTCCATGTAATCCAGAAGCCCCCCAAGTTCCATTTGAGTTAGTGATCAAGTCAAAATCTAACGAAGAACCAAAAGTCACTTTAGAGGACTCCTTAGAAGGGGAAGAAGACTTCCTTTTGTCATGGGAGGGCACTTTCAGAGTCATATTTTCTTGTTCAACTGATGAAAAATAAAAAGCATAAATGAATAAGGAGAAAGACCATCAATCTCGTAGATCTGGAAGGAAGTCCAACTGATAACTCATAATAGAGCAAATAGAGAAAGAAAAAAAACTTGATCATCAATCCACTTTAAAAAACCTTCAAGAAAGTGATATGGGAGGCAAGGGAAGTAAATGAAATGTTGGTGCCACCCCATCTAAAGGGGCATCTCAATCCAAAAGTAAACAATAATTGTCCTCTCTTGGAATTGCAAGTATTAGAGAAAAATTCAGGCTAAAAGCGCCCATGAAATTTTAGTGTGTATAATATGTAAACCAATTAAAATCTTTTAAATTTAAAATGAAATGCATGTAAATATTTTGGAGGGAAAAGAATAAAAATACTTTTTTAATTGCATTTTTGGCTTATATCCTTGTACATTTACTAAATTTTCAAGTGTAGACACTTGTTAGATAAAACGTTAAATTCCACATCCAACGAGTACCCATTATGCATACTTCTGAGAAGACACACTGATAAAAAATAAAGATACATTAAAAAAGTGTTTTTATTGTATTTTTGGCTTATCTCCTTATAGGTTTACTAAAATTCCAAGTGTAGACACTCGTTGGATGAAAAATTAAATTCGACATCCAACGAGTACCCATTATGCATACTTCTAAGATGACCCACATTGATAAACATTGAATATACATTAAAAAAATGTGTTCACCAATGAGTGTTTACACTTGAAATTTTAGTAAACCTATAAGGAGATAAGCCAAAAATACAATAAAAAAAAATATTTTTCTTCTTTTCCCTCCAAAAATCATAACTCTTATTTTATTATCTTAACTACTATTTTATTATTTTTCCTTAGGATGCTAATTTTAGGCTAACATTTCCTTTAATGGGGTTGAGGTCTAAAAAAAGACGATATGAAGTAAAATCTTTGATTAAGAAAGAAGAACCCTCACTTATTCTACTTCAGGAGACAAAATTAAAAGAGCAAGAAATTTCAGTTCAACAATGTTAGATATGGAGTGGTAACGACATCACCTCTGTAAGTTCCAGAGGCACATTTTGAGGTCTTTTCACTCTCTAGGATTCAACCCAGGTCTAGTTGATCAATACACTAAAAAATGTGCACTGGTTTGCTTCCTCCTTTCTCATCCTCACCACTAACCAGGTATGTTCTGTCATAAACATTTATATGCCGATTCGTTTTCAAGAAAAGCATGAATGTTGGGCATCACTACAAAACTTAAGTGATTCAGAGTTTGGTTCCTTTAGTATCTTTGGTGGGGATTTCAATACCACCTTGCACATTTGGGAGAAAAAAGGGGGATCACCTATTAGAGATCCATTCTAAGAGTAGATGAAGGACTTTATTAGCCACTCCAAGCTTATGGATCTTAACCTTCTGACCTTAAATATACTTGGAATAATAAGAGAATTGGATCTAGCCACATTACAACCAGGTTGGATCATTTCCTCATATAGAATGATTTCCTGAGGTGTAACCTCTCCCTTAGCTATGTTAACCTTCCCTATAGTGGCTCTAATTATTGCCCTATCAAGCTAGTCTTGTCCCCTCCCTCTAATTACAATCCTATCCCATTATGATTCATCCCCTTATGGATCCAACATCATGATTTCCACAATGTGGTCGCTCAATCTTGGCTCCCTGGGTTGGAGAGCAACCTAATTCAGATTTGGGAAAGAAAAATCAAAAGGCTTAAAGTCATCATTAAATCATGGGAAAAATCCTCATTGCCTACCCGTCAGGTCGCTATACATGATTTGGAAAATAATTTGGCATCCTTCATACCTCCATGGATAAATACTAATGTCCTTAGATGTGTTGATCCAATATAAATCTAAGTTTGATAAGTACCACTCCTTGCTAAAAGAAGATGAATAATACTAGAGGCCAAAATCGCGAAGTGTGTGGCTTCAGGCGAGGGACCTAAACACTAAATTTTTCCATAAACAAGCCAAAAATTGGGAGAGGAAAAAGATAATTTAGGAAATCATGGTAAATGGCACCAAAGAAGAAGATTTTCATCAAATCAAGGAGGAATATGCAACCTTCTTCAACAATCTCTATTCTGAAAATGATGTCCCCTTAAATGAAGCTGAAGACTACATGCTAGAGGAAATCCCTCAACCTATTATAGAGGAAATGAATTAAACAAATTCTTTCGGTAGAAATCACATGAGAGAATTTTTTGGCCTACATGTTTCGAACCAACAAGTGTGGAAATGAATTGTCAACTAACTATCCTCCCCTCATATGAAGAAATCCATAGAGTAGTCTTATCCTTTCACTTTAACAAAGCTCCAGGGCTTGATGGGTTCTCTACCCATTTTTATCAATTCTTTTGGGATATAATCAAGCGTTATCTCTACAAAATGGTTAGTTACTCCTTGAAGAAACTATTCATTGCGGAGGGTGTCAACTCATCCTTACTTTCCATTGTCCCCAAAGAAAATAATCCTTCCTCTTTTAGTAGGTTATGCCCATCTCCTAATGTAATGTTTCCTGTAAAATAATTTCTAAACTTCTTGCCTAAAGACTCAAATAGATTCTCCCATTTATAATATCAAAGAATAAAGGAGGTTTCATGTCAGAGAGGTATATTTTTGATAATATCATTCTTGTTCAAGAGGACATAATATCCATTAGATCGAGAGGCGACAAGGGGATGTCCTTTAAGATTGACTTGGCCAATGCCTATGATAGACTTTGACACAACTTCCTTTACAAAGTTTTGGGAAAATTGAGATTTGATAATTCCTTTATTCAATGATCCATTTCCCTTTGTATAAACTCCCCCTAGATTTCCCCTCTTATGAATGGATGAGTAACTATATTCTTCAAATCCTCTAGGGGATTACAACAAGGATTCGCACTTTCCCCTTTTCTCTACATTTTGGTTGTTGGTACATTGAGCTAGTGTCTGGAATAAAGCAAAACGTTGGGCATCTCCTAGGTTTTCATTTCACCTAGAACACCAAAAGTATCAATCACTCTCAATTGGAGACAATACAATTCTACTTGGGGGTGCCTCAGTAGCAATCACAAAATGATTCAGAGTGGCGCGAGACAATTTTTTAG
Organism: Pinus tabuliformis; assembly: GCA_031772625.1. Lineage (NCBI taxonomy): Eukaryota > Viridiplantae > Streptophyta > Pinopsida > Pinales > Pinaceae > Pinus > Pinus tabuliformis. Next base: position 252,734,735 of record CM062820.1, on the reverse strand, counting down.
TAGCCTTGGGAGGATTTGCCAACTTTGAAAAATCTCAAAATTTCACATGAAATATCTTGGCATTCAAGTGAATTCAGATAGGGGAGATATTTAGCTTCAACACTAGTGATAGCTTGAAAGAGTTCAAATACTAGGGTGTTCTGATCTGCCTCAAATCCCACACTGCTTAGGGTTGGAAAAGTGTCTTATCAAGAGTCAACAACAAACTAGACTCCTGTGGGGAAATATGGATCACTTTAGTAGGTCACATAGTGCTCATAAAAGTTTTTCTATCTGCCATTCCTTTGTATCAATTCTCAACATTGTTAGCCCCTCAGTATATCCTATAAGGTCTTGGGAAAATTATAAGAAAATTTCTCTGGGAAAGAAACAAATATTCTAATGAAAAATTACATTTGGTTGGTTGGTCCACCATTTCTACCCCCACAGAGAATGGAAGATTAGGAATCAAAGACCCAACTCTTATGAACTAGGCCATGGGAGAAAAGTTAGCGTGGAAAAATAAATTTAATCAGGAAGCTTGGTGGGTTTAAGTCCTCACTACAAAATATATGTAACAAGTCAATGGAAACTGAACCAATCCTCCTCTCTCTTCAAGACGCTTCTCCCTGATTTGGAAACTCATCTCAACTTCAGAGAAATTAATGAATAATAATCTTATTTTGACCCGTTTAAATGGAATTCGAATTAATCTCTAGTTTGACTCTATTATGAATCACCCCCCTCTTCAAAAATTGGACCCCTTGATTCCTCTCAATCTCTTCTTATCCAACCAAGGGATATTTATGCTAGCTCAAATATCCCAATGGGAAAACTCGGGTTTATGGTTTGAATGAAAATTGGACAACATTCACAACAACCTTATTTCCCTCTGGGAGAATCTCAAAGGTAGTCTAACTGGATGTGCCCCTTGGAGCCAACATGCAGAGGACAAATTGGGAGGGAAATCCTTTGGTTACACTGCAAAGGTTGGTTATAAAGACTTGTTATTCTCTATGCAAGTTCTCCCAAATTCCTCTCTTTGGAAAAGTACGTGTTTGAACAATGCCATCCCCAAAGTCAATACCTTCTGCTAGCTTCTTGTTCATAAAAACATTCTAATTTCAAAAAACATTAAAAGAGGCATCAAAGGCCCTTCGAGGTGTTCCTTATGTAGTCAACATAAAGAAAATGCCCAACATATTTTCTTGTCCTGTCCCTACTCCTCTCAGGTCTGGAATATAGCTTTGGGCACTTTGTCTATGCGATTGAGGGTTCTAATTGACCTATCTGTGTTAATTTGTAGCTGGCACAAAAAATATACAAGATCTTTATCTGGGAAACCTTTATTCAAATGGATATGGTCCTCTCTTCCAAATCATATATATTGGAAGATATCATTTTCTAGAAATAACATCATCTTTAAAAATATCTCCATTCCTCCCAGAGCAATGATCGTAAAGGCTCTCTCATTTTGTCTAGAATATAACAGAGAAAAACTGAAACAATGAGATCCTCTCTTAGACTGACAGGAGAACCAGTGGTGTTATAGACATATTTGGGCACTGCAACCCCACACTCATATGTCCATAAACTAAGGACTCCTTAAGTCCCTAAAAGTGTTGCTTCATACCCTAAAGGATCATGGTCAGCTGATTACATCATTTCCCAGAAGTTCGACATAAAAAACTACTCAGAACTAGCAAAAACTGGACCATACAAACTGCTCCATGGACAAGGTGCGATGCATACTGACTACCTAACTAGCCAGGTGTGATGCATACTAAAATGGCGTTCTGTGGGGTGCAATGAGTGAGAATAGACAAATGGCAGAGACAGTTTGCAAGGTGGATGATCACGGAATCTTCCAGAAACTTCTCCTGTGACACTTGCCTCTCTGAATTTGCCCAGGGATGAGTAAGAGATCATTGAAATCTCCAAGTGGAACCAAGAACTATCAGTGGAATGACACTAATAAAAAACCCAGAGCTGACTTACACCCTTGTAAGACATCTATAAATGGATCCCTCATCTGAGAGATCTGAGGGCTGGAACTTTGTATTTTGTAAGGAAGTGTTGTTGGTTTGTTGGTGAGAAGACATTGCATTGTTGGGTGATTTGCTTGTTTATGAGGTGAAGAGGGCTTCTACAACTAGGAGGATGATGCTGGATAAGACATTTGGGTTGTAATCCTCTCTTACATTACTATTAATAAAGTTCTTTGAGTTTTCCTCCATATAATCTTGTATTTGTGAATCTTAATGTTTATGAATGCAATTGTATGGTCAATGTGTTTCTGATTCTACATTGTTTATGATGTTTTAGATAGAGATGCTTTGATAGTTTGTTGTTACTTTGACTCTACAGGTACTCTTTGAAGTTGGACAAGTAGGAGAGGAGTGGCAAATTCTATCAAAGGAAGGAGAAATCAAGCTAGCATCAAAGCGAAAGATCCACATTGGTCCTCTTTTCTTCTCTTCCATCTATCACACTTAAAGGAACTCTTGAAAAGCTTTCATTGTTTGTTTCTAAGATAGCTACCCGTCTTAGTGGGACTAACAGTTCGAATCGACACTAGTTTTCCCTATAAAAAAATGGCGACTCCGCTGGGGAACGAATAGTTTGTTTTGTTTGTTTATTGTTTGCTTTATAAACTACATATGGAGCTCGAAGTTAGCCAGCTAGCCTTCGAAATGCCTTTTCTATGCAATTGCGAAGTAGATGAATTCTGCTTCAGTCAATCTCCGGGTTGGTTTATGAATTGAACATTTGACTTACAAAGCATTCTAAGTGCCCTTGTGGTAGCTCAGAACCTCATCAGATCCTACCCTTATGCTTTGTTTTTACTGTCCATCATTACTCAGCCTAAATCACTGAACTTAGCTGCAAGTTTTGAGCAAAAACCAAGCTCAGTTTTGCTCCCTAGCCCATCGCACTGTCTGTAACTATGCAACCTGGATGCATCACACCTCCCATGTGTTGCAGGTGAGATGCATCCCTGTTTCCCTGTGTTGCAGGTGCGATGATTGAGTGACACTGTTTTCTTCTCTGAAATTTGGTTTTTCCTCCTTATTTTCAGTTTTATTCAGTAGTTTTGTTGTTCATGATCAGTACCTTCTTGCTGTAACCATCTTCCTTCACATTATTTCAGCCTCCATCAGTTAGGAATTGTAAATGTTTTTGTGTATTTTTCAATCATTTACAATCTTCCTTTGTCGAAAGTAGCCTAATCGAACTGTCATTTTTTATGCAAGTGTTGTAATTGTCATTTTAAATCAAAAGAAGAGTGTCATAAAGTCTTCCTCTTCTAGATAGTTGATTGTACTTTTGTCATTGTACTTGATTTTGAAATTATTAGTATTTCAAGTGTCGAAAACAATTTTCAATTCGAAATCAAAAAGTGTCGTCTTAGTCTTCCTTTAGTTTTGAAAAGAAAATTATTAGTATGTCACTTTGAAAGAAAATAGTTCAGATCTGTACTTAGCGTTCTTTTTGGCATTCACACATTAAGAAAGAGGAAAACAAATACATGCATGTGCATCTGCATTTTGACTACATGTGAAATTTGATTTAGGAAAGTGTGTGCTCTATGCTCTTTGCTGAAAGAAAATCGTTATCTTCTTTCCTTTGTAGCTAGGATTTTCATTGCTAAAAGAAAATAAACAATTGTTTATCATTTTAGATTGCATATTTAGGAATTTCACATCTACATCACGCGGTGAACCTTGAAAGACAAACTTCTAAGCAAGAACAACTCTAAAATAAACCTCAATGAGCATAAAAATGCTTTGGAACCTAACGCAACACATCTAGAAGTCTAGGCTAGAGACATGTTCCAGCGTCGTAAAACCTAGTAACTATCGTTTTCATCGTAGGTTGGGTGATTCCTCCTCTTTGATATGACAAGTGCCAGTACGGACTTGTGCTCCCCGTACCATCGAGTATATATTGGGAGACCACAATAGGTTGATATCCTTTATCCTTAGGAAGTCGTGTCTGCCGCCCTATCGATCGTAATGCACTGAACACAACATTCGGGAAGATTGACTGCCGTACATAAGTCCTTGGTAATTTCTCTATCATTTATCACCAAGGTGTATTTTGCAGTTTTACGATCGATTTGGTAAACCCTCTATCTAGACTTCCAGAGCAGTCACTTTCATTCATTTTCGACTCCTTAAAAGAAAAGGTCCATCTGAGCACTTGTCACTTCAGGCTCATTAAAAATCGAAGGCAACTAGAGTCACGTTTAGCTTTTTCTCAACTCTTAAAAATTAAAAAATCAAGTTGGCGTCAAAGTGTCTTAAAATTCATTTAAATCGGAATAACATTTTTCCCCTTTAATTTTTGAGTTGATCAAGTAATCCGCAATCGTGGAAGAAAGTCAATCAAAACCCCGTCATTCGCGGAGACTAGCGAGTCAACCGTCTTTGACCCCGGAAACAAAACCATCTCGGGAAAAGCGTTCTCATTTAACTAAGTCCAATTCACCTGATTTATTTGAAACTTGTGTTTCAACATTGTCAGAGACTACAGTTACTCCAATTATCTCTGGTACATCTGCCTTTACAGAGAAAGTTCCGCAGTTACAAGAGGACATTAGAACTGATCCTAGTGTAATGGTAGACACCTCCATTCCTAAAGTAGCTCCACCTAGGACTGATCTAGAAACTGAAGTTCACTTACCTGAACATCTGGAAGTTGAATTCCAGAATTCAGAAGGTGTCACCCCTCCAGTTTTTGTTACTGTAGAAGCTACACTTTCTTTGGCTCTAGAAATATTTTACAGACCTGACGGTCTACCTCTTCCACCTGGATTTATTGCTATAGAAGAGATAGTAGAGGATCTTCCACCCAGTACTCCAGTGCATTTTGGAACTGGGATCCACTTACATCCTTCTACTACAGAAGTTAGTTCTTTTTCATCGCAAGTTCCTGTCGAATTGCTAGGAAATCTTTTGGATAGACTAAATATGTCTGAACAACCATCAACATCTAGGACTGTGTCAACTGACACAGCTACAACAGAGCTTCCTACTATTGTTCCTACAATGATTGTTGGTATACCATCTGTCCCGGATAGTTATCAACAACAAACTGGAGTCTAATCAGGGACTGTTTCAACGACATGGTCTGTTTCTATTTCTTCATCCAGAATCTCATCTGGTATTTCTTATGTTGAAGCTCAACAAGTTGATCCAATGTGTCTTCAAAGGCCAATCTACCCTTTAAGTACTGGATTGCCACCATATGGGGGGCAATATGCCTTTTCATTGTTCTCTCCTGGAGAACAACCATATGAGAGTTTATAACAAAATTCAGGTCAAACTGGAATTACGTCAACCAGTTGGGTACCAATATTGCCTCAACAACCAAGGGTTGTATATTCAATGCAACCAGCCCATCCTGTGTCAAATATTCCCACTACACCTGCTATTGTGACTGTATCACAAGTACAAGCGCTACCTATTGTATGTCAACCTCAAGTCTCTCAGGTTGCAATACAACAACGTCTCGTATCAGCGATTCAATCACAACCTTAGGTTAGTGCCTCCTTATCTGGATCGACTCAGGCTCAAAAAAGTACTATCACTCCGCGTCTTGGTCAATCATCCAGTATTGGACAATAGCAAATGGTCCAACAACCATGGTTGGTTCAATATCAATAACCGTAATTCCAGCAATCATACCAAGGACCTGAGCAACAAGTCTTGTAATTAATGGGCAACTGCATTTCCAAAGTGGTTATCAACAACCATACTATAATGGTTATTCCCATCAACCTTATCAAAGTTACCAACATCAAATACATTATGCTAGTATGAAAAGACTTATTGCTCAGGCGATTCCATCTTATCCTGGGTATGCTTTGCCTAACCTGAATCAACAGTTTCCCTTTGTAGCAACTCTAGAATTACCAGATCTAAACCGTTTGACGAATGATCCAATTGCTTACACCCCTTGGTGGCCTGCGATTCCTCATAAACTTCCCTCTGATATTCCTAAATTCAATGGAAATCCAGGTGAAGATCCATCGAATCATGTAATGACATTCCATTTGTGGTGTTCATCCAACACCCTGAATGATGATTCGATTAGGCTTTGCCTTTTTCAGCGAATGTTAACTGGTCTGGCAGCTAAATGGTATATATAATTGCCTAGAGCTTCGTTTGATAACTTTAGCACCCTTGCCACTACCTTTTTAACCCATTTTCAGTTACCCATAAGGTACGAAACAGGGACATAACTCCTTACCAACTTTAAACAGGCAACAACCACTCACATATCTAATCATATTCATGAGTGGCGGCGTCGTCGAAGAATGGTAAAAACATACGTTCTTGATCAGCTTTTAGCTGAATGGTTTATAAAGTCATTGCTACCCTCTATTACAGAGGATGTGGCTAAGGGAGGAGTTGTCACTGAAGAGCAAGTCATTGCTCGTGCACAATATTTAGACTTAATCTATACTCAGTCTGGCACACTCTACGACAAAATTCCTGATGCTCCTAGACTGAAATTTTCCATTCCTCCCCCTCCTAAATCAAACAAGGACTCTCATGCCGGCGATGGCGTGATTGGTACCACAAACACGAAAACCGCAAAGGCTATATCTAAAAAAGCCCATACGGTCTCTAGTCAAAAAGTAGACGAAGAATCTCTCGCCTTGGAGGTCAATGCCATGTCAACCGACAAAGGCAAAAATCCTAAGCAACTAGGGGGCAAGAAGAAAGGGACAAACAAAAAGAAGCAACAAGAGGATTCCACTCCTAAGAAAACTTCTGGAAGCCCTACTAGAAAGAAGAAACCTAATCAGCCATGTTTCATATGTGATGAGGACCATTACACAAGAGATTGTCGACATCAAGCTAAAGTCAATAAGTTTTTCAAAAGGACTTCAAATACCTCAGTGGTATTAACTGATCTGTTTTCAAATCCAGAAACTAACTTGGTTGCTAGTGATCATGCTTCCCCATCCCAAGTGCTTATGATATCCATCTCAAAATAGCAAAATGATGCTTTGATATCTACAAGGAATAAAGACTATGGAAACCCATAATTGTCGAATGGCAAGGCTATAGATCAACCCACCAGTTTGACAACAACTTCGTCAGAAGTTGTTCCGCTAATCATTCCTGAATTGACAATAAAACCGCCTAAGGGAGTAGTACATAAATCGACATTTAATCCTCGTGCTTGAGTAGCACATAATTATAATATAGTGGAGGATCTGGGCCAATCACCATCTGCCATGTTGACACTTGAAATACTACAGAATTGCCCATCCCAAAAGCAGGCTGTTTTATTAGCGATAGGTGGGACTGATCCAGCGGATTCCAATCTAGTGGCATTTAATCATAAAGGATACGAACCTCAATTACTAGCACACCTCGCTTTTCTCATACAGGTTAAAGCCCTCAACAAAACTGTTCATCAAACAATCATTGATGAGGGAGCATCTACCTATATTATGTCAATGAGTTGCTGGAAAACCTTAGGCTCTCCACCCTTGTCACAATCATCAATGACATTAAAAGTGTTCGATGGAAGAACATACATGCATATGGGATATTAAGTAACTTGCAAATAGAACTGGGGGGCAAGATAGTAGAAATTGAAGTCGAGGTCATTGATGGAAACCTTGACTACAACATCCTACTGGGCAGGCACTGGATTTATGCTATGGCTGCTATTGTGTCAACATATTTTATAAAGATTGCATTCCCCTTTCAAGGTGGAATCACAATTATTGACCAACTAACCTTCCTCCCCAACAGTTCTCAAGTTACCGGAAGCATTCTGTTGATCCATGGAAGCTCTCAATCACTTCAAAATATCAGAGTAGGTCTCCTAAAAGACCCTTCCCTAATGGGTACTTTTGCCCTTCTACCTCCGAGTAATTTGGCAAAAGTGGCCACAGTGGAAACCTGTCACATGATATCATCTACATCGTCAAAGATTAAGAAGAATTCCGAACATTTTGTTAGCATGGATCATCACCAAGTGGTGCCCCCAAGCCCCATAGAATTGTTGTAGCAATAAATATTCTGGGCATGGGCGGCAAACCCAAATCAACGCTTAGCAAGCATTTGGATAGATAGGTCTCTAGAGTATGGTACCTCTTCTGATCCTTGGTTGCATGTACATTCTACAGATGAAGGAATCATTCAGTCAATGATGATAGGAGAGACACCATGGGAAGATCACCACCATCGTTCCCGACCTCAAGATAACAATGAGGATTACTCTGACAACCTAAATCATCCTTCAGTTTTTGATTTTCTATCGAATATTGTAAATACGGTGGATTCAAAGCGAAATCTGTCTAATATTGAAGAAAATATTGCCATTAATATCTCAACCAAACCAGATGTTGTAGAGAATATACATGTTGGCAAATCTTGTTCTCCTTCAAAACTGGAAATATACTGCGCTCTCTTTCGCAAATTCAAATAAGTCTTTGCTTGGTCATATGAATAAATGCCAGGCATTGACTCGAGCATCATTGAACATGAAATTAAGATGTATCCAGATGTCAAACCAGTACAACAACGGCTTCGACTGGTTCACCTGAAGAAAGATGCTGCCATTAAGGCAGAAGTTGAAAAACTTTTACATGTTAGTTTCATTTACCCCATTCCACTCACTGATTGGGTATCAAATATTGTTCTGTGATGAAAAAGCAAGGAACGATTAGAGTGTGCGTCGATTACAGGGATGTAAATCAAGCTTGTCCAAAGGACAACTACCCTACACCCTTCATCGATCAGATAATTGATGAATGTGCCAGATGTGAAGTATTTTCATTTATGGATGGATTTTCCAGATACAATCAAATCAATATCTGCCCATAGGACCAGTCGAAGACTACATTTATATGTCTGTGGGGCACATTCGCGTATCGAAAACTACCTTTTGGTTTGAAGAACACAGGGGCAACATTTCAGAGGGCGATGAACTACGCCTTCCACAACATCAAACACATCGTTCAACCGTATCTCAACGATTTACCAGCTCATTCGCGAAAACAGACTGATCATCTGCAGCATTTGAGAGCTATATTTCTACGTCGTCGACACTACAAGATACGACTCAATCCACACAAGTGTGTGTTTTGTGTTGGTTCTGGTCATTTACTTGGTTTCGTAGTTTCTAAGGACGAAATTTGACTCAAACCATGTAAGGTTCAGGTCATTATCGATATGCCTCCACCTTAAAATTTGCTTCAAATTCAGAAACTCCAAGGGAAAGAAAACTTTCTAAGGAGGTTCATTCCAAATTATGCCAAACTTGCTAAAGGTTATGCACGTCTTTTGAAAAAGGAAGTACCCTTCAACTGGGATCATGTTGTGCAAGCTTCCTTTGATGCTTTGAAAAGTTCCTTAGTAAAAGCATCATTAATGTATGCTCTTGATTATCAAAAATAATTTAACCTGTATCTCGCTGCCACAGATACAACCATCGCAATGGTTTTAGTACAAGAAGACAATGGAATAGAACATCCTGTGTATTATTTAAGCCGAAACTTAAATGATATGGAAAGCAAGTACTCCTATGTTGAAAAGCTGGCTTTGGCAGCTGTTCAAGCAGTACAGAGATTTCGACACTATATACTCTTTCGCAAAACTACCATCTTGTCAGATTGCAACCCTATGACCTACATCCTGTTGCGTCAATTGCTAGGGGGAAAGTATTCAAAATGGATAGCCATTTTGCAAGAGTTTGATCTAGAATTCACCAAATCCAAATCAAAGAAATCTCTTGTCTTCGCGGAGTTACTTTGTGACCTCCCATCGTCGTCCAACGATTTAACATCTAAAGAATCGATCGTGGATGAAACCTTGTTTCTGATATCATCAAGTGACCCGTGGTACGGAGATATACTAATCTATCTCAAAACCCAAACCTTTAGGCCTAACACCTCTCACTCAGAATAGCGACGTACTCGATACCAAGCAAAAGATTAAATGATCGTCGGTGATACAATTTACCGTCGTGGTATTGATACAGTTCTGCGAAGGTGCCTCATGCATGAGGAGGCTAAAAAAGTCCTGAATGAATGTCATTCAGGCGCATGTGGGGGGCATCTATCTGGTTACATTACTGCACAAAAAATATTGCGAGCTGGCTACTTCTAGCCTACTATCTTCAAAGATTGCATAATAGCAGTAAGAAGTTGCCATGCTTGTCAAATTTTTGATCGCAAAACCAAATTACCACTTGTACCATTGCATCCAGTAGTTGTTGTTGGGCCATTCACAAAATGGGGCATAGATTTCATGACATGTAACCCCACCTCGGCTGGGGGGCATGGGTATATCATAGCCACTGTCGACTATTTTACAAAATGGGCCGAGGCGATGCCTACATTAAACAACAGTGGTGAAACGGCTGCTCTTTTTGTTTTCAATCATGTAGTCCCTAGGTTTGGTGTTCCACAGGCTGTAGTCACAGATCACGGATCACATTTTCGCAATCACAAGATGGTTAAATTGACTGCCAAATTAGGATTGTCCCACGACAGTTCTACTCCATATTATGCGCAGGGTAATGGACAGGTTAAAGCGATTAACAAAGTCCTCAAGCGCATGCTGCAGAGAATGATTGGAGCCCACAAACGGGATTGGCATTTAATCCTGTACTCAGCTCTATGGGCATATAGAACCTCGGTGAGAAATGCAACTGGATTTACACCTTTTCAGTTGGTGTATGGCTTGGAAGCTGTCTTACTGATTCAGTGTGAGATTTCATCTCTCAAGCTCGCAATCGATCTACTTCCCAAAACTTCAGAGGAAGAGGCTCGTTTCTTGGAACTAATCCACTTGGATGAAACCCGTCGTGATGCTGTGCTGGCTAACGAAGCACATAAGAAATGTGTCAAAGCGCAATTTGACAAAAATGTCAAGCCTCGTGTCTTCTCAGAAGGTGACCTGGTCTTACTCTACGATTAAGACTCTGATAAATTGGGAGCAGGTAAGTTCCAACCATTACGGATTGGCCCGTACATTGTTAAACAAGTATTAGCTAAAGGAGACTATGAGCTGGTAGATTATGATGGAATTCCACTGTCATAACCCCAAAACGGGTTGTATCTTAAGTGATACTATGCTTAATCAAGTTTAGTAATCTCATTATATGCTTTTGTTTCATTTTTGTTTTTGTCAAGAGTTGTCATTTTGGTTAAGTAATCCACTTTGCATTTATTGCAGATGTCGGACTTTTTGGAAACATTTGTTGGGTACGCCGACGGAGCTAGTCGTAGAATGTGGAACCTATCTTCTACATCCTGGGCCATCTTTGATCCAAGCAGTGAGTTAGTGAGTTTTAGGTGATATGTATTGGTCAATCAATGAACAACATTGCTGAGTACAATGCGTTGATAGAGCTTCTCTCTGATGCCATTTCGCATGGCATACGTCGACTTGTTGTCAGGCTAGATTTGCAACTTGTCATTCTACAACTTACTGGCATCTATTTAGTTCGGAACCCAGCTATCTATCGTATGTTCCTAAGAGTCAAGATTTTGGAAAGGTAGTTTGATTCCATTCAATATCAACATATTTCCAGAAACTTAAACACTTTAACTGATTCATTAGCAAATTATGTGTTAGACAGACATTTGCAACATTTGTAAAGAAAAGCATTTTATATCAACATTTGCATCTGGATCACATAACTTAACCAAAATAAACTCCGAAAATAAAAAATATATAACTGTTTATAGTTTCACATAATGTTTTGTGTACAAGGCAAAATCGGTCACACGACCAAGAAACTCAAAAGTAAATGTAGAAAAGCATCCTATACTAATGATGCTGGTGATAACATGTCACCGCCTGTGCGATCATATGCAGGAGCCTAGTCCATCGACTTGAAACGCCAGTAGTATGGCGCTGTAGCCTCAAAGGTAACTCGTCGTTCCTCACATCCTAAATACCAAGGGTAAGACCCTTGATCTAATCCTGTAATACTGCCAAGGTCTCTGCTATGTCCAGATCACGAAGGACAACCCTCCCTATAGATTCTCCTGCTAGAACGCCAGCTGCCGCCCTTGGGTGTGCCGCTGGTCGCACTGGCCCAACATCTGCACAAGTACATGAGTTTAATTAGTCTTGATAAATCACAAAAATATTATAAAACTGATAAACAAAGATATGGTCAAAATCTTTACCTATCACACCCCACTGCTCGCCAGCCGACAACGCCAAATCTGGGTCACCTCGGAAGTCCATCCCGACATATGGATACTCTGAGAAGACCATCTCCTGATGGTCGAACCACTCAAAGAAGGCATCAGAGAAAGTAATATGTGGCTAACCAGCATGTCTGGCCATGAGATCAACCCATCTCTGCATCCTGGGTTCCCTCGGTGTTGGCAATCCTAGTGAAATATGCTGTGGCTGCATCAGTGGGATCCTCTCTAAGGAAAAAGTAGTCAAAATGGAACTGTAGCCAAAGTTCTTGGATCTTCCATTCTTTACCTTAGAGAGCTGTTATTTTATCACTAGAAGCACTGCCTCACACCAGTTGAATATCTTTGGTTCCAGGCATTCTAAAGCATACTCACATAAGATATGTTCGCCAAATGAAGAGCTGTGCTACCAGCCAATCTAGCAAAGGTGAATAAAATGGTCCTCAGAGGCCGATCAGTGATGTCCCAGATATTTTTCTTGTCATCTCTACTAGGCTAAGATCCATCTCTACAATGCTAACGGATATAATCTCTCACCGATTCGCCCCCACGGGTGGATCCCGACAGTGAAAGAGGGGCACCACGCCTTGATAACCCTGTCAAAAAATAGATGTCCTCGACTGTCAGTGGGATAGATTTACCTCTAACCTAGAATACCTGGTTTATCGAATCCCATGCATCAAGGAAATACTGTAACGAACTGATTTGTTGCCTCATGCTAGATATCTGGAAGAATTTGAGCAAACCACAGTTCTGCAATGCAGTAACAGTGCCCTGATCGTGTAAGGAAATCATGTCTTCTTCTTCATGTTTGCATTCATGCCACGTGACGACCATCTTGATCCAACAAATATCTGAGTCACAGACAAAAGATGAATTAGGATCCAAATTTGAGCAAAAACAGGGTAAAATTTCATGAGAAATCATTGTGCAAAGTTTCCCTTCTGCGCCCATTGCACCCTGCCTTTGGACTAGGTGAGATGCATATTGACTGGCCAGTGTATAGCTCAGTATGCATCGCACCTTTCGATATAGGGAAGGTGTGATGATGGGAGAATGATTTCTTCAAACCCCAGGGGCTCAAAAAAAGAGGAAAACTTGCTCAAAATCAGAAAAAGATGGAATGAAAATGAAGAGCTCAGGGTTAGCTACTACCTGGTCCTGATGGCACGAAGAATAATCCACTAGATCTCCAAAAATCAGCTAATGAAGTTTGAGGCAAAAAACCACTCCAGAGCTCCAAATCCCAAATTTGAAATGAAATGGTAAAAATGAGAGGTAAAACTACTTTTTGTTACTATTCACGTAGTTCAAGTAAAATGTTAGTTTTTAATTCATTTTTCAAGCATATATATGTGTATTTCTAATCAATTTGATGGAGCAATTGAGTAGGTTGAACGACCGAAGGAAGAATCTAATGTGTTAAACAGTAAACTGAATATCATTGACCAATATCAAGAGCAATGTTCCCGCAAGGTTCAAGCTCGTTAAAAAATCAACCTGCACTGAGCACATGTTGGCACAACGTTCAAGCTCATTAAAAAATAAACCCACTTTTGGTAAATAACCTTTTGTGATCGCTTTGCTATCTTCCCTTTTGAACTTTGGTTGTGTTCCTCCCGTTACCTCCATTCGTTTGGCCGACCATACGCTTCCACTTGATTGTTTACCCTTTTGAGGAACATCTACGACGAGTGATTCTGATTGCCACTCTCTTCACGCTGCCATGTTTTGAGAAGTTCCAAACTTACTTGGAACCAGCTGCTACCCATAAAATACCACTCGTTCCTAAAAAACGAGCCTCTTTTAAACTCTTTTTGGACTCGTTAAATATAAAAAGATTGTCGAGCTATTGGCCTTTCTAGCTCGTTAAAGTAAGGGGAACGCTGTTGAGTCCCAAAACTGCATCTTCCCTATATACCTTTTCAGCCTTCTTTTCCATTTATTTGATCCACCAAGCTGTCAAATCATTGCATATTAGTCTAAAAAGAGCTTATGAAATGGTTTCCTAACTATGTTTATGATTGTTGTTTTATTTAGATTTTTGTTCAATCAGCTACGGAAACTTGTCACTTTCCGCAGCCAACACAAGTTTCCGCAGCCATTTTGTTAAAGACTATGTTACAGGTGTCCAATGGAGAATCCGGCCACATGGGCAAGCTGCAAATGACATGTACATGGAGCGTGCCCCCTTGGTTCAGCCGATTCACTCACAAACAGCCATGGTCAAAGACGGTCAAAGGAAGGGTCAAACCAAGAGTTTTACGGTGGCACGGCTCTGTTTTGCCCATGTGAAGTTTTGCGTGGCAAGATCCTCAATTTCTGGAGGTGTGCTAACACCTGTGGAGCAATCCTTGAACCGAATCGAGTAGCCACCACTCCATGGATTTATCTATCATGATTACCATACCGCTAGATCTCAGGCCGTGGAGATTTACGTGTCTATTTGGCAGCGTAGAATCTAGGAATCAATTATAACGTTTTCACTTATAAATAATGTGTTAGTATACGCTTGACAGTTAGCTTTTGATATGTAATCTTGACTGTGTTTTCCGAGCCCACTGTACCGTGCTCTATTTCTATGTTTTTACTGCACTTTAATATATGAGAAGACAACATTCTTGAGTTCAATTTGTGACTAAGTGTTGATTGGCTGAGGTTGCAGAGGGCCCCTGTACACCAAAGATCTGTATCTACTGTATAGTTTCTCGCTTTCTTTCATTATGTTACTGCTTTTATAATCAGTTGCTTGTGTATATATTTCCTGATGTTTATAACTAACTGCTGTCCATCTTTTCTTTTATGCTTTCTCATGATTGCTAGCTGATCAGTATTTTCTCTTTTAGGTTCTTGTAGGCAGCCCGGGCAAATTACATAGTTTTAATGACTACTGACATGAGATCATCTTGTCCTTTCTGCTGATTCATTTACTGAGTTTTAATTCCAGCATTGTCATTTCTTTTAGTTTTGCTTTGCTTATTTACTTTTCTGCCACTTAGATATCATATTACTCATCTGTTTATGATTTCCTTCCTATAGACAAGTGACTCAAATAGTGAGGAATTAGAATATTATTTGATGTAGTATGATTTAGTTTGCTTTCCTGCAAGTTAGTGATTAAATTACTTATGTCATTTTCAGGAATTGAAATATGAATGAGTAGTGAAATCTTAGTTTCCTTTTATGCAATTTGATTTCCTGCAATTTAAATATCATATTACTCAGCTTGTTTATGATTACTTCCTAT
Organism: Pinus tabuliformis; assembly: GCA_031772625.1. NCBI lineage: Eukaryota > Viridiplantae > Streptophyta > Pinopsida > Pinales > Pinaceae > Pinus > Pinus tabuliformis. Next base: position 252,719,316 of record CM062820.1, on the reverse strand, counting down.
AGCCGGAGCGAGTCGAAAGGTGAAGTGTCAGAATGTGGGTTGAAGTAGTGTGATTTAGTTTGCTTTGCTTTCAGTCTTTGAGTTGCTTTGAGTTCAATTTTTATTCTCTTTTCATACAGCAGTAAGGATACTAGGCCATTGTCACTAGTTCACTATTTTGGTACATTTTTATTTTCTTTTGAGAATTGATTTCATCATAGTTAGTTTGAAACCTTCTTTTTGAGAACTTTAAAAGTTTGGAAAAATCATTGTAGAAATCACCATTACCATCCATACTTGACTTTCAATTTCGCCATCTCACACTAGGGAATCCACAGAAGATAAACCCAAAAACAAACCAAAAACTCAAAAATGACAAAGAACTAAGAAATCAGTTATCTTGCATATACAGTGCACTTCACTTTAGTAGTTTACGACTCCCGGATTGACATTTTAAATAGCAATTTAGGACACACTAAATTGACCAAACATTTTGGCGCCGTTGCCAGGGAAGTGAAACTAGGTAGCCAATTTCTTAAAAAAAAAAAAAACAACAACAACAAGAAAATTTCAAAGAAGAAAAAATTGATAACTTCTCAAAGTATGCTCTCCTCTTGCACTTAGTGTGATCTGGAGGATCAGAAAAGAGAGAGTTATTGGTTTAATAATTTCTTGAGTATGCTCTCTTCTTGCACCTAGAGTGACCGGGAAGATTAGAAAGAGAATTATTAGCCCGACTTGAAGAAAAACAAAAAAAAAATGACATGCATAGAGCAAGAGATTCTAGGGGAAGGTTTTTAGCTAGGGCCAAGAGTTCAATTTTTACAACTCCATCTACTTCAAGGAATAGACAAGAGACACCTCCATCATCTCCAACTCACACTCCTAGCCTTAGGATTCCTAGAATTCAAGAGGTAGTAGTTGAATTAGGAGACTCTCCCACACCATCCATCGAATCTGAATTAGGAAAAGATCATTTCTTTCCTTCTACAGGGAGACACATTGTAGTTGAAGAAGTAGAATCACCTGAAGAAGAAGAGGGAGAAATTCCTCCTCATTCGCCATTAGTAGAGGAACCAGAGGACTCTGAAGTCTCTGAGGAAACTATCATGACAAAGGAAGTAGTAAACGGATTCGGTAGAGGTATAGGTAGAGGAGGAGGAGGAGGAAACAATGGAGGAGGTAGAGGTAACAATGGGGGAAATAGGGATGGAGATAACTCATTCAGATTTCTTATAGTCGATGAGGATTCTCGAGCAACAATGAAAAACATCTCACCATCTGTCCTCCCAAACTTTCATGGGTTAAGAAATGAGGATCCTGAAACATTTCTATTTGAGTTTGAAGTCGTGTGTCGAACTTATGATTATCTGGAAGACTCTCAAAAACTCAAATTGTTTCCTTCAACATTGATAGGAGCTGCTTTGAAATGGTTCATGGGATTAGTCACTCAATCCATTAGGACTTGGAATGATATGAAACAAACATTTTTGGATAGATACCTGGACTATTGCATGCCCACGAATCACAAGGATGAGGTATTCAAAATGGTGCACAGAGAAGATGAAAACTTAGAAGATTTACTTGAAAGATTTCACTACAACCTGAAAAGAGCAAAGATGAATAATTTAGATGAGGAAACCTTGAAAGCCCTTCTATTAAAAGCCATTAGAGATGAAAGGATAGATATTTTGAACATGATGGGAAAAGGAGATATATCTCAACTTCCACTTCATGATATAGCAGAGCTATGTGTCCATCTCTCAAGGGGAAAATCTAAAACTGGAAAAGGGCCTAGAGATCCTTCTCTCATTAGAGCAAACAAATCTGCAACTGGATCAGTAAGTAGGGCTGAGATTGGCAACATGCTTGATGAATTCAAAACTGATATCTTAGGGAGTCTTAGTGAGCAACTAGACACCCTTGAAATACAAAACAAGCAGAAAGCAGAAGTTGAAGCTTTGGCCATCTTTTGCCCAAAATGTAGAAATAAACATGCTCTAAGGGAATGTCCCTTGGATGCAAAAGTTGTAGAAACATGTGTGATTTGTTCAGAAAACCATGAGACCAAGGATTGTCCTTCAATTCTTGGGCTCAAAGCTGTCTTTCAAGAAGATCCAAATTCAATTGAGTCCCTCTGTTTTGTTGCAAGGAGACCTTGGCAGGGGCAATAAAACGAAGGGTTTAACAACTCTATGAACTTTCAACCCCCACCAAATTGGAATCCTTGGCAACAACCTTGGTCCCAACCTCAGAATCCTTTTCAATCATGGGTACAAGGTATGCAAAATCCTTATGGGAGATTTGCTCAATTTTATCAATATCCTCCATCTTTTGAAAATCAACAAGCTCCACAACTTCCAAATCAAAATCCACAACTATCATTGCCATTTCCACAACAACAACAACCTTCTCAACAGAATCTAAATTGTCAACTCTTGCTTCCATTCCAACATAAGACAAATCAACTACCTTCCCAGCCATTGCCGAACCCCAACAATAAAAACCCTCAAAATGCTTACATGGTAGAAGGACAACAATTTCCTACCTATATGATTGTTCCTCTCAATGATGTACAACTCAGATCTAGTAGAGTTTTAGATAAGCCTTCTATAGATGCTCAAAAGCAAAGCATTTCTGAGGAAGATTCTCTTGAAGCCAATAAAGGTTTTGAATCATCTCTTCAAAACCCAAGCACTCAAAAAGAAAAAGAAAAAGAGTCAACCCCCACAACTCCTATAGTTGAGCAACCTACATCTTCATCCACACCTCCTTTTCCTGAAAGATTACAAATTGATAAAGGAGTGGAAAAACAAATCTTGTTGCCTGACTATGATTTTCTAGATGAATTAAAGAATGTCTGTATCAAGATTCCCTTGTTACAAGCCATTAGAGAGATTCCTATTATAGCAAAAACAATAAAGGAGATGAGTCTTAAAAGACCAGGAAGGAAACCGAGAGATACAAGAAGAATCCACCTGGTAGGAAAAATTGCAGATATCATGATGGGAAAAATTACTATGCAGAAGTATGTAGATCCCGGTAGTCCAATTGTCAAAACACATATCAATGGGGTAGAAATTCCAAATACTTTGATTGATTTAGGGGCTGCTATCAACATTATGAGTAGACAGACTATGGAACAACTGAAACTTCCTAATCTTCTTTTTACACCTACTTTACTGCAACTTGCAGATCGATCAATTATCAAACCAGATGGTGTATTAGAAGACATTTCGGTCTCCTTAGACTCTTGGGAATATCCAGTGGATTTCATGATTTTAATTCTCAAGAGTAATTTAGGAGGACACCCTCTCATCTTAGGAAGACCTTGGCTAGCCACAACTGATGCTTTTATCAGTTGTAGGTCTGGGGATATGTATATTTCTGATGGTAATTTGACAAAGAAATTCAATCTGTATCCTCTAGCAAAAGCAATTACAAAAATAGAGGATAATGAGTGGTTTGATGATGAAGATACTATACAACCTGTCTTTACCATTTCTGAAATCAGTGAAGATAGTCAAATTCTGAACACATTAGAAAACTTTGAAACATCTTCAAAATATGACCACACACAATTTCAGTTAGATTTTGATATTGAGTATCTATCATCTAGACAAATGTCTCTTTTCTCTATGGAAGAGTTTGGTAGTTCCACCACTGAGATCTTTCCAGGTAAAACATTGAATATCAACAAAAACTTGGAAAAATCGCAACAGGGAGAGCTAACCAAAATCTTGCAAAAACATTCTACTGCATTTGCATGGGAGTATACCGATATGAAAGGTATTGATCCTAAGACTTGCATTCATCACATCTATATCGATGAAAACAGTAGACCAATCAGACAACCTCAGAGAAGGATGAATCCAAACCTTAGGGAGATAGTGAAAGAAGAGCTCCAAAAACTACTCAATGTAAAATTCATTTATCCAATTTCAGATAGCTGATGGGTTTCTCATTTGGTTATAGTACCTAAAAAGAATGGTAAATGGAGGGTATGCATTGATTACAGGGAATTGAACAAAGCAACTTTGAAGGATCACTTTCCCTTACCCTTTATCGATCAGGTATTAGATACTTTATCAGGCAAGAAGTATTTTTCATTTTTGGATGGTTTTAGTGGCTATAACCAGATTCAGGTAGCACCTGAAGATCAAGATAAGACCACATTTACCTGTCCATGGGGAACTTTTGCTTACCAAGTACTTCCTTTTGGATTATGTAATGCACCCGCAACATTTCAAAGGGCAGTACTAGGAATCTTTTCTGATCTAATCCATGATTGTGTAGAGGTTTATATGAATGATTTTACAGTTTATGGTAATTCATTTGCAGAGGCATTAGAGAATTTGGAAAAAGTCCTTATAAGGTGTAAAGAAACAAACCTTTCATTAAGTCATCAAAAATGCTTTATGATGTTTACTAAAGGTATTGTTTTGGGACATCATATTTTGGGGGATGGGATTAAAGTTGATAGATCAAAATTTGAAGTCATCTCCAAGTTGCCTATTCCAAATTGTCAGAAATATGTTAGAAGTTTTCTTGGATTTACTGGATACTATAGAAGATTTATCGAAAACTTCACCAAAATAGCATCTCCACTCTTCAAATTACTTACAAAATACTGTGAATTCAAATGGGATCCTGATTGTCAATCTGCATTTGAAACTTTGAAAACAAAAATATCTGAAGCATCCATTTTGAGAGGGCCAAATTGGAAACTTCCTTTCCATATTTCTACAGATGCTTCAGATACAGCTCTAGGAGCTGTGTTGGGTCAAAAGGATTTAGTTCCTTATGCCATTTACTACACCAGTAAAAATTTGACTCCCACCAAGTTAAAGTATACTGTGACTGAAAAAGAGTTCTTAGCTGTTGTTCATGCAATCAATAAGTTTAGACATTATATAACAGGCTATGAAACTTTTGTCCATACTGATCATTCTACAATTAGATATCTAATGAACAAGCCTATTACTAATGGCAGAGTTACAAGATGGCTCTTACTTTTACAAGAATTCAATATTACTGTGTTGGATAGACCAGGGAAACAAAATACAGTAGCTGATTTCTTGTCTAGGATCCAAAATACTAACGAAGATTCTCCTGTAGAGGATAAGTTTCCAAATGAATATTTATTTGCAGTAACTACTAAGACTCCTTGGTATGCAGATATTGCTAACTATTTGGTTAAAGGGAAGCTACCTCCACATTTATTTCCTAGTGCAAAAAGAAGAACTATTCAGGAGAGTTCAAATTATTCATGGATTTCTAATGAATTGTTTAAAACAAGGCTAGATTGTGTGATCAGAAGATGTGTTCGGGAAGATGAAATGCCTGACATCCTGAAGGCATGTCATGATGAACCATGCAGTGGACACTTTGCTGACAAAAGGACGACCTATAAAATTCTTTCTTTAGGATATTATTGGCCCTCCCTCTTCAAAGATACAAAACAATATGTCAGAAGGTGTGACAACTACCAAAGAGTTGGGAGACCGACTATTTCAAATGAAATGCCATTACAACCACAGGTACTCATCGAACCCTTTGAAAAATGGGCTTTAGATTTTATTGGACCCATTAATCCACCATCTAAACAAAAGAAGTATATATTGGTATGCACTGATTATGTCACTAAATGGGTAGAAGCCAAAGCATTGCCTTCTGCCACTGAAAATTCAGTTGTTAATTTTCTTTATGAGGATATTTTTACTCGTTTTGGTGTCCCAAGAGAAATTGTGATAGATCAGGGAAGTCAATTTACATCTAACTTGATGGAGAAGCTGATGGAAGAATACAAAATCAAGCACATAAAATCTACTCCTTACCATCCGCAAGCAAATGGCCAAGTGGAGTCTACAAACAAAGTTCTTGAGAGCATCATCACCAAAACTGTCCATCTACACAGAAGATATTGAGCAGAGAGGCTTCCTGAAGCCTTGTGGGCCTACAAAACTACATGGAGGAACACAATAGGACATTCTCCCTATGAACTTGTTTATGGGAAAGAAGTCCTGCTCCCCATCGAATTTCAAGTCAAGACTTTCAAGATGGCAGTTTAGTTAGGGATGAATCTATCAGAAGCCCAAAAGCACAGAATGGAGTAGCTGAATGAGCTAGATGAGATCAGACAAGAAGCAATTTTAAGAACTGATCTAGTTCAACATCTAAGAGCTAAGTGGCATGACAGATACATCAAAGAGAAAAAGTTTCAAGAGGGAGATTGGGCACTACTGTTTGATTCCAAGTTTAAAGACTTCAAAGGTAAATTTCAGACTCATTGGCTTGGGCCATATGAGATTGACAAAGTCTTTAAGAATGGAGTGGTAAGAATCAAAACCATTGATGAATTTCAAACTCCTCTCATTGTGAATGACCACCGATTGAAAATTTATCATAAGCCACTCTCAAAAGAGGAATTTGTCAAAATGTTTCAAGATAATTCTGCAATAAGGCCGGTGAAGAAGAATCCTTCTTCCCCACCAGCCTAGCCTTTGTTTCTTTCAGTTCAAAAAAAAAAAAAAAAAAAAAAAAAATTGTATAAGACTAAAAACCAATCACAAATTGGCGGTCTTATACATAAAATGTAGAGTGAAAATCAAGGACACCTGACACTCTATATTTTCCAAAAAAAAAAAAAATCTATTCTCTCCTTCTTTTTCCATCTTCACTCCACCTCATTTGCCATTCAACTCCATCTCCATCTCATTTTCATTTCACTTCACTCCGCTTCATTTTCACTCCATTCCACTCATTTCATTTCATTTCATCAATAAAAGTCCCTTTTAGGACTATTTTCACTCAGTTAGTTATTATCTAACTATCTTTGTTCAGCTAAATGGGTGCTGTGTCAGTTTCCGCAGCTGGTAGCAGTTTCCGCAGCCACCACTCTGTTTTTCAAGTCCACAGTCAAAATGTTAGTGCAATAATCATGAAAATTCAGGTGTGATTGAGCATATGCTATGAAGACATGGAGCATATCCAAGACATCAAGGAAGAGCAGTTGGTTAAAAGCTAATGAGCAAGAAATGACAAGGTTTCCAAAGGTATGAGCAAATTTTTTTAATCAAATAGCAATTAAAGTCATGATTATGCATAGTTATCAAACCATAAAAGCTCTACTATGTGTAATGATCATAAGGATAGCCCCATTACCCACTACCATTCCACGATATTATTTCGCACACCATGCATCCATTTCTTAACGGTCTCATGATTGATTTTCGAGTTTAAACTCATAGTCGACTACACTTTCATTCACCACCTATAATCATGAGATGTGACCTATCCCATTACGGCTCTTCTCCACCGCATTTTCCGCAGCCATCCATTAAAACGTGTAACATTTCGTACACAGCCGATTAATTCAAAATCTCGACTTCACTCCATTCCCTTACCATTCTATTAAGACCATCTTCTTCACATACATCCGCATTTCATCTTGTGAACTCATTGCGGCTACTCATCCTTTGTTCCGCCTGTAATCCCGAAGCACTCCCATTACCTGCTATCCATCTACCGATTGCAGCCACTGTATTGGGCCATAAACCCTGCAACCGAGCCACCTTCCCTTTGCTAAACCCTCACACGCAATTGAGTTTTCAGTTGAAATTCAAAACAGATGAAGGAATGGGAATATTACTAAGGGCAGAACCAGAAGGATCTAACTATTTAGAAGGTTACCCTCAAGCAAAAGATTTGCTGAAGAAAGCCAAATGGTTACGCTTCATCCAAAAATTTAAGGGCTATAATAAAGAGGTAACCAAAGCCTTTGCACGGTCTTTCGATGGCCAAATGGTGGAGGTTGGAGACTTGAAGCTCACGGTGATTGAAACAATAGTAGCAGCTGCCACAGGCTTACCCCAAGAAAGTGAGCGATGGTTTAAAAACAAAAGCATGGACGAAAAAGCATGGAGAATTATGCTAAGAAACCCAGGTATGGACACCACTGTGTTTACAAAAGGAATTCCTGTTCGTGCATTGAAAGAAGAATGGGCAAGTTTGTTGTTAGTTATCCAAAAAATTATCACTTGCAAAGGACGCTTTGGTTCATTGTACATGTACCATGCTAGACTATTGATGAATTTCTTAGAGAGTCAAACTCTTAATTTGCCTTATTTCTTACTGTTGAGTTTGAAAAAGATGAGTATCATAGTCCAAAAACACATAGGAAATATAGAACCTCATCTATATCATCATGGACTTGTAAAGATTCTCATTGAGGACCAACTGAAGAAAAACAAAGATACTTGGGAACAATTCTTAATAAGAAACTACTTTCAAGAGCCATCTGAGGCATCTGAAAGTAGTACACCAAAGACACCAAGAAGGAGTAGGAGAAAAGAAAAGAATGCCATAGTCCAAGAGTCTCCTACTACAGAAACTCAAGAAGTTGGTCAAAAAGAAAAAGAGAACAGAACTAAGGACAAGAAACAGAGAAAAGTGAAAGGCAAAAGAAACAAAGAAGAAGTCTACCAATCACCTGAGCCATATATAGAGGAAGATTATCAAACACTGTCGGAGAGATTAGTGCATCTTCAAGAACAGGCTGCTATAGCAAAGAAAAAGGAAAAAGGGAAACAGAGCATACAAGAAGGGAGTACTAGTCCACCATACTTAAGGAGAAGCATTAGGCTTAGAGGAAAGGGGAGTAAAACACAAGTAAAACGGCCCCACTTCATTGACTTGGGTGGGGAAACACCCGAGAAACCTCCAGTTGGCCGTAGTCCACCTCGTCCTCAACCAAGTATTGAAACTAGTCCTCCACATGTTGTTGAAAGCCCTTCTCGGCCAGAGCTAGAAAGTAGTCCTCCTCCTCCTCCACAAGATTTTGAACTCAGTCCAAGAAAGACACCTGAAATAGATCCCAGTCAACAGGAGGTATATGACTACCTTGAGTCTTTAGAAAAAACAGCTGCAGGTCCGAGTAACACTCTGCCCCACATGACACCAGATGCACAAGTTCAATTAAAGCAAGAGGTATTTGAATTAGAGGTTCTAAAGAGGCATATCAAGCAAGAAAATGAAGCACTTAAGGAGCAGAGAAAAGTAGATAAAATTATTCATGATAATACCATGCTTCATTTGGGACTATGGCAAAATAAAAACAAGAAACTAAAGAAAAAGTGCATAAAATTGAGCAGAGAATTGATCAATCTCAAATTCAGATGTCTAATAAGGAAACCCAGGATGGTGGTAGCACCAAGGAAGAGGAAAAGAGGACTAGATGTCCTAGCAGAGGCTTCAGAACATATGGATTAAAAGGGAATGACTACAATTTTGGTTGCATGAGGACATGCAACACCTTCACAGTGGGGGTATGTTGAGTCCCAAACCTGCATCTTCCCTATATACCTTTTCAACCTTCTTTTCCATTTACTTGATCCACCAAGCTGTCAAATCATTGCATATTAGTCTAAAAAGAGCTAATGAAATGGTTTCCTAACTATGTTTATGACTGTTGTTTGATTTAGATTTTTGTTCAATCAGCTGCGGAAACTTGTCACTTTCCACAACCAGCTCAAGTTTGCGCAACCATTTTGTTAAAGACTATGTTACAGGTGTCCAATGGAGAATCCGGCCAATGAGCAAGCTGCAAATGACATGTACATGGAGCGTGTCCCCTTGGTTCAGCCAAATCACTCACAAACAGCCATGGTCAAAGATGGTCAAAGGAAGGGTCAAACCAAGAGTTTTGCGGTGGCACGACTCTGTTTTGCCCGTGTGAAGTTTTGTGTGGCAAGATCCTGAATTTCCGGAGGTGTGCTAACACCTGTGGAGCAATCCTTGAACCGAATTGAGCAGCCACCACTCCATGGATTTAACTGTCATGATTACCATACCGCTAGATCTCAGGCCGTGGAGATTTATGTGTCTGTTTGGCAGCATAGAATCTAGGAATCAGTTATAGAGTTTTCACTTATAAATAACACGTTAGTATATGCTTGACAGTTAGCTTTTGATATGTAATATTGACTGTGTTTTCCGAGCCCACTGTACCGTGCTCTATTTCTATGTTTTTACTGCACTTTAATATATGAGAAGACAACATTCTTGAGTTCAATTTGTGACTAAGTGTTGATTGGCTGAGGTTGCAGAGGGCCCCTGTACACCAAAGCTCTGTATCTACTATATAGTTTCTCGCTTTCTTTCATTATGTTACTGCTTTTATAATCAGTTGCTTGTGTATATATTTCCTGATGTTTATAACTAACTGCTGTCCATCTTTTCTTTTATGCTTTCTCATGATTGCTAGCTGATCAGTATTTTCTCTTTCAGGTTCTTGTAGGCAGCCCGGGCAAATTACATAGTTTTAATGACTACTAACATGAGATCATCTTGTCCTTTCTGCTGATTCATTTACTGAGTTTTAATTCCAGCATTGTCATTTCTTTTAGTTTTTCTTTGCTTATTTACTTTTCTGCCACTTAGATATCATATTACTCATATGTTTATGATTTCCTTCCTATAGCTAAGCGACTCAAATAGTGAGGAATTAGAATATTATTTGATGTAGTATGATTTAGTTTTCTTTCCTGCAAGTTAGTGATTAAATTACTTATGTCATTTTCAGGAATTGAAATATGAATGAGTAGTGAAATCTTAGTTTCCTTTTATGTAATTTGATTTCCTGCAATTTAAATATCATATTACTCAGCTTGTTTATGATTACTTCCTATAGCCGGAGCGAGTCGAAAGGTGAAGGGTCAGAATGTGGGTTGAAGTAGTGTGATTTAGTTTGCTTTGCTTTCAGTCTTTGAGTTGCTTTGAGTTCAATTTTTATTTTCTTTTCATACAGCAGCAAGGATACTAGGCCATTGTCACTAGTTCACTGTTTTGGTACATTTTTATTTTCTTTTGAGAATTGATTTCATCATAGTCAGTTTGAAACCTTCTTTTTGAGAACTTTAAAAGTTTGGAAAAATCATTGTAGAAATCACCATTACCATCCATACTTGACTTTCAATTTCGCCATCTCACACTAGTGAATCCACAGAAGATAAACCCAAAAACAAACCAAAACTCAAAAACGACAAAGAACTAAGAAATCGGTTATCTTGCATATACAGTGCACTTCACTTCAGCAGTTTACGACTCCCGGATCGACTTTTTAAATAGCAATTTAGGACACACTAAATTGACCAAACAAACGCCATCCCTCTAATATATTTTAATATTTTGGACTTGAGGGATTATTAAACAAAAGATCGAGTGCTTGTCTTTATCGGCTCGTTAAAACTATCGAAAAGTCATCCCTTTCGTATTATTTTATACTATTTCGGACTCAAGGGATTATGCCACGAAAAAGGACTATTGGAGTTTCCTTTTTGTCTCTTTTCAAACTCTCTAAACATGAAAAGGACTGAGTTATCGTTTTCGTTAAAATCGTTAAAAAAAAAAGCGACAAACTTGTCCACCCAGACAAGAATGAGTCTCACTGACGCTAGGCTCGCTAAACAAAAAGTGATAGGTTTGCCCGAAGGGCAAATTATATACCAAGCATATGTTATCCTCTTCAAGCTTGTCAAAAATGAAGAGGTACTGGTCAGCAATGAATGGGGAAAAATGGGAAGAAAACTTGAAGAACTCTATTGGTAGCAGGTCACTCTTGAACATGACACTTTCACTCCATCACCGTGATTGAGTTGGGTTGGGTTTTTCCATTCACCGTCACCATTGCTCTGTCATGCCATCCATGGGGTTAAAACTACCAATCCATATCAGTGTCACCAATATATTCAAGAGAAGTCATTCAGAGGATTCACCATCCAGCAAACGCCTCATCCACTTCATTACATCTGCTCTTCATTTTCATGGCTGCCATTCCTGAACCTCATATCATCAGATCGTTTTCACCTCCACAAAAATCATTTGCCCTGTTTCGCGTCGTAGATGTGGGATACATCAAGGCCCTCCTACGACGGGTCACTTCTTGTCGACATCAGCTCATTATCCAAGAAGTTGAATTAGAAACAACCTTTTCAGTACTTTGAAGCTTGCATGCCTCAATGGCAAGTTTCTCACTTCCGGCGACAGGTTTACTTCAAACACCTTTAACCGAAAGACTTTGCGTGGTGTTTGAAATCGGCTCATATATTCACACCACGTGAATTGTACTGTAGTACCTTGAGGGTCATCATCATTATCGGTGACTCCTCTCGCGTCTATTAACAACTTCCATCATTGGTTGGTAATCAGACGATGTCTTTCCATGTTCGACTTCAGAACATCTTTTCACATGGATCGACTTGTACATCAGGCAGGATTGGACAAGTTTTGAAGACCCTGGATCTAGTTTCATCCATCCAGGTTGAGATATATTCAGGAAAATAAAGACATCAATTTTACACAAAATCTACACAGATAGTCATCTAAGCCAAGGAAGATGAGTCTTCATGCAAAGAATCACCAGTTTGCAACAACAGACGATTGTCTGTCCTATGTACATGAAAATGAATTTATAAAGTTGAGAATGGGAATGCCCGCCTCAGCTAGATCATGAAAATATATGATGATGATGTATTGTATTGTATCTTATATAGGTCACCTTCAGTACGAATACCTTGGATCCTCATGAATAAAGCATTTCACCCGACATCAGAAGATTTACGACCTCATGCTTTAGGGGGCATCTGTTATAACACTTTTGGGCACTGCAACCCCAAACTCATATGTTCATAAACTAAGGACTACTTAAGTCCCTAAAAGTGTTGCTTCATACCCTAAAGGATCATGGTCAGCAGATTACATCATTTCCCAGAAGTTCCACCTAAAAAACTACTTAGAACTAGTCAAAACTGAACCATACAAACTGCTCCATGGACAAGGTGCAATGTATACTGACTGCCTAACTGGCCAGGTGCGATGCATACTGAAATGGCCTTCTGTGGGGTGTGATGGGAGAGAATAGACAAATGGCAGAGACAATTTGCAAGGTGGATGATCATGGAATCTTCCAGAAACTTCTCCTGTGACACTTGCCTCTTTGAATTCGCCCAGGGATGAGTAAGAGATCATTGAAATCTCCAAGTGGAACCAAGAACTATCAGTGGAATGACACTAATCAAAAACCTAGAGCTAACTCACACCCTTGCAAGACATCTATAATGGATCCCTCATCTGAGAGATATGGGGGCTGGAAATTTGTATTTTGTAAGGAAGTGATGTTGGTTTGTTGGTGAGAAGACATTGCATTGTTGGGTGATTTGCTTGTTCATGAGGTGAAGAGGGCTTCTACAACTAGGAGGATGATGCTGGATCATACAGTTGGGTTGTAATCGTCTCTTACATTACGATTAATAAATTTCTTTGAGTTTTTCTCCATATAATCTTGTATTTGTGAATCTTAATGTTTATGAATGCAATTGTATGGTCAATGTGTTTCTGATTCTACATTGTTTATGATGTCTTAGATAGAGATGCTTTGATAGTTTGTTGTTACTTTGACTCTACAGGTACTCTTTGAAGCGGGACAAGTAGGAGAGGAGTGGCAAATTCTATCAAAGGAAGGAGAAATCAAGCTAGGATCAAAGCGAAAGATCCAGGTTGGTCCTCTTTTCTTCTCTTCCATCTATCACACTTAAAGGAACTCTTGAAAAGCTTTCATTGTTTGTTTCTAAGATAGCTACCCATCTTAGTGGGACTAGCACTTCGAATCGATACTAGTTTTCCCTATAACAAGTGGATAGAATCGCTACTCGATTCTTTGGGATCTGTCCATCTTCCTTTTTCAACCCACTATTCCCCAAGTCCATCTTGGAAGTTTCACTTATCTGATGTTGAATTTGAAGTATGGAAGAGCTCACAGAAATATTGGATCATTTTCTTTGACGAAGCTTAAAAAAAAAACGCAAGGGTGGTAGGAGGGGGAGGGATTGTTTTGAATCATAAAGGAAATCATGAAATTAGGTGCCATTGTGGTCTCTGCAAAATAAAAACCACATGGAGAAAATGTATGGGCCTCTACTTGGGCTTCAATTGGAAAAAGAAAGGAACCCCTCCAAGGTAACTAACTTAGGAGACTCCCTTATTACCATTCAACGCTTACACAAAAGATCACTTCCCATGAACAACAAAATAAGTCTTATTTTCAACAGAATCCCCCTTAGCTTAAATTTTCCTCATAGGTCTTTCTCCCACATCTTAAGGAGTCAAAACAAGGAAGTAGATGTGTAGGCCAACCTGGTTTGTCATCTGGAGGCTGGTCAGATTGTCACCAATGATTTATTAGGATAGAAAATGATCCCATAATGAACTCTCTCATAGTTTTATATCCCAAATCATTAGTGGCAATGGAAGTATATTTTTGGGGGCATTGTTTTAGTCATCCATGTCAAATTTTTAAAAAGCCTCCATTCTATATAACATTGGGAATTCAAAGGTGAAAACAATGATCAAATCACTTGACACAATGGTCGAGGTGGCAGGAGTTGGGCATGGTGGAAACGTGCTTACCATGTCCCTTAGAACTCTACATGCATCTCCTCTTGCTCTTGACTGTACCGAATGCCAATTTCCCTTGTGCCATTAAATTCTTTAAAGTGGTGGCAATCAATGCAATTTAATTTGGATGAAATTATTACAGCATGTGAAACCACAGGAATTCATATTAAGATGTAGAGAAGCGGCAGGATGAGATGCATCCAGGTCTTTGGAAGTTTCAATTTTCATGAGAGTTTAGTTAATCTCAATTGGTGTGGAGGAATCCGACTAGTTCATGCACGAAGGACTCAAATTATTGCCCTAGAGAGTAGATGGAGGCTCTAGGCTAGGGGTGTTTTAGAGACTCTCTCTGGATTTACAAAGTTGCCCCAACTTGAAAGGGGGACATATCCTTCAAGGTGGAGTTTTGAATTTCCTAGATTTTATTTGGTTGGGAGTTTGAATTTTGAGTGAATTTCTTATGTCTCTCTGTCGTTTAAAGGTTGTGTACCTGAATTTCATGTAGGATTCAGGGACTCTTTATTGAATGGTGCTTCTTCATTTGTACACACTTGGAGCCACCGTTGCGGTGTAGGGGAGTGACCCCACAAGATTTTTCTGGAAATACTTGATCTATTGATTCTTCAATGGTACTTATCTTCAAATTTTGACATTTCATTTATAAGAATTATTGGATTGGCTCGACTTTGGTTTCTCTATTGTGGTTGTTCCCTCCTCTTCCTTTTTCAATTTTGTTTTCGTCAACCTGAACTTCATAGCCCTCCCCGCCCCTCTCCCTTAGTTCAAGGCTCTTCTTCTCGTCCTTGGATTAGGCCCTCGGTCCCTGTGCTTATTTGTTTTTTACATTTTGGGTCGCCACCTATGGAGCATCGATATCCTCCCTCTGTCTCTTTTGGAGGGGACAATACTTGTCATAATTGTATGCACCCTCCAATTGAAACCCAATCTCACATTGTAAACCTTCATCAAAAAATCCAACAACAAGCCAAAACCATCTTACTCTTGACAGAAGAATTGCAAAGTTTGAAAGTTCAAGTGAGTAGGCTAGAAGACGAAGTTGGAGCCATTAGAAGCTAACTAGCATAGCCCCAAACTGAGTAGAACACTGGTGATCAACACAACTCAGCTAACAGTTCCTCTGGAACTCAGTTTAATAACATGTCTCTTGATCCTCCTCTCAAGTAATGATCTCTTTTTGCTAAATTATATTTATGCCTGGTCAATTTTGTAAGATATATTGTAGTAGTTTGGTTAGTAGTATGTACATCGGTAAAAGTTTACATAGATGACAATCTTGAATGTCCTCTCATGTACCTCTTTGAGGAACCAACATTTTGGAGCTCATTATAATTATTCTCTGTCTACTTTGTTGCGTAATACAAACATTTTTCATCCCTGTAAAAAAATGATTATTTTAAATAAAGTTATAATTTAGTTTATTCTTATGATTTCTTTTTCAGATTTTATTAATTTGAGATGTAAAATGAATTGTTTTGATGCTTATTATGGATTGATGTCTATTTACATTTACTGATCATTTAATTTATATTGCTGCACTAGTATAAGTCAAACCATAAATTAATTTAGAAACTATTTTTTCAGTAGAAATCACATCGGAGAATTTTTTTTGATGCATTTTGAATCCTCCAGTGTAGTTCATCGCCAGGACAAGATAAAGAAGAGTGGTCTTCTTATGTAATTTTTTTTATGGTATTATGATTTTATAGAAGAAGATTTAAGAAGAGTGGTTAAGTTTATAAGAATTGCATAAAAACCCTTGGAGTCTTCAACACAAAGTTTATAACATTGATTCCCGAAGATGATAACTTGACATCATTTGAAAAATTCAAGCCAAACTCATTATGCAACCCCATATATAAAATCATCTCAAATGTGATTTCAAGAAGACTAAAAGGGATTTCAATAAGGCAATTTTTTGGTAAAAAGTTTGGTTTTCAGAGGGAAGGAAAATTTATGAGGTGGTAGGGATTGCTCAAGAAGGACTCCATTCAAACAAAGTCAAAAACCAAATATCGATGCTAGATAAAATGGACTTATCCAAAGCATATGATGGGTTAAGTTGACTATACCTTAAATTAATGCTCATATATATGGGATTATATCATTAGTTTGTTGTGTGGGTCATGAATTTCATTATATCTACATCATTTGCAATTATAATAAATGGAGTAGCATCTCCTTTCTTCAATCCAAGAACAAACCTTGGGCAATTCCCTTTATCCCCCATCTTTTTCCTATTAATTGTTGAATTTTTGAATAGGTTGTTAAAATAGGCCTCTAATAATGGCCGTTTAAAAGGGATAATTTTCGAATATCCTAAAATATCACATACATGTTTTTTGATGATATATTATTTTTTATGAGGACTCTATTTGAGAAATTTAAAGAAATAATGGAATTGTTATATAGTGCAACATGCATGAAAATCAATTATTTCCCTATGTGTCAATTATGAGTAGGAAAAAAACTACATTACACAAATGTTTGCTTACCACCAGGTAGATCTTGATTTTAGTCTAGAATATTTATGGTTCCAACACAAGCCAAATATTTACAAAAAATATATTAGAAATTTTCATTGCTAAAGTGGAAAAAAGGTTAAATACAAGATGTAATCAGTGACTATCCAAAAGGGGCCATTTGGTGTAGACAAAAGCAGTCTTAGAGGTAAATCTAATATACTAGATGTTACTTGCATGAATTTGAAAAGGTGCTTGGGTACAAGCAATAAAATCCAATCATATAACTTTGGATTATATGGAGAAATGGGTAAGGAACCCTATAAAATGAGTTCAAAATGATTCAACAATTTGGAATGTGGTCAACTCTACCTTTAAACTAGTTGGAATTGATTATACGGTAAGTTGGTAAAGGATAAAGTAAAAATTGGTCTTGATCCATGGGTTGGAAGAAAAGGAATATACATTCACAGTTGATATGAGGTAAGAAGTGAAGGTTTTTATACAATTAGACAAGTTGTGAATTGGGATAAGTCAACTATATGGCACCAATAGTGGCTAACATGAAGGAAGATAAAACTTGGGGTTGAAAATGAAGATATATGGTAGAGATATATAAACCTTTAAAAGGTATTAATGTTAGAATAAGACAAGATGATGATTAGTTGATTTAGTCTCTAAATACAACTACAAACTATAGTTGCGGGAAAAATTCCCTAGGGCTAGGGTTGAAATCCACAATAGAGAATAATACAAAACTCAATAAAGAAACTCAACTAAGCATTATAACAACTTAAAATTCACAAAGTAAGAAAATGGTACTAATTTATAGGTCCTACTTTTGGTGTAGATCCCTTGGGGTCCAAACCCTAACCTCATGTTCCAAAGTTGCAAACCTAAAAGATAATTCGGAAATGAAGAGAAAATCAAAGAATTCGAAGCTTATAAACATGTAAATCAAGTTATTCCATAATCATATCAATTATACGTTCACATTCATGAAATATAAAAATGAAAATGGGAATGAAATACGTGTTTCTTATTGAGAAAAAAATAGAGAAGTAGTTATGATACAACCTGATCCTAGCTATCGACACTGACAAAACCTTCCTCCAGATCCTTCCTACCTTGGCAATGAATATATCATCTCAAATAGTATCAAATTGATGTGCAATAAGAGTGATCGGCATCACAAGAAGGAAACTAGGGTTTCTTGCAGACAGGGGAGTGCTTAAAAGCACATGATATGCAAATATAATCTAGGGAAAATTTGGCAGAGTATAGATGCCAAGTACTAGGATGCATATGAGGGAAATTGAAGGTGTATATTTATACCACCATAAATTTGTTGAGTTATTTATGCTATGATATCCTATACGTGGGCTTTCGGTCTAACTCATAAACCCCACCCAAAAAATAGTTGACATATATTTTTTAAAATTTTAGAATTTGTACATGGGAAGCTCTAAGGAGAACTGTGTACATATGTGTTTTTATAGTGGGTATGTCAACTGTAGGTTTTAAAAAATGATTTTTTAATATAATGTTTGGTATGCATGGGGAAAGGGATTCTGCCTAGACAAATATAAACATCTTATGATAAGTGTGGAAAAAATGCTATAATAGATGCCCCCTGATGTATGAGGTCAAATGAGGGACCCATGACTGAAATCTGTGAAGTATACACAAGAGAATTTATTAGGAGGACCCAAGAGGGTATCACTAAATTCAGTTCTCATCAATACCTATAGAAGGAATAACAAAAAACTCATATCCAAGGTGGGCATACCCATGCTCAAAGGAAAAAAAACATGGTCGTCAATCTAGTACATTATGAACCCATGATGATGTATATAAGGCATGATAATGATCATGACATTACATTGTAGATCCCATAATAGATCATAGCCATGAACATAACACAATGACGCTACGTCTGAATAACATGTAGGAGGATATATGTACAAAGTATGATGTATAATTAATCCCCCCACTGAAGTACCAAAGTCATATATATAGGAGTGGTACTACACAACACTCGGGTGCCAACATGTAAGATGTTGTTGAAACTAAGGGAAACACATAAAAGTCAATGTTAGTGGTAAAAATCTAAAGGAATTGTCAAGTGATCATGAATGCTGACACAATCTAAGGTCTTCAAACTGACCATTGATGGTACATTTCTACACTATGGGAATAGTTGAATTGAAGTTGACCATGTGAGAAATTGTTTGATTACTGGTCATTGGTGTATATTATTAACAAATGCATGACATCACACTACTAATGATAATGGGCATCAAGGTTCCAAGTACAATCTAACAAGTGTGAATAAATTATTTGAGTTCCAACACTTGAATTTTTTTATTGAACATGAGACATTGATGTATTATCACTGTCAATAACGATGGAATTTCACATTGATGCAAGGTAATGAAGAAGACTCTAGACCTTATTCCCAAAGAAACGAGTTGGATTCAATGGGAAAAGAACCACTGGAAGGAATAATTTAGGGCATCCCACATCAACTAGCATGAGTGTAACTAGAACGACAATAATTTGGAAGATCTCAGACAAAAAAGACTAAAGAAACCACCACCAAGTACATCTCTCGCATGCACTAGATGGAATAGCATACGGAAGAGGCCCTCTGAACCAACCAATAATGAAAGTTGACACAAAGGTGAGGAATCCACCAATAGGTCAAATGGAAACCAAGGTAGTGCACAAATCCCAATGTCTGATAATATAAGTTGACATAGAACACAATGGAAACCACCCAGTCAAAGACCAATGATGTAAATCGATGGTGAGCACAAGGTCGCTTATAAATGATAGAATAGGGATAGAGTGCAACTCTAGGTGTACTTTGAAAGCAATTTGTTAGAGTCGATAAGAGAAGACCTCTCAGAAAGAAGTCAATAGGGACCTTCTATACTGACACAAGTATATGATTGAGATGTTGATATGATATTAAGAGTGGCTTGACAAACTAGGTATCACCAACACAATGAGTCAAGAGCCGTTACAGAATGACCAACACAGATTTTTACTTTGCTTGAACAAAAAAACAACACATTTTGTGACTTAGGAAACATGGGCCATGATGAACTTTGTATAAGTCTGAGATACACGAGGCATCAAAAAAATCTGCATATGATTGGAATAATAACCAATTAGAGGATTACTGACTCTGGAATAAGGTTTGGATTCTTAAGGCCATACTAATTCCCAATCCAATAAGGAAAAGACTCACAACAACATGATTTTTTGAACGGTGACACAACTCACTTTGCTGCCAAATTAATGAAAGAAACTCTTCCCATACCTTCCTTTTTCTAGTATTTGACTTTTTTCTTTATTTTTCATGTTATAAAAGAATACTTATGCTGTGGTTCACGGACACCCTGGTCAACGGGTGGCGCTACGTCCACGGAAAAATATAGGCTGATCGACCCCGAAGGGAATCTAGCCCCACGGCCTACTAGCAAGGCCTAACCCCAAGGGCTTAGGAGAGAATGGACCCTGTGACCTCCCGATGGCGAGGCACTGATTTTGACCAACTAAGCTAACCCTTGAGGCTTGTAATAAAAGAATCCTTATAGTAAAGTGGAGGAAATGAATATCATGGGAATGAAAATTAGTTCAAGTGCTTGGAACATTCCTATTCTCAATGCAGGGGAAAGCGTGTAAGATATGGACACTCAAGTGATGTTCCCTCCAGGGATAAGGGTGTCAAGTTGCAAAGGAAATAGATGCAAGGCTTGAAATTTCAGAAATATCATCAATAAAAGTGGTTTATGTGAGAGAAAGCTAGATCTAACATAAGGCCAAAAGTGCAAGCAGTCAGATATCCAATGCAGTAATACAACTCAACATGTGGGAGCCTCTAACGTATAGGTTGGAATAGAAGAAAGGAATAAAAATGTGGTTTCAACACATAGTCATGACAGGACTAAAGAGGACTTCTGATCTTATAGAATGATCACACCATGGGATAAACATGGATAGTGAGGTACTAACTAAGAAGTCCATATGAGGAAGGCTATACCACTATGTTATGACACATAAATAGTGAATGAAAGGTTCAATGTCACAACAGAGTGGGATCAATCCCATGGCAAGGTACTACAAAAAGGTCAAAATGAAAAATTCAAAATTCAACTGTAGATTCCTACCCTATATGCTAGTATAAAAACAATACCTGCCACAATGAATAAACACTTATGGTGTCACAGTGGTGGAAACATAAAAAAAAAAGTAAAAAGTTCATTGATAATATGAAAAAATATTAACACCCTAAAAAAATAGGTCAAATGCCAAAATATAAGTTAATCATTAATTTCACTATAGGAGAGGGTAAACAATTAATATAAATATGCCAAATTGAAAATTTTAAACTACCATTTGGTCTTTTACCCAAATTAGTGACTTGGAACCCTTTTTTACCTTCAAACTTCAACAATTGATTTCAGGGGTTCTACCCAACTGAATCAACTTCCAAAACTTGCAGGTAATTCTTCACTCAAAACTCTTTCATTTGATTCCATTTTTGGAGAATTTACTTAAGATTTGACTGTCCATAATTAAACTTAAAATTAGAACTACACATACACAAGTTTTCTTTTGTCAGGTCACCTAGATTCGGCCATATACATTGGTTACCAATAGGACACCCGCATACATATGCGACTGTCCATAGGAAAAAGTGTGTATGCACAAACCCAAAATTAAAAATAAGATTTTAACAATTCCAAATTGATGAATTCCTGTAGAATTACCATAATTTGGAGAGAAAAGGAGCATGATAAATTGGATAACTTAGTACTAGATGATCAGGCAATCATGGATGAATTTAAAAATTGTGGCTTGCTCAAGTTCTTCCTGATGTCGAATTGTTGGCTTGATGGGGCTTGACCCAGGTTCGGAGTTAATTAGCCAAACAAATCCCTACACTACTAGCCCTTTCAGCAATAGCCCGTGGAGCACGGACTGAGGTGTCACGTGAAGCAGTATGGGGGGATGTTGGAACCAAGTTTCCGCATCCTGGAGATGTCTGAGGGGTCGATTTAGTCCAACTATGAATAGCTTCGCGCAGGTCACTTTGCACACTGTCCTGACCTGCGAGACCTTCGCGATCTGTTACAATCGCCTTCGCGCAGCCGTCACCAGGGGCTGAGGTGATTTCGCACTACCCAGGCAGCAATCTGCGCTATTTCCCCAAGTTACACCGCAGATCTTACTTATCTTCTTATAACTGTGAGTTAACTTCGCGTAAACAGATACTTTGTCTTATATTCTCTTAATCAACATAATCATATAAGTTCTCGCATATAAACAGTAGAAAAGCAATTCATACCCAATATACTCAACGCATAAAAAATGGAAAAAGATACACAAAAACAATATGAAACTTCTCATTATTACTTTTCCAAAGGTTACAGACTCAACTCACCCTGCGCACTCAGTTGCGGACTACTAGGCCTCTACGCAGTCAGCTGCAGAGCCTTCTCCTACTCTACGACCTAAAGACTCGACCCTACACTTAGATAAGACTCAATTCTTCGTCTTCATTTCTCAATTCATTCTCTCTTTTAAAACTTAGATCCTCACTCTATTTATATAATCCCATGGTCCGCAGACCATGGGTAGATATCTAAAGCCTAAATTACATTACAAAAATGAGGGCGGACAACCCAATGGCTCATTTACAAGTTCGTGCTCCACTCCCACAAAACGCGGAGTCTTTACATCAAATTTAGTCAAAATCTGGGCTTTAAGCCCCACAACTTCCCTTGGGGGACCCATGCCCAATAGGCCCCCAGCACAAACATCATGACTTGCCCTCGAGTCACTCTATTGGTGTGGAGATCTTCACGCGAAGACCTCCCAAATATGCCCGGACTGCTACAAGATCGACAATGCATTGAGCATCTGCTTAATGTACCTCCTGCACGTGCTGTTCAGAGACCATGATATCTGAACTGCTTCCTTTCATCTGCTCCTTCATTCCCTGCGTTATCACTTAAGAAGCGATTACCAAATTGTTCACATCAGTTTGTTTGTGAAGGTTAGGTGTTAGTCCAAGTTCAGTTTTTCCATGTTCAATGTAGTGTCTAGGTCTTTAGAATCTTTGTGGTATGGTTACATAAAGGTAAATAATCTGTTCTCATTCATCACTGGTCCCACAACCCGCATAGATTCCTTGTATCAAGTTTGTTTTAAGGTTCTGATGTGTTATAAAGCAGTTTAGGTGTTTTCGTAGCGCGGAAACGAGTCTAGGTGTTTTCGTAGCGCAAAACCCAGATTTTACACTGGCTGCGCTACGAAATTGGGGATTCGTGCGGATCCGTAGAAAATCCTGCTCAGCTGTCATATCCATCAAGGTCTGTTATGTTTACATCATCAATTTTCAATTTTTACACTTCGCCTATCATGTCCAACCGCTTATCTTCATCATTAGAGTCGTTAGGTACCTTGGTACGCTCAGATTTCAAGTTTCAAGAAAAGCCAAGCACTCACGGTCATGATTTGTGGTTAGATTCATATGTAAGGAATAAATTGTCAAGCGTTCAATTTGAATTCCTTGGAAATCAGGCGAGCCAGCTATCAGGCGAGGCAGTTTTCAAGCGAGGCAGTGATCAAAGTGTGAGACAGTGCCAGTCTTTCAAATTTTCATACTGCTGGAGTTTCATGGAGGGATCTGCAGAGAAAAAAGAGCATAGGTCAGGCAGATGTTTGAGGAATGAACCTGAGGGTTTAGACAGCATCCTAAAGAATGATGAAGTTGCACAAGCCTTCAAACAGGTTGGCTGTTGGAGGTTTTGCGAAAAACTTCAAGGAGGCCATATACAAGTCACCAAGGAGTTCGCTTTAAATTTCACAGGATTGAATTCAAAGGTTGGGGTACTTGAGTTGCCAATCTGTCCAAAAGTTATATCCACAGTCACTGAAATTCCAAGGGGACAGGAAAAATGGTTTAAAAACTTCAAGTTTGACATGGCCCTTGCAAGGAATTTCTGAAACCGGAGTTCATCAATTCAAACTTAAACAAGTCCATGCCCAAAAGTTCTGTCAAAGATTCATACGCTAATTTGCTTACCTGCATACAGAGGTACTTCACCTGCAAAGGGAGGTATCATAAGGTGTATCCTTATCACTTCAAGCTACTTCTTCATTTCACTGAAAAGATCTCTATTGATTTACCCTTCTATTTGTTTCATAGCCTGGGAAAAATGTGTGATAAGGTCTAGTTAAAGAAAGAAGCTTGTGAGACCTCATTGTTTCATCACGACTTAGTTAAGTTGATAATTCTGCATGAGCTCCAGAAGATAAATAAAGAATGGGCCGTGTTCATGTTTATGTCTAGTTTCAAGAATGAGACTGGTCTCAGTCCTCAAGCTGCAAAAGAATCTCCAACAGTAACCGACCATCATGGGGAAACAAGATCCAGGAGATTTGTAAAATTGAAGGCTAGGAAACAGGTAAAAGAACCTACCAAACCACTGATAATCCAAGACACACCCCAACAGTCCCAGAAAGAGAAAACTCAGATCAGAGAGGGTGTACATGAATCATCTACAGGTGAAGTAGTTCAGAGAATAATGACAAGGAGCCAGTTAGCCAAAGAAAAAGGAAAGACAGTGGTTACTGAAGAAAGCCAAGTTTCAAAGGGAAGTCTTAATGACTTACTGCAAGCTATTGATATATCTCCCTTGGTTCAAGCAGATTTGATAAAATCAGGAAAGGATAAGACCAAAAAGATCAAAGCCTCGAAAAATCTCAAGTTTGATGACCCAGATGCTAAATTTGTCTTTAAGCCAAGAAGACCAGTAACGAGGCATTCAAGATAGGTACAAGAGACACTGCTCGAAGCAAGTGAAACAGAGGAGATAGCACAGTCTCATGAAGGAAAAGATAAAGGTAAGGTAGTTATCCCTCAAGAAGAATATAGTGTTGAAGAGTTAAAAAAGAAGTTGAAATTAGCAAACCTGGAAATTGCTAGATTGAAGAAAGCCTCAAGGAAACATGCAATCAAGGAATCTCATTTCGACAAAATGGAGGCTCCGTAGGAGGACAAAACAATTCAAATACCTGAGGTGGTCGACTGTAATGCTCAATACTACACATGGTCAGTTCTCGCAATAAAAGAAGCAAAATTCATCAGAAGAGTTAATATGAAACTTAGAGCTGGGATCAGGGTTATGAAGAGACAAATTGAGGAGTTGAAGCTACAGCTAAGCCAGTAGGAAAGATCTCCTTAAGGAAACCACACAGCAAGTAAGGTTATATTCAAAATTTTGATGATTTACCTTGTTACAGTTTCTTGTAGAATGATACATCTCTACTCAGTTTTGATAGCTTCAGGGCAGTTGAAAAGGATATGTCAAGATAAAAGAGGCTCAAGACGACTATATTTTGGTTTTAAACTATGTTTTGTGATTACACAACAGTTTCGTAGCGCGCTATGAAACTGCTGAAAATGACGCGTAATGCACAGCAGTTTCGTAGCGTGCAACGAAACTGCTGAAGCTACATAATTAAACTCAGTTGACCAATTTTGAGTAATCAAGGGGAAATTTTTTGAAAGGGGAGTGTAAAAAAGGATCATTTACAATGTGCAAGCAACCAGCAAAGGTAAAACAAGCGGAGGAAAAGATATATGAACTATAAGTTTTGTCATACAAATAATCACCGCTAGTTTTGTCCACGACATTTCAAACGGCTTTGAAGAAGTTTTGTCTCCATACGAGTATATGGGAAGGGTCTACAACACATCAAGAACGTGGCACTCCAACACACTTTTGTGTAATCAAAGAAAAACATCATGGTTAATTGGTCTCAAATATCCTTGAGGAAACCAAAAGCAGGAAAACAGGGGCAGTTTCCTACTTTGCAGGAGCAGTAAAGGAGATAAGACATTAAGGGCCAGCAAGGAGTTTTAAACATCCATCAAAGTTAAACAGAAGGGAACCACTTGTCAGGGAACGAATTTTGATTGTAATAAATGCTATTAACAGCATGATGTGGAGTTAGACTCCTAATTGTCTTAGGTTTCTAAAAACTTCCAGTTAGTAGTTGTGGTATTTAATAGTTAGTTAAAGTTTGAATAGGTGTCATAGCAAGCAGAATTCGAGTTCCCCTCATGCTGGAGGAGGAATCTCAGCTTTGTAAAGAATTCTATATATAGGAGAAAGAGCAATGTACTAAGGGTTGGAAATTTATTGAAAAAAGCTCTGATATTTGGCTTTATGTAAAAGACTTTGTTTTTAGTAATACAATACTGGCTTTGCTTCTCAAGAATCATAAAGAATTCAATGTGATGAATGTCTTGTGTTGTCTTTTCCTATTATCTACAGTGTTATGAATATGTGATTACTTAGAAATCACTAACAGTGCTCTAATTTCCTTCATATATTCGTAAACTGTACTGGCCTTCTATGTGTTTGGTGTGTTCTACATATGTTGGATTCTGAATGCCTTGACTTCTATGCAGAGCTAACCTTACTGTTAATACTGAAGCATATCTGACTCCATAAGCCCAATGGATACTTTCTAATTGTGTTTCCACCACTCTCATTTTTCTATCTTTGTTTCACAAGAGTTAGCCATCTTAATCATAATAAAAAATCATTAATCCTTTGAGAGAGCCCTCTCAGGTTGGGGAGGCTAAGCCTCAGCCTAAAGTAGGTTTGAAATAGTTACTTAAGGTCTTCCTGGTTAGCAGCCTTCCAGGGTCTGATTTTGAGATAACACCTTGCATCTATGCAAGCTTGGATTCGATCGAGGCTGTAATGACGAAGGCCTCATCGATTCATGGTTGGACGTGCACCTTCAAAACAACTTTCTTATGTTGCACTGCGTCTACCTGCTCCTTAAGTGATTTTGCTTGTTGCATCTGCGTGAGCCTCTGGGTAATGGCCACCATCTGCACAGTCCCTTTTATATAATCATATATTTGCTGTAGTTCACGCGCCTATGTTTCTAAGTGCTGTATGTTCGAGTCCTCCTGCAGAGTGGTGAGGACCTCGAACGGCTCTTCCAAACGTTTGGTGCAGTTCTTCACTGCACTGCTGATCTCCTCTATTCCTGTTGTGATGGCACTAGTGCACTATTCCCTCACCTCTAGTGGAGTTGAATGTTGCACCTTCAACTGAAGCTCAAGTATCTGAAGGTTCAGCTCCAGTTGAACCTTAGCCATTTCTTCTTGCACCTCGCGCACCCCTGCTGCTAACCTCTAGATGCACACCTCTGCTGGTGCCTCTACTGGGATGGCCAACTCAGGGACCATTTGGTAGGCCTCTTCAACCACATGCACTAGGTGCCTATTTTGTGTTACGACCTAATCACTCAGTAGACTTAGTTGTTCCATGTTAATTTGTTGTTCACTCAACACCTGTAGTGCGCGACCCTCCCTAGCCCGTAGTTTTGTAGTTACTCCGTCCTGCAGAACATAGAGCATCTCCTGAGGGAGCACATCCATGTTGATCCCCACTCCTTTTAATGCACTGACCATAGGTCTGTCGGCCTCATTTTCTGTAACCAGTTCCCCCTCCGACAACACGATAGTATTGGCCATGTGAGCGCGCAAAATTTCCTCAGCTACAATCGTTCCTACTGTGAGGCTGGTTGATAGAGTACCCGCCTGAGGAGTGCGCACCTGCAACTCCTGTATCTTTGCTCGGAGGGCCTCCAATGCCATCTGATTTTCCTCCGTGAACTGTTGGAGGGCCTCTGCGGTGATGTCGCACACCGTCTCCCCTATGTCATGCAGATCCCCCTCAGTGGGGGTGAATGGGTCAAAATAAGTCTTGTAGGCTTTTTACTTCTTCCGCAGCCCCACCTGCTCTCTCGGACACTGGTGCTTCAACTGTGTAGACACTGTCTATGGGTCCACGCCACCTTCCTCTGTCTCAGGCTCTTCCTCAGGCGACGACAACTTATGGCGCTCATGCTCCTTCTCTGCTGTCTATTGTTGTTCTGTGGTTGCCTTCTTCTATGCTGTTGTTGTCTTCACAACTTCCTGCGCCTCCTGCGCCTTTGTTGTTGCTGCCTCTTTTCTTCTCTTCTCTGCTAACTGTGCCATCTGTAGTTTTGCCTCCTCCTTCTTCCTTTGTGCAGCCAACTTCTCCATTTCCAATGCGGAGATGGCTGGAGCGTGCCACTCTAGTGGCCACGACTCAAGTATGGCGAATATGACATCGTCCGTGGCTAGGTATGGGAGCTCCTTCCACTTCTTTGTGGGGTCCTTGCGTGCCCTGATATACATGTGATGGAAGTCCACCTTGAACTCTGTGAAGCTTTGTAGACTATTATAGACAGTGGGCGATAACTGCGGCTTGCGGTTAATCCCCATTTTGATGTTCATCTCCATGAACACCCAGAATATCTTACTGCCTCGGATCCTCTACACATCTTTAATGGCCCATAGCACTGTGTACTTTGCTACCTCTGGAAGATCCCGCACAATTGTGGGGAACTGGCTGTCCTCGGGCAATTCCCAAGCCACCAACACTATGGACAATAGAAGCCATGCATAGTGGAAGGTCTTCCCCTGTTCCTGTGTGTTATAGACATTTTTGTGCCTTACAGCTCTAAGCATGAAATTTCTATAAACCAAGGGCTCCTAAGTCCATAAAAGTGTTGTTCTAACTCCTAAAGGAACAAGGTCAACAAATTACAACTTCTCTCAGAAGTTCTCCACCAGAAACTGCTCAGAATCAGTCAAATCAGGATCATTTCAGCTGCTCCACTAGCCAAGTGCGTTGCATAGCACCCAAGTCCACTAGCTAGGTGTGTTGCAATGCACCTAAATGCACTACCAGGGTGCGTTGAGCAGGAAATGACAAGTGACAGAGTCATTCCACGAGGTGGAGAGACAATGGAAGCTTCTAGAATCTTCTCCAATGACACTTGCCTCACTGAATTCGACCAAGGATGAGTAAGAGGCTCTCAGTCTCCAAGTGGAAGCAAGAACTGACAGAGAGAAGCCACTAGTCAAATCATAAGCTGACTCATACTCCTTGCATACATCTATATATGGATCCCTCATCCCAGAGATCCAGAGGCTGGAATTTTGTACATTGCAGAGAATTTCTGTTGGTTTTGAGATAGATATCAGAGTATTGGGTGATTTATGCTTTGTTGGAGGTGAAGAGGGGCTTCTTTGCTGGGAGGTTGATGCTGGATCAGGAATCATTGGTTGTAACTCCTCTTGGATCTTCTTGTTATATCAATAAAACTATTTGAGTTTCTCCTACATGCTTGTGTATCATTGATGTTTGTTACATTTGTATGTTTAGCTTAAATATGATCCTAAGCTTTTTATGAATATAAACCCATGTCTTTGTATAGTTTCCTTCTTCTGTGATCTTGCAGGTACTTGGTGAAGTTGGGCAAGTAAGGGAGCAGGTAGCTGGAAGCTGTCAAAGAGGAGAGAGATTGGATCAAAGGACTAGCGCAAGAAACAGGTTGGTTCATCCTATTTCTCTTTGTTTATAGTTCATAAAGAAGAATACAAAAGTAGTTTTCTCTGTTTGTTTCTAAGGTCACTGTCACACCTTAGTGGGATAGGGTCGTTCTAAATAGACACTTTTCCTGTTAACAAAATGGTGACTTCGCTGGGGACGATTGTCTAGTTAGTTGTTTGTGTTTCTCCTGTTGTTTGTTTCATAAACTTAGAAGTAGCAAATCGAACTGCATTTGCCATTAACAAATGCAAAGTAGACATCTGCTGCTTCAATCCATTCACTGGATCTGTTTATGATTTGAACAGCTGATTCACAAATGATCTGATTGCCCTTTGTGATAGCTCTTAGACCTTCTTTAAATCTACCCTCTGATTGTACATTACTGATTGCTTTTACTCGGCCAAAAACCATAGATTAAACTGCAAACCGTGACTCAGAACCCGAATAGAATTCTCGTTTCTGCCCCAGCGCAGGTACTATGAAGAGTTCCTGCATTTCAGCGCAGTTCCCGAGAGGGCAACCTGCGTTGCAATCCAGTTTCTCTGTGTAACAGGTGCGCTGATCAGCCTAGCCTTGTGCAGCTGAGGTTCTTTGCTCAATTTTTTTAGTTTTGTCTCTGATTTTTGCAGCCTGTGATCAGTGTATGTGTCTGTTTAAAAACCCCTTTTCCTTGCTGTAATTCCGCCTCAGTTGTATAAAAGAAACTGTAGATGTTTTTGTGTGTTTGTTACGTCATTTACAGTTTTCCATTGCAAAAGTAGAATAGTCGTGCTGTCGTCCTTTGATTTAGATCTATCGCAAGTGTCGATTTTGATCATAGGAGAAAGTTTATTTGCTGTTGACGGTCGATTATGCTTTCACTTTTGCCTTTGGCTTGAATTTGTGACTTTCTAGTGTCGAAACGAGTATTTATTTCAAAATCATAAAGTGTCGTAATCGTCTCTACCTTTTGATTTCGAAAAGAAGCTTGTTTGTGTTTGTCACTTGAAAGCGAATTCAGATTTGTACAACAACTTTCTTTTTAGGCATCAATATTAAGAAAGTGAAAAACAAAACACATGCATGTGCATTTGCATATTGGCAGTCTGTTTGGCTTGATTTAGGAAAAGTGCATTTACAGTGTGCTCTTTGCTCTTTGCGAAAAGATTGTGTCTTTCTTTTCCCTTGTAGCTAGGATTTTCATTGCTGAAAAGAGATAAAAGTTTGTTTATCATCTTTAGATTGCATTTTAGGAATTACATCTACATCTCGTGGTGATCCCAAAAGGCAAACTTCATAAGAAAGATCAACTTAAAATAAATCCAATGAACTTAACAACGCTTTGTAACTTAACGCACAACATTTAGAGGTCTAGGCTAGAGACGTATTCCGGCGTCGTAAAGCCTGCTAACTGTTGTCCTCACTGATGGTTGGGTGATTCCTCCACTTTGAGACGATAAGTGCCAGTACGGACTTGTGCTCCCACGTACCGTCGAGTATATATTGGGAGACCCCTATAGGCTTAAAACCTTTTATCCATAGGAAGCCGTGTCGGCCGCCCTACTGATCGCAATGCATTGAACACAGCATTCGGGAAGATTGACTACCATACCGTAAAAAGTATTCTGCAGTTTTGCGATTGGTTTGGTACTCCCTCTACCTAGACCTCCAGAGCAGTCCCTTCGTTCCTTTTCAGACTCCTTAACGGAAAAGGTCCATCTGAGCACTTGTCACTTCAAGCTCATTAAAAATCGAAGGAGACTAGAGTCATCTTTTGTTTTTTCTCGACTCTTAAAAACTGAAAAAACAAGTTGTGTCAAAGCGTGTTAAAATTTATTTTAAACGGAATATTCATACCCTTTTCCTATGTTGATCTTGGGTTGAGAAAATGGAGCCTACCAACCAAGGAATTCCCCTTGGTGGAAATCCTAGTCCCTTCTCCTCTTGGGGAGATGTTGGTGCGCCCCATATGGCCACATTGTCGCTTCCAGGACTGACAATTGGCTTGCCAGTATGGCTCTTCTCAACCAATGTCGTTCAAAACACCACTATTCCTGAACAATCGAATCAGTAATTAGACGAGTACAGAGTTACCCACCAGCCTTCTACTTCCTCTAATTCTTCCTCTCCTCCTTCCTCTTCGCTTGATGGAGCTGGTAAAGCTAAAAGCCAAGTTCCTAAGGAGAAGAAGGAAAAGAAGAAGAAAGAGAAAAAGAAGGAGTCAAAGGCGAATGGGGGAAAACGAGTGTCGTCTAACGAAAATCCACACACAGCACCGACCAGGCCTAAATCGCCATGTGTCATTTGCAAAGGAGACCACTTTCACAGAGATTGTCCTTGCATCCCTCGGATACTAAGGGACTGGTCTCCTCGTTTGCACAATCCGGTGTCATCAACCTCTGGTGATCATGTTGAAAGCACACCGTCAACTAGTGAAAGTGAAGCCCCAGGACAAAAAGGGAAAGCTAGATTTCCTTGTAAACTGTGCGAAGGCGACCATGCCCTCCACCGTTGTCCCTTCTTAGATGAAGCTAAAAGAGTTTTG
Organism: Pinus tabuliformis; assembly: GCA_031772625.1. Classification (NCBI taxonomy): domain Eukaryota; kingdom Viridiplantae; phylum Streptophyta; class Pinopsida; order Pinales; family Pinaceae; genus Pinus; species Pinus tabuliformis. Next base: position 252,687,412 of record CM062820.1, on the reverse strand, counting down.
GATGATCATCCAGTTTCACCGTTACGACTTCCTCCTGGATATAAAAAACTCTTGCCGAGTCCGTCACTAGTTGAGAATCCAGCTGGCCCGCTCAGGTGGTCGGATGAAGCGCCTATCATTGAAGATAAACCAACTAAATCCATACCAGATGAAAGTCAAAAGGTCGAGGCGGCAGTTGACCCGGTCTTGCCTTCAGAGGTTTTATCTTCGAATGATACAGTCACTGAAGAGAACAAGGATGACACCATCAACACAGACTCTGACGAACATGGGGGCAATCTACCCATTCCTTTACCGCAGGAAGGAATTTCGTCAGAGCCATACTCGGCCGTCTACTCGGTCCCAACTCCAAGCAACCTAGTTGTCTCCTTCGACTGGAATCAACTAGGCAGACCCCGCCTACCAGCAAGCATACCATTCCGAATTATCGTTCAAATATATAGAATGGTCATGGCTGGTACCATCATAGATGAGGGGGCTTCTGTGAGTATCCTTTCCTCTATTGCTTGGAAAGCGCTTGGTTCGCCATCGCTGTCGCCTGAGATGAGAAATCTGACAAGCTTTGATAAAGGAACCAGTTGACCTTTAGGGATCCTTCCCGATGTGCCCATAACATTGAGAGGGAAGACAGTTCGCATGAACGTCATGGTAGTTCAAGGACCCTTGGATTATAACCTACTCCTTGGACGAGACTATATTTATTGCATGGGAGCCATCGTCTCCTCACTCTTTAGAGTAATGTGTTTTCCGCACGAAGGAAGAGTGGTCAAGCTCGTGGACCAGCTTTCATTTCCCGGATCACGCATAGCAAATAGTCATATACCGTCCCTAAATGGTCTCTTCACGCAAGAAATGTCTCAATCCCCAGTCCGTCCTCCCGATGAGCGCGAGTAATTCGGAGGGATATGACTGAAACCCAGGGGGCATGCGTCCTGGTCTGCTTCGGCAGGAAAACTTCGGGTATAGGGTAGGTTTCCGTGGGAGAATATGACTAGTCTGTACCCCGTCCGTCGATGGAAGAGGGGTTATTCTAGATTAAGATTCTCTTGTCAAAGTTATGTGAGTTGGCGGACGTCGTCGCTCACCCTTGTTTATCTCGGTAGACATCGCCGAAGAAGTGTTTTGTTTGCTGCGTGAATAGAGCAATCTTTGGGTAACCTGTAAGAGGTAGGCCTCTCCCGATAGAACAAATGTTTTGTCTGCAAATTGAGGGGTAACCTTGAAACCATATTTTATACCTGGGGGCATGCAAACCTTTTGGAGTGCAAGCGAAGGGCGACTATTTATTTTTTAAATTTTTAGGTCCTCCCTTTAAACCCATAGGCTAACCCTTTAAACTTGTAGGATTAGTCGTCACCTAACTTGCATAAAGAAAGGATGTGGGGAAAAAATCTAAAAGTTGCCGTTTTTATATGAGACATTCTTATCATATGACTGGATTAATCGAGCAGTTTTAGCACATAGTTCAAGCTCGTTAAAAAATAAACATAAGACATGAGCAAATGTTTCCACCCACATTTAAGCTCGTTAAAAAATGAACTATTCCCCGGTAAATAACCACCGTGAATGAAGCATTTCAGCCATTAAAGCCTTGGTCGTGTTTGCATCGTCACCTCCACTTTTCCATTGGCCGATCATTCACCTCCATTTGATTGTTTACCCATTTTGAGGAACAGCTGCGAAGAGTGATTTCACTAGCCATCCTTGTGACACTGCCGTGATTGAAAATTCCAAAACTTACCTGGAATCAGCTGCTACCCATTTTATCACTCGTTCCTCAAAAGACGAGTCTTCTTTAAGCTCTTTTCAACTGACTCGTAAAATATGAAAAGATTACCGAGTTTTGGCCTTCCAGCTCGTTAAAGCGACCGGAAGTGCTATCCCTCCTCTAGATTTTAATCTTTTTGGACCTGAGGGATTATTGCACAAAAGATCGAGCGCTTGTTTTGTTCGGCTCGTTAAAGCTAATCGAAAATTCATCCCTTCTGTATTGTTTTATACTTTTTCGGACTTAAGGGGTTAGATGACGAAAAAGGAATTTTGGAGTTACCTTTACGTACCTTTTCAGACTCTCTAAAAATGAAAAGGACCGAGTTATCTTTGTCGTTAGACTCGTTAAAAAGATTAATAGCGACAAACTTGTCTTTAGACGAGAACGAGTTTCACTATCGCTAGGCTCGTTAAAACATAGCGATGGGTTTGCCCGAAGGGCAAATTATAGAACAAGCATATGTTATCCTCCTCAAGCTTGACAAAATAAAGAGGTACTGGTCAGCAATGACTGGGGAAAAATTGGGAAGAAAACTCAAAGAATCTTTATTGGTAGCAAGTCGCTCTTGAACATGACACTTCCACTCCGTGCCCGAGTCGGGTTGGGTTGTTTCATTCACCGGTCACATCACCATGGTCACGCCATACCATCCACATTTGGGGTAAATGCTACCAATCCATCACATAAGTGTCGCCGACATGTTCAAGAGAAGTCATCCAGAGAAGTCACCTGTGTCCCATCCACTACCATACATTATACTTCATTCTTTCATGACCGCCATCCTGAACCATATATCATCAGATCGTTTTCACCTCCATCAAAATCATTTGCTCCGTTCCGTGTCATTGATGTGGGATTCATTAAGTCCCTCCTTTGACGGACCGCTTCTTGTCGACATCAGCTCATTATCCAAGAAGTTGATCTAGGAACACCCCATTCAGTACTTTGAAGCTTGCATGCCTCAATGGCAAGTTTCTCACTTCCGGCGACAGGTATACATCAATGACCTTCGACCGAAAGATTTTGCGTGGTGTTCGACGCCAAGTCCTTTATTCACACCACGTGAATTGTACTGCAGTACCTTGAGGGTCATTATCATTATCGGTGATTCCTCTCGCGCTTGTTAACAGTTTACATCATTGACTGGTAATCAAGCGATGTCTTTCCATGTTCGACTTCAAAACATTTCTCACATGGATCGACTTGTACTTCGAGTGAAGATCGGACGAGATTGAAGACCCCGGATCTAGTTTCATCCACCTGGGCTGCGATATATATTCAGCAAAATAAAGACATTGAAATGTACAACATTGCAGCACAGATAATCATCCTACCAAAAGGATGATGGCTCTATCAGAATCATCAGTCTACCATCAGACGATTGTCTGTCCTATGTACATGAAAATGAATTTATAAAGTTGAGCATGGGAATGCCCGCCTCAGCTAGATCATGAAAACAGTATGAAGATAATGTATTGTATTGTATCTTACTACAGGTCTCCTCCCAGCAATGAAAGAACTTCGGATCCTCCTAATAAAGCATTTCACCCGATAAACGGCCTCATACTTTAGGGGGCAACTGTTATAGACATTTTTGTGCCTTACAGCTCTAAGCATGAAATGTCTATAAACCAAGGGCTCCTAAGTCCCTAAAAGTGTTGTTCTAACTCCTAAAGGAACAAGGTCAACAAATTACAGCTTCTCTCAGAAGTTCTCCACCAAAAACTGCTCAGAATTAGTCAAATCAGGATCATTTCAGCTGCTCCACTAGCCAAGTGCGTTGCATAGCACCCAAGTCCACTAGCTAGGTGCGTTGCAACGCACCTAAATGCACTACCAGGGTGCGTTGAGCGGGAAATGACAAGTGGCAGAGTCATTCCACGAGGTGGAGAGACAATGGAAGCTTCCAAAATCTTCTCCAATGACACTTGCCTCACTGAATTCGACCAAGGATGAGTAAGAGGCTCTCAGTCTCCAAGTGGAAGCAAGAACTGACAGAGAGAAGCCACTAGTCAAATCATAAGCTGACTCATACTCCTTGCATACATCTATATATGGATCCCTCATCCCAGAGATCTAGAGGCTGGAATTTTGTACATTGCAGAGAATTGCTGTTGGTTTTGAGATAGATATCAGAGTATTGGGTGATTTATGCTTTGTTTGAGGTGAAGAGGGGCTTCTTTGCTGGGAGATTGATGCGGGATCAGGAATCATCGGTTGTAACTCCTCCAGGATCTTGTTATATCAATAAAACTATTTGAGTTTCTCCTACATGCTTGTGTATCATTGATGTTTGTTACATTTGTATGTTTAGCTTAAATCTGATCCTAAGCTTTTTATGAATATAAACCCATGTCTTTGTATAGTTTCCTTCTTCTGTGATCTTGCAGGTACTTGGTGAAGCTGGGCAAGTAAGGGAGCAGGTAGCTGGAAGCTGTCAAAGAGGAGAGAGATTGGATCAAAGAACTAGCGCAAGACACAGGTTGGTTCATCCTATTTCTCTTTGTTTATAGTTCATAAAGAAGAATACAAAAGTAGTTTTCTCTGTTTGTTTCTAAGGTCACTGTCACACCTTAGTGGGATAGGGTCATTCTGAATAGACACTTTTCCCGTTAACACTGTGCCTTGCGGCAATTCTCCAAGAACTCCTTGCACAAGTACTCTAACTAGTTAAACTGGACCCCATCCGCGCACTGCGTGGCAAGTGCTATCACCAGCACGGGTACCTCATCCGCTCGACACTTCCGCATAACCTTGCCAGCCAGTATCTGGGTGGAAACTCTGACTGCCTTATTGTGGATACTGGATATCGTGTACCCTCTCTTCTTCTTCTCCAACTTTAATTTTGTCTTCATGGCCTCTGCGATGGCCAAATCATTGTTCTTACCCTCCGAAATATTCGTTGGGTCCTCCCCCTTATAAGGGAGTCAGGTAATTCTATGAATTAGATGGTCTGTGATGGGGATGGGCTCCTCTAGGCATAAGCACCCATCATGCACCAGGCAGAGTAGCTGCCTGATGACAAAGATAGTTACTAGGGTGCGATGGTAATGCGACGCCCAGAGCAGGTTTAACAACCCTGCTTTCTCTACTCTGTGCAACCACTTGTGCAACTCCAACTATATGACTCCCGCCGCAGTGTTTTTCTTCGGCATCATGAGTTGTGCGGTTGGCAAGTGTGGGAATTTCTTGTGGTTCGTGAGATCCCAATATTCAAACTTGAGACTTGGCACCCATCCCAAGTGCACTCCTTGAAAAATGATATCATCGGCTAGCAACGGAGTCTGTAGAGAGCTCTTTCTCTCTTCTAGGTCCTTGGGCACCCGTGCCTTCCACTTCCACATTATCCGCGGGAAGCCTGGTTAGAGGGTCCACGCCCTCGATTTCCATCTCCATGAATTCATCTTCCTCCTCTTCTATCAAGATGTCCTTTAGGTCTTCCTCCTCCTTATCAGTTTCCAGATTAATCACTTTCCCCTTTTCTTCCATGATGAGTTTAGTTCGCAGCTGGTTTCTAAGGGACACGTACTGGAACCATGGGATGCTTATCTTTCTTGGCTCTCGGTGCGTGTGGTGACTTAGGGATTTCCACAACTATCCTGACGCTCTTAGGGGCATCTCCTACTATCATGGTCTGCGCGGCTTCTTTAGTGGTCATCTCTCTGATATCCCTGGCTTCTTCGGATGCTGCCATCTTGTTTTTCCAGAAATCTCTCAACTACTCGGGTAGGTGTTCACACAACGCCTTTAACTCCAATAGATCAAATAGTTCTAGGTTCAAAAATCTCTGGGAACACGATAGCTCAATTCTCAAATGGTCAAGTGTTGTTTGTTGGGCAGCCCTTTGCAATTTATAGCGCCTTTTGCGTTCTAATTCGACCGTTCCCCACAATTCCAGTCCATTAATGCTCCCTTGGTAGTAGATTTTCCCAAATCTAACCCATAAATCCTGCCTTAAATGCCTGTTGCCCACTCCATATGGTCTCAAACCAAGCATCACATCATGAATAGTGACTATAATGGTCACTTTCCAGCCAACCCGCGCAGCAGTGCAGCTATCCTTGCGCTGTCGCAGACCTTGTGACACTTTGCTCCTGTGTGCAGTCTTGCCATTGGGGAGCTCTTGGGCAGAGTAGTTTATAGTCCAGCATCTCCTTTCAACTGCCTGGAGCGCTAAGACTATGCTTCCCACAGCTACTCAGGTGGCTGGGCCACCTGTATATGGCTTCAACCGACTATCGTTTACTTCTCCTAGGAAGGGTTCGCCATTTGACTTCACCAACTGCATCGCACATTTTACCAACTACATCGCGCCACCATTTATGATCCCCTTAGTAACATACAGTCTAATCCAAGGTATTAGACTGATCAACTCTTGACGGCAGTTCCCAAATTTGTCAACGTAATCATGCACATCCTGTTTTATCACCATGGTTTTTTATCAAGAAATTCCTTCTTTATTCCTTCCTCAAGCTTCTTGACTTCTTCTTCCGTCATGGAACTTTTCTCCCTCAAATGAAATCTTTCATTCATGAGTTCTTGGAGCCTACGATTACCTTGCTGGGTCTCTTCATCAGGTCCCAAGCATTCTTCTTCGAGCTCTTCCATCTACGCTATCCCTTCTTCCAAGGCTCCACGATTCGTCATATCCGTGGGTGCTGCTATACGCGGATTAGGCATGATATACTCCCTTGATATTATAGCATTCGCTCCATAGGCTAGCCTAGAAGGCGTCTGTTCCGTCAGTTTCTTGCACATTGTCTTATAAGCTCATAAGACTTTTGGTACGCGTAAGTCGCAATCACTTTGTTGTGCATTACATACCCTGTTCAGTGCTTCGCACACTTCGTTAAATGCTTTTGCGTGGATAACCTTCTGTGTGCTTGTTCTCTCCACACTCTATCGTTGCAACTCGAGGAGCTGTTTATGCATTTCCCCCCCAACAGATGCTTATTGACCGTATTTCCCAACGTGAAGTTCATGTGCATCCACATAGGTTGTTTACCATATGCCTGTACCCACCTAGATAGATGCGCACGCAGACCATCCCATCCATTGTATTTATCTGCCAATCGCACTATAGGTTTTCCAAACCATGTGCACATCATCCCCCTACATGTGTGCCAGTATTCAAATCTTCCTTTGTGCGTACCCCACCACCTCGTAGGCATAGCGCTCAATACCCAATTCAAGGCTTGGAAACATTGCTTTTCCAGCACCTCCCTTTCAAATCCGTCCAACAAAGCATCTACCTCACCTAATCCATCATAAGTAGGCAGATATCTCACTTCTATCGATACGCAACGCAATGACCTTGTCATCATGTTACAATTAAGTGTGGTTACCTCGTGTAACCGGTTCTGTCATCTCTCTATCTCCTCATCTGAATCCAAAGTATAGGAGCTCTCGCACTCCCATGAAATTCATCCATCCGTGGTGGGATTTACCTGGTCTTTCTCTCGCGCGGTTATCTTGTAGATACAATCAAAATCATCATCACTTTCATAGTCACGCACCAGATTTGTATAGCGTGATCCCTCAACATGGTCCAAGGGTATAACTATGTGTAGAGACTTCTTCTCAAAAATCATCTTGCGCTTCTTCAGATTAAACCCCATTCATGCCAGTGGCCCAATCAATTCCTAGAGCATGGGGTAGGGATTGCTGTCATCAACAATCTCTATCACTTCAAAGTTTGCTAGCGCCCTCGCTCCCTCAATATCCACCGTGATTCCCTGCAATCGCCCCAGGGGTATTATCTTCTGTTGGTTCACCATTCACAACTGAATAGGAGACCACTATAGCGTAGGCCTCCCCATGCACTCCCATGTTTGCTTCTGAAGGATGTTCATGTCTGATCCTAAATCCAAAATGACTTGGTCCATCTCATATTCTCCAATCTGCACGATTAGCCTCATTTATCTCCTCGTCATTGTCTTATGCTTTCCAATCTTCTGGACTACGTGCAGTTCTCCTGGCATGGTCTAAGTGCATCTGTTAATGAGTTCCTGTAATCCCTTTACAGCCTTACTATCACGCAGTAGCTTAATGCATGTTTCCAGGAACGCCGTAAGCATAGGGGATTCCATCTCCAACACCGGTCTATCTTTGCTTCCTGAAGTGGAGGCATCAACGAAGCTCTTGTTAGCTTCCATAAAGGTTTCTCGAGCACACTCCAAATCAAACTCTGCTTCTTTTGCCGGAGCTTTGCAAACCCAAGTATTATCTTTGGGCTATTTTCCTTTGTCTTCTCCCATCACAATTCCACTTCAGATCACAATATTCACATTTGGATCTTCCTCGCGTAGCTCAGACCTCATCATCTGCAGGTTCTGAGTTGGGGGAGGTGGTAGCACTCCCTTGTCACGTATCCTAGCTATTAGCGTAGGATAATCCTTTCATGATCAAACAAGGTACAATACAGACATGATGAACATGTTGGATTCATATAATCGTGAGCATTGTGTCCTCGCCCTCCGCAATTGTAGCATATCAGCTGTCTGTGACCTCTTCCAAGTCCTCCTCTGCCTTGGCCTCATCTACACCCCTGAAATCTGGTTCGCACCATCCTCACACTCTGGACTAGGGGCTGCATTTCGGCCTGAACCCTGTAGGTGGGAGTTCTATCCATCATCAGCTCATAGCTTCTACAAGTGCACTCATCGTGTCCCACCGAACTACAAAAATTATAGAACATCTGTTGCGAATTTTGTGTATACTTCTATAGCAAATGGAAGTTGTCCGTACCATGCTTTCCACCTATTTGACAAATCGCGCACTAAAAAGCAGGTGCCACACTAGGTCCTGCACTAGGTCCCGCTTGTGCTTCCGGCCTTAATGGCATCGGTCCTCCTCCCGTGAGGTAATTCTTGAACACTGGGAAGTGGTCTTTTTCATGACCCTGACCCTTACATTTTATACACCACACCTCTTCGCGCACTTTTGGTCAAGCTATCCTATCCTGTTTCAGACTCTGCATCTCATGGCATAAGTTTTTCAATTGTGCGTGGCTCTGCTGAACTCTCAAGTTAGGATCTTGCAATGGGGTCTCATGTAGTCTCATCACAATCTCCAAGGTCTTTGCCTGATTCATTAACCTCTGCTACGACAACATGTTCCTAAAATGCAGCATTAGCGATGCTACAAACCATTGGCGGTGCTGTCCATTTGTCAAAGTAATATTAGCTTCGTGAATTGTACACTTCAGCCTTTGATCTAGCTCCCAAGGAGTATCACCTGGTAGCATCGTGATCTCTTTGAACCCAATGATCGAATGCAATTTTGACTTCGGTCTGCTAAATTCCTTATTTAGCGCAGCTTGGATATCCGCGATTCCCGCATTTGAATTATCACTTGAGTGCTTAATGTACCAGGTCAAAGCGCGATCCTACAGGGCACTAACCAGTGTTGCTTTCTTGATATTATCATCTATAACTCCTTGCACTTCCCATATGGCTTTTACAACGAACCAAAACTGGTCCAGATCTTCATTTCCCAATCCCTTGAACACAGGTAACTTTATCGTGCTTGCCATACTGAATCACGGTGGTGGCGGAGGTACGGGCGAAGATGGAGATGATGGTGGTGAAGCTGGTGGCGGTGTGGGTGGGGGTGGTATGCGTGGAATTCTCTACCTTATTAAATGGATCGTACTTCGCAGAGAGACCTTCATGAGCTCTTCCTCATCGCCTCGTGGAGGTGAAATCAAAGGGCTATTCTCTAGTCCCTTACTTCCTTCATTCTTGTAGTTTTTTCCACTTTGCATAACCTCGAACATCAATGTAACTGCATAATCCTCTTTTCGCACAATAACATTTTAATCGAAGTATTAAGAGAATTTACGCACTTACCTTGCGATCCTTTGAGAAAGAGTCACTCTGCCTTGCTATAGCTGACTGAAGTTTCTACTGAGAATTCAGTGATGAATCCTCCTATAATCCGATCAATCCAGTGATCAACAACACACACAATCTTATCCTCCGATGCTTCCAATCTGCACACCAACTCTGGGGTTCACACAATAGGACCGTCAAGCTTCCACCTTCCTTGGCTATGTGCTAGCTTCGCGATCCATTCATACAATTCAGTAGGGAAAGATGCGAAGAAGACTTCGTGGATCTCTATGTACAAGTAGAAGTCTAAACACTCTTCCCTTAATAGTCACGGATTCCTATTCTCCTGTGCCGCGAACTCATGAATCCTTCTGTCCAACCAACCTTCAATTTCCTTCTTAGTTGGATTCCAATGATACAACATCAAACATCTCTATGCAGATTCTGGTCCTGAAAACGGAACCATTTGTTGGCTTGATGGGGCTTGACCCAAGTTCAGAGTTAATTAGCCAAACAAATCCCTACACTACTAGCCCTTTCGGCAACAGCCAGTAGAGTGCGGACTTAGGTCTCACCCAAAGCAGTATGGGGGGATGCTGGAACCAAGTTTCCGCACCTTGGAGATGTCTGAGGGGTCGATTTTGTCCAACTGTGAATAACTTCGCGCATTGTCCTGACCTGTGGGACCTTCACGATCTGTTACAATCACCTTTGTGCAGCCCTCACCAGGGGTTGAGGTGATTTTGCGCTGCCCAGGCAGCGATCTATGCTAATTCCCCAAGTTACACCGTGGATCTTACTTATCCTCTTATAACTGTTAGTTAACTTCGCGTAAACAAATACTTTGTGCTATATTATCTTAATCAAAATAATCATATAAGTTCACACATATAAACAATAGAAATGCAATTCATACCCAATATACTCAATGCATAAAAACTGGTAAAAGATACACATAAATGATATGAAACTTGTCTTTATTACTTTTCCAAAGGTTACTAATTCGACTCACCCTGCGCACTCAGCTGTAGGGGTCCACACATTCAGCTGCGGAATACTAGGCCTCTGCACACTTAGCTGTAGAGCCTTATCCTACTCTACGACCCAAAGACTTGACTCTACACTTAGATATGACTCAATTCTTTATCTTCATTGCTCAATTCATTCTATCTTTTACAAATTAGAGCCTCTCTCTATTTATATAATCCAATGGTCTGCGGACCATGGGTAGATTTATAAAGCCGACATTACATTACAAAAATGAGGGCGGACAACCCTATGACCATTTACAAGTTCATGTTCCGCGCCCACAAAACGTAGAGTCTTTACATCGGATTTAGTCAAAATCTGGGCTTTAAGCCCCAAAACTTCCCTTGGGGGATCCCGTGCCCAACACGAATATGAAGGTACAAAAGAATTTGTCATTAGAGAAATTTTGAGGTCTAAAATAGGCCTCCTAAGGAATATTATAAAATAAAATGGAAATAATAAAATAATATTTAATTACATCATCAAACTTTAAAGGGAAAAAAAGAAAAAATACTTTTCAACTCGTATTTTCAACTTATCTCCCTACGCTTTTACTCAAATTACGAGCAAGAGCACTCATTGGATGCAAAATTTAATTGGTCATCCAAGGAGTATCCATGTTTTATACTTTCGATGGACTCTGCAACACGAAAAATGAGAAATACATGAAAAAATGTGATTGCAATCACATTTTTCATGTATTTCTCAGTTTTTGTGTAGCATAGTCCATTAAAAGTATGCAACATGGGTACTCCTTAGATAAGGAATTAAATTGTACATCCAATTAGTGCTCCTGCTCGAAATTTGACTAAAAATGTAGGGAGATAAGTTGAAAATATGAGTTGAAAAGTTCAATTTTATTTATTTATTTTTAATCTTTTTACATTTTTACTCCAAAAATGGTGAATCATTCCCCTTGTTTGACATCATCATCTTGAATCCTATTGGTTCCTATAAAATTTATTTTGGTTCTACGTTTTTGTTTTGAGACCCATTTTATACCTCAAAATTTCTCTAATGTAAATACTTTGATGAATTTTTGGGACCCTGATCAAGGTTGTTTTATGATAGATTCAATGCCTTTAAAGATCGAGTTTGAGGATATTTATTTTATTACCAACTTATCTAGAAGAGGTGAGGTAGTGAACCTCAAGGGAAAAACTAGCATAGGGCTCAACATTGATGACTATATAGCAATCTATTACAATCCTGAGAAGCATAAGGGGGGTTCTCAAATACCCATTAGGAGTATTGACAATTTGGATATCAAGATATTGTTTTTCATGATTTCTTGAGTATCCAAATCTGCTTCACTTCATCAGGCTTCTTGACCACAAATGTTTTTCATGATGGAATTCCTTCACCCAACAATGTATGATTGGTGCATTGCACTTCTAACCAACATGAAAAAGAAGTGGCGACATGAAAACAGGTTCGAAGGAAAAATTTCAGCTATGAGAGTATATTATGTTATTTACTTTTCAAGTGAGTTCCTGCACTACAACTATGAGTAATACCCCATTTCACACATTTGAGGGGGCCCTGGATAGTGAGGTGGGCATATCTAATGGGTAGACACGAACGAGGTTGAGTCACCCAAGCCACATTTGATCGTGAGTTCTTCCATCGTGGTAACAACAAGTCGTCACAATTGAGTACTACGCCTATGCAGGACTAGACTTCTGAGGAAATTTTGTGTTAGTACTTCTGAAGGATGTTTCTTGAGGTGACATAGGTAAAAGTTTTTATTTTTAAAGATATTTAATTTTTATTTTTTGAATTTAAAGACTCAAGAACTTAAATCATTTTTTGTGGAACAAAAGTATTAACAAGATGTGATTTTTTATAGATATTGGAACAATTAGGCCTAAGGTTCTACCTAGACATATGAATTGAGGAAATGATGCCAAAGGAGCAACAACAAAAACATAGAGATTTGTTCATTCAGTGCAAAGTAATCTAGAGGGGTTAACTTGTCATATTTCTATAGCACTAATAGAGGATCTCCTAGAGGATGTATAGAGATGCATGGTAGGAGTACCACATGAATGGGTGAAACTGTTACGATGAGTGGCAAATGTCATTGTCCATTACCATGACACTGAACCTAAGTAGGGCCCTCTTAATTTGATATTTTTCTATGATGTATTATCATATTATGAGATCACCAAGCTAGAAGCCCTAATTTTGCAGGACATTTTTCGACATTTTTTAATATTTTGAAAACTTATATATATATATTGTGATTTTGAGGTGATTTGAACATTTGTGGATTATTTTCATATTAACAATTCTTTTTAATGTGATAAATGATGAAGATGCCAATATCAAACATAGTTTGCAATGGAATCAACAATCAAATTTATTAATCATGGAATGTGAATGTAAGTAATAAAACTAAAAGAAAATTCAAGCTATCTCACTCTAAAAAAACATTGAAATAACAAAGGATCCATCACACGATAAACATCATTAAGCTAAATTGTGGTGATGGTATTCATGGGTGCTTTTTAGTCTTTCACGAACCTGACCCTATTCCTTTATGCGCTAGTGAGTTTCTTTTGGGTTGTCGTGGGCCTAAAGTTTTTTGTATAAGCTTTGAGTCACAAATTTAGTCAGTTTATTTTTTAATTCTTGGGTTCTTGAGAAATTGTTTGTCACCCTGGTGGGTATTTGTTGTTAATGGTATTTTTATGTTTCAAAATAGCACTGTGGTTGAAGCTCTGACCCTTGTCTCTCTGTGTTTTTTTCAATTTGTACAAATTTTTAGTAGAATGGGTTTGCAACTAAAATTCGAGTTTTAATTAGAGGTTCGGTCTTGGTTTCTAGTGTCATTGTGTCAATTCTCATTCTTAGGAACTCTTGTTGGTTGTCTTTGCCTTGTGCTATGTCATTGCAATGTGATAGTTTCATCGATTTGCTGACTTTGGGTCCTTCAATGTGGTGTGTGGGAGACGACATAATTATTTTTAGATTTAGCTTTAATGATCCTATGTCTCATCCTTTATATAGTCTTCTTGACATACATTATTATTGTATCTGTCCACAATGTTCTTTGGCAACATTCCTCATGACTAGTAGGTAGATAATGAGTTGCACAAGGGGTGGTGGTAGTAACATTGGGCACAAAAGGGTTTGCCCTTTTTCCTATGACTCCATTGCAACTTTTTTCGATGTTGTTCCTTTGGAGGTATGAAAGGAAATCTTGTTTCTGGAGATGAAAGAGTCTGGGGAACGACTGTATCACTTGGACTCTGAATTAGGAGGGGAGGATATGAAATGGGTCCCTGGTCTTGGTAGGTTCCAGAAAATGCAACCTCATTTTATGAGTTCTCTGACAATTCATCAACAAATGGAGACTCTCTTGTGCCTTATTTTTAAGGAAAAACAAGTGGAGAATTATAATGTTTTTTCTTCTTTGGAGGACATTAACCATATGTTGAGATACCAACACTTCTGCCTGGATAATGTGGACCAACTTTTGGCTCACGTGGATAGATTTTTTGTGAGTAATTATGCTTTTGGTGATATTACAGATCCTCTGGATGATAGTGCTCAAACACTTTCTTTAATTTCTTTGGATTGTGACTATCAATGGAAGTTTCAGGTATTTTTGTCCTCAATTTTCATATATGTCCTATAACTTGGTTTCTTCAGGGCAGTTTGCATCTTATCTCTATTCTGGTGCATGGAGCGATGGTATTTTTGTTTGCTTGTATGCTCCATATCTTTTGGATTCTCTAGGAGCCACGTATCTTTGAATTTTGCTATGGGATGTGTGTGGAGGGTTTTCAATCCTTGTATCTCCTTGTTGTTCTTTGTAGATGAATAAATTTTTTTCTTCTGTCTAATTCTACTGGCTCTCTTTGGAAAAATGGATACAATGCCTTTTAGTGTGAATTTTGTTTAATTGCAACACATGGACATTGTTTCATTTGCATAATTATTGTCCTTCTAGTGGAGGTTGTTTTCTTCAATCTACGCTGGTAGAAGGGCTAGGGATTTTCAAGGATGGTAGTCTTACCTCTTGATATTGTGCGTCTCATGGTATATTGTGAATAATGTGGTGCGTCTGTTGGTTATTTTCTACAGGGCATTGATTTTGTTTTGTATGCCCTCAAGCTACTATGTAGGATAGTTCACTGCATCTTTTGATTTTCTATTTCTAGATTCGATATGCCCATTGTTAACTTTACTTGGCCATGTTTTGTGGAAAAGTTGAATTTTCATCTCCCTGATTTGAGTTTTTGTAGATCAGCTAGTTAATTTTTGTAACTGTTATGCATGGTCTTAGGCAATTTTGATATGCTACTAGTTGATTGGGTTAGTGGATCTCTATGTGAACTTTGGAAACTGATATAACCTTCTTTTAATTATGAATATAAATTGCAGTAATTTAAAAAAAAAAAACATTAATAAATTTATACAAATTAAATTAATATACAAAACACCTTTATTTTTATTTTTTATTTCTCATATCCCTCTTTGATTCTTTCATGAATCAAATTACCTTCGCAACCCACTTTCATTTTTATATTGTAAAGATATCTCCTTAATTTCTCAAATCCCTCTTTCATGACTCAAGTAGCTTCACAATCCACTTTTATTATGCTGATAGGAATTATATAGTGAGGTTTTTCCTGGTGACATTTTTGAGATTCATTGTCTTCAACACAATCTTCCACATGTGCCCTATCTAATTGTTACCCTTAATTGTTACGATTATGACACCTACCAATCACGTCGCCATCAAGCTTCAAAATTGCACACATCACATCCTGTCAAGAGGGTTGTAGCGCGTCTCAGAAGTGAAAATCTAAATTTACACATAAAAAAATGTCAATTTATTTATTTATTTATTTTTATATATTGGTTTAAAAAAATTTAAATAATCTAACAAAATTTCCTGTGAAGGGCTACCAGACATCCCTGAAACATGACACTACTCAGATACCCCTGGTTGCATTTTTAAAATTCATTATCGTACGAAGCCAACATTTCAACCATCCGAAAATTACTTTGAGGATAGAGACATTACATAATTCATTAAAAGCGTGTGGTTGTCATAAGATTTCGTAATTAATTGCTATGAATTCACTGATGAATGGATCAGTGTTTCTTACCATGCACAACCCAATGCTCCCCACCACTTGCTAATTACTATTAATACATTTCTGTCGTAGTAAATCATTCCATCAAAGAAGCAATAAATTGAATGATCTGCAGTGTAAAAAATTTGGTCCACATGACAAGGCAGAGGAAAGTAAAATAGGGAGAAAACCAATGTAGCAAATTCATGAATCATCATCCTCATATCATGTATCCCAATTGGTATCTGAAAAACTGATCTCTAATGTTTTTTTAGTCTTTGCTTTTCTTGTCTGTGTATGTGTGCATCACTTTCTTTCTTGATTCCTCCTCTGATGTCTGTGTGTATTGGGTGGTTTGATAACAGTGGGATGTTGGGGTCTTGAAGCTCTGGTATTGCATCCAGTTGGGAGCTGGATTTTGGAGCTGAATTTGACATCTAAAACCCCTTTTTTAGTATCAAGATTCAAGGCCAATAGTTGTTTAGAGCTTCAGTCTCAACATCATAATCCATAGAAGATGACTCTTTATGTGTAAATGTTGTTAGCTTGATCTAATGTCGACTATGATTTGAGGGTGCACTAAGATTTCAAGTCGATTATTCACTATCTAGGACCTGCATTGGAGATGAGCCAAGCTACAAATTGATGAGGTATTCTCTCAAACCCATCTAATGGGTTTCCACAAGATCATGGATGGTATCTGTAATCAAATTCTAATCACATGGTGGGGAAATTAGGTTTTCACTATCATTAGCCAATATAGGTTTTCACTGTTACTGGTCAACATAAGATAGATCTGTAGGCAAGTTGTTTCCTTGTGGGCTAGTATTCTCACAAAAGAAACCCCGATTTTGGCTCTTACCTACAACGTTGTCTTTCAATATATTGGTAATTTCTCCAATAGAGCGTTTTATGGATTGTTCTTGTGGAGTTCTGATGTCTGAGTGCCATGGGGTTTCTCTCAGTGCTTAGGGGCCATAATCACCCCTCGAATTGGAAGCCAAATGAGTAATAATATTAGTTTCAACATCCTTAAAATTATAATGAATGGGATTTCCTATCATTCTCTATGGGTGACGCTTTTGTTCCAGCTTGACTCAAGCTATGGTTTTGTGATAAACACGAAGACACCTGACCTTGGCATGAAATTGTCGATCTAATTTCTCATTCACATATTCTTCTTTGTTTCCACCCAAATATTGTTACTTAACCAAACACAGTGAGGGAAAGGGCTAACCTAAAGAGCTAACTTTCCTTCTATTCCTTGCTCAGATGCTGCCTTTACTTCCTTTGGTGGTTAATTAATTGGCTCTATGATTAGAACCAGAGAATTTCACGAATGGGTATTTTCATTGCCTGGCATGAGAAGCCCAACAGTATCAGAGAAAACCCATTATGAATTCTTGACAAAGCTCACAAGTAAATGAGAGGTTGTTCTTAACTTTATTTTTGTCTGTATCTCAAGTTGAAAATGATGCATATCAACTATGAGTACATGCAATCATTAAAGTAAAATAGCAACTTTCTCACATTAATTGACATTTAGTGTGTGTGTGTGTGTGTCTATATATACCCTTAATCCACTTGTTGCAACTAACATAGTAGAAAGATATGAGAGTTGGGATTTGAAGTCCAAATTATTCTGTGAAATTCGAAAATCATACCCATATATTTTGAACATTTTATTTTAGGCTTCCTTTGTCATCATATTGGATTATTTAATAGCCATGTGAATGATAATTTTATTTCAAATTCAACACTCTTAATTATAATATTCCTAGTCTTTTTGAAATTCAAAACTCTTAATTAATATTTTATAATATTCTTAAATATTTTGAAATTCTGAGTCTTAATGATATTATTTTATAATATTCATACACATTTTGGTGGTTCAAATTGGTTTTGTTTTTGGGATTGTGGTTAATGTTTTTTAATTTAAATTTTACTAAAAACCTAGGCTGAATATAATGCCTCTGAGAGACCTTGACACTGTTTTTTTTTTTTTATCAGAGTAGCAAAACTACCACAACTTTTTGAATCTTCATTCCATTCTCAACTTTTTGAATCTTCATTCCATTCTCAGCTTTTTGAATCTTCATTCCATTTTCAGTTATTGAAAGTCAACTCTTTCCTCAAAGTATTTTTTCCCTATATATGATCTGAGTGATTTGTTTGCGGATTGAACTCACATTCACATTGCTTCCTCTCTTGCTCGCACACAAATTTGCAGTATGAATTTCAAAGAGTAATACAATGAATAAGAGGAAACTACCTCAAGCATAACTTGCCCCAATGATATGGGGCAGAAGAAATCAAGCAAACAGTTATGGGTAACATGGCTGTCAGTGCCATAGTCATATATATAATATATAGATTTGACAATTTTATTTTTTCTATCCAACGCTTTTCTCCCCAGCTAGATAGAAATTTATTTAAAAAAAAAATCTATTTATTTTAATCATAAAATGGAAAATATACTTAAAGAAAAATATAATAAATGAAAGAATGAAATATGATATTAATTTATTAGTCTAAATATTAAATATAAAAAAATGAAATGTCATATTAATTTATTAGTCTAAACATTAAATATAAAATGAATTAAATGATTTTTTTTTTTTTTTTGTTGTTGTAAATTTAAGCACGAGATTTGCATTTCAAGAGATTTGATCCTTCTCTAAATTTAATTCGGGATAGATGGTTTTATAAAGTTTCTTATTATGTTAATGTCCATTTTCATATTTGACTATATTGTTATTTGATGTTATCATAATGTGATATTTTCTACTTGCTAGTATCATAATGTAATATTTAGAAATTTAATTCATTTAATAGAAATAAATTTGATTAAAAATAAAATGTATAGATAATATATTGTTGTCAATAAAAATGCATTTTTATTTTAATATTTTCATTATGGAAGGGCTATATAGATCTTCTAATTTAAATTAAAACTAGCCCTTCCAATTTGATCACTGGTGGCCAATAACAGATAGTCAATGAAGCTGAAGTCTCACAAAAATCCAGATTGCAACATGAACATACATCTTGGTTCATGAACAAATGTATGAATTGGATTATGGATGCAATCACATTACTTGCAAAGTTGCAGGTGCACTCATTCATTGTTTTTTCAACTTTTTTCACTTATAAGGGAGAGCCCATAAGGTGATCAGGGACATGGAAGCGGAGAGGGTGAGACACGGGATTGAAGAAGTTGCAAGGGCTTGGATGACTACAAGGTATGTTTACTCAGCATCTCTAGTGGTGCATATATATTTCGGCCCTACATTCTCGTAGGACATTATGCTTCAGATTGGGGAGGCTACTGTTTTAGTGTCCTATATCACTATGTGCAGATTTGGGATATGTCTTTGTTTATGCCACTGGTTTTTTTGTTGTTCTACCATTATTGACATAGGGGCAGCTATACCAGTGGGGTTATTGTCACATTTTGGTCTCGGTTTATTCCCCGTATTTCATGATTTTCTTGGATGGTATTTCATACATTGTACAATAGGAGATTATCCATATTCTGATGTTATTCATGATTGATGTCTATACACTAATTTTTATGTATAAGCATCAGTTCCATCATTCCTACAGGCAATCAGATGCCCTTTTGGACTGACATACTTTCTCTTTCCTACCCATAATATCGTGGGCATGAGGGATCCTATCTATATCCCACTGACTACTATACCACCTGGAATCAGTGGATTAATTCCTTCATCATATCTAGGCCATGCAAGGAATTTGGTTTAAGAATACGCAACAGATGGTGGAAATGTCTGGGGTGCTGCTATTGTTGCTATTGCAAAGGGTAGTGTTTTATCTACATGTTCATGGTCACTTTTTTCTGGATTGGTTTTTCTGAGCACTTGGACTATTTTCGGCTACCACTTTTTCTCTTTCTGGTGGTTATTTGAGTTCCCTGTGGTAGGACGCGAGGGATGCTATTAATTGATATGATTTGGGTTGTTCACACATTATTCCCCTGTTGTATGTTTTCTGCATTTTTAGGCTTTGGCCGATGTGTTTGGGATGACCGTTTCTGATAATATATTTTTCTATTATATATGTCTATTTCATTCCTCTTTTGGGCTTATATTCGACAACGATATTTCTTGATTGATGATATGTGGGAATTATGTGGTGTATGTTGAACATTGGTTTCTGCTGTGTTGTGGATCCCGACACTCTGGAGGTGTGATCTCTGACAAATTCTCTTATGTGTTGAGCTACCCTATTTTGTTCATTTAAGGAAGTGTCTTTTCAATCCCTTGCATCTTCGTTTTTCCATGATGGATCCCATGGATCCATTTGCATCAGATACATAGGAACATGAGGAGTTTATATGTGCCATGTTGGAGGCAGAAGAAAATCACAAACTACTCTTTGGGTCAGACCTTGAGGGTGGCCCTAATGGCACAGATTTTGGGTGCTCGGTGGATGCTCTTGGCAGTGTGCCAGGTGGTGCGCATGCACATTTCCGTTCACAGGATAGAAATCATGGTTATCAGAATTTTCATTCACGAAAACAACATACTATCAATATCTCATCACCTGCGCCGATTCTCAATTTTGGCCACGAAATATTGATAGATCGGGTTAGTATTTTACAGAAGTGGGCACTTGTTGGTAGGTGGCACTTTGCTATATTGGGAGAATGTTAGATGAGGAAATGGGTGGAAACTAAATGGAAGTCTCTGCTGGGATATATGCCATCGGTGGTTCGACTGATGAATGATTGGTACAATTTCCATTTTCTATGTCAGGAGGATTTACAAAATATCAAGGCGTTTCCATGGATACGGGGGAGGGTTTCTTGGCTCTCCATGCATGGTATATTGGATTCAACCCCTTAAAGGAGATGCCCAAGAACACTTTGATATGGGTCAAATTTCCTGGTTTTCCTATTGAATTTTGGACTCGTCAGGTTTTCATGGACATTGGGAATGTGATTTGAAAGTTTATTTACGTTGATCCTCAGTGCCTAGGTGTTCGAGACAAGAGAATTGCATGGATTCTGATTGAAAAAGATGATAGAGGGGGTTTCCATAATCATATTGAAATTTATTGGGAGGATACTCATTTGGTGCAAAGATTGGATTTATGGGGTGTACCATTTAGATGTCTTATTTTCCATCACACGAGTCATCTTATGGCTCAGTGTCTATGTCAGATGGGTGGGCGACACTTGGCTTATAGACGTAACTATCATGGAACAATGGAAATGGTGGGTGGCAGGGCTGCTGAGACTGCTGCTAGCTTGATGGTGACAAGAAAGACTTATCAGGTACACCACCTTTTTCACTTCCCTTCCCAAATTCTGGACTTTCATCACAAAAATGTGTTAATATCGCCCCTATTGAGGTTATCTCATCTCCTAATTCCACAAAAGGTTTTGGAACACTGCCCACTGATGACACTCTACCCATGTCGAATAAGATCCTTCCATATTCTGGTATGGACTCACCACCTTCGGGGAAGTTTCCACCCCTCCTGATGTCACATGGAGCCATCTCCCCATCAGACATTATGTATTTACCTGAATCCACTTCACATCCTGATCATAATACATCCCCTGTGATTAGGATCTGTCCCATTCTGCCATGTTCCCTTGTCTCTTCCCCTACCAACTTGGTAGACAGTGATATTGATTGTCTACTCCAACGAAAGACTTTGGACCTCCGCTCTCTTACAATACACAAGCCCATCGACGCCAAGTCACCACTTATCAGCCCCTCTTCGGTAGGAAATATCACTGTTCGCCAAAAGAAGAGCCGGGACAGTAGACATTTCCGGGGATGCGCTAGAGCTATCCTTTTCAGTCCTACCGATTCTAATGTTCTGGTAAATGTCCCTATCAATTCATCCATCCTTACATGGGCCCTTAGAGAAAATGTGCCCTCTTCTAGGTTCTCATGAACTACATCTTATCTATGAACATTCGAGGTCTGGGGTCTACTATGAAATTTTTGGCTCTCAAAGAACTATTCCTTTCTTCTTGCCCCTATATTATTCTTATACAAGAATCTATGCACTCGGCTCAACAAGTGGTTATTTATTTCAAAAAAATGCTCCCAGATTGGTACATGGTTGTAACTAATGCTTCTAGTCGTTCGGGTAGACTAGCTACCTTATGGGACCTAGATGGGTTAATATGAAGGCATACTCTTGTTTTGCAGGAATACTTCTTGCTGGTAATATTAGAGGTTTCCTAGGGTGCATACATATTCTAAACATATATTCCCCTTACAAATACCAACACATATTTTGGGAAAGGTTGGTCGAATCAGGGGTCTTAGTTCTTGAATCCATTATCATGGCTGGAGATATGAATTGCACTATTGGTCTGGACAAAATTTGGGGAGGTACCAGAAAAGCTGATGCTATGACTAAACTGATTAAAGATATTATAATCGATCACAATTTTTTTGATATATGTCCACCCAAAATTTCCCCTACATGGGATAATGGGCGGGTGGGTGATGGTTATGTGGCAAAAAGACCGGACATGTTCCTTTTGCATGAAAATCTTGTGGACAGACTTGGGTCCATACAATCTGGCATCATAAGTAATTATATTTCTGACCATAGACCCATTATTCTTCAATGGCTTTGACTGGACCTCAGATATGGAATTCCTTTTATATTCAATCGAATATGGCTAATGGACCCTGAATTCGACGCTTTTGTACAGGAGGTTTGACATAAGGGGAAAACTCAGGATTCCTCCCCTATGATTAATATTATGAACAAACTCAAGGCTCTAAAGGAGGTGGTTAAGAAATGGGACAGGCGGAAGAAGACCCTAATGAAAAAGGATTTAAATGATATTTCTGTGGCTTTGGAGAAGTTGAGTCTGCTACTCTTACTACATAATCCCCCGACATCATTAAAGATGGATATACATACACTGGAACTAAAGAGAAATCAAATTCTAAAACTTCGGGAGGCTACATGGTGCCTAAAGAGCAGGGCTATTTGGATCCAGGAAGGAGACCAAAATACCAAATTCTTTCATAGATTCGCTAACCACAGAAGGAACATAAATTCCATATGGGAGATTAAGGATTCAGATGGTAATAGGTGTCATACCCAAGAAGCGATTTGTAATGTGGTTGTACAACATTTTGAAATGGAATATGGTCAAAGGGTGGCAGAATATACTGAGGACCATATTTTGGGGGTGGATGTATACCCCAATATGTTTGATGATGATGCAAATGAGGCTCTATTCAAGGAAGTCACGGGGGAGGAAATCATGGGAGTTCTCAAAACATTTAAGAAAGATAAATGTCTGGGTCCTGATGGATGGAAAGTTGAGTTACTTAACCATATCTTTGACATATTTCAGGGGGACATGTTGGCTATGGTAGAAGAAACAAGAGTCTGGGGGTATATCCATCCCTATATAAATTCGACTTATATCACCCTCATCCTAAAGGGGACATCCACTGGGTCTTTCTCGGATTATAGACCAATCTCACTGTGTAATCTTATTTATAAGATTATATCAAAGACTATTGCTCACAAGATGAAGAACACTCTATCTCAGTACATATCACATGAACAATTTGGTTTTTTATAGAACAGGCAAATCCATGATGCTGTGGCCATAACTCAGGAATGCATACATACCATACATATCAAAAAACTTAATGTTGTTGTCATGAAGGTCGATCTACAAAAGGCTTATGATTGTCTTGACTGGGGATATTTGAGGATGGTTTTACACAAAATTGGTTTACAGGCCAAAAATGGGGAATGGATCATGGCTTGTATAAAAAATGTTCGATATGCATTTATTATTAATGGATATCCCACTGACTTTTTTGTGGTGGCCCGAGGGCTTAGACATGGTTTTTCCCTATCTCCATTACTCTTCATATTGGCTATTGTTGTGGGGAAAAATGCCTATGCAGGACGATCCTATCCACCTAAGGTGTGACAGTGCCTTCGCAACAAACAGAGACAGCTATTCTGGTTTCTTCCTTTATGAAATGGGAAAGAAGAGAGATCAATGGACTTACCGGTGTCTTCCGTTTGTCCCTCGATCTAGATCCTCTTCTCTTTGGGTGTTCACAGCTACTTGCCTCCTCGCAAAACCACAAGAGAACAGCTACTTGCCTTCCTGCAAGATCACAAGAGAACAACTACTTGCAACAAGAGAACAGCTACTTGAGACAAGAGAAGAACACAACACAAAGGCAGATATTCATATTCATAAATGATTCAGGATTAGAAATAAATCAAATACACTAATGCAATCATACATCAAAGATACATCAGTATATAGGAGAAAACCAAGATAACTTTATTGATAAATAACAAGGTTCAGGAAGAGATACAACCCAGAGGGCTCCAATCCAGCATCTCCTTCCTAGCAGAATGGAATTCCTATCTTCACCTCCCTTCAAAGCATTAAGCACCCAATGATTCCAATCTCAAACCAACAGCAATTCTTTGCAATAACCAAATTCCAGCCTCTGGATCTCATGGAGGAGAGATCCATATATAGATGTTTGGAGAGAGGATGAGTCAGCTTGAGATCTGACTAGTGTCCTCTCCCTCTGTTAGTTCTTGAGTCCACTTGGAGGTTCTTGCTTCCACTTGGAGATTTGGAACCTCTTACTCATCACCAGTCGAATTCCATGAGGCAAGTGTCATTTTGGAAGCTTTCTGGGCTTTGACACCTTGAGGAATGAGTCTGCCACATGTCCAAACTCGCTCAGCGCAGGTAGCTAGTGTTGGAGTTGACATTCAACGCAGGTAGACAGTGGAGCCACTGACATTCAGCGCAGATGGTCAGTGGAGCAGTTGACATGATCCTGAATTGACTTGTTTTTGAGCAGTTTCAGGTGGAGAACTTCTGTGAATTGCTGTGGTTAGTTAGCCTTGTTCCTCTAGGGGTAGGAACAACATGTTTAGGGACTTTAGATCCCTTAGATTATGGACATTTCATGCCCAATGCTGTAAGGCACAAAAATGTCTATAACAGTTGCCCCCTAAAGTATGAGGCCGTTTATCGGGTGAAATGCTTTATCCAGGAGGGTCCGAAGTTCATCCAATCACTGGGAGGAGACCTGTAATAAGATACAATACAATACATTATTTTTCATACTGCTTTCATGATCTAGCTGAGGCGGGCATTCCCATGCTCAGCTTTATAAATTCATTTTCCGTACATAGAACAGACAATCGTCTGATGGTAGACTAATAATTTTGATGAAATTATCATCCTTTGAGTAGGATGATCGTCTGCTGCAATGATGTACATGTCAAATGTCTTTATATTTCCTGAATATATATCGCAGCCCGGATGGATGAAACTAGATCCAGGGTCTTCAAACTCGTTCGATCTTCACTCTAAGTACAAGTCGATCCATGTGAGAATTGCGCTGAAGTCGAACATGGAAAGACATCGCTTGATTACCGGTCAATGAGGTAAACCGTTAACAAGCGCGAGAGGAATCACCGATAATGATAATGACCCTCAAGGTACTGCAGTACAATTCACGTGGTGTGAATAAAGGACTTGGTGTCGAACACCACGCAAAATCTTCTGGTCGAAGGTCATTGATGTATACCTGTTGCCGGAAGTGAGAAACTTGCCATTGAGGCATGCAAGCTTCAAAGTAATGAAGGGGTTGTTCCTAGATCAACTTCTTGGATAATGAGCTAATGTCGACAAGAAGCGATCCATCAAAGGAGGGCCTTAATGAATCCCATATCAGTGACATGGAACGGAGCTAATGATTTTAATGGAGGTGAAAATGATCTGTGACATATGATTCAGGGTGGCGGTCATGAATGGATGAAGGATAATGTATGGCAGTGGATGGGACCCGGTTGACTCTTTCTGAACGACTTCTCTTGAACATATGGCGACACTGATGCGATGGATCGGTAGCATTACCCCAATTATGGATGGTATGGCGAGACCATGGTGATGTGACCGGTGAATGAAACAACCCAACCCGATTGTGGTACGGAGGAAAAGTGTCATGTTCAAGAGCGACTTGCTACCATCAAAGTTTTCTTTAGTTTCTCCCAATTTTTCCCCAGTCATTGCTGACCAGTACCTCTTTATTTTTGTCAAGCTTGAGGAGGATAACATATGCTTGTTCTATAACTTGCCCTTCGGGCAAGCCCATCGCTATGTTTTAACGAGCCTAGCGATAGTGAAACTCGTTCTCGTCTAAAGACAAGTTTGTCGCTATTTAGTGATTTTAACGAGTCTAACGACAAGGATAACTCGGTCCTTTTCATTTTTAGAGAGTCTGAAAAGGTACATAAAGTTAACTCCAAAAGTCCTTTTTCGTCATCTAATCCCTTAAGTCCAAAAAAGTATAAAACAATACAGAAGGGATGAGTTTTCGATAATTTTAACGAGCCGAATAAAACAAGCGCTCGATCTTTTTGTGTAATAATCCCTCAGGTCCAAAAAGATTAAAATCTAGAGGAGGGATAGCACTTCCGGTCGCTTTAACGAGCTGGAAGGCCAAAACTCGGCAATCTTTTCATATTTTACGAGTCAGTTGAAAAGAGCTTAAAGAAGACTCGTCTTTTGAGGAACGAGTGATAAACAGGGTTAGCAGCTGATTCCAGGTACAGGTTGGAATTTTCCAATCACGGCAGTGTCACAAGGATGGCTAGGTGAAACCACTCTTCGCAGCTGTTCCTCAAAATGGGTAAACAATCATATGGAGGTGAACGATCGGCCAAATGAAAAGTGGAGGTGACGGTGCAAACACGACCAAGGCTTTTAATGGCTGATAAAGTTACATACACAATGGTTATTTACCGGAATAGGTACATTTTTTAAAGAGCTTGAATGCGCCAAAACACTGCTCAAACTTATGTTTATTTTTTAACGAGCATGAACTATGTGCTAAAACTGCTCGGACCTTGCGTTTATTTTTTAACGAGCATGAACTTTATGCTAAAACTGCTCGTTATACCAGTCATATGATAAGAGTGTCTCATTGAAGATGCTATTTTTTAGGGAGCTTAGATCTTATGTAAGATTTGCTCCGGATCCTTTCGTTATGCAAGTTCAGAAACGACTAATCCTACGAGTTTAAAGGGTTAGAGGTCCTAAAAATTTAAAAAATAAATAGCCGCCCCTTGCTTGCACTCCAAAAGGTTTGCATGCCCCCAGGCATAAAATAGAGTTTCAAGGTTACCCCTCAATTTGCAGCAAAAACATTTGTTTAACCGGGAGAGGCCTACCTCTTTCAGGTTACCCAAAGATTGTTTCATTTGCACAGCAAACAAGACACTTCTTCAGTGATGTCTACCGAAATAGGCAACGGTGAGAGACTCTGTCTGTGAACTCACATAACTTTGACAAAAGAATCTTATTCTAGAATAACCCTCTTCCAGCATGGGCAGGGTACAGACTAGTCATATTCTCCCGCGGAAACCTACCCTATACCCAAAGTCTTCCTGCCGAAGCAGACCAGGACGCATGCTCCCTGGGTTCCAGTCATATCCTCCCGGATTACTCGCGCTCATCAGGAGGACGGACCGTGGGTTGAGACACTTCTTGCGTGAATAGACCATTTAGGGATGGTTCATGACTATTTGCGATGCGTGATCCGGGGAATGAAAGTTGGCCCACGAGCTTGACCATTCTTCCTTCATGCGGAAAACACATTACTCTAAAGAGTGATGAGACGATGGCTCCCATGCAATATATATAGTCTCGTCCAAGGAGTAGGTTATAATCCAAGGGTCCTTGAACGACCATCACGTTCATTTGAACGGTCTTCCCTTTCAATGTTATGGGCACATTGGGGAGGATCCCTAAAGGTCGACTGGTTCCTTTATCAAAGCCTGATAGATTTCTCATTTCAGGCAAAAGCGCTGGCGAACCAAGCGCTTCCCAACCAATAGAGGAAAGGATACTCACAGATGCCCCTTCATCAATAACTGTGCCAGCCATTACCATTCTGTATATTTGGACAATAATTCTGAATGGTATGCTAGCTGGCAAGCGGGGTCTGCCTAGTTGGTTCCAGTCAAAGGACACAACCAGGTTGCTTGGTGGTGGGACCGAATAGACGGCCGGATATCGCTCTGATGAACTTCCTTCCTGCAATAAAGGAATGGTGGCATTGCCCCCTTGATCATCAGAGTCAGTGCTGATGAAGAGAATTTGGACGGTGTCGTCTTTATTCTCCTCTGTGATGGTGTCATTCGAAGATAGAGCCTCTAAAGGCAAAAACGGGTCAACTGCCGTTTCAACCTTTAGAATTTCGTCAGGTATGGATTCAGACGGTTCATCTTCAATGACTGGCGCTTCGGTCGACCACTTGAGCGGGCCAGCCGGGTTCTCAACTAGCGAAGGACTTGGCAGGAGTTTTTGATATCCAGGAGGAAGTTGCGCTCGTAAAATCGGGCGATCTTCCAGAACTCTTTTTGCCTCGTTTAAGAAGGGACAACGGTGGATGGCATGATCGCCTTCACACAGTTTGCAGGGAAATCTAGCGTTCCCTCTTTGTCCTGTGGCTTCACTTCCACTAGTTGACGGTGAGCAGTCAACATGGCTATCAGAGGTCAACGCTACCGAATTGTACAAACGGGGAGACCAGTCCCTTAGTATTCGAGGGATACAGGGACAATCTCTGTGGAAGTGGTCTCCCTTGCATATGACGCATGGCGATTTAGGCCTTGCCAGTGCTGTGTGTGGATTTTTGTCAGACGACACTTGTTTGCCCCCAGTCGCCTTTGGCTCCTTCTTCTTCTTTTCTTTCTTCTTATTCTCCTTCTTCTCTTTAGGAACTCGGTTTTTTGCTTTACCAGTTCCGTCAAGCGAAGAGGATGGAGGAGAGGAAGATGAAGTAGAAGGCTGGTGGGAAACTCTGGTCTGGTCTAACTGTTGACTCGACTGTTCAGGAATGGTGGTGTTCTGAAATACATTGGTTGAAAAGAGCTAGACTGGTAGGCCAATTGTCAGTCCTGGAAGCGACAATGTGGCCATGTGGGGCGCACCAACTTCTCCCCAAGAGGAGAAAGGACTAGGATTTCCACTTAAGGGAATTCCTTGGTTGGTGGGCTCCATCTTTTCAACCTAAAGATCAACGCGGGAATAAAGGGTGATTGTTCCGTTTAAAATAAATTGTTAACGACGCTTTAGACACAACTTGCTTTTTCACTTTTAAAGAGTCGAGAAAAAGCTAAAGATGACTCTAGTCTCCTTCGATGTTTTAACGAGCCCGAAGTGACAAATGCTCGGATGGAATTTTTCTGTTATAGAGTCTGAAAAAGGCCAAAAGAAACTGCTCTGGAGTTCTAGGTAGAGGGTGTGCCAAACCTTTCGCAAAACCGCAGAATACTTTTTAAGGTACGGGCGGTTGATCTTCGTGAATGCTGTGTTCACTGCATTGCGATCAGTAGGGCGGCCGACACGGCTTCCTAAGGATAAATGATATATGCCTATAGGGGTCTCCCAATATATACGCGACGGTACGTGGGAGCACAATCCGTACTAGCGCTATCATCCCTCAGGAGGAATCACCCACCTTCCACGAGATCGACAGTCACTAGGCTTAACGACGCCGGAACACGTCTCTAGCCTAGACCTCTATGTTGTGCGTTATGTTGCAAAGCGTTGTTAGGTTCATTCAGTTTATTTTAAGTTGATCTTTTTAGAAGTTTGCCTTTCAAGGTTCACCACGAGATGTATGATACAAATTCCTAAATGCAGTCTAAAGATGATAAGCAAGCTTTATATCTTTTCAATTTTGAAAATCCTAGCTACTAAGGGAAAAGAAAGACACCATCTTTTCTCAAAGAGCAATCAGCACACTCTAATGCACTGTTCCTAAATCAAGCATGCAAACTTATCAAAATGCAAATGCACAATGCAGGTGTTTGTTTTCCGCTTTCTTAGTATTGATGCCTACAAAGAAAGCTTTTTGTACAACTTTGAATTTGCTTTTAAATGACAGATACAAACAAGTTTACTTTTTTCGAAATCAACAAGGGTAGAAGAGATTACAACACTTTGTGATTTTCGAAATGAACAGCTTGTTTCGACACTTAAAAGAGACAAACTCAAACCAATAAGCAAAAGTAAATGTATAATCAACTGTAAACAACCAATGAACTCTCTCCTAAGATCACAATCAACAGATCTGAATCAAGGGCTACAGGATGATTATTTCACTCATGCAAAGGAAAACTGTAAATGATGCCACAAACACATAAAAACACTCACAGTCTTTTTGTACCAAAGGAGGCGGAATTTAAGCAGAGAAAAGGAGTTATCAGACTGGTACCTATGCTGGTTACAGGTTGCAAAAAACCGAGATCAAAACAGGGCAACAGAGAGCAGAGTACCCCAGCTACACAAGGCAAGACTGGTTCAGCGCAACTTCAACACTGTGGTTTTGACATTCAACGTAGGTAGCCTTCATGGGAACTGCGTTGAAATGCAGAATGCCTTCACAGCAGTTGCGCTGAAGGAGAAACTCTCGTTTCTCACTGGGTTCTGGGTCACAGATTTCTCAAAAATCAACAGTTTCAGGCCAAATCAGAAACACAAGCAAGGTATAATCAAAGGGATGCTTTGAGAGGGTACTAAGATCTATCACAAAGGATCATCAAATCATTTGTGAGTCCATTGTTCAGATCATAGACAAAATCCAGTGAAGGATCAAGGCAGCAACTGTCTACTTTGCAACTGAGAATAGCAGAAGCAGTTCGATTGTTGCTGTTGAGTCTATGAGGTAAACAATGATAGAAACACAAATAAAATGACTAAAACAAATCTCCCCAGCGGAGTCGCCAATTTGTTGTGGGGAAAAATGCCTATGCAGGACGATCCTATCCACCTAAGGTGTGACAGTGCCTTAGCAACAAATAGAGACAGCTATTCTGGTTTCTTCCTTTATGAAATGGGAAAGAAGAGAGATCAATGGACTTATCGGTGTCTTCCGTTTGTCCCTCGATCTAGATCCTCTTCTCTTTGGGTGTTCACAGCTACTTGCCTCCTCGCAAAACCACAAGAGAACAGCTACTTGCCTTCCTGCAAGATCACAAGAGAACAGCTACTTGCAACAAGAGAACAACTACTTGAGACAAGAGAAGAACACAACACAAAGGCAGATATTCATATTCATAAATGATTCAGGATTAGAAATAAATCAAATACACTAATGCAATCATACATCAAAGATACATCAGTATATAGGAGAAAACCAAGATAGCTTTATTGATAAATAACAAGGTTCAGGAAGAGATACAACCCAGAGGGCTCCAATCCAGCATCTCCTTCCCAGCAGAATGGAATTCCTATATTCACCTCCCTTCAAAGAATTAAGCACCCAATGATTCCAATCTCAAACCAACAGCAATTCTTTGCAATAACCAAATTCCAGCCTCTGGATCTCATGGAGGAGAGATCCATATATAGATGTTTGGAGAGAGGATGAGTCAGCTTGAGATCTGACTAGTGTCCTCTCCCTCTGTTAGTTCTTGAGTCCACTTGGAGGTTCTTGCTTCCACTTGGAGATTTGGAACCTCTTACTCATCACCAGTCGAATTCCATGAGGCGTCATTTTGGAAGCTTCCTGGGCTTTGACACCTTGAGGAATGAGTCTGCCACATGTCCAAACTCGCTCAGCGCAGGTAGCTAGTGTTGGAGTTGACATTCAACGCAGGTAGACAGTGGAGCCACTGACATTCAGCGCAGATGGTCAGTGGAGCAGTTGACATGATCCTGAATTGACTTGTTTTTGAGCAGTTTCAGGTGGAGAACTTCTGTGAATTGCTGTGGTTAGTTAGCCTTGTTCCTCTAGGGGTAGGAACAACATGTTTAGGGACTTTGGATCCCTTAGATTATGGACATTTCATGCCCAATACTGTAAGGCACAAAAATGTCTATAACAGCTATGGATGGTCTCAGTTTACACATTAAAAAAGCTGTGGGCGCAAGTATTTTCTGTCCTCTGGTTATGGACCATAACATCAAGATTTCTCATAGTTTTTTTTTGGATGATGTTTTGATTATGGGCATGATAAATAGGATCGCTTGGATGGCTCTATCTCATATTTTTGTCAGATTCGAGAATGCTACGGGGCTCTTTATGAACCTACAGAAGTCTATCATTTTATATGGTAGTTGCGTGCTGGAGGATATTTCTTACATCAAGAACTTATTTGGTATTGGTGCTGAGATATTAGACGGGGGCATGAAATACTTGGGATATCATATAAAACCCAACAAATATAGGCTTAATGACTGGATGTGGTTAGTGGATCGGTACTATAAAAAGATTTCGGGGTGGGAGAACAGATGTCTTTCACTGGGGGGACGTATTATTCTCTCACAATCTGTGATTACACAGTTGGGTGTGTATTGGGCTCATTTATATTGTATCCCGAGTTCCATCATCAAGAAACTTAATAGAATCATAGCACAATATATATGGTTAGGTGGTATCTCCAAACATAAATATCACCTGGCTAAATTAGCCACTATCACTACTCCAAAAAGAATGGGAGGGTGGGGTATTCTGGATACGAGGCTATTTGGATGGGTGTTGTTACAAAAAGCACTGTGGAGGGGTATCTTTGGAGGCGGCATATGGGGCAGGATTATTAGACACAAATATTTAAAGGACATGGATTTCATTGTTTGGATGCGTCGGGACCTCATCGGGACTACCTCGGGGTTTGCCATATGGTGCAATTTCAATAAGATCAGACACAATTTCCTACAGAATTTATGCTGGGCTTTTGGTTCTGGACATCGGACTCTGATTGGCCAGGACAAAATTTTGGGTATTAGAAATGACTTAACTCTCTCGGATGAGCTCATACCTTTAGGGGAATTTTGAGGTCTAAAATGGGCCTCCCAAGGAAATTATAAAATAATAGTGGAAATAATAAAATAACATTAGATTACATCATCAAATTTTAGAGGGATAAAAGAAAAAACTATTTTTTTCAACTTATCTCCCTATGGGTTTCCTCAAATTTTGAACGAAAATACTCGTTGGATGCATACTTTCATTTTGCATCCAAGTAGTAACTATGTTGCATACTTTTGATGGACCCTGCTACACGAAAAATGAGAAACACATGAAAAACATGATTGCAATCATTTTTTTCATGTATTTCTCATTTTTCGTGTGGTAGGGTCCATCAAAAGTATGCAACATGGGTACTCCTTGGATGAGGAACTAAATTTTGCATCCAATGAGTACTCACTCTCAAAATTTGATTAAAACCTTAGGGAGATAAGTTGAAAATACGAGTTGAAAAAGTAGTTTTATTATTTTTTAATCTTTTTACTATTTTACTCCAAAAATGGTGAATCATCTCCCGTGGTTGACATCATCATCCTGAATTCTACTGGTTCTTATAAAGTTTATTTTGGTTGTACATTTTTCTTAGGAGGCCCATTTTAGACCTCAAAATTCCCCCAATGATTGCATACACAGTAGGGGTATTTTCTATTGGAACCAAGTCATTTCTACATGGAACAGACACTATCCTATTTGTAAAAGGTTGGATGAGATGGGTCTGGTTGATCCATTAGCAATGGAATTGGAGCAGATTAGAACTGAATTGAAATGGGTTGGCATCGAATGGGAGGTTGGCAGAGACCGGATCACTTGGCGGGGAAAGATGAAGGCTGGTAGTGTGGTTGTGGCGGACATATATAATACCTTTTGTTTGCAAGGGGCACACAATAATGAGGTATGTGACTTTTATAAATTCTAGAAAACAAAAATCCCTATTAAGATCATATTATTTGTATGACTTGTTTGGAAAAACAAGAACTTGACATGGGAAAATCTACAAAAGAGGAACTGGCAAGGGCTAGGAGTATGTGTCTTGTGTAGGGAAGTGGTGGAAAATAATGAACACATATTCCTCACATGCCCGATTTCTATGAAGATCTGGTGCTATATTGCACATGATATTGATTTCCCACTCAAAAATTTCTCAAACATCCCGAAATGCTTAAGCTGGTGGAGAAAACAAAATACATTATGGCGGACTATTCCATTAACTTTCTTTTGGGAAATATGGCGATGGTGCAACAGGATTATCTTTGAAAATTTCAGGGAACATGCAACTCAGGTTACGGATCGCATCATTGGTTGGTATCATTTTTCAATGGACAATAGCAGGGGCCCCATGCATACTATTTCTAAGAAGCCTGGACTTGGGGATATATATCTGACGGCATTTTTCGATGGAGCAGCACAAAGGGAAATTTGTGGATGTGGTTTTTGGGTCAGAATATCGAAGGAACAAGAATTCTGGGTACACTGGGGTGCTGGCCGGGGTACAAATATGAAGGCTGAAATTATTGCATTATGGGGTCTCCTTTTTTTCACTTCATATTTGGACATCCCTTCTATCCATATATTTGGGGACTCAATGGCTATCATTGATCATATTCAGGGTAATATCAGTATTAATCAACCGCATCTACATGGATGGCTTAGTCGGATTGGGAATATATGGGGCTCCCTTAGTGACTACACAATCTAGTACATTGGGAGGGAATATAATCAAAATGTTGATAAGCTGTCTGGGACTACTGGATGCATTGGATGGGATGCATATAGAGATAAAACTAGGCAACAATATTTTGGATGTGGGGATTTTACAACTCCCAGGATAACATATCTATGATATGTCTCTTTTATTTTTCTTGATGGCATATTGGCATGGTCTTTTGATTTTTTGGAATGGATGAATTACTATATGGGATCATTGGCAACTGATATGTTGTGAAGTATGAGACTTTTTTAAAGGATGCAGTTTACCTTTTTTGTTACTGTACACATGTTTGATATTGTATAGTGATATATTAGAATGTCTCATACCAGATGCTTGATTTCTCCTGGACAGATGTACTGGTTTATACTTTATATATAAATTCAGTGTTTTTTTCTTACTGAAAAAAAGGGAGAGCCCATAAGGGACCTACTCTAGCTTACATTGTTCTGACAGATCCAAACTATCGAATGGTGGATCCTAGCCTACCAATGTCATTGCCATTAATTAAGAATGACGATCTTCAACAAAGTTGAAATTTCACAAAAATCCACTCTGCAGCATGAACGTATAAACTAGTTCATGAACACATGCATTAATTGGTTTATGGATGCAATCACATTACTTGCAGGTGCGTTTGTTCATTTTTTTCAACTTTTTCGTTGATCAGTTGTGTTGTAGTAAAAATTCTGCAGAGAAAAATTCAAAAGTTCCCTCAAGCAAAGTCTAGTTCTCTAGGTGGAATGGTGGGTATTGAAAATTCATATACTATAGAAGCAGTAATTGGGGATATGACCCATTATTTACAAATGCTTCATAAGGTTCAAAATTTTGTGCCTAACATTTGAAGGCCTATTTCTTTTATTGTCAAAATAGTTAGCTCTAAATTTTTATAGCTTTGTAGCAACATAGTGGTGGGTTTAGTGCTAAGAGATATTGAGTGCAACTATTCTTTTCTCCTCAACTTTTGTTGTGGTTTTAACCCTAAAGAGCAACTTCAATCCTGGATTGTTGGGGTGGTACTGTCATATGGTCTTCCATTGAATATGTCATTGGTTTACAATATTCAAAATCAATGTACACCTCTAAAACTACATTGTTTCTCTAAAACAATATTTCAATGACTTCATTAGTTCCTCCATAAAAACAATTATTCAAATACTATTGAAATTTCAATGTTAATCAAAGCAGAACAACCTATTCCAGTTTCTAAGAAGAAACACCTAGCACAAATGTTTCAAGAAAATTGACACAAAACTTCAAATATTACGCTTACGACCTCGTCTAATCAAGTTTAATGATAAATACCCTTCAGGATAATTCATTATTTGAGAAAATTGAAGACTATTGTGGGTATGGTGGCGAACTGGGAAAATCAAAGCCAAATGAAAGTGATTAGGCTATCATTATTTCTCAAGGTTTCAAATTCAGAGTTATTACATATCGAACATTGTAGTTCTTGTCGGAGATTGATTGCTGGTTGCAAACATTGGGGATTTAACGACTCTTTCTTAGGGCCATAAACCAAATCAAACTAATGAGTGTTAATGAATTGAGTATGTTAGGGGATTTGTTATGCGAGCTGGTACATGGTGTGTTGGGTAGGTTCTTGCTGTCTCTAGTGCTTTTGGTAACAGACTTTTGAAGTAGTACATATGGTAATCCCCTGTTTATTTCATAATTTTGAATAGATTGAACTATAATATACCTCAACTGTAATTCAATGTTGGAATTAATGCTATAAAATTTCCCATGATAATTATTGTGTTGGTAGATCAATGATCGCTATAAATGGAAACTTGTGGGATAATTATTGGTGTGCACATTAAAATACAGAATGAAATAATATTTGTGGCTCATTGTTTTGCCATTAAGAGTTTATCGTTTAAAACACTCGTAGGATGGATTTTTGAACAATTTTGTGGTTTTAGATCTAAGACTTTTGTGATCCATAATGTAGATATAAGTATTTTGGATTAATCACATCATTAGGATTTAGTCGACGTTTCGAACCAACTAATGTGGTTCATCCTCAGGACAAGGTGAGAAATCAATAGATTTGAGCGAATAAATAGTAAGGATGCATCACTACCCAAAGTTAGCCGTTGAAAATTAGTCGTTAGGTAATTTGTTACATTATTTAATGAATTAATTAGAAATTCGCTGATATGTAATAATAATATTAATAATATTAAATTTAGTTAAGAAATCGCTGATGGATAATAAATAAATATTTCATTTCAATATTATAATCAGATTATTAATATTTAATTTAAAATTATCTAAAAATAATTAATTTCAAATATTATAATAATAATTGATTTTTTTTAATATAGTTTTTTAGGTTTAGACTCATAAAATTAGAAACCATGTTATGAAACCAACTATTTTTTTTTTTTTTTTTTTTTTCTGAGTAAAGACTATTCTATTATGTATAAATAAAAGAGGAAAATATTTACAAAGAGGTTGTAACCTCTGAGGGGGCTAAAGCCAGCCCTCTGTCAAAAAAACTTCTGCTATCATCTTTTAACTGTTTGTATACATAGATAAAAAATGAGAGCCCAAGACTCTGTAGAACTATACACCACCACCAAAAACCAAAAACTAGAAGACGATGGAGAATTATACTGAAAAATGCTGACGTGGACAACAACGACAACACAAAACCGCTTAGCAAAAACCACCAGTATATCGGACCGCCGTCGACCAGCAAGCAGTTTCCGTATGAACGAGCCCGATATAATCTTCTGTTGACGCGTGGCTCTCTACATACGTCATCATTTCTGACTTTTCGGGACATAAAGTTCATCAAAAAGGGGCCTTCCGAAATCCACCACCGCCGTCCGATCTGCTCCATCATTCTCCGCCGTTGATTGTTTCAACCTGAGGTGGCGATTCTGCATTTACATCGTTGGCTTTGCAAGGAGAGCTGACCCATTCAATCATCACATTGTCTTCGACATCCATTATACTGCGACCAGGAGGCATCACCAGATACAGAACAGTTCCTGAGAACTGCGCTGGTGCACTAGGAATGAGCTCCTCGTGTGAAGAATTTTGCTGAAGACGCGCATCCTCTTCATGACTTCCGTCCTGCTGCACCTCTGGAAGATTGAGGATATCCTCTGCCATGCTTCCTTGAGAATCCTTAGAATTCTGTGAGAGAGTCCTGTCCATGGATTGTTTGTCACAGCCAGAGAGGTCATCCTCTTCCTCTGAGAAGATGACTGTGATAATAGCAGAGATAGTAGGCTTGTTTAGCTTGCTTTTAAATGTGAAACGGGAGGAGTGGAAAGAACTGTAGAGGGACGGACCAGAGTGGTCGGATGATGGTGAGGCCGGCGAGACAGAAGCTAGCGGGGAAATGCGTCGAGGAATAGGACCTCCCCTTCCTCTAACACCCCCACGAGTACCTGAACTACTACCCCTCCGGGAAATTCCTCGACGTCTGGCCATAGCAGCAATATTTGACAAACTGAGAGAACAAAAGGGTTGAAGGAGGAAGAAGAACGACCCACCCCAATTTGAAATAAATAGAGGATAACAGTACTCAGAGTAGAAAGCGCCCAGGGAAAGCACCGCACAGATAGAAATCAGAACCCCTAAATAGATTCCAGAATTGTCTGAATGAGTCCCACACCCTGCCCAAGCAGCTTCAATAGACACCGTAACACGACCTATTACAGTTATATACCAAAGGAAAAAACATTGACCATACCAGATGCAAGCCAGAAGAACCGTAATTAAATGCTTGAGGCTGGCCAGATGCGGGCTTCTATGGAGCCATGATGGCTTCCAAATGCTCAGCTCTGCACCTAGCTCCTGTGAACCAATTCGACCGGGAATGTCTCTGCTAGAATGAGCCAGAGAGAATGTTGAGCTCTGGGCAATTAAAATAAATCGTATGCTCATCATCCTGAAGAACTTACTCCGCATGCTGTACACCCAATTCCTCATTAAGGGGATTTAATGCGTTGCCAGAAATCGCCTACTTGCTCCACGATGATGCTTGATGCCGGCATCGCTCGTATGGGCATTAACGGCTCATAAAATCACCCGCATCCGGGTGTTATGAAACCAACTATTATAAGTAATTGAATATTTTATTTCATAATCATAAGTTAAATGTATTAATAGTAAAGTCATCTAAAAATAATTAGTTTAAATAAAGTAAATTGTTAAAGTTTGACTAATCCAAGGTTGGATTAGAGACTAACTTATAATTCAAGCCATTGGAATGAAGCCATCGAAACTTGGTGGAGATATTGGCTACCGTAACCGTTGATCATGAAATTTTAATGAAGAAACAATACTCCTAGAAGAAGTTTACTTCCACCGGCTTTGGTTTACCTTTATTAATAAATGATCTACGTTATTGGGTAGCCAAGTCGAGGGAATGTGGGACCCTTTCCATCGTCGAAGTTTAAAGGGAGGGAGATCCCCACGTTGAATTATCAAAACTACCAACACGGATCAAGGGTCAAGATTGCAGCGGGTCACTCAACCATTTTTCAGAAACCACCAAAAAGAGCCATGTAACATTTTTGGGTTTTTGTTAGTGGTTTGTTTCCACCGGGTCTGGCATGACAATCCACTCCATATTAAATAGGCTTTTTTATATTTATATTTATATTTATATTTATATTTATATTTGCAAGACTTAAAAAATCCCAAAGAATTATGTTTCTTATTATAAATTTTGTAAAACGGGTGGGATATTATTTTATAAAAGGGTTTATTTATATTTATATTTATATTTGCAAGACCTAAAAAAGCCCAAAGAGTTATGGTTCGTATTGTAAATTTTGTAAAAGGGATGGGATAGTATTTTATAAAAAAGGTTATATATATATAATAGGTTAATTTTTATTTTTTTTTATTTTTATTTTCAAAGAGTGATGATTTTACAGTGAGAGATCAGTTTTATAATTGATTAGTCAATTAACTTTTTGGGAATAAAAGTATGAAATGATTCCAAGAAGGGGCCAAGATGTGCTGGAGTTTACCAATGTTTTTGATACCCTTCACACGAAGTTGGGTATTAAGGATTCTGAGAAACTTTTGGTACTCAAGTACTGCGGCTTCCTACATAGATACATCCAAGATGATATGGAGTTCCTGGACATCTCCTCGCTCGGCATGACGTACCGATATGCTGTCAAGATCGAGAAAATTTTTAAACAGAAGAAGCGAGACTTTGGATCTGTGAATCCAAAGCAAGGGAAAGGTGCCCCCAAATCGTAGAACAAAGGAAAAAGCCAAGGCGGGATGACCTAGGACAACCCGCCAAGGCCACAAGAAAAGGACAACACTACGAAGCTGAAGAAGGACATGGGAAAGTGGTGTGAGTTCCATAAGAACTCCACCCACAACACAGGTAAGTGTCAGGCCAAGTAGTCATTGGTGGTCGAGCTGAAGGCTTCAGAATCAGATGCATTTTTTGACTCTGAGTTAGAACCTGACAAGGGGAATGACAAAGGGAAGCAGATTATTGCTGCGGAGCCCAATGCCACTGTCACCCCATAAAGATCTAGAAGGAGGGACCCAAAGATCCAGAGGAGGAGGAGCGTCTCTTCCAATCCCAACTGTGGGTAAAGGGTTCCCCACTACAGTTCATTATCGATAGTGGGAGCCAAAAGAACCTCATTGTAGCAGAGGTCGTGAAGTGGCTGGGCTTACTGATCACAACACACCCACAATCGTACACCATCGGGTGGTTTCACCAAGGACAAGATATGCGCGTGAGCCAATAATGCCGCCTTCTATATAACATCAAGCCCTTCACAGATGAGGTATTATGTGACATTGATCCCCTTGATGTTTGTGATGTATTATTAGGCCAACCATACTTGTGGAAGCGACATGATGCGTATGAGTCAAGGCCTCGTACTGTTATTATTATATTGGGAAATAATTTGGATAGGATACCGGAAGTAGCACCGCTTACTGCCATCTCTTTGGTTACTGCAAAACAGTGTAGTAAGCTCATTTCAAAAACCGGGAAATTTGTTTTCCTAATGATACACCCTCAAGGAAAGAAGAAGACGGTGGCCACAACCTCTAGACAGGGCCCCTCCGCATGACAACAACAGATGGACAAGGTCGTGGAGGAATACGAGGACATCTTCACCTCCCTCGCAGGGGTGCCTCTACACTGTCATGTCAAACATTCCATCGATCTGACGTTGGGTGCACTGTTACCCAATGGACCAATCTATCGGAGTTCCGTTCTAGAGAATGATGAAATCAAGAGAAAAATTCAGGATTTGTTGCAAAAAAATCACATTCGATTGAGTTAATTGCCCTGTGGGAGCCCGATCGTGTTGGTACAGAAGAAGGATGAGACTTGGATGCTCTGTATTGACTATCAAGCACTGAAAAAGATCATTGTCCGGAATAGGTACTCGATCCCATGGATTGGTGACCTTATCGACCAACTCAAGGGGGAAAAATATTTCAGGAAGATCAACTTGAAGTCCCGATATCACCATGTACCAATCAAACCCTCCAATGTGTGGAATATTGCCTTCAAATCCAAGGAGGGCCTTTTTGAATGGTTGGTTATGCCTTTCGGGTTGATGAATGCTCCTAAAACCTTCATGAGGATGATGGATAACATATTGTGGCCATTCACAAACTCATTTGTAGTGGTATACTTGGATGACATCCTGATCTTCAGCCAGAGTTGGGAAGAGCACCTCCACCACATCCAACATGTTCTCCATACACTACGACAACACAAGTTGTGTGCCAATTCGGAGAAATGCACTTTTGGCATGACCCAAGTTCAGTATTTGGGATAAATTATTGATGAACGGGGGATGCATATGGATCTAACCAAGATCCAAGTCATTCGGGATTCGCCAGCCCCAACCACTATGACAGAGCTCTGTAGCTTTCTAGGTCTTGCCAATTTCTACCACAGGTTCATGTTGGCATTCTCCCATATCACTTGGCCTTTGAGTCAAGTCACCAAAGGAGGAGCGAAAGAAAATTATTTTGGTATGAATCTCAACAGAAGGCATTCATAGAGTTGAAACATCGCCTCTTCTCTGCACAAGTGCTTACATTACTAAACTTGCAACAACCATTTGATATTGAGATAGATGCCTCTGACTATGCTATTGGGGCAGTCCTTACTCAACAGGGGCATCTAGTGGCATATCACTGTGAGACACTTTCAGACATAGTCCGGAAGTATCCCACTTATGACAAAGAGATGTATTCCATTGTGCAGGTCTGCCGATAATGGAAGCATTACATTTTAGGGAAGGAAATAGTCATCCACACAAATCACTGACCCCTACAATTCATATAGACGCAATGGAAGTTGCAAAATGATCACCATCAGAAGTGGTCCACATACCTACAATAATTCCATTTGAATATCTAGTACAAGAAGTGCAACACAAATAATGTTGCAGACTACCTCAGCCAACCACAGATCATGGTGTTAACCACCATGCTCAACTCTTGTGGGCACAACACTTCTGTTTGGCCACTTCTCTACAAAAGCGACCCAGAATTCAGCCACACATAACATACGCTCTTGGAGGGTCAGTAAGTTCAAGATTTTCACCTCTAGGATGCTCTGTTTTTCCACCCAGGACACCTTTGTGTTCCTTCAAGAGAGCGTGCAAAGATGATTTTGTAAACGCACTATAGTCGAGTTGCTGGGCATTTCGGGGTTGAGAAAACAATGGCAGTAATGCAAAAGTATTTCTATTGGCCAAATCTTCGACAAGATGTACATCAGATGCTGCACTGCTTGTGCCATTGCCAAACCGACCATCAAGAAGCAAGGTCTCTATAATTCGCTGCCTACCCCTAGTCGACCTTGGGAATCCATCTCCATGGATTACATGATAGGCCTTCCTTCTACTAAGCATGGCAATGACTTTTTTTGTGGTCGTCGACAAATTCTTGAAGATGGTCATTATGGCAGCCTACAAGAAGAGTATCACAGAAGAAGCCACTGCTAAACTCTTCTTTGAACAAGTGTGGGTACACTTTGGGATCCCACAGTATATCATCTTAGATTGGGGTAGCAAGTTCCTCAATACATTTTGGTCCAGTCTTTGGTCGATGCTGGACACCAAGCTCACTAAGTACACAACTTTTCATCCCCAAACTGATGGCTAGATAGAGGTCATCAATAGGATGATCGTACACATTCTTCGCATGTACAACTCAAAGCATCCACGCACATGGGATGCGATCCTCCCCTATGTCCAACACAGCTACAACCGGGTTCTCCACAGCTCGACTGGCCACATCCCTTTTCAAGTGGGCTTGGGATTCCAGCCACTATGTCCCATTGATGTGGCCATGCCATTTGCAATGATTCAGGTAGATTCGGCTCATGTCTAGTCTGAAGCTGACAAGGAAAATAGCTTAACTGAGGCCATTCAACACATCCGCCAAAAGGTACATGGAATATTGGACAAAGCTAATGCTAAGTACAAGTAGCGACATGATCAACATTGGGTGCCACACAAGTTCCAGGTGGGCGACAAAGTTTGGCTACATTTGCAGAAGGAGAGCCTCACTAGGCCCCACTGCAAGATTCACCCGCTTCGATATTTTCCATACACCATCACCAAGGCTATGGGAGAAAATTCGTTTGAGCT
Organism: Pinus tabuliformis; assembly: GCA_031772625.1. Taxonomy (NCBI): domain Eukaryota; kingdom Viridiplantae; phylum Streptophyta; class Pinopsida; order Pinales; family Pinaceae; genus Pinus; species Pinus tabuliformis. Next base: position 252,644,526 of record CM062820.1, on the reverse strand, counting down.
CATCATTCCCCCATTCCTTGGCCTGCACCCAGTGTTCATTGTGGACTACCTTCGGCCATACTTTCTACCATTATTGGACACATCCGACACTGCATAACAACTCACACTAACAGAGTTAAATCCAAATTGCATGGAACAATCTGCAACTAATCAGATCATGGACACACAAATCAAGAACAATCGCCAACAGAATATCCAACTGTATCGAGTTTTCAAAGCCGACGAACTCCTGCACCAAGGAAAATGGCTAACTAGGGACCAAGTTCAGCAAAAGTTTCCTCATTTCATGGAGGAACTCAACACAATGGAGACCATTGCTTCCTAAGGGGGGAGGAATGATCCAGGTGGATATTGGTGTCCACCCTCCTATTCCCCTTGGAAAACCACCATTGTTTCTTTTAATTTTTCAGTTTCCTTAGTTGTAGCACAATTTACTATTTTTGTTAGTTTTTCAGGTCCTAAATTTCTGGAGCTATTTTGAGGCCCTAAATGACGTTTTTTTGGCAATATTCCTTTGGGAAATTTAATTACATATTGTTTTCATTTGTATTCCTCAGAGAGATATTTCCAACGAGGTATCATGCACGTCAAATGGAGATAATATGACCAAGTTACGACCCTGAGAAGTTGGCTGCCCAACTAACCCCAACGGGGCCCATAAACTCTTGGCGCTACATCTCCTCAGGTTAGGGTTTTGGTTGTTTAGAGTTTTCTCTTATTTTTCAATAATAAAAAGGCCATTGAGCGTCATTGTAACTTAGTTCAGAGGAATGTAGCCACCACATCTCTTCTCAGAGATAAGCTGCCATCGCCCGAGCTAGTCTCATTTCCATTCTGTTTGTAAGCATATTTCATTATTTGATATTAATGGAAGGAAGTATTATTTCTGTTGCATCTCTGTATTTATGGTTATATCTGTAATTTGTTGCATTCATGTTTAAATTCAGATCATTTTTAGTAATTTACTTATGTGTCTTTGTGGTGTAAACAATACCCACAATTAATTGAAGTCACCTTAATGGGTGCTCTGCCTTTTTTCAAAAAAATCATTCATATTTCCTGTTTCTTTTCACTATTCTTTCCAAAGAGTTAAAGCTGAGATTCTCAAGTGCTTTAGTTATTAAACCTTGATCCTTTTCATTTTCCCTCTAACCATTTCTTTAATTTAAAAGACCCGCAATTATTAGTGACATGGCCATTCTGGTTGTAACTAATGGGTTTTTGAATTAGAGTCATTCATTGCATTTTATCCAAGCTCAAATCCAAACAACCATTTCAATTTTTTATCAGTTCTTTTCAAATGTCCCATAGTTGTGCATTTTCAAGGAAGGTATGCTGACTTGTGTTCCTCTTTATCTCTTTCTTTTTTGCCTATATATATTTTTGGTAATCTTGTATTAATTTGATGGAGGTTTCATAGTTCCTTTAAATCATCATTTCAATCATGTTTATTTATAATTACACTGATACGCATTATATCGTGAGGTTTTTTTTGGTGGCACTGTTCAGATTCATCGTTAAGTTTCTTATTGCCTTTGGTTGTTTTCCATGGCTCTTGTTTCCCTTCTTCTATAACACTTGCACAAGATGAGAACATGGATATTCAAGTTTTCATTATGTATTTCCTTTTTCTTGAGTCAATTCTGGCACAGGGTCATTGAACTTACTTCCCTGCAGGTATACTTTCTTTACCCTATCTTCTTTATGTTCGAACTCTAGTATCCTTGATTTGGATTTCACTTTAATATTTGTGCCATGTGGGATACAATGTTTGTATTTTTGGGTTTCCACTTGGAGATTGTACAACCTCAAGTTGGGGTATTTCTTTTGATATTTGACACATGCCTTTGACCTTAGCCTAGAATTGAGGCCTTTAACCAACATTATTATAGAGGCTTACCCTTTAAGGGTTTTACTTTGTTTCATGAATTTAGATGTTATTTAGATAAGAGTTACCAACTTGGTGTACCCTATTCATTTCAACATCTTATTTATTTGAAAACACCCTGCCTTGATGCCGAAGGTTTTATGTCGTCGAGAATAAACTGTTGCCAGGTAAAAATCAAGGGGTTTTCCTTCTTTAAGGATTTGGAACCTGAAATTACGACTATAATATTTCTCAGATTTTTTTTTCTTCTTTTCACATGTCTTTATATGGTAACTAATATTGATGACCCTATAGTTACCCAGGAAACACAAAATCCTTCTACCTGGAGTCATTGTACAATTAACTTATTTCCTTTCTCTTTTGTTGTCATTCTTAATTTAATAATAAGGGTTTATTTTCTAAGCGATCATTGCCTAATCATGGGGATGTCTTCTTGTTTGATATTATTCACTGTGCCTCTTGAATATATTGCACATCTTCTTATTTGATATTATTCACTGTGCCTCTTGAATATATTGCAGCCTAGAAAAGGCACTAATGAATCATTTTCATCAAATTTTTTCTAAGAATTCCCAAAGTGAATTAATGAGTACCATCAATATGTACATTTTGAATATTAATATGCTACCCTCCAACCTTAAAACTATTCTTCTCTTGCATTAATTCACATTTTTCATTATATTATGCTTAGTAAGAGGAGTAAAAGGTGTTTGTCGTAGTATGTGGCCTAATGTGGTTTAATTGTAGGAAAAAGAAGTATTTTTGAGGCTATTTCTATGCAGGGAATTAATGGAGACAACTAGGAGAGAATATAGGCGGTTTCTCCACCTCCTTAACTCCCTAAAATCGGCTTGGGATCACCATATCCTCTCTCACCAGTTCAAGTTCATTGGCAGTTGAGTGACTCCTAATTCAAGTAAAGATCAAGTAGGAAAAGATCCACCATTTTCGAGATCAAGGAGGGAACCATTCCTACTTTCAAGGGAGCTACTTTAGTTTCCCTTTTGTATAAATAAACTAGAAGAAGATCCGATTAGGATTCAAAGTTTTTGTTCAGCTAGGTGTAGCTACTGAGCTCCAAGCTTGACATTGTTGTTTTCAACTTTTATGTGATGTATTAGACCTGCACTTTTTGATAATGAGAAGTTGGATTTTAAGCTTCATCGAAGTTAGTTTCAGAGGGTTGGGACCCTTGGGTTTGGGCCCAACCCAAAGGTTTTGGTACCTCTCCTTGTACTTATGTTTATTCTTCTTTCCAGGCAGTTCATAGTTTCTTGCATTTTAGTAGAGATTAACCTATAAAATCCAGTGGTTGCAGCCTCTACATCACCTCTATTATGGGAGAATGAGTGGAAGGATTCACCACCATAGCCCAAAAATATTGTGCTTATGATTCCTTGGAAATAAATTATTGTTATTTGTCTTGTTTTACATTTGTTTTTTGTAGTTTAGAAGTTAGTTTAGTGATTAGATCAGTGGTATTACATGAAGTAGATGTCATTTAAATTCAACTCATCTTTTCCATCATAAGTTATTTTATTTTGTAAACGATAAATGGATGGATGCATGTGATTGATTGCAGGGATCATTGATTTGAAAGGAAGGGCACCTTCACAACTTCCATCCTGAGCTCTTTCATCTTCTCTTTCCACCTCCAAACTCTGTCCCAAAAACCTTGTCTTATAAGCTACTCTACCTAGGTCATTGAGAGCACTCATCCTAGTGCAAGACAAGCCTATGAGAGGTCCTGAGCTTGGATAGTGTCTTAAACCAACCTCATTTCATTTTCTTAAACTACTATCACCCTCTCCATACCCTTAAGCCAACGTTTTCACCCTAAAAATCCAGTTGGATGCCTTCTTGTAGCATTACAAGCCTGCTTGTAGCAATCACCTATAGCAACATTTTCCTTCATCTGTTTCAACCCCCACTACAACTTTGACTTAGCGTATATGCATAGTGACCCCCAACTATGATAACATAACTAGGGAAAGCTCCTAGGCCACTCCAAACCTTCCTCTTCTCCACTGCAAAAATAGAGTAAAGTTAGTTTCTTTATTATGCAAGTAGGTTATTGATTTATGTGCAAGTATGAGCTAGGTAGATGGTACATGCAACTCTGATTGGTAGTTTGATGAATCATGCAAGATAAACTAGTTTCCTTTCTACAAGTAGATGAGGTAATTTGATGAATTCTGCAAGATAACCTAGCTTTATTTTTGCAAGTAGGTTATCCTTTTGTAACAACCTTGGTTAAAAAAAATCATGTAAAAATATACAAGACCACAATTGATGGGACACTTATTCCAAGATGAATGTTGGGCAAGACATCCTAGGGTGTGTTCATTTGGTTGTTTATGGCTAAGGAAATTGGAAAAGGCAATGGCTAAGGCTTTGGAAAAGGAAAAATGACATTTTTGGCACATTTATTTATGAAAATAATGGAAATTAGGAGAAAAGGAAGGTGAAAAGTCATAGGTTGCATGTGAGGAGGAAAATGACAGAAAATAATGGAAATTGAAGAAAATAGAGGCCTCATTGATAAAAAGGCTTCTGAGGATCAGTGGGCAAGCTTGGTTAGTATAACCTTTTGTCAGTTGAGTTTTGGAGCTCTTGCATTATTTTCTTTCTCTCTCACTTTGAATACTTAGAGTTTTCTTGGAGCATTTTGGCATTGGAGCATGAAAGGAAAAGAAGGAAAGAGGAAGAAAAGATCAAGCTGGGAAAGGCAGGATCAAACAACTACATCATGATTCTTTGTAGGTATTGATTTGCATGTGTATTTTCCTTGCTAGATTTGGCATGCATGGTATTGCATGTGGTTATTTTCTATCATGGCATGTGTTTTTCCAGGTGTAAGAGTGTTTTCAGCCTAGCTGTTCCATTTTCGGATAACCATGGTGTGATGGGGTTCTCATGTTTTTGTTGAGATGGATTGTTGTATGGATTCGAGGATGAGTGGGGTGGATCTTCAAATGATAGAGCACATGACCTATTGGTCCTTGATATGGACTATGGATCACAGTAAAGACACTGGCCTAGTGACCCTTGAGCTAGAATGTGGGTTGTGGTAAAGCCAGGATTGTTTTACCTTGGTGGGCCTAGGAATCCTTGTCGATGAATGGAAGGATATATGGTAAATCCAAGAGGTGGATTTCTCTCCGTTGGACCTAGTAATCCTAGGTTTGGGATGCAGTAAAGCCTAGAGAGTGGGTCTTAGTTTAGGGCATAGTGATCCAGGTTTGGATTGCGGTAAATCTTGAGAGACTAGGAGACAGGAGAATTCCTCAAGGTGTAGATGGAGAAAATTGGTGGCATCCATGCTTGTTTGGCCTAGTGATCTGGTGGAGATCACGGTAAATCATGTTATGATGTGTTCATTGTGTTTGCCTAGTGATCCATGATGGATTATGGTAAAAAACTGTTTCTATTTATGAAGGTGAGGTGGTTTAGCCTCGGCATGCTCCGTTAGTTGTTTTGGTTTGAGTCCCATATTCATGATTGGAATATGGCATGGGGGTGAATGGCTGAAGAGAGATTTGTCTCAACCATTCTATGGTCGGCTAGAATGTGGAAGTCCCATCTCAGGTTTGGTTTTTCATCACTAATGAAAGGTTATTTCTCCTTGTATTTCTATGAGCATTGTTGATGGATTATATGTGGTCTATATTGTTGTACTTTCATGAGTATCTCTGTTGTTATTATGATAGTTATATGTGTGTTTTATGAAAACAGTTATGTATGGCTCTCAACATGTTTTTACTTGTAAATGAATGGATAATGTATCTATGGTCTAATAGATGGTAATGCAACAAATGACATGAGGGAGCAATGATTCTTAGCGATTCTCAGATAAGTATTATATCCTTACCACTAGTACAAAATGACTAATTAGTTCCTAAGAGAATGACTAAAATTTGCATATAAATGACTATTTTTTTGTCATTGACCAATAGTAGCTAATTTACAGTATCTTATAATGCGACCAACTTTTAGTCGTTTTTAGCTTAGTCATTAATTGGTTGTTTTAATTTTATTGTCTAGTAGTATATTTAGTCATAAATTTGGTCATTGGTTGTCACAATTAATGAAAAAATATACAACAAAATATAATACTAAATGATCACTCGAGAAAACCAATTAATGACAAAAAAAATATGACCAAAATGTTGGTCGTGTTATAAGACACTGTAAATTAGCTACTAATAGTCATACATATGCAAATTTTAGTCATTGTATGAAAGCAATTAATGACCAAATAAATATGACTAAATTTTGGTCATGTTATAAGGTACTATAAATTAGCTACTAATAGTCATATATATGCAAAATTTAGTCGTCATTTGTAATCATAAATTTATCATTTGCATTAGTGATTTATCGTTTTTTGGCAGTTTCATACTCATTATATAAATGACTACTTTAGTATTTTATATTCATTTCATTTACTTTCATTAACAATCATTATAAGCAACTAATTTAGTCATATATTCATTTTATTTGTGTTCATCACTAAGCAACATAAACTACTAATTTAGTAGTTTAGATTGATTTAATGTGTTCATTGTTAATCAACATAAATTAATTAGTATGATTTTGTAACTAAATTAAAAAAAATGTCATACAACGTACATGTTCATCTAATATGAAAACACAAAGTTACAAATGTTAATTACAATACTAAATAATATCAAGTGCAACTATAAATAATTTCAACCACATAAATTATATTATATAAAATGTCAAGTATTACAATATGAGTTTCCAACTTAATATTGTTTGGAGTACAATTTACACATGAAATATTGTTTCGTCACTTCAAAACATTATCATTGTGTTTCCATGCCATTATAGGTGAATTCACCAACTCTGAAGACTTGACCATTAATCTCTATGTGTGTGTCTTATGCGGGATATTGGCTCTACAGGTACCACTAGACCAATTCTCTTCTTTGTCTCTCTCTCTCTCTCTCTCTCTCTCTCTCTCTCTCTTTCTCTCTTTCATTTTCATTTTGTCGCTCTAGTGTTATTGTTCTCCTCTTTCTTTAATTCCCGTTTCTTGCCATTATACTGAGTTCATTTTATGAAAAATAAAGAAGATATAATGCAGAGTATAAGACATGAAAGATGACGAACATGGAATATGAAATAAAGTAGACTAAAATATTTATACAATAAATACCTCAACATCAACAATATTGTAAATCTCATTTTTCCCCATACAAGTAAGAAACTCGAACAAGTTTTTCTCAGTTGGGAAATAATAGCCACTACGTGGCCAGATGACCTGTATAAATAAAGCAAATAAAATGTCACCATAGAAATAACACCTTAGTAAACTTAATATTCAAACTTCAAGGAAATATTAGGCACAATCATGCTACATGCTAAAAAGATCAAGCTATAGATTACTTATACAATGTGGGAGTGCAAATAAAACTCCCCAAAAATGCCAAAGTTAAGTCTAAAATAAAATGAAATGAAGTAAAAAGGATACAATAATAGGATAGCCTCGTATACGTGTATATAACTAGATAACGTAGAAGGCTAAGTGAATAAGTCCAAGAATGGAGGTTGATGATGTCAAGAATGCCCAAGTCTGATGATCATTTCTTCAAATAAGAACTAGTATTTGGGTCCATTATAAAATATGAACAAGAAAACTAGTCTATATCAAATTATTAATGTTTTTCTTATATTTATGGATCACTACAGTATAAGTGAATAAATTGCAAAGAAAACTCCCTTCCCCTTGTGTTCTTTACATGTGGTACAATATATTAGCTATGATTTGGAAAAACTTTCAAACATCGAAAATATGTAGCAATCGCCACCAGTAATCCCCCAAATAGGATTATTTTGGAATGTAACTTTCATATTCCATTTGCTATATGATTCTTGAATGGAAAATCTACATTGAATTCCAACACAAAACTTTCAATTTGAGGGAACACATGTGGCTATCCTCAATCACTCAAACTCAAAACATCAATGATCATTATAATGAAAATATAAAATAAGAGTAGTTTTGATCTGTTTTGCAGATTTACATGCAAAGCACCTATAGTTTTCTCATATTTACCATACTTGTAATTTCCAAGATATAACACATTGATTGATATTTTACAACAAATACTTCATTCAATGCAAACAATAATTTAACATATTACAACAACACCACCAATGTTTGATCCTCAATTAGTTCAAACTAGTTAGCACAAAAAATTCAAGAAAGAGCAACAAGTAGAAATAACAAATCCATAAATTAATAATCAATCAAAAAAGGATAAGTTTTTTGTTGAAGCTTGATAAAGAACTATAAATATTGACAATCCACTACAACTAGTGGTCTTGTTTAAAGAGCAATATTACCTAGAGAACTCATCTTCCAAATTCTCTACTCTATCCATGAAGGTTTATGTTATCCTCAAAACATAATTCACATTCAATCTTTTAGGTTTCTGACGCTGCCCAAAGGCCTTGTCAAATGAAGCAGTGAGTTTCATTGATTTTCATAAAATGCTTGTGGTACTGAAAAAATATAGTTTGACCATGTGGTATACAATTCAAGCAAGTAAAAAATTATGTACAAAATTTCTTAGAAGAGTTCATGTTAAAAGGAAAACTTGTATATTTCATATAGAAAAAGGAGCTTAATGGAGATGGACAATATTACAAAACAATAGACTGCATATAAAACTACAAGTAGAACTAACAAATTCCTAGTTGTAATATAGTTGATTGATTATTCTAAGTGAAGCCAACTAGATACATACACATTTTCATTTTCAACTTTATTTCCCATACCTTTATTGGAGGTGGAAGCTAACTTACATGCATCTCGCAAGGCTAGTTTAGAAAGAGTATATGTTTCATTCTCATATTCCACACTTGCTTTTCCATGAAAAATCGTAACAGGCATTGGAGGAATTAGTTGCTACATCAACTGAGTTGTCAGCTTTAACCTTCTCTTTACTCGAGGTACTGATCCTTCCCCTTCTTCTTGGTTATCAATCTCATCTTTCTCCTGTAGCCAACATAGGAATAATTTGGGTTCAGGAAGAATAAAGATATTCATATGATGTCTTCAAATTTGAAAGGATGCATTTTTATTATTTAACTACTAGTAAAAGTGATAGGAAGACCTTAAATATAACCAAACCTTTTCTATGAAGTGGTTTGTTACAGATGCCCATGCTAGCACAACATCATTGAAAATAAATGGTCAATAATAATTAAAACAAATTCCCCTAGCATGAACATTGGCTTAGTCTTCATAAAGAAACATAAACCATTTCAAACTACAAGGAATAAAGAAAAAGAACACCATTGATATAAATTCACAGAATACTAAAAAAAAAAAAGAAGTGAATTTGCTAGGTAGTAGCTCAAAACCTTGTAGTGGGAAGATGTCCTCAATTTTGAGTAATATCTACATGATAGGGAATGAGTTGTGACACATGTTTCTTACATTTACGAAGAAGAATTGCAACTAGAGCTCCAATGTTTACTTTAGATAAATAGTATTGGTGTTGATATGCAATGTGACCCTCCAACATTAGCAATGACACAACTATTCGGGTTCACACAATTACTACAGATTCAATGTCTTTCATGTCTGACTGACTAGTGTGGCCGGTAATCATTGGTGCTAATCCCAAGCTAGGGAACAAATGCTCAATATTTATCCCGGAAAGAATTTATTGAGAGTTTAAAGTTCTAGACCTTCCACATTCACCCAAACTCTTATACATGGTAGAAAATTGCAAGGCTAAGAGTCCCTCACTGTTATGAGGCAAAAACTACATTAATATGGAATTCAAAATTTGTTGATTGAAATTATATCTAACACCACTCCTAAAGAAAACTAAAGCATTTGATAATTGATTCGACTAAAAGGCCAAGTTGAGCGGGTGAGAGAGCCCTACATCTTAGTTTCCCTTTCTATCGTAGATTTTAAGGAAGAAAATGTAGACGGTGTCGTTGAATGGAAACTTAGTATTATTTCCCCTACAACATCTACATCATAAGAGTCTTGAAGTTGATGAGTGGTGATCATGTTACCCTACATGTTGGCATAAATTTTGGTGACTACACGTGGAACTGTTGATTGAGGAATTGATATAAGTTGTCCAATGGCATTTGGGTGTTGAATATATTCTAACTAAGTTGAAGGAAAAATATCAGAGGCTACGAAGTATGGAGGTTTGTCCATATTTACAATAGTTATCTTTTACACATGTTAGTGATGATCTATAGGGAACACTTAATGACATTGTTGAGGTGGTCACTTGCAATGATTTTACTTCAGCTATGGAAACATCACCTACCTTTGATAAAGAATCTTGATGAGTTATTAAAGCTACACTCTTATGGGCACTTTATCCTTTTGATTGATGGATCTGCCTATCCAAAATTACATTTGTAGTTTGCATATATGCACTTGTTTGTAAAGATCAATTTTGCATCCTTTGTAATGCTTGGGCTGGTGAACCCAGTCTAAATTCAAATCCCTGAGAAGAGAGAGCACTTGATGATTGGTTATGACTAAAATGAGTAACTGTAACATCATGTGAAGAAGATTCATTGGGATCAACAGATGCATTTTTCTCACTAAATATAGTTTTATTTAATGTGTCACTTTCATTTGGATTATCTGACATTCTTAGAAGGTCAAGAACGTTTTGGTTGGACTAAAAAAAATTATAAGAAAAAAATTGACATCTTAGTATATTATATTATAGAAAACTAGTAAAAGCTAGTGGAACAACAAATAGACAAATTACTTAATAACAAAACATGAACCAAAACCTTACCTCAATAAATATGTTGGCTTGTTTGAATTGGATATGTTTGTGTGGTTGTCAAATAAAGATGAGTTTTCAGAAGCATAACCTATATAAAAAATATTTAGGATGTCCTCCTCCCAGTAGTTATCTTAATTTGTTTTGTAAATGTGAATCCGAAACATCCTGCAGAAGAAAAAGTTGTTTACTACAAAGAGCTACAAACAAATCAAGCATATGATATCAATCTAGGCATGAAGTATTTTCAATTGGGATAAAAGGATGCACAATATTGACAAATTGAACTTCTTACAAGGATCCACAATATTCATAGATTTGATATTTCATTCGAGTCCAAATACATTGAATAAATTTAATACCTCTCTTGCATTCGTAGTGTTTTTTTGTGAGCCTGTCCTAACCACCTTTGACTACACAAAGTCTACTTGTTCAAGAGCCTTTTTCCCTTTAGAATTCATGTGCATTATTCCTCTTAGAGATGAGTCTTATCTAACACTTTTTGCATGCCATTGTTTCATTGAATTCATTCCTACTTCCTGTTGGAGCATGTTCCTAGGGGGGCATTCTCAAGATATCATTTCCAAAACTTTCACCTAAACAAATACTCATTTTAATTAGCTCGCTATATCCCCAGTGATTCATATTACTTCAATATTTTAAATCATTTCCATTTGAGGACTTTTCCTAGTGTAATCACTTCTAGATTTTGCACTTTGATTAGGATCACCCTTGCTTGCTATCTGACCATCAGTTGTGCAATAATTTTGACTATATTGTAACCTATTTATATGATTTTTATATCTTTGAGAACTAACATATATATTGGGAAATGGATTTAAGGCTAGTGAACTGTTACCCTGCTGATAGAACAAAATGTTTCCAACACGTCTATTTTATGACTTGTTTTTATGAAATTGCATATAAATGTAGTTCATTTTTCTAGTACCATCCATCACTATGAAAATTTTATTCTTTTGCATTGCGAAGCACACTACCCAAGGATTCGATTCCAGGGACATCCAAAAATATTAAGTGAAGGAGAAGAGGAATATGTCACTAGGAAGAGCCTTTAAATTAGAAATGTCTTCTAAATGCTTCAAGTTAGAAATATCCCTAATTGTATACATTTTTGAGTTATAGATATCAATTTTCTTCTATATGATTGACATGATTCAAGATTGATAAAAGCAGTTGTAAGAGTAGAACTTGATCTATTCTCAGTGCTACTTGACATGTTGCATCCTTCTCCTCTCTTAATAGTTGGTTTGATAACCTTTTTCTCTTATTATTCTAGCCTCACATTTATGAAAACTGAGCCATGTTCCTCTACTATTTTTTGTAATATCTCAACCAGTTCTTGTGGAGATAGTGGGCCTTCAATCTAGTTCAAAGAAGAAAGAATGCCTTAGAGAAGGAAACATAGATGACTTGATGACTAATAATGGTAGTGATATCACTTCTAGTGCTATAAATTCCAGCCACAAAGAAGCTAGACAAATATACCTTTGCCACAAAATGCAATATGAGCTATTTGGTGAATTGAAGGTATCTCATTTATATAGAAATTTAAGTAGCTAAGATATATCTTCACAATTAGGGGTGTTGTGCAACAGAGTTATCAAGGTTACACATTTGGAAAATTTGAGCTTGGTACTCCTCATATAAAGGTAATATGATATTTGCATCAATGACCTAAAGGAGCATAGAGAGGACATTATGTGAGACATACATATGTGCCTGATGCATATTGCATCTCACATACATGTGGGCTTGATGCATATTGCATGATATATCATCTTTCAGTAAGAGCCTAATTACAAACATAATAGTTGCAGTGTTTCTAATTATTTGTATACCTTCAAATAAATAATTATTAGAGAGTACCATAGTATAAAAAGAACCTTGTCTCCAATGATGCATATTCAGCTAGAGCTAAATTTCACCAAATTTTGGCATGCCCAAGAAGGTGAGAACCCAAGCAGCTCAACTATTATACTATAGTCAAAGATATTTTTGAGGAAATTTTGAGACAATTGAATACTTTAACTCCTATTCCCAAAAAGGTCTAGGTAGACTACCTCAAACATAGTCATGACTCTTCAGAATGGAATTCCTCAAGAAGAGTGGGGAGCTGCACCATATACCATAACATTTTTACTCCAAGTGGGGTTAGCTATAAATTTACCAGCAAAGAAAATGCTGGTCAAAAGACGATAAGAATGAAAATGCAAGAAGTTGATTCAGACAGTTAGTCAACTGAAGATGACCTGGAGACCCTATCTATTATAGACATTTTTGGGCACTGCAACCCCAATCATAAATGTCCATAAACCAAGGGCTCTTAAGTCCCTAAAAGTGTTGTTCCGACCTCTAAAAGAACAAGGTCAACTGATTACATCTTCTCCCAGAAGTGCTCCATGAAAAACTGCTCAGAATTGGTCAAAACTGGACCATCTCACCTGCTCCATGGTCAAAGTGCGTTGCATCCCACCTAAATACACATGGGAGGTGCGATGCATCTTGAAAAGCCCTTCTATGGGGTGCGATGGGTGAGAATGGACAAATGGCAAAGTCAATCTGCAAGGTGGAGGATCATGGAATCTTCCAGAAACTTCTCTTGTGACACTTGCCTCTCTGCATTCGCCTAAGGATGAGTAAGAGATCATCAATCTCCAAGTGGAATCAAGAACTATCAGAGAGAGGACACTAATCAAATATCAAAAGCTGACTCACCCCCCTTACAAACATCTATATATGGATCCCTCATCCCAGAGATCGAGAGGTTGGAATTTTGTATCTTGTAAGGAAGTGCTGTTGGTTTCTTGGTGCAACATCATAGTGTTGGGTGATCTAAGCTTTTCATGAGGTGAAGAAGGGATTTCTTGCTGAGAGGATGATGCTGGGTCAGAACAATTGGTTGTAATCCTCTTTGCTATTCTTGATTATTAATAAAGCTATTCAAGTTTTCCTCCACATTCTTGTATGATTGATGATATATGCATTTGTGTGGTCAATATATATCTGGTCCTATATTGTTTATGATAATAGATATATGTTCTTGGATAGTGTTATGCTGCTTTGATTCTACAGGTGCTCTTTGAAGCTGGGTAGATGAAGAAGCGAGTGGCAAAGATCTACCAGAAGGGAGAGGAATCAAGAAAGGAACCAAGTGCAAGACAGAGGTTGGTCTCCTTTATTCCCCTCTTATCTATTTCTCATAAAGGAAAACAAAAGTAGTTTTAGTTTGTTTGTTTCTAAGGTAGCTACCAGCCTTAGTGGGACTAACAGCTCTGCATAGACACTAGATTTCCCAATAACAAAATGGCGACTCCGCTGGGGAGTGAATAGATTGTTTGTTTATTTACATTTGTTTACTTTATAAACTTACAGATGGAGCCTGAAGTCAAGCCAGCTAGCCTTCGAACTGCATTTGCTATGCAAGTGCAAAGTAGATCAATGCTGCTTCAGTCTATCTCCGGGTTTTGTTTATGAATTGAACAATCAATTTACAAGCTCTCTAATTGCCCTTGTGGTGGCTCTAGTACCCTCCTTAGATCTACCCCTGTGATTGATTTACTGATTACCACTTACCCGACCTAAATCCCTGAATTGAGCTACAAACTGTGACCCAGAACCCAGTTAAAGTCTCGTCCCTGGTCCATGGAACTGTCTCTTCTTTGGATTCTGGATGCATCGCACTTCCCGAGTGTAGTAGGTGCATTGCATCTCTTTTTCCCTGTGTTACAGGTGCGCTGATCAGACAAGGCCTTTTCTGCTCTTAGATTTTGGTTTCTGTGTTCACTCTTTTCAGCTTTATTAAGGAGTTTTGCTACCTGTGGTCAGTACACCTATGTTGAAACCCCCTTCCTTGCCATTATTCCGCCTCCATTGTGCAAAGAACTGTAAATGTTTTTATGTATTTTGAGCCATTTTCAGTTCTCTTTTACAAAGAAGTAACGTAATTGAACTGTCGTTTCTTGATTTGAAAGTGTTGGAAGTGTCGTTTTCAGTCATAGAGGAGAATTCGATTGTTCTTGATAGTCGATTACACTGTTACTCTTGTATTTGATTTGAATTAGTAGTTTTTCAAGTGTCGAAAGCAAGTTTTCAATTCCAAATCACAAAGTGTCGTCATTGTCTTCATTTTGTCTTGAAAAGAAACTTGTTAGTAATGTCGCTTTGAAAAATAATTTAGATTTGCGCTTAGCTTTCTTTTTATCATTCACACATTAAGAAGGCTGAAAACAAATACATGCATGTGAATTTGCATTTAGACTGTTTGTTGGTTTGATTTAGGACAGTGCAGATAGTGTGTGCTCTCTGCTCTATGTTGAAAGAATATCATCTCTCTTTCCTTAGTAGCTAGGATTTTCATTGCAAAAGAAGATTAAACGATTGTTTATCATCTTAGATTGCATTTTAGGAATTGTACATCTACATCACGCGATGAACTTGAAAGGCAAATTTCTTAAGCAAGATCAACTGTAAAATAAATTTAATGAATCTAAAAACGCTTTGGAACCTAACGCACAACATTTAGAAGTCTAGGCTAGAGACGTATTCCGGCGTCGTAAAGCCTGGTAACTGTTGTTTTCATTGATGGTTGGGTGATTCCTCCACTTTGAGATGATAAGTGCCAGTATGGACTTGTGCTCCCATGTACCGTCCAGTATATATTGGGAGACCACAATAGGCTTTATCCTTTATCCATAGGAAGCCGTGTCTGCTGCCCTATCGATCGCAATGCACTGAACACAACATTCGGGAAGATTGACTGCCGTATCGTAAAAAGTATTCTGCAGTTTTGCGATTGGTTTTGTAATCCCTCTGTCTATATTTCCAGAGCAGTCTCTTTCGTTCCTTTTCAGAATCCTTAAAGGAAAAGGTCCATCTGAGCACTTGTCACTTTAGGCTCATTAAAAATCGAAGGCGACTAGAGTCATCTTTTGTTTTTTCTCGACTCTTAAAAATTGAAGAAACAAGTTGTGTCAAAGCATCTAAAATTTATTTTAATCATAATAAATATCACCTTTCCTACGTTGGTCTTATGTTGAGAAAAATGGAGTCCACCAACCAAGGAGTTCCCCTCGGGGGAAATCCTAGTCCTTTCTCCTCTTGAGGAGATGTTGGTGCACCCCATATGGCCACACTGTCGCTTCCAGGATTGACAATCGGCTTGCCCATATGGCTCTTCTGGACTTCTGTCGTTCAGAACACCATGATTCCTGAACAATCAAGTCAGCAACTAAACGATACCAGATTTACCCCCAAACCCTCTACTTCGTCCAATTCTTCCTCTCCTCCTTCCTCTTCGCTTGATGAAGCTGGTAAAGCCAAAAATCAAGTAACCGAGAAGAAGAAGGAGAAGAAGAAGAAAGAGAAGAAGAAGAAGGAGCCAAAGGTGAAAAGGGGCAACCAAACATCGTCTAGCGAAAATCCACACACTGCACCGTCCAGGCCTAAATCCCCATGTGTCATTTGCAAAGGAGACCACTATCATCGAGATTTTCCCTGCATCCCTCGGATCTTAAGGGACTGGTCTCCTTGTTTGCACAATTCGGTGTCGTCAACCTCTGATGATCATGTTGAAAATACACCGTCGACTAGTGAAAGTGAAGCCCCTGGAAAAAAAGGAAAATGTAAATTTCCTTGTAAACTGTGTGAAGGCGATCACGCCGTCCACCGTTGTCCCTTCTTAGACGAGGCTAAAAGAGTTTTGGACGACCATCTGGTTTCACCGTTACGGCTTCCTCCTAGATATAAGAAGCTCTTGCCGAGTCCGTCACTAGTTGAAAATCCGGCTGACACGCCCTTGTGGTCGGCCGAAGCATCTATCATTGAAGATAAACCATCTGAATCCACACCAGACGAAAGTCAAAAGGTCGAGGCGGCAGTTGACCCGGTCTTGCCTTCAGAGGATCCATCTTCAGATGATACAGTCATTGTTCAAATTCTCTTCGTAAGCACAGACTTCTATGAACATGGGGGAAATCTACCCATTCCTTTACCACAGGAAGGAAGTTCGTCAGAGTCATATCCCGTTGTCTATTCGGTCCCACCTCCAAGCAACCTGGTTGTTTCCTTCGATTGGAATCTGCTAGGCAAACCCCATTTACCGGCTAGTGTACCATTTCGAATCATTGCTCAGATATATAAAATGGTCATGGCCGGTACCATCATAGATGAAGGGGTTTTTGTGAGTATCCTTTCCTCAACTGCTTGGAAAGCGCTTGGTTCGCCACCGCTTTTGCCTGAAATGAGAAATCTAACAGGCTTTGACAGAGGAACCAGTCGACCGTTAGGGATCCTTCCCAATGTTCCGATAACATTGAGAAGGAAAACCATTCACATGAACGTAATGGTAGTCCAAGGACCCCTGGATTATAATCTACTCCTTGGACACGACTATATTTATTGCATGGGAGCCATTGTCTCCTCACTCTTTAGAGTAATGTGTTTTCCGCATGAAGGAAGAGTGGTCAAGCTCATAGACCAGCTTTCATTCCCTGGTTCACACATAGCAAATAGTCATATACCAACCCTGAATGGTCTTTTCACGCAAGGAATATCTCATCAATCCCCAGTCCGTCCTCATGATGAGCACAAGTGATTTGGAGGATATGACTGAAACCCAGGGGGCATGCACCCTGGCTTGTTTCGACAAGAAAACCTTGGGTATAGGGTAGGTTTCCACGGAGGATATATGACTGGCTGACACACCCGTCCATTTTGGAAATGGGATTAGATCAGAATAAGATACCTCCGTTAGAAGGTAGGCCTTTCCCGATAGAACAAATGTTTTGTCTGTAAATTGAAGGGAAACCTGGAAAAGGTAGGACTTTCCCGATAAAACAAATGTTTTGTCTGAAAATTGAGGGGTAACCTGGAAACTCTGCTTCACTATACCTGGGGGCATGCAAACCTTTTGGCATGCAAGCGAAGAGCGACCATTTATTTTTTTAAATTTATAGGTCCTATAACCCTTTAAACTCGTAGGATTGGTCGTTTCCTAACTTGCATAAAGAAAGGATGCGGGGCAAAGCTTTGAAAAAATGCCATTTTTTATATGAGACATCCTTATTTTACGACTGGATCGAGCAATTTTAATGCGAAATTCAAGCTCGTTAAAAAATAAACATAAGAAATGAGCAAATGTTCACCCAGAGTTTAAGCTCATTAAAAAATGAACCATTTTCCGGTAAATAACCATTGTGAATGTATTATCATCAGTCTTTGAAGCCTTGGTCGTGTTCTCATCATCACCTCCACGCTGTATTGGCCGATCATTCACCCCCATTTGATTGTTTACCCTTTTTGAGGAACAGCTGTGAAGAGTGATCCTGTTAGCCATCCTTGTGACACTGCCGTAATTAGAAAATTCCAAACCTTACCTGGAATCAGCTGCTACCAAAATTTATCACTCATTCCTCAAGAAACGAGTCTCCTTTAAGCTCTTTTCAACTGACTTGTAAAATATGAAAAGATTACCGAGCGATTGGCCTCTCCAGCTCGTCAAAGTGACCAGAAGTGCTATCCCTCCTTTAGATTTTAATCTTTTTGGACTTGAGGGATTATTACACAAAAAGGTCGAGCGCTTGTTTTGTTCGGCTCATTAAAAGTACCGAAAATTCATCCCTTTTGTATTGTTTTATACTTTTCTGAACTCAAGGGATTATATGACGAAAAAGGATTATTGGAGTTTTCTTTACATCCCTTTTTCAGACTCTCTGAAATTGAAAAGGACTGAGTTATCCTTGTCATTAAAATCATTAAAGCCAAATAGCTACAAACTTGTCCACACAGACAAGAACGAGTTTCACTATCGCTAGGCTCATTAAAACGTAACGATGGGTTTTCCTGAAGGGAAAATTATAGAACAAGCATATGTTATCCTCCTCAAGCTTGAAAAAAATAAAGAGGTACTGGTCAACAATGACTGGGGAAAAATTGGGAAGAAAACTTGAAGAAACTTTATTGGTAGCAAGTCACTCTTGAACATGACACTTTCACTCCGCATCCGAGTCGGTTGAGTTGTTCCGTTCACTGGTCATATCACCATGGGTCCATCACACCATCCATATTTGGGGTTAACGCTACCAATCCATCATGTCAGTGTCACCGATATGTTCAAGAGAAGTCACTTAGAGAATTAACAAGGGCTCTTAAGTCCCTAAAAGTGTTGTTCCAACCTCTAAAAGAACAAGGTCAACTGATTACATCTTCTCCCAGAAGTTCTCCATGAAAAACTGCTCAGAAATGGTCAAAACTGGACCATCTCACCTGCTCCATGGTCAAAGTGCGCTGCATCCCACCTAAATACACACGGGAGGTGCGATGCATCTTGAAAAGCCCTTCTATGGGGTGCGAAGGGTGAGAGTGGACAAATGGCAGGGTCAATATGCAAGGTGGAGGATCATGGAATCTTCCAGAAACTTCTCCTATGACACTTGCGTCTCTGCATTCGCCCAGGGATGAGTAAGAGATCATCAATCTCCAAGTGGAATCAAGAACTATCAGAGAGAGGACACTAATCAAATCTCAAAAGCTGACTCACCCCCCTTGCAAACATCTATATATGGGTCCCTCATCCCAGAGATCCAGAGGCTGGAATTTTGTATCTTGTAAGGAAGTGCTGCTGGTTTCTTGGTGTAACATCATAGTGTTGGATGATCTAAGCTTTTCATGAGGTGAAGAAGGGATTTCTTGCTGAGAGGATGATGCTGGGTCAGAACAATTGGTTGTAATCCTCTTTGCTATTCTTGATTATTAAATCTAGTGAAATCTAGTGTCTCTGCAGAGATTTCACTCAAAGTACAAGTCGATCCATGTGAGAGATGTTCTAGAGTCGAACATGGAAAGACATCACCTGATTACCAGCCAATGATGTAAGCTGTTAACAGCTGTGAGAGGAATCACCGATAATGATGATGACCCTCAAGGTACTATAGTACAATTCACGTGGTGTGAATAAGGGACTTGGCGTCGAACACTACACAAAATCTTTCGGTCGAAGGCCATTGATGTAAACCTGTTGCCGGAAGTGAGAAACTTGCCATTGAGGCATGCAAGCTTCAAAGTACTGAAAGGGTTGTTCCTATATCGACTTCTTGGATAATGAGCTGATGTCGAAAAAAAGCGATCCGTCATAGGAGGGCCTTAGTGAATCCCACATCAATGACACGGAACGAAGAAAATGATTTTAATGGAGGTGAAAACGATATGGTGATATAAGGTTCAGGGTGGCGGTCATGAAAGAATGGAGCGTGAATGTATTGCAGTGGGTGAGACACAGGTGAATCTAGTGTCTATGCAGAGCTGCTAGTCCCACTAAGGCTGGTAGCTACCTTAGAAACAAACAAACTAAAACCACTTTCATTTTCCTTTATGAGAAATAGATAAGAGGGGAATAAAGGAGATCAACCTCTGTCTTGCGCTTGGTTCCTTGCTTGATTCCTCTCCCTTCTGATAGATCTTTGCCGCTAGCTTCCTCATCTACCCAGCTTCAAAGAGCACCTGTAGAAACAAAGCGGCATAACACTATCCAAGAACATAGATCTATTATCATAAACAATATAGGACCAGATATACATTGACCACACAAATGCATATATCATCAATCATACAAGAATGTGGAGGAAAACTTGAATAGCTATATTAATAATCAAGAATAGCAAAGAGGATTACAACCAATTTTTCTGACCCAGCATCATCCTCTCAGCAAGAAAGCCCTTCTTCACCTCATGAAAAGCTTAGATCACCCAACACTTTGATGTTACACCAAGAAACCAGCAGCACTTCCTTACAAGATACAAAATTCCAGCCTCTGGATCTCTGGGATGAGGGATCCATATATAGATGTTTGCAAGGGGGTGAGTCAGATTTTGAGATTTGATTAGTGTCCTCTCTCTGATAGTTCTTGATTCCACTTGGAGATTGATGATCTCTTACTCATCCCTGGGCGAATACAGAGAGGCAAGTGTCACAGGAGAAGTTTCTGGAAGATTCCATGATCCTCCACCTTGCAGATTGACCCTGCCATTTGTCCACTCTCGCTCATCGCACCCCATAGAAGGGATTTTCAAGATGCATCACACCTCCCGTGTGTATTTAGGTGGGATGCAGCGCACTTTGACCATGGAGCAGGTGAGATGGTCCAGTTTTGACCAGTTCTGAGCAATTTTTCATGGAGAACTTCTGGGAGAAGATGTAATCAGTTGACCTTGTTCTTTTAGAGGTTGGAACAACACTTTTAGGGACTTAAGAGCCCTTGTTTTATGGATATTTGTGATTGGGGTTGCAGTGCCCAAAAATGCCTATAACAGTTTCCCCCTAAGCATGAGGTCGTTAATTTGTTGATGTCGGGTGAAATGCTTTATCATGAGGATCTGAAGTTTTTTCAAGCTGGAAGGCGACCTGTAATAAGATACAATA
Source organism: Pinus tabuliformis (assembly GCA_031772625.1). Classification (NCBI taxonomy): domain Eukaryota; kingdom Viridiplantae; phylum Streptophyta; class Pinopsida; order Pinales; family Pinaceae; genus Pinus; species Pinus tabuliformis. The sequence continues at coordinate 252,623,400 of CM062820.1, read as the reverse complement.
CAATACATTATCTTCATAATATTTTCATGATCTAGCTGAGGCGGGCATTCCCATGCTCAGCTTTATAAATTCATTTTCATGTACATAAGACAGACAATCGTCTGAGTGTAGACTGATGATTCTGGTAGAGCCATCATCCCTTAGGTTGGATGATTATCTGTGCAATAATGATGTACATTTGATGTCTTTATTTTCCTAAATATATATCGCAGCCCGGATGGATGAAACTAGATCCGGGGTCTTCAATCTCGTTCGATCTTCACTCAAAGTACAAGTCAATCCATGTGAGAGATGTTCTGGAGTCGAACATGGAAAGACATCGCCTGATTACCAGCCAATGATGTAAGCTGTTAACAGGCGTGAGCTAGTCCCACTAAGGCTACTAGCTACCTTAGAAACAAACAAACTAAAACCACTTTCGTTTTCCTTTATGAGAAATTGATAAGAGGGGAATAAAGGAGACCAACCTCTATCTTGCACTTGGTTCCTTGCTTGATTCCTCTCCCTTCTGATAGATCTTTGCCGCTAGCTTCCTCGTCTACCCAGGTTCAAAGAGCACTTGTAGAATCAAAGCATCATAACACTATCCAAGAACATAGATCTATTATCATAAACAATATAGGACCAGATATACATTGACCACACAAATGCATATATCATCAATCATACAAGAATGTGGAGGAAAACTTGAATAGCTTTATTAATAATAAAGAATAGCAAAGAGGATTACAACCAATTTTTCTGACTCAGCATCATCCTCTCAGCAAGAAAGCCCTTCTTCACCTCATGAAAAGCTTAGATCACCCAACACTATGATGTTACACCAAGAAACCAACAACACTTCCTTACAAGATACAAAATTCCAGCCTCTGTATCTCTGGGATGAGGGATCCATATATAGATGTTTGCAAGGGGGGTGAGTCAGCTTTTGAGATTTGATTAGTGTCCTCTCTCTGATAGTTCTTGATTCCACTTGGAGATTGATGATCTCTTACTCATCCCTGGGCAAATGCAGAGAGGCAAGTGTCACAGGAGAAGTTTCTGGAAGATTCCATGATCCTCCACCTTGCAGATTGACCCTGCCATTTGTCCACTCTCGCCCATCACACCCCATAGAAGGGCTTTTCAAGATGCATCGCACCTCCCGTGTGTATTTAGGTGGTATGCAGTGCACTTTGACCATGGAGCAGGTAAGATGGTCCAGTTTTGACCAGTTCTGAGCAGTTTTTCATGGAGAACTTCTGGGAGAAGATGTAATCAATTGAACTTGTTCTTTTAGAGGTTGGAAAAACACTTTTAGGGACTTAAGAGCCCTTGTTTTATGGACATTTATGATTTGGGTTGCAGTTCCCAAAAATGTCTTTAACAGTTTCCCCCTAAAGCATGAGGTCGTTAATATGTTGATGTCGGGTGAAATGCTTTATCATGAGGATCTGAAGTTTTTTCAAGCTGGAAGGTGACCTGTGATAAGATACAATACAATACATTATCTTCAAAATATTTTCATGATCTAGTTGAGGCGGGCATTCCCATGCTCAGCTTTATAAATTCATTTTCATGTACATAAGATAGACAATCGTCTGAGTGTAGACTGATGATTCTGGTAGAGCCATCATCCCTTAGGTTGGATGATTATCTGTGTAGTAATGATGTACATTTGATGTCTTTATCTTCCTAAATATATATCGCAGCCCAGATGGATGATACTAGATCTGGGGTCTTCAATCTCATTCGATCTTCACTCAAAGTACAAGTCGATCCATGTGAGAGATAGTCTGGAGTCGAACATGGAAAGACATCGCCTGATTACCAGCGAATGATGTAAGCTATTAATAGGTGCGAGAGGAATCACTAATAATGATGATGACCCTCAAGGTACTACAGTACAATTCACGTGGTGTGAATAAGGGAATTGGCATCAAACATCACGTAAAATCTTTTGGTCGAATGCCATTGATGTAAACCTGTCACCGGAAGTCAGAAACTTGCCATTGAGGCATGCAAGCTTCAAAGTATTGAAAGGGTTGTTCCTAGATCGACTTCTTGGATAATGAGCTGATGTCGACAAGAAGCGATCCATCATAGGAGGGCCTTAGTGAATCCCACATCAATGACATGGAATGGAGCAAATGACTTTAATGGATGTGAAAACGATTTGGTGATATAAGGTTCAGGGTGGCGGTCATGAAAGAATGGAGCGTAAATGTATTGCAGTGGGAGAGACAGAAGTGAATTCTCTGAGCGACTTCTCTTGAACATATCGACGACACTGACATGATGGATTGGTAGCGTTAACCCCAAATATGGATGGTGTGATGGACCCATGGTTATATGACCAGTGAACGGAACAACACAACTCGGCTCGGATGCGGAGTGAAAGTGTCATGTTCAAGAGCGACTTGCTACCAATAAAGTTTTTTCAAGTTTTCTTCCCAATTTTTCCCGAGTCAAGGCTGACCAGTACATCTTTATTTTTGTCAATCTTGATGAGGATAACATATGCTTGTTCTATAATTTTCCCTTCGGGAAAACCCATCGCTATGTTTTAACGAGCCTAGCGATAGTGAAACTCGTTCTTGTCTGTATGGACAAGTTTGTCGCTATTCAGTTTTAACAAGTTTAACGACAAGGATAACTCGATTCTTTTCAATTTTAGAGAGTCTGAAAAAGGGATGTAAAGAAAACTCCAATAATCCTTTTTCGTCATATAATCCCTTGAGTTTGAAAAAGTATAAAACAATACAAAAGGGATGAATTTTTGGTACTTTTAATGAGCCGAACAAAACAAGCGCTTGATCGTTTTGTGTAATGATCCCTCAAGTCCAAAAAGATTAAAATCTAAAGGAGGGATAGCACTTCCAGTCCCTTTAACGAGCTGGAGAGGCCAATTGCTCGGCAATATTTTCATATTTTACGAGTCAGTTGGAAAGAGCTTAAAGGAGACTTGTTTTTTGAGGAACGAGTGATAAATTCAGGTAGCAACTGATTCCAGGTAAGGTTTGGAATTTTCCAATTACGGCAGTGTCACAAGGATGGCTAACAGGATCACTCTTCGTAGCTGTTCCTCAAAAAGGGTAAACAATCAAATGGGGGTGAATGATCAGCCAATACAGAGTGGAGGTGATAATGAGAACACGACCAAGGCTTCAAAGGCTGATGATAATACATTCACAAAGGTTATTTACCAGAAAATGGTTCATTTTTTAATGACCGCCACCCTGAACCTTATATCACCAGATCATTTTCACCTCCATTAAAATCATTTGCTCCATTCCATGTCATTGATGTGGGATTCACTAAGGCCCTCCTATGACGGATCGCTTCTTATCGACATCATCTCATTATCCAAGAAGTCTTTCTAGGAACAACCCTTTCAGTACTTTGAAGCTTGCATGCCTCAATGGCAAGTTTCTCACTTCTGGCGACAGGTTTACATCAATGGCATTCAACCGAAAGATTTTACGTGGTGTTTGACGCCAAGTCCCTTATTCACACCACGTGAATTGTACTGTAGTACCTTGAGGGTCATCATCATTATCGGTGGTTCCTCTCGCGCCTGTTAACAGCTTACATCATTGGCTGGTAATCAGGCGATGTCTTTCCATTTTCGACTCTAGAACATCTCTCACATGGATCGAATTGTACTTTGAGTGAAGATCGAACAAGATTGAAGACCTCGGGTCTAGTTTCATCCATCCGGGCTAGGATATATATTCAGGAAAATAAAGACATCAAATGTACATCATTATTGCACAGATAATCATCCAACCTAAGGGATGATGGCTCTACCAGTATCATCAGTCTACACTCAGATGATTGTCTGTCTTATGTACATGAAAATGAATTTATAAAGCTGAGCATGGGAATGCCCGCCTTAGCTAGATCATGAAAATATTATGAAGATAATGTATTGTATTGTATCTTATTACAGGTCACCTTCCAGCTTGAAAAAACTTCAGATCCTCATGATAAAGCATTTCACCCGACATCAACAGATTAACGACCTCATGCTTTAGGGGGCAACTGTTATAGACATTTTTGGGCACTGCAACCCCAATCATAAATGTCCATAAACCAAGGGCTCTTAAGTCCCTAAAAGTGTTGTTTCGACCTCTAAAAGAACAAGGTCAACTGATTACATCTTCTCCCAGAAGTTCTCCATGAAAAACTGCTCAGAACTGGTCAAAACTGGACCATCTCACCTGCTCCATGGTCAAAGTGCGCTGCATCCCACCTAAATACACACGGGAGGTGCGATGCATCTTGAAAAGCCCTTCTATGAGGTGCAATGGGAGAGAATGGACAAATGGCAGGGTCAATATGCAAGGTGGAGGATCATGGAATCTTCCAGAAACTTCTCTTGTGAACTTGCCTCTCTGCATTCGCCCAGGGATGAGTAAGAGATCATCAATCTCCATGTGGAATCAAGAACTATTAGAGAGAGGACACTAATCAAATCTCAAAAGCTGACTCACCCCCCTTACAAACATCTATATATGGATCCCTCATCCTAGAGATCGAGAGGCTAGAATTTTGTATCTTGTAAGGAAGTGCTGTTAGTTTCTTGGTGCAACATCATAGTGTTGGGTGATCTAAGCTTTTCATGAGGTGAAGAAGGGCTTTCTTGAGATGCATCACACCTCTCATGTGTATTTAGGTGGGATGCAGTGCACTTTGACCATGGACCAGGTGAGATGGTCAAGTTTTGACCAGTTCTGAGCAGGTTTTCATGGAGAACTTCTGGGAGAAGATGTAATCAGTTGACCTTGTTCTTTTAGAGGTCGGAACAACATTTTTAGGGACTTAAGAGCCCTTGGTTTATGGACATTTATGATTAGGGTTGCAGTGCCCAAAAATATCTATAACAGTATCTGCTAGACTTTAGAAGTTGTGACTATAAACATTTAGTGATTTTCAACTTTTTTTTGTTGAGCCTAAACTATATATTTTGAATTCAAACAGTAGCATGTTCTTCTCCAACAGTAACATCGATGAAGCAATATTCATTCCCAGCTAAGAATCAATTTTCGATGTTATCGGGAAAGGAGAAAAATATTCAACTCCAACAATGATGGATAAGAGTCAAGAAAAATTTCAAGGATGCTTGCCAAAAAAGGGAGATTAAATAAGAACAAAATATACTAACCTCGAATAGTTTGAGGTCCTGACTCAACTCAAGGCAGGGCCACACAAGAGGGCACATACTCTTTTTCATTTCTACTAAATCAAATATAAAAGTTTTCAAAAAGTCATAACTCAACTCATGGCTGGACCACAAAAAGGGCATAGCCATTTTAACTATATAGAAACAATTTAAAACAACTTAAATGATCCAATAAACACCTAAAGTATTACAAACAAATGTCAAGATGTATGAGATAAATAAGTACACGAAAAAACAATGCTAATGCAAGACTAGTAGTTGCAACACTACAAGATCAATACAAATCATTGATAAAGAACACATCAATGTATCTTTATAACTACTTTGTATTTTGTGAGTGAAGACCCATGATACAAATGTGAAGATGACTATCGGCAATAAAATTTCCAATACTGGAAATATTGGAATGTGTAGAACACATAGGGCCTAAGTTGACAATATATGAAAGATGCAGAGATAGGTGTAAGGATAGGTGACAGGCCCAAGACACCAACCACATTTAACTAAAACAATAAAACTTAAAACATAATATACTATGCTTCATTAACTAGTGATATTTTAAGACTCGAGAGTGAGAGGATAGGTTGACATGATGTAGAAAATATAATACTAATTCGGGCACAAAGGAAACAAAATAATCAGAACACAAAAAAATATTTTTAGCCTTGGTCCATAGAGAAAAAGTGTTTTTTACTACCTGTAGGCTACTGCCGTTGCTACCAAATATCAATTATCTCCTGCTGTTAGCCATTTTTTAGAGTTTTTACAAGGCATATGACCATAACATGGGACGTTGATCTAGGTAGATATTGGTGGAAACCCTCCTATTCCACTTGGATCCCCAACAATGTCTCTTTCAGTTTGCAGTTTCCTTAATTATAGCACACTTTTCTATTTTTGGTAGTTTTTTGGGTCCTAAACTTCCACAACCATTTTGAGGCCCTAAACGACGTTTTTAGGGAAAATAGAGAGACTAGAAAAGCCCCAAACAGAGCCCTTGTTTATTTTTGGGTTACTTTTTGACATCTTTAGAATGAGGTATTATGATAGTCACACAAAGATCGTATGCCAAAGTTACGACACTAGGAAATTGATATACCAATTTACCCAAATGGGGCCCACAGTTTTGGTGCTTCATCTCCTAGGGTTAGGATTCTGGATGTTTAGGGGTTTCCATTGTTTCTTAATAATAAATAGGCCTTGGAGCCTCATTGTAACATAGTTCAGAGGCATGTAGCCAACACATCTCTTCTTAGAGATAAGCTACCATCGCCCAAGCTAGTCTTATTTCCATTTTGTTTGTAAGCACATTTTAGTATATGATATCAATGAAATGAAGTGTTATTTCTATTGCATCTTTGAATTTATGGTTATATTAGTAATTTGTTGCATTCCTGTTTAAATTCGGATCAATGGTATTAGAGAGGTCTGCTCTTTCTCTGTTTTTCTTTGCATGTCCCCACTAAGGTCGAGATATAAGGAGTTAGGGATTGAACTAGTCTAACCTTTGCAAGACCAGCCGCACAAATTTTGATGACCTCCCATCGCAAAAGAAAAGAAAGACGAGGGAGAAAGAGATCCTTTTGAAAATCTTTCTTGAAGAAGCCCTCGAGTGACAAAGGAATGCGATGATGGACAACTTTGTCCAAATCCTTCAGTGACTACCCAAGGGCGATGCATCTACTTCTAGTAGCTACTCTGAAAGCGCCACACCCTTTAAGGTACACATTAACTTTGACATTCCCATATTTGAGGGTCAGATAGATGCGGACATTGTAGATAAATCACTAAATCTACTAGAAGGATATTTTTCTGTTCATGATTTTTCTAGCTAGGAAAATATTACTTTTTCTCTTCTCAAAGCCACCCCCCACGTCAAGGACTCGTGGGAAGCCTACTGTGAGCAGAAGGATGAAAGCACGACCTCACCATTTTTGGATGCACCCACTTTGGATTCGTTATGGGATGCCATGGAGGAGTAGTACTGCCTTGTCCGAAGCTATGAGTTTAAATACATAAATTGGACCACACTGCGACAACGAAGGAACCAAGATGTGCCAAAGTTTACCAATTTTTTTCATACCCTTCACATGAAGTTGGGTATCAAGGATTCTAAGAAACATTTGGTGCTCAAGTATCATGGCTTCCTACAAGTACATCCAGGATGAGCTGGAGTTCCTGTACATCTCCTCTCTTGGCATGACGTATCGATACACTGTCAAGATGGAGTAGAAGCTTAAACAGAAAAAGCGATACTTTGGATCTATGAATCCGAAGTAAGAGAAAGGTGCCCCAAAATCGCAGAGCAAAGTGCAAGGCCAAGGCGGGGAGACCCAGGAGAACCTAGTGAAGTCACAAGCGAAGAAAAACACCACAAAGAAAAACAAGGACATAGGAAAGTGGTGTGGGTTCCATAAGAGCTCCACTCACAACACAAGTGAGTGTCAGACTAAGTAGTAACTCATGGCTGAGCTAAAGGATTTTGAGCCTGATGCATGTTCCGACTTTGAGTCAGAACCCAACAAGGGAAATGAAAAAGGGAAGAAGATCATTGACGCAGAGCCCAGTGCCACTATGGCCACCACCAAGATCCAAAAGATTGAGCATGAAGATCCAAAATAGGGGGAACACCTATTCCACTGATAGATGTGGGTGAAGGGTTCTACACTACAGTTCATTGTCGACAGCGAGAGCCAAAAGAATATCATTTTAGTAGAGGTCATGAAGTGGCTAGTCCTACTAACTACAACACATTCGTAACCATATACCATCTAGTGGCTTCACCAAGGACGAGATCTCCACGTCACCCAACAATATCGCCTTCTCTACAACATCAAGCACTTCACGGATGAGGTACAATGTGATGTTGCTCCTCTTGAAGTTTGTGATGTATTATTAGGACAACCATACTTATGGAAGTGACATGTTGTATATGAGTCTAGACCTCACTCTATTATTATTTATTTGGGTACTAAGTTATACAGGATACCGGAGGTAGCCCCACCTATCGCCATCTCTTTGATCTATGCTAAGAAATGTAGTAAGGTCATCTCCTAGACTGGGAAATTTGTTTTCTTTATTATTCACTCTCAAAGTAAGGGGAAGGTCATAGTCACATCCATGGCCCTCAGGAAGGGTTCCTCCAAGAAGTAGGAGCATGTGGTTATGGTCATGGAAGAATACAGGGACATCTTCTCCTCACCCACAGGGATACCCTTGCATTGTTAGGTCAAGAATTCAATCGATCTGACTCTCGGAGCACCTCTACCCAACGAGCCAATATATCACTGCTCCATTCTGGAAAATGAAGAGATCAGGTGGCAAACTAGGAGTTGCTGTAGAAAGGGCACATACGACCAAGTTGCTCGCATTGTGGGAGCCTGATTGTACTTGTACATAAGAATGATGGGACCTAAAGGCTTTGCAATTATTATTATTTTTGCATTTAAGGATGGGACCTGTTAGCCTCGCTGGAAAAACGCCCAAAATTAGATCCATATATGCTCTTAAAGTTTCCAAATTTGATTAAAATCATCCCAAGAGATCCAAAAACGCTCTTGAAATCTTCGACATTTGCTTAAAGATCATCCAAAAATCAGAAATAGTGTAGGAGGAAAGCCCTTAAAGGGGAGAAGAACACTATCGGGAGGCCAAAACACTGAAAAATTAGTGAAAACCCATGTGTCGCAGGCTTAAAATGAGAAAGCACAGCAGCCATCAGATCTGGCCGATCAATGGTCCAGATCTGATTGGCGGGTCACATCGGCGTAGGAAATCGGTAGAAATTAGCATGATTCCAAGGGAAATGGCGATGGCGATCAACAATCGCTATCAGAGATAACGTGGAGCACTTACAAATGGCCTGGGGTAGGAATGATATACGATTGCGATCAGACCGCATCGCAATATCATTATCGACACCAACCAAAGGGCGGGGCGTATGCATAGATATATGGGCGACTCGATAACTAGACCCGATGGCATTATGAGTTGAAATATATAAAATTTGAGATCCGCAGGAAGGTCGTTTTAATGTATTTTCGCGTATTTTGTTATATAATGAAAATACAAAGGGACCCTTGGACAGTGCCGATGCGATAAAGCCTGGACCCGAAAGGTTTTGGGAATGATATTATATAATATTTCAGGTCCGAGGAAAGCCATTTTTCAATGAGTTTCGTGTTTAACGAAATACATAGGGAACAAGCAAAATGCGACTTGCGACAATGACAAGGGGGAACCCGATGGGTTTTGGAGGTGAAATATATATATATTTTTAGGTCCGCAAAGGTCGATTTTTCATGTTTTTTAATGTTTTTGCCATATTGCAAAATATGAAGGGAACAAAGGGACCAGGCTGTCTGCGATAGGTGACAACAACCCAAAAGGCGGACCTGATAAATATATATTCCATGTTTAATGACTTTTAAAGTCCGAAAGGAATAGATATTGGCGGGAGTTTACAGTATTGCAGTGTTTTCTGTGTAAAATAGAAAACACTCATTATTAAACATTTTAAAGAGAAACACAGGCTGAGAAGCAGCACAGCGCAACACAGCATGCCCAACACAGCCAGAACAACAGAGATCATGGAGCGGATAGCGCCGCTAGCCCGAAACAAAAATATCATGGGCATCTACAGCACAACATAGCCCGAAACAAATACATCATGGTGCATCAACAACGCGACACAGCCAAAAACAACAGAAGTGATTGTGGACATCTCTGGCAAGAGAGAGCTCCTTGCCAGTGCACCCAAAATATCAGAAAGTGGTTACTCTTCTGTCAGAAGAAGAAACCTCCGAAGCCTTGCTTGCCTATAGGGCATCAAATTTGTTGAAGAGACAGGGAGGATGGATTAAGACACTCCGAGCCTTTGAGAGCTCAGTAGCATTTTAAATGCCTATAAAAGGCTGAAAACTAGATGTAACAAGGGTTCAACTTTTGGAGATTTTTCCTTCTCTGTTCATTCAAGCTTCTCATCTTCATTCTAGCAATATAAGCTTCTTTTGCCATTATATGTTCAATGTCCATTCTCTTTGCTATTCTATGCTTGCACTTGAACAATTTGTTCATGTTTTCTTTGTGTCTAAGGCCAGATAACTGTCATCTTATCTTTGCTTTGATATATTAGATTTGCAAGCTTCTTTGTTACCTGTAACTAGCCATCCATATGTGGTCATATATGCATCTGCCAGTACAGTCAGTATTCTCTTTTGTTGCCTGTAGCTAGCCATTGATGTATGTTTATGTATGCAATCTGCTGGTATAGTCAGTATTCTCCATCTACCTGTTGAATTTATAACTTATGGAGCATTAGTGGTCTAAAGCCTTGTATTGGTGAGAATGTTCATCCTTGCCTTGAGTGAAAATAGAGTTGAAATGGTTATCTAAATTGATCCACACCATCATTTATTCCAATAGTTCAGAGAACAATATTGAAGATTATATGTTACCAGGCATCTCCAAGCTACAACGTAGGAGAGTTTCTTGGAGTGATAACAGGACCAACTCAAGGGGGCCAAGTATTTCAACAATATCGATTTGAAGTATGGTTATTGGCAGGTTCCAATAGATCCCATAGATGTATGGAAGACCGACTTTAAATCCAAGGAAGGTGTTATCACCCTAAAATCTTTGTCTCTAAGCTTTGGAAAGTTGCCTTGTTTCTAGTCATAGTCTTATAAGTTTTGAGTCATCTCATCACAATTATTGTCATTCTCATTTACAAACCCTTCCTCTAGTCATGGTGTTAAAGGGTCTCTAGGTCATTTCATGCTTTAAGGGTTAGGTCATAAGGTTAGAAGTCTTTTAAGGTCATATCTCTTTTCCAAATAAAGTTTGACAGCCTCATTCCATGTCCTAAAAGCCTTAACAGGTGTTTAGAAGTCATATCTCACATCATGTTGGAAATATTTTGAAACTAGCTACGAAATCACTGAACTAGGAGTTTTCGTAGCGCACTACGAAATCCCTGAAAAAGCCTGTTTCAGCATAAAAAACTCTGCTCTCTACATTTACTAGTCAACTTCCAGAAGGGGTCTTGAGCAGCTGAGAACCAAATTTTGAAAAATGAAAGAGGATTTTCTTCCTAAAATAACAAAATACAAAAAAAACTTTCAGTTTCTTCAAATCAGTTATGAGGTGGGAGGAATTTATGGTTAAACTTGCGCTACGAAACTGCTGAAAGTCAAGCTTGGTCTTCTGGTTTTAGCAGTCTTTTTCAAGATAAGTTTCTGGTCACATGAAAAGGTATTTTGGAATTCTGAAGGAATTTTCTCTTAATAAACTCTCCAGCCACAATAACCTATTTCACTTTCTTCATAAGTGTTTTAAGTTGGGAGATAATAAGCTTTCTTTGAAACCCAAAATTTAGAGAACGGATTTTTCCTGTTTGACACGTGTTTTTCAAGGATAGATTCTGGACAACTGGAGAAGTATTTTAAAAAACAAAGAGAGGTTTTTGTTCTAGACATCATGGAATACAAAAATCTCCTTCAGTTTCGAAAAATGTGTCATGGATGAGGAGATAAAGGCTCTGTCCCACGTGCCATTTTCAGGGATCCTAAATCTAAAAACAGGGAAACATATTCCCTAATTTCTAAGGTTTGTCTTCAGCAGTCAGATGACCACGTGGGAGGATTCATCAAATTCGATTTCTTGAGGTTGAAAGTTGTCAAAGAATGCTTTAAATTCTTAGATAAGGTTGTTGTAATCATGATAAGGAGTTACACTCCTAGTTGTATTAGGTCTCTAGGACTGCTAGTTAGGTGTCATTTGCATTTAATAGTTAGTTTTAAGTATCAATAGGTGTCATAGTAGGATGAATTCGAATTCCCCTCATGCTTGAGGAGGAATATAAGTTATGTAAAGAGCTCTATATATAGAAGAATATGTAATGTACAAAGGGTTGGAAATTTATTGAGAAAAGCTATGATATTTGGCTTTATGTAAAAGACTCTGTTTTTAGTAATACAGTATTGGCTTTGCTTCTCAGGAATCATAAAGAATTCAATGTGATGAATGTCTTGTGTTGTCTTTTCCTATTATCTACAGTGTTATGAATATGTGATTACTTAGAAATCACTAACAGTGCTCTAATTTCCTTCATATATTCGTAAACTGTACTGGCCTTCTATATGTTTGGTGTGTTCTACATATGTTGGATTCTGAATGCCTTGACTTCTATGCAAAGCTAACCTTACTGTCACTACTGAAGCATATCTGACTCCATAAGCCCAATGGATACTTTCTAATTGTGTTCAACCTTTTATACTTGTTCATTTTGTTTCATAGAGTTAGCCATCTTATTCATTATCCAAATCTTTAATCTTGTGAGAGAGCCCTCTCAGGTTGAGGAGGCTAAGCCTCAACCTAAAGTAGATTTGAAAGAGTTACTTGAAGTCTACCTGATCAGCAGCCTGTCATGGTCTGGTTTTGAGATAACAGACGGAATTTTTGAATGGTTGGTTATGCCCTTTGGGTTGACAAATGCCCCTGCTACCTTTATGAGGTTAACAAATGACATCTTGTGGCCCTTCACTAACTCGTTCATGGTGGTTTGTCTAGACGATATCCTCATCTTTAGCAAGAGTTGGGCAGAACACTTGCAACACATTTGATATGTCCTTCAAACTCTTTGACAACAGAAACTATGTGCCAACTTGGAAAAATTCACCTTTGGAATGAGCCAAGTCCAATACTTGGGTTACATCATAGATGAGTGTGAAATGCATGTGCACCCAACAAAGATCCAAGTCATTCAGGATTGGCCAGCCCCAACCACTCTAACGAAGCTTTGCATCTTTTTTGGCCTTGCAAATTTCTATCAGAGGTTCATGTTGGGATTCCAATGGCCTATCATAGTGAGACACTTTCTGATACAATTCAGAAGTACCCCACTTATGATAAAGAGATGTATTCCATCATGCAGGCTTGCCGAAAATGGAAGCACTACATTTTGGGGAAGGAGAAGGTCATCCACACTGATGATTGACCTCTTCAGTTTATACAGACACAAGGGAAATTACAGAATGATCGCCATCATAAGTGGTCTACATACCTGCAAAAATTCCACTTGAGCATTAAATATAAAAAGGGTAGCACCAATCATGTTGTAGACTGCCTCAGTCGGCCCCCAATTGCAACATTGACTATTATTCTTAACTCTTGTGGTCGTGAGACTTATGGATGACTGCAACTATACAAAAATGATCTAGAGTTCACCATGACATACCAGATGTTAGTAGCTGGCAAGAAAGTTCCTGATTTCCACCTCTAGGACACATTATTATGCTACCTGGGCCACCTTTATGTTCCTTCAAGCGAGTGTGCCAAGATGATTTTGGAGGCACACTACAGTCGGGTCGCAGGACACTTTGGTGTAGAGAAAACTATGGTTGTACTACAAAAGTACTTTTATTGGCCCAAACTCTGACTGGATGTTGGGAAATATATTAGATCCTGCACTATATGCGCCATCGCCAAGCCAACCATCAAGAAGCAAGGCCTATAACCTCCTCTGCCTACTCCTAGCTAGCCATGGGAATCCATCTCCATGGACTATATGTCTGGCCTCCCTTCTACCAAGCATGGTAATGAATGTGTATTTTTGATCATGGAAATTTTTTCTAAGATGGCTATATTGGCGGCCTGCAAGAAGAGTATCAAAAGAGAAGACACTACCAAATTCTTCTTTGAATGAGTATGGGTACATTTTGGATCCCGTAGACCATTAAATCAGATTGGGAAGGAAGGTTCTTGAGCACACTCTGTTCAAGTCTCTGGACACTATTGGACACTAAGCTCACCAAATCAACTTCCTTCCATCCCCAGACAGATGGCTAGATGAAGGTCATCAGTAGGATGATAGTGAACATACTCCACATGTACAACTCCGAGAATCCTCGAACCTAGGATGAGAGTCTTCCTTATGTGCAACACAATTATAATAGAGCTCTCCATAGCTCGACTTGTCATAGTCCCTTTCAAGTGGGTCTAGGATTTCAACCATTGTGTCTGATTGATGTTACCATGCCTCATGTGACTACACATGCATAATCCACACATGTACTGTCTGAGGCTGATAAAGTGACCATATTTATTGAATGCATCCAACACACTCTCCTATAGGTTCACGATAGCCTGGAGAAGTTAAATTCCAAGTACAAGCAACGACATGATCAACATCGGGTGCCACACAAGTTTTAGGTGGGCAAAAAATTTTGGTTGTATTTATAGAAAGAACACCTTATCAGAGCCATCGGAAGCTCAAACCACTCCGATATGGTCCTTACACCATTAACAAGGTTGTGGGAGACAATGATTTTGAGATCAACATTCCCCCATTCCTTGGCCTACACCCAATGTTCAATGTGGACCGCCTTCGACAATACTTCCCACCATTGCTGGACACATCATACATTGCAAAACAACTCACACCAACAGAGTTAAATCTAGAATAAATGGAACAGGCCACAACTAATCGGATTATGAACACACAGGTCAAGAACACTCACAAGCAAATGAACCAATTGTATTGAGTTGTCAAAGTTGGCCAACTCCTGCACCAAGGCAAGTGGCTCACCAGGGACCAATTTCAATAGGAGTTTCCCCATCTCATGGATGCACTCAACACAATGGGGACCATTGCTTCCTAAGGGGGGAGGGTTGATCCAGGTGCATATTGGTGGCCACCCCCTATTCCACTTGGACCCCCAACATTGTCCCTTTCTGTTTTTCAGTTTCCTTAGTTATAGCACATTTTACTATTTTTGGCAATCTTTTTGGGTCCTGAACTTCCAGAGCCGTTTTGAGGCCCTAAACAACATTTTTAGGGAAAACAGAGAGACTAGAAAAGTCCCCAAGATGGTGATTGGTTTTTTTTGGGCTACTCTTTGACATCTTTGAAACTAGGTATTACGATATCCAAACGAAGATCGTATGCCAAAGTTACAACCCTAGGAAATTGATGTACCAATTTACCCAAACGAGGCCCACAATTTTGGCGCTTCATCTCCTAGGGTGAGGTTTCTAGATGTTTAGGGTTTTCCATTGTTTCTCAATAATAAATAGGCCTTGGAGTCTCAGTGTAACACAGTTTAGAGGCATGTAGCCACCACATCTCTTCTCTGAGATAAGCTACCATCACTCGAGCTAGTCTTATTTCCATTCTGTTTGTAAGCACATTTCAGTATTTGATATTAATGAAATGAAGTGTTATTTCTACTGCATCTTTGTATTTATGGTTATATATGAAATTTTTTGCATTCCTTTTTAAATTTGGATCAAACATCCCCAACATTAGATTTTACACCATGTGGACATATGGTAGCAAGCCAAGTGGCATATCGAGTTTTTTAGGACATTTTTGTACCTTCGCCCTCCCCTTCCCCCCGAAAAATCCTGATTCCCTGATATAGGAGTTTCTATTGAATTATGGAACTTGCAAAAAAAATGTTAGAAATAAGTACTCATGCTAGTTTTAACTTTAAACTGCTTGCAATGAATAGTCGACAAATCCAAGTGTATCTTGAGGTAAAATTTTGTTGGCAATAGAACAAGATGGTTTTCCTGCTATTGACACAAATGACTATTTCTTTTAAGCCTAAATTTAACTATGATATGCTGCCAAAGGACATGTCTCCAAGATTTGGACAAATCCCTCATACCATAGGATGTGTTCCTCAATCCAAGGGATGCATCCTCCTACAACATGGCATAAAGGAAAATAGGCTTAACAACAATAGTCATTCATATCAATAGCAAGAAACCCATCCTGTTGTGTTTCCAACAACATTATCTTGTGATACCCGACACTCCACCATATTGAGTAAAAATGTAAAACTAGCATGTGTAGCACCAATGCCAACGATTTTGTCAAGAAGTTCCATAATCC
The DNA here is from genome assembly GCA_031772625.1 of Pinus tabuliformis. NCBI lineage: Eukaryota > Viridiplantae > Streptophyta > Pinopsida > Pinales > Pinaceae > Pinus > Pinus tabuliformis. The sequence goes on along the minus strand of CM062820.1, from coordinate 252,607,339 downwards.
ATAGTGGACAAGACTATAGATACTAAAATGACAAGAAAAGTTCATGAAACTTTGAGAATTGTCAAGCATGTTTTAACCTCTCAGCCTTTAGGTCTCTAGTGGGCTACACATGTCCATGAATGAAAGTGAGAGAGAAATAATATACAAGAAGACATGGAAACAATCACAAAAGCACTTAGACTCAATATTGGGAAGAATGCCATTATGGAAAGAGGGAAATGACTCACTAAGGATAATAGGGGTGCATTATTCTAGATGGGAGGAAAAAAACTTACTGAGGAATATGGTTCACCATTATTACTATTACAGCTAGGGTATTTAACATATTGATTGAAGCTCTATTTCCTAGTGTCATGGAACACTATGTTTTAAAGATGGCGTCAGTCTTGTTCCCAAGGAACTGTAGTTGCATCTAGATTAATCAATATGAAATAGTTTCCCTACACATGATAAGGATGAGAGTTTCCTTTCTTTCTCCTCTGGGCTATATTTTGAAATGATAACCATCAGCCATTGACATGTTGAAGGGATCACACACCTTTCAAGAAGAGCGCATTTTTCTGTAGTATTGTCCATAGGTGTTGTTACAGGTATCACCCCTTCATACAAAAGCCAATTTTCCATAAACGAATGGTGGTTGTTCAAAGACTTATGGCCTCTCTGTGCAGTCACAAGTAATATCAACATTATAACATATCCTTCATAATTCAAGTATAGCTTCTTACTGGAAAGCAAAACAACCTCACTTTAGAAATAAAAAATAGTGTAGAATAGGGTGAAATATGAGATTTGTGTGGAGGGCATGAAATCCTCATCCTTTGGTACATTTCTTCCTCATATGTCATTTCCTTTCTAATCTTGATGAATTTTATAGGTTTGTATGGGCAGAAAGAGTTTTCTCAGTGCTTATTCATTTTGAATTTGTATGGCTTCTCACATTGGTCCCCATGTGAGTATCAGTTATTACTGTGATCAAATTTTATAAACAAATAGACAAGCTTGAACATAGAAGGTCTACATAAACCAATGTTGCAGTGATTTTTATTTTCATAAACAACTTGCACTGTGTTATTCTTTAATCCTTCTTCCTATGGTTTTTTATGAGGTCAATTTTACTGGTGCTTCCAAAGGAAATCCAAAAAGAATGGGAATTTTCCTGTCCTTTCATTTAAAAAGAAGCAAAATATAAACAAATCCATATACCTTGTTTATTCTATGCATCTAATACAAAAGACAATTTGGTCTTGAATGCAAAAGGAAAAATAGGAATACATGCCCACCTTCGTGTGGTTTGCACTGAAACACCTTATAAGCAGTGATAACATGACACAAACAAAAGATTCTCTCCAGGATAATTACTTTCCTAGCAAAGGCTCAATTTATGAAATAAGCCGACTTAAATGTTATTATTTTTTTGAGTTTTTTCCCAACCTATACCACATTATCATTACTTCACATTACACCTCTCTCATACTGGGTTGTAGAATAAATTAAGGCAATTATTACAATATTTATAGTATTTAATCTTGTTTCACAAGCTTAATTCAACATCTTAATTTGCATTTTCGTTAGACAGGGTCATAGAGATATGTTGGCCAATAGACAACTGGTTACAGTCCCACCTAGCTTATATAACACCCATCCTCATGAACACACAATTAATAAGATGTTAATTTTAAGTGATCGATTGCACTTAGATAAGTAAGATACATCTACAACATATGATGGAATATATCTCGATGTGTGTGTCATGTATGTAATTATTATTATTATCCAATTTTAAGGTCACATGCAAGCCAAACACCAGATTTTTGTATGAGACTGCCTAGTTTGTGGGACAAGGGACCCATCTCCACACATCGATTTTACTGCTAAGTCTATGAAGGCATACATACATTATCACCCTCTGGTTTTGACCCTATGATATCTTAGGAGGAAACACATGCTCTTAACCATTAGGCCCACCAAAGCTGTATAAACTAATGCTAATAAACTAAAATTTAACAAACAAACAAAAAAGATGAATTCCCACATCCAATGTCAAAAGAAGATTCAGTGTGTTGAAAATAAATTTAACAAGAAAAAGTAAAAAAATAAGGAAAAAAAACCAATCTCTTATTTCTTTTAATTAATTATCACTAAGTAAGAAAATAACCTAGTACAGTCCGTCTTAATACCACATTTCTTAAATGGAAAGAGATTTGTAGTTGAATTTTTTTTATTCCTCTCACTTCCTAATAGATATGTGGTTAAGATGGATCTATGCTAGCCATCATTGATGCTGGTATTTCAAAAGGAAGTTACCTTAGTCCATATGTATTTAAACACATTTTCAACATTATAGAGGACATGGAATAATAGAAGACTTAGTAATCATCAGGCATATCACCATCATTAGAGATGATACGAAATAACTTCAAAGGGCTATTACTATATTCAAATACAATTATTAAAAAGGGTGTGAAATAAAATTTCAAAATGCTTCCACTAACACCAAGATAGACTAGCCCTAGAAAACTTGATGACTGGCATAAACCTACTTTTGATGCATTAAGCTAGGCCTCTATTTTTTCTTGTGTTCACCTACAGTGAACGAGTGAAGATCAAAATATTCAACACAAACTTTTTTTGATCACAAACATAAATTGAGTGTGGTCTTGGTCTTATAGTCAGGGATTGGAACATCATATGCATTTGCCTTAAAATCCTCCCCACCAACCCATTGTTTTGTCTCATCAAGCCTATTCTCAACTTTTCCAAAAAAATGAATAAGGTATTAGACATTATGCCTTGTGATTTCCCAAGGAATCCCCATCTGCAAGCCATCAAACAGATTAGCTAGTATCAATCTAAACATTCTGAAAAATTTGTTCTATGTCATTCTCCTGGAAAAAATTAATGCACGATGATATAATGCAATTGAAATTTCTCAAAATCAGTAGCAGATATGCACATTTTTTTTTACTATCGCGATTTAAATTTGATAAAGAAGTTGGATGGAATTTTATCAATGCATACAACATAAACGATTAAATTCTCATAAAATATACTTCAACTTTATTCAACAAATTTGATTAAGGTAATACAATATGTGCATTGCCATTCGTCACATACAATACATTACTTCTAGCCAACTTTCAGCAACTTCCTCCTGACTATCTTTTGTTATATTCTGATGGAAAAGGCCACACTTGTATTGAATTCCATAGCCCCATGCAGGATAATCAGGTGTTCCAAGGAGTTGAATACTATGTTGTCCCCCACCTATGTCTAAGTCCATAAATTTACATTGATGCTTACACTGAAGTTCAATTGCAGCTAGCCAAACTGTGTATGTTAAAATTTGCAACTATAATGAATCATCCATGTGTCCCCTAGAGCATGAAGGTGGGTTGGTAAAATGGAAATGAAAAGGAAGTGAAAATTTAGCCTAAAGCCATGTCCAATAAAATATTGGGTTAACAACATTTCCAAAAATCATATTCAACTGTTTGATGTTTACTCCACAATCGCATTAAGTGTTTGTATCTGTAACACCAACTTTATGAAGTTTGGTCTTGAAAATGAATCAATGATGAAGCATAAGTAATCTCCATACTTTGTGTTGAAAAGAAAAATGAGGCTTTGAAATGCATTGGGCCTTCTGTGACCATTGTTCTTCCCCAGTCCTCAACCCTACCTTTTGTTCAAGCATCAAACAAGTTGAAGTGTGAAATATAGATCATAGAGGTATTTTTCCACATATATAAGAAAGGCCTCCCACTCCAACATTGCCAATCCCCCTAAAAGGAACTTTACCATGATGTTGCATTTTAAAGAGACACTTGTTTGAAATCATATGGTATACACCTTTTAACAAAATTTTGTCTAACTAGTGCACTTTTTAAGCATGGTTAAGATAGGTGTATGTCTTTTATCATTGGTGATCATGATTCCAGCAATCCTTCCATAAGAGGAGATCGTTTTTGGCCAATGTTTTCCTTGGAAATGTGGTTGAGAGTCCAAGTTGTCCAATTGAGGATGTGTTACCACCAAAACTAGTAAGGTTGTCAAGGTCCTTGCAACTTGCTAAGATGGCATAGATAGCACAAGTACAAGTCCCCACTCTTTTAGGCTAACTCCTCCTAAAATGACTATTGGGGGACACCTTGAAACAAGTGCTTCAACCCTAAATTAGAAGACTAGTGCCTTGAATTGAGTCTTGGGTGAAGAGAGGAATTAGTTGTTTGTTGTTTTAATGATATGGAAATGTTAATTATGCAAGAAATAAATGAAACCAATAGTATAATTTACTTAAAATGTTCGGAGTCGAAACATTGTTGCCTCCATCCATGTTCAGAGTTAAGATGGCCTAAAGGTTATAATTTTTGCATGATTTCTTCCATAACCTAAATATGTCCTGACTCTCTCCCATGCCTTATCCAACAATATTAATAGGTTCTCCCATCACCGCTTCTTGGGAAGCCTCCAAGCTACTACAACCAGCCATAATTTGTCAAGCTTATTTACACATTTCAAGTAAAGATATAAAACCTGAACAATAATTGATTAAGTTAATAGGTGATTGGATTTCAACCATATCTAATGTTATATTTTTCTAGTGATATTGGTGGCTACATTAGTAGCCTATTTTTATTCTATATATTTCTCAATGCACATTTACTATTCATATTAATAGTTAAAGGAAGCATTCTATTTGAAAAACCATGGAATACAGGTAAAACAATGCACCAAAGAATGCAAGGAAATTCATTTCACACATGCGGAACAATAATTATTACTTTAGTCCAAATGTTGTGATTTATTCTAGCATATGTTGTCAAAATTTTATTTCTTTTACTTTAGTTATCTTTTAATGGAGACTATTCCCATGCCTAGTTTTAGAAATTGGAACCGGGTTTTGAACCAGTCGCCTATCTAACTACGATTCGAACTGGATTCAATAAACTAGAATTGGAAAAAATACATAAAATAATTAATTTAAATAATTTTTTTTAAAGCTTACAAACCATGATTCAAAACTATTAGATATCAAATATGGAAAGTATTCTCATCCATATACCATGTAAGATTCCATATATCAAAATGGCACTGAGTGCAATATGTGTCAATGATACGATTGACAAAATACACAACCAATGAGGCTCTAAATGGCCTCTAGAGTCCCAAAGCGATGCTACAATGAGGATCTAAATGGCCTCACGAGTCCAAAAACAATGCTAAAACTCAAGGTAATAGGCCACTAGCCTACTACAAATCATTGATCGACATGATCACTCATCAAACTCCTCACCACTACTACAAATGGGATCATCACTAGGAGCTACATAAACATCATCTAGCTTAGAGTTGAGGACTCCTCAAACTCCACTCCAACCTCAACAACAATACTAGTAGTAGCATGAGCAACATCACTATCCCTAGCAGAACTAGAAGCACAAGTATGTTGAGCTGCACAACTATTACTTACCTCACGAGTCACCATGTTCCATGCTTGGTCTTGTTGGTTCACTTCCTTTAGCTCTTGGTTCAACTACTAGATCTGCATTGGGATCAACACCTCCAAGTCCACTAGACAACTCCAAACTATCTCCAAGATGACAAAGAACCTCCAAACTTGTTGTTGCTCCAAAAATCAATGTTGTTGCATAACTGTCCAACCTCTCGTTTGTGCACAAGCACTAGCAATCAAATGTGTGAGGGAAATAGGAGCTTATGCATCCCTTTATAAGCTTGGGGGGGTCATATTTAGAAGGGAACCTACCATGGTTTTCTAAAAACCACCTCCAAAAACCACTCGAGAGTCCCATCCACATGCCCAACCATGTGGCTTCCTAATCGGCCAAGTTAAAAAAAAACTGGTCGATCAAGTACAAAACTGGCCAAACCGGTTGGTTTGGTACCAAAACCATTTGGTTTAGTACCAAAACTAATTGATTTAGTACCCAATCTGTCATGACCAACCAACAAAAAAAATTTGTTGCGCCAGTTTGATATCTTAGGGAGCTAACTGGCTTGTTTGACTGATTTTTGGTTCAACCAAATCTGATTTTTAAAACTAGGCTCTCAAGTTTATTCTTAGATCTGGTAAACATTTTAAATAATGTCACCATGGGGTCTTAGTTAGATGGTAAATAAGGGGTGTTTCACAGTCCTCACCAAGGTTCAAATCCCCAAGGGACACATTTTCCCCTTCAGGGCCATCTTGCCTATGCAAGTGGGTTGTCTTAAGTGGTTGGTGCTCAGTTCAAGTCTTTGTTGAATTTAGAATAAGAAATAATCCTCAGCCATGAATTCTTAGTTGAAGGGATATTTTAGAGTGTTGTAATCTGATTACATTGCATTGTGATATTCTCATATTGGGAAAGGGCATGCTTGTTGCATAGTGATAATGGGAAGTATCTTGCCAAAATAAATTATTTGACAAAACTTCTAGCTTGATTTGGTGTTGTGGTTGTCATAAGTTCACCTACAAACTTAAAATAAGGTTTTATATGAAACAACTTAGGTCTTTTATATTGGAGATTAGTAGCCCTTAGAAAATATTTTTGGTGAATGGGCCAACACATGGGTAATATTGGATACTCAACCTTGCTTCAAAAACCTAAATGATATTATATTTATCGATTCATTTTGAAATTTGGCCCTTTCCAATGTTACAAGCTTCCCTACTATTGAAATTGAACAAAACTCACACTGATTTAGGACAATATGTTATTGGTGTGAAAACATTCATTTTGAAATACATTGCTGGGAGTATGGCTACATCACCCTTATCTTCATTGATCTCAAAGAAAGTTATTGAGTATAGCTCATGAGAATCCAAGCGATGTCATCTGTTAAAATTGAGTTTAACTTATCGTAAGCTTAGGATATGTAAAGAGTGATTGTCTGTTGAGTCATTTTGACCATCAATTTGGGTTGTGCTAAGTTGCTAACCTTGTACATATATGCTTTGTTCAGATTTTATTCATTTATTCCCTTTATGGCAGACAAAGACACTGAGTGGGTTATTAACTTATTTCCGATTTTTCAAAAATAATGTATAGCAAGAACTCAACAAGGATTTGAAAAAAAAGTCAAGAAAAAAATGGGCAAAAGTGGCAAAATTCTATAAAAACTAAGTTTTTTTTTTTTTTGAATCATCAATTATAATAACGCTAGTTATTATTAGGACTTACATTTTGTTATTTAGGGTAAAACTCCTTTGAAATGTCATAATTTCATTCTTGTGCCAAAATTTTCTCTCTGTGAGAGGAAAATAGATTTTTTCCTCTCAATAAGATTAGAGGATGAGGTCTTCACCATCACACTATGGATTCCTTTGTTTGTTTGATGTGTCTGATGAAACATTGTTTGGAGCAAGCAGGTTGTTTAGAAAACTTCCTTGACTTGAGGCTACTTTGAGTTGTAGTTGTCATAGCCTTGAATAGTCTTTGGGAAGTTGAAGGCCATGACCTTTCTCTAGTACATTTTCTTATTATATAGTCTAGGCGTCAATTTTAGGGAGAAGTGTTAATATATATAGTTTTCTCCTTTCACTTTGTTTCATTAAACAATAATTTTCTAATATTGTGTTTGGTTTCCTAGTATCTAAGTCATGAAACCCAATTTTTGGCATGAAACAACAAATTTATGATCTTGTGCTCAGTTTCTTCTCATCTAAAGCATGGATACAAATGTTCACATAACTTACCTATTGTTTTTAGATACTCCCTAATTCAACTTTCAATTTCTTACTCAACTCACTATTATGGGTTGACTTGCACAAATTCTCTTTTCTTTGGTATCTTAATGGATATCAACAATCATTATGTCCAAGTGCTTGGAAAATGGATATTAAAATATTGCTAAATTATATTAGTAGGTTGGAGAGTTTAGCCCATATAAATGCATTGAGTGGAAACCAATTTTTTAATGGGAAAATCATGTGCCCAACAATGGGAAAACTAGCTATGTTATAAATTTGGCAGAATTTTTTCCCATATGGTTAAGTCTCTTCTTGAACCTAGATGCGTGTGGTTGGGAGGTAACATAAACTTAAAATTTTCTCCTCCATGCACTCTAGCCAAACTTCCTCACACATTTGATGTATTTTTAGAAGTAATTTCATAGGGTCTTCGCATAATAAATTCAATTAAGTTAATCAACCTTCATAAGCTTTTTAAAGTTAAAAATGTCAAGCATTAAATGGAGGGATTGGATTGATCAAGTCAAAATTACTGATCCGAATGAATCTAAGGGTGTGAAACAAATTTCTAGAGCCTCCATCACCTGAGGTAGTAGTTGTTGTTGGTCAATTGGCATTGTTGGGTTATGACATTTGTTATGTTTGCATTGATGACAACTAGACTAGCATTGAGGTAGAGAGATTTGAGGGATGGATGTATACCCCATGTTCTGACACTGAGTCAGAACCCAACAAGGGGAATGAAAAAAGGAAGCAGATTATTGTTGCAGATCCCAATGCCACCGTCACCCCATAAATATCCAGAAGGAGGGACCCAAAGATCCAGAGGAGGAGGAGCGTCTCTTCTAATCCCAGATTTGGGTAAAAGGTTCCCCACTACAGTTCATTATCGACAGTGGGAGCCAAAAGAACCTCATTGTAGCAGAGGTCATGAAGTGGCTGGGTTTACCGACCACAACACACCCACAACCATACACCATCGGCTTCACCAAGGATGAGACATGCACGTGAGCCAACAATGTTTCCTTCCATACAACATCAAGCCCTTCACGGATGAGGTATTATGTGACATTGCTCCCCTTGATGTTTGTGATGTATTATTAGGCCAACCATACTTGTGGAAGCGACATGTTGTGTATGAGTCAAGGCCTCACGCTATTATTTTTATATTGGGAAATAAGTTGTATAGGATACTGGAGGTAGCACCGCTTACTGCCATCTCTCTGGTTACTGCAAAACAATGCAGTAAGCTCATTTCAAAAACTGGGAAATTTGTTTTCCTGATGATACGCCCTCAAGGAAAGAAGAATACGGTGGCCAAAACCTCCAGACAGGGCCCCTCTGCATGACAACAACAGATGGGCAAGGTCGTGGAGGAATACGAGGACATCTTCACCTCCCCCGCAAGGGTGCCTCTACACTATTAGGTCAAACATTCCATTGATCTGATCCCAGGTGCACTGTTACCTAATGGACCAATCTATCAGAGTTCTGTTCTAGAGAACGATGAAATCAAGAGAAAAATTTAGAATTTGTTGCAAAAAAATCACATTTTATTGAGTTCATTGTCCGGTGGGAGCCCAATCATGTTGGTACAGAAGAAGGATGGGACTTGGATACTCTGTATTGACTATCAAGCACTGAACAAGATCACTGTCTAGAATAGGTACCCGTTCCCATGGATTGGTGACCTTATCGACCAACTCAAGGGGGAAAAATATTTCAGGAAGATCAACTTGAAGTCCCGATATCACCATGTACCAATCAAACCCTCCAATGTGTGGAATACTGCCTTCTAATTCAAGGAGGGCCTTTTTGAATGGTTGGTTATGCCTTTTGGGTTAACGAATTCTCCTGCAACCTTCATGAGGATGTTGGATGACATATTGTGGCCATTCAAAAACTCATTTGTAGTGGTATACTTGGATGACCCTGATCTTCAGCCAGAGTTGGGAAGCACCTCCACCACATCCGACATGTTCTACAAACACTACGACAACACAAGTTATGTGCTAATTCAGAGAAATGCACTTTTGGCATGACCTAAGTTCAGTATCTGGGATAAATTATTGATGAACGGGGGATGCATGTGGATCCAACCAAGATCTAAGTCATTCGGGATTGCCTAGCCCCAACCACTTTGACAGAGCTCTGTAGCTTTCTAGGTCTTGCCAATTTCTACCACAGGTTCGTGTTGGCATTATCCCATATCACTTGGCCCTTGAGTCAAGTCACCAGAGGAGGAGTGAAAGCAAATTCTTTTGTTATGAATCTCAACAGAAGGCATTCGTAGAGTTGAAACATCGCCTCTACTCTACACAAGTGCTCACATTACCAGACTTGCAACAACCATTTGAGATCAAGATAGATGCCTCTGACTATGCTATTCGGGTAGTCCTTACTCAACAGGGGCATCTAGTGGCATATCATAGTGAGACAATTTCAGACATAGTCCGAAAGTATCCCACTTATGACAAAGAGATGTATTCCATTGTGCAGGTCTGTTGACAATGGAAGCATTACATTTTGGGGAAGGAAATGGTCATCCACATAGACCACCGACCCCTACAATTCATATAGATGCAAGGGAAGTTGCAAAATGATCACCATCAGAAGTGGTCCGCATACCTGCAACAATTCCATTTGAATATCTAGTACAAGAAGTGCAACATAAATAATGTTGCAGACTGCATCAGCCGACCACAAATCATGGCATTAACCACCGTGCTCAACTCTTGTGGGCACAAGACTTCTTATTGACAACTTCTCTACAAAAGCGACCCAAAATTCGGCCACACATAACATACGCTCTTGGAGGGTCAGCAAGTTCCAGATTTTCACCTCCAGGATGCTCTGTTTTTCCACCTAAGACACCTTTGTGTTCCTTCAAGTGAGTGTGCAAAGATGATTTTGTAAACGCACTATAGTTGAGCCGCTGGGCATTTCAAGGTCGAGAAAACAGTGGCAGTAATGCAAAAGTATTTCTATTGGCCGAATCTTCGACAAGATGTACATCAGGTCCTGCACTACCTATGCCATTGCCAAATCGACCATCAAGAAGCAAGGTCTATATACTCCGCTACCTACCCCTAGTCGACCTTGGGAATCCATATCCATGGATTACATGATAGGCCTTCCTTCCACTAAGCATGGCAATGACTTTTTTTTTTTTGGTTGTCGACAAATTCTCGAAGATGGCCATTATGGCGGCCTACAAGAAGAGTATCATAGCAAAAGCCACTGCTAAACTCTTCTTTGAACAAGTGTGGATACACTTTGGGATCCCATAGTCTATCATCTCAGATCGGGCTAGCAGGTTCCTCAGTACATTTTGGTCCAGTCTCTGGTTGATGCTGGACACCAAGCTCACTAAGTCCACAACTTTCCATCCCCAAATTGATGGCTAGACAGAGGTCATCAACAAGATGATCATACACATTCTGAACATGTACAACTCAAAGCATCCATGCACATGGGATGAGAGCCTCCCCTATGTCCAACACAGCTACAACCAGGTTCTCCACAGCTCGACTGGCCACATCCCTTTTCAGGTGGGCTTGGGATTCCAGCCACTATGTCCCATTGATGCGGCCATACCATTTGCAACGATTCAGGTAGATTCGGCTCAAGTGCAGTTTGAAGCCGACAAGGCAAATACCTTAATTGAGCCCATTCAACACATTCGCCAAAAGGTCCATGGCATATTGGAAAAATCCAATTCTAAGTACAAGTAGTGACATGATCAACATCGGGTGCCACACAAGTTCCAGGTGGATGACAAAATTTGGCTACATTTGCAGAAGGAGCACCTCACTGGGCCCCACCGCAAGATTCACCCGCTTCGATATGGGCCATACACCATCACCAAAGCTATGGGAGACAATTCTTTTGAGCTCATCATTCCCCCATTCCTTGGCCTACACCCAGTGTTCAATGTGGACTACCTTCGGCCATACTTTCCACCATTACTGGACACATCTGACATTGCATAACAACTCACATTAACAGAGTTAAATCCAAACTGCATGGAACAATCTGCAACTGATTAGATCATGGACATGTAGATCAAGAACACTCACCAACAGAAGATCCAACTGTATCGAGTTTTCAAAGTCGATGAACTCCTGCGCCAAGGAAAATGGCTAACTAGGGACCAAGTTCAGCGAAAGTTTCCTCATCTCATGGAGGAACTCAATGCAATGGAGAATATTGCTTCCTAATGGGGGAGGAATGATCTAGGTGGATATTGGTGGCCACCATCCTATTTCCCTTGGACCCCGACCATTGTTTCTTTTAATTTTTCAGTTTCCTTAATTGTAGCACAATTTACTATTTTTGGCAGTTTTTCGGGTCCTAAAATTCTGGAGTTGTTTTGAGGTCCTAAATGACGTTTTTTTGGCAATATTCCTTTGGGGAATTTCATCACATATTGTTTTCATTTGTATTCCTCAGAGAGATCTTTCCAACGAGGTATCATGCATGTCAAATGGAGATAATATGACCAAGTTATGACCCTGGGAACTTGGCTGCCCAACTAACCCCAACGAGGCCCATAAACTCTTGGCACTACATCTCCTCGAGTTAGGGTTTTGGTTGTTTAGAGTTTTCTTTATTGTTAAATAATAAAAAGGCCCTTGAGCCTCATTGTAACTTAGTTCAGAGGAATGTAGCTACCACATCTCTTCTTAGAGATAAGCTACCATCGCCTGAGATAGTCTCATTTCCATTATGTTTGTAAGCATATTTCATTATTTGATATTAATGGAAGGAAGTCTTATTTCTGTTGCATCTCTGTATTTATGGTTATATCTGTAATTTGTTGCATTCATGTTTAAATTCAGATCATTTGTAGTAATTTACTTATGTGTCTTTGTGGTGTAAACAATACCCACAATTAATTTAAGTCACCTTAATGGGCGCTCTGCCTTTTTGCAAAAAAATATTCATATTTCCTATTTCTTTTCACTATTCTTTCCACAGAGTTAAAGCTGAGATGTTTAAGTGCATGAGTTATTAAACCCTGACCCTTTTCTTTTTCCCTCTAACCATTTCTTTAATTTAAAAGACCCGCAATTATTAGTGACATGGTCATTTTGGTTGTAACTAATGGGTTTTTGAATTAGAGTCATTCATTGCATTTTATCCAAGCTCAAATCCAAACAACCGTTTCAATTTTTTTATCAGTTCTTGTCAAATGTCCCACTAACCTCTTGCAGTTAGAGGTTATCTGCAGGATACAATAGGTTGGATTATGAGATAGAGGCCATACAAAACCTAGTCTAAAGATCGAACTTGGGCTAGTTAGCTAAATCTTGATGCTCTACTTCTATAAAAATTCTCTTCCATGAGTGTAAATCACTGTTCATGTATTTTTAAATCTAACTTCCCAATAAAATGTGTGGAACTATCAACTGAATGGCATCTAAACTATGATTCTCCATGATTGGATGGAAAACAAGGCAGTTGGTAGTTGTAGTTTCATCACTGGAATTGAGCATAGTGGTGACTAGAGATCTTGTTGGTCTTAGTGCTTGGTTGTGCTAGTGAACTTTAGTTGTAAAAACTATTTTAAAATAAAATGAATGGATCATTATAATAACCGTCATTTGTTAAGGAAAGGTGAAATTGTAGATCAAATTCGAATTGTTATAAGTGATGAAAAATGTAGAATAACAACTTAAAATGGAAGGATGATATGAATAATGAAATAGAATGATAATTGCATGAAGAAATGGCTTAAAACAGAATTGATGATATGTGTGAGGAAAAGAGTGATGTATGAAAATCATAGTAATTTAATTGAAAGTGAAATGGAATAGGCACAATTTAGCAAACCACTAGATTAATTATTTTCTTAGCCTTGATAGAGACAATATTTGACTTCCATAGTTGTGCATTTTGGAGGAAGGTATGTTGACTTGTGTTCCTCTTTCTCTCTTTCCTTTTTGCCTCTATATATTTTTGGTAATATTGTATTTATTTGATGGAGGTTTCATAGTTCCTTTAAATCATCATTTCAATCATGTTTATTTATAATTACACTGATAGGCTTTATATTGTGAGGTTTTGTTTGGTGGCACTGTTCAGATTCGTCATCAAGTTTCTTATTGCCTTTGGTTGTTTTCCACAGCTCTTGTTTCCCTTCTTCCATAACACTTGCACAAGATGAGAACATGGATATTCAATTTTTCATTATGACTTTCCTTTTTCTTGAGTCAATTCTGGTACAAGGTCATCGAACTTACTTCCCTGCAGGTATACTTTCTTTACCCTATATTCTTTATGTTCAAACTCTAGTATCCTTGATTTGGATTTCTATTTAATATTTGTGCCATGTGGGATACAATGTTTGTATTTTTGGGTTTCCACTTGCAGATTGTACAACCTCAAGTTGGGGTATTTCTTTTGATATTTGACACAGGCCTTTGATCTTAGCCTAGAATTGAGGCCTTTAACCAACATTATCATAGAGGCTTACCCTTTAAGGGTTTTACTTTGTTTCATGAATTTAGATGTTATTTAGATAAGAGTTACCAACTCGGCGTACCCTATTCATTTCAACATCTTATTTATTTGAAAACACTCTGCCCTGATGCCTAAGGTTTTTTCATCAATAATAAACTGTTGCCAGGTAAAATTCAAGGGGTTTTCCTTCTTTAAGGATTTGGAACCTGAAATTACGACTATAATATTTCTCAGGTTTCTTTTTCTTCTTTTCACATGTCTTTATATGGTAACTAATATTGATGACCCTATAGTTACCCAGGAAACACCAAATCCTTCTACCGGGAGTCATTATACAATTAACTTATTTCCTTTCTCTTTTTTTGTCATTCTTAATTTAATAATAACGGTTTATTTTCTAAGCAATCATTGCCTAATCATGGGGATGTCTTCTGGTTTGATGTTATTCACTGTGCCTCTTGAATATATTGCACATCTTCTTATTTGATATTATTCACTGTGCCTCTTGAATATATTGCAGCCTAGAAAAGGTACTAATGAATCATTTTCATCAATTTTTTTCTAAGAATTCCCAAAGTGGATTGATGAGTACCATCAATATGTACATTTTGAAGATTAATATACCACCCTACAGCCTTAAAACTATTCTTCTCTTGCATTAATTCACATTTTTCGTTATATTATGCTTAGTAAGAGGAGTAAAAGGTGTTTGTCGTAGTATGTGGCCTAATGTGGTTTAATTGTAGGAAAATGAAGCATTTTTGAGGCTATTACTATGCAGGGAATTAATGGAGACATCTAGGAGAGAATATAGGGTTTTTTTCCACCTCCTTAACTCCCTAAACTCGCCTTGGGATCACCATATCCTCTCTCACCAGTTCAAGTTCATTGGTAGTTGAGTGACTCCTAATTCAAGTAAAGATCAAGAAGGAAAAGATCCACCATTTTTGAGATCAAGGAGGGAACCATTCCTACTTTCAAGGGAGCTACTTCAGCTACCCTTTTGTATAAATAAACTAGAAGAAGATCCGATTAGGATTCAAAGTTTTTGTTCAGCTAGTTGTAGCTACTGAGCTCCAAGATTGACATTGTTATTTTCAATTTTTATGTGATGTATTAGAACTGCACTTTTTGATAATGAGAAGTTGGATTTTAAGCTTCATCTGAGTTAGTTTCAGAGGGTTGATACCCTTGGGTTTGGGCCCAACCCAAAGGTTTTGGTCCCTCTCCTTGTACTTATGTTTATTCTTCTTTCCAAGTAGTTCATAGCTTCTTGCATTTTTAGTAGAGATTAGCCTATAAAATCCTGTGGTTGCAGCCTCTACATCACCTCTCTTATGGGAGAATGAGTGGAAGGATTCACCACCATAGCCCAAAAATATTGTGCTTATGATTCCTTGGAGATAAATTATTGTTATTTGTCTTGTTTTACATTTGTTTTTTGTAGTTTATAAGTTAGTTTAGTGATTAGATCAGTGGTATTACATGAATTAGACGTCATTTAAATTCAACTCATCTTTTCCATCATAAGTTACTTCATTTTGTAAATGAGAAATCGATGCATGCATGTGATTGATTGTAGGGATCATTGATTTACAGGGAAGGGCACCTTCACCACTTCCATCTTGAGCTTTTTCATCTTCTCTTTCCACCTCCAAACTCAATCCCAAAAACCTTGTCTTATAAGCTACTCTGCCTAGGTCATTGAGAGCACTAATCCTAGCGCAAGACAAGCCTTTGAGAGGTCTTGAGCTTGGATAGTGTCTCAACCCAACCTCATTTTATTTTCTTAAACTACTATCACCCTCTCCATACCCTCAAGCCAATGTTTTCACCCTAAAAAACCAGTTGGATACCTTCTTGTAGCATTACAAGCTTGCTTGTAGCAATCACCTATAGCAACATTTTCCTTCATCTGTTTCGACGCCCACTACAAATTTGACTTAGCGTCTATGCATAATGTCCCCCAACTATGATAACATAACCAGGGAAAGCTCCTAGGCCACCCCAAACCTTCCTCTTCTCCACTGTAAAAACAGAGTAAAGTTAGTTTCTTTATTATGCAAGTAGGTTATTGATTTATGCGCAAGTATGATCTAGGTAGATGGTACATGCAACTCTGATTGGTAGTTTGATGAATCATGCAAGATAAACTAGTTTCCTTTCTATAAGTAGATGAGGTAATTTGATGAATTCTGCAAGATAACCTAGCTTTATTTTTGCAAGTAGGTTATCCTTTTGTAACAACCTTTGTTAAAAAAACTCATGTAAAAATATACAAGACCACAGTTGATGGGACACGTATTCCAAGATGAATGTTGGGTAAGACATCCTAGGGTGTGTTCATTTGGTTGTTTATGGCTAAGGAAATTGGAAAAGGTGATGGCTAAGGCTTTGGAAAGGAAAAATGACAATTTTGGCACATTTATTTATGAAAATAATGGAAATTAGGAGAAAATGAAGGTGAAAAGTCATAGGTTGCATGTGAGGAGGAAAATGACATAGAATAATGGAAATTGAAGAAAATAGAGGCCTCATTGATAAAAAGGCTTCTGAGGATCAGTGGGCAAGCTTGGTTAGTATAACCTTTTGTCAGTTGAGTTTTGGAGCTCTTTCATTATTCTCTCTCTCTCTCTCACTCTTGAATACTTAGAGTTTTCTTAGAGCATTTTGGCATTGGAGGATGAAAGGAAAAGAAGGAAAGAGGAAGAAAAGATCAAGTTGGGAAAGGCAGGATCAAACAACTACATCATGATTCTTTGTAGGTATTGATTTGCATGTGTATTTTCCTTGCTATATGTGGCATGCATGGTATTGCATGTGGTTCTTTTCTATCATAGCATGGGTTTTTCCAGGTGTAAGAGTGTTTTTAGCCTAGCTGTTCCATTTTTGGATAGCCATGGTGTGATGGGGTTCTCATGTTTTTGTTGAGATGGATTGCCATATGGATTCGAAGATGAGTGGGGTGGATCTTCAAATGATAGAGCACATGACCTATTGGTCCCTGGTATGGACTGTGGATCATGGTAAAGCCACTGGCCTAGTGACCCCTGAGCCAGAATGTGGGTTGCGGTAAAGCCAGGATTGTTTTACCTCGGTGGGCCTAGGAATCCTTGTCGGTAAGTGGAAGGATATACGGTAAATCCAAGAGGTGGATTGCTCTCCATTGGACCTAGTAATCCTAGGTTGGGGATATGCAATAAAGCCTAGAGAGTGGGTCTTAGTTTAGGGCATAGTGATCTAGGTTTGGATTGCAGTAAATCCTGAGAGACTAGGAGACAGGAAAATTCCTCACGGTGTATGTGGAGAAATCTACTTGCATCCATGCTTGTTTGGGCTAGTGATCTGGTGGAGATCATGGTAAATCATGTCATGATGTGTTCATTGTGTTTGCCTAGTGATCCATGATGGATTATGGTAAAAGCATGTTTCTATTGATGAGGGTGAGGTGGTTTAGCCTCGGTATGCTCCGTTGGTTCTTTTAGTTTGAGTCCCACATTCATGATTGGAATATGGCATGGGGGTGAATGGCTGAAGAGAGATTTGGCTCAACCATTCTATGGTCGGCTGGAATGTGGAAGTGCCATCTTGGGTTTGGTTGTTTCATCACTAATGAAAGGTTATTTCTCCTTGTATTTCTATGAGCATTGTTGATGGATTATATGCGGTCTATATTGTTTTACTTTCATGAGTATCTCTGTTGTTATTATGATAGTTATATGTGTGTTTTATGAAAATAGTTATTTATGGCTCTCAACATGTTTTTACTTGTAAATGAATGGATAATGTATTTATGGTCTAATAGATGGTAATGCAAAAAATGACATGAGGGAACAATGATTCTTAGTGATTCTCAGATAAGTATTATATCCTTACCACTAGTACAAAATGACTAATTAGTTCCTAAGAAAATGACTAAAATTTGCATATAAATGACTATTTTTCGGTCGGTGACCAATAGTCGCTAATTTACAGCTAATTTACAGTATCTTATAACGCGACCAACTTTTAGTTGTTTTTAGCTTAGTCATTAATTGGTTGTTTCAATTTTATTTTCTAGTAGTATATTTAGTCATAAATTTTGTCATTGGTTGTCACAATTAATGAACAAATATACAACAAAATATATTCCTAGATGATCACCTGAGAAAACCAATTAGTGACAAAAAAAATATGACCAAAATGTTGGTCGTGTTATAAGACACTATAAATTAGCTACTAATAGTCATACATATGCAAATTTTAGTCATTGTATGAAAGCAATTTTTTTTCCACTGGAAAAATCGTAATCTTTCATTATTTTGAAAAATTACATGTTGTAGATGCCTTCCGGCATATGCTGTAAACAGATTTCAAAAATGGTGCTTAGAAAAGAAGCAAAGATCCTTCATCACCGTGCCGGGTGTACGGATTCAAGAAGTAACAGAAATGATTATGTACATGTGGGGAAAAGTCAGACATTTTGCCCTTTTTTCTTCTCAACTTTTTTCCAAACCCCTTGTGACTCTATTGGAGTTATAAGTGCTAGTGCAGATTCAGCCCCAGGTTTTGGATTGTCCTTATCAGAGTCTGACGAGTCTGATATGTGTTGACGTTTGTTTCTGCCCATGTCCATAGTATCTGTTACACTTTCCAGTGCTGTATCTATATGCTCCTGTGGGGTTTTGTCTTCTGCTGTTGGTTCTTTGTTCATCTGATTGGTCTAGTTGGGGTTTGCAAAATCCATCTCTTCTTCCTCCTCGTCATCTGAAGCAGGTGGGGGAAATTTCCATCCCTTTACTTGTTTTTCTGCTTTCTTCTTTCTTCGATTGTCTTTTTTGGCTGCTGGACACGTGCTTTGTAGGTGTCCTGTTTGTCTGCATATTCGACATCTGAAAGCAGTATTTTCGTAGTCTAGAACCTGTGTCCAGCTCCTTTGTCTATGCTTCACCTGAATCTAGTTTGGCAGGCCTTTGCTGAGGTCTACTTCCACACATATTCGTGCAAAAGTGTGAATTCATTCCTCTAGTCAATGGGTGTCCAATTTGATGTATCGTCCAATAGTATTTCCAATTCCAGCTAGTACTTGGTCATTCCATAGATGTATTGGGAGGTTGTGTAGTTGCACCCAAACTGGCATCTTGGAAATGACCATTATGTTTGCATCAAATTCTGGGAACCAAGGTGTGATGAAGAGTCATGTGGATCCCTAGAACCAAGGTCCTTCCTATATTACTATGTCCCTGTCAATTGCTGATAAGAATTTTACTATGAAAAATCCTTTGGCATAGAGATGTATTTCGCATTGCATGGTCCAATTCGTGAAGATCCAATGGAATAGATCCATCAGTTTGGGCCAAAAGCAGTTAAATCTGCATATTATTGCTTGCCTTTCATATGTGTTGCAGTGCTCATCTATTTCTGGTGTATCTATATTGTATTCTAGGGTATGATCCAGTTGTTCCACAATGTATGGCCTGGCATCCATACCTGATTGATTTGGTGCTGTTCCTTCTGTGTTTTTCCCTTGTAGAATGTTTTTGAAGGAAATGTTACCTGGTTTTTTCCCTATTGAACCCGTACCACTTCCTTCAGCCCTATAGTTATTCCTGCCATTGATGGCTGCGCCCCCTCTTATTCTCAGATTGAGGATGATTGTTGACAAGGGTACAATTTGGTATTCCCATAGGTGTTTTGTATCTTGTAGTGCTCTACCCCCATGTATCAAATTTTGTGATCTGATGGGGTATCCCAACTGTTGCATTATAATTTCCTGTATTTGTTTAACAGTATCAGTTTCTTTTACCCAGATAAGTTTCGATTTTCCTTCAGGAAGTTTTATAAATACTTGGTATCCTCTTGCCGGGGATCCCATTCCTTTATTCAGTGGATCTAAAGTAGAGGTTTTTTTCTGGGACTTTTGTTTACCCCTGATCAGTGGTTGGGCTTCTAGATCTGACCTGAAATGGGGCCGATCTGCTATGCGGGGGTCTAGATCGAAGAGCCCAAGGCTCGATCTGTGCATATTACCATGGATCAAGATAAATGTTGCCCAAGAGGGTCGATCTGCCACAAGATGGTCTAGATCTAACAGCCCGGGGCTCGATCTGTACTTGGTGCCGCGGAGCGATGGGTATGACGCCCAATCAGAGCTCAATGGTAGATGGGTGTCCAGATCGGCGTCATAATAGAATAGATCAGCATTCTGATATACAATGAAATGGAATTTTCCTTCATACCTTAGACAGAGTCTGCGATTTTCCATCCTGAGGGCTCCATTATTGCTGAAAACAGCTCCCCCATCAAGCATGATCTCGCTGGCAGCTACGGCCTTGGGGCAGACTGTCGTATGGCCATTCAACCCATTTGTACCGCTCAGAGATTTGCCTGCTATCTTCGCCTCCTGAGGGAAACCCGTATTCACCAGATCTGGGCAAGTTCGTGCCTCAGTTTTCCTTATACACCCTGACTGTTGTGGATAACATATGATCCTTACTCTCTGTGCTCCGGAGATGGCCCAAGCATATTGCGCAGCTTCCAGCTTCTTGGACTCTCTAGAGTGATCTGAATTTGAAACTACTTGAAATTTGTTTGCAAGGTATTCAATTCAGAATTAAACATGTTTAAAAGATTTCCATGTCTTGCAGAAAGAAAACACATGAAATTTTCAGCTGTTCATGACCCATTTAAGCATAGCAGAGTTATTTCCTTTTACTGTTTAACACATTAAAATGAATTTGATCTGCGAAATAAATCAACCACAAATGCAAAAGAAGTTGATAAAGTAGTTCACCCCCTCCAGGGCTACGTCTGCTGGGTCCAAAGCTCCCAACCGAGCTTGTCCTTGTTTTTATTAAATGCTCAAATTGAAAATACAGCTGAATAGAAGCAACTACAAGAGAAATAGATGGTAAAAATGGATTCAAAACACTTGAATCCTTCAGGATTGACTATTGGATCACCTCCAATGGATACCTGCAACCCGATACAGTCTTCACAAAACTGGGCCCTGGTGGCTCATAGAACTTTCACGGCTCTAAAACCTCTGCAAATGACCTCAGATGGCTGTAAGACCTGCACAAATGGCTTCAAAAGGTCGAAAATACCCAAAATCAAAAACAAATTCGTCCAAAACCGACTTTCCTAGCCAAAGTTATGGCCATTTAAAGTTTCTCCAGTTTTTTCCTAGAAAAACTCCAGCTAACTTTAGTTAACTCCAGATAGCTCCGCCAATTATGGCGGGTCCGCAAAATTTGGCGCTCCTGCCAAAATTCCGTCAACTTAACTGCAGTTACATTTAATGTTTTTTGGTTGCCTCAGATTTCGTGCCAGACGGAATATTCCTTTTTTAATTTTTTTTTGAAAAATTAAAATTTCTAATGTTATGGACAAATTCTTCTTTTTGCCATAACTTCCTCATACGGCGACCATTTTTCGAACCGTTTGTGGCGCCAGAATCGGGAAGACGAGAAATTTCTAGTTATTCAACTTTGAACCAGTTCTAAGCACTTTAAATTTTGAGCATTTTACGACACTTAGGACATGAGCACCTGATCACGCCTCCCCATTGGGAAGCTTTTGGACCCCAAAAGCCTTCAACTACCTGTTAAAGAGGTGAGGGTACAACTCCCTCACTCTGTCCACCTCCATCCACTTTGCCTTGTTCGGTTTGCTGCCTTTGAAACCAACCCGAACATAATCTACACTGCCCCTTCTTGAAGTGCGTGTCCTTCTGTCAAGGATTGTATCTTCTTTCAGCTCATCTAAGAATTCTGGCGAGAAATCTTCTATAGATGGCAGCTGAATAGCACTTTCATGATAAAAAATCAAAGGAGGTTCATACAAACGTAAGTTCTCCACATTGACAACAGAATACATTTGCATGTAGGAAGGCAAATCTAATTGAAAAGCATTATTTCCAACCTTCTTGAGGATTTTGAATGGACCATAACGAATAGGCTTCAACTTTTTACCTTCTCCTTGCATCCTTTCCTTACTAATGTACAGCCATACCTCATCCCCTTCTTGAATCTTGTGATCGACTCTATGCTTGTCTTGTCTTTCCTTGTACTTGCCTTGACTCTTCTCAAGCTGTTCTTGAATTTGCTGATGTATTTGCTGAATTCTTTCAATGAATGAACGAGCTTTGTCAATGTCACTATGTCCCTCAATGGCGACATCTTTCTCAAGAATGAAATCAAGAGGTGATTTTGGCAAGTAACCAAAACAAGCTTCAAATGGTGAGGTGTTTGTGGAAGAGTGCTTGGCACGATTGTAAGCATGTTGTATGTAGTGCAAATGTTCATCCCAAAGCTTGGGATGCTTGCTGCAATAACCTCTCAAGAGGTGCACAATGGTTCTGTTCACAACTTCGGTTTGTCCATCTGTTTGCGGATGGAAAGCAGTACTTTTCTTCAACTTTGTGTCCATCATCTCCCATAGGTTGGACCAAAAATTCCCCACAAATCTGGAATCCCTGTCACTAATAATGGAAGTAGGCAAACCAAAGTGAATCCATACATGATGAAAAAATAATTCAGCAGTTTGTTCAGCAGTTATAGTTTTCTTACAAGGCATAAGTATACAAATTTTGCTGAAACGATCAACTACTACATATAAATAATCATGCTGCTTTCGAGATTTTGGCAAACCTCCTACAAAATCCATAGAGATGCTCTCCCATGGTCTATAAGGTATTGGCAAAGGAGTATACAAACCAAGATTCCTGTTGCTAGGCTTGCTTGTAGCACATAATGAACAACCTCTTATGAACCTTGAAACATAATCTACCATGCAAGGCCAATACCAATACCTCTGTAGATGTGCAACTATTTTGCTCACACCAAAATGGCTAGCAATAAGAGAAGAATGAGCTTCTCTTATGACATTTATCCTCTCCCCCTGTGGTATACACAACTTGCCCAAATGAAACAGCAAATTGTTATGCATGTGATAGTCATTTTCCTCTACATGATTTCCTTTACTCAAGTTAGCATACACATCTTTAAAGTCATCATCAGATGCATATTGTTCTATGTAACTATCATGTACAATGGAATCATTCTTAAGTAAAGTAACAACACCAATAATAGGCCTTGAAAGCATATCAACAACCTTATTCAAAGTACCTTTCTTATACCTTATTACCAAATGGAACTGTTGCAAGAAGCCCATCCATCTGAAGTGTCGTGACTGTTGTAACTTGCTTTGTGATTGCAAGTACTGTAAGGGCTGATGGTCGGTATGTATAACAGTTTCTTTGCCCATCAAGTAGTGTTTCCACTTTTTGACGCTTTGTACCAACGCATACAAATCCTTATCATATGTAGGATAATTTACAACAGCATCATTAAAAGTTTCAGAATGAAAAGCAATAGGCTTACCATGCTGTAGAAGAACTGCACCCATAGCATAATCACTAGCATCAGTTTGTATTTCAAATGGCTGTCTCAAATCTGGTAATGCAAGGACTGGAGCTGAACTAATCTTCTCTTTCAAAGATTCGAAAGCTTTTTGCTGCTTGCCTCCCCATTGGAAAGCATGCTTCACACTTGTCACTGCATGCATAGGAGCTGCTATAGAAGAGAAGTTAGAGATAAACTTCCTCCAATATTGAGCTGCACCCAAAAAACTTATTACCTCTATTATGGATTTGGGAGTAGGCCACTTCACAATAGCCTCAATCTTAGCAGGATCAATTCTCAAAGCACCTCCTCCTACTATGTGTCCCAAATAAACCAAAGAAGTCTTTCCAAATTCACACTTTGACATTTTAAGAAATAACTGATTCTTCTTCAAAACATCAAGTACTTTTCTAACATGCATGACATGATCTTCTCTAGACTTGCTGAAAATTAAGATGTCATCTAAGTAGACAATAATGAAATCATCAAGAAAAGGATGCAAGACATCATCCATTACCCGCATGAAAGTTGCAGGTGCATTGCACAAACCAAACGGCATCACAAGCCACTCAAAGAGTCCTTGTTTGGTTTTAAAGGCTGTCTTCCAAATGTCACTTTCTTCAATTCTTACTTGATGATATCCACTGCGCAAGTCTAGCTTAGTGAAATATCGAGCATCTTTCAGCTGATCTAGCAAATCATCTATCCTTGGGAGTGGGTAACGATTCTTTACCGTTATCTTGTTCAAGGCCCTGAAATCAACACACATACGCCAAGTGCCATCTTTCTTTGGAATCAATACAATCGGTGACCCACATGGCGAAGTACTTGGCCTTATGAAACCCTTGTCCAACAAGTCCTTGATTTGCTTCTTTATTTCAGCATTCTCCATAATAGACATGCGGTACATGCCTATGTTTGGAAGAGGACAATCTGGATGCAAATGGATTTCATGCTGAATCTCCCTCTTAGGAGGCAAACCTGTAGGCTCCTGAAACATCTCATGATATGCATCAACTACATCATACAAATCTGATTTAAGTTTTGGATCACAATTGTCAAATGACTCATGATTCACATCAACCTTGGGCTTAATCATAAGAAGAACAAAATTCTTACTTGAATTGACCAGCCTTTTTACCTGTCCTGCATTCACCATCGCTATATTTGTCTTCTTGCGATGAGCTCTAACAATGAACTCCTTGCCATCTTTGAACATATGATATTTGTTTTCATGGCGATGAAAGATAGCTTTCCTGTCAAACAAGTAAGGACTTCCCAAAACAATTCCTGCTATATCAAAAGGTACCACATCAAGTTCAACTGTGTCAATAAAATGTGCAGTAATTGCAAAGCGCAATGTGCACTTTCTTGAAACTTGTAAATTTGCATCCTTGCAAATCCATCCAAGTGGATATGGCTTCGGATGTGGAACGGTCTCAAGTTTAAGCTGCTTGACCAAGTCCTTTGATATAAGGTTTGCTTGTGACCCACTATCAAAAAGTGTGTCAATTTTAGTATGTTTTGAAATCACCCTCACATGAAACAGTTCAATTATTTCTTCCTCATTAGGAGTTTGTACATGGCAGTTTGAGGTACTAGTGCTGGCTTGAGTTTCAATTTCTTTTCCCTTCAAGTTTTTCAAACCCATGGCTGCAATTTTGGTTTCATCACCTGAATCTTCCCCTAAATCTTGTGGTGTAGATGTAGTAGCAGCAGTTTTCTGTTTCCCTTTGGATTTGTTAAATTGAGGTCTTTTTTTAGGATATAATTTCCAACAGTTTTTCTCCTCATGGCCTGGTTTAGAACAGTGTTTACAGATCACTTTCTCACTCTCCTGTTTGACAGATGCATTCTTTTTTCCCTTTCCCTTGGAGGTTTTCTCTTTGTTTTTCCCCTTGGGGGGCTTGTTTCTACCCTCTTCAAATGTGTTTTTTCCCCTTGCCTCTAAATGGGTAGCTTGGACACAAACCTCGTCCATGCTAGTAGGGTTAAACATCAAGATGGTGTGTCTAAGGTAGCTATGCAAGCCACCGATGTATTTCAGCAAGGTTTCTTGGGTCTGTAAATCTACCCCTAACAAGAGAGCTCTTCTCCTGAATTCTTGGGTGTAGTCTTGGACACTTTGACCCTTAAGTTGTTTGAAATTTTGCCAATTCATAATGGCTTTCTGCATGTGAGCAAGAGGATAAAACTGTTTTTTAATGGATAACAGAAATTCAGGCCATGTTAAGGTGACCTTACCAAATTTATTGATCTCCTCTTTAGTCTTGGCCTCCCACCAGACCAGTGTTGCTCCATCCATTCTCAAAGAAGCCAACTGAATCTTTGTGGCATCATCATGCATATTTTGGATCCTCAAGTAAACTTCCAACTGCCTAATCCAGTTGTCAAGCTTTTCTGCATTCACTTCACCATTAAACATAGGTAATTCGAATTTTACATCAAGCTTCAAAAAAGGACTTTTTCTAAAGGATCTATGCTTATGAACAAAAGAAGACGAGGATGAAGAGGAAGAAGGTGAAGATGGGGGTGGTGGATCACCATTTCCTCCATGTCCTTTCTTGGAATGATCATCATCCTTCTTACCTCCTGAAGAGCCCTCTCCTTCATGTGGATGTTTGGACCCTTCTCCAGCCAATTTCTCATTTCTTTCTTGGTACAATATCCTCACCATTTCAGTGAGGTCCAAGAAAGCCTTTCTGAAGACTCTTTCTTCTTCTCTTGGATCTGTCTCTGTAGGAATTTCTCCTTCATGTTCAGAAATCCTTGAAGCTTCTGCTGAGACTCTTGAGGGTGAAATTGAAGGTGGAGGTGATGGCTCTCTGGCCTTCCTTGACTGAGGATTCTCTCGTTCTCTAGTCAACTGTCCTTCCCCTCTTTTGAGTTTCAACCTGGTAAGCATCAATACTTTGCAAGACAGTTAGAAGATCTTTGCACAAAACCCTGAGCTCTGATACCAACTTGATCTGAATTTGAAACTACTTGAAATTTGTTTGCAAGGTATTCAATTCAGAATTAAACATGTTTAAAAGATTTCCATGTCTTGCAGAAAGAAAACACATGAAATTTTCAGCTGTTCATGACCCATTTAAGCATAGCAGAGTTATTTCCTTTTACTTTTTAACACATTAAAATGAATTTGATCTGCGAAATAAATCAACCACAAATGCAAAAGAAGTTGATAAAGCAGTTCACCCCCTCCAGGGCTACGTCTACTGGGTCCAAAGCTCCCAACCGGGCTTGTCCTTGTTTTTATTAAATGCTCAAATTGAAAATACAGCTGAATAGAAGCAAATACAGGAGAAATAGATGGTAAAAATGGATTCAGAACACTTGAATCCTTCAGGATTGACTATTGGATCACCTCCAATGGATACCTGCAACCCGATACAGTCTTCACAAAACTAGGCCCTGGTGGCTCCTAGAACTTTCACGGCTCTAAAACCTCTGAAAATGACCTCAGATGTCTGTAGGACCTGCACCAATGGCTTCAGAAGGTCGAAAGTACCCAAAATAAAAAAAAAATTCGTCCAAAACCGACTTTCCTAGCCAAAGTTATGGCCATTTAAAGTTTCTCCAGTTTTTTCCTAGAAAAATTCCAGCTAACTTTAGTTAACTCCAGATAGCTCCGCCAATTATGGCGGGTCCGCAAAATTTGGCGCTCCTGCCAAAATTCCGCCAACTTAACTGCAGTTACATTTAATGTTTTGTGGTTGCCTCAGATTTTGTGCCAGGCGGAATATTCCTTTTTTAGTTTTTTTTGAAAAATTAAAATTTCTAATGTTATGGACAAATTCTTCTTTTTGCCATAACTTCCTCATATGGTGACCGTTTTTCGAACTGTTTGCGGCGCCAGAATCGAGAAGATGAGCACTTTCCAGTTATTCAACTTTGAACTAGTTCTAAGCACTTTAAATTTTGAGCATTTTACGACACTTAGGACATGAGCACCTGATCACAGAGGGTTTGCCGACGCATGTGGGAGCCATAGCTAACGCAGACGCCTATGAAAGCAATTAATGACCAAATAAATATGACTAAATTTTGGTCATGTTATAAGGTACTGTAAATTAGCTAGTAATAGTCATATATATGCAAAATCTAGTCGTCATTTGTAATCATAAATTTATCATTTGCATTAGTGATTTATTGGTAGTTTCATATTCATTATATAGATGACTACTTTAGTATTTTATATTCCTTTCATTTACTTTCATTAACAATCATTATAAGCAACTAATTTAGTCGTATATTCATTTTATTTGTGTTCATCACTAATCAACATAAAATACTAATTTAGTAGTTTAGATTGATTTTATGTGTTCATTGTTAATCAACATAAATTAATTAGTATGATTTTGTAACTAAATTAAAAAAAAATATCATACAACATACATGTTCACCTAATATGAAAACACAAAGTTACAAATGTTAATTACAATACTAAATAATATCAAGTGCAACTATAAATAATTTCAACCACATAAATTATATTATATAAAATTTCAAGTATTACAATATGAGTTTCCAACTTAATATTGTTTGGAGTACAATTTACACATGAAATATTGTTTCGTCACTTCAGAACATTATCATTGTGTTGCTAAGGCATTGTAGGTGAATTCACCAACTCCGAAGACTTGACCATCAATCTCTATGTGTTATGCCCCTATACTACTAGTGTAACCCCTTATTGTTATTAGTACAATCCCCTTATTATATTGTTGTACCCATGTAGTCCCCATATTGTTATTATTGTGCCCCATAGAAGCCCACTATTGTCATTATTGTGCCCTTACATTATTATTGTTATGTCGGCTCTGATTATATTATGACCCCTTAGACTCCTATATATAGAAAGGAGGTCTTGTTATTTGAATCATCCAATAATTGTTCATTTGTGTAATGTAAAGGAGGTTGCCCCCTCGAAGAGGTTGAATTCTAAGGCATTGATCTATATTTTCTATCTTTTTGTGAGCTGGTTTCATAAAATTTGGTATCAGAGTTTTGAATTCTAGGGTTTCGCTACTCCAAACAGGTCATTGTGGCATTTTCGCTATAACTTTTTTCTGCAACATTTCAGATGCTAAAAACAAAACCCACTTGGGTTGAAATCGTTCTAAACCTTGGGTCTGAATTTCAGAGCTTTTCGTACTATTTGCGGGGATATGATCTGAGGAAGTTGGCCTTTTTGCAGACTCATGAATTACATTCCAAACAGGTGACCTGGGGAAAATAGTCATAATTTTTGTTTTGAGCATCAAATTGAAATTTCGTTAGAAGTTGCAAAAAGAGGACAGACTGTAGTTTAATGTGTATATTTTTCAGATCCTAAGGTCAAAACAATGACACGTGGCACTTCATACAAGTTCACTCTTCCGAAAAGGTATATAATAAGGTCATCTTGGGAGATTGTCCATAAATATTTCTTGGAGAATCTAAATTCGATCAAACTGGTGGCATTGGAAAGAGGATGCAGAGGGCTACTGTAGGTTGCGATTTCATAACTGAAAGATGTGAAATTACAAAGTTACAGTCGTTTCAAGATCGAGCTCCTAAAATCAAGAAAAAGCGAGACGAGGAAGTTTGATGGCAATGATCCAGTAAATTAGATACGATAGATGGAGAAATATTTTGATCTACATGGTGTACCACTGCTACAAAAGGTATGTATTGCATCTTCATATTTAGAACCGGATCAATTTTTATGGTATAAAGGGCTTTGTTCTAGTAAAAAACTTGTTACGTGGTCAATTTTCATGGAGGAAATGATAGCATATTATGAGGATACAAAGAGAAACACCTTCTTTAGCCAATTGATAAACCTCAAAAAAAAGTGTTCAATGGCAGAGCACATTGAGGACTTTCAAAAATTGAATATAAGGGTAAATGATATTCCAGAGAAGCAAAGGATTTTTGTCTTCATAGGTACTTTAAAGGATAACATTCAACATGAGGTTCGTCTTTGGGAACCTGATTCATTGGAGAAGGCATTTAGGTGGGCAAGAAAATTTGAAAGAGAAATTATGGAAACAAGGAATCCCACCACTCATGACTGTAATTATGGAAGTGTTTCTTCCCCTAGCCTTCCACAACCCACAAGGGTTACACCATAACAATCGGAAGAAAAAAGAGAAAAAGGGCTTTGTTACAATTGTGATAACAAATACATTAAAGGTCATAAGTGTGCTGAGAAGAAATTATTTTACATTGATTGTGGAGAGGAGGAAGAAAAGGATCAAGAAATGTCAAAAGAAGGGGATATACACCCGGAACCAACCCTAGAGAAAGAATAAATGAATCAGACCATATCTTGTATTGCAATGGTAGGAATTAACACTCTTCAAACTCTCAAGATAGAAGGACATATCCAGAAGAAGAAGGTTCAAGCAGTGAAATATCAAGAAGAAAAGTATCAAGAAACATCAAAAGAAAAGGATACTCACCAGGAATCAACCCCAAACAAAGAAGAAATGAATCCAACCATATCTTGTAATGCATTCGTCAGAATTACCACTCCTAAAACTATAAAGATAGAAGGACATATCAAGAAGAAAAAGGTAATAGTGTTGATTGATTTGGGTAGTACCCATAATTTTATTAATTGTAAGATAGCCGAGGAATTGAATTTCTTCCTGAATCCAGCACCAGAGTGTTAAGTGACGGTTGTAAGTGGAGGAACCATAAATTGCTCTGGAAAGTGCCATAATATCAAGCTATCCATGGGAGAATATGTATTGAATAGCCCAATGCTTTCCGTTCCAATGGGTGGTATTGATGTTGTACTAGCAGTCCAATGGCTACAATCCTTGGGTACAATAGATTTTAATTTTCAAGAACTTTTTATGAAATTTTCTTCGGAAGGAAAGGAAGTTGAATTAAGGGGTATCACAGGGAAACTAGGAAAGATAATCAGCTCTAATGGAATGACAAAAATTCTAAAGAAAAAACAAGGAGGCGTAATTGCAAAATTATGTTTGCTAATGGTTCCCACATCGAAATCATGTATTTCTCCATATCTCCAAAAAGTATTGGAAAATCATTCCAAGGTATTTGAGACTCCCAAATGTCTCCCATGTATTCGTGATCATGGTCATGCTATTCATTTTATTCCAAGAAGTGTTCCTCCAAACGTCAGGCCTTATAGATATCCATATGCCCAAAGGAGTGAAATTGAATATATGGTTACAGAAATGGTAGAGGTTGGTATAATTATCCAACCAAATTTGATAAACAAAGCAAGGGATGAATGAAAGAATGGTGAAGAAGGGTGGGAACTCATCAAAAGTTGTCGAAGATCCCAATTCAAACAATATTGCCAGAACTTGAAGAGGAAGGAAAAATCATATTGGAACCTGGAGCAGTCAGAGAAACAAGAACCCGACAGCTACAAAATTGATCAATCTCAGAGTATCTCATCAAGTGGAAGAACTTGTCCGCTGAAGGTTCCACATGGGAGGACAAGAATTTTATACAGAAGCATCAAGAACTACTCAAGAGTTGAGGACAACACTTTTTGAAGGGGAGGGGCATGTTACGCCCCTATACTACTAGTGTAACCCCTTATTGTTATTAGTACAATCCCCTTATTATATTGTTGTACCCATGTAGTCCCCATATTGTTATTATTGTGCCCCATAGAAGCCCACTATTGTTATTATTGTGCCCTTACATTATTATTGTTAAGTTGGCTCTGATTATATTATGACCCCTTAGACTCCTATATATAGAAAGGAGGTCTTGTCATTTGAATCATCCAATAATTGTTCATTTTTGTAATGTAAAGGAGGTTGCCCCCTCGAAGAGGCTAAATTCTAAGGCGTTGATCTATCTTTTCTATCTCTTTGTGAGCTGGTTTCATAACAGTATGTGTGTGTCTTATGCGGGGTATTGGCTCTATAGGTACCACTAGACCAATTCTCTTCTCTGTCTCTCTCTCTCCCTTTAATTTTCATTTTGTTTCTCTAGTGTTATTGTTCTCCTCTTTCTTTAATTCCTTCTTCTTACCATTAATACTGAGTTCATTTTCTGAAAAAATAAAGAAGATATAATGCAGAGTATAAGACATGAAAGACGATTAACAATGGAATATGAAATAAAGTAGACTAAAATATTTATACGATATATACCTCAACATCAACAATATTGTAAATCTCATTTTTCCCCATACAAGCAAGGAACTCGAACAAGTTTTCTTTAGTTGGGAAATAATAGCCACTATGTGGCTAGATGACCTGTATAAATAAAGCAAATAAAATGTCACCATAGAAAATAACACCTTAGTAAACTTAATATTCAAACTTCAAGGAAATATTAGGCACAATCATGCTACATGCTAAAAAGATCAAGCTGTAGATTACCTATACAATGTGGGAGTGCAAACAAAACTCCCATAAAATGCCAAAGTTAAGTCTAAAATAAAATGAAATGAAGTAAAAAGGATACAATAATAGGATAGCCTCGTATACATGTATATAACCGGATAATGTAGAAGGCTAAGTGAATAAGTCCAAGAATGGAGGTCGATGATGTCAACAATGCCCAAGTATGATGATCATTTCTTCAAATAAGAACTAGTATTTGGGTCAATTATAACATATGTATAAGAAAACTAGTCTATATCAAATTATTAATGTTTTTCTTATATTTACTGATCACTACAGTGTAAGTGAATAAATTGCAAATAAAACTCCCTTCCCCTTGTGTTCCTGACATTTGGTACAATATATTAACTATGATTTGGAAAAACTTTCAAACATCGAAAATATGTAGCAATCGCCACTAGTAATCCCCCAAATAGGATTATTTTGGAATGTAACTTTCATATTCCAGTTGCTATATTATTCTTGAATGGAAAATCTACATTGAATTCCAACAGGAAACTTTCAATTTGAGGTAACACGTGTGGCCATCCTCAATCACTCAAACTCAAAACATCAATGATAATTATAATGAAAATATTAAATAAGAGTAGTTTTGATCTATTCTGTAGATTTACATGCAAAGCACCGATAGTTTTCTCATATTTACCATACTTGTAATTTCCAAGATATAACACATTGATTGATCTTTTACAGCAAATACTTGATTCAATACAAACAATAATTTAACATATTACAACAACACCACCAATGTTTGATCCTCAATTAGTTCAAACTAGTTAGCACAAAAAATTCAAGAAAGAGCAACACGTTGAAATAACAAATCCATCAAATTAATAATAAATCAAAAAAGGATAAGTTTTTTTGTTGAAGCTTCATAAAGAACTATAAATATTGATAATCCACTGCAACTAGTGGTCTTGTTTAAAGAGCAATAATACTTGGAGAACTCATCTTCCAAATTCTCTACTCTATCCATGAAGGTTTATGTTATCCTCAAAACATAATTCACATTCAATCTTTTAGGTTTGTGACGCTACCCAAAGGCCTTGCCAAATGAAGCAGTGAATTTCATCGATTTTCATAAAATGCTTGTGGTACAGAAAAAATATGGTTTGACCATGTGGTAGACAATTCAAGCAAGTAAAACATTGTGTACAAACTTTCTTAGAAGAGTTCATGTTAAAAGGAAAACTTGTATATTTCATATAGAAAAAGGAGCTTAATGAAGATGGACAATATTACAAAACAATAGACTGCATATAAAACTACAAGTAGAACTAACAAATTCCTAATTGTAATATAGTTGATTGATTATTCTAAGTGAAGCCAACTAGATACATACACATTTTCATTTTCAGCTTTATTTCCCATACCTTTATTGGAGGTGGAAGCTAGCTTACATGAATCTCGCAAGGCTAGTTTAGAAAGAGTATATGTTCATTCTCATATTCCAGACTTGCTTTTCCATGAAAAATCGCAGCAAGTATTGGAGGAATTAGTTGCTACATCAACTGAGTTGTTAGCTTTAACCTTCTCTTTACTCGAGGTATTGATCCTTCCCCTTTTTCTTGGTTATCAATCTCATCTTTCTAATGTAGCCAACATAGGAATAATTTGGGTTTAGGAAGAATAAAGATAGTCATATGATGTCTTCAAATTTGAAAGGATGCATTTTTGTTATTTAACTACTAGTAAAAGTGATAGGAAGACCTAAAATATAACCAAACCTTTTCTATGAAGCGGTTTGTTGCAGATGCCCATGCTAGCACAACATCATCGAAAATAAATGGTAAATAATAATTAAACATAATTCCCATAGCATGAACATTGGCTTAGTCTTCATAAAGAAACATAAACCATTTCAAACTACAAGGAATAAACAAAAAGAACACCATTGATATAAATTCACAGAATATTGAAAACAAAAAAAGAAGTGAATTTGCTAGGTAGTAGTTCAAAACCTTGTAGTGGGAAGATGTCCTCAATTTTGAGTAATATCTACATGATAGGGAATGAGTTGTGACACATGTTTCTTACATTTATGAAGAAGAATTGCAACTGGAGCTCCAATGTTTACTTTAGATAAATAGTATTGGTGTTGATATGCAATGTGACCCTCCAACATTAGCAATGACACAACTATTCGGGTTCACACAATTACTACATATTCAATGTCTTTCATGTCTGACTGACTAGTGTGGCTGGTAATTATTGGTGCTAATCCTAAGCTAGGGAAAAAATGCTCAATATTTATCCCCGGAAGAATTTATTGAGAGTTTAAAGTTCTAGACCTTCTAGATTCACCCAAACTCTTATACACGGTAGAAAATTGCAAGGCTAAGAGTCCCTCACTATTATGAGGCAAAAACTACATTAATATGGAATTCAAAATTTGTTGATTGAAATTATATCTGTCACCCATTCCTAAAGAAAACTAAAGCATTTTGATAATTGATTCGACTAAAAGGTCAAGTTGAGCGGGTGAGAGAACCCTGCATCTTAGTTGGCCTTTCTATAGCAAATTTTAAGGAAGAAAATGTAGATGGTGTCACTGAATGGAAACTTAGTATTATTTCCCCTACAACATCTACATCCTAAGAGTCTTGAAGTTGATGAATGATGATCATGTTACCCTACATGTTGGCATAACTTTGGGTGACTACACGTGGACCAGTTGATTGAGGAATTGATATAAGTTGTCTTGTGGCATTTGGGTGTTGAATATATTCTAACTAAGTTGAAGGATGAATATCAGAGGCTGTGAAGTATGGAGGTTTGTCCATATTTACAATAGTTCTATTTTACACATGTTAGTGATGATCTATAGGTAACACTTAATGACATTGTTGAGGTGGTCACTTGCAATGATTTTACTTCAACTATGGAAACATCACCTACCTTTGATAAAGAATCTTGATGAGTTATTAAAGATACACTCTTATGGGCACTTTATCCTTTTGATTAATGGATCTGCCTATCCAAAATTACATTTGTAGTTTGCATATATGCACTTGTTTGTAAAGATCAATTTTTCATCCTTTGTAATGCTTGGACTGGTGAACCCA
The DNA here is from genome assembly GCA_031772625.1 of Pinus tabuliformis. Taxonomy (NCBI): domain Eukaryota; kingdom Viridiplantae; phylum Streptophyta; class Pinopsida; order Pinales; family Pinaceae; genus Pinus; species Pinus tabuliformis. The sequence continues at coordinate 252,572,349 of CM062820.1, read as the reverse complement.
GTCTAAATCCAAATCCCTGAGAAGAGAGAGCACTTGATGATTGGTTATGACTAAAATGAGTAACTGTAACATCATGTGAAGAAGATTCATTGGGATCAACAAATCCATTTTTATCGCTAAATATAGTGTTATTTAATGTGTCACTTTCATTTGGATTATCTGACTTTCTTAGAAGGTCAAGAACATTTCAGCTGGACTAAAAAAAATTATAAGCAAAAAATTGACATCTTAGTATATTATATTATAGAAAACTAGTAAAAGCTAGTGGAAAAATAAATAGACAAATTACTTAATAACGAAACATGAACCAAAACCTTACGTCGATAAAGATGTTGGCTTGTTTGAATTGGATATGTTTGTGTGGTTGTCAAATAAAGATGATTTTGCAGAAGCATAACCTATATAAAAATTATTTACGATGTCCTCCTCCCAGTAGTTATCTTAATTTGGTTTGTAAATGTGAATCCGAAACATCCTGTAAAAGAAAAAATTGTTTACTACAAAGAGCTACAAACAAATCAAGCATATGATATCAATCTAGGCATGAAGTATTTTCAATTGGGATAAAAGGATGCACAATACTGACAAATTGAACTTCTTACAAGGATCCACAATATTCATAGATTTGATATTTCATTCGAGTCCAAATACATTGAATAAATTTAATACCTCTCCTACGTTCGTAGTGTTATTTTGTGAGCCTATCCTAACCACCTTTGACTACACAAAGTCTGCCTGTTCAAGAGCCTTTTTCCCTTGAGAATTCATGTGCATTATTCCTCTCAGAGATGAGTCTTATCTAACACTTTCTGCATGCCATTGTTTCATTGAATTCATTCCTACTTCCTGTTGGAGCATGTTCCTAGGGGGGCATTCTCAAGATATCATTTCCAAAACTTTCACCTAAATCAATAATCATTTTACTCAGCTGGCTATATCCCTAGTGATTCATATTAATTAAATATTGTAAATCATGTCCCTTTGAGGACTTTTCCTAGTGTAATCACTTCTAGATTTTGCACTTTGATTAGGATCACCCTTGCTTGCTATCTGACCATCAGTTGTGCAATAATTTTGACTATATTGTAACCTATTTATATGATTTGTATATCTTTGAGAACTGACATATATATTGGGAAATGGATTTAAGGCTAGTGAACCATTTCCCTCCTAATAGAACAAAATGTTTCCAACACGTCTATTTTATGACTTGTTTTTATGAAATTGCATATAAATGTAGTTCATTTTTCTAGTACCATCCATCGTTATGAAAATTTTCTTCTTTTTCATTTTGGAAGCACAGTACCCAAGGATTCGATGCCAGAGACATCCAAAAATATTAAGTGAAGGAGAAGAGGAATATGTCAATAGGAAGAGCCTTTAAATTAGAAATGTCTTCTAAATGCTTCAAGTTAGAAATATCACTTAATGGATACATTTTTGAGTTATAGACTGTATCAAATTTCTTCTATATGATTGACATGATTCAAGCTTGATAAAAGGAGTTGTAAGAGTAGAACTTGATCGATTCTCAGTGATACTTGACATGTTGCATCCTTCTCCTCTCTTAGTAGCTGGTTTGATAACCTTTTTCTCTTATTATTCTAGCCTCACATTTATGAAAGCTGAGCCATGTTCCTCTACTGATTTTTGTAATATCTCAACCAGTTCTTGTGGAGATGGTGGGCCTTCAATCTAGTTCAAAGAAGAAAGAATGACTTAGAGAAGGAAACATAGATGACTTGATGACTAATAATGGTAGTGATATCACTTCTAGTGCTATAAATTCCAGCCATAGAGAAGCTAGACAAATATACTTTTGCCACAAAATGCAATATGAGCTATTTGGTCAATTGAAGGTATCTCATCTATAGAGAAATTTAAGTAGCTGAGATATATCTTCACAATTAGGGGTGTTGTGCAATAGAGTTATCAAGGTTATACATTTGGAAAATTTGAGCTTGGTACTCCTCATATAAAGGTAATATGATATTTGCATCAGTGACCTAAAGGAGCATAGAGAGGACATTATGTGAGACATACATATGAACCTGATGCATATTGCATCTCACATACATATGGGCCTGATGCATATTGCATGATATATCATCTTTTAGTAAGAGCCTAATTACGAACATAACAGTTGCAGTGTTTCTAATTATTTGTATACCTTCAAATAAATAATTATTAGAGAATAGCATATTATAAAAATAGCCTTGCCTCTAATGATGCATATTTAGTTAGAGCTAAATTTCACCAAATTTTGGCATGCCCAAGAAGGTGAGAACCTAAGGAGCTCGACTATTATACTACAGTCAAAGATATTCTTGAGGAAATTTTGAGACAATTGAATACTTTAACTCCTATTCCCAAAAAGGTCTAGGTAGACTACCTCAAACATAGTCATGCCTCTTCAGAATGGAATTCCTCAAGAAGAGTGGGGAGCAACACTATATACCATACCCTTTTTTCTCCAAGTGGGGTTAGCTATAAATTTACCAGCAAAGAAAATGTTGGTCAAAAGACCATAAGAATGAAAATGCAATAAGTTGATTCAGACATTCGGTCACTAATGATGACCTAGAGACCCTATCTGCTAGACTTTAGATGTTGTGACTATAGACATTTAGTGATTTTCAACTTGTTTTTGTTGAGCCTAAACTATATATTTTGAATTCAAACAGTAACATGCTCTTCTCCAATAGTAACATTGATGAAGCAATATTCCTTCCCAGCTAAGAATCAATTTTCAATGTTAACGAGAAAGGAGAAAAATATTTAGCTCCAACAATGATGGATAAGAGTCAAGAAAAATTTCAAGGATACTGGCCAAAAGAGGGAGATTAAATAAGAACAAAATATACTAACCCCGAATAGTTTGAGGTCTTGAATCAACTCAAGGCAGGGCCACACAAGAGGGCACATACTCTTTTGCATTTATACTAAATCAAAGATAAAAGTATTCAAAAAGTCGTAACTCAACTCATGGTTGGACCACACAAAAGGGCATAGCCACTTTAACTACATAGAAACAATTTAAAACAACTTAAATGATCTGATAAACACCTGAAGTATTACAAACAAATGTCAAGATGTATGAAATAATTAAGTACACGAAAAAACAATGCTAATGCAAGACCAGTAGTTGCAACACTACAAGATCAATACAAATCACTGATAAAGAACACATCAATGTATCTTTATAACTGCTTTGTATTTTGTGAGTGAAGACCCATGATACAAATGTGAAGATGACCGTCGGCAATAAAATTTCCAATACTGGAAATATTGGAATGTGTAGAACACATATGGCCTAAGTTGATAATATATGAAAGATGAAGAGATATGTGTAAGGATAGGTGACAGGCCCAGGACACCAACCGCATTTAACTAAAACAATAACACTTAAAACATAATAGGCTATGCTTCATTAACTAGTGATGTTTTAAGAATCGAGAGTGAGAGGATAGGTTGACATGATGTAGAAAATATAATACTAATTTAGGCACAAAGGCAACATAATAATCATAACACAAAAATATTTTTAGCCTTGGTCCATAGAGAAAAAAGTGTTTTTTACTACCTGTAGGCTATTGCCGTTGCTACCAAATATCAATTATCTCCTGCTTTTAGCCATTTTTTTGTGTTTTTACAAGGCATATGACCATAACATGGGACGTTGATCTAGGTGGATATTGGTGGACACCATCCTATTCTACTTGGATCCCCAACAATGTCTCTTTCAGTTTTTCAGTTTCCTTAATTATAGCACACTTTTCTGTTTTTGGCAATTTTTTAGGTCCTGAACTTCCACAGCCGTTTGGAGGCCCTAAATGACGTTTTTAGGGAAAATAGAGAAACTAGAAAAGTCCCAAATAGAGCCCTTTTTTGTTTTCAGGTTACTTTTTGACATCTTCAGAATGAGGTATTATGATAGTCACACGAAGATCGTATGCCAAAGTTACGACCTTGGGAAATTGATGTACCAATTTACCGAAACGGGGCCCACAATCTTAGTGCTTCATCTCCTAGGGTTAGGATTCTGGATGTTTAGGGGTTTCCATTGTTTCTTAATAATAAATAGGCCTTGGAGCCTCATTGTAACATAGTTCAGAGGCATGTAGCCAACACATCTCTTCTTAGAGCTAAGCTACCATCGCCCGAGCTAGTCTTATTTCCATTCTGTTTGTAAGCACATTTTAGTATATGATATTAATGAAATGAAGTGTTATTTCTATTGCATCTTTGAATTTATGGTTAAATTAATGATTTGTTGCGTTCCTATTTAAATTTGGATCAATGGTATTAGAGAGGTCTGCTCTTTCTCTGTTTTTCTTTCATGTCCCCACTAAGGTCGAGATATAAGGAGTTAGGGCTTGAACTGGTCTAACCTTTGCAATACCAACCACACAAATCTCGATGACCTCCCATGGTGGAAGAAAAGAAAGATGAGGGAGCAAGAGATCCTTTCAAAATCTTTCTCGAAGAAGCCCTCGAGTGACAAAGGAATGCGATGATGGAAAACTTTTTCCAAATCCTTTAGCGACTACCCAAGGGCGATGCATCTACTTCCAACAGCTACTCTGGAAGTGCCACACCCTTTAAGGTACACGTTAACTTTGACATTACCATATTTGAGGGTCAGATAGATGCGGACGTTGTAGATAACTCATTAAATCTGCTAGAAGGATATTTTTCTATTCATGATTTTTCCAGCTGGGAAAATATTACATTTTCTGTTCCCAAAGCCACCCCCCATGTCAAGGACTAGTGGGAAACCTACTGTGAGTAGAAGGATGAAAGCATGACCTCACTATTTTTGGGCACACCCACTTTGGATTCGTTATGGGATGCCATGAAGGAGCAGTACTGCCTGTTAGCATTATGACACAGGTGTTGTCCTTGATGGCAACTCACTCAAATGACAAATCACAGTTCACGCTCTTAGAATGAAGGAAAAAGAGATATACACAGGTTCCTCTTAACCAAGTCGCATATACACGCAGGATTGCCGATCAAAAGGTGCGTATACGTATGCACGCACTTTCATGCAAGGAAAAGCGCGTACATGTGGGAAAACTTATTTTTTGTTCCATGGTATTTAGTCCTTGGTATTTGGACCTATGATTTTGGACCATGGTATCTCGTCCGAAGTGGTGAACCCACTCTATTGGGTCCATGGTATTGAGTAAAGCCTAAGACTATAAAAGGGGAAGGAGATCATTAGGCAAGGGCATTCACTCAAGCATTGAAGATCTTATGAAGAGCATGATCTAGAATTGGGTTATGGTGCATAGTTGGATCTGAACCAAGGAGGAACCTGAGTGTTAGAAGAAGATAAGTTCTATTGACGGGTCAAGATCTTAAGGCTTGAATAGTAGTATCGTTGTGTGATTTTGATATGTTATATTCGGCGCATGAATTGATCTATAAATCTGATAATATGGGTATAACTGATGTCTGAATAAGTAAAAAGGGTAAATTATCTTTCATAGATCTGTACGCAGGTTCAGCACAGCAGAGGCACATATACATGCTGGTTCAATAATTCAAAATAGCGTATACGTAGGTTGGTGTTGAGCTAATTTATGGTCCTAAATTAACACAATTATTTCTTATCAATCCGGGTTGTTTATGCTTTGAGGCAAGTTCACTATATGTGAAGATCAGATATAACCAAACCTTGAAAGATAAGTTATTCAAAAGCTAAAGATAATACATCTTATAACTCTAATTCAATCAGCTCAAAAAGAGAAAAACATTGAAAGGGTTCTTGACCTCAAGAAGTCCACCTTCACCTCAATTATCACTTAATGAATCAGAGATTGAAACCAAAAACTCAAGATGCATAAATTATAAATGAAAGAAGCTCTTAACTTAAGAGACACATAAGATATTCCATCATAATTCATTCATCTCAATATCTAAATCTAAATGGAAATAAAACTGCTTGCATGTAAACAAAAGAAACTAGTTTTGATTCATCATTTAGCAGAAGGGATGTCCAACTTGAACATCTGTTTTTCCAACTCAATAAAGTGATGAATAAGCTATTAACAAATGAAATCAATCACTATGCATAAACCATAAAGCAAACTGAAATAAAGCTTTGAAAAACTAGTGCTACAATTAACCAAATTACAATGAAATAAAACTAGTTTATCATGGAAGTGTACTTAGCTTGGAGTGGGGGCCCTCCACCCTTGCCTTGCACACTTTGAGAGGTGATATCAGAAGCTTAGATCAGTCACAAATCCATAGCATTGCACAGCAAAATAATAATAACACAAGTCTTCAAATTACTTCTCAATCCAAAGATGTCTCAGCATAAAAGTATATCACAAAATCAATACATAAGCCATCAAAGTTTTGGCTTTAAATAAGAAGTCTCATGAACAAACTGATCTATAATCACTCAAACAAACCCATCTACTCTCATCCACCTATCCAAGTCGAATTCATTATCCCCAACCCAAGAAAGATGACCATTCCTATGAAAACTCAAAACAGCCCTATTTCTATGGGATTCCTGCATGACTAGTCATGGTTGACTAGCACCAAATGGGCCTAATAAAGCTTGTTCAATTCGAACTAAGCATTGTTGGCTTAGTCCTAGTTCCCAAGCTATCCATCAATGCATTCCATTCGTGCCCAAGTGTCCTGCAACCATACCAACCATAGAGCTATTACGGGAATTTCTGAATCTGCCAATTTTGCACTAAAAACCAAATATTCATAAAAACTTTAGAAATTGAAAAATTAAAATTAAATACCTGAATAGATATCAAATATACATCAAAATAGGATAAATGAAGGGAAAATGGATGGAAAATAGATGGATAAGTAAGTTTCTTTGAGCAAAAATAAGACCAAAACTAAGGCTCAACATCTCTCCCTTGCTTATCATCAAGCATGTCCCCATGCTTGCTTGTTCCTCTTTGACCTTCGCCTTTCTGTAGTAGATGTTGTACCTATAGATGCCTCCTACTATGCCGCCCTGGCCAAACAATCCAAACCTGTATCATGTCTCTCCCTAAACAAAGCTGCTTTGACCTTTTGTTTTTCATATTTTTCCTGCCACATGTTCTTTTCCTTTAGCCACTTAAATGCTTGCTTAGAGAGTAGATCATTTTTCCTCTTTAGCCTCCCCAATTCTTCATTCAGTTTCTCATTTGCTTTGACCAATTTAGCATTATCTTTCTTATTTGCCTTATTTTCTTCCTTTAATTGCTTCTCTAAGATTTTGCTAATTTCCAATTGGTTAGTTAGATCTCTGATTCTTGCTAAGTTAAGTTCTCTCTCAAAGTCCTGTGTTGTTTTTATAAGTGATGCTGTTGCTGCATCATTATAGGAAGAATCCTTCTCAAATGCCTCTTGTGCAAAATCATTTTCTTCTTGCTGTCTTGGGGAATATGTTTCTACTTCCTTCTCTAAGTCAATAGGACTCTTACTCCTAAATTGCCTAGGAATAGACATAACAGATGTTTCATTTTCTTGCATGGCCATGCTGTTCTGTTGTTTGGCTCTTGTTCTAGGATATAAGGGTGAGTTCATCACTCCTCTGTTTTCCTGCTCTGTTTTGTCCTGTACCTCATGAACCTGTTCAATGAATTTATTTTTAGACATGAATTCTCGCCACACTATGCCCTGTGATCTCACCTGATACTCAACTAGGATTTTTATTAATCCTTGATGGTATATCTGTCCTGCTTTAGGCCTGTGTTCATGTTTGACTATTTCTATCATTCTCAAGAGGCTCCTATATAGGAAATAAGGCATGTTTATCCTATCCTCCCCTTTTATATGCTGCAGAAGTCTGACATGATACAAGTGAGCCATGCTATACCCCCTATCACAGGTCAAGAATTTTTGGATAACCAAAACCAACTCACCCCATGGTTCATTAAACCATTCCCTGGGTATCCCTTTTGTCCTGTCAAATGTCCCCTTTCGGTTCTTCTCAAGAAAGAAAGTCCAAGATTTCTCTTTAAAGTGCAGGCCTTTGTAATACTTCTCACCTATCATGGGCAGATCTAAGGCTTGGGAAAGATAGTCCTGGGTTACCGGAATAATGACATCTCCCACCCGTGTCTGGTCTTGATTGAAATTGTTTATAAACTCTCTGGTTATTTGTTCAGAGTGGCCATCAAATTTTTGTAGGAAACTGATCATCCCTGCTTGGTAAAGTTTTTCTATTGTTTCCTTCCCCCAACTCTCTATCTAGAATTTTGGCTCTACTCTGTTTGACATTGCTTCTGTAAACCAATGAATAAATTCCTCTGCTGTTACTAATTTCATTTTGAAAGAAAGATGCAATTATTTGTTCGATTTCGAAATGAAATTTTTGAAGGTGAAGAACCTTACCTTCCTTTTTCAATCAACTTAATTCACCTCTGTTTGACTCTACCCTCTGCAACAGCACTGTTTTAACCCCTGTTCAGTGCAAGAAATATCTGTATACCCTGTTAATATACTGCCCTCTGTTCTTGAAAACAAAAATATACATACAAACAATGTTCATTCATGCTCCTGATCCTCTTTTATTTTGCCAAAATTCAAATCATTGATGACTGTTTATGTTTTAACAATGAAAACTGTGTAATGCACCTATATTTGGCTCTCGGCCTCACTAACAAATGTACAAAAATGCTCTTGGCCTAACCCAATATATCATCATTTTTTAAAAAAATTTGACTGTGTACTGTGCAAAAATGATGCGCATGGCCTCGGCCTTATGTCAACTATACTCAGGTGCAATCAAAGTTATGAGCATGAGGGTGATTAAATCTTAGCATTGCGCTCAGCCTCTAAAAATAAATAGACATAATTGTATTTGAAATCATGCTCACGGTCTTAAAAACAAATCATAAATATATTTTTTTTGGCAAAATACAATCCTCGGCTCATGAAAGATTTGCAACACCGCTCTCAGCTGTCTAAAAAAAATTCTCGGCTCAAAACAAAACATACACAGCATATTCAAACGATTTGATATACATTCCCTTCATCAAAATGGCGTTGGACATTCAACATAACAATCCTCTGTTTTGATTAACAATCCTCTGTTTTGATATGAATCAGTGCGCAGCAAGGGATGCATGTGGTGCTTGACTGCTTGTTTTCAATCGGCGCACAACTATATGGCAACACACAACGCTTCTATATATCAATACAAATGTACAACGCGCAACTATATGGCATTCTACAGCGCTCCTATTAACATTCACCGCCATTCCACATTCAACAATACTGCATTGTGTATTTCCTTAGTTTATGGGCTATGTTTGACACGGCACAGTCATACAATTCCATATTTATTGCCAAAATCTACGTGTTAACCATGCAAACCCGTCACATTTAAATGAATACTGATCCACTAAGGATTCATTCCAATTTTTATGCAGCAAATCACCAAGTTGGGGGCTACGTTTGCGGCTTACCTTTGATCACCGAGCACCTGGAGGGATATCGGCGCTCCAAACCTCGGTTTAACTGTTTCAATTGGACTGGTGGCAAGACAAACAATCGTTATTAAAAACAACTGCGAGTTCAACTTTGGTTCACTGTGCCGAGCTTGTAAAACAACCACACCTTACCTCAATAAATCCCTGAAAATCCGTTATGCAAACATCAATTTCGGAACAGCTCTCCTCTTTAAATTTCCCCAACTCAATTCGCTTCTCTTTTCACTGGGAGGCAGCTTCAAACACCATTTCTGATCTTATGCAGCGATGAAGATCACGGTTGAACACGACACAGGGTTATGGTTTAAACTGTTCATGGCTCGGTTAGTGTTCATGACCGTTTCGACTGTACCGCGATGTATTTCATTGGTGGTTGAATGGTCATGGCTTACATGGCCGTCCTCTTGACCAGTCGCCCAACTGTGTCATGAGGATGCCGAGTCGTGGCTTGGTACACATGATCCCTGCGTATTGTGTCAACCAATGGGTGCATAAATCACTATGCCACCATGTAATTGCTGGCCGGTTGTCGTATGGGGTTCATTACAATGGTTCATTATCACACCTACCACCGTATACTCCACTATCCCGTATTCCATTGCCCACTGTGTAATGATACCTTATGCTATGATGTTTGGATACCCACCGTTCTGTCGTTTGTTCATTCTCGGCCTTTCACCATGTCTCATTATTGTCCATGAACCTTTACTTTGTGACTATGTTATATGCCTTACCATATGCCATATGAACCATATGCGCGTTACTTTGAATTTTGTTATATGCAACATGAATATATACCCTTTACCATATACCTTGTGCGCATTTGATAATGCATTCGCTCCCTTTGTCAACCTTTGGTATATGTATTATTTGATATGTCCATATATATTATGGTATATATATGTTTTGATTTCCATATAGCGCATATGTTTTGTTTTTGTTTTGACTTTATATAACATAGTTTTATAATTTTAAAATGACCATTGGGGTCATGTTTAAAATTATTCCCATTACTAATGCTCTGAGTTGCATGAACTTGTATGTGCAGGTTGAAAGTTGTCCTAGTTTGGCCTTTTTAAGCTTGCAAAGAAAACTACTTAGGGGTATTAGGGTTAGTGAAAAGAGGGAAATGTATGGAAATAAAAGGGAATAGGGTTATAATGTATAGGGGTTATAGGAATATAGGATGTAAATGATAATGAATATCCTCAGGTACTAATTTCAACTTAACAAAAACTAAGAATTTCTACGAAAAATTTGAATTTTTAAAGTACAAAATGACCATGTATGTATACTCCCCTGGATGATGGCTGTGCAAGTGGATGAAATTAATTGATTGTAGATGGATTCCAATGTAGACTTTATTGCTGCTCCTTGTTCTTCAGGTTCTAATCTTGACTTGATAATCAGGTCCCTCTGTAATGATGCATTGTTTCAGGTCCCTTTTTCTGCTTGCAAAAGATGCACATGTTGTGTTGACATTGGCAGGTCTTTCAGGTCCCCTGGCAATGATTTGGTATATCAGGTCCTTCTATTGACAATACAGGTCGTGTTTCCAGCTAAAGAGCTGATGGTTGCAACTTCAGCTGTCCACTTAAACAGCAAATGCAAGTCTCCCCCCTTGTTGAAGAGTTGACTTGTCCTCAAGTCATTGGTTGGTGGAGTGTACCTGCAGTAAAGAGATCAGAGAACTGTAGAACAAGTAGAAAGAATTCATAGAGTCCAAGTGACCCTGGTTTTCCCCTATGAATTCATGCTTGCAATGTGCCAGTTGCCTGGTTTTCACTTGCAAACAATTTATTTATTTTGATGTTTTTTTTTTTTATATATATTTTTTTTTATGTTTTTTTTTTTTTTTTTTTATTTATTTTTATTTTTTTTTAATTTTATTCAACTAGTGGACTGGAAGATGGCGAATCTGGTGCCATGAGTTCCAGTTCTGTGTCTTCGATCAGTTGTTTCAAAAATGCTTCTTTACTGATAGGCCTATTATAAACTTTGAGCCTATGTCCATTCACTATAAATGAGGTGGAATCCTGGTTGATTGTCTTGATCCTTACTGCTCCATTGTCAAAGATTTCATCAATTTCATATGGGCCTAGCCAGTGTGTTGTGAACTTTGCTTTGAAGTCTTTGAATTTGGAGTCGAAAAGCAATGCCCAGTCTCCCTTGTGAAATGTCTTTGTTTTGATGTATCTGTCGTGCCACTTCATTCTTTGTTGTTGCACTAATGTAGTATGTTCCATAGCTTGCTGACGATGCTCATCCAACTGATTCAGTTCCATGATCCGCTGCTGTTGTGCTTCTGTCAAGTCAAGTCCTAGTTCAGCTACTAGTCTGTATGTATGTATCTGAAACTCTATAGGAAGTAAGGCTTCCTTCCCATATACTAACTGGTATGGACTGAAACTAGTTGTTGTTTTCCAAGTGATCCTATAGGCCCAGAGCGCATCCTTTAATTTTTCAGACCAGTCTTTTCTATTCATGTGTACTGTCTTGGTCATAATATTTTCCAGGACTTTATTTGTTGATTCGACTTGACCATTTGCTTGTGGATGATATGGTGTTGATTTCCTATGCTTAATCTTATATTTCTCTGTTAGATCTCGTACCAACTTTGATGTAAACTGTGTTCCTTGATCTGTTACAATTTGTCTAGGTACTCCATATCTGACAAAGATTTCTTCAAAAAGAAAGGTGACCACTGTATCTTCTGTTGCTCTGTTAACTTCTTTTGCTTCTGCCCATTTGGTTACATAGTCTGTACATACTAAGATGTACCTCTTCCCATTTGATGGTGGATTGATGGGTCCAACAAAGTCAAGTGCCCACTGCTCAAATGGTTCTATGAGAACCTGTGGCTTCAGTGGCATTTCATCTGATGTTATTGGTCGTCCTGTTCTTTGGCAGCTATCACATTGCTTGACATACTTCTTAGAGTCTCTGAAGATGGAAGGCCAGTAATAGCCTATCTGCAGCACCTTATATGCCGTTCGTTTATCTGCAAAATGGCCACCACAGGGTTCATCATGACATGCTCTTAGAATGTCTAATATTTCATCTTCTCGTACGCATTTTCTAATTATTAGATCTGAACCAGTATAAAATAGATCACCATTGACCCATGTATATCGAGAGCTTGCTCTAACAATTTTGTGTTTTTGCTTTTTAGTGAATTGAGCTGGAAACCTTCCAGATGACAAATAGTTTGCAATATCTGCAAACCATGGTGTTTTAACTGTGATGGCAAAAAAATGTTCATCAGGAAAGTTATCTACAACTGGATTTGGATCAGAGGGTGAGTGTATGCGGGACAGAAAGTCAGCCACTTGATTTTCTCTTCCTGGCCGGTCTTGTATTGTGATATTAAATTCTTGTAGTAACAGTAGCCATCTTGTTATTCGTCCATTAGTGATTGGTTTTTTCATCAAATATTTGATTGCTGAATGATCAGTATGGATGAAAACTTGATATCCTGTTATATGGTGCCGGAATTTATTGACTGCATGTATAACAGCTAACATTTCTCGTTCTGTGACTGTGTAGTTCATTTCTGCAGGTGTTAGATTTTTACTGATGAAATATATTGCATAAGTAAACAAGTTCTCTTTCTGTCCCAAAGAGGCACCTATTGCTGTATCAGATGCATCAGTTGAGATATGGAATGGTAAAGACCAATTTGGTCCACGAAGAGTGGGGGCAACAGACAATTTCTCTTTCAGAATTTGAAATGCATTTTGACAATCATTTGTCCAATGAAATTCAATGTCTTTTGCTAATAATTTGAACAGAGGTTGGGCTATTTTACTAAAGTTTTCAATAAATCGTCTATAATAGCCTGCATAGCCTAAGAAACTTCTAACTTCTTTCTGTGTTGTAGGAGGCATTAAGTTTACTAAGACTTGGATCTTGGCTGGATCCACCTTTATTCCTGAAGCAAAAATGTGGTGTCCCAGAACTATTCCCTCTGTCAACATCATATAGCATTTCTCATTGCTTAATGACAAATTTGTTTCAATGCATCGCTTCAAGACTTTCTCAAGGTTATTTAAACAATCATTGTATGTGTTTCCGTAAACTGTGAAATCATCCATGTAGACCTCTACACATTCATGAATTAGATCAGCAAATATTGCAAGTACTGCTCTTTGAAAAGTTGCAGGTGCATTGCATAGACCGAATGGCAAAACATTATATGCATAGGTTCCCCATGGGCAAGTAAATGTTGTTTTGTCTTGGTCTTCTTCTGCTATTCTGATCTGATTGTATCCGCTAAACCCATCTAAGAAGGAGAAAAATTTCTTGCCAGCTAATGAGTCTAACACTTGATCAATGAAAGGTAGAGGAAAATGATCTTTGAGTGTAGCTTTGTTTAATTCCCGGTAGTCTACACATACCCTCCATTTTCCATTTTTCTTTGGCACAATAACCAGTGGAGAAACCCATTGACTATCTGAAATAGGATAAATGAATCCAACTTGCAACAATTTTTGTAACTCCTCTTTCACTATTTCCTTCATCATCGGATTCATTCGTCTTTGAGGTTGTCTTACAGGTTTAAGCTGGTCATCTGTGTAGATGTGGTGGATACATGTGCTAGGATGAATTCCCTGCATATCAGTATAATCCCAAGCAAAAGCTTTTGAATATTTCTATAATAGTGCAATTACCTCTTGCTCTTGTGCTGATTGCAATTGATTTCCAATGTTTAATTGCTTTCCAGGATATACCTCAATTGTTTTTGTTGTAGGAGTGGAGACAGTGTTTACAGGAAAAATGTCTAAAAAAGATTTCCACAAAGTTTGAATAGTACAGGTTTCCTGAAAACATTGATTCAAAAGTTCGTTTGTAGCTTCATATTGAGCTTCTCTAAGCTGCTCTGAGATGCTTGGTTCTGAGATAAAAAGGTCCATCAAATCTTCATTCTCTTCTTCTTCTCTAAAATCAAAGAATTGATTTATACTTAAAACTGCTTTTGTTTGTTGCTTTTCTTGAGTTTCAAGTATTGATTCTAAAGAAGTGGTTTGTGTAGGTGAATAAAGAGTGATATGTTTCCTTTCACCTCCATGTGAAATTATCATGCTTCCAGATCTGCATCCTATGAAGGCATCAGCAGTGGCTAACCAGGGTCTGCCTAAAATCAGAGGATGTCCTCCTAAGTTTGTCTTTGGTTGCAAGATCAGGAAGTCAACAGGATACTCCCATGAATCCAAGGAGACTATGATATCTTCTAACATTCCTTCAGGAACAACTTTAGATCTATCTGCTAATTCCAAGACTGTTGAAGTTGATCTAATGTTGTTTAATTGAAAAGTTTTCATTGTCTCCATTGTCATTACGTTTATAGCTGCTCCCAAGTCTATTAATGTGTTTGGTACAGAGAAATTATTTATTGATATGGTAACCATTGGGATACTAGGATCAATATATTTTTCTACTATGGTTTGAGTAGACATGAGACTTGCTAATTTACCAATGACTTGGATTGTTGTAGGATCCTTTTTCTTTCTTTCTTTCCGAATGCACAATTCCTTTATTGTTTTTGCATATATTGGTATTTCTTTAATTGCTTTTAACAAAGGAATTTTGACATATGCATTTTTTAACTCATCTAAGATATCAAATTCAGGAAGGGTTATTTGGTTTTGTTGCTCCACCAACCTTTCAGGATAAGGTGGTGTTTGTGTTGTAACATTTGTTCCTTTCTGATTTTGTACCTCAGTTTGTGATGTTTTAGATGATTCTCTTGTTCAGTTGGTTCTTCTATAATTGGAGGAGAGTCCTTTTTAAGTACTTTTCCAGACCTTAGATGGACATCATCAAGAGGAAGGATTGAATATGTAGGAAAACATGCTGCTTCCTCTACAGTGTATGCAGATTTGTCCACCCTGTTATTTGGATTGGCCATTGGTTGGGCTGGCAGTTGAGTTGGTCTGGGTTGATTTGCAGGTAGCTTTAATTGTTGTGGTTGGGTCAACAACGATGGAGGATTCTGTTGTGGAAATGGGATGGATGGCGGATATACAGAATGTTGTTGTTGAAAGGGTATGGATTGCAGATATTGTGGATATGCAAATGGTTGTTGATTTTGTTGCTGGTATTGTTGTTGATACTGTTGAGGTTGCTGGTTTCCATAACTATATCCTCTCGAACCTTGTGCAGGTTGTTGTGGAGGCCAAGCTTGCCATGGAATTGGAGGGGTCCAAGGATTATAAGGTGGATAAGCATAATTTTGCTGAGGGAATTGTGGCTAATTTGGTTGAGGCATTCTAGGTGGCCATGGTCTCCGTGGTGCAACATAATAGAAACCTTCTGTTCCTGGCACTTCTTCCATTGAGTTCATTTGTAACTCTTTCAATTTTACACAACTCTCTGTGGAATGATTGCCTGTACAAAGACCACAAACCTGAATACTATCCAAAGGACAGTCTCTCAAAGGATGTTTGTTTTTACATTTTGAACAAAATATTGCTAAGGCTTGTTCTTGTTCTTCCTTTTTCTTGTTTGCCTTTAGCACATCCACTTGTGTCCCTAATGTACTCAAAAGATCTGTTTTGAAATTTTCTAATAGACTTCCTATTTCAGCTCTGGTTATCCCTCCTGCAGCTGACTTTGCTGCTTTGGAACTCACTTCCCTTCTTCCAGTTTTTCATCTTCCTCTAGAATATTTCTGACATAACTCGACAATTTCATCGAATGGAAGGTTTGAAATGTCTCCTTTGCCCATCACATTCAAAATGTCAAGGTATTCATCCCTTACACCTTTGAGAAAGATTGTGCGAACAGTTTCTTGAGTTAGAGAATGTTGTTTAGACTTCTGAATATTATATGCGAATCTCTCTAAATATTCTTCTAAACTTTCATCTTCTTGTTGTGTCATTCTAAACACATCTTCCTTTGAATCTCTAGATCTACAATAAGCTTGGTATTTCTTAAGGAAGACGGTTCGCATATCATCCCAAGAGGCTATTGTTGGTTCTCCTAAACCCATAAACCATTTTAAAGCTACTGCTTTTAATGTTGCAGTGAAAAGACGAAGTTTATGAACATCATCAGTATATCCATATGTTCTACATAAGATATCAAATTCAAACATGAATGAATCAGGATCTTCTGTAGACATTCCATAGAAGTTTGGCAATACAGAAGGTGGAATGTTTTTCATTTTTACTTCTTCTCCTAGTATTTCACTTGTATCTACTATCGGAAAACCGAAAGTAGTTTCTTGGTCAAGTCCATCTTCTTGTCTTTTCCGGTCATTTTCTAGCTTCCTATCATTTTCTTGTTTTGCTTCTTCCTCTCTCTTCCTTCTCCATTCTCTCTGTTGTCTTTCAAATTCAACCCTTTGTTGTTCAGGAGCGAGAATAACGGATCCATGTCCCTCTTCTGCCATTGTTTGATTTATCTCAATTTCAAGTGGAATTTCAAATTGTTGGAAGATAGGAGGATCGATGGATGGAAAATCAGGCTGTTTTCCTTTCTCTTTTTGTTTTCCGGAAGTGGAGAATTTTTGTTTTGCTTCCCAAGCTAACAAAGTTTGCCTTTCAATCAAGGTTAATCTTTGGCCATTTCTTTGCTTTTCTACCAACTCCTCAATTGTTGGATTACCAGTAACTGGAGTGTGTGATGATCCTATTTCTATTGTTGGGGGGTTTTTAATAAATCTACCTTGAGGATCTCTATATCTAGGCATAAAGAAACATAAATTAAATGGAATGTAACTAATGTTTTTGTGATTTTGAATTTTTTTATCTTTCTATTGACTATGCCGATATTTGCCTCCCCGGCAACGACGCCAAAATGTTGAGCTAATTTATGGTCCTAAATTAACACAATTATT
Organism: Pinus tabuliformis; assembly: GCA_031772625.1. Taxonomy (NCBI): domain Eukaryota; kingdom Viridiplantae; phylum Streptophyta; class Pinopsida; order Pinales; family Pinaceae; genus Pinus; species Pinus tabuliformis. The sequence goes on along the minus strand of CM062820.1, from coordinate 252,555,045 downwards.
TCTTATCAATCCGGGTTGTTTATGCTTTGAGGCAAGTTCACTATATGTGAAGATCAGATATAACCAAACCTTGAAAGATAAGTTATTCAAAAGCTAAAGATAATACATCTTATAACTCTAATTCAATCAGCTCAAAAAGAGAAAAACATTGAAAGGGTTCTTGACCTCAAGAAGTCCACCTTCACCTCAATTATCACTTAATGAATCAGAGATTGAAACCAAAAGCTCAAGATGCATAAATTATAAATGAAAGAAGATCTTAACTTAAGAGACACATAAGATATTCCATCATAATTCATTCATATCAATATCTAAATCTAAATGGAAATAAAACTGCTTGCATGTAAACAAAAGAAACTAGTTTTGATTCATCATTTAGCAGAAGGGATGTCCAACTTGAACATCTGTTTTTCCAACTCAATAAAGTAATGAATAAGCTATTAACAAATGAAATCAATCACTATGCATAAACCATAAAGCAAACTGAAATAAAGCTTTGAAAAACTAGTGCTACAATTAACCAAATTACAATGAAATAAAACTAGTTTATCATGGAAGTGTACTTAGCTTCCCTTGCCTTGCACACTTTGAGAGGTGATATCAGAAGCTTAGATCAGTCACAAATCCATAGCATTGCATAGAAAAATAATAATAACACAAGTCTTCAAATTACTTCTCAATCCAAAGATGTCTCAGCATAAAAGTATATCACAAAATCAATACATAAGCCATCAAAGTTTTGGCTTTAAATAAGAAGTCTCATGAACAAACTGATATATAATCACTCAAACAAACTCATCTACTCTCATCCACCTATCCAAGTCGAATTCATTATCCCCAACCCAAGAAAGATGACCATTCCTATGAAAACTCAAAACAGCCCTATTTCTATGGGATTCCTGCATGACTAGTGATGGTTGACTAGCACCAAATGGGCCTAATAAAGCTTGTTCAGTTCAAACTAAGAATTGTTGGCTTAGTCTTAGTTCCCAAGCTGTCCATCCATGCATTCCATTCGTGCCCAAGTGTCCTGCAACCATACCAACCATAGAGCTATTACGGGAATTTCTGAATCTGCCAATTTTGCACTAAAAACCAAATTTTCATAAAAACTTTAGAAATTGAAAAATTAAAATTAAATACCTGAATAGATATCAAATATACATCAAAATAGGATAAATGAAGGGAAAATGGATGGAAAATAGATGGATAAGTAAGTTTCTTTGAGCAAAAATAAGACCAAAACTAAGGCTCAACAGTTGGCCTTAATACAACAGTGTATGCACGCAGGTTCTATGTGTTGAAGTAGCATATGTCTCATGAAATATGTTTTAGCTACTTTTAGTTATTGCTGTAGTGTTTTGGGTTGAGGATTGGTTTCTGGTTACTGTTAATGTATTCTGGTTACAACATACAGAGAAGTAATTGATTGATTCAATTTTGATTGAAGCAAAGGAGATTGGTTGATGCAGATGTATTTGATGTTTGATTATTTTTATTGATGGATACAGTTTTAAAATTCATGAAACGTGGTCCTTGGAAGAAAAGAGAAGGTTGTAGCCTTCTGTAGGTCAGCACCTACGTACTAGTACATCAGCTAGTATAAGAGCTAAGGGGGTTGTAGCTCCCTTCCAAGAGAAGCTGGAGAACGAGAGAAGGCTATAGCCTTCTGTAGGTAGAAGCCTACGTACTAGTACAAGACTGCACCAGTGCAGAAATATTGTAAAAAGAAGTTTCTTATTAAAAGAAGATAGAGACGAATTGTAGCAGGTGGTTTTCACCCACATTGGGTTTCCACCTTATATCTTGTGTTCATATGTGTGATGATCTGTTCTATTTTTCTGCACCCGTTTATTGTTCTTATGGTTAATGAAGTTATGATGCACTGATTAAAGATCAACAGTTAATGAATCATAAGTTTACTGATATATGATGGTTGCTTTAGACACAGTTGCATATATACGCAGTTTCCCATAACTAAAGTAGCGTATATGTATCTGAGAATGAAAATGAAAAGTGTTTGATTTGATAATATTGATTCACCCCCCCTCTTAGTATTATTTCCAACAATTGGTATCAGAGCAGGTCCTTCAGAAGAAGCTTGATCGCTTGAAGGAAGATCTATCATCATGAGCAACTACGAAAAGGAAGCATCTATCAGGCAACCAATCTTTGATGGGAGCAACTTCGTCTATTGGAAGGTAAAATTCACAACCTATCTTCAATCTCTTGGTATAGAAGTTTGGGATATCATGGAAGGAGGATACACATTTCCATCAAAAACTCCTACGGATACGGTTGGTAAAAAGCAGTATGAAACAAATGCAAAGGCTATCAATACTCTATTAGGGAGTCTACCTCAATCAGAATTCATCAAGGTTTTGCAGCTCAAAACCGCAAAATAAATATGGGACAAGATCGTTCTAAGCTATGAAGGAGATGATCAGGTAAAACGTGCAAATCTACAATCTCTCAGAATTCATTATGAAACTCTCAGAATGCAAAATGATGAAAGTGTGGCTAATTATTTCTTACGTATAGATGAGATTGTTAATCACATGAAAAACTTGGGTGAAGAAATAAAAGAAGTCACTTTAGTTGAAAAGGTTCTAAGATCTTTGTCCTCTAAGTTTGAATCAAAGGTTTCTGCCATAGAAGAAAAGCAGAATCTACAAAGTATTACCATGTCACAACTACATGTGTTGAAAATGCAACAAGATGATGGATCTTAGTGGAAAGGAGTCGCCTTCACTAAGTGGGCCCGTAGGCTATTTTTCGCACAAAGTCTATTTTTAGACTGTCTATTTTTAGACATATGGATCATGGTCTATGAGTTGCAGGATGCTATTTGTGGATGATTGGTCATGTTGGTAAAAATAGATGGACTTCAATTTTAGACATATGGGTAGGTTTCTATTTTTAGACTGCCAGGCTAAAAATAGAACAGTCGAATATTATTGTCTCATAATAATATTTGGACTATAAACATTATCTTATCCTCTTGGAGCACTTCAGTTTGAGCTACAGATGTGGCGCATGCAGCTGTCAGAAGGAAATACACTTTTCTTGTGGGTCAGTTGAGCTATTGCATGCAGGAATTCAGTTAGAACTCATGTGGTTGAGTTTGGTGGAGTTGATTGTGGAGTTGATGGAGTTGTGTTCAGTTTGACTTGGTTGAACTAGTTGTATTTTAGTCTAACTGCAGAATACACTAGTGATGAGTTGTGTGAATTAATTATTAATTAATTCACTAATTATTAACTCATAAATCAACTGAAGAATACATCAGTTAACTCAGTGCATAGACAGTTCAATGGAGACAGGTGTTAGAGGTTGAGATTGCTATCAGTTGTGACTATAGTTGTGCATGAGATCTTGTACAATCAGTGGGATTGAGTAATGCCAATGAGGAATGCGCAGTTTGGGCCAATACCAAGGCAATTGTAGCTTGTGCTCATGTGATTTTCACTTGGTATTGTGCAATATAGGCAGGCAAAGCAGTGGAGAAGATTTGAACCTATGACTTGTTTGGATCTGAGCTAGTTTTGTGTGTAACAGGTGGAGATAGTGCAGGATACTTGAGAGGAGTATTGTACTATGTATTGTTACATGTTATCAATCACTAATATACAGATAGTGTGGGGTTTTCAGCTGTAAGCTTTCCCCGGGTTACATACTGTGTTAATGTGTGCATACGACTGATGTTTCATTGTTTTTTATGCTGCTAAATTGATGATCAACGTAGAGGAGGTTATGCATTATGCATGTATTCCGCAATAGTGTATAATCGGGATAATCTCTATTGAATAAGTGTTTATTATTCAAAATTTCTACATCGTATCAGAGCTGGTTGATTTGTAGAAAAAGTTCTACATGATATCAAAGCGGGATTGATCATCAGATCTATTATTCAGAAAGTATTTACATTTTATTTCTTCAGGCAAAGTTTGTATGGGCCAGGTAGCCTCTAGATTCATCCTTCTTTTGGAAGGTGAGATATCCGGTGAATGCCCATATAGTCAATCTCTGTACGAGAAATGTTTTTTTCTCACGAATTTTAGATCAAAAGCGGTTGAATTTTGAGTTGGTGGAATGGCGCTCAAGGATAAACTCAGAAACATCTAAGTGTGAGAATGGAGATAGTATGCCCAAGTATCTCACGAAGTTCACCCAATGCTAGGATGAGCTGGGAAGTGTGGGGGTGACTGTCGATGATGAGGACTTGGTGAGCTTGGCTCTCCTTGGTCTTCCGAAGAGTTGGCATTCCTATCAGGACTTTGTCAATGGTCGGGAGAAATTGCCAGGATGGGAGAGACTTTGGTCTAATCTTGTGGAAGAGGAGATCAGGCGGAATACCAGGGATAGATCTTCATCAAAGGCATCTGATGAAGAAAATTGCACTTTGGCTACCAAAGCAAAGAAGGGGAAGGAGAAGGTTTCTCTTTCCGAATCCAGTTCTTCCAATGATGGGAAGAAGGTTGACAAATCGAAAGTGCGATGCTTTCGTTGTCATGAGGTGGGCCATTATGCTGAAAATTGTCCACGAAGGAAATACAAGAAGGGATCCGGGGAAGGATCTGAAGGTGAAGCACTTGCTTCACAGTTTGAGTTGGATTTCACACTCTTCGCATGCATGGCTTCATCCATGGTGGGAAGTGGTTGGTTTCTTGACAGTGGAGCTTCTTTCCACATGACCGGTGACAAGAGTTTGTTCAGTACTTGGAGGAGAAAGATCTCCAGATACTCATAACGATGGATAATGATGAGAAGTATAGTGTCTCAGGTGTAGGCACGGTTATTTTTCAGAGGGAGCATGGAGCTCACCTTACCTTGACTAATGTCAAGTATGTACCAGGACTGAAGAAAAACTTGGTGTCGATCACGATGCTAGAAGATGGAGGCTATGATGTAGTCTTCAGTAAGGGAAAGGTTTTCCTTAGACACATCATCACTAGACAGGTGAAGCAGATTGGTTCACGGGTCAAGAACCTGTATGCTCTTGAGGTTCAAGATGCATGCAAAGCCTTGAGCAGCGAGGAAACTGATGGAGACTTGGTAGTTGAGAGGGAGGGTATATTACCTCTCAACATGCAGAGCCAGAAGAAGTCTCAGATGATTGTGGAGGAGCCACGATTGGTGCAGCAACTTCAGGAGGTTGTAGAGTAGCCACAACAGGGGAAGCTGAGTGGAGATCGAGTAGAGACATCTACTCATGCAGAGACCTCCAGTAGGGAGAAACTTCGAGCCAGGTGGGTTGAGGGATTGCATGCAGCCATACCTCCAGGTAGGAGGTGGGGTGATGTGGATTGATCGTCCCAAGGAGGAGGGGCAGGATCCTTGAGGTACCCAACCTCTTGGATGAGACCTTGCTATGGGAGCCCCGATGTGGAGTAGCAGGAATTGACTGATTGGGTAGAGACAGATGCGGATGGAGCGACAGTGTAGGGAATCCTAGGACAGTGCATAGCTAGCAGGCTGCAGCAATGCGAAGGCACAAGTGTTTTTCACAGTGCTAGGTGGCACAGAGAGGTGTGCAATGGTGCGAGATGCATGGAGATGTTGCAGTAGTTCAGATTTCAGAGAGGGAGCACTTGTCAGCAGCAGGTAGAGCTTAAGCATCAGAGTATGTTCCTAGCCCAACAGAGTGGTTAGTTGGGAGCGTTTTTGTTCCAAGTGTTGTTGGAGCAAGTGGATCGGGCAAATGTGTTGCATGCAAAACATTTCAGAGTTGTAGGATAGGGGTTGAAGATAATCCATATCTTGTTGAGAGGGAGTGTTGAAAATGCAACAAGATGATGGATCTTAGTGTAAAGGAGTCGCCTTCACTAAGTGGGCCCGCAGGCTATTTTTGGCGCAAAGTCTATTTTTAGACTATGTCTGTTTTTAGACATATGGATCATGGTCTATGAGTTGCAGGATGCTATATGTGGATGATTGGTCCTGTTGGTAAAAATAGATGGACTTCTATTTTTAGACATATGGGCAGGTTTCTATTTTTAGACTGTCAGGCTAAAAATAGAACAGTCGAATATTATTGTCTCATAATAATATTTGGACTATAAACATTATCTTATCCTCTTGGAGCACTTCAGTTTGAGCTACAGATGTGGCACATGCAACTGTCAGAAGGAAATACGCTTTTCTTGTGGGTCAGTTGAGATATTGCATGCAGGAGTTCAGTTAGAACTCATTTGGTTGAGTTTGGTGGAGTTGATTGTGGAGTTGATGGAGTTGTGTTCAGTTTGACTTGGTTGAACTAGTTGTATTTTAGTATAATTGCAGAATACACTAGTGATGAGTTGTGTGAATTAATTATTAATTAATTCACTAATTATTAACTCATAAATCCACTGAAGAATACATCAGTTAACTCAGTGCATGGACAGTTCAGTGGAGACAGGTGTTAGAGGTTGAGATTGCTATCAGTTGTGAGTATAGTTGTGCATGAGATCTTGCACAATCAGTGGGATTGAGTAATGCCAATGAGGAATGCGTAGTGTGGGCCAATACCAAGGCAATTGTAGCTTGTGCTCACATGATTTTCACTTGGTATTGTGCAATAGAGGCAGGCAAAGCAGTGGAGAAGATTTGAACCTGTGACTTGTTCGGATCTGAGGTAGTTTTGTGTGTAACAGGTGGAGATAGTGATGGATACTTGAGAGGAGTATCGTACTATGTATTGTTACATGTTCTCAATCATTAATATATAGATAGTGTGGGGTTTTCAGCTGTAAGCTTTCCTCGGGTTACATACTGTGTTAATGTGTGCATGCGATTGATGTTTCATTGTTTTTGATGCTGCTAAATTGATGATCAACGTAGAGGAGGTTATGCATTATGCATGTATTCCGCAATAGTGTATAATCGGGATAATCTCTGTTCAATAAGTGTTTATTATTCAAAATTTCTATAGCACGGAATCCTAACTGCCTTCGAAATGAGAGAAGGGGGGCCATCAGACAGGAGAATACAATGAGTTAGGGCATACATCAGAAAGAGAGGAAGAATCAAAATTTGTCAAGAACCTTCAATGGGGTTTTGGAAGATTTAGAGGTAAGCTACCTTTGAAATGCTTTTCTTGTGGAAGAGTCGGTCACTATGCAGCCAAATGTCCTCATAAAGATAAGCTTGATAAAGGTAAGGAACCAGTTAGATGGAACATAAAACAAAATGTAAGTAAGAAGAGCTATTATACATATGAGGAAAGTGATGGATTTTCAATTAGTGATGAAGATGAAAAATGTAATGATTATAGACTTTTGATGGCTTTTGAAGATGATGATTTCTTGGATGCTATAGATGAAGATGATCTCTGTGAAGAAATTTCTAAACTTAAAATCTGCTTAGAAGAAAAGAGTATGATCATAGATGCTTTGACATTCCAACTTGCTGAAAGGAAAAACACAATGAAAAATTAGAATGTGAAATTGTGGGACTTAGAAAAGATATTGGGAAAACAGAAGCTCTTAATCTTAGATTTGATAAAGGATCTAAAACTTTAGATGAGATTATCAAATTGCAGCAATCTCCTCTAATGAAGACAGGTCTTGGATATACTGAAGAAGCATCTCAAGCACAGAAGCCATCCACCTCCAAAAGTTATCTTGTTGCAGCAAGGAGAAGTGAACAGGTTGACAATCGACAGCAAAGGCATAAAGTAGATCACCAGGTAAATCAGGGACAACCTACTTCAAGGATGAACATAGATCACCAAGTAAATCGGGGGTAATCTACTTCAAGGATGAACATAAGCTACAACCAACCGTAGGTAAATCATTCTCAGTTTGCCTCAAGAATGGATGTCAATGGAAACTACAATCATTTGGTTGGTAGGTTTGATAATCGCAAGAATTTCTTCAGCGGCCAATGTTTCTCTTGTCATAACTTTGGACACAATGTTGCTCAATGTGTTGTCTACAAGACCATCATGACTAGAGAAGCACAAAAACAAAGGAGTATGATTGAGATCATGAAAAGGACCTACAATAACTTTTCTGCTTTTGAAAATGAAATCTATTTGTAACAACTTTGGTCATGAAGATTCTGAATACAGGAGTAGGTTTCAACAAACAACTTAGAAGGAGCAAGCTTCATTAAGTCCCAAAACAGGGAGAATGAAAGAACCGCAACTAGAAAGATGTGGTATAGCCTTATATGCAGAAGGACAGGAAAATCAGTGGTATATCAACAGTGGGTGCTCGAAACATATGACAGGTGATAAAGAAAAACTTCAATCATATAGTGCCTTAGAAAAGGAAAGGAAGGTCTCATTTGGAAATGACACCCCTACACTCATAAAAGGTAAAGGTTTTTTTATTTTGAAAGAAAAAGTCAAAGATGGAAATGTTATGTATCTTGATGGCTTAAAGCATAATCTATTGAGTGTTAGCCAAATGTGTGATCAAGGAAATGAGGTAATATTTCGATCAAATGGATGTATTTTTCGTGAGCTTGATACAGGAGAAACAGTGATCAAAGGCATAAGAACTTAAAAAAATCTATACATACTCAAGGGAGGACAACAACAATGCTATCTAAGCAAAAGTGATGAACATTGGCTATGGCATAGAAGGTTGGGGCATCTAAGCTTCTCTCAGATAAGGAAATCATGCAAGTGTCAGGCTGTTCACGATCTTCTTGACATCAGAATTCCAGACAATACAATATGCAAATCATGTTAGTTTGGTAAGCAAACCAGAACACATTTCCCTGAGAAGGAAGGATCAGCTAGTAGGCCACTTGAACTTGTCCATACTGATTTATGTGGTCCATCAAGGAAAAAGTCACCTCGTGGAGAGGAATACTTTATATTGTTCATTGACAACTTTTCTAGGATGTGTTGGATAGAACTTTTGAAGCATAAAGATGAAGCCTTCGAAAAGTTCAAAGCTTTCAAAGCGTTGGTTGAAAATGAATCAGATCGTAGAATCAAATGCCTCAGGTCTGATCAAGGAGTGGAATTTACCTCGAATGAATTTTTCGATTTTTGTGAAGAACATGGAATAAGAAGGGAATTCTCCACTGCAAGGACTCCTTAGCAAAATGGGGTAGTGGAAAGGATGAACAGAACAGTTGAACAAATGGCTCGAGCTATGCTTGATGAGTCTGGAAATCCTGTAACCTTCTGGGCTGAAGCTGCATTTGTTGCCGTTACTATTCTCAACAAAAAAAACGTCCGTGTAAACAACACTCAAACTCCTCATGAAATTTGGTATGGTAAGACTCCTATGGTAAAATACTTCAAAATTTTTGGAAGCAAATGTTACATCAAAAGGACTGATGAAAACCTTGGCAAGTTTGAACCTAGAGCAGATGAAGGCATTCTCCTTGGTTACTCTTCCCAAAGTAAAGGATATAAGTGTTACAATAAAAGACTTGGAAAAATTGTTGAAAGTATTGATGTAGTGGTTGATGAAGTAGGAAACAATCCAAGGCAGGTAAAATCCGAAGATTTCGAAGATGATGAGGACTATCCTTCAACATCAAATTAGACTAATGATGAAGAAGAAACCTATGAGGCACTAGAAGAATAGATAAGGGTAGAAGAAAAGACTCCATCCAGGTACGTACAGAAGAATCATCTAGAGACTCAAGTTTTGGGGCAGAAAGAGGCAGGTGTACAAACAAGAAGAACTTTTTCAGAAGCTTCAAGCTATATAGCATTGCTCTCCTCCATTGAACCATGAAATGTAAGTGAAGCATGCAAAGATGAATGCTGGGTCAAGGCCATGAATGAAGAACTTGAGCAGATTGAAAAGAATAACACTTGGGAGTTGGTTCCTAGACCAAATGATAAGAATGTCATAGGGACAAAATGGATATTCAAAAACAAGTTGAATGAAAATGGAGATGTTATTAGAAACAAGGCCAGACTTGTTTGTAAAGGGTATGCTCAACAAGAAGGTATAGACTTTGAAGAAACTTTTGCACCGGTTGCTAGACTTGAAGCCATAAGAATGTTCCTTGCTCTTTCTAGCTTTCAGAAGTTCAAAGTATATCAAATGGATGTGAAATCTGCCTTTTTAAATGGAGACTTAGAAGAAGAAGTGTATATTGAGCAACAAGATGGATTCATTCTTGGAAATGATCCAAAACTTGTATGCAGACTTAAGAAGGCACTCTATGGTCTTAAACAGGCTCTGAGAGCTTGGTATTATCTTTTGGACAAATACCTCCATCAACAAGGTTTTTCGAAAGGATTGGCAGATAACAATCCATATATAAAAATTGATAATGATAAATTGCTAATACTTGTTGTGTATGTTGATGATATCATCTTTGGTAGCAATGAAGAAACCATGAGTCAAAACTTTGCTTTGGTAATGCAGAAAGAATTTGAAATGTCCTTACTTGGTGAGCTCACATATTTTCTTGGTTTACAAGTCCAACAAAACAAAGATGGTATCTTTCTATCACAAACCAAGTACCTCAAGCAGATCTTGAAGAAATATGGGATGGAGGATTCAAAACCAGTATGTACCCCTATGGTAACAGGATGCAGCCTTAGCGCAAATGATGAATCAACAGCATTGCATAAACCAACCTATAGATCCATGATTGGAAGTCTGCGCTATCTGATAGGTACCCAACCAGACATCATGCATGCAGTGGGAATAGTTGGAAGATTCCAGGCAAATCCAAAGGAAGCACACCTTCAGGCAGTTAAGAGGATTTTCAAATATCTTCAAGGAACTCAAAACTATGGTTTATGGTATCCTAAAGACACAGATCTCACACTTCATGCATATACAGATGCAGATTGGGCAAGAAGCGTGGATGATAGAAAAAGCACTAGTGGTGGTGCATTCTTTATGGGTTTCAGATTAGTATCTTGGTTCAGCAAGAAACAAAGTTCAATTGCATTATCTACAACTGAAGTAGAATATGTGGCTGCTGCATTTTGCTGCACACAACTCCTTTGGATGATGCAAACATTGCAAGACATTCAAATCACTTGTACTCCACCTATCTCCATTTTTTGTGATAATACAAGTGAAATCAGTATTTCAAAGAATCCAGTCATGCATTCGAAGACCAAGAACATACCTATCAAATATCATTTTCTCCAGGAACAAGTGCTTGAACAAAAGGTCAAATTGGAGTATGTTACCTCCAAGGAATAGGATGCTGATATATTCACCAAACCACTGCCCAGGGAGACATTTGAATACCTCATATAGAAGCTGGGAGTAGTTGATGCATCATATTGCTATTGAAATTATCTGTTTCAGAGAACAGTGGCTATACGCGAGTTCGATGAAGTGTATCCATGTACATACACTGATTTCTATGGATACAGTCACGTATATGTTGGTTTGAAGACAAATAGTGGGGCTAGACTCAGGTTGAAAAGAGTCTGATATGGGTCTGACAGAGACCATCTGGCACAGGTTCAGGGGGAGCATATACTTCTAATAATGAATTGTTGGCATTATCTTAGAAGATCTTGGTTCATTTTCTCAGTTGTCTTTGTTCAGGTGGAACAGGTGCAGAGGGAGATCATGGTTGCCTGAATGATGATTGACAGATGCTGCTGATGTTAGTTGCTGATGACTATCATAGTCTTGTCTTAGATATTTAGTCTCTATGTCATGTATTTCTTTTATTATCAAGGTCATGTAACGGCCTATGTTGGTTTCCCCACTATGCTTGGGATGGATGATGTAATGTTCTTATTTTATCATGTGTAAACTTTTGGTGTATCCCCACTTGGTTGGGAGGTGGATGTATGGTGATAGGAAGGTCATTTATGATGTATAAAGTCATTTATTTTCTTGAAGAACATATTTTTGCAAACCTTGCCTATAGTCATGGGGAGCATGGATAGCATAGCATAGCAGAGATTTCAGCATGTACTCAGGGGGAGCATAACCCTTTGCCCTTGATGACAAAGGGGGAGAATGGCTTTGAGGGACTTGGGGTTTCCATCAAGTCCAAAGGGGGAGATTGTTGGCATTATGACACAGGTTTGGCGCTATGACACAGGTGTTGTCCTTGATGGCAACTCACTCAAATGACAAATCACAGTTCAGGCTCTTAGAATGAAGGAAAAAGAGATATACGCAGGTTCCTCTTAACCAAGTCACATATACACGCGGGATCACCGATCAAAAGGCATGTATACGTATGCATGCACTTTCATGCAAGGAAAAGCGCGTACATGTGGGAAAACTTATTTTTTGGTCCATGGTATTTAGTCCTTGGTATTTGGACCTATGGTTTTGGACCATGGTATCTCGTTCGAAGTGTTGAACCCAGGTATTGGGTCCATGGTATTGATTCTCTATGGTTTTGGACCATGGTATTGAGTAAGGCCTAAGACTATAAAAGGGGAAGGAGATCATTAGGCAAGGGCATTCACTCAAGAATTGAAGATCTTATGAAGAGCAAGATCTAGAATTGGGTTATGGTGCATAGCTGGATCTGAACCAAGGAGGAACCTGAGCGCTAGAAGAAGGATAAGTTCTATTGATGGGTCAAGATCTTAAGGCTTGAATAGTAGTATTGTTGTGTGATTTTGATATGTTATATTTGGCGCATGAATTGATCTATAAATCTGATAATCTGGGTATAAGTGATGTCTGAATAAGTAAAAAGGCTAAATTATCTTTTATATATCTGTATGTAGGTTCAGCACAGCAGAGGCACGTATACACACTGGTTCAGTAATTCAAAATAGCGTATACATAGGTTGGCCTTAATACAACAACGTATGCACACAAGTTCTACGTGTTGAAGTAGCGTACATCTCATGAAATATGTTTTAGCTACTTTTGGTTATTGCTGCAGAGTTCCGGTTTAAAGATTGGTTTCTGGTTACTGTTAATGTATTTTGGTTACAACATACAGAGAAGTAATTGATTGATTCAGTTTTTATTGAAGCAAAGGAGATTGGTTGATGCAGATGTATTTGATGTTTGATTATTTTTATTGATGGATACAGTTTGAAAATTCATGAAACTTGGTCCTTGGAAGAAAAGATAAGGTTTTAGCCTTCTGTGGTCAGCACCTACGTACTAGTACATCAGCTAGTACAAGAGCTAAGGGGGTTGTAGCTCCCTTCCAAGAGAAGTTGGAGAATGAGAGAGGGTTGTAGCCTTTTGCAGGTAGAAGCCTGCGTACTGGTATAAGACTACACCAGTACAAAAATATTGTAAAAAGAAGTTTCTTATTAAAAGAAGATAGAGACAAATTGCAGCAGGTGGTTTTCACCCACATTGGGTTTCCACCTTATATATTGTGTTCATATGTGTGATGATATGTTCTATTTTTCTGCACTTGTTTACTGTTCTCATGGTTAATGAAGTTATGATGCACTGATTAAAGATCAACAGTTAATGAATCATAAGTTTACTAATATACGCTGGTTGCTTTAGACACAGTTGCGTATATACGCAGTTTCCCATAACTGAAGTAGCATATATGTATCTGAGAATGAAAATGAAAAGTGATTGATTTGATAATACTGATTGATCCCCTTCTTAGTATTATTTCCAACAATACCTTGTCGAGATCTATGAGTTTAAATACATAAAGTGGACCACAATGCGACAGGGAAGGAACCAAGAGGTGCTGATGTTTACCAATTTTTTTCATACCCTTCACATGAAGTTGGGTGTCAAGGATTCTGAGAAACATTTGGTGCTCAAGTATCATGGTTGCCTACATAGGTACATCTAGGATGAGATGGAGTTCCTAAACATCTCCTCTCTTGGCACGACGTATCAATACACTGTCAAGATGGAGTAGAAGCTTAAACAGAAAAAGCGATACTTTGGATCTATGAATCCAAAGCAAGAGAAAGGTGCCCCCAAATTGTAGAGAAAAGTGCAAGGCCAAGGCGAGGAGACCTAGGAGAACCCAGTGATGTCACAAGCAAAGAAAAACACCATGAAGAAAAACAAGGACTCAGGAAAGTGGTGTGAGTTCCATAAGAGTTCCACTCACAACACAAGTGAGTGTTGGACTAAGTAGTAACTCATGGCTGAGCTGAAGGATTTTGAGTCTGATGCATGTTCCGACTCTAAATCAGAACCCAACAAGGGAAATGAAAAAGGGAAGAAGATCATTGACGTAGAGCCTAGTTCCATTGTGGCCACCACCAAGATCTAGAAGATTGAGAATGAAGATCTAAAATAGGGGGAGTGCCTATTCCACTCATAGATGTGGGTGCAGGGTTCTGCACTGTAGTTCATTTTCGACAGCGAGAGCCAAAAGATTCTCATTTCAACAGAGGTCATGAAGTGGCTAGGCCTATCGACTACAACACATTCGCAACCATATACCATCTAGTGGCTTCACCAAGGACGAGATCTCCAAGTCACCCAACAATGTCGCCTTCTCTACAACATCAAGCACTTCACAAATGAGGTACAATGTGATGTTGCTCCTCTTGAAGTTTGTGATGTATTATTAGGACAACCATACTTATGGAAGTGACATGTTGTATATGAGTCTACACCTCACTTTGTTATTATTTCTTTGCGTAATAAGTTATACAGGATACCGGAGGTAGCCCCACCTATCGTCATATCTTTGATCTATGGTAAGAAATGTAGTAAGGTCATCTCCCAGACTCAGAAATTTGTTTTCTTTATTATTCACTCTCAAAGTAAGGGGAAGGTCATATTCACATCCATGGCCCCTGGGAAGGGTTCCTCCAAGCAGTAGGAGCAGGTGGTTATGGTCATGGAAGAATACAGGGACATCTTCTCCTCACCCATAGGGATACCCTTGCATTGTTAGGTCAAGCATTCAATCGATCTGACTCCTAGAGAACCTCTACCCAACGGGCCAATATATCACTACTCCATTTTGGAAAATGAAGAGATCAGGTGGCAAACTAGGAGTTGCTGTAGAAAGGGCACATATGACCAAGTTGCTCACATTATGGGAGCCTGATTGTAGTTGTACATAAGAAGGATGGGACATGTAGGCTTTGCATTTATTATAATTTTTTAATTTAAGGATGGGACCTATTAGCCTTACTGGGAAAAGGCCCAAAATTAGATCCATATATGCTCTTAAAGTTTCCAAATTTGCTTAAAATCATCCCAAGAGATCCAAAACTGCTCTTGAAATCTTCAGCATTTGCTTAAATATCATTCAAAAATTATAACTAATGTAGGAGGAAAGCCCTTAAAGGGGAGGAAGAACACTATCGGGAGGCCAAAACACTGAAAAATTAGTGAAAACCCATGTGTCGTAGGCTTAAAATGAGAATGCACAATAGTCGTCAGATCTAGCCGATCAACGGTCCAGATCTGATCGGCAGGTAGCATTGGTGCAAGCAATCAGCGGAAATTGGCGTGAGCCCAAGGGAAATGGCGATGGCGATCGACAATCGCTATCGGAGATAATGTGGAGTGCTTACAAATGGCCCAGGGCAGGAGCGATATGCGATTGCTATCAAATCGCATCGCAATATCGCTATCAACGCCAACCAAGGGGCAGGGCCTATGCATAGATATATGGGTGACTTGATAACTGGACCCGACGACATTATGAGTTGAAATATATAGAATTTGAGATCCGCGAGAAGGCCATTTTAATGTATTTTGCATGTTTTCGACGAAAATACAAAGGGAGCCTTGGGCAGCACCAATGCGATAAAGCCCGGACCCGAAAGGGTTCGAGAATGATATTATATAATATTCTAGGTTTGGGAAAAGCCATTTTTCAATGAATTTCATGTATTTTCGTGTTTAACGAAATACACAGGGAACAAGCTAAATGTGACTTGCAATAGCGACAAGGGCGGACTCGATGGGTTTCGGAGGTGAAATATATATATTTTCAGATCCGCAAAGGTTGATTTGTCATGTTTTTTAATGTTTTTGCCATATTGCAAAATACAAAGGGAACAAAGGGACCATGCTGTCTGCGATAGGAGACAACGACCCAAAGGGTGGACCCGATAAATATATATGCCATGTTTAAGGAATTTTAAAGTCTGAAAGGAACAAATATTGGCGGGAGTTTACAGTATTGCAATGTTTTCTGTGTAAAACAGAAAACACTCATTATTAAACATTTTAAAGAGAAATAGAGGCCAAGAAGAAGCACAGCGCAACACAGCCACAACAACAGAGATCATGGAGTGGACAACGCAGCTAGCCTGAAACAGAAATATCATGGGCATATACAACACAACACAGCCTAAAACAGATACATTATGGTGCATCAACAGCGCGACATAGCCGAAAACAATAGAAGTGATTGTGGACATCTCTGGCAAGAGAGAGCTCCCTGCCAGTGCACCCAAAATATCATAAAGTGGTTACTCTTTTGTTAGAAGAAGAAACCTCCAAAGCCATGCTTGCTTAGAGGGCATCAAAGTTGTTGAAGAGACAAGGAGGATGGATTAAGACACTCTGAGGCTTTGAGAGCTCAGAAGCATTGTAAAGGCCTATAAAAGGTTGAAAACTAGATGTAACAAGGGTTCAACTTTTGGAGATTATTCCTCCTTTGTTCATTCAAGCTTCTCATCTTCATTCTAGCAATATAAGCTTCTTTTGCCATTATATGTTCAATGTCCATTCTCTTTGCTGTTCTATGCTTGCACTTGAACAGTTTGTTCATGTTTTCTTTGTGTCTAAGGCCAGATAACTGTCATCTTATCTCTGCTTTGATATATTATATTTGCAAGCTTATTTGTTGCCTATAACTAGCCATCCATATGTGGTCATATATGCATCTGCCAGTACAATCAGTATTCTCTTTTGCTGCCTATAGCTAGCCATTGATGTATGTTTATGTATGCAATCTACTGGTATAGTTAGTATTCTCCATCTACCCATTGAATTTATAACTTATTGAGCATTAGTGGTCTAAAGCCTTGTATTGGTGAGAGCGTTCATGCATGCCTTGAGTGAAAAAAAAGCTGAAATGGTTATCTAACTTGATCCACACGATCATTTATTCGAATAGTTTAGATAATAATATTGAAGATTATATGTTACCAGGCATCTTCGAGCTACAACGTAGGAGAGTTTCATGGAGTGATAACAGGACCAACTCAAGGTGGCCAAGTATTTCAGCAATATCGATCTAAAGTATGGTTATTTCCAGGTTCCAATAGATCCCACAGATGTATGGAAAACCGACTTTAAATCTAAGGAAGGCATTTTTGAATGGTTGGTTATGCCCTTCGGGTTGACAAATGCCCCTACTATCTTTATGAGGCTAACAAATGACATCTTGCGGCCCTTCACCAACTCATTCATGGTGGTTTATCTAGATGACATCCTCATCTTTAGCAAGAGTTGGGCAAAACACTTGCAACACATTTGATATGTCCTTCAAACTCTTTGACAACAGAAACTATGTGCCAACTTGGAAAAATTCACCTTTGGAATGAGCCAGGTCCAATACTTGGGTTACATCATAGATGAGTGTGAAATGCATGTGGACCCAACAAAGATCCAATTCATTTAGGATTGGCCAGCCTCGACCACTCTAACGAAGCTTTGCATCTTTTTGGGCCTTGCAAATTTCTATCAGAGGTTCATGTTGTGATTCTCGCATATCACTTGGCCTTTGAGTTAGATTACTAAGGGCGGGGAAAAACCAAAGCTTTCCTAGTCCAAGTTCCAAAAAAAGGTGTTCATTGAGTTGAAGAACTGCCTCTACTCTACACCGGTACTCAAATTGCTAGACCTGTAGCAGCCATTTGAAATCAAGACAGATGCCTCAAACTATGTTATTGGTGTAGTCCTCACCCAGCACGAGCATCCAGTGGCCTATCATAGTGAGACACTTTCTGATACAATTCAGAAGTATCCCACTTATGATAAAGAGATGTATTCCATCATGCAGGCTTGCCAAAAATGGAAGCATTACATTTTGAGGAAGGAGACGGTCATCCACACCGATCACCAACCTCTTTAGTTTATACAGACACAAGGGAAGTTACAGAATGATCACCATCATAAGTGGTCTACATATCTGCAACAATTCCACTTGAACATTAAATATAAAAATGGTAGCACCAATCATGTTGTAGACTACCTCAGTTGGCCCCCAGTTGCAGCATTGACTACTATTCTCAACTCTTGTGGTCACGAGACCTCTGGATGGTCGCAACTATACAAAAATGATCCAGAGTTCACCTCGACATACCAGATGCTAGTAGCTAGCAAGCAAGTTCCTGATTTCCACCTCCAGGACACATTATTATGCTACCTGGGCCACCTTTGTGTTCCTTCAAGCGAGTGTGCCAAGATGATTTGGGAGGCACACTACAGTCAGGTCACAGGACACTTTGGTGTGGAGAAAACTGTGGTTGTACTACAAAAGTACTTTTATTGGCCCAAACTCCAACTAGATGTTGGGAAATATATCAGATCTTGCACTATCTGCGCCATTGCCAAGCCAACCATCAAGAAGCAAGGCCTATAATCTCCTTTTCCTACTCCCAGCTAGCCATGGGAATCCATCTCCATGGACTATATGTTTGGCCTCCTTTCTACCAAGCATGGTAATGAATGTGTATTTTTGGTCGTGGAATTTTTTTCTAAGATGGCTATATTGGCGGCCTGCAAGAAGAGTATCAAAATAGAGGACACTGCTAAATTCTTATTTGAACGAGTATGGGTACATTTTGGGATCCCGTAGACCATTAAATTAGATTGGGAAGGAAGGTTCTTGATCACATTTTGTTCAAGTCTTTGGACACTATTGGACACCAAGCTCACCAAATCAACTGCCTTCCATCCCCAGACTGATGGCCAGATGAAAGTCATCAATAGGATGATAGTGAACATACTCCACACGTACAACTCCGAGAATCCTCGAACCTAGGATGAAAGTCTTCCTTATGTGCAACACAATTATAATAGAGCTCTCCATAGCTCGACTCATCGTATTCCATTTCAAGTGGGTCTAGGATTTCAACCATTGTGTCTGATTGATGTTACCATGCCTCATGTGACTACACATGCATAATCCACACATGTACTGTCTGAGGCTGATAAAGCGACCATATTTATTGAATGTGTCCAACACACTCTCTTGCAGGTTCACAGCATCCTGGAGAAGTCAAATGACAAGTACAAGCAACGACATGATCAACATCGGGTGCCACACAAGTTTCAGGTGGGCGAAAAAGTCTGGTTGTATTTATAGAAAGAACACCTTATCGGAGCCCATCGGAAGCTCAAACCACTCTGATATGGTCCTTACACCATTACCAAGGTTGTGGGATACAATGATTTTGAGATCAACATTCCCCCATTCCTTGGCCTGTACCCAATGTTCAAGGTGGACCTCCTTCGACCATACTTCCCACCATTGTTGGACACATCAGACATTGCAAAACAACTCACACCAACAAAGTTAAACCTAGACTGAATGAAATATGCCACAACTGATCGGATTATGAACACATGGGTCAAGAACACTCACAAGCAAATGAACCAACTATATTGAGTTGTTAAAGTTGGCCAACTCCTGCACCAAGGCAAGTGGCTCACCAGGGACCAAGTTCAGTAGGAGTTTCCCCATCTCATGGATGCATTCAACACAATGGGGACTATTGCTTCCTAACGGGGGAGGGCTGCTCCAAGTGGATATTGGTGGTGACCCCCTATTCCACTTGGACCCCCAACACTGTCTCTTTCAGTTTTTCAGTTTCCTTAATTATAGCACACTTTACTATTTTTGGCAGTTTTTCAGGTCCTAAACTTCCGAAGCCATTTTGAGGCCCTAAATGACATTTTTAGGGAAAATAGAGAGACTAGAAAAGTCCCCAAGATGGTGATTGGTTTTTTCTGGGCTACTCTTTGACATCTTTGAAACTAGGTATTACGATATCCAAACAGAGATCATATGCCAAAGTTACAACCCTAGGAAATTGATATACCAATTTACACAAACGAGGCCCACAATTTTGGCGCTTCATCCCCTAGGGTGAGGTTTCTAGATGTTTAGGGTTTTCCATTATTTCTAAATAATAAATAGGCCTTGGAGTCTCATTGTAACTTAGTTTAGAGGCATGTAGCCACCACATCTCTTCTCTGAGATAAGCTACCATCGCTCGAGCTAGTCTTATTTCCATTCTGTTTGTAAGCACATTTTAGTATTTGATATTAATGAAATGAAGTATTATTTCTACTGCATCTTTGTATTTATGGTTATATATGTAATTTGTTGCATTCATTTTTAAATTTGGATCAGATGTCCCCCAACATTAGATTTTACACCATGTGGACATATGGTAGCAAGCCAAGTGGCATACTGAGTTGTTCAGGACATTTTTGTAACTTCCCCCTCATCTTCCCCTGAAAAATCCTGATTCCCTAATATAGGAGTTTCTATTGAATTATGGAACTTGCAAAAAAAATGTTAGCAATAAGTACTCATGCTAGTTTTAACTTTAACCCGCTTGCAATGAATAGTCAACAAATCCAAGTGTATCTTGAGGTAAAATTTTGTTGGCAATAGAATAGGATGGTTTTCTTGCTATTGATACAAACGACTATTTCTTTTAAGCCTAAATTTAACTATGATATGCTGCCAGAGGACATGGCTCCAAGATTTGGACAAATCTCTCATACCATAGGATGTGTTCCTCAATCCGAGGGATGCATCCTCCTACAATATGGCATAAAGGAAAATAGGCTTAACAACAATAGTCATTCATATAAATAGCAAGAAACCCATCTTGTTGTGTTTCCAACAACATTATCTTGTGATACTCGACACTCCATCATATTGGGTAAAAATGTAAAACTAGCATGTGTAGCACCAATGCCAACGATTTTGTCAAGAAGTTCCATAATCCATAGTGGACAAGACTATAGATACTAAAATGACAAGAAAAGTTCACGAAACTTTGAGAATTGTCAAGCAAGTTTTAAACTCTCAGCCTTTAGGTCTCTAGTGGGCTACACATGTCCATGAATGAAGGTGAGAGAGAAATAATATACAAGAAGACATGGAAACAATCACAAAAGCACCTATACTCAATAATGGGAAGAATGCCATTCTAGAAAGAGGGAAATGACTCACTAAGGATAATAGGGGTGCATAATTCTAAATGGGAGGAAAAACACTTACTGAGGAATATGGTTCACCATTCTTACTATTACAGCTAGGGCATTTAACATATCGATTGAAGCTCTATTTCCTAGTGTCATGGAACACTATGTTTTAATGATGGCCTCGGCCTTTTTCCCAAGGAATTGTAGTTGCATCTAGATTAATCAATATGAAATAGTTTCCCTACACATGATAAGGATGAGAGTTTCCTTTCTTTCTCCTCTGGGCTATATTTTGAAATTATGATCATCAGCCATCGACATGTTGAAGGGATCACACACCTTTCAAGAAGAGCCCATTTTTCTATAGTATCGTTCATAGGTGTTGTTGCAGGTATCATCCCTTCATACAAAGGACAATTTTCCATAGACGAATGGTGGTTGTTCAATGACTTAGGGCCTCTCTGTGCAGTCACAAGTAGTATCAACATTATAACACATCCTTCATAATTCGAGTATAGCTTCTTGCTGGAAAGCAAGACAACCTCACTTCTGAAATAGAAAATAGTGTAGAATAGGGTGAAATATGAGATTTGTGTGGAGGGCATGAAATTCTCATCCCTCGGTACATTTCTTCCTCATATGTCATTTCCTTTCTAATCTTGATGAATTTTATAGGTTTGTATGAGCAGAAAGAGTTTTCTCAGTGCCTATTCATTTTGAATTTGTATGGCTTCTCACATTTGTCCCCTTGTGAGTATCAGTTATTACTGCTATAAAATTGTATAAAAAAATAGACAAGCCTAAACACAGAAGGTCTACATAAACCAATTTTGAAGTGATTTTTATTTTCATAAACAACTTGCACTGTGTTATTCTTTAATCCTTCCTCCTAGTGTTTTTTATGAGGTCAATTTTACTGGTGATTCCAAAGGAAATACAAAAAGAATGGGAATTTTACTGTCCTTTGATTTGAAAAGAAGCAAAATATAAACAAATCCATATACCTTGTTTATTCTATGCATCCAATACAAAAGTCAATTTGGTCTTGCATGCAAAAGGAAAAATAGGAATACATGCCCACCTTCGTGTGGTTTGCACTGAAACACCTTATAAGCAATGATAACATGACACAAACAAAAGATTCTCTCCAGGATCATTACTTTCCTAGCAATGGCTCAATTTATGAAATAAACCGACTTAAATGTTATTATTTTATTGAGTTTTTTTCCCAACCTATACCACATTATCATTACTTCACATTACACCTCTCTCATACTAGGTTATAGAATAAATTAAGGCAATTATTACAATATTTATAGTATTTAATCTTGTTTCACAAGCTTAATTCAACATCTTAATTTGCATTTTCCTTAGACAAGGTCATAGAGATATGTTGGCCAACAATTGTCATACCACAGAAAATTGGTCACAGTCCCACCTAGCTTATATAACACTCGTCCTCATGAACACACAATTAATAATATGTTAATATTTAGTGATTGATTGCATTTAGATAAGTAAGATGCATCTACAACCTATTATGGAATATATCTCGATGTGTGTGTCATGTATGTAATTATTATTATTATCCAATTTTAAGGTCACAGGCAAGGCAGACACTAGATTTTTGTATGAGACCCCCTAGTTTGTGGGACAAGGGACCCATCTCCACACCTCGATTTTACTGCTAAGTCTACGAAGGCATACATACTTTATCCCCCTCTGGTTTTGACCCTATGACCTCTTAGGAGGAAACACAAGCTATTAACCATTAGGCCCACTCAAGTTGTATAAACTAATGCTAAGAAACTAAAATTTAACAAACAAACAAAAAAGATGAATTCCCACATCCAATGTCAAAACAAGGTTTAGTGTGTTGAAAATAAATTTAAAAATAAAAAGTAAACAAAAAGGAAAAAAAACCAATATCTTATTTCTTTTAATTAATTATCATTACATAAGAAAATAAACTAGCACAGTCCGTCTTAATACTACATTTCTTAAATGGCAAGAGATTTGTAGTTGAATTTTTTTTATTCCTCTCACTTCCTAATAGATATGTGGTTAAGATGGATCTATGCTAGTCATCATTGATGCTGGTATTTCAAAAGGAAGTTACCTTAGTACATATGCATTTAAACACATTTTCAACATTATAGAGGACATGAAATAATAGAAGACTCAGTAATCATCAGGCATATCACCATCATTAGAGATGATAAAAAATAACTTCAAAGGGGTATTACTATATTCAAATACAATTATTAAAAGGGTGTGAAATAATATTTCAAAATGCTTCCACTAACACCAAGATAGACTAGCCCTAGAAAACTTGATGACTGGCATAAACCTACTTTTGATGCATTAAGCTAGGCCTCTGTTTTTTTCTTGTGTTCACCTATAGTGAATGAGTGAAGATCAAAACATTCAACACAAACTTTTTCTGATCACAAACATAAATTGAGTGTGGTATTGGTCTTATAGTCAGGGATTGGAACATCATATGCATTTGCCTTAAAATCCTCCCCACAAACCCATTGTTTTGTCTCATCAAGCCTATTCTCAACTTTTCCAAAAAAATGAATAAGGTATGAGACATTGTGCCTTGCGATTTCCCAAGGAATCCCCATTTGCAAGCCATCAAACGGACTAGCTAGTCTCAATCTAAACATTCTTAAAAATTTGTTCTATCTCATTCTCCTGGAAAAAATTAATGCACAATGATATAATGCAATTGAAATTTCTGAAAATCAGCAGCAGATATGCACAATTTTTTTTACTATCATGATTTAAATGTGATAAAGAAGTTGGATGGAATTTTATCAATGCATACAACATAAACGATTAAATTCTCACAAAATATACTTCAAATTTATTCAACAAATTTGATTAAGATAATACAATATGTGCATTTCCATTCGTCACATACAATACATTACCTCTAGCCAAATTTCACCAACTTCCTCCTGACTATCTTTTGTTATATTCTGATGGAAAAGGCCACACTTGTATTGAATTCCATAGCCCCATGCAGGATAATCAAGTGTTCCAAGGAGTTGAATACTATGTTGCCCCCCACCTATGTCTAAGTCCATAAATTTACATTGATGCTTACACTGAAGTTCAATTGCAGCCAGCCAAACTGTGTATGTTAAAATTTGCAACTATAATGAATCATCCATGTGTCCCCTAGAGCATGAAGGTGGGTTGGTAAAATGGAAATGAAAAGGAAGTGAAAATTTAGCCTAAAGCCACGTCCAATAAAATATTGGGTTAACGACATTTCCAAAAATCATATTCAACTGTTTGATGTTTACTCCACAATCGCATTAAGTGTTTGTAACTGTAACACCAACTTTATGAAGTCTAGTCTTGAAAATGAATCAATGATGAAGCAGAAGAAATCTCCATACTTTGTGTTTAAAAGAAAAATGAGGTTTTGAAATGCATTGGGCCATCTGTGACCATTGTTCTTCCCCAGTCCTCAACCCTACCTTTTGTTCAAGCATCAGACAAGTTGAAGTGTGAAATATAGATGATAGATGTATTTTTCCACATATATAAGAAAGGACTCCCACTCCAGCATTGCCAATCCCCCCGAAAGGAACCTAACCATGATGTTGCATTTTAAAGAGACACTTGTTTGAAATCATATGGTATACACCTTTTAACAAAATTTTGTCTAACTAGTGCACTTTTTAAGCATGGTTAAGATAGGTGTAGGTCTTCCATTATTGGTGATCATGATTCCATTGATCCTTCCATAAGAGGAGATCGTTTTTGGCCAATATTTTCCTTGGAAATGTGGTTGAGAGTCCAAGTTGTCCAATTGAGGTTGTGTTACCACCGAAACTAGAAAGGTTGTCAAGGTCCTTACAAATTTCTAAGATGGAATAGATAGCACAAGTCCCCAATGTCACCTCAACACAAGTCCCTACTCTTTTAGGCTAACTCCTCCTAAAATGACTATTAGGGGACACCTTGAAACAAGTGCTTCAACCCTAAATTAGAAGATTAGTGCCTTGAATTGAGTCTTGGGTGAAGAGAGGAATTAGTTGTTTGTTGTTTTAATGATATGGAAATGTTAATTATGTAAGAAATAAATGAAACCAATAGTATAATTTACTTAAAATGTTCGGGGTCGAAATATTGTTGCCTCCATCCATGTTCAGAGTTAAGATGGCTTAAAGGTTATAATTTTTGCATGATTTCTTCCATAACCTAAATATGTCCTGACTCTCCCCCATGCCTTATCAAATAATATCAATAGGTTCTCCCATCACCGCTTCTTGGGAAGCCTCCAAGCTACTACAACCACCCATAATTTGTCAAGCTTATTTACACATTTCAAGTAAATCTAGATGTAAAACCCGAACAATCATTGATTAAGTTAATAGGTGATTGGATTTCAACCCTGTCTAATGTTATATTTTTCTAGTGATACTGGTGGCTACATTAGTAGCCTATTTTTATTGTATATAATTCTCAATGCACATTTACTATTCATATTAATAGTTAAAGGAAGCATTCTATTTGAAAAAACATAGAATACAGGTAAAACAATGCACCAAAGAATGAAAGGAAATTCATTTCACACATGCAGAACAATAATTATTACTTTAGTCCAAATGTTGTGATTTATTCTAGCATATGTTGTCAAAATTTTATTTCTTTTACTTTAGTTATCTTTTAATGGAGACTATTCCCATGCCTAGTTTTAAAAACTAGAACCAGGTTTTGAACGAGTCGCCTATCTAACTGCGATTCAAACTGGATTCAATAAACACGAATTGGAAAAAATACATAAAATAATTAATTTAAATATTTTCTTTTTTAAAGCTTACAAACCATGATTTAAAACCATTAGATATCAAATATGGAAAGTATTCTCATCCATATACCATGTAATGTTCCATATATCAAAATGGCATTGAGTGCAATACGTGTCAATGATACGATTGACAAAATACACAACCAATGAGGCTCTAAATGGCCTCTAGAGTCCCAAAGCAATGCTACAATGAGGATCTAAATGGCCTCTTGAGTTCAAAAATAATGCTAAAACTCAAGGTAATAGGCCACTAGCCTACTACAGATCATTGATCGACATGATCACTCATCAAACTCCTCACCACTACTACAAATGGGATCATCACTAGGAGGTACATAAACATCATCTAGCTTAGAGTTGAGGACTCCTCAAACTCCTCTCCAGCCTCAACAACAATACTATTAGTAGCATGAGCAACATCACTATCCCTAGCAGAACTAGAAGCACAAGTATGTCGAGCTGCACAACTATTGCTTACCTCTCAAGTCACCATGTTCCATGCTTGGTCTTGTTGGTTCACTTCCTTTAGCTCTTGGTTCAACTACTAGATCTGCATTGGGATCAACACCCGCAAATCCACTAGACAACTCCAAACTATCTCCAAGATGACAAAGAACCTCCAAACTTGTTGTTGCTCCAAAAATCAATGTTGTTGCATAACTGTCCCATCTCTCGTTTGCACACAAGCACTAGAAATCAAATGTGTGAGGGAAATAGGAGCTTACACATCCCTTTATAAGCTTTGGGGGCCATGTTTAGAAGGGAACCTACCATGGTTTTCTAAAAACCACCTCCAAAAACCACTCGGGATTCCCATCCACATGCCCAACCATGTGGCTTCCTAATCGGCCAAGTTAAAAAAAAAAATTGGTCGATCAAGTACAAAACTGGCCAAATTGGTTGGTTTGATACTGTTTAGTCAATTTAGTGTTTCTAAATTGATGTCATTAATTGTCAACCCGGGGCTCGTAAGCTGATGAAGTGAAGGTGTACTATATGTACTTAAGCAACCTCTTAGATCTTTTTGTCGTTTGGGGGTGTTGTTTGTGGTCAATTTATCTTCCTAAGATGGAATGGAGTTTTTATAAACAGATGAGTGAGTGTGTGTGTAAGGTGATTTCTAGATGAGTGAGTGTGTGTTACAGGTGATTTCTAACTACCTTCTAAACTTGCAAAGAAAAAGCTTGAAAGAAATAAAAATCTTGAAATGAGCTGAAAGCAAAGAACCACTTTCTAATGGCACTAGACACCATTCATGCTGCTGCAAATAAAAAGGTAAGAAAATCACTTTAAAAACCAATGATAATGTTTATCTCTTCCTAACTCTCTGCTTCCAACATATGGTACTATGTAAAACACAATTAGGAAGTAGTTAGAGATGAGTTTAAAAAGTGATCAAAAATAAGAAAAATCTACTTTAAAGACTAGTTATAATGTTCAGCTCTTCCTAACTCTCTGCTTTCAGCACATGGAATTATGTGAAGCACGATTAGAAAGTAGTTAAAGATTAGTCTAAAAAGTACTCAAAGCCAGCTGTAATTTATTAGTAATCTGATCTCTTAAAGATGAACAATTTATGATAAAGAGACCATCCATATGTTAACATACAACTTTGAGAAACTAAACTAGAAATCAGCTATGAAAATAGAGTAAAGGCAGCAACTTTGAATCTGTCAACTGAAAATACCATCAGATATAAAGCAAATACACAAAGACACACACAATCCCGGGTTAAAAACCTGCAGAAAAACAAATCTGATCAGTCAAAGTAAAGGCTGCAAATGAAATGATAATGAAGGTAAATCAAGCTGTACATGTTTCAAATAAAAGGAAAGTGTTGAATGGAAAATAAGGAAATAGCAAGATTATGAACATAAAATACTATACAAGGGCTGTCATGAACGGGGGCCCTCCATCCATAAAACCCAAAGAAGACTCAAGTGTTTGAAAACTTCAGAACAGCACTGTCTTCTATTACTCCATATGCAGAAAAGTACAGTCAAGAGTGTTAGGACAGCACTATTAAAACAGAGTTTTGAAAATGCACTAAAATTATAACGAGTACATAAAACACAGCAACTAAAAAGTAACATTAAGCGTACGCAGACGCTAGTTTTTATAGGCATCTGAAAGATTACCTAATGCGTAAAGCTAAAAACAGAAATTTAACTAATCTGTCATGCGTATTAAAGGTTCAACAACACGTAATGAGCCTCGTGGATGAGCTGGAGGTTTTGGTCGTCATGGGAATTGAATCCAGAGTTGGATTATGTCTCCCACAACCTGCGTAACACGGACAAATCACCATTTGCATTGACGTGACCCAACAGCTTACGCAACACCGTTTAAGCTGCCTTTGTTGACCGTGGCTTGACCCTCGTTGACCGGAGGTGTAGATGATGTGGCTGACCAAACCAATAGCACAGGAACCTTGAGCACCTTTATTCCCACGTGCCCATGTGGTTCGTTTTGCAAAATGACACGTGGAACCTTGAGATTAACAAAAAGGCTGCGGGATCACCAGATGGCTGCGGAATCTCTGTAAATATGTCAAAATCTAAACAAAACAGTCACACATTAGCAAAGTTCACTTGATCATGCTTAAAGACATCTAATGTAATGATCTGGGCGGAAAATAGAGCAAAAGAGAGGGATAAGTGAGGAAAAGCTGTAGGTAATGATGGATAATCAAGTGCAAGTTAGAGGCTCTACATACCCCCACTACGAGGGTGTTGCATGTCCTCATGCAATGAAAACATTGTTCAATCCACCTGCTGAGATGCCTCTGCTAAGACATCTAGTCTTCTCCTCTTCCTCTGTGTGGCCACATTGACTCTTGGTCTTTTCATCAAACATCTGAATTTTAAATTGATCAAAGCTCTGTTTAACTTCCTGCATCTCTTCTTGAGCTTTTTGTTTTCCTTTTACCAAAGGCCCATATGAAGCATGGTATTATCTTGGACCATCTTGTCCACATTGCTCTGTTCCTTCAGTCTTTCATTTTCTTGTTTGATGTGGCGATTTAGTACCTCTAGCTCAAATACTTCTTGCTTCAGTGATTGAACTTGCTGTTCAAGAGGTAGAACAGTGCTTGGACCAGCAACAGCTTGTTCTAATGTTTCCAAGTAGTTATATACTCTCTGCTAGTCTGGGTCAATCTCTGGTGACCTCTTTGGACTAGGCTCATGCTCAAATTCAGGTTCATGTTCAAATTTAGGCTCATGCTCAAAAGGACTTTCCTCACGTGGAAGACTAGTCTCAACATACTCAGCGTGTGGAGGGCTTTTCTCAAAGTCAAGTCTTGTAGCAACCTTTTCAGGTGTGCTCAAGTCAATGATGAGTGACTTTTTACCCTTTGTGGCCCCCACTTTATCTTGTATCCTTCTGCTCCTTCTCACGGTGGTGATGCTCTGTTTTTCTTTTTGTGCCTTTTGCTTTTGTTTTTCCACCTTCTTGGAAAGGTCAGTCTCATGGAGTTTGGCCATTCTTTGTGCTAAGGGTTGAGTGTCTTCTTCGCTGGAATTTTCAGGAGTAAGGTAAGTTTCTTGGACTACAGCTTTGCCTTTATCTTTCTTTTGTCTCTTCCTACTCTCCTTTTTCTTTTGAGCAGCTTCTTGTACAATTTCTTGCAGGGTTTCTGTAATGATTCCTTGGGCTGTTTGATCAATGTCTACAGCAGGTTCAGGGTCAATTTCATGTTCAGAATGATGGGCAACATTTTCTTCTTCAACAAGGTCCTGGACAGTTTCTTCTTGGACAGCAGTTTCTGGGGTAACCTCTTCTCTTTTTCTTCTACTCTTTCTAGGCACAGAGGTTTCTCCTGCCTCTTCGAAGTGGTTTCTCACAAGAAATCTTTCCCAGGTGTCTATTTTTGATTTCAACTGTTCTTCAACTAGCATCTTAACAAGACCATGATGATACAGATGTGGCTCAATGTTTCTTGGGTTCCTTTGGACAATTGAACACATTTTTCTAAGACTTGAGAGTAGAAAATATGGAAGGTTAATATCATCTCCTAAGAAATGCATCATGACTTTGGCATGGTAAACATATAAAACTCCAAACCTTCCCTCAGAAGTAAAGAATTTTTGCACTAATAAAAGTAAAGTTGTCCATTCTTCCTTGACATAAGTAACAGGAATCCCTTTTGTAAAAATGCTAGTATCCATACCTGGATTCTTTAAAATTTGCTTCCACTGTTGATCTTGTACTGACCGGTTTTTAAACCATCTTTCTCCAGTTTGTGGGAGTGAAGTGGCTTGTGCTATGCTGCTCTCAGTGACTGTAAAATTTAGATCCCCTACCTCCACTTGATTTTCTTTGTCTCTGAAAGACCGTGCAAAGGCCTTCGTAACCTCTTTGTGGTAACCTCTGAATTTCTGGATGCATTGGAGCCAGTTTGCTTTCTGTAATGCTTCTTTAACTTGAGGATATCCCTCCAGAAATTTTGAACCCTCTGGTTCTGCCCTTAAGAGTTTACCCATTGGCTCTACGGCTCTGTTCTAAAACTTTTGGAAAAAAGGTTACACGGCTTCAACAGTGGCCTTAACACAGTAGATTTACGGCTCTAATGTAACAGCCGTAACATACTTTCACTGGTAATCAAAATTAGCAGAGAGGAAGGAGTAAAACAGAGTATGGCTAAGGTAGCAGCGTAGTGAGCACAGCGGAATAAGGGAACTGTGGAAATGAAACAGCGTGAATGGAATAATACGAGCGTAGGAGGGTTATGAAATGATGGGTAGAAACGGTTAGGTCCTTAGGTATCGGTCATGAATTTACACTTGGCTGTGGGATTATGACGTAGAGAGACGTAGTACAGTAGTCTACGTCACTTAGGTACAAAAACCTTGATGGAGGAGCAGCCATAATGGAGTTTCAAAATCGTGATGAACAGGACCGATAAGTTTGGGGAATACGTGGATTTTTGGTCGCATGATGGGAAAGACTGGTAATCATTACATTAAATGGCAAAAAACATATCCCGGAAACTTTGCAAAATGAGATAACCGTAGGTTTAAGATTTAGATCATACCTCATATCCGCGCTTGGATTGCTTTTGATCATTTTCCACTAACCCTTCATTGGTTTATTGCTGTTGCATGACTCTTTTCCACTTATTGTTGATGACTTCTGAACTGTAAATTTTTTTTCAAACAGACTGTGTTTCTTTTGTGCAGGTGCAGAGAGCTGCGGAATTGCTGAATGGCTGCAGAATTGCCAGACAGCTGCGGAAACTGCAGTGGTACTCTCCGGCTGCACAAAACAACTTTAGCTACCTAAAAAAAATGACTTTATTGGTGGAATGAAATGTAATGAATGGATGGATGGAAAGAAATGAGGTGGAGTGAGAGTGATTAAATGAATGAGATGGTGAATGAAGTGGTTGTTAATGATGAAATGGGATGGAATAAGGAGGAAAAAGAGAGATTTTTTTTTTTAGAAAATATGGGGTGTCAGGTGGCCCTGATTTTCACCTCAGATTTTCTGTATAGGACTGCCAATCAGAGACTGGTTTTCAGGCCTATACATTTTTTATTTTTTTTTCAAAAACCAAAGCTTAGGCTGATGGAGGAGAAGAATCCTTCTCCACCAACCTGATTGCAGAATCTTCTTTAAACAACTTGACAAACTCTTCTTTTGAGAATGGCTTTTGGTAGATCTTCAAGCGATGGCCATTCACAATAAGAGGAGTATGAAATTCATCAATAGTTTTCACTCGAACTGCTCCATTGCTAAAGACTTCATCAATCTCATATGGCCCAAGCCAATGAGTTTGAAACTTTCCTTTGAAGTCTTTGAACTTTGAATCAAACAATAGAGCCCAATCTCCTTTCTGAAACTTTCTTTCTTTGATATGACGATCATGCCATTTAGATCTTTGGTGCTGAACTAGATCGGTCCTTAGAATTGCATCTTGTCTTATTTCATCTAGCTCATTTAGTTGGTCCATTCTGTGTTTTTGGGCTTCTGAGCGGCTCATTCCCAATTGGACTGCCATCTTGAAGGTCTTGATTTGGAACTCAATGGGAAGCAGGACTTCCTTCCCATAAACAAGTTCATAGGGAGAATGTCCTGTTGTGTTCTTCCATGTAGTTCTATAGGCCCATAAGGCTTCAGGAAGCCTTTCTGCCCAATCTCTTCTATGAAGATGAATAGTCTTGGTGATAATGCCTTCAAGAACTTTATTGGTAGATTCCACTTGGCCATTGGATTGCGGATGGTAGGGAGTAGATGTTTTGTGCTTGATCTTATATTCCTCCATCAGCTTCTCCATCAATTTAGATGTAAATTGGCTGCCCTGATCTGTTACAATTTCCCTTGGGACACCAAAATGAGTGAAAATATCCTCAAAAAGAAATTGAACAACTAAATTTTCAGTGGCAGAAGGCAATGCCTTGGCTTCTACCCACTTAGTAACATAATCAGTACAAACCAGTATATACTTCTTTTGCTTTGATGGTGGATTAATTGGTCCAACGAAATCTAGAGCCCATTTCTCAAAGGTTTCGATGCATACCTGAGGCTGTAGTGGCATTTCATTTGAAGGAGTTGGTCTCCCAACTCTTTGGCAGCTGTCACACCTTCTAACATACTGCTTTGCATCTTTAAAGAGAGAAGGCCAATAATATCTTAGAGAAAGGATTTTATAGGCTGTCCTCTTGTCAGCAAAGTTCCCGCCGCATGGTTCATCATGACATGCCTTAAGAATGTCAGGCATTTCATCTTCCCGAACACACCTTCTGATTATACAATCTGGCCCTGTTTTGAACAATTCATTAGAAATCCAAGAAAAATGTGAACTCTCCTGAATGATTTTCCTTTTCTCATTAGGAAATAAGTGTAGAGGTAGCTTCCCTGTAACTAGATAATTAGCCATATCTGCATACCAAGGAGTCTTGGTAGTTACTGCAAACAAGTATTCATCTGTAAACTTATCTTCTACTGGAGAATCCTCATTAGTGTTTTGGATTCTAGACAAGAAATCAGCTACTGTGTTTTGTTTTCCAGGTCTATCTAACACAGTAATGTTGAATTCTTGTAAGAGTAAAAGCCATCTTGTAACTCTACCATTGGTAACATGTTTTTTCATTAAATATCTTATGGCAGAGTGATCAGTATGGACAAAGGTTTCATAGCCGGTTATGTAGTGTCTAAACTTATTGATCGCATGTACCACAGCTAAGAACTTTTTTTCTGTAACAGTATAATTTAACTCAGTGGGAGTCAAATTCTTACTTGTGTAATAAATGGCATAAGGGATCAAATCCTTTTGTCCCAAAATAGCTCCTAGAGCTGTATCTGAAGCATCAGTAGAAATGTGGAAAGGGAGTTTCCAATTTGGCCCCCTTAAGATGGGTGCTTCAGATATTCTAGTCTTTAAAGCTTCAAAGGAAGATTGACACTCAGGATCCCATTTGAACTCACAGTCTTTGGTAAGCAATTTGAAAAGAGGAGATGCTATCTTAGTGAAGTTTTCAATAAATCTTCTGTAGTATCCAGTAAACCCAAGAAAACTTCTAACATCTTTCTGGCAATTTGGAACAGGTAACTTAGAGATGACTTCAACTTTAGATCTATCAACCTTAATCCCATCTCCTGAAATATGATGTCCTAAAACAATCCCTTCAGTAAACATCATAAAACACTTTTCATGACTTAAAGAAAGATTTGTTTCCTTACATCTTATCAGTACTTTTTCCAAATTTTCCAAAGCTTCTTCAAATGTATTACCATAAACTGTGAAATCGTCCATGTATACCTCTACACAATCATGAATCAGATCTGAAAAGATTCCTAGTACAACCCTTTGAAATGTAGCGGGTGCATTGCACAATCCAAAAGGGAGTACTCGGTAGGCAAAAGTTCCCCAAGGACAAGTAAATGTGGTTTTGTCTTGATCTCCAGGTGCTACCTGAATTTGATTATACCCACTAAAACCATCCAGAAATGAGAAATACTTTTTACCTACTAAAGTGTCTAGTACCTGATCAATAAAAGGTAGAGGAAAATGATCCTTTAAGGTTGCCTTGTTCAATTCTCGATAATCAATGCAAACTCTCCATTTACCATTCTTTTTGGGCACTATAACCAAGGGAGAAACCCATTGGCTATCTGAAATGGGGTAAATGAAGTTTACCTTGAGCAATTTCTGAAGTTCTTCTTTCACGATTTCCCTAAGGTTTGGATTCATCCTTCTTTGTGGTTGCCTAATAGGTCTGCTGTTTTCTTCAATATAGATGTGATGAATACAAGTCTTAGGATCGATTCCTTTCATGTCAGTGTATTCCCATGCAAATGCAGTGGAATGTTTTTGCAAAAGTTTGGTTAATTCTTCTTGTTGTGGTCTTTCCAAGTTTCTGTTAATGTTCAATGTTTTTCCTGGAAGGATTTCAACTGTAGAACTACCAAACTCTTCCATTGAGAAGAGAGACATTTGTCTAGAGGAGAGATATTCAATGTCTGCATCTAACTGAAACTGTGTAGAGTCATATTCTAAAGGTATTTCAAAATTTTCTAATGTATTTAGAATTTGACTATCCTCACTGATCTCAGAGATGGTTAGAACAGGTTGAATAGTATCCTCATCATCAACCCACTCATCTTCTCCTATTTCTATTATTGCCTTTGCTGGAGGATACAAGTTGAATTTCTTGGTGGAATTACCATCTGATATATACATGTCCCCAGACCTACAACTGATAAAAGCATCAGTTGTTGCTAACCAAGGTCTTCCTAAGATAAGAGGATGTCCTCCTAGATTGTTCTTGGGAGTTAAAATCATAAAATCAACTGGATATTCCCAAGAGTCTAGGGAGACTGGAATGTCTTCCAATACACCATCAGGTTTAATGATTGATCTATCTGCAAGCTGCAGTAAAGTAGGTGTAAAGATAAGGTTAGGAAGCTTTAACTGATCCATGGTCTATCTACTCATGATGTTGATCGCGGCTCCTAAGTCAATCAAAGTATTTGGGATTTCAACCCCATTAATATGAGTTTTGACAATAGGGCTACCAGGATCCACATACTTTTGCATGGTAATCTTACCCATCATAATGTCTGCAATTTTTCCAACTAGATGTATCCTTTTGGTATCTCTGGTTCTCTTTCCTGTTTTCTTCAAACTCAACTCCTTTATTGTCTTCGCTAGAATGGGAATTTCCTTAATGGCCTGTAACAAGGGGATCTTGATACAGACATTCTTCAATTCATCTAGAAAACTATAGTCAGGCACCCATATTTGCTTTTCCACTCCTTTGTCAATTTGTAATCTTTCGGGAAAAGGAGGTGTAGCTAAAGGTGTAGGTTGCTCAACTATGGGAGTTGTAGAGGTTGATTCTTTTTCTTTTTCTTTTTGGATATTTTGGTTTTGAAGTGATACTTCAGAACCCTTATTGACTTTGAGAGATTCTTCCTCAGAAATGCTTGGTTGTTGAACACTTGTAGAAGGTTGATCTAAGATTCTACCTGATCTGAGTTGTACTTCATTGAGAGGAACAACCATATAGGTAGGGAATGGTTGACCTTCCATCATGTAAGCATTTTGAGGGTTCCTATTATTTGGATTTGGTAATGGCTGAGAGGGAACTTGATTTGATTTCTGCTGGGATTGAAGCGATAGTTGAGAATTTTGATTTTGTGGAGGAGGTTGTTGTTGTTGAGGGTATGGCAATGATAGTTGTTGACCTTGATTTGGAAGTTGTGGAGCCTGATGATTCTGAAATGATGGAGGATATTGATAGAATTGAGCAAATCTCCCATAAGGATTTTGCATGCTTTGCATCCATGCTTGAAAATCATTTTGAGGTTGAGGCCAAGGTTGTTGCCAAGGATTCCAATTTGGTTGGGATTGAGAATTCATAGAGTTGTTAAACCCTTGATTCTGTTGCCCTTGCCAAGGTCTCCTTGCAATAAAACAGAGAGATTCAAGTGTATCTGGATCCTCTTGAAAGACTGCTTTGAGGCCAGGTATTGAAGGACAATCCTTAGTCTCATGAGTTTCTGAGCAAATTACACATGTTTCTACAACGTGTGTGTCCAAGGGACATTCCCTTAAAGCATGTTTCTTTCTACATTTCGGGCAAAAAATGGCCAAAGCCTCAGCTTCTGCTTTTTGTTTATTGTGAATCTTAAGGGTATCTAGTTGTTCACTAAGACTCCCTAAGATGTCAGTTTTGAATTCATCAAGCATATTGCCGATTTCAGCCCTACTTACTGATCCTGTTGCAGATTTATTTGCTCTAAGGAGAGAAGGATCTCTAGGCCCTTTTTGAGTTTTTGATTTGCCTCTTGAGAGATGGATACAAAGTTCTGCTATATCATTGAGTGAAAGTTGAGAAATATCCCCTTTCCCCATCATGTTTAAGATATCTATCCATTCATCCCTAATGGCTTTTAATAAGAGGGCTTTTAAGGTCTCTTCATCCAAGCTACTCATTTTTGCTCTTTTCAAGTTATATTGAAATCTTTCAAGTAAATCTTCTAAGCTCTCATCTTCTCTTTGTATCATTTTAAAAACCTCGTCCTTGTGATTAGTAGGCATACAATAGTCCAAATACCTATCCAAAAATGTCTGTTTCATTTCATCCCAAGACCTAATGGATTGAGTGAGTAACCCCATGAACCATTTCAAGGCTTGATCCTTCAGTGTTGAAGGGAACAATTTGAGTTTCTGAGAGTCATCCAGGTAGTCATAAGTTCGACACACCACTTCAAACTCAAATAAAAATGTTTCAGGGTCCTCAATTCTTAACCCATGGAAGTTTGGGAGGACAGATGGTGATATGTTTTTCATAGTGGCTCGGGAATCCTCATTAACAATGGGAAACCCAAATGAATTATCCCCATCTCTATTTCCTCCTCCAAGGGGACCTCTACCTCCTCCATTATTATTGTTATTTCCTCCTCCTCCTCTACCTCTACCTCTACCACCTCCTTCTTCCTCTGCCATGATGGTTCTCCTAGGGATTTCGAAATCTTCTGGTTCCTCTACAAAGGGTGAATGAGAAGAGATTTCTCCTTCTTCTTCAGGTGACTCTACTTCCTCAATTACAATTGGTCTTTCTGTAGGAGAAAGAGAAGAATCTCTTCCTGGTTCAAATTCAATAGAAGGTGTAGGAGAATCAATTCTTGGCTCTTGAATTCCAGGAATTCTAGGACTAGGAGTGTCGGTTGGAGATAAGGGAGGTGTCTCTTGTCTATCCCTTGAAGCAGATGGACTTGTAAAAATTGAACTTCGAGCTCTAGCTAAAAACCTTCCCCTAGAATCTCTAGCTCTATGCATGTCATTTTTTTATTATTTTTCTTCAAGTCAAGTTAATAGTTCTTTTTCTGATCTTCCAGTTCACTCTAGGTGCAAGAAGAGAGCATACTCAAGAAACTACCAAATCAATAACTTTCTCTTTTCTGATCCTCCAGATCACCTTGAAGTGCAAGAGGAGAGCATACTTAGATAGGTTATCAACTTCTTTCCTTGAAATTTTTATGTTTTTTTTTTCTAAGAATATGGCTACTTAATTTCACTTCCCCGCCAATGGCGCCAAAATGTTTAGTCAATTTAGTGTTTCTAAATTGATGTCATTAATTGTCAACCCGGGGCTCGTAAGCTGATGAAGTGAAGGTGTACTATATGTACTTAAGCAACCTCTTAGATCTTTTTGTCGTTTGGGGGTGTTGTTTGTGGTCAATTTATCTTCCTAAGATGGAATGGAGTTTTTATAAACAGATGAGTGAGTGTGTGTGTAAGGTGATTTCTAGATGAGTGAGTGTGTGTTACAGGTGATTTCTAACTACCTTCTAAACTTGCAAAGAAAAAGCTTGAAAGAAATAAAAATCTTGAAATGAGCTGAAAGCAAAGAACCACTTTCTAATGGCACTAGACACCATTCATGCTGCTGCAAATAAAAAGGTAAGAAAATCACTTTAAAAACCAATGATAATGTTTATCTCTTCCTAACTCTCTGCTTCCAACATATGGTACTATGTAAAACACGATTAGGAAGTAGTTAGAGATGAGTTTAAAAAGTGATCAAAAATAAGAAAAATCTACTTTAAAGACTAGTTATAATGTTCAGCTCTTCCTAACTCTCTGCTTTCAGCACATGGAATTATGTGAAGCACGATTAGAAAGTAGTTAAAGATTAGTCTAAAAAGTACTCAAAGCCAGCTGTAATTTATTAGTAATCTGATCTCTTAAAGATGAACAATTTATGATAAAGAGACCATCCATATGTTAACATACAACTTTGAGAAACTAAACTAGAAATCAGCTATGAAAATAGAGTAAAGGCAGCAACTTTGAATCTGTCAACTGAAAATACCATCAGATATACAGCAAATACACAAAGACACACACAATCCCGGGTTAAAAACCTGCAGAAAAACAAATCTGATCAGTCAAAGTAAAGGCTGCAAATGAAATGATAATGAAGGTAAATCAAGCTGTACATGTTTCAAATAAAAGGAAAGTGCTGAATGGAAAATAAGGAAATAGCAAGATTATGAACATAAAATACTATACAAGGGCTATCATGAACGGGGGCCCTCCATCCATAAAACCCAAAGAAGACTCAAGTGTTTGAAAACTTCAGAACAACACTGTCTTCTATTACTCCATATGCAGAAAAGTACAGTCAAGAGTGCTAGAACAGCACTATTAAAACAGAGTTTTGAAAATGCACTAAAATTATAACGAGTACATAAAACACAGCAACTAAAAAGTAACATTAAGCGTACGCAGACGCTAGTTTTTATAGGCATCTGAAAGATTACCTAATGCGTAAAGCTAAAAACAGAAATTTAACTAATCTGTCATGCGTATTAAAGGTTCAGCAACACGTAATGAGCCTCGTGGATGAGCTGGAGGTTTTGGTCATCATGGGAATTGAATCCAGTGTTGGATTATGTCTCCCACAACCTGCGTAACATGGACAAATCACCATTTGCATTGACGTGACCCAACAGCTTACGCAACACCGTTTAAGCTGCCTTTGTTGACCGTGGCTTGACCCTCGTTGACCGGAGGTGTAGATGATGTGGCTGACTGAACCAATAGCACAGGAACCTTGAGCACCTTTATTCCCACGTGCCCATGTGGTTCGTTTTGCAAAATGACACGTGGAACCTTGATATTAACAAAAAGGCTGCGGGATCACCAGATGGCTGCGGAATCGCTGAATGGCTACGGAATTGCCAGACAGCTGCGGAATCTCTGTAAATATGTCAAAATCTAAACAAAACAGTCACACATTAGCAAAGTTCACTTGATCATGCTTAAAGACATCTAATGTAATGATCTGGGCGGAAAATAGAGCAAAAGAGAGGGATAAGTGAGGAAAAGCTGTAGGTAATGATGGATAATCAAGTGCAAGTTAGAGGCTCTACAGATACCAAAACCAATCATTTTGGTACCAAAACCGACTGATTTGGTACCCAATCGGTCATGACCAACCAATGAATAAAATTTGTTGGGCCGATTTGATATCTTAGGGAGCTAACTGGCTGGTTTGACTGATTTTTGGCTCAACCAAATCTAATTTTTAAAACTAGGCTCCTGTTACACAAAAATATCGTCACCATGATTATTTGCAGTCAGTATGGGTCTATCATCACTTGTACTGTCCTCCTAAGCAAGTCTAAGACCTCAGCTCTTCAAATCAAGCTTTGGAAATGAGAGAAAGACATTAAAAATCAATGTAACTCTGGTTCCGCACTTTCTCTCATTGTCACCTGCGGTCCCGCACCTTCTGTGTACAAAAACTGCGAACCTGCCTGCTCTGTCCCTAACGATGTAGGTGCGGACCCCTGTGAAAGTCAAAAGGTGCAAGTTTTATCTTAAAATACTCACTTTGGGTTAATTCTAGAGGTTTCTAGAAGGAATTTTGACGTGGATTGTTCGCTCTGAGGTGGTTCATGCATCCCAAAAGAGAAGGAGCTAATCCCTTGATGAGAGGAGCTATCCCTTTGAAGGAGGGCTTTATCCCTTTGAAGGAGGACCCAATAACCTCCCTCCATTGCACTATAAATACAGGCATTGGGTTGGTTGCAGGAGAGGTTAGAAGCTGAACATTTTTGAGGGTAAATGCTGGTGAAATCAAGACTTCCTAGTTGAGCTTAAGAGGAGAGATCACATACCTTTTTGGCTTCATTGGGGAGTGAGTGAAACTTGTCAAAGTAGAGGAGACTTCTTGTTGGACCCTGGGAGGAGCTTGTATAGCGTCAAGGCACAGGTTGTAAAGTTCTTCTTCTTTTGAATTAATACAATCAAACTCATTTTTCTCAACAAGTATCTTATGTTATTTGTTTCATGGACTCCTTGACTTTCATGTTAAATATGTTTTATGCAATTGGCTTTTCAGGTGCTATTTAATTTGTTTGCCTTGTTTGTGTTTGCAAATTCGCGAAAAGGAGCTCATTTGGATCAAAGGAGCGAGGGCATCCACAAGCTTGCGTTAGACCTAAGGTAGGCCCTAAAAACACTTGTTTGCCATTGTTTATAAAAGCATATTTAGAGAAAGATAGTGTCTGGTTGGTTTTCTTGTCATTAGGTCTTCTTTAGATTCTAGGAAGGTCTATCTTGTCCGCAAGATCGACTTATTCCGTGTGACAGCTCCCAAGTTTATTCTTAGATCCGGTAAACATTTTAAACAATGTCACCATGGGGTCTTAGTTAGATGGTAAATAAGGGGTGTTTCACAATCCTCACCAAGGTTCAAATTCCCAAGGGACACATTTTCCCCTTCAAGGCCATCTTGCCCATGCAAGTGGGTTGTCTTAAGTGGTTGGTTCTCAGTTCAAGTCTTAGTTGAATTTAGAATAAGAAATAATCCTTAGCCATGACTTCTCAGTTGAAGGGATATTTTTAGAGTGTTGTAATATAATTACATTGCATTGTGATATTCTCATATTGGGAAAGGGCATGCTTGCTGCATGGTGATAATGGGAAGTATTTTTCCAAAATAATTTAGTTGACAAAAATTCTAGCTTGCTTTGGTGTTGTGGTTGTCATAAGTTCACCTACAAACTTAAAATAAGGTTTTATATGAAATGACTTAGGTCTTTTATATTGGAGATTAGTAGCCCTTAGGAAATATTTTTGGTGAATGGGCCAACACGTGGGTAATATTGGATACTCAACCTTGCTTCACAAACCTAAATGATATTATATTTGTCAAGCCATTTTGAAATTTGGCCCTTTCCAATGTTACAAGCCTCCCTGCTATTGAAATTGAACAAAACTCACACTGATTTAGGACAATATGTTATTGGCGTGAAAACATTCATTTTGAAATACACTGCTAGGAGTGTGGTGTTGTGGCCACCAACAACCCCCCTCCTTATTTAGTATTAGCAATAACACTATGTAAGTGGGGACCCTTAGTCAAAAAATTCAAAAAATCAATTAGTGCTCATATATGTTACTCCTTAAGAAACATCGCATTGCGCAAAGAATGATAGGGTATTTCCTTATGAGTCAAAATAGTGAAATGCAAGATTGCGACGCGAACTCCATCACATCACATGCATTAAGAAACACTCACGTTGGAAAACCTTAAAAAATTTCCGATATGCGATATCACATATCGCATCTCGCAAAATTGCATGAAAGGCACATAACGATTTAACGATTAAGCGATTTGCGATATTGCGATACTGCGATCTGCGATCTTGCGTTAGCACGATCAAGCAACCTTGCGATAGCACAGCACGATGAAATTGCGATACTGCGATACAACGAAATGCGATACTGCGGTGCAGATCGCATAAACATTCCATCGCAGATTTTCCTGGCTCAATATTCAAGAAAAAGTTTTCCATAAACTAAGAACTGGTTACGCGCTTTAATGATAATTAATGTATTATATGCCAGTTGTTAATAAAATATTGTTTTGTGTTGTTCGAAGAGCCAGTTCATGTCAGGTGGCGTGTTTTTGCATATCCGTAGCATTTAAAGCTTTCCTGTCATTATTTATTTTCATTACTCTCTCCTCACCTGTGAACTGCAGGAACGAAAAACAAAAGTTACACAAAGCAATATGCAGGAAGCTATGAGGAAAAAGGGTAAAGCTCCAATGTTCAAAGACAGAGAAAAGACGCCCTCATAATAGATACCGCATGCAACAGAACCACAGATTCACAGAACGTTGCTGAGCCATCCATTACAGATCTTTCATATACAACCATGGTTGAATGAGTACTGAACGATGTTGATATCAACAGGTAGTTTAATGCTCAGGGTCAAGAGCTCACAAGGTCATTATTTTTACAAATTTTGAAGCTTTATACCCGATAAAGATGAAGAGGCACAAAAGGTGAAAAACGCATCAGAGAAGCCTGGATCAAAGAACGGAGGCAGTTTCCGATGCGCGATTAGCGCCTCACTGAGAAAATTGCTCAAGAAGGAAAGCCTCTAATTGCTCAGTCACCTGTAAGCCCGAAAAGTGCAAGAAAGCAATGGTAAAAAACAAACTGGAAACAGAAAGCTAAAGAAAAGGTAGAAGCAATCCAAAGGGTTAACCAAGTTGAACTGAGATTATTACTGGGCATACGCGGTAAAGCCACATAGTCAGAGGATGACTCTCGAGTATATCATCGATTTTGCTGAGAAGATGGTGCCAGCTCTTACCAATTCTGTTTGCTTAGCTCAACCAAAAGCAGAAGATAGTCAGCCGACTCTACCCAGGCAAATACTGAATGCTTGCAACATTAAGGAGCAAATGCAGAAATAGTTAGATATTAGATTTAATTTTTAGAAATAGTTTTATTTTATTTTTGCTTAGAAAAAGGGTGTTCATTTAAACCGTATCCTGAATCTGTGTAATTAATTTATTTAGTTAGTAGTATTTAAACCCTTCTCATGCATTTAGAGAAGGGTCCAGAAATTTATCAAAAACTTGTCCTCAGAACATGCACTTTTGCACCCTCAGAGGAGGTTTTGGTGAATGAATGGAACAGGATTTGTTGATTTTTGCATTTGATATCTGCTACTGATGTTGCACTTGTGTACTCTTAGTGGATGTTAGAGCAAGGAGAGATAAATCATTGTCGCTTGAAGCTTATGAGTAGGACTATTCATAAAAGGTACTTTTATCTCTTGACCATTTCTGCTGATATGTTAAAGTGATATACAATTTTTAGTTGTTTATGTATTATTGCATGAATGCCTGAGTTATCATTTGGCACTTTTGTACGGTGATAGCTATTTATTTATGCTTAATGTATGAATAGCTCATTATGCGATATGTTTTTCACAACTGTTTCGTCTAACTTTTTATGCGAAGTGGTTCATCCTTATTGATTTCTTTTCTTATAATAGCTGAATGATCTTTATTACCAGTTGTTATTTGAAATCTTTTTAGATCGCATAACAGAAGAATTACATCCCGGGTTAGTATAGACTTAGATGTTGTTGCTTATTAGATTACAATAGCATAGAATTAGATTAAAATTAGAATTAGAATATCTTAATTAGGAACTGTTAAATCAGGAACATCAAATTCTACACACACACACTCATAGATTGGGAAACTGGTCCCATATCCCCAGTCGGACCCGCTATACCAAATGGATAAGGAGCTGCCAACCAAGGTCCAGACCGGGCGGGTATCCCCCTTGTTGTAGACCCAATTTTCGGGGCTTCAACATATTTGGTGCTAGAAGGAGGGCCTGAACTATGAATGGCAAGTAAATCTAAATCTGAATACCATTCTAAGAGTAAATCGCCCTCACCATCTCCCCCGACTTCTCCATTACACTTAAATCCAGAGTTAGAAGTCACTTGGGTATCAACTGCTACTACAAACCCTGAAATTTCAGAAAAATCTACCATTGAACTTCCTGAAGTCAAAACTCTGTTTCACAAACTTCAGCGATTTTCCATTTCTCCTCAAAGGTCTGATAAATCTCAAGGTAGTGTGACTTCGCAATATAACCCTGCTCATCCCCTGACCAGGCTAAAGAGTGAAAAATCTGGCATTCAACCAACCAAATTACCTCTTCCCACCAGGAAAAGAGCAAGGAAATCACCTAAAGAGTTCGACATCAAGACTCTTTTGTCAGCATCATCCATCTCAACTTCTTCACCGTGAAGTCAACCATCCACTCCACCACTTCAGATCATCGTCCATCCATCCACTGGAACCCCCACAACTCTTCCTCAATCATCTACAATTGTAGTATCCTCATCTTCCCAGCCACAGGGATCATCTTCTACACTTTCCACTGTTAGTAGTATAGCAATGGCCCAGTCTCCATGGAATAACCCTGGGGTAGTCTTAATGCATGCACCCTTGAGTCAAATACCGGCCCATCTTGAGAAATGGCTACCTAAATTTAATCCCGAGGCAGGCATGCTAGCAGAAGAGCGCATAAACAACTTTATGCTATCAATTAATCTCAATGGGGTCACTAATGAAGATGTTGTTGTTCGACTCTTTCCTTATACTCTGCAAGGAACAGCCAGATCATGGTATTTTTCATTACCCTTCGGATCTATCACTAGTTGGGATATCTTCCAGGAGCAGTTCCTGACTAAGTTTGGTGATGAAAGGTCTACGGCTACGTTAATCAATGACCTATCCAACCTTAGGGCCGAATCTAGAGAGCCTATCAAAGATTTCAATTTACGTTTCAATAAAATCCTAAACAAAATTCCTACTGCTTCCCAGCCTAGCGAAGAAGTACGAAGTGAATGGTATATCACCGCTCTACCATCAAACATAGCAATCTTCGTGGACATGGGTAATAAAACAACCTTAGCTGAAAACATGAAAGAAGCAATAGCAGTAGAGAAAGTATAATAGCCCTGGAAAAGAAATCCACGATAGAGGAACGTAAATCCAAGAAAGTCACCTTCAAGGAAGACTCCAAGAAGAAACAAGCAAAAGATCCATTCGCTTTGGAAGGATTGCAGAAAGT
Source organism: Pinus tabuliformis (assembly GCA_031772625.1). Taxonomy (NCBI): domain Eukaryota; kingdom Viridiplantae; phylum Streptophyta; class Pinopsida; order Pinales; family Pinaceae; genus Pinus; species Pinus tabuliformis. The sequence continues at coordinate 252,510,315 of CM062820.1, read as the reverse complement.
TCTAAATACCATGTCCAATGAAATGGTCGACCTCAAAAAGCAAGTAGCAAAAACTTCTTCAAAAAAGTCCTACAGATCTTTTAAAAGAGGCCCTTCAACGGATTCAAAGCCACCCAGTGCTATTTCAAATGCTGAATCCGAAGAAGAAGAAGAACAAATTGCCATTGAAGGGAAAACTAATGAAGAAGAGGTTGTGGAATTACGAGGAATGTGGGATTTCATCCTCCCACAAGAAGAAGATCAAGAAGTATTCCCAGTTAGCACACGAAGCAAAAATCAGCTTGATCCTCCCCAAACTATCCCTAAGCCAAAGAGCGCAAGCTCTGCAATAAAGGATAAAGTCGCAACAAAGAAAACCACATCTAAAGCGACTCAAACCAGCCCAGTCCAAACAGATGAATCAACTCCATCTAAAACACTGATCATGTTGGATGAAATAGAGTGCAATATTATAGAAGATATGAGAAAGACTAGGGCCAACATCACCCTTTATAAACTGAGCAACTTAAAGCATCAACAGAAGATAATGATGAAAGAATTACATGCTGTGCCAGTTGCACCTTTGCCTGTTGTTGTACTTTCTCAATATTCTCATAACATGGGAAGACCTCCAACTAACGCAATCAATAAGATTGATCCAAATGACATCGCTCTAATTGGAGGAAGATCGAGATCTCATACTCCCCCGTTTCTCCTTATGAAATTTTCAATAAAAATGTGCACAATTGTTTGGTAGATTCTGGTGCTTCATCTAATATTTTACCAAAGTCCATATGTGCCAAGTTAAACGTTCAGCCGCAGAAATCCGTTGTGTGCATAGTTCAGCTAGATCGATCTCAAGTCGAAGTGATTGGCGAACTAAATCAAGTAACCATAAGGCTGTCATCCAACCCAAAGGTATGTCAAGTTATTGACATTTTAGTTGCTGATATTCCAGAATTCTATGGCTTAATTCTTAGCAGGGATTGGTCAGAAAAACTTCATGGATACTTCACAACTGACTGGTCACACATGTGTCTGACCTACAACGGTAAACCGAATCAAATAAAAGTTGAACGAGAACTACACCAGAAATACATAGTAACGGAGCTAGAGGGGAAAATGAACCAGTAGCATATAACAGTAGCATTGTTGGCAATTATTCGGTAGATTCTTTCCTCAGAAATTTCAATGCTCATGCGTCACCCTATTTAGAACACTCTGTTTTGTCCCAAGTCGAAAATTTTTCTCGAACTGATAGTTCGAAATGTATCAATTTTTTAGATAGTCCTGTAAATAAATCTTTGTTTTGGAAATTATTTTTTGATGGTTTTAGATCTAACGAAGGAGCAGGAGCAAGATGCGTTCTGATTAGTCTAGAAGGAGATAAAATCATGCTAACATGCAGACTCAAATTTGATTACACCAAAAATACAGCAGAATATGAGGCTTTGGTCCAAGGGTTGTACAAAGCAATCGGGTTAGACGTAAAGTATCTTCAAATTTTCGGAGACTCTGAGATTTTGATTAAACAGGTACGTAACACTATACATTGCTTATCAGGTCATTTAAAACATTATCAATCCTTAGTTCAAGATCTAACTGAGCATTTCATAGCATTTGATATCTCTTCAATCCATAGACTCCAAAACGCAAGTGCAGACCTTTTGGCTAACGTAGCTTCTAAGCTTATTCCTTCAGAAGATTTTAGTCCAGATAGATTCTTAATAGAATTAATATTTAGACGATCCATTCCTGATAACATCACAAATTGGAGAGTATTCAATGACGATCCTGATATTGTAAATTTCCTCACATCTGAAGGATCCTACTCCAATCAAATAATTGACGAAGACCAACATGATCGAAAATTGCAACAAGATAGCACTAACAATGCTATACCTAAGTTGGTAGTCAAGTTAGAAGACTTGTACGATTTGAAGGATCGGTTTAAAAGGTCTACCAATTCAAAACTCCAAAGTTCAACCTTGAACTACGAATTAGTAAACCTAGGAACCGATCCCAAACCACAAAACATTAATCTAGGTCTCGGCCTAGCCCCTAAAGAAAAACTAGCGTATATTCATCTTTTGAGACAATATAAAAATGTTTTTGCCTGGAATTATGATGATCTGAAAACATACGACACTTCCATCATCCAACATACTATTCCCTTGATCGATAATGAAAAACTTGTCCAACAAAAGTTGAGAAATATCCATCCCAATTTAGAAAATCAGATAAAAACTGAGCTTAATAAGTTATTGAAAGCCAGAATAATCTTTCCCGTCAGACATTCCAAATGGGTATCCAATATGGTACCTGTTGGAAAGAAAAACGGAGATATTAGGATCTGCATTGACTTTCGTAACCTTAACAAGGCCTGCCAAAAAGATAATTTTCCTATACCACCTATGGAACAGATATTGCAGGCAGTGGTGGGCTCAGAATTAATGTCTTTCTTGGATGGATTTTCAGGATACAATCAAGTGTTGGTACATCCTGATGATCAATTGAAAACCACATTCAGAACTAAATGGGGCACATACACATATCGAAAGATGCCATTTGGTTTGATTAATGCTGGTGCCACATTTCAGAGAGCCATGGACATCGCATTCAAAGGTTTAGTCAATAAATCTGTAGTAATTTATTTGGATGATATAACAGTGTATTCCAAGAAACGAAGCGACCATCTTAAAGACTTGAAACAAATCTTCCAACGGTGTTTAAGGTATGGAATTTCACTTAATCCAAAGAAATCTTTTTTCGCATTAAGTGAAGGGAAACTTCTAGGATTCATAGTGTCAAAATCTGGTATTCACATTGATTCTGACAAAATCAAAGAGATTTCTGAAATATCCTTACCTCATAACAAAAAAGCCATGCAATCTTTCCTTGGACAGATCAACTTTGTAAAGCGATTCATTCCAGACTTTTCACGAATCGTCTCTCCTTTGCAAGCCATGATTAAAAAGAACTCAAATTTTAAATGGGGCCAAGATGATCAGGTGCTCATGTCCTAAGTGTCATAAAATGCTCAAAATTTAAAGTGCTTAGAACTGGTTCAAAGTTGAATGACTGGAAAGTTCTCGTCTTCCCGATTCCAGCGCCGCAAACGGTTCGAAAAACGGTCGCTCACAAGCATAGAGTCGATCACAAGTTTCAAGAAGGAGATGAGGTATGGCTATACATTAGTAAGGAAAGGATGCAAGGAGAAGGTAAAAAGCTGAAGCCTATTCGTTATGGTCCATTCAAAATCCTCAAGAAGATTGGAAATAATGCTTTTCAATTAGATTTGCCTTCCTACATGCAAATGTATTCTGTTGTCAATGTGGAGAACTTACGTTTGTATGAACCTCCTTTGATTGCTAATTATGAAAGTGTTGTTCAGCTGCCATCTATAGAATATTTCTCGCCAGAATTCTTAGATGAGCTGAAAGAAGATACAATCCTTGACAGAAGGACACGCACTTCAAGAAGGGGCAGTGTAGATTATGTTCGGGTTGGTTTCAAAGGCAGCAAACCGAACAAGGCAAAGTGGATGGAGGTGGACAGAGTGAGGGAGCTGTACCCTCACCTCTTTAACAGGTAGTCGAAGGCTTTTGGGGTCCAAAAGCTTCCCAATGGGGAGGCGTGATCAGGTGCTCATGTCCTAAGTGTCGTAAAATGCTCAAAATTTAAAGTGCTTAGAACTGGTTCCAAGTTGAATGACTGGAAATTTCTCATCTTCCCGATTCCGACGCCGCAAACGGTTCGAAAAACGGTCGCTGTATGAGGAAGTTATGGCAAAAAGAAGAATTTGTCCATAACATTAGAAATTCTAATTTTTCAAAAAAAATTAAAAAAGGAATATTCTGCCGGGCACGAAATCCGAGTCAACCAACAAACATTAAATGTAACTGCAGTTAAGTTGGAGGAATTTTGGCAGGAGCGCCAAATTTGGCGGACCCGCCATAATTGGCGGAGCTAACTGGAGTTAACTAAAGTTAGCTGGAATTTTTCTAGGGGCAAACTGGAGAAACTTTAAATGGCCATAACTTTGGCTAGGAAAGTCGGTTTTGGACGAATTTTTTTTTGGATTTTGGGTATTTTCGACCTTTTGAAGCCATTGGTGCAGGTCTTACAGCCATATGAGGTCATTTGCAGAGGTTTTGGAGCCATGAAAGTTCTAGGAGCCACTAGGGCCCAGTTTTGTGAAGACTGTATAGGGTTGTAGGTATCCATTGGAGGTGATCCAATAGTCAATCCTGAAGGATTCAAGTGTTCTGAATCCATTTTTACCATCTATTTCTCCTGTAGATGCTTCTATTCAGCTGTATTTTCAATTTGAGCATTTAATAAAAACAAGGACAAGCCCGGTTGGGAGCTTTGGACCCAGCGGACGTAGCCCTGGAGGGGGTGAACTGCTTTATCAACTTCTTTTGCATTTGTGGTTGATTTATTTTGCAGAGAAAATTCATTTTAATGTGTTAAATAGTAAAAGGAAATAACTCTGCTATGCTTAAATGGGTCATGAACAGCTGAAAATTTCATGTGTTTTCTTTCTGCAAGACATGGAAATCTTTTAAACATGTTTAATTCTGAATTGAATACCTTGCAAACAAATTTCAAGTAGTTTCAAATTCAGATCACAAGATGAACACGAAGCATTCAACCTGATCAAACAAGCTATTATTAATGCTCCATCGTTAGCAACTCCGAATTTTTCAGAGCCTTTTATTTTATATACATTTGCCTCAGATAGGTCATATGCTGCGATTCTCACTCAAGCAAATCAAGAAAAAGCGGAAGCCCCAATTGTGTTTTTCAGTTCAAATTTATAGGGTGTTGAATTAAATTATTTAGATGTGGAGAAATAGGCTTATGTTGTTTTCAAAGCGGTCAAATACTTCAGACCTTTCTTACTCAAAACCCATACTAAAATTATAGTACCGTTTCTTTTAGTACAGAAGGATGTGGGTGAGAAAAGGGCCAATTTGGTTACTGCCTTATAGGAATATGACATTGAGATTAAACCAGCAAACATTGTAAGAGGTCAAGGCTTTTGCAAAATGCTGGCTGGAGCATCACAAATTTCTGAAATTCCATCTGCAGAGGTACAAATGTGTGAGGTAAGCCTAAACGATGCAGAGTCATTATACGCTGATATCATTTATTATCTTAAGAATGGGTATGCTCCTTCACACCTCGATCATACTAAGAAAAGAGCTCTAAGGTTGAAAGCCAAACAATATCAGCTCATAAATGATATTCTTTTTAGAATAAATTATGATTCTGTTCTTCTTAGGTGTCTTGAGAAATCTAAAGCTGAAAAAGTTTTGCAGGAACTCCATGATGGGTTGGCAGGCAGACACTATGCTGGAGATGCCACTGCACATAAAATCTTGCGCGCAGGATATTACTGGCCCACGTTATTTAAAGACTCGCACAGTTATGTGAGGAAATGTCAAGTCTGCCAAACTACTGCTGGAAGACAAAAGAAGCCATCCTTGCCACTACAGCCGGTTAACATTGACCAACCTTTCAGTCAGTGGGGATTGGACATAATAGGTGAGATCGTTCCTCACTCTTCTAAGCAACATAGATACATCCTCACAGCAACGGATTATTTTACTAAGTGGGTAGAAGCAGTTCCACTCAAGACGGCTAGTGCTGAAAATATCATTGAGTTCATAGATCAATTTATAATCACCAGGTTTGGGTTGCCTTCTGCTTTAATGTTTGATAATGCATCATACTTTTCTGGAAATGCAATGACTGAATTTGCACTTAAAAGAGGATTCAAACTTAAATATTCGGCCAATTATTACCCACAAGGCAATGGGTTAGCTGAGTCCACAAATAAAAACCTAATCAGGATTATCAAAAGAACAGTTGACCAAAATCATAAAAATTGGCATAAGGCTTTGATATATGCTTTATGGGCAGACCGAATAACGAAAAAAGCTTCTATCGGCACTTCTCCCTTTAATTTAGTTTATGGGAAAGAAGTGGTTCTTCCGACTCATTTATCAATTCCCTCTTTGTCTCTAGTTCAATACATTGATGAAGTACCCACTTCCTCCTTACAGCTAAGACAAATGGAGATAATCAAATTAGAAGAACAATGAGAACAAGCTAAGAAAACGCATGCTCATCATCAAGCACTAGTAAAATCCTCTTTTGATTCAAACATAATGACCAGAAAAGATTTTCAGATGGGAGACTTAGTTTTAAATTGGGACAAGGCTCATGAAGAGAAAGGCAAACATACAAAATTTCAAAGAATGTGGCTTGGTCCTTTTCAAATTGTAGAAGTCATAGGTCCATCAACATTTGTGTTACAGGATTTAGCAGGTAAAAGAGACTCTTTGCCTGTTAACGAAAAAATTCTCAAGAAATATTTTCCATAGAAGATTATTCTTCTATTTTTTGTAGAGTAGTGGTTTTTATTTTCATAATAAAACCAGTTGTGAGTAGTTACATTAGGCATTTACGAAAAAGACACCAATTCTCTTTCAGATTTTGAACTTTTTGCTTGTATAAATAGCAAATCTTTTGGAAAATTGATCTTTATTATTGATAGATACAGTTCAAGACTCTAGCCTAGATATGATACTAGTTTCAACTTCAAAAAGTTTGATGAAAACAACCTTTAGTGAAGAAATTGTTTTATCTCGGTACAATGAAAGGTATCAATAACAAAATAAAGATTCTCTGTAGAACAGTTCTTTCCAAAAACTCTATTATTGTCGTCCAGAGCTATCTTAAGGAAACAATGACTTCCTCCTTGCTAAGGAAATCACAACTTTCAGAGGAACAACCCAAGGATACACTTTATCTTGAAGAATGAGAGGTCTCATCACGAGCCGGCTTATCATAATCACAGATATTATAACTTGCTGACTTTGCCAATACTATACACCACAACAAGGCAATGACTCAAGATTGTTGCAATCAAAAGACAAGGGGTCTCATCACGATCCAGATTGTTCAACAAAGTTATAAATCAAGTGAATGGCTGTGTCATAATTTGGCTACCAAACCAAGACATTGTTCTTTAAGAATAAAGAAAAGAAAATCAAAGCAATAAGTGTGGATATGGATTTTTCTTTGAAAATTGTAGGCTACATTAAGTAGGATACAGGATCATTGCTAGGTAACAAGTAACCCTGTTGAGGCTATAAACGCCTACTGGCAGCAGAGGCTCTACCTACGACAAATGAGCATATTTAAAACTGGTTTACAGAGAAGACTTTGTTTTATATTTACAAGACCAAGTAATGACTGATGTAAATACAAGGACTAGCCTGAGGAAGCAAATAATCAAAGTGGAAAATAGTTGAAACAAAATATCATTGATAGGTTAGAGCATATTGTTTATCTTTCCATAATAAAGTTTAATTTTCTAAAAAAAAATTGTTTTGGAAGTTTAGAAAATTCAATAGAAAGAAAGAGATAACTGGTTCTTCCAAGTGAATCGCTAATTGTTGTGGACACCAACAACCCCCCTCCTTATTTAGTATTAGCAATAACACTATGTAAGTGGGGACCCTTAGTCAAAAAATTTCAAAAACTCAATTAGTGCTCATATATGTTACTCCTTAAGAAACATCGCATCGCGCAAAGAATGATAGGGTATTTCCTTTGTAGAGCACCCGGGGTTCGTACAAACGTGGAGGTGACAATGTTGTATACACAAGTAAAAGTGATGGTTCTGCCCTTTGTCACTGTTCATCTGGTGATAGACCACTATGGTTTTTCAAGCCAGACTTCTATGGATTCAGAAGAAGCTTGATTACTGATGAGGGAAAGATAAATCTAATCTAAGAGAAAGCTTGTCTACTGCAGTAAGGAAAAAGACTGAAATCAAATGCTAAAACACACCATTTTCTAACTAACTGTTGAGAGACTATGCTTCAAAAATAATTCTAAGTTAACATGTATGCAATCCTATTGTCTTAAGCATGTAAATTCAAAACATCAAACATTCTACTACTATGCATGTAAATGGCTAAAATAAATCTATTTTTCTTTTTGTCCTTTTTTTTTATGGAAAAGTGTAAAAGCTAATCTCTTTTGGTGATGTGGCAGGTAGATTAGGAATGTTGGTGAATGATTAGAAGGTTGGGGAGACCATTAGGTGACCTTTTTTAGCTTCCTAGAGGTTTTTCCCTCAATTTGACCTCAAAACATGCCACTACAGGAAAACCTATCGGATGTCCTAAAAACCTACAAGATTACCTCTATTTCTATAAGATACAACCGAGAGAAAAATGATGGGTGCTGAAGGTGATGGAAGGCTTAGGGAAGGTGGTTGGAGGATGGAATGAGGTAAGGAAATACCTACAGCCACTTAAAACCCATAACCAAGGTTGGAAGATGGCTGGATTTGTTCAATAAGCTTGGAGAAGTTTCCTTGCAAAATGATGAAACTAGTGAGGGTCTTAGTGAAAGAAAGGAATGATCATGGATGGATGAAGTTAAAATGGAGTTTCTGAATATAAGATCTCTTTGTACTTCTAACACCTGCACTACATCAAACATTGAAATTTACACAAAAATCATGTAACCAAGAAGAATTTCAATGATCTAGGAAAACAAAGTTTAATGAGAAAATTGTCTACTTCATGCATGAAGAAAAATTGTAGATAAGATGGAATTATTGATGAGATGTAATGTAAGGCTGAAGATGGGAGAAATGATAACTAAATCCTACTCTTGCAAACTGATCAAATGATGGCCTGAGTACAAAAAACCCTAAATTCTATGGGAAAGTAGAATTCTGTCTTTTGGGGGCTGCATAGGAGTTGTTTCCTAAAATCATGATCCTTGAAGGAATAATTGAAGCTAAAACACCTATTCAAAGATTTTTGATGTTCATTTATCTCTTCTAAACTACTGCTGAAGTAAAGCACAAATGGAAGCAAACTAATAAGAAACTAATCAAATCTACACTACTTGCAATAAAATAATCCTAAAGACAATTCAACCATTGAGCTATGAAATCAATCTAGGAATACAAATACAAGAAGAGGAGCCTTTGCTTCTAGGGTTGGGACCTAACCCAAGAGCTTCAGCCCTCTAAGTTAACTCAGTGTTGAATCAAGAAAATGCTTATTCTCATTATCAAAATAGAAAATTACATAGCAATGTCTTCCAGAAGTCTTGAACTCGAAAATGACTAGTGTTTTTACATCAAAAATTTGAATCTTAATGAGGCTCTAGGCTTATTTATTTATACAACTGGAGTCTCCAACGACTTCCTTAAATATAGGGAGGCTCGGCTCCGAAACTTGAGATAAACTAACTCTTTAACTGTCACTTTCTTGGCTGCCTTTTGATCTCCATGACTTGGCTGCTTGTACTCCGAGCTAGTGTGATTGATGGAGGAATATTCGAATGAGGGAGGAGTTAAATGAGGAGGATTTACCTCCTACAATCTCTCTTCCTTGTCTCATTCGAGTTTCAACCCTTAATCTAGCCAAAATTCCCCAATTTTCTCTTCACAAACCTGCATTCAATGCACATTAGTCCACTAGGCATAATATCTCACTTTGACTCATCTCATTAAACAAAATATAATCAAAATATGTAATAAATTGTGAGAAGAGTTGATTTGACTAAGCTAGGAGGTGAATTAAGGTCCATATAGTTACCCAATGATGAGGCTCATCAATTTTGAACCACTTATAGACATAAAATATAAGATTCAATAATGATAGATTACATACTGCTTATATAACAACAATGTATATATCTATTTGATTCAAGTTGTATTTTATCAACAACTCTTTTCTTGCAACTATTGATTTTATTGCACATACAGATACATGGTTTCCTTCACATACTTCAAATATGCAATCGAGTTGCTTATTTTTCATCCCAAGTTGTGTAGTGTTTATAAACCTTGTAATATTCTCCTATGCTTTTAGCCTTCCATCGGTATATATAAGCACTCCTTTACTTTTATCATTGTCTCTTAGTTGTATATAATTTTCAGCCAATCGATATCTCTGCATACCTCATGTGTATTGGACCAGTTGCATCCAATATTTGAAATTATGAAAAGGTTCAACATACTCCATCAATTCAGTTAATTTGTCGTAACAAACCTTTATGTCGTCCATGGAAAATAGCCCCAAACAATGCAGCGATGAGGGAGCAATGTGATATATCCTTTCATTCGGACAAAAATCATTGTTTACTTGAGGAAGGTCCTTGGTTACCCATTGTTTCACTATATTTTTGTACAATAAGGGCAAGAAAAAATTCCACTTGTCTATGGAATTTTCTTCTGATCTTATCACCTCTAGTTTATGATATCTATCTATTATACATACTAGATATTTGACTTTACTCCACTCTACATGAACTTCCCTCGCTCAATGAAGACATATCTAATAGGTAACTATTTTGTTGTACATATATTCCATCACATGAGAGAAGCAATTAACGAATTGATGGCTTGTAACAATCGATTAAGAAGAGTTGAATAATTGAATAAAAATCAAGTAATCCTTAAAGATAATAATTGGTTATGGAAATGGGAATTTTATGTAGAAAGAGTTAGGCATATTTGAGCCTATGGTTAGGTGGGAAATAAATTATCCTTCTTGAGATGCAAGAATATGATTTATATACAAGTAAATCCATCTATTTTAAATGTTTCTAACAAACTCTATATTTTGAGATTTTTATATTCTTATATGGGAGAATAAATACCCCTCCCTTTATTCCTTGTTAGGATAAAAATACTTCCTATGATTCTATAGGTGTTTTAGTTGACTCATCAATGGAGTTGTTTTCTCAATAAACATGCTTGAAAGTGGCTTTGAAGAAAGATGCCTTGGGATTCTATACTTCATGCATATGAAGCTTCCAAAGAAGAAAATATGGTTTCTATATCCCTCATTAATCCACTTGAACATGAACATTACATAAATATTGAGGTTGGTTCCTTATTCCTCACCTTGGCAGTTATCCCTTTACTAGCAAGTCTGACCTGTGTCAAGGTTATCTTTCTCTTAGGATGATCTTGAGTGGGAATACTTGAAATTATGAAAATGTACCCATTTTTAGACCATACTTAACACTTTCTACTCATTTTAATTCTCCTCACATCCCAATCTTAGAGACCCGTGTCACCCTAGATTGGTTAGCCCTTGAAGTCTTCATTAACCCTCGAGCCATTTTGGAAAGGATCGTGTAAAGAGGTGTTGGAAAATACTAAGAGGGGGGCTGAATCAATATTCCTTAGAAATTAGCACTTTTAAATCTTTTCAGATCATTAGTTAATCTTCAAATTATCATTAATGTTTATGTAGTAGCAACAGTGAATAAAAGGACACAGGAGGCACAAATATTTTAGGTGGAAAACCCCCTCTGGGTCAAAAACCACCAAAAGCTTTTCTAATAATTCTTTAATCTTCAACTCCAATTGAAAAGAAAGCTCCAACTTCCTAGAATCTAGAAAATCATTCTTCTCCAACTCCCACTGGATGGACGCTCCAACACCCAAGATTCTTTAGTAGTCAACTGAACGGATGCCCCAACAACCAATGAGCTATAACTCACTCTAGCACCACCCTGCCACCCTAAAGTTTTCACAGGCTTGAACCTATTGGTGACTTCATGCACTAGCCTAGAACCACGCTACCACCCCATAGAAGAATAAAAGAAGAATGGACTCATGTGCCAAGGAAAATGGTCTACTATACAATGATATAGAATGATGTAAAAGAAGACGACACACTAGACCATAACCGCAACTATGAAACAACCACCTAATGATGATCCTAGACCTCCCGACACTGCCTCTTCAACTCTTGAAAGATAGAAACTTGTACAAATTTTACAAAGATGCTTTTACAATGACTCTGTACAATGATACTTTTATAATGTCTGTATGCGATGCTGCCCACTTGAAGACTTCATGTGGTGAACTTCTTCCTGTTATTATGCACCTTCATTTCTTCTCTTGTCATGCTACCCTTTCTCACTCTTTAGAACATTAGATTATGCATTGAGTCTTCTCTTGATGAATATATAATACATGCAAAAAGTCTTCAAGTAAATACCCATGACATGATAATAGCAAAACTTACCTCATCTTGCATATGTCAGTGCTAAAAAAAAATACAAATTAGAATACAAAGAGCCTAATGCAATTCATAGATCAACATGCATATACATAAGATACTTACCTGTATCTTACCTCTACTGCATCATCTTGTTGCACTAGAAAGTTTGCTCCTTTGCACCCCTTGACAACACTTGATCTAGTTTTTCTTGCCTTCTAGGAGCATGATATTTAATCTCATGTATCTTTGTGATTTTAGATCCCCAACATGTTATCTGTGGTCCTGTATAATCCCTCTGAGTGTTCTTTCCAATGCCTGTTGGCATTATGAGACAAGTGTTGTCCTTGATGACAAATCACAAAGATGACAGATCATAGTGCAGCAGGTCAGCAGCAAGGACTTGATGATCAGACTACAAGAATGAAGAGAAAATATATATACGCAGGTTCATCATGACCAAGCCGCATATACACGTGGGTTAGACATTACAAAGGCACGTATGCGTGTACATGCACTTTCATGCAAGGAAAAGCGCGTATATGTTGGAGAACTTACTTTTGGTCTGTGAACCTATGGTTTTGGACCATAGTATCTTGTCAAATGTGTTGATACCAAGTATTGGGTCCATGGTATTGGTTTGTTATGGTTTTAGACCATGGTATTGAGCAAGGCCTAAGACTATAAAAGGAGAAGAAGATCATTAGGCAAGGGCATCGAGAAAGTCTTGAATATCTGATGAAGTATGAGATCCAGTATGCAGGTTATGGGTCGATGATGCATTGCTTGATCTGAGCTAAGGAGGGATCTCACCAGTTGATGGAGAACAAGATCTAAGGATAGATTGGGATCAAATGGTTTGAAATGAACTATCTCTATATGATTGATTATGTTTATTCTAGATCTGTATACTGACTCATGTAATGATCTGAACTGGGTATAACTTAAGTTTGAAATTGTTGCAAGTCATGATTGAATATTTATAGATCTGTACGCGGGTTGGCTTTGGTGTAAGCACGTATGTACGTGGGTTTGGTTCATTGTAGTAGCGTATACCATTTGAGCTATGATGTTTGAAGTTACAGGTGGTTCTGGTTGTTGATGAGTTCTGATGACAGTTTAATGGTGTCAGTATTCTACATATCCTGTTTGGTTGATTGTGTTTAGCTTTAGTATTGATGGATGAGAACTAATATTAGATCAGGATCATAATGACTCATGTGATCTGATGGACTAGATCTGGGTTCTAACACACATATTATCCTTGTATATGTAATAATCTGGATATCTCTGAAGTTAGGAAGTGCATCAAGTTATAAGTAAGTAATTGATGACATATACACTGGTTCACCTTGATGAAGTTGCCTATACACGCTGGTTCAGCGCTTCCAAGTAGCATATGCACTCTGATGCATGATTTTGATGATACAGTTGTTTCTGAATATTGTTGCATAGTTCAGAGTTCTGCTCTGTGTTCTGGTGACTGTGTTGTTGACAGGGTTTCAGTGTTTCAGTGATTCAGAAATTGATGATGCTAGTATTGATTGTTTTTGTGCTTCAATGATATTTATGGGTCTAGTATGAAAATTTGATGAAACATGGCCTTCAGATTATAGCGTTGTGCTTCAAGAGTATCCAGTTTGAAAATGTATGAAATGTGGTCCCTGGAGGACGAAAGGAGATTGTAGGATGGCGCCTATGTACTAGTACATCAGTTAGTACAAGAGCAAAGGGGGTAGTAGCTCCCTTCCAGTAGCAGCTAGAGAACAAGTGAAGATTGGAGCATTCAGTAGGCAGGCACCTACGTACTAGTAAATGGATCAGCTAGTACAAGAGCTAAGGGGGTTGTAGCTCCCCTCCAGGAGAGTTTGGAGAACGAGAGAAGGTTGTAGCCTTCTGCAGGTAGAAGCCTGTGTACTGGTATAAGACTGCACTAGTACAAAAATATTGTAAAGTGAAGTTTCTTATTAAAAGAATATAGAGATGACTTACAGTAGGTGGTTTTCACCCACATTGGGTTTCCACCTTATATCATGGTGTTCATGTGTGCTTCTTGTGTGTGATGATCTATTCTATTTTACTGCACCTGCTTACTATACATATGGTTAATGAAGTTCTGATTCACTAACTAAATATCAACATTTAATGGATTATCTGAATCATAAGTATTCTGTATATACGCTAGTTACATTAGACACAGTTGCGTATACACGTGGGTTCCATTAACTGAAGTAGAGTATCTAAGTATGGAAATGAAAAAGTTTTATTGATTTTATAATACTGATTCACCCCCCCCCCCCTCTCAGTATTATTTCCAATAATTGAAATCATAGCAGGTCCTTTGGTAGAAGCTTGATCACTTGAAGGAGATCCGTGGAACTATGGGAAAGAAGCTTAAGAAGAAAGCACCTAAGAAGAAGAAGGCATCTCAGAAGAACTATGACAGTGGGTGTATTGATTGGGGAATATGTGGAAGGAGCACATCAAATTCAAAATGAAGATGAACAAGATCTATTAGGTATGAATTTGTTATCCTCTGGTGATACATCTATTTATCCTCTTAAAGATGATGAATGTGATAGCGAAACAACTAAATTTGCACTTATGAGTGAGCAAGAAAGATATCAAATAGAGGCAGAATTTAAAAGGCTTACAGACAAAATTAGAGATCAACAAGATCTATTGAACAAAAGGGAATGTTCTTTCAAAGAAGAAGCTACCAAACTAAAAGCTCAACTAGAGGAAGGAAACAAGGTAAGGAAGTTATTCAAGAACAAGGAAGACCAATGTCAAAAGTTTCAGGATGAAGTGACATCATTAAGAAATGAAGTCAACGAAAGGAGCTCAATCACCAAGAAACTTAGAGATAGATCCAATTATTATGAAAGGCTTGAAGCTATGATCCGCTCACTAAAGGAAGATCTTGAAGAATCAAAGAAGCAGAATAAAGATCTACTCCAAAAACAAGAAAACGAAGTTCTTGAATTGAGGCATCAGTTGGAAGAAGGAAGGAAAGTTGAATAAGACATGAAGAAGCACTATCATGAAAAGGAAGAGCATCTTCAGGTTGAGGTAAATATTCTAAATGATAAATTAGAAGAAAAGGATAAGCTCTTATGATTTCACGATAGTACTAAGATCTTGGATGATATTCTTAGTAGTCAAAGGTCTCCTGCTATCAAAACTGGTCTTGGTTTTTATGAATCCACTGAAAGTGAATCTAGCTCACAAGGAGAGGCAAGAAACTCTAATCAGAAATCTGAAATGCACAACGAAGAGATGAGAAGAAAACCCCATCAACAGCCAAGGAAAGAAATCTTCAAAGGAAATATTTTACTCCTCCAATGCATAATGTTGAATGTTATATATGTCATCATCTTGGACATGTTGCAGCTAGATGTAGAAGAAGAATGGTTCAAGATCATCACACAGAAAGATCATCACATTCCAGGTACTTTCAGGGATATTGTTTTTCTTGCAATATGTTTGGTCACAAAGCTGTTGATTGCTACAGAAGGAATATGAAACATGTAAGATGCTATGCATGTAACAAGATTGGACATAGAGCAAAGGAATGTAGGAACAAAGTACAGGGACCATACCAAAAGGAGAAAACATCATCACGCTTGAAGATATGGAAGAAGAAGGAAGTACAGTCAGAAATATGTGGCACATCACAATATACTCAAACACAGCACAACACAGACATAACAGACTCAGGGGGAGCTGAAAGTGTAAAACTTCAGTGTCATAAATCTCATACACAAGTTTCATAAAGGGAAGTCGCGTATATACGCGAGTTAGACACTGCACAGTCGCGTATATGTTAGTCTGAGGAAAAGCAGTGGGGACAGGCTCAGAAAAAGGGTCTGATATGATTCAGTCCATTATTTGCTCTATTGGTTAATAGTTACAGTCTGCTGAGGGTGTGTGGAAATGTCTTGATACTTGTAAGATGTTTAGAAGTGTTTTGATCCTAACTTGATGATGATGATGTCTTGATGCTTATTGCTGATATATGCATGATCAGATCTAACAGTAAACAGATGGCACAGTTGAGGGAGAGCATATGCCTTTAATAATGCATTGTTGGCATTATGGTTAATAGCCCTTGGTGATGATGCTTATATGGCTAAATGATATATCTTGTTATGATGTGGTTATGAGTTGCCCATGATAAAATCTCATATGATTCTTGGGGTTACATAGTTGATGTTCAGATCATATTTGTGGATTGATTCTTAGATGGTGCATATATGATGCTTACATGGTGATATTCATAAGGATAAGGAGAAGTACAAAGCTTGAATACACAACTTCATTACTTGATGATGAGTCTCTCATATGCTTTTGTCGTCATATGCATAAAGATCATATAATACAGTTATGATGCAGGATTCCTATAGTTCTTGGTGCTCACGTGGATGAGGATTGTTGATGTTGATGATATAAAGAAGCCTTGTCAAAATATATTGAGCTCAAGATACATAGTGCTGGATACATGAATGATTACTCAAAATTACATTGTTGGAGACATGATGATGATGAGTTCTTACCTATATGTTGATTGATGCAGATATTCCCAAGTGATGATACATGGATGATCTTGTTGATAAGATGGCTATGGTGTTTTACACATATGATATAATGTAAATGATTTTATGATGATGAGTTGATATCTATATGCAGACATACCTTGTCATAGGACATTTACAGGTTGTTGATATGGAAATGGTTGTACGTGAGTTTAATAAGGAGTATCCGCGTATATACGCCTGTTTCTATGGATACAGTTGTGTATATGTTAATTTGAAGGAAATCAGTGGGCCAAACTCAGAATAAGAAGAGTCCGATATGGGCCTGACAGAAACCATCTGGCATAGATGGAACAAGTACAGAGGGAGAACATGATTGTTGGTCTAGATGTTGTTGACAGATGCTTATGAAGCAGATCATACATTGTGTATGATAGTTGCTAATGACTATCATGGTCTTATCTAGATGTTTGGTCTCATGTAAAGGTCATATCAAGACTCATGATGTAATAATGTGTCTCTATCTATTGTAGTCATTTGATGAAATCTCTTCTGGTCACATGATGTAATTTGTAACCCCTTTATGCATAAGAAGGATGATGAAATACTTCAGTCATATCAAGGTCATGTAACGGCCTATGTTGGCTTCCCCACTATGCCTAGGATGAATGATGTTACACTCTTGTGTTATCATGTGTATCCCCACTTGGTTGGGTAGATGAATCAATTGTGGTATATCCCCACTTGGTTGGGTAGATGAATCAATTCTGGTATATCCCCACTTGGTTGGGAGATGGATGTATGTATGAGTCTTTGGTGCTAGGAAGGTCACTTATGATGTATAGAGTCATGTTCTTGTAGAACATCTTTTTGCAGACCTTGCTTACAGACAAGGGGAGCATGAACAGCACAATTCAGCAAGAGCAGAGCTTTCAACATGTACTCAGATGGAGCATGGATAGATTGGTACACCTTGGCTTATACAAATGGGGAGCTCATTCAGAGATTTCAGCAGGTACTCAGGGGGAGTATGGACAACGGAATGTTTATCTAGGAAAGAGAATATCTTGGTTCGCCCTTTGCCCTTGATGTCAAAGGGGGAGAGTGATTTGGTGTTGTTGCCATCAAGTCCAAAGGGGGATATTGTTGGCATTATGATGCATGTGTTGTACTTGATTGCAACCCTCTCGTAGAAGAACATCTCACTTAGTTATAACTAGATGAATCTTCAGAAGAGATATCAAGTGTGACTGAATGCATGGGATGCAGGAATGTTATAGACATTTTTGGGCACTGCAAACCCAAGCATAAATGTCCATAAACCAAGGGCTCCTAATTCCCTAAAGGTGTTGTTCCAACCCCTAAAAGAACAAGGTCAACTGATTACAGCATCTCCCAGAAGTTCTCCATGAAAAACTACTCAGAACTGGTCAAAACTAGACCATTTCACCTGCTCCATAGGCAAAGTGTGTTGCATCCCACCTAAATACACACAGTAGGTGCATTGCATTTCAAAAATCCCTTCTATGGGGTGTGATGGGCAAGAAGGGGCAAATGGCAAGGTCAATCCGCAAGGTGGAGAAGCATGGAATCTTCCAGAAACTTCTCCTGTGACACTTGCCTTTTTGAATTCGACCAGGGATGAGTAAGAGATCATTAATCTCCAAGTGGAATCAAGAAATATCAGAGGGAAGACACTAATCAAATCTCAAGCTGACTCATCTCCCTTGCAGACATCTATATATGGATCCCTCATCCCAGATATCCGGGGGCTGGAATTTTGCATCTTGTAAGGAATTGTCGTTGGTTTCTTGAGACAACATCATAGTGTTGGGTGATCTAAGCTTTTCATGAGGTGAAGAAGGGCTTACTTGCTGAGAGGTTGATGCTGGGTCAGAACAATTGGTTGTAATTCTCTTGGCTCTTTCTTGATTATCAATAAAACTATTCAAGTTTTCCTCCATACACTTGTGTGATTGATGTTTTATACATTTGTGTGGTTAATATACATCTGATCCTATATTTCTTATGATAATAGATCCATGTTCTCGTATAGTGTTATGCTGCTTTGATTCTACAGTTATTCTGTGAAGCTGGGTACGAAAACAAGTAGCAAAGGACTATCAGAAGAGAGAGGAATCGAACAAGGAACCAAGCGCAAGACAAAGGTTGGTCTCCTTTATTCTTCTCTCATCTATCTTTCATAAAGGAAAACGAAAGTAGTTTTAGTTTGTTTGTTTCTAAGGTAGCTACCAGCCTTAGTGGGATTAGCAGTTCTGCATAGACACTATTCCCGGTAACAAAATGGCGACTCCGCTGGGGAGCGAGTAGATTGTTTGTTCATCTACATTTGTTTACTTTATAAACTTACAGACGGAGCCTGAAGTCAAGCCAGCTAGCCTTCGAACTGCATTTGCTATGCAAGTGAAAAGTAGATCAACGTTGCTTCAGTCAATCTCCGGGTTTTGTTTATGAATTAAACAATTGATTTACAAGCTCTCTAATTGCCCTTGTGGTGGCTCTAGTAACCTCCTTAGATCTACCCCTGTGATTGATTTACTGATTACCACTTGCTTGGCCTAAATCCCTGAACTGAACTGCAAATTGTGACCCGGAATCCAATTAAAGTCTCGTACCTGGTCCAGCGCACTGTCTATTCTGTGAACTTCAAATGCAGAGCACTTCCTGAGTGTAGTAGGTGCGTTGCATTTCAGTTTCACTATGTTACAAGTGTGCTGATCAGACAAGGCCTTGTTCCTAAATTTTGGTTTCTGTGTTCACTCTTTTCAGATCTATTCAGGAGTTTTGCTGCCTGTAGTCAGTACACCTCTGTTTGAAACCCCTTTCCTTGTTGTTATTCCACCTCCATTGTGCAAAGAACTGTAAATGTTTTTATGTATTTTTGAATCATTTTCAGTTCTCCTTTACAAAGAAGTAGCGTAATTGTACTGTCGTTTCTTGATTTGAAAGTGTCGCAAGTGTCATTTTCAGTCATAGAAGAGAATTTGATTGTTCTTGATAGTTGATTACCCTGTTACTATGGTATTTGATCTGAATTAGTAGTTTTTCTAGTGTCGAAAGCAAGTTTTCAATTCCAAATCGCAAAGTGTTGTCATTGTCCTCATTTTGTTTTGAAAAGAAGCTTGTTAGTAATAGTCACTTTGAAAAATAATTCAGATTTGCAAATTAGCTTTCTTTTTATCATTTACACATTAAGAAGGCTGAAAACAAATACATGCATGTGCATTTGCATTTAGACTATTTGTTGGTTTGATTTAGGACAGTGCATATAGTGTGTGCTCTTTGCTCTTTGTTAAAAGAACGCCATCTCTCTTTCCTTAGTAGTTAGGATTTTCATTTGCAAAAAGAAGATTAAATGACTGTTTATCATCTTAGATTGCATTTTAGGAATTGTACATCTACATCACGCGGTGAACCTGAAAGGCAAATTTCTTAAACAAGATCAAGTATAAAATAAATTTAATGAATCTAAAAACGCTTTGGAACCTAACGCACAACATCTAGAAGTCTAGGCTAGAGACGTATTCCGGCGTTGTAAAGCCTGGTAACTATTGTTTTCACTGTTGGTTGGGTGATTCCTCCACTTTGAGATGATAAGTGCCAGTACGGACTTGTGCTCCCAAGTACCGTCGAGTATATTTTGGGAGACCACAATAGGCTTTATCCTTTATCCATAGGAAGCCGTGTCTGCCGCCCTATCGATCGCAATGCACTGAACACAACATTCGGGAAGATTGAATGCCATACCGTAAAAAGTATTCTGCAGTTTTGCGATTGGTTTGATAATCCCTCTGCCTAGATTTCCAGAGTAGTCCCTTTCGTTCCTTTTCGGACTCCTTAACGGGAAAGGTCCATCCGAGCACTTGTCACTTCAGGATCATTAAAAATCGAAGGTGACTATAGTCATCTTTTGTTTTTTCTCGACTCTTAAAAATTGAAAAACAAGTTGTGTCAAAGCTTCTAAAATTCATCTAATTCAGAAACATACTTCCCCTTGATTTTTAGTTGATCAAGTAATCCGCAATCGTGGAAGAAAGTCAATTGAAACCCCGTCATTCGCGGAGGCTTACGAGTCAAGCGTCTTTGTCTCCGGAATTGAAACTGTTACAGACAAAGCGAACTCGTTTAGCCGATTCCAAATCCCCTGGTAAAGTTAGAACAAGTGTTCCAACACCATCAGAGACTCCGGTTACTCCAAAAATTTCTGGTATCCCTGCCATTACAGAAGAAGTTCAGCAGCCACCGACAGACAGTAGCACTGATCCTAGTGTGAGGGTAAACACTTGTGTTACTGAACCAGTTCCATATACAACTGATTCAGAGGGTGTTATTCCCCAAACATCTGTTGCTGCAGATTCCATACCTTCTTCGGCACCAGAAATATTTTATAGACTAGACGGTCTACCTCTTCCACCTGGTCTGATTGCTATAGAATATATTGTGGAGGATCCTCCATCTAGTACTCCATCGCAGTTTGGAGTCGGGATCACTCTGTATCCTTCTTCATCAGAAATTAGTCTACCGCCATCGAAAGCTCCTGTAGAATCGCTAGGCAATCTTTCGGATAGACTAGAAATGTCTGAACAACCGTCAACATCTAGGACTGTGTCGTCTGACACGGTGACAGCAGAACTTCCTGCTGTCACTCCAACAATGTTCGCCGGTATACCATCTGTCCCAACTAGTTCTCAATCGCTAGAAGGGGCCCACTCAGGGGCTATTTCGACAGTATGGTTTGTTCCAGTTTGTTCATCTGGAATAGTATCCGGAAACTCTTATGTTGAGTCTCAGCAAATTGATCCTTTAGGGTGTTAATTTGGGCAGTCCGGTCCTCAAGAGCAAATAATTCTTTTAAGTACCGGATTACCGCTGTATGGGGGGCAATATACCCTTTCATTGTCTCCTTCGGGAGGACAACCATATGGGAGTTCACAACAAAATTCAGGTTATGCTGGAATTACATCTAGCAGTTGGGTGCAGATACCACCTCAACAACCAAGAGTTGTATATTCGATGCAACAATGCTTACCTATGTCAAATATACCAACTACGGCAGCTATTGTGATGGTGTTGCAAGTACAAGCGCTGCCTGTTGTATGCCAACCTCAGGTTTCTTAGGTGGTAATGCAACAACCTCTTTTCCCTGCGACTCAACCACAGTTGCCAACTAGTGGAATGACACAGGCCCAAAAGGGCACAATTACCCCTCATCTTGGTCAAACAGTCAGTATTGGACAATAGCACATGGCTTCGCAACCATGGCTGGTGCAATACCAACAACCGCAATTCCAATAGGTATACCAAGGATCTGAGCAACAAATATTTGCAAATAGTGGGCAACCGTATATTCAAAATGGTCAAAATCAACCATTCTACAATGGTTATGCCCATCAACCTTACCAAAGTTACCAGCATCAAATGCATTATGCTAGTATGCAGAGACCAACTGCTCAGGTGATTCCATCTTATCCTGGGTATGCTTCGCCTAACCTAAATCAACAGTTACCCTTCGTGGCGACTTTAGAGTTACCGGATCTAAATCGGTTAACAAACGATCCAATCGCCTACGCCCCTTGGTGGCCAACAATTCCGCATAAACTTCCGTCAGATATTCCTAAATTTAATGGAAATCCAGGTGAAGATCCGTCGAATCATGTGATGACCTTTCATCTGTGGTGTTCATCAAACACACTAAACGATGATTCGATTAGGCTTCGCCTTTTTCAGAGGACGTTAACTGGTCCGACAGCAAAATGGTATATCGAATTACCCATAGCTTCGTTTGACAACTTCAGTACCCTAGCCACAACCTTTTAAACCCATTTTCAGTTACCGATAAGGTACGAAACGGGAATGGAACTTCTTACCAATTCCAAGCAAACAACAGCCACTCACATATCCGATCATATTCACGAGTGGCGACGTCGTCATAGAATGGTAAAAACTTATGTTCCTGATCAGCTGCTAGCTAAATGGTTTATTAAGTCATTATTACCTTCTATCATAGAAGATGTGGCAAAGGGAGGAGTCATCACTGAAGAGCAAGTTATTTCTCGTGCACAATATCTAGACTTGATCTATACTCGGTCTGGCACACTCTACGATAAAATACCTGATGCTCCTAGACCGGAATTTTTCGTTCCTCCCCCTCCTAAATCAAACAAATACTCTCATGCCGGCGATGGCGTGATAGGTATGACAAGCACGAAATCGACAAAGGCTACATCTAAGAAAGCCCGTAAGATTTATGATCAAAATGCAAATGAATAACTTCTCGCCTCGAAGGTAAATGCCGTGTCGACCGACAAGGGCAAACAACTGAAGCAACCAGGAGGCAAGAAGAAAAAGAAAGGGAAGAAAAAAAACAGGGAGAGTCGTCTCCTGAAAGATCTTCTGCAAACCCCTCCGGAAATAGGAAACCAAGTCATCCATGATTTATATGTGATGAGGATCATTGGACGAGCGATTGTCCACATAGAGCCAAGCTTAAGAAATTCTTCAAGAATTAAAAACCTCGGCGGTATTGACAGATTTGTGTCCAAATCCAGGAACAAATCTGGTTGCTAGCAACAATGCTTCCCCATCCCAAGTGCTAATGTTGTCTATTTCGAAGCAGCAAAATGATGCTTTGATATCGACAAGGAATAAAGATTACAGGAATCCACAGATGTCGAGCAACAAGGATAATGATCAACCTAGTAGTTCGACAACAACTTCGACTGAAGTTGTGCCACCCATCATTCCTAAGCTAACGATAAAGCCGCCAAAGGGAGTAGTACACAAATCGACATTTAATCCTCATGCCAGAGTAGCACAACATTATAATATAGTGGAGGATCTAGCCCAATCGCCGTCTGCTATGTCGACACTTGAGGTACTGCAAAATTTCCCCTCCCAAAAGCAGGATCTATTATCAGTAATAGGTGGGATTGACCCAACGGATTCTAATCTTGTATCCTTTAATCACAAAGGATATGACCCTCAGTTACCAACTCAACTAGCTTTCCTTATTCAAGTGAAAGCCCTCAACAAAACTGTTCATCGAACAATTATTGATGAGGGGGCATCTACATGTATTATGTCAATGAGTTGCTGGAAAAATTTAGGCTCACCACCCTTGTCGCGATCGTCAACAATGTTAAAAGCATTTGATGGATGATCATACACTCCATACGGGATTTTAAGTAACTTGCAAGTTGAACTAGGGGGAAAAATAGTAGAAATTGACGTTGAAGTAATCGACGGAAACCTCGATTACAACATCCTACTGGGAAGGCCCTGGATATATGCCATGGTCGCAGTTGTGTCGATCTACTTCAGGAAGATTGCATTTCCCTTTCAAGGAGGAATTACAATCGTCGACCAACAAACATTTCTCCCCAACAGTTCACAAGTTACGGGAAGCATTCCAATGATCCATGGAAGCAATCATTCGCTTCAAAATATCGAAGTAGGTCTCCTAAAAGACCCTGCCTTAATGGGTACTTTTGCCCTACCGCCTCCGAGTAATCTGGCGGAAGTGGCCACAATGGAAACCTGTAATATGAAATATTCTATATCTAATGGATTCGGAAGATTCCTAAACATTTTGTCAGCATGGATCATCGCCATTTTAGAAATATTGTAGCAATCAATTTTCTTGGCCTGGGGGGCAAACCCAAATCAATGCTCATCGAGTGTTTGGATAGATAGTTCTAAGGAATATGGTACCTCTTCAGATCCTTGGTCACATTTACATTCTACAAACAAAGGAATCATTCAATCAATGATGTTATGGGAGGCACCATGGGAAGATTACCACCATCGTTCCCATCTCCCGGATTACAACAAAGATTATTCCAATGACCTTAATCATCCTTCAGTTTTTGATTTTCTATCAAATACTGTAAATACGGTGGATTCCGAGGACGGTTCTTATCTCATGTCGACCTCGTTAAAAAATGAAACAAGGAGTCGAGGATGGTTCTTATCTCGTGTTGACCTCGTTAAAAAATGAAACAACTCCCTTTCCAAATCGAGTCTTTCAAAGATCTCGAAGGTGAACCTTCATTCCAACAACCTCGCTGAATGCAATGAAGCTTGGGGGGCATGCACCTCGATTTGTGTTATTATGCTGGGGGCATGCAAACTTATAACAAGCATAGTTTTTCATTTCGAGCTTGTGAAAACATGAAACTGAATCTAAGCATATGTTGTCACAGGGTTCAAGCTCGTTAAAAAATAAACCCACCTCGAGCAGTGTTAACGCGGACTTCATGCTTGTTAAAAAATAAACATAAGCAACGAGCAAGTGTTTCCACCAGTGTTTAAGCTCATTTTAAAATAAAAAATGAACCAATTTTCGGTAAATAACCATCGTGAATGTAGTACTTCAGCCTTTGAAGCCTTGGTCGTGTTCTCATCATCACCTCCACTCTGTATTGGCTGATCATTCACCTCCACTTGATTGTTTACCCCTTTTGAGGAACAGCTGCGAAGAGTGATCTTGTTAGCCATCCTTGTAACACTGCCGTGATTGGAAAATTCCAAACCTTACTTGGAATCAGCTGCTACCCGAATTTATCACTCGTTCCTCAAAGACGAGTCTCCTTTAAGCTCTTTTCAACTGACTCGTAAAATATGAAAAGATTGCCAAGCCATTGGCCTCTCCAGCTCATTAAAGTGACCGGAAGTGCTATCCCTCCTTTAGATTTTAATCTTTTTGGACCTGAGGGATTATTACACAAAAAGATCGAGCGCTTGTTTTGTTCGGCTCGTTAAAGTACCGAAAATTCATCCCTTCTGTATTATTTTATACTTTTTGGACTTAAGGGATTAGATGATGAAAAAGGATTTTGGAGTTTCCTTTACGTTCTTTTTCAGACTCTCTAAAATTGAAAAGGACCAAGTTATCTTTGTCGTTAAACTCATTAAAACTTAATAGCGACAAACTTGTCCATAACGGACAAGAACGAGTTTCACTATCGCTAGGCTCGTTAAAACATAGCGATGGGTTTGTTCGAAGGGAAAATTATAGAACAAGCATATGTTATCCTCCTCAAGCTTGATAAAAATAAAGAGGTACTGGTCAGCAATGACTGGGGAAAAATTGGGAAGAAAACTTGAAGAAACTTTGTTGGTAGCAAGTCGCTCTTGAACATGACACTTTCACTCCGCATCCTAGTCGGGTTAGGTTGTTCCATTCATTGGTCATATCACCATGGTTCCATCACACCATCCACATTTGGGGTTAATGCTACCAATCCATCATGTCAGTGTCACCGATATGTTCAAGATAAGTCGCTCAGAGAATTCACCTGTGTCTCACCCACTATAATACATTTTCGCTCCATTCTTTCATGGCCGCCACCCTGAACCATATATCACCAGATCGTTTCACCTCCATTAAAATCATTTTCTCCATTCCATGTCATTGATGTGGGATTCATTAAGGCCATCCTATGACGGATCGCTTTTTGTCGACATCAACTCATTATCCAAGAAGTCGATCTAGGAACAACCCTTTCAGTACTTTGAAGCTTGCATGCCTCAATGGCAAGTTTCTCACTTCTGGCAACAGGTTTACATCAATGGCCTTCGACCGAAAGATTTTATGTGGTGTTCGATGCCAAGTCCCTTATTCACACCACGTGAATTGTACTACAGTACCTTGAGGATCATTATCATTATTCGTGATTCCTCTCGCGCCTGTTAACAACTTACATATTGGTTGGTAATCAGGCGATGTCTTTCCATGTTCGACTCTAGAACATCTCTCACATGGATCGACTTGTACTTTGAGTGAAGATTGAATGAGATTGAAGACCCTAGATCTAGTTTCATCCATCCGGGCTGCGATATATATTCAGGAAAATAAAGACATCAAATGTACATCATTGCTGCACAGATAATCATCCAATCTAAGGGATGATGGCTCTACCAGAATCATCAGTCTACACTCAGACGATTGTCTGTCCTATGCACATGAAAATGAATTTATAAAGCTGAGCATGGGAATGCCTGCCTCAGCTAGATCATGAAAATAAAATGAAGATAATGTATTGTATTGTATCTTATTACAGGTCTCCTTCCAGCTTGAAAGAACTTACAATCCTCATGATAAAGCATTTCACCCGACATCAAAAGATTAACGACCTCATGCTTTAGGGGGCAACTGTTATAGACATTTTGGGCACTGCAACCCCAAGCATAAATTTCCATAAACCAAGGGCTCCTAAGTCCCTAAAGGTGTTGTTCCAACCCCTAAAAGAACAAGGTTAACTGATTATAGCATCTCCCAGAAGTTCTCCATGAAAAACTACTCAGAACTGGTCAAAACTGGACCATTTCACCTGCTCCATAGGCAAAGTGCGTTTCATCCAACCTAAATACACACAGTAGGTGCGTTGCATTTCAAAAAGCCCTTCTATGGGGTGCGATGGGCCATAAGGGACAAATGGCAGGGTCAATCCGCAAGGTGGAGAAGCATGGAATCTTCCAGAAACTTCTCCTGTGACACTTGCCTTTTTGAATTCGACCAGGGATGAGTAAGAGATCATCAATCTCCAAGTGGAATCAAGAACTATCAGAGGGAAGACACTAATCAAATCTCAAGCTGACTCATCTCCCTTGCAGACATCTATATATGGATCCCTCATCCCAGAGATCTGGGGGCTGGAATTTTGCATCTTGTAAGGAATTGTTGTTGGTTTCTTGAGACAACATCATAGTGTTGGGTAATCTAAGCTTTTCATGAGGTGAAGAAGGACTTACTTGCTGAGAGGATGATGCTGGGTTAGAACAATTGGTTGTAATTCTCTTGGCTCTTTCTTGATTATCAATAAAACTATTCAAGTTTTCCTCCATACACTTGTGTGATTGATGTTTTATACATTTGTGTGGTTAATATAAATCTGATCCTATATTGCTTATGATAATAGATCCATGTTCTCGTATAGTGTTATGCTGCTTTGATTCTACAGGTATTCTGTGAAGCTGGGTACAAAAACTAGCAAAGGACTATCAGAAGAGAGAGGAATTGAACAAGGAACCAAGCGCAAGACAGAGGTTGGTCTCCTTTATTCTTCTCTCATCTATCTTTCATAAAGAAAAACAAAAGTAGTTTTAGTTTGTTTGTTTCTAAGGTAGCTACCAGCCTTAGTGGGATTAGCAGTTCTGCATAGACACTATTCCCGGTAACAAGGATAGCTCAAACGAATCAGATGATAGTTCTAAGTGTGACAAGATAGCTTTGCCATCAAGTCCAAAGGGGGAGATTGTTGGCATTATGAGACAAGTGTTGTCCTTGATGACAAATCACACAAATGACAGATCATAGTGCAACAGGTCAGCAGCAAGGATTTGATGATCAGACTACAAGAATGAAGAGAAAATATATATACGCAGGTTCATCGTGACCGAGCCGCGTATACATGCGGGTTAGACGTTACAAAGGCACGTATGCGTATACACGCACTTTCATGCCAGGAAAAGCGTGTATATGTTGGAGAACTTACTTTTGGTCCGTGAACCTATGGTTTTGGACCATAGTATCTCGTCAAATGTGTTGATCTCAAGTATTGGGTCCATGGTATTGGTTTGTTATGGTTTTAGACCATGGTATTGAGCAAGGCCTAAGACTATAAAAGGAGAAGAAGATCATTAGGCAAGGGCATCGAGAAAGTCTTGAATATCTGTTGAAGTATGAGATCCAGTATGCAGGTTATGGGTTGATGATGTATTGCTTGATCTGAGCTAAGGAGGGATCTCACCGGTTGATGGAGAACAAGATCTAAGGATAGATCAGGATCAAATGGTTTGAAATGAACTATCTCTATATGATTGATTATGTTTATTCTAGATCTGTATACTGACACATGTAATGATCTGAACTGGGTATAACTTAAGTTTGAAATCGCTGCAAGTCATGATTGAATATTTATAGATCTGTACATGGGTTGGATTTGGTGTAAGCGCGTATGTACGCAGGTTTGGTTCCTTGTAGTACTGTATACCAATTGAGCTATGATGTTTGAAGTTACAGGTGGTTCTAGTTGTTGATGAGTTATGATGACAGTTTAATGGTGTCAGTATTCTGCATATCCTGTTTGGTTGATTGTGTTTAGCTTTAGTATTGATGGATGAGAACTAATATTGGATCAGGATCATAATGACTCGTGTGATCTGATGGACTAGATCTGGGTGCTAACACACATATTATCCTTGTATATGTAATAATCTGGATATGTCTGATGTCAGGAAGTGCATCAAGTTATAAGTAAGTAATTGATGACATATACGCTGGTTCACCTTGGTGAAGTTGCGTATACACGCTGGTTCAGCACTTCCAAGTAGCGTATGCACTTTGATGCATGATTTTGATGATACAGTTGGTTCTGAATATTGTTGCATAGTTCAGAGTTTTGCTCTGTGTTCTAGTGATTGTGTTGTTGACAGGGTTTCAGTGTTTCAGTGATTCATAAATTGATGATGCTAGTATTGATTGTTTTTGTGCTTCAATGATATTTATGGGTCCAGTATGAAAATTTAATGAAACGTGGCCTTCAGATTATAGTGTTGTGCTTCAGGAGTATCCAGTCTAAAAATGTATGAAATGTGGTCCCTGGAGGATGAAAGGAGATTGTAGGCTGGCACCTACGTACTAGGACATCAGCTAGTACAAGAGCAAAGGGGGTAGTAGCTCCCTTCCAGTAGCAGCTAGAGAACAAGTGAAGATTGGAGCATTCAGTAGGCAGGCACCTACATACTAGTAAATGGATTAGCTAGTACAAGAGCTAAGGGGGTTGTAGCTCTCCTCCAGGAGAGTCTGGAGAATGAGAGAAGGTTGTAGCCTTCTGCAGGTAGAAGCCTGTGTACTGGTATAAGACTGCACCAGTACAGAAATATTGTAAAATGAAGTTTCTTATTAAAAGAAGATAGAGATGACTTGCAGCAGGTGGTTTTCACCCACATTGGGTTTCCACCTTATATCATGGCGTTCATGTGTGCTTCTTGTGTGTGATGATCTGTTCTGTTTTACTGCACCTGCTTACTATACATATGGTTAATGAAGTTCTGATGCACTAACTAAAGATCAACATTTAATGGATTAACTGAATCATAAGTATTCTGGATATATGCTAGTTACATTAGACACAGTTGTGTATAAACGTGGGTTCCATTAACTAAAGTAGCATATATAAGTATGGAAATGAAAAAGTTTTATTGATTTGATAATACTAATTCACCCCGCCCCCCTCTCAGTATTATTTCCAACAATGCCACAGGTCTGATCTGATTTGGACTCTTCAAGACAGAGTTATGCCCAATCTCTCACAATGACCTAATTATGGACTAGTTCAGTAGAGTGAAGTTGTATGACATGCCACGTGTCACTGTTTCCTCCTTCAAATCTGAAATTGATACATAGAAAACTACAGTCTATGAAATATCCTCCATTTTTATAGAATTCCAATCCTCTTCTGAGAGAGAGAGAGTTATGGAGATTTTCCCAAGGTCACTTCTTTGAGATGAAATTCGGCAACCTGCAAAACCATGACGTTCATCGGGATTTCAAATCGAATGGATTTTCATTTCAGAATCTAAGACTTTGCATAAATGAGGTTATAGTGAAAATTCCACGATCACTTCATTTGGAGGATATATGAGATTTCTTTTTATAGAGTTGAGAGGGGCTTCTATAGAGAATGTTGGAGGGATTTTAGGAGCTTAAAAAAACATTAATTAATCACTATTCAATGACCAAGCCCAATTATGAGTGCCATGCCATAACCCTATAGGGTTTTAGCCCACTAACTGGGGTTACTAACTTCAAACATGAATAACTCTCAAACCGTGAAGAATTACTTGGAATGCCATATATCAACGGAAACATTTCGATGAGTAGAATCTATCAAGAAGATCCTTGACTCAAAATAGAGTAAGTTTTCAAGTAAAAATTCACTTTCAAGATGAGGGTAGCCCCTAGTGCTGCTTGGGTTGACATCCATAACAACCTCAAGTCATATTTAGATCAACAATCTCCCCCTTTTGCGTTGATGGCAACACAATTACTCCCCCTGCAATCAAGGCACCTCTTCCTACTGCTTTCTCTCCCCCTTTGACATCAATGGCAAAGGGTAACTCCCCCTGGCACACAACCATCCTGTGGACCTGTACACACTTCCACTCCCCCTTTATTTTCTGAATAAGGAAAATCTAATGAGAACTTGGGAGAATCCCAAGCTTCTGGCGAAGATATTCAAATGCTTCACGAGGTAAATGTTTAGTGAAGATATTAGCGATTTGTTATTTTGTACCAACATATTCAAGTTTGATATTCTTTTCAGTGACTTGTTCTCTAACAAAATGATATTTTATCGGAATGTGTTTTGGTTTTGAATGCATGACAGGATTCTTGGAGATGATGATGGCACTGGTGTTATCACAAAAGATGGGAATAGTCTCACTGACTTGTACTTGAAGATCTTGCAAAGTTTGTTTCATCCAAAGGACTTGAGTACAACAAGTAGTCGCTGTAATGTATTCTGCTTCTGCTGTAGATAACAAGATTGAGGTTTGATTTTTTCTTAACCATGATACGAGATAACCACCTAGATAGAATGCTGCTCCACTAGTACTCTTATGATCACCAATGCAACCTGCCAAATATGCATCTATAAAGCCTTGAATAATGACATTTTTACCCTTGGGATACCACAACCCATATTCTATTGTGCCCTTTAGATATCGAAGAATTCTTTTGATGAAAATAATATGTGATTCTTTTGGTGTTGCTTGGAATCTTGCTACTTGTCCAACTGCTTGCATAACATCTAGTCGGGAGGATGTTACATATAGAAGACTACCAATCATAGATCTGTACAACCTCTTATCCACATCCTTAGATGAGTTGTCTATGCTCAATTTGCAACATGTTACCATCAGAGTAAGGACTGGTTTGCAATCTTCCATTTTGAATTTCTTGAGCATTTCCTTGATGTACTTGGCTTGACATATAAATATTCCTTTCTCTTGCTGAGATATTTGAAGCCCTAAGAAGTATCTCAACTCACCAAGTAAAGATATCTCGAACTCACTTTGCATCTTTGTAGCAAATTTATTACTTAGTTGATCATCATTGCTACCAAAGATTATATCATCCACATATACCTCAATGAGTGTTAAATTATCCTTATCTATTTGTACGTAAAGATTGCTATCAACAGTACCTTTCTTGAACCCTTATTGATGTATATATCCATCAAGACGAGCATACCATGCTCTGGGAGCCTAATTGAGACCATACAGAGCCTTCTTTAACCTGCAAACATAGTCTTCTTTTTTTGATAGTACAAAACCTTCAGGTTGTTCGATGTAAATTTCTTCTTATTATTCTCCATTTAGAAATGCTGAATTAACATCCATTTGGTAGACTTTTATTTTTCTTGAACATGCATAGGTGAGAAACATCCAGATGGCTTCCATTCTGGCAACTGGTGCAAATGTTTCATCGAAATCAATTCCTTCCACTTGTGCATAGCCTTTGCAAACCAATCTTGCTTTATTTCTAGTAATCTGTCCATCTTCATTCAATTTGTTCCTGAACACCCATTTAGTCCCAATGAAATTTTTATCTTTTGGTCATGGAACTAATTCCCAAGTGTTATTCTTCTTGATTTGATCCAATTCTTCATTCATAACTGCTACCCAATGTTCATTCTGGTTGGCTTCCTCAAAACTTCTAGGCTCAAAGTTTGCTAGAAAAGCAATGTGAACTTGTTGTGATGAACAAATTGTCGACCTTTTCTTGTTCCAATTCCTTCATTTATGTCACCAATGGTTTGATTTCATGGATGGTTCTTTTGAATCCATTCTTTTGTTCTCTTTGGAGGAGCTTCTTATTATTTTTCCTGTATATCTTGTTGATCATTATTTACTTCTTCCTAGTTGGAAGTTGCTTCTTGTTCTAGAATTTTCTCTGTACCTTTTTTAGCCTTTGTCTCAAGTTTCAAAGATTCTAGATCCTCATCATTATTCGTTAGAACACTATCTTCGTTAAATGTAACATTTATGCTCTCCACTATCTTTTTTCATCTTATATTACAACATTTATAGGCCTTTCTTTTGTCTGAGTAACCAAAAAAGATACCTTCATCAACACGCAATTCAAACTTACCCAACTTTTGATCTTCTATTGTGATATAACATTTTCTTCAGAAGATTCTGAATTTTTTTACAATAGCAGGCTTTCCTTTCGATAACTCATATGGGATCTTATTGAACTTATTTCTGAGAAGACCTTTGTTGATAATGAAGACTGTCATATCAAATGCTTAAACCCAAAATTTTTCATCCAATTTTGAGTCCTTCAGCATTGTTCTACCCATTTCTTGTACA
Source organism: Pinus tabuliformis (assembly GCA_031772625.1). Classification (NCBI taxonomy): domain Eukaryota; kingdom Viridiplantae; phylum Streptophyta; class Pinopsida; order Pinales; family Pinaceae; genus Pinus; species Pinus tabuliformis. The sequence goes on along the minus strand of CM062820.1, from coordinate 252,477,341 downwards.
GTTTTGTTCTTTCTTTCAACAACCCCATTTTGCTGAGGTGTTTGTGTCGTTGAAAACTATCTTTTTATTCCATTTTCATCACATTATTGCTAAAATAATTTGGAAGTGAATTCTCTGCCATTATCTGATCTTAGACACTTTATTTTTAAATCAGTTTCATTTTCGACAAACTCCTTGTAGATCTTAAAGCACTCAAATGTTTCAAATTTTTTCTTTAGGAAACTAACAGATGTCATCTTGGTATCTTCATTTATCATTAACATGAAATATAATTCTCTATCTAATCCTTTTGTTCCCATAGGATCACATAGATCAGTATGTATCAATTCCAATGGATGTGATGAAAAGTGTTCTTTTGTTTTAAATTTGTATTTAGTCTGCTTGCCATGCCGACAGGCCTCACATAGTGTGTTGGAAGGTTTTGATATTTTCAACATTTCTCGTACTGCTTCCTTTTTGCTTATCCTAACAAGATTGTCGAAGTTTATTTGACCCATTCGTTTGTGCCATAACCAACTTTCATCTTCTTTAGCTACTAGACATGCTTTAGTTGCTTCATCCATAACATATATGTAGTTTGGAGCTTGACTTGCTGTAGCTACAATTTTACCATACCTGCCTTTCCTGATTTCACATTTTGTGGAGTTGAATAGCATTGTGTGTCCTTCATCACAAATTTGTCCAACATTGAGTAGATTGTGATTCATGTTTTCAACCAATAGAACATTATTGGCTAGAGCATCTTTGCTTCCGAGACTAACGGTACCTGATCCTATAACATTAGAAGATCCATAATTTCCAAAGGGCATGGTTCCATCCTTATTCTCTTTCAGAGATACAAATTTCTTTCTATCTCCAGCCATATGCATTAAGCAACCGCTATCAACATGCCACACATCTTTGTTGTTTTGAGCCTTGAGAGTGAGAGCACAATTATCAGTGTTCTTCTTCTTCCATGTTCATTCATTCTGTGGCTTCGAAGATTCTTCTGGAGGATTTTCAAGTCTGCAGTCTTTGGCTATGTGTCCAATGTAGAATTTTGTAGAATTTTTCTACAAATTAGTCAGCTCTAATACCATGTAGAATTTTCTCTACAAATCAGCTAGCTCACTGTTATCATGTAGCAATTTCACCTGCAGATCAAATTGATATATGCAATGTACTAAAGCATAATACTTGATCTACATCTACCATAAACTTTGCGGAAGCTTAATTGAACATGAGCAACATCAAGCATGAACACATATAACTGATATGGAGAAATCAAACACACATAACATAGAAGATATAACCCAGGGAAAGCACCTGCCTAAAACCCCATCTCTGTATTATCATACAAGTGGAAATATAGTCCAGATTACACAAAGCCTTAGCTTGGAAGCTATCCAGCTCTTAGTACAATTCCTCTGCTACTCATAGACAGTCAAAGGCTTCTCACAAACCTTCTCCTCTACCCTCAAAGCCTCCTATTTCCTTGTGCAGTTTCCTTGGGGCCCAGTGCTGCCACCTGTGTGAATTGGCCTCTTCACACACTCACTAACCTCTGATCTAACTACACAAAATTGAAGGAGATAAACCCTCATCATGGATGAGCTTCCTTTATAGGAAAAATATTCATCCAACTGATAGTACATTGTCCCTTCTCTGATCTCAACTGGGCCTCTAACAGAACTGACATGCATCAGTTATCCATGAGTGAATACTCAGTTATCTCAAAATACCAGTTGTCACATGCATGCAAGCATCAACAAACTGAATCTCATTAATTTAACAACTTGTTAAATTAATCTAACTGAACTTGACTAAGTTAAACTAAGTCAACCAACCCTCTCAATATAGAACTTATCCTTAATTCCTCAATCAGTGGAGCAAATCAAGGACACATTCCCCAATCAGTGGAGAAATTATTGCACGTTCTCACAAATACTTCAAGTTTGATTTTCCTTAACTAATTAACTCAAATTGAATTAACTAATTAATATTCAAACTGCTGGTAAGACCAAATTCGAATTTTACTTCCTATTTTAGACCAAGGACTGCCTAAAAATAGGAATCCATATTGAACTGCTAAAAATAGAACTTATATTTTTAGCACTTCCATTTTTCATTCCCCGTTGCCCAATCCAGCACTGGTACCCAAACTGCTATTTTTAGCAATTTCTTGTGCCATTTTTCAACATCCAAAGTTTCAACATTTGTAACATTCAATATTACTTCTTAAATGTTCAAATCTATTGATGTTTCATTGAGCCCTGGGAGGTTCATATTTGATAGATCTCCTAGAACTGTATTGGTTCCTAGGGTACGTGCGACATTTTATAGCTTTATGACCAAATTTTCCACATGAATAACAATAGCCATGAAAAATATGTTGGCACGTGGATGGAAATCTTCATCGGGGAATTGTCTTCCAAGGCTGTTCTTGCGAATCTTGTTCAATGAAGTCTACATGCCTATCAGATCTCATAGGTTCATTGTATTTTGTTGTAGAAGTTTCTACTTCTTCTTCTTTGTAACCGAGGCCAATTCTATCATTGTAAGATCGTTGATTGTTGATGAGTTCTTCCAACGCCCTTGAGCTTTTGGCATGGTTTTGGACAATTTTTCCCTTCTTCACTTCCTTAGCAGCGAGACTACTTTAGATTCTAATGCTTCCCTTTCTCAGTTGCTTTCTTCCAACTTCTTTTGAAGTGACTCTTTAATACATTTGTGTTCATTAACTTCAATTTTGAGACCTTGAACTTGTTCTTCAAGAGTATTGGAAGGGATCCTCTCAACATTGAGCTCTTTTATAAGCTTGATTGCCTCCTTAGAAAATTCTTCTATGGTCAACTCTTCTTCTTCATTTTTTGATACCTCTTATTTATTGTGCTTGTCCATAAATAGTACTCTCTCATTGGCTTCTTCTTCACTGTCACTGTCTTCATTGGATGATGAGCTATCTTCTTTAGAGAGACAATTCCTTTTGAATCCTTTCTTCTTGCCTTGCTTTTTGAATTTCTTAAAGACTTTCTTTCCTTTTGAGTTTCCATCACTTTTGTTCAGACACTTTGCTGCAAAATTCCCAACCTCACCACAACCGAAACATATCAATGGAAGTTTACCTTTCAATTTTCCCTTACCAATTTTTAGTTTTCTCGTAAAGTAAGCATATTCTCCATTTGAAAAACCTTCTTCATCATCTTCCTTTTCCTCTCACTTGTAGTTGCAGGGGCAGTTCTTTTCCTTTGAAGGTTGTTTGTCCTTATTGGTTTTCTTAGACGCAGTGAAAGCAGTCTCTAGATGTGAAGTACCCTCTTCTTCATCAAGTCTCATTTCATATGTTATGAGAACTCCATGTAATTTGCCTTTGTTGAGTTTGTCTAGATTTGCACTGTATTCTAAGACTGATACCTTTGGGTTGAATCTTCCTAGTAACGTTCTAAGAATCTTTCGTATAATAGTCTTCTCATCAACAAAGTCTCCCAATCCTTCTAGAGTGTTGGTTATTTCATCAACATGTTGGAAGTATGCATCAATGTTGTCATCTTCTTTCATTCTGAGTTGCTCAAATTTTTCTCTGTAGATTTGAAGCTTTGCTTCTTTGACATTTGAGTCACCTGCATATATATTCTCAAGCTTGTCCAATACATTTTTGGCGGTTTTACAACCCAACACCTTATGATAAGCAGATTCAATAAGTCCACTGATAATAATATTCTTTTTTTTTTGCATCATTTACCAAATTCTTCTTACCTTTTTCATCCATGGTTGGTGTAAAGGCATTTTGAACAGTGTCTCATACCTCATAACCATGTGCCAAGAGATAGACCTCCATTCTTCCTTTCCAGAGTGCATAATTATTTTCATTGAATATAGCTACACCATTCTTGGTATGCTCCATGATCTCCTTCCAATTGTTAAACTTCTATTGGAGGAACCAAGCTCTGATACCAATCATGGAAATTTTAGGGGCGAATTTTCACCCATAGGCGAAATTAAGGGGTTTTACATTTTTAGTGGGCGAATATTTTGTATCATAGTACATTTTTACAATGGCCTCAAATAGCCCACCTTATTTTAAGGGAGAGGGTAAAAAAGGTAAATTTAGCCCTTAAAATTAGGAGTTACAACCTTCCATTCACCCGAATTTTCAAGAGTGGGTTTTATTTAAGTGAATCCTATGGGCCAAATACCATATTTATAAAAGAGGTATGGTAAATTAATAAAAATATAAATAAATGAGAGGTATGGTAAATAAATAAAACATTTTTTACACTTACTCCATAAGTCACCTTATATACATGCAAGGGTGTAAACAAATAAAAATATAAATAAAGTGGAGATATGGTAAATAAATAAAACCTTTTTTTATATTTAGTCCATAAACCTCTTCCTATTTATGAAGGCTCAAAAAAGAGGTTTTATTTAAGTGAATCCTATGGGCCAAATACCATGTTTGTAAAAGAGGTATGGTAATTTAATAAAAATATAAATAAACGAGAGGTATGGTAAACAAATAAAACATTTTTTTTATATTTACTCCGTAAGTCACCTTATATTTATGAACACTCAAAAAATGTGTTATATTTAGGTGAAACTTGGGCAAAATACTATGGGCCAAATACCATGGGCTAGATTATTTTTAATACCATGAAAAAAACATTATTAACCCTAATATTAGTATTAATAAAAATAAAAATTGCACATGGTATTGACCCATCGTATTCACGTGGAATGTAGCCTATTTAAATGGGGGAATTAAACCAGCATAGATCCATCTCTGGATCTACTAAGCCCCGAGAGGGATTAAATATCGTGATATGCAAACTAGCATAGAGTGAAAAAATATTTGATCCCTCTCGGGGCTTGGTGGATCAAGAGTAAGAATGGATGTTGTAATTTAATGTATGTTAAACATTTTAACTTGGTTAAAATAAAAAATAAAATAAAAATCAATTATTAATTTTATTAATTTTTATAAATTACTAATAGTAATTTTCAAGCTCCAAGTTTATGATAACCCATGGTATTGACCCATGTTAATACCATGGTATTCAAGTGAGCATAGACTATTTAAAGGGGAAATTCTATCATCTTAGATCCATCTTAATTCTGGGTCTACCAAGTGCTTAGAGGGATAAATAGATTTCATCCCCCTAAGAGTGGTAGATGTGGAGTTAAGATAGATATATGTTGGTTTTTATGATAATGAAGATATTAAATAGACTTAGGAAATTATATTGTAAAAACATCTTAAGGTGAATGGTTAAAGCTACATTTAGTCACTTCACAAAATTTAGTAAAAAATACCAATATCTCCATTAATATTAGTTTTTAACTTTTTCTAATTTAACAAAAAAATAAATAAAATAAAAAGTTTAGGTATTGATTTTGGATTAGTTGTTTGAAAAATAAGCTGGTTTGTACAACCTTTGATCTTTTGTGTTATTCGTAGTTTGTCTTAATGATCTGTAGGGGTTGGAGCCACTGCACCATATTTTCCTAAAAGGTGGAGATTGTTCACCAAAAAGGAAATTAATCTACATGTTACAACGCTGTTAAAAAATGCGAGACCTATGAGGGTAATGAATTATGCTAATAAGCAATTTAGATTAGGAGAGACATAATTAAATTTTATTATTTAATTGAATATTTCCAATTAAAATAATAATAAATCTACATTTATATATTCATATATTGATTGGAAGGATTTTCACATTGGTCACTTCTTTCAATTAGATCCCCTTCAAGCCTTTGGGATACCTAATACTTTCTTATATAATATAGTTGGGGCTTGCTACTTGTTGGCGTGCTGGGGTAAACAAACTTGACGTTTTTTTGTTTTTTGTTTTTTGTTTTTTGTTTTTTGTTTTTTGTTTTTTGTTTTTTTTTTTTTTTTGTTTTTTTTTTTTTTTGTTTTTTTGTTTTTTTTTGTTTTTTTTTTTTTTTGTTTTTTTGTTTTTTTTTTTTTATAAGTATTGGAGTCTATGGAAAAAAAGTGGTAGCTTGACAAAAGTTGTAGAGAAAAGATTAATCTCTCCTACCTTGACAGGTTGTCAATATCAACACCTACAAGAACTTTGTTGTGGAATATTATCAAAACTAATAGAAGGATATGAAAGAGTGTATTGTAAGAACCTTAACAAACATGGCCACTGAAACTTGGAACATTGTTTGTAGGAAGAGAAAATTATGTTTCTTTTTTCCAAACATGTATGTTAGTATATTACAGTTTAAGGAATATGTTTTCTTATTATCATATATGGTTTCATACTTTAACAAAACATTCACCAAGACTTCACAATGTTTTATTATTCAGTAAAAACTTTGCCAAGATCTTACAAGATTTTATAATTCAGTGAAAGATTCTTCATCACTATACAGTATAATATAATCTGGTGAGAGATTCGCCAAAAAAATTATATATACATATTATATTATTGATCAAATCGCCTCCCATTTTTCCTATGTATCATGGGGATTAGCCCATTTATTATACATATAAATTTAGGGTGGTTCTTGAAATTTTCCCTGATACCAATTGTTGGAAAATACTGAGGGGGGGGGGGGGGGTGAATCAATATTTATTAGCAATTAGAACTTTTAAATCTTTTCAGGGCATTAGTTAATCTTCAATTATCATTAATGTTTATGCAGTAACAATATTTATTAAAAGGACACATGAGGCACAAAAAGTTTAGGTGGAAAACTCCCTCCGGGTCAAAAACCACCAAACTCTTTTCTAATAATTCTTTAATCTTCAACTCCAATTGAAAAGAAAGCTCCAACTTCCTAGAATCTAGAAAATCATTCTTCTCTAACTCCCACTGGATGGATGCTCCAATGCCAGAGATTCTTCAGTAGTCAACTGAACAGATGCCCCAAGACCTAATGAACTACAACTCACGCTAGCACCATCCTACCATCCTGAAGTTTTCACAAGTTTGAACCTATTGGTGACTTCATGCACCAACTTAGCACCACCCTACCACCCTATAGAAGAATAAAAGAAGAATGGAATCCCGTACCAGGAAAAATGGTCCACTTTACAATGATATATAAAGAGGTAGAAGAAGATGACACACGAGACCATAACCCCAACTATGACACAACCACCTAATGATGATCCTAGACCTCCCGACACTACCTCTTCAACTCTTGTCAGATAGACACTTGTACAAATTTTACAAAGATGCTTTTACAATGACTATGTACAATGATACTTTTACAATGTCTGTATGCAGTGTTGCCCACTTGAAGACTTCATGTGGTGAACTTCTTGCTGTTGTTCTGCACCTTGATTGCTGCTCTTGTCATGCTACCCTTTCTCATTCTTCAGAACAATAGATTATGCATTGAGTCTTCTCTTGATGAATATAAATACCTACAAAAAGTATTCAAGGAAATATCCATGACATGATAATAGCAAAACTTACCTCATCTTGTAGAGCATATGTTAGTGCTAAACAAAAACAACAAATTAGAATACAAAGAACCGAATGCAATTAAGAGATGAACATGCATATACAGAAGATACTTACCTATAGCTTACTTTTGTTGCATCATTTCGCTGCACCTTGCTTTTTTCTGCCCTAGAAAGTCTAGTCCTTTGCACCCCTTGACAACACTTGATCTAGTTTTTCTTACATTCTAGGATCACGATATTTAATCTGATGTATCTCTATGATTTTAGATTCCCAACATGTGATCTTTAGTGCTGTAGAATCCCTGTGAGTCTTCTTTCCAATGCCAGAGGTCTGACCTGATTTGGACTCTTCAAGACAAAGTTATGCCCAATCTCTCACAATGACCTAATTATGGACTAGTTCAGTAGAGAAAACTTGTACAATGTGCCATGTGTCATTGTTTCCTCCTTCTACTATGAAATTGATATAAATAAAACTACAGTCTGTGTACTATCCACCAATTTTTATATAATTCCAATCCTCTTCTCAGAGAGAGAGTTATGACAATTTTCCCAAGTTCACTTCTTTGAGATGAAATTTGGCATCCTGCAAAAACCCTAACTTCCACAGATCATATTTCCAAAAATATAGTGAACCAAGATCTGAAATTCGGTCATGACATTCATCATGATTACGAATCAAATGGGTTTTCATTTCCGAATCTAAGACTTCATAGAAATGAAGGTATAGCAAAAATTCCACGGTGACTTCATTTCGAGGACATAAGAGATTTCTTTTTATAAAGTTGAGAGGGGTTTCTATAGAGAAGGTTGGAGGGCTTTTAGGAGCTTAAAAAATTATTAATTAATGACTATTCAATGACCAAAACCAATTATGAGTGCCATGCCACAACCCCATAGGGTTTTCTCCCACTAACTGTGGTTACTAACGTCAAACATGAATATCTCTCAAACCGTGAAGAATTACTTGGTGTGCCATATATCAACGGAAACATCTCAACGAGTAAAATCTATCTATAAGATCCTTGACTCAAAATAGAGTAAATTGTCAAGTCAAAATTCCCTTGCAAGATCAGGGTAGCCCATGGTGTTGCTTGGGTTGACATCAATGACAACCTCAGATCATCTTTAGATCAACAAGAGGTCGATGAAAGAAAAAAAGAAATGTCAAAATCCATTGTTGTCCCAAATTAAAAAGAAAATAATCAAAAGGAAAAAGAGGGTTTGCAAATCATGTATATGAATCCTTGTACCTTATCATATAAGTCTCATTTTTCCCAAGAAAATTAGCCCTGAGTTTGGTCTTCCATAGCCAATAATTTCCCTTGAAAAGGGTTGAGATTTATTGGCTAGTTTGAGATATTTGGCTAGCCCTTGGTCAGAAACCCTAGTTTTTAGCCCTAGGTCTTTTAGGAAGTCTCTTTCCTTTTTGGGTTTGAATATAATGATTCCATTATGTAACTAGATCACAAAAATAGAAGCAAAGATAGATAAATGACTTGAAAATAAACCTCTTCGAGGGGGAAACCTCCTCTTACATCACATAAATGAACAATTATTTGATGATTCAAATGACAAGACCCCCTTGGTATATATAGGAGTCTAAAGGGTAAAAATATAAATAGGGCATGCATAACAATAATAATTTAAGGTTTCAACAATAACAATATGGGGGTTCTATGGGGCACAAAAATAACAATATGCGGGCTACACTAGTATTATAGGGACCTAGCATGCCCCTCTCCTTCACAAAATTGTTTTCAAAAGAGTGTTTTCCTCAACACTTGAGTAGTTTTGGATGTTTTTGTATGAAATACTTATCCTCCCATGTGGAATATTCAGCAGGTAAGTTCTTCCACTTAATGAGATACTTTAAAATTGATCAATTTTGTAGATTTCATATTCTTTCTTATGTGATTGCTTCAGGTTCCAATATGATCTTCCCTTCCTCATCAATTTCTGGTAATATAGTTTGAATTGGGAGCTTGCTACCTATAACCTTCTTTAAGCATGAATCATGGAAATTGGGTGTACTCGCTAAGATGCAAGGAGCTCCAATTTGTATTCCATAGTACCAATCCTTTGCAATACCTTGTAAGGGCCATAATTCTTGAGTGAGAATGTATTATCCTTCTTGGCTTGCTTAAGGGACATTTGTTTGCATGGTTGCAGTAGTAAAAATACCCAATCACCCACATCAAAAGTTCTTTCACTATGATGTTGATTTTCCTATTGTTCCATTTGGTTTTGTACCATAGTTAAGTTATCTTTTAAGAGTTGCAGAACTTGTTGTTGATTCTTGATGTGATGTTCCATTTCTTGAAGCTTAGAATTGTCTCTTAAAGATGATGTTATGGATGGTGGATAATATCCATAAAGCACCATAAATGGGGTCATTTTTGCTGCAGTATGGAAGGAAGTGTTATACCACCTTTCTGCTAGAGGTAACCACTTGACTCATTGTGTTTGTTTATCAAATACAAAGCAATGAAGATATCCTTCCAAACATTTTTTTCACTATATCACTTTTCCCATGAGATTGAGTACGATAAGATGATCTATGAACTAATTAAGTACCAAGATAATAAAATAATTTTCTCAAAAAAAAATCTAGTGAAAATGGGATCTTTTTCACTTACAATAATCTTTGGGTTTCCATGTATCCTTTGAACTCTTTCCACAAATGCAGTAGTGATTGTAATGTATTTAAAAGGATGTGATAGTGCATAAAAATGTGCATAATTAGTAAGTCTATCAATTACTACCATGATGGCACTCTTTCCTTTGAACTTGGGTAAACCTATGATGAAATTCAATAATACTCCCTCCAAACTCTAAATTGGAATGGCTAATGATTTTAAAATACCTAGGGTCTTAATTGTCTCAAATTCATTTTGTTGGAAAACCAAACTTTCTCCAAAAAAATTCTAAATATCAGATTTATGGCCATCCCAAAAAAAAAAATTTCTTGACCCTATGGTAAGTTTTTTAAAATCTTGAGTGCCCTCCTATAGGAGAGGCGTGCAATTCCAAAAGAAACATTTTCTTGAGTTGGGAATTCTTAGATAGATATAAGTGAGCTTTGTACCATAATGAATCATTTTTCTAGACAAATGTATCAGATGCACTAGGATCTTGATAAAACTTTTGAATGAGTGTCTAGACCTCTTTTTCATTATTCCATTCATTCCTTGCTTCAGTTACCCAATCAGGTTGGATAATAGAAATGGAATAGAGAAATGCTTCGACATCCTCATCCCTTCTTGAGAGTGCATCTGCAATAACATTTTTCTTCCCTCTTTTGTAGATGATTTCAAAGTCATAACCTAACATCTTTGTGACCCATTTTTGCTGCTCTTCTAAATGTAATCTTTATTTCAAGAGATATTTAAGACTTTCATGATATTTTTTTACCATGAAGTGTATTCCCATTAGGTAAGGATGTGATTTCTTCAAAGCATGTAGTATTTCCAACATTTGCTTCTCATAAATAGGTTTGTGTAAATATTGTCCCATGATTGGATGACTTTCAAAATCAGTGGGTCTTCCTTCTTGCATTAAAACAACACCAAATCCATTTCTTGGGTATCACATTCCATAATAAGGGTTTGTGTGAAGTTTGGTGTAGCTAAAACTAAAGCTCAACATATTTCCTCTTTAAGATGTTCAAAGGCTTTAGTTGTTTCTAGAGTCTGAAAAAATGCATCTTTCTTCAAAAATGTTGTTAGTGGTGTGCTATTTTCCCATAATTATTAACAAACTTGTGATAATACCTTGTCAACCCAAGAAATCCTCCAACATGCCTTAAGGTTGTGGGTATTTTCCATTCCTTTATGCATTTAATTTTGATAAGGTCTACCTTAACACCCTCAACAGATACAATATGACCCAAATATTCCACTTCCTGTACCCCAAAGAAACGTTTGGACGGTTTTGCATATAATTGTTTCTCCTCCAATAGTTTAAGCACCTTTTCAACATGTTGAAGATGATCTTTCCAAGACTTGTTGTAGATTAGTGTATCATCAAAAAATTCTAACAAAAATTTTCTAAGGTAGGGTTTGAAAATGGAATTCATCAAACCTTGAAATGTCGAAGGTGCATTAGTAAGACAAAAAGGGATGACCAAAAATTCATAATGGGCTTCATGAGTTTTTAATCTTGTTTTGGGAATGTCTTTTGTCTTCATTCCAATTTTATGATATCCTATGTGAATATCTAGCTTCTTGAAGTAAACTTATCCATGTAGTTCATCCAAAAATTCATCAATGACAGGAATGGGAAATGTATCTTTAATATGTAGCTTATTGATCTCTCGATAATTTGGACACATATGCCATGATCCATCCTTATTGTTCACTAATACTATTGGAGAAGAAAAGGAACTTTGGCTAACTTGAATTATACTTCCCTCTATCATTTATACTCATATGTTCAATTTCACTCTTCTAGGCATAGGGAAATTTGTAAGGTTTGATGTTTTGAAAAACACTTCTAGGAATCAAGTGAATAGCATGATCCTAATTGGGAATAGGTGGGAGACCTTTGGGAGTCTCAAATACCTTATAATGATTCTCAACGACTCTTTGGATATCTAGAGAAACAAATGACTTAGATGTTTGAACATATAGTGAGCTTAATTGCACAATTACCCCTCGTTGTTCCTTATTCAAAATATTTTTCATGCCATTAGATACAATTATCTTCCCAAGTTTCCCTATGGTACCCCTTAATTCAATTTCCTTTCCTTCCCAAAATAATTTCAAGAAAATTTCTTGAAAATTAAAAGATATTGTCCCCAAATATTGTAACCATTGGACTCCTAATACAATATCAACAACACCCATTGTAATGGAAAGAAATTGACTATTCAATACATATACCCCAATGGTTAGATTGATATTGGGGCGCTTCCCTGAGAAATTTATAGTTCCTCCATTTGTATCCATCACTTGACACACTTGTTATCTTCTTGATATGTCCTTCTATCTTGAGAGTTTGAGGAGTGGTAATTCCTACCAATTCATTACAAGATATGGCCAGATTCATTTATTCCTTTTCAACCCCTAAGGTTGGGTTCAGGTATATATCTTCTTCTTTTGATGTTTCTTATTCCATTTCTTCCTCTTCACAATCTATGTAAAATAATTTCTTCTCACCACACTTATGACCTATAGTTTATTTTCTATCAAAATTGTAACAAATCCTTTTTTCTCTTTTTTCCTCCAATTTTTGTGGTGTAAACCTTCTAGGTTGTGGGAGGCTCGAAGAAGCAACACTTCCATATTTATAGTTGTAAGTGGTAGACTTCCTTGTTGTCATAAAAAAAATCAACTTTTCTTGCCACCTAAATGCATTCTCCAATGACTTAGGTTCCCAAAGGTGAACCTCATGTTGGATGTTATCCTTTAAAGTCCCTATGAATACATAAATCATATACTCTTCTAGAATATCAATTACCTTGATATTAAAAATTTGGAAGTCCTCAATGTGCTCCCCAAATGAACCATTTTGTTTGAGATTTATTAATTGGCTAAAGAAGGTATTTCTCTTTGTATCCTCATAGTGTGTTATCAATTCCTCAGTGAAAATTTTCCAAGTGACTAATGCTTGACGAGAACAAATCCATTGACACAATACAAATTTATTGGGTTCTAAATATAAATATGTGATACGTACCTTTTTGTGTGTGTTGCACATCACGTAGATTAAAGAACTCCTCCATTTGTAGTATTCATGTTACAAGATCCTTGCCATCAAACTTCCTCATATCAATCTTTGGAATGTAGTTGGTATTAAACCCAGCGTTGGAGTCTCTAAAATCATAATTCATATTCCTTTTTTTCCACATCGTGATTCTCATGGATTACCTTGTCACCACTAGAAAACCTTTCTTACATCAACTTTGTCAACCCTTCCAACTTGACATTCATCACATCCATGTCTGCTTTTAAAACTCCCAGGTTTTCTTTTAAACCATCCTTTAAAAACTCCATGTTCCCTTTTATTTTTTCTTCTAAGCCATCCATCTTAGCTTTCAGTTCATTTTTGGTTACTCTTTGTGAGAGCGAAATTTGTTGTAATTGGTCCCATAATTTTGATATATCATGTTGCATTTCTTCCTCTTCCTCATGCGCCATAGTATAGATTTTTGTTATCTTAGTGGTTGTATCCATGTTTTTCCTTCAAGGAATTTTTGAACCAAATAATGATATATATGCTTCACTATTCCCTTTGAATCGCTTCAAACTGACTTTTCAAACAAAATTTATACAAATTTTAAAAAATACACTCGTTTTTCTTGCTTTTAGGAGCTCGATCTTGAAACTATGGTATCTATGTAATTTCAGCTCTCCAAGGTATAAAATTGTGTCTGGTGGTATCCCTATAAATCTCCTTTCCAATACCACAAGTCATACCGATATTAGATTCTTCAAGATAAAGTTATGCCAAATCTCCCATGATGGCCTAAATATGAACTCGTTCAGTAGATCAAACTTTTACAGGATGCCACGTGTTGAAATTGTAGAAAATTTTTCTAAAATTCAAATCTGATTCACAGAGAGAAAGTTATGAGGATATTTCTCAGAACACCTGTTTTAGAATAAATTATGGAGAGGGTAGAAACCCCACCTTATTTAGACCATATCTCCATAAACATAGTGAACCAATCTCTGAAATGCTTACTCGATGTTCATAAATATTTCTACTTCACATGGTCGAAATTTTAGCTTCTAAAGCCTTGTATAAAAATTGTTATAGCGAAAATTCCAAGATTACCTATTTGAAGCAGTGAAACCCTAGGATCCATAGCTCTCATACCAAATGTTATCTAACCATATCACAAAAATAGAAGAATATATAGATAAACGACTTGAAAATAAACCTCTTTAAGGGGAAACCTCCTTTTACATCACATAAATTAACAATTCTTGGATGATTCAAATGGCAAGGCCTCCTTGGTATACATAGGAGTCTAAAGGGTAAAAATATAATTAGGGCCTACATAACAATAATGTAAGGGCTCAAAAATAACAATATGGGGGTTATATGGGGCACAAAATAACAAAATGGGGCCTACACTAGTATTATAGGCACCTAACATATTTGAGTAGGGTTCTTTGTGATTTCATTTAAGAATCATCATTCATCACTTCCCTTCATCGTCTTTGACATAGTGGTCCCCCTTGCATTGGGATTGGTTTGATTAAATTTCCATAGTCTCCTTGCATAGGGATCATTAGGTATTTATCAATCATCCTCAATTTTCTTAACCTTAGGACTTGTTTCTCGGACTCAAGTTTCCATTGGTCTTATCTGACTACCTACAAGACTACTCAAAGCATATATAAATGCATTATACCTAGGATATGATCAAGTAAAGAAGCAATAAGTAGTGATTAGAGGTGAAAAAGTGAGCATTGAACACAGTTAATATGACTTAGAATTGTTTCACTTAGAGACATTGTCATTGTGCAATGGTGTATCTTTAGGGTTCTTTAGTTGCCTACATAATCAACAACATTCTTATTCAAGCTCAAAACCTTTCTTTGGCCAACCTCACTATGAATTTCTTGACACTGGTTAGGTTTTGTTATATTATGATTGATTGGTTCCTTTGAGAAGATAGGGTTCTTTAGAAGTGTAAACAAAACTACTCTCAAACTATACCTATTCACACAAACTTTTTCAAATATAAATGCAATCAAATCATAACCTTATTTGTTCAAAAAGTTAAAAAAACTAGAGTGTGGGTTCCACTAGTGGAAGGTGCAATAACCTAACTATGCAAGGAGGAAAAATTCAACAAGAAAACCAAATACTAATTGTCACTCATATGCATTCAAAGTGTTCCTACATTGTACATGTCAACATAGATCACTATGGATTGATATAACTCACTATGCACTATATATGTAACTTAATGTGCATTCAACATACCATTATGCAATGTACTATGTATGCAATGAATTATTGAGCATTAATGTGTTTCACCATGTGTGCAACAATTTACTGTGTGTTGATGCGTTTATGCAAAGATTTCTCATGTATCAATGTGATCTGGTTTTTCATGCAAGAAACCATTGTATAAAGCTTATTTTGTTTGCAAGGAGTTATTGTAATGGAATAGTGCTTCAAACATTCAAGTCCTCAACACTTCAACAACTTATAAAAGAAGTCCAATTCACCCTTAAACCCTAGATCATATACAATGATTCAGATTTCCATGCAATAATCAAATCTACTGGTAAATAAAATTCCAATCATTCAAGGTTGAAGCACATGGTAAGAATAAAATTAATACACATATACATTCTTATGGAGTAATGTGTGCTTATGACTAATTCCAAAACTAGGTTAATTTGTGACCTCCAATATGCTTCCAATAAATTATACAAGTTCTCTATGAAAATGCTCAGAAAGGATAATATTGAATCTTGAAACAAAGGAATATATTTGATATATATCATCAAGAGAGAGGATGGGTAGAGTTCCATGTTCCTTCTATGATGAGACTTAAAGAACAATATCGCAAACAACTAGAGTTTTCAATGAGGGTTTATATCGTTCGACCCAAGTCACCAAAGTTGTTAACATCCAAACCAATTAATCAATACTAAGCCATTAGATATTGAACCACAATATTTTTATTTTAATATTGAATCACAAGATATGTATTCTAATACCACAAAATTGCTAGCATTCAAACTGATTACTCAAGCAAAATCTAACAAATATTAACATTGTAGAAATATATTTTGTTACAAATAA
This sequence comes from Pinus tabuliformis, assembly GCA_031772625.1. Lineage (NCBI taxonomy): Eukaryota > Viridiplantae > Streptophyta > Pinopsida > Pinales > Pinaceae > Pinus > Pinus tabuliformis. The sequence goes on along the minus strand of CM062820.1, from coordinate 252,461,161 downwards.
ATACCTAATATGAACTAAACCAATGAGATCTCGTCAAAAACCACAAATAAGCAAGCTAGAATGAAATACACCAACAATCAAAATGAAGTTTCCATTAACCAATAGGAGAGATTACAACAGCTACACACTTATGCCAAAGACATAACATGTTTTTACTGATACAAGGAGAGATAAGAAAATATATGGAGGGTTGGGGTTCAGAGAAGGTATTGGGTGTGGATCCTGATTATCTTCTTGATTCATAGGTCTTGTTTTATATAATTTTGACTTAGTTCCTAAAGGGGTGGTAATGGCACTCATAGGATCTTCACTACCCCCCCTGGTGGCGAGGGTTCGAGGGCAACGCCCCCAAAGCAAAAAATAGATAAAAATTTGCCTTGTAAAATATTGTAATTTTGTATTCAACTTGGGTCATTCATTAGGTGAAATACCTGATGGTAGAAGTTATGCTAATTTAGGGTTTTTTCGTAGAAGGCAACCCTCAGTTTATATGAGGGAATTGTATTATGTCTATATATTATTACTTTGTGCGAAAAAAAAGAGAGGAGATTGTGTGAGACTGAAGAGGAAATCATAGCATTTTTTTTTAGGTAGTATCTCTTCATTTTGTTGGATAATATAAAAGGAGGGCTTAGTTGTTTCTCCCTAGACATAGCCCAATCGAGTGAACCGTGTATATTTGTGTCTCTCTTGTTTTTTCTTTCCTATGTTTGTGATTTTGCAATATTTTATGTGTTCCATTTCTCTCTTAATTAATTTATAAAAACTAGTATTAGAGCCAAAGGTCTATTTGGCTAATAAAATCGTAGGAAAGAAGGGTTCCTAGTTCAAGTGGGAGCAATGGCAGAAGATGGTTGGTTTAGGGTTGAAAAATTCAACAGCAAAAACTACCATGTATGGAAGATGCAAATGGAGGATTATTTGTATCAGAAATATATTTACCTACCATTAAGCAGAAAATCAAAGAATCTGATGAGTATGATGGATGAATAAAGGGATATTCTCAACATAAAGGCACTAGGAAAAATATGGTTATGTCTAACAATGTCGGTGGCATTCAAAATTTTAAAGGAAACGACAACATAAGGTCTAATGACAACATTGGCCAAACTATATGAAAAACCCTCAGCCTCACATAAGGTATTTTGTATGAAGAATCTATTTAATATGAAGATGTCAGAAGGTGGATCTGGTTTTGATCATTTAAATGAATTTAACACAGTTACCAGTCACTTAAGTTATGTAGGAGTAAATTCTGATGATGAAGTTAGGGCTCTATTTTTCTATGCTCATTGCCAAAAAGTTGGAATGGATTAGTCATGGATATTAGTAACTTTGTCCCTGGATCTAGTACTTTAAAGTTTGATGATGTTGTTAGTGTTATCCTTAGTGAGTAAATGTGAAGGAAAAGCTCAGGTGAGACAACATGTAATGCTTTGACTGGAAATACTAGGGGAAGAAATCTAGAGAGAGAAAAGAGATTGGTACATCGTAGCAAGTCAAGGAAAGGAAAATCTAAATCTATATCAATGATAGTTTGTTGGAAATGTGGAAAGAAAGGACACCTAAAGAAAGGCTATAAATATCAAAAGGAAAAAGAAGGAGATGGACAACAAGAGAACAATCATGAAGTGAATGTAACATGTGATGTGTTGCAAGATGCTTTAATTCTTTCATTAGGAAATATTATTGATTCCTGGGTGGTAGATTTAGGGGCTTCATTCCATGCCACACTTGATAGGAAACATTTTCATGACTATGTTCAAGGAGATTTTGGACAAGTTCTTTTGGGTGATGATAAAACCTGTAAAATCATTGGAATGGGTAAGGTGTCCATAAAACAACAAAATGAAACCAGTTTTTATTAAAGGAGGTAAGTCATGTTCCAGATCTAAAGAAAATTTTAATCTCAACAGGGAAATTGGGAGGTGAAGGATATGTAACTACATTTACAGACAAAACTTGGAAGGTCACTAAAGGAGCCCTGATAATAACAATAGGAGAAAATGTTGGTACATTGTATTTATGCAATGGTATTTCTAATTTTGTTAATGCTTTAACCTCCATAGTAGCAGATACAACACTTTGTCATCATATGCCCTGGCACATGAGTGAGAAGGGGATGCATATTATTCACTCAAGGAATTTGTTGCCAGGTTTGAATAATGTTGATTTGGATTTTTGTGAGAATTTTGTTTATGGAAAACAAAATAGAGTCAAATTTCTCAGAGTTGGGAAAAAAAAAAGAGTGAAAAATTAGGTCTTGTGCATATAGATGTATGGGTACCTGCTCGTTTATCATCTCTTAGTGGCTCTCGCTATTATGTTAATTTTATTGATGATGCAACAAGGAAAGCTTGGGTTTATTATATTCAAAATAAATCTGATGTTTTTTATACTTTTAAGAAATTGAAAGCTTTTGTTGAGAATGAGAGAGGAAAGAAGTTGAAGTGTTTCAGATCAGATAATGGAGGTGAATATTGCAACAAGGAGTTTGATAATTAATGTTCATAGCATGGAATTCATAGAGATAAGATAGTTCTAAGAACACCATAAGAAAATAGTGTGTCAAAAATGATGAACAGAACAATCGTAGAGCTTGCAAGGCACGTGAGATTGCATGCAAGATTACCCTTACAATTTTGGGAAGATGTTGTAGATATTGTTGTTTATTTAATAAAAAGAGGGCCTTCAAGTTCCTTGGATGGTAGTATTCCCGAGGAGGCATGGACAAGTAAAAATGTAAACTAATAATTTCTAAAGACTTTCGGATGTGAAGCCTTTTTCCACATTAATAAATAATATATAACAAAGATTGAGGAAAAATCAAATAAATGTACATTTATTGGATATGGTGTTAATGGTTTTTGTCATCGCTTATATTATTATGAAAATCACAAAATCATTATGAGAATATATGTCGTATTCAATGAAAAGTTCTTCTATATGGATCAGATGCAGGGAAAGAAACATGAAAAGGAAAATAAAGAATACATAGTGCTTGATGAGATCACACAAAAAGTAAAGGCGCCTGAAAATCATAATGATCGGCAACCACAAAAAAATAGAAACCACAGCAGCAATAGGCACCTCAAACACCATAAAGTGGTGTTAGAAGATCTACCAGGATAAATAGACCCTAAAAGATACTTTCCTTCATTCTATTATGTATTACTCAATGATTCTGGTAAAATAGAATGTTATGAAGAAGTAATGCAGGTAGAAACTAGGAAGAAGTGAGAGAAAGCCATGAAAGAAGAGATGGTCTCCTTGGTACATAACCAGAATTGGGACTTAGTTAGATTGTCTATTGATAAAACAAAATTCTATAATAAATGGGCTTATAGGTTGAAGAAAGAAGACGGAGGAAAATAGAGGTACAAGCCTAGACTTGTGGTGAAGGGGTTTTCACAAAATAAATGTATATACTTTGATGAAATATTTTCTCCTATTGTTAAAATGACTTCAATCATAACTATTTTAAGTCTAGTGTCAGTAGGAGATTTTCATCTTGAGCAATTAGATTTCAAGATAGCCTTTCACTCTAGGGATTTGGAGGAGAGATATATTTGAAGCGGCCACAAGGGTATGAGGTCAAATGAAAGGAGAAATTAGAGTGCAAATTGAAGAAGAGATTTTATGGCTTAAAACAGGCTCCAAAGAAGTGGTATCTAAAATTTGATAGGTTTATGTCTGAACAAGGTTATACTCGATGTCACTCTGACCACAATGTTTATCTTAAAAGGAAAAATGATGGCAACTATATTATATTTCTATTTTATTTAGATGACATTCTTGTTGCAAGGGCTAACATGCAGGAAATAAATGTGCTCAAAGGAAAATTGACTAATGAATTTGCAAAGAAGGGTTTGGGTGCTGCAATGGAAATCCTTAGTATTACAATAACTAGAGACGGGAAAAATCACAAATTAACATTATCTCAAAATAAGTACAGAGAAAAGGTGTTAGAAAGATTTAAAGGTTAGGCTCTCCTAGATCTAACATTTATGCGCAAGAAATAAATGAAGAATATGAAGATATGTTGGCTTAAATTTGGAGAGCTTGGAACCCTCAATGAAAAAACCACCTAAAATTAAAAATATTTTGTTTGTCAAGTCTTATTAAATGAATAATGCATTATCTCTATGGAAAAAAAAAAACTGAGAAGCTTGTGAAAGAAATGGTCAAAGCATTGGAGAAGTTGGGTGAAGGAAACATGGATAGTAGCACCACCAACATCGTTAGAAAGGGATTAAATGAAAGGGATTGTTACACCCTAATAGGTGAAAGGGACTATTAAACCCTAATAGATGAAAGGGACTGTTAAACCTTAATAGGGTTCTATCGCAATTTAATTTCAGTGTTGTGATCATTTTTTATGCTAACTATTATATCAAAGTTTAACTAATATTTGAAACAACACACACTTATTTCACAATTTGTTCTAGATCTATGTATTTACCTAATTCCTGAAGCAAATATCAAAGCTTTATTTTCTTTTGTGTGTTCTGGTTGTACATCAAAAGAAAGTTTACATGAAGTATATTATTTTAGATCCTTTTTTCAGGAACCCAAATTGAAATGGTTTTAGTGCCAATTTGTTGAGGGAAAGGAGTGAAAAGGGATCATTTAACGAGTATGCTACAGAAACTAATTGTTTTCATCCCTTTGGTATGTTGAACTCATGTCAGGGTAGTTTGAAAATGTGTCTTCATTTGTTGGCTGGTGGTGTATGAGTCTATTTGGTGCCTTTTTACTAGGATTACAAGTTGGTTTTGAGTTTCAACCAACACCTGGTCAACCCCTTTTATCTATGGTTTAGTTTTAGGGAATTTATTTTTAGTATTTTCGGCTTCTAGGGATTTCCCCTTTTTTTCATTTTTTTTACAAAATGAGGGATTGAATGGAACTGAAATATTCCCTCATTTTTGTCACATCCCAGGGAACCCTGAAACTAAAAACCCAAGCTCAAACCTTAACCCAACCAAGCAAGGAATTTTTCATCAAATTTGGAAAAATCTCCCTTATGCACTTTGCGATGAGTACAAGAATCACATTCACTTCTTCCCCTATATAACATAGTTCAAAAGGATGAAAGAAATTATGGCCAATACCAGTGCTTAGCCTTGGGAATAAATTCCCTTAATAGCATCCCCCCTAATCCTTCACAACCAGTAGTATTCTGAAACCTCTTTCCTCAATAATGACTTGATTCATAGTTATCCAACAAGAGACCACCAACTACTTCCTAAAATCAAACTCCTATCAACCTGCTAATCCTTCCAAGTCCAAACTTTAATTAGTAGCGACAACATAAGGGCCTAACCAGTTTGACTTTCAATTTTCCTAAGCTTTTATGGTTTATGGTCACTTTGCAAGAGAGATCAAGTATCTCAAAGGTGTGTGTGTAAGTTGATCTTGTTGTGGAAGGATACATTGTCAAAGTAGATCCAAAGGAAGGGATTGACCACCCTGGTATCAATTCATGGGAAAGGGTTTTATTATAAATGTAATTTTGAAGCATTAGTATTGTGAGTTTCTTAGCCCCTGTCGAACATCAGATCTAATAAATGGTTCATGGGTAGGGATTTTATTATCAGTGGCATTTCAAAGAAACTTTGCTTTGAAAACATAAATAAGAAGAGGAAAGAAGAATATTGTATGTTACCATTACCATAGCAGCAACATTAAAGGGATTGCGTCTTCAAGTATTCTATGACACCTCTGGAACACCTGCCTTGATGCTCCCATGCTATGGTGCTCTAGTGCTCTAGTTCTTTAGTGCTCTTGTGCTCTTGTGGTTTGTAATGGACTCGACATAATGGTTTCTCAGGTGCTCTCTTGGTTTTGAATGGTCTTGACATCTAGTGCTCTCGTGGTTTGGAATGGACTCAACCTTAGGTCATTCTAAATGGATTCAACGTCTAGTGATTTTGAATGGAATCAATAGAATGACACAATGGATTTTCATGTAGAGCTATTATATATTATATATACAATATATAATATATATATATATTTATTTAAATATTTAATATTTATATTAAAAAGTATATATATATATATATATATATATTAAATAATTTTTTTATAATTATAATTTGAAATAAATTTATATTGATGTAGTCAAAATGTTAAACATTACAACATCTCCTTGGTGATTTGTATTGGGACACTATCCAAGTCAAGCTTAGATCCCACTATGATAAATCATTGGGTTATATCACTTATATGCACCTCACATGTGTTCCTAGATGGGATTAAAGGCACTCCCCTCCACTTTCATCTTTAAGACCTTAGTGATATTTGAACTTTGATGAGAAAGGAAAATTACCTCTCCTTTGTTTTTCACACCACATTATCATATGTAAAAAATGTCTAAAACATGTCATATTTGGTCAACCATGTTGAGACATTATCCAAGTTAAACTTTGGTGTTATGGTTATAAATTGTGGGGTTATACCCTTATGTATACCTTGTTACCCCCTCACATCTAGGGGTAACTAGAGGATATTTTTTCTTTGATGATCCACATGATCACAAAAAATGGTCCCAATGATGACATTTAGGATTTTCCTAGACAATTTCCTACATATGCCTCTCATATCATGCTTAGCTTGACACACATGAGATACATTTGTCCATTGCTTCATATTAAATGTTAACACTCAATGTATTTGACATGAAAGTAGTGACCATGACTTGAATTGGATAATGAATTATGATTCTTGGAAGTTATGCCTTTTACCTTTTTTCACCTTGGTGGACATCATTAATCTCCTAGTCAAGTGTTCCAACTCTTTGGTAGAAGGGGTACTACTAGGGTAAATTGATAGGTCATGCCCATGTCCCTTACAATTTTGGCCCAATTCACAACCCCCTCTATGTGGGGACGATTAATTAAAGCGTAATTTCCACTAATTGTAAAATGTTAAGTGAATTGAACATTTACCTGACCCCAAGAGCATCGAGAGAATTGAACCCATGAGCTCTCAAAAGAAAATTAGGGTGCTTCAATGAGGGTTACTCAACTAATTGAGCTAACCCTCTGTAACAGTCCAAAGTAAATATAAAGTTAATTTCCTAATTAAAATCATAATAAAAAAAATAAGCACATACCTATATTACCCGTGATCGAAGTCTGCCAAATGACAACAAGGTTTTGGGGACGACTCTCCACCCAACCGTAGGCTCAATTGTGCAAGGATTTGCTACAACTGGCCACCTCGGAGCCCTCAATCAACATACTACTGCCAATGACTCCTAGGTCTTAGAACACCATTCTCCCAAGAGAATGAAAGATAGAAACTCAAAAAGATGGAATGCCTCCCATCCTCCTCACCCTCTAATAAATAGAGCAAACATTGGATGGGGAACCACATGCACACACTCCATGTGTCTACATGCGACTTTGATTTTTAGCTTTCTTCACTTTTCTTTTGATGTTTTATTTTTCTTGTTTTATTTCTTTTCTTTTCTTTAGCTTTCTTGTTTTACTTTCTTCTTTTTCCTACTTTTCTTGTGTTATTTCTATCTATTCTTATTTAGAGAATAACCATTTTTATTAAATTTTTTTATTATTTTGTATATATTTTTAATATCATTTATGATTTATTATTTTTATTATTTAAGTGATTTATTATTTATTATATATTATTTATATTATTTATTGTTTATTATTATTTATTTATTTATTATTTTTCTATTTATTATTTATTATTAAGGGGAGGGATATTACACCATCGAGGATAAATACATACCATAATAAGGAGAGTAAAAAATAATAAATATTTTCATCTTCTTGACATTTATGTTATGATTTTTTTATTTGATCGTTGAATTATTTGTGAGAGTCATATTTGAGTCTCAAAACCCTCCCATCGTCTACTATAACTATGTCAAATTTCAATTCATACATGCACAAACTAAAAAAATTTCAATGTTGGCCCCATTCACAACACCCTCTATCTAAGGTAAATTAATGAAAGCATAATTTCCACTAATTGCTAAATGTTAAGTGAATTGAATACTAACCTTACCCAAAGGGAATCATAGGAATTGAACCTGTGACCTTTTAATAGCAAATTAAGGTGCTCTGATGAGGTGTACTCGACCAATTGAGATAACCATCGAGGATAAATACATACCATGATGAGGACAGTAAAAAAATAATAAATAATTTCATCTCTGTGACATTTATGTTATAATTTTGTCATTTGATTGTTTAATTATTTGTGTGAGTCATATTTTAGTCTTAAAACCCGCCCATATCATTAATGCATGCATTTGGTATAACCATGTCAAATTTCAATGCACACAAGCACAAATTGAAAATTTTCAATGTTGGACCCACTCACAACCCTCTTTGTGCGAGGTCAATTAATTAAAGCATAATTTCCAATGATTTCTAAATGTTAAATAATTTAAAATTTACTTGACCTCAAGAGTGTTGAGAGAATTGAACCCGTGACTTTTCAATAGAAAATTAGGGTGCTTTGACGAGGGCTTTCTTGACCAATTGAGCTAATCCTTGGGACTAAATACATATCATGATAAGGGAAATAAAAAAAACAAAAAATAATTTCATCTCCTTGACATTTATGTTATAATTTTATCATTTGATTGTCGAATTCTTAGTGTAATTCATATTTTAGTCTTAAAACCATCCCATACCATCAACACATGCATCTACTATAACCATGTCAAATTTCAGTGCATACAAAAAAAAAATCAACTTTGGCCCAATTCAAAAATCACTTTGTGTGGGGTCAATTAATTAAAGCATAATTTCGATTTATTGTTAAATTATAAGTAAATTGAACTTTTACCTAACCCCGTTATCATCAAGAGAATTTAACCCATGGCCTCTTAATAGAAAAGTAAGGTTATTTGATGATGGGTACTCAACCAATTGAGCTCACCGTGAAAGCTAAATACATAACATGATAAGGACATTAAAAAATAATAAATACTTTCATCTCCTTGACATTTATGTTATATTTTTGTCCCTTAATTGTTGAGTTCTTTGTGTGAGTGTTATTTGAGTCTTGAAACACTCCCATACTATCAATGCATGCATATACTATAACCATGTCAAATTCTAGTACATACAAGCACAAAAAAAAAACAACTTAGCCCCATTCACAACCCCCTCTATGCGGAGTCAACTAATGAAAGCATAATTTCCACTTATTTGTAAATGTTAATTGAATTGAACATTTAAATAAACCCGGGATCATGGAGGGAATTCAACGCCTGACCTCCCGATAGAAAATTAAGGTGCTTTAACAAAGGGTACTTAATCAATTGGATTTGATGGTATAAGCTTGGATGAGCTTCTCTTGGTTTCAAGAATAATATATTCTATACTGAAAAAGGCCAACCACATGAAGGTGGAAGCTAATATGGACCATCCCCCCCTCCTCACATCACTCTCAATTCCCCAATACCTAATAAAATATTTGAAAGCAATATAGTAAAAATCATGCATAGCTACAAACTAAGAATTAAGGTAAATGAAAAGGACAAATCAACTGAAAACATATAAACACATACCTCATACATTTCAACATTTTTATATCATTAATCGTATTCTTCGTCCAAGTCAGCATCTGTATCATCCAGTTCAAAATTGATGTTGAAAGGATTGTCCATATCAGCATCAGTATCAATGTCATGATTTCCAATCATATCATCGTATATATCATCATGAGGAACATTGTCTCCTATGTTTGGTTAGACTTCTTCAAGTTCTTCACCTAATAGCACATTGTTGATATCATCTTCCTCTAGAACACTATCTCAATTAACATCTTCTTGAACTTATTCGAAATATTACTCTAAAACATGAACTAAATTCTCCTCTATATCATCTTCTTTCATTACATTATACTTTATCGGCCTTCCCCTTGGATCGTATCTAACAACATATGACCAACCCCCTCTACCTAGAACATCTTAGTAAAATACATGTTCGTTGGAAATAATACTGAGAGGGGGGGGTGAATCAGTATTATCAAATTCTTTTCACTATACCTTCCATATTTATAATTCAATTTATTCTTCAGATGTTGACCATTAATTTGTATGTCAGTACCATATAATAATGAACAAGAACAAGAAAAACAGATAGTCACACCAAAGAACACCAGATATAAGGTGGAAACCCAATGTGGGTGAAAACCACCTGCTACAATATGTCTCTATCTTATTTCAATTAGAAACTTCTTTTTACAATGATTCTGTACTAGTGCAATCCTTTACCAGTACGCAGGCTGCAACCTGCAGAGAGCTACAACCCTCTCTCGTTTTCCAAACTCTCCTGGAAGGGAGCTACAACCCCCTTAGCTCTTGTACTAGATGAGCTACTAGTACGTAGGTGCTGACCTACTTCTTTTCCTCCAGGGACCACGTTTCATAAATTTTCAGACTGGATCCATGAACATCAAATAATCATCAAGTACATGTGAATCAACCAATCTCCTTTTACAATCAACTAATGAATCAACCAATAGCTTCTCAGAATGCAGTAACCAGAAAAGCAATACCAGTAATCTAAACCCAGAACTCTACAGCAATAGACAAAAGGTAGCCAACAAATATTTCAAGAAAAGTCTGCAACTTCACCAATAGAAACCTACGAATATCTGCACTTCTGTTGTGTCTAGCCTGCATAGCTCCGCACCTGCTCTGTCTACTCGACAGCGCACCTCCGCACCTGATCCGTCTACTGGACTGCGCACCTCCGCACCTGATCCGTCTACTGGACTGCGTACCTCCGCACCTGATCTGTCTACTGGACTGCGTACCTCTGCACCTATTGGGTTGTGTTATATTCTTTCCACGACTAACCCACATAGTGAACCAGGGGGTTAAAGGGGGGTGGAGCTCGCCTTCGTTGCGTCAATTGCGCAACAGGGGGGTTTGAGGGGGGCGGGTAGCCCCCCTCTACGGGGTCCGGGGCAGCGCCCCGGGAAAATTTTTTTTGGACCCTATATTAGGTTGGCGAACCTACCTATGGTTTTCGGTCCATGGTATTGGATGCTTCGGCATGTATAAATATGTATTGTAACATTGAAAGGAATATAATGAAAAATCAAGCTGGTAGTCCCGGTTTTGGGATCCAGGGGAAAATCTCTGTGTATATGTGTTTTATGTGTTATGCTCTCGCATTGTTTATTTTTCTGTGATTTAAAATTCTTATGCAGGTAATTTCTGTACGGGGTTAAAACCTACAGCACCTGCACCGTCTACCGAACTGCGGACCTCCGCACCTAAACTGTCTACTGGACTGCGTGCCTTCACACTTGAGCTGTATCTCGCCTGCGGACCTTCAGATATAAACACTTTATCAGTCCTCAATTGTACCCCAGTCTTTCAAATTCACAGATCTGATCATGCGCCAAAGAGACCTTGACCTATCAGTAGATCCGCCTTATAATTCACGGATTTCTCCTTGATTCAGATCTAGCTTCACAAACCAATCACCAAAATTTCAGGCCTTAAGATATTCAACGTTCACACGTGTCTAGCCAAAAGATCTCCTTTCCTTTTTATAGGTAGGCCCTTATTCAAACCATGGATCAAAACCATAGAAAGCCAATACAAGGGACCCAAAACCGGGGGTCAATATTTTAGATGCAATACCATGGACCAAAACCATAGGATCAAAAACTTTGGACTAAATACCATGGATCAATCATAAAAATTCCCACGTGCGCGCGCTTCTCTGCATGAAAGTGAGTGAATTTTATGTCCGCACTTTTTGTTCGGAGAACCTGCGGTTATGTCCACACTTCTTGTTTGGGGCACCTGCGGGTCTACAGCTTTTGTTAGGCGCACCTGTGGGTATCTCATTTTCTATTATTTTGAGAGCCTGAATAGTGATTTGCCACTTGAGTGAGTTTCCATCAAGGACAACACCTGTGCCATAGCGCCAAACCTGAGTCATAATGCCAACAATCTCCCCCTTTGGACTTGAAGGCAAACCCAAGATCCTCAAAGTCATTCTCCCCCTTTGTCATCAAGGGCAAAGGGTTATGCTCCCCCTGCAAACATGCTGAAAACTCTGCTCTGCTACGTTGATCGTGCTCCCCCTGACTGTAGGCCAAATCTGCAAAAGAAATTTTCTTCAAGAAGAACCATAATCCACCATAAATGACCTTCCTATCACCAAAAGACTCTATACATACATTCATCACCCATCTAAGTGGCGATCATCCACCCAACCAAGTGGGGTTACATTAGAAATTTACATATGACAACCAAGTACATTATATCATTCATCCCAGACATAGGCCGTTACATGACCTTGACAAAAGAAATATAAGACATAGAGACAAAACATTAGCAGCAATATTCAGATCAGCATCCATGTTCTCCTTCTGTACTTGCTCCTCCAAGATCTTCTACAATAATGCCAACAATGCATTATTAGAAGAATATATGCTCCCCCTGAACCTGTGCCATTTGGTCTTTGACCAATCCATAAACCAGCAAATGTACGCGTATACCCCATATGAAACTCGCGTACAACCAACAATCTCTGAAACAGACAAGATTCAACAGCAAGATGATGCATCAACTACCCCCAGCTTTGTCTGAGGTATTCAAAGGTCTCCCTGGGTAGAGGTTTGGTGAGAATATCCGCAACTTGTTCCTTAGAGGGAACATACTCCAACTTGACCTTTTGTTCAAGCACTTGTTCCCAAAGAAAATGATATTTGATATGTATATGCTTGGTCTTTGAATGCATGACTGGGTTCTTTGAAATGCTGATATCACTTGTATTATCACATAGGATGGAGATAGGTGGAGTACAAGTGATTTGAAAGTCCTGCAAAGTTTTCATCATCCAAAGAAGTTGTGTGCAACAAGATGCAGTAGCCACATACTCTGCTTCAGCTGTGTATAATGCTATTAAACTATGTTTCTTGCTGAACCAAGATACTAATCTGGAACCCATGAAGAATGCACCACCACTAGTGCTTTTTCTGTCATCCACGCTTCCAGCCCAATCTACATCTGTATAAGCATGAATTGTGAGATCTGTATCTCTAGGATACCATAAGCCACAATTTTGAGTTCCTTGAAGGTACTTGAAGATTCTCTTAACTGCCCGAAGATGAGTTTCCTTTGGATTTGCCTGAAATCTTCCAATTATTCCCACTGCATGCATGATGTCTGGTCGGGTACCAAATAAAGCAGACTTCCAATCATGGATCTATAGGTTGGTTGATGCATTGCTGCTGATTCATCATTTGCACTAAGGCTGCATCCTGTAACCATAGGGGTACATACTGGTTTCGAATCTTCCATGCCGTATTTCTTCAAGATCTGCTTGAGGTACTTGGTTTGAGATAAAAAGATACCACCTTTATTTTGTTGGATTTGTAGACCAAGAAAATATGTCAGCTCTCCAAGCAATGACATTTCGAATTCTTTCTGCATCACCAAGGTAAAGTTTTGACTCATAGCTTCATTGCTGCCAAAGATAATATCATCTACATACACAACAAGTATTAACAATTTGTCATTTTCAATTTTTATATAAAGATTGTTATCTGCTGATCCTTTTGAAAAACCTTGTTGATGAAGGTATTTGTCCAAGCAATAGTACCAAGCCCTTGGAGCCTGTTTAAGACCATAGAGAGCCTTTTTTATTTTGCATACAAGATTTGGATCATTCCCAAGGATGAAACCATCTAGTTGCTTAATGTACACTTCTTCTAAGTCTCCATTCAGAAAGGCTGATTTCACATCCATTTGAAATACTTTGAACTTCTGAAAGCTAGAGAGAGCAAGGAACATTCTGATGGCCTCAAGTCTAGCAACGGGAGAAAAAGTTTCTTCAAAGTCTATTCCTTCTTGTTGAGCGTACCCTTTACAAACAAGTCTAGCCTTGTTTCTAATTACTTCCCCATTTTCAGTCAACTTGTTTTTGAAGATCCATTTTGTCCCTATGACATTCTTATCTTTTGGTCTAGGAACCAACTCCCAAGTGTTGTTCTTTTCGATCTGCTCAAGTTCTTCATCCATTGCCTTGACCCAGCATTCATCTTTACATGCCTCTCTTACATTTTGTGGTTCAGTGGAGGAGATTAATGCCAAATATCTTGAAGTTTCTGCAATTGTTCTTCTTGTTTGTATGTCTGCCTCCTTTTGCCCCAAAATTTGAGATTATGGATGATTCTTTTGAACATACCTGGATGGAGTCTTTTCTTCTATCCTTATCTGTTCCTCTGGTACCTCATGGGTTTCTTCTTCATCATGAATCTGATTTGATGTTGACGGATAGTCCTCATCATCTTCGAAGTCTTCAGATCTTACCTGCCTGGGAGTGTTTTCTTTTTCATCCACCACTACATCAATGATGTCGACAATTCTTCCAAGCCTTTTATTGTAACATTTGTATGCTTTGCTGTGAGGAGAATAACCAAGGAGAATTCCTTCATCTGCTCTAGGTTCAAACTTGCCAAGATTTTCATCATTCTTTTTAATATAGCATTTGCTTCCAAAAATTTTGAAATGTTTTACCGAAGGAGTCTCATCGTACCAGAGCTCATGAGGAGTTTGAGTGTTGTTCACCCGGATATTTGTCTTGTTGAGAATAACAACTGCAGTAAATGCAACTTCACCCCAGAAGGTTGTGGGAGTTCCAGACTCATCAAGCATAGCACGAGCCATTTGTTGAACCGTTCTGTTCATCCTTTCCACTACTCCATTTTGCTGAGGAGTCCTAGCTGTAGAGAATTCCCTTCTTATTCCATGTTCTTCACAAAAATCGAAAAATTCATTCGAGGTAAACTCCCCACCTCTATCAGACCTGAGGCATTTGATTTTGTGATCTGATTCGTTCTCCACCAAGGCTTTGAATGATTTGAACTTTTCAAAGGCTTCGTCTTTGTGCTTCATAAGTCCTATCCAACACATCCTGGAAAAGTCGTCAATGAATAATATGAAATATTCTTCTCCTCGAGGTGACCTTTTCCTAGATGGGCCACATACATCAGTATGGACAAGTTCAAGTGGCCTGCTAGTTGATCCTTCCTTCCCAGGGAAGTTAGTTCTGGTTTGCTTACCAAACTGACATGATTTGCAAATTGTATTGTCTAGAATTCTGATGTCTGGAAGACCACGAACTGCCTAGTATTTACATGATTTCCTTATCTGTGAGAAGCTAAGATGCCCCAATCTTCTGTGCCATAACCAATGTTCATCGTTCTTGCTTAGATAGCATTGATGTTGTCCTTCTTTGAATATGTATAAATTATTTGGAGTCCTTATGCCTTTGATCACTGTTTTTCCTGTATCAAGATCACGAACACTACATCCATTTGATCGAAATATTACCTCCGTTCCTTGATCACACATCTGACTGACACTCAATAAATTATGCTTTAACCCATCAACATACATAACATTTCCAGCTTTGACCTTTTCTTTCAACTGAACAGAACCTTTACCTTTTATGAGCGCAGGGGTGTCATTTCCAAATGAGACCTTCTTCTCCTTCTCTAAGGCACTATATGACTAAAGTTTTTCTTTATCACCCGTCATATGTTTCGAACATCCACTGTCGATGTACCATTGGTTTTCTTGCCCTTCCACATATAAGGCTATACCACATCTTTCTGGTTGCAGTTCTTTCATTCTCCATGTTTTGGAATTTGAGGCTTGTTCCTTTGTTTGCTGAAACCTGCTTCTGCATTCAGAATCTTCATGACCGAAGTTGTTACAAATAGAACATTC
Organism: Pinus tabuliformis; assembly: GCA_031772625.1. Classification (NCBI taxonomy): domain Eukaryota; kingdom Viridiplantae; phylum Streptophyta; class Pinopsida; order Pinales; family Pinaceae; genus Pinus; species Pinus tabuliformis. Next base: position 252,445,410 of record CM062820.1, on the reverse strand, counting down.
AATTTCATTCTCAAGGGCTGAAAAGTTATTGTAGGTTCTTTTCGTGATCCCAATCATACTTCTTTGTTTTTGAGCTTCTCTAGTCATGATTGTCTTATAGGCAACACATTGAGCTGCTTTGTGACCAAAGTTATGACAAGAAAAACATTGGCCATTGAATAAACTCTTGCGATTATCAAATCTACCAACCAACTGATTGTAGTTTCTACTGACATCCATTCTTGAGGAAAATTGGGAAGATTTTACCTGTGGCCGGTTGTAGCTTCTGTTCATCCTTAAGGTGGATTTCCCTAATTTACCTGGTAGTCTTTGTTCATTCTTGAGGTAAATTGTCCTTGATTTACCTGGTGATTTCTATTTGACCTTTGCTCATTCCTCCTTGCTGCATCAAGATAACTTTTGGAGTTGGATGGTTGTTGCGCTTGAGATGCTTCTTCATTATATCCCAGACCTGTCTTGATTAGAGGAGAATGTTGCACATTGATAATCTCATCTAGAGTTTCAGATCCTTTAACAAATCTAAGATTAAGAGCTTTTGTTTTCTCAATCTCTTTTCTAAGACCAACAATTTCACATTCTAATTTTTCATGAAGTTTTTCTTTTTCGGCCAGTTGGAATTGAAGAGTATCAATAATCATATTTTTCTCTTCTAAACAGATTTTGAGTTTAGAAATCTCTTCATGCAGACCTTCTTCATCTATAGCATCCATGAAATCATCATCTTTAAAAGCCATTAAAAGTCTATAATTGTTACCTTGTTCATCTTCATCACTATTTGAAAGTCCATCACTGGCTTCATGAGTGTAATAGCTTTTCTTATTTACATTTTGTTTCTTGTTCCATCTAACAGGTTCCTTACCTTTATCAAGCTTATCTTTATGAGGACACTTTGCAGCATAGTGACCGACTCTTCCACAAGCAAAGCATTTGAAAGGTAACTTACTTCTGAATCTTCCAGCACCCCGTTGAAGGTTCTTGACAAAATTTGATTCTTCATCTTCTTCTGATAGATTTCCTGACTCATAGTAATCTCATTTGCCTGAAGCCTTGAATGCAACTTCTCTTCTGTCTGATGGTCCTCCTTTCCTCATTTCGTAAGCAGTCAGAATTTCGTGCAGTTGTGAAATGGTAAGGTTTCGTAGATTCTCTTTTTCTTCTATTTCAGAAACTTTAGATTCAAACTTAGGGGACAAAGATCTTAGAACCTTTTCAACCACAACAGCCTCTTTTATTTATTCACCCAATTTTTTCATACAATTAACAATCTCATCTACACGAAGGAAATAGTTAGCCACACTTTCATCATTGTGCATTCTAAGATTTTCATATTGAATTCTGAGGGTTTGAAGTTTTGCTCGTTTGTTCATCTCCTTCATAGCTCAGAACAATCTTGTCCCATATTTCTTTTGCGGATTTATACTGCATAACTTTGACGAATTCTGATTGAGATAGACATCCCAATAGAGTATTGATAGCCTTTGCATTTGTTTCATATTGCTTCTTACTAGCCGAATTTGTAGGAGTTGTGGATAGAAAAGTGTACCCTGTGTCTATGATATCCCAGCCTTCTGTACCAAGAGATTGAAGATATGTTGTGACTCTTACCTTCCAATAGATGAAGTTGGTCCCATCAAAAATTGGTGGCCTGATCGATGCTTCTCTCTCGTAGTTTCTCATGATGATGGATCTTCCTTCAAGCGATCAAGCTTCTTCAGAAGGACCTGGCTCTAATACCAATTGTTGGAAATAATACTGAGAGGCGGGGGTGAATCAGTATTATCAAATTCTTTTCACTATACCTTCCAAATTTATAATTCAATTTATTCTTCAGATGTTGACCATTAATTTGTATGTCAGTACCATATAATAATGAACAAGAACAAGAAAAATAGATAATCACACCAAAGAACACCAGATATAAGGTGGAAACCCAATGTGGGTGAAAACCACCTGCTACAATATGTCTCTATATTCTTTCAATTAGAAACTTCTTTTTACAATGATTCTGTACTGGTGCAGTCCTTTACTAGTACGCAGGCTGCAACCTGCAGAGAGCTACAACCCTCTCTCGTTTTCTAGACTCTCTTAGAAGGGAGCTACAACCCCCTTAACTCTTGTACTAGCTGAGCTACTAGTACGTAGGTGCTGACCTACTTCTTTTCCTCCAGGGACCACGTTTCATAAATTTTCAGACTAGATCCATGAACTTCAAATAATCATCAAGTACATGTGAATCAACCAATCTCCTTTTACAATCAACTAATGAATCAACCAATAGCTTTTCAGAATGCAATAACCAGAAAAGCAATACCAGTAATATAAACCCAAAACTCTGCAACAATAGACAAAAGGCAGCCAACAAATATTTCAAGAAAAGTCTGCAACTTCACCAATAGAAACCTGCGAATATCCGCACTTTTTCTATGTCTAGCCTGCGCAGCTCCGCACCTGCTCTGTCTACTCGACAATGCACCTCCGCACCTAATCCGTCTACTAGACTGCGCACCTCCGCACCTAATTTGTCTACTAGACTACGTACCTCTGCACCTGCGTCGTCTACCAGACTGCGAACCTCTGCACCTGAACCGTCTACTGGACTACGCGCCTTCGCACCTGTGCCGTATCTCGCCTACGGACCTCCGGATATAAACACTTTATCAGTCCTCAATTGTACCCCAGTCTGTCAAATTCACATATTTGATCATGCCTCAACCTATCAGTAGATCCACCTTATAATTCACAGATTTCTCCTTGATTCAGATCTAGCTTCACAAACCGATCACCAAAATTTCGGGTCTTAAGATATTCAACGTTCACACGTGTCTAGCCAAAAGATCTCCTTTCCTTTTATAGGCAGGCCCTTATTCAAACCATGGATCAAAACCATAGAAAGCCAATACAAGGGACCCAAAACCGGGGGTCAATATTTTAGATGCAATACCACGGACCAAAACCATAGGATCAAAAACGTCGGACTAGATACCATGGATCAATCATAAAAATTCCCACGTGCGTGCGCTTCTTTGCATGAAAGTGAGTGAATTTTATGTCCGCACTTTTTGTTCGGAGAACCTACGGGTATGTTTGCACTTCTTGCTCGGGGCACCTGCGGGTCCACAGCTTTTGTTAGGCGCACCTGTGGGTATCTCATTTTCTATTATTTTGAGAGCCTGAACAGTGATTTGCCACTTGAGTGAGTTTCTGTCAAGGACAACACCTGTGCCATAGCGCCAAACCTGAGTCATAATGCCAACAATGTTCACATTGGCTCGGAAGAACATAGGGCTTTGATCCTAGCTCAATATTCCTTGTATTAATCATGGTAAATGCATTAGCAGACTCAATAACAGTTCTATCAGGATCACATTCATTCATTCGTAGATTGTACCATTTGATGTCCAACATAACTATTTTAAAGGATTTAAAGTCACACTCAAGTATATATTCCAAATACCCATCGCATCAATTTTCAAAGATTGTAGGATGTTTGTCACTTCTAGAGGAAACATTAGTAACCTGAAATGTAATCCCACTACCAAAAGTTTTCATCTTTTTATCCAAAATTTTAATGGGAAATTTGTATCCATTGCACCATAGTGTTTCAACTACAATATGTCAGACACATAAAAAATGCATTGTGAATTAATAAACATATTTATACCTGGAAATTATGTAAATCAAGAAAAAAAACACGCCATATACATCAATATAATATTAAAAATATATAAATAATATGGGTGGATATGTTTTCATGTTTATCTTTTAAAACATTTGATAAACCAATTTCCCTCTATGTAAGAATTGTAGCTATTGCATGTTCATCCTTTTTTACCAATGTAACCACACCATGCCATGGTAAGTTACCATCATTAGATTGTTTACATCATTCAATCCATACCTTCATCCAAACAATATTGTTTTTAATGTATAAATGTATTGCATCCCATTCTCACCCAGTTGTATTAAGATAAATTAATTCACATATAATTAGTTACCGCAGTGTACCTTCATAATAATGGATTATTTAGGAAGACTAAAAATAAAACAAGGATGATGTACATAAAAAACCAAAAAAAAAAAAAAAATGTGTTATAAATCTCCACCATTTACTTACATGTCACTTTCCTCATTCTACCCTTCTCTAATAGGTGCTCCCCTTCAAATTTGTTGATGGTGTTGAAATTCCAAATGTGATCCACATTAATATTTGCAATGAATTTAGGAATATATTGAGTAATATAAACCATGGTTTTATATACCATATATCCCTCTACCATAGAACCCTCAAGGCATGCTCTTTATCTAACTTAAGCCTTCAATGATTTTAAGTGCCTCTCAACCATCCACATTGATCTTGTGTGTATAGGTCGACACTTTTTAATCTCATCAACTAGGTGTATGAGGTAGAGTTCGTGTGCATTGAAATATTTTAGAGGTAGATACTTTTCATTTCACACAATAGACAAGGAATTTGTCTTCTCCAATACTTTATTTATCCTTTATCAATTTCTTTAGATGACAACCATTTACCATCAATGCAAGCAAATCATAGGTTTCGACATAAAAGTATATATAAGTGCATTACAAGTAAAACACATGTTATCAAATAAAAGTTGCACAACAAATTGAAAAATTTATTTTACACTTTGCATATAAAATTCCACTTACCTCATGTATTTTCCAAGTTAATATATAACTTGTTTGACATTGTTTTCAAAGTTGTCTAGGAGAGATAGATGTAGAATATATAGTAAAAAAAAATGAAACATTATTTATTCCTAATTTAGTAGAAAAATAATACTAACAAGATGTTTAACTAATATACAAATATATACACCAAAATAATTACCTTAATCAAGGTATGTCATTCATGAGTTTTGAACGCACCTAATTCACCTTTATTTGTTAGGATATTATTTATGTTTGAATAAAATGTAGGGGGAACTTTAATTTTTCAATGACCTCTTTTATATCCTTGCTTCTCTACTCTGTCAATAACCATGGAAGGGCACATATATTTTGGTCTCCATTGCTATTTGAATGAATCACGCTTTGCATTGCATGATTGGCCTCCTTAATGTCATTACAAATATTAACAATTTTTTCTTTTTCACTCCTTCCATCTAAGATTCGCCATAATGTTTTTGTTACATTCTTCCCAAGGTGCATTGTATCAAAAAAAATGAACAATTTCTAGGTTCTCATAGTAGGGGATCTTACTGAATTGTATGAGATAACTTTTCATTTCTCATGGAAGCACCCCATTATTACTTCCTTCATGGTCACAACCTTCAAGGTGAAGCATAATTAAAGATATTACAACAATTATTTTCAATTAGTACAGTGAAAAAAATTAATAAAAATATAAAATATTCCAAACATTTCATGTATGATACGTAGACAATTTTTCAATCCATACCTTGACTATTTATTCTATTATATTGCAATTGCCATAGATGAGGTGTCATTCTCCATGGTTTTAATCCAACCTCTTATTTCTCATTGAAAATATGTTTTTCAGTACTTCGATACCTATGGTTCTTAGAGAGAAGTGCCTATACACATCTAACTCCTCCTTTCCTAAACTTCTAGAACATCGAATCTTAGGAACCCAAACTAGACATGCAAATTTACCCTTTTTTGAAGACCTACAAGAGATGGATTAAATTATATAATTGAAGTACAATGTTTAAAAATGATGCATGGAATGAACTTCAAAATATAAAACACTATTAAAGTGCATTGCAACATTATAAAATACCAGAGAAATGTGTTAGCCCCGGGGCATTGTGAATTTTCCATGCAAGCATTGCATGGAATTGAAATTCCCTTTGTGCACTGAATGGTATAGATTTATCATACATAGTGATACCCTTCCATAACTCTAGTAACTCACTGATAGGAGGCTCGATATATACATTCATATCTTTGAATTGGTACTTACGTAATCGATTGAACATACAATACATAATTACTACATATATCAGTAAATAAAAAATTATCAAACATATAAGACATATTTATGAAACAAAAAAGACAAATGAGATGTTACCATGTTGAAAATTTTATTCTAAAAAAATACCTAGAACAATCATTGCCAACATTATGTGCTCCCTCTTTATTGACATCCATGGAGGAATGTTATTTCTTATAACAAAAACATGCCACGCTGAGTAAATAGATTTGAGCTCTCCAAATGGATTGACACCATCAACTGCCAATGAAAGCCTAACATTATGAGCTTCGTCTTTAAAATGTGGTCATATTTCCTATATCTTCTTAAATGCATATCCATCTACAAGAATTCAAAGAACACAATCTTTATCTTCTTTGTATGGTAATACATAAACTATGTTGTGCTTTTGTGCCTAAACAATTATTGCAAACATGAAATTATGGAAATATAATGAATAACCTTGCAAAGAATATTTTATGTTGCTTGATCTGTTTGATATCTACTAATTTGACATTTTGGGGATTCTTCTTTCAATGCTTGTTCTCCATTATACAGAATATGATCATCAAGACATTCATGAGTAGCTTGATGCTCCATTCAAATATTTGACATAATGGCATGTAAATCTCGATATGTGTGAGGTAAAATATTTGACAATGGTAATAGAAATTTACTTAACAATTAATAACATAATTAAAAAATCAATACTAAATAATGTAAAGAATATTAATCATACATATTGCATAAATTTTACAGATGATCAACTACCAAAAAATAGAGGGGAAAAAAACCTTTATCATCATGTACGAAATATCAGAAAATGTATTACATACCTTAGGAGTTGTGTAACACAAGTTTCTGAAAAACCATTCATAACCTTTAAGTTCATCAGTAACAATATTGTAGAGAGAATACTTGTTTTGGAGCCTTCATAAAAAGGTTAAGTTACCTTCTCAATTAGAGGTCTATCAAAAACACCATCTAGTTGGTCATCATCATCATCCGTTCCAACATTACTAAATGTCTCATGGATAAATATTTTCCCGTCTTCGTCAATTGTGTTATTAGAATCATCTTCTTCTTCCATAGGATCATTAACTTGATCTTCACTATTCACTCCATGTTCATGAACAAACACTATATAACAACCATGTCATCTTGATCCATAGGTAGTTCCCTAGGGCACTATTTTTTTATAATTACAAACAATCAAGTAACATTAGTGTATATAACAAAAATTTATACAATACAAACGTTAAAAAAATAAAAAAAGGAAAACAAAGTTAGCAAAGACAATGACAAATACATCTTAGGTGAGAGTGAGAAACAAAGACAACAAATCAATGATGAAGCTTGTGTAATTTATCAATATGTTTATGAATATGTTGAAAACAATATAGGAAAATTGTTAGTTCTCTTGACAATTTGTGAGATATATACTTAAAACTAAAAAAAAAAAAAAATGTTCTTATTTTTCCTTCAACATTATGTCATATTCTTTCTTGATTTCACTTAGAGACCACAAGTTTGGTGTGGATGGAAACTTTCCCCGAACCAACTAGTTAGACACCATGGTTTAATTTATAAGGAGTTCAAAGCTAAGGGATTAGAGTTTATGGGTTAAGAGGTTATTAGAATCCAAGCATTAGTGGCACTTAGGAGTTGGTAGTCTAGATGGAGAAATCAACTTGGCTGAGAGTGAGAAACAAAAACAACAAATCAATTATGAACCTTGTGCAATTTATTCATATGTTTATGGAATATGTTGAAAAAAATTAGGAAAAACATTACTTTTCTTGACATGAAGAAAGAGAGACACTTTGTTAGATATATAGCCATAACCAAAAAAATAATGTAATCTTATTTTTCCTTCATCATTATGTCATATTCTTCTTTGATTTGTTAAGTGGATGGAAACTTTCCTTCTAATCCCTAATAATTAACTCGCCCCTAAACTCTAAAACATTAACCGATCTTGACCCTTTAATCTAGCCAAACCCCTAAGCCCTTAGACCTTATAACCCCCCTAATACTTAACACCTTTACCCCATTCCCCCCTAATTAATATCTTAAACACCTAAACCCTAAGCTCTTAACCCTTAACACCTAAATCATTCAACCCTAAACCCTTCAGAAATAATCCATTACATCCCCCTAAGCCCCTAAACTATTAACCCCCTACATGTCACATAATACCTTAATATCTAATGCTAAACCCCTTAAACCATAAACCAAAACCCCTACTCCCTAAAACCCCACTAACCTTTAAATCCCCTAGGCCCTAAACTCCATAAACCTAACTTAAAACCTAAGTTATTAACCCCTAACCCCTTAACCTATTAACCACTAACCCTAAATTTTAATTTGAAGCTGAACTTTTTATAATTTGAATATCTTAAGATCTTTAAAAACGTAATTTTGTGATACATTTTAGATTATTTTTTTGGTTGATATTGTTTCAAATTAAATATTTATAAAAATTTATAAATTTTAATTATACAAATAAATTAAAAAAAATAAATCATACACACACACACACACATATAACCCATCCCTAGGTAACCTATAAACCATAAACCCCTAACCCTTCAATCCCTAACCCCTTAGATCTTATCCCCCTAATCCTTAACATTTTAACCCCATTCCTCCTAATTAGCCCTAAAACCCCTATCCCTAGAGCCTTTAAGCCCTAAACCTAAAACCTTAACCAATAACCCCTTATCCCTAAGCCCCTAAATTATTAATCCTTAAGCCGACCTAGCCCCTTAACCCTTAACCCTAAACCACTTAAACCATAAAACCCTAATGACATATAATGAATAACTTACGAAGGGATGATATTGATGCCCGCCTTCATGGTGTTCAAATTCTCTACAATTTTGTTAGGTTTTTTTTTATTAAAAGCATCCTCTTCTTGTAGCCCCTGCATTTGGTACAAGGGCAAAACATTTCCCATCACCCATTTTTATTACCAAACTTTCAATATTGATTATCTTCAAAAAATAACTACAGTTTAACTATTCGTACTGTAATTAACAAATTATTTTTGAACAAAAAATAGCCCTTATATATAAATTTTTTCTAGTCAGATTTTCAACTTCCAAAGATTATGGAGAGACGTTGTATAATGGTCAAAAAAATTGACCATGTCCAATGTCAATATTCTGGCATTGTTATGACTGACCTAGTCAAACTTTGGAAATCCAACGAGCATTGCATACACATTGGGTATCTAACGTAATTAGAAGATGTCAAATATCGGTAATTCTATCAGATATCTGACACAAAACATAAATGTGCTGGTTATTCGATATTTTTTGGAGCCTTAAAAAGAAATTTAAAAAATCCAAAACAAGATCTGACAATCCAACTTATTTTATCCATATTGTCATAGCAAAGCGTTAGTTGTTTTAACACATATGTAGTAGTCAAAAAATATTATAGTTTTTGAAATTGTATACCACGTGCCACACCCTTCACTTTCTAGATAAGTCTTTTTACAAGTTTGTCTCAATGATTGGATTAAATATCTCCATTATTTAGTATCATGTTAACATGGACCTTGTTTGTCTGTGAATTATGAGAGTTGTAGTAGGTGAGTTGTTAATAGTTGCTAGAATCATCATGAATATGATTATTTCGTACAAATCATCTAGAAGGGATCTTAGGAAAAAGGATATTATGCCTCAAGCCTATGATTGATGAAATATCTAGCCTTTCTTCTCACTTAGAACCGTCAACCCACAGAGACCAGTCATTCAAGGAATTTCAAACCCAATTGCAAGATGACCTTTAACTCATCAAAAAATTAGAGAGAGAGAGTAGCTTTACGTTATATGTGAGGTATCAATATGGAAGAAAATCCTACAGTTTGGAGATAATGTCAATGATTTATTTCTTGACCCAAGCTTGGTTGTTCTCATCCTTGATGTACACAAGCAAATCCTAAAATTCAAGGGTTGTGACAAATGATTGTAACATATTGATGAAATGGACATTGCACACATCATTTTGTTTTCCTTGTGACATTACACAATGTGATTTAAAGGTTTTATCTTTGTGATGTTTTACATTCTCAATAAGTTTCTAATCTTGTAACATATCATACCGCGCCTTGTTTCTCATGTAACATATCACATCCGGCAAAAGTTGTATTCCTTGCAATATGTCACATGGATTGAAATCTCTTCTTCATGTGATGTGTCATGTTTCCTCAAAGATATTATCTTGGCAACAAGAAAGAACTTCAAAGACTTGTAATTTTTCTAGAAAACTTGGCCAAAATTTCAATGTCACATCTTCCAAATGTTTCTCCCTCTATAAAATTTTGTTCCCAATGTGTTTTTACTTGTGAAACACCATATTGCATTAATTTTCCTTTCGTTTCACCATTTCACATTTCCAAGGAATGTCCATCTTCACAATATATCACATTGCCAAAATGTTTATCATCATGTGATACATCATGCCACTTTAATTTTTCTTTCTATGTGATACTAAGTTTTCGCCTCTTTGATATGTCATACATAAACTTGTTTTCCATGTACTACATTGCATTGTGACAAAAATATTTTTCCTACCATATAATGCAGCTTGCGAAATATCTTCTCCATATATTGTGATGATATTGGATAAAATTTTTATTATAAAGATACATGTGAAAATAAAATAAGGTTCAATTTTAACTTAGCTTGTTATAGAGTTTATAAATTCACACATTGTTTTATGGTCATTCTGAAAAATATTTTATAGATATCATAGACATTGCTTTTTGTTTTAATAATATTATTTTTGGGTCATCAGGTTGGAAAATAGTTTTAATTAGAGAAATTAGGATCAATAGCTAAGGAATTTGTAATATTTCAATGTTATTTTATTAATAATTTCAATATCATTTTAAGTTTTATATTTAAATTTTATAAAAATGTAAAATGTTAATATTATTGATATTGTAATTTTCATTGTCTTTCTTCATGTGTAAATAGTTAAACCAAGCTTCATAATCTCTATCCTAACCACTTTTGAGTTTATGATTGTTAATTCTCTTTTTAAATGTAATATCATGGAGTTTATTCTTACTTAATTTAATCAAATTATGTTTATATTTTAAACATTTAATCAAGGTTTAAGGTCAAATTTCACAATAGTGTAGAACATCTAGGATTAAAAAAAAAACATTGAAAGTTTCTCATTGTGTTAATATTAGGATTTGTTTTTTAACTTAAATTAAACATTGAAAGTAAAAAATATCTCATTATAATTATATTTTACTTTATAATATGAAGGATATTTGTAACTCCTTTAATGTTTAGATGGAATTAAAATATGTAATTAGAAAAATAATATTAATAACAAAAACAATTGTGTTGATCATAAATAAAATATTTGAGTGTACATTAAGAATGTTAATTGGCTTTATCTTGGGTGGTTGGGAGAAATGCTATCATCTCCACTTATTGGAAAAAAATGTTAATACTAAGAAGGGGGAGGAGGGGTAGGAGAGGGGCAGCAAGGGGGTGTTGAATTGGTATCAAGGCTAATTTCAAATTTTAATGTCAATACTTATTTTCTCTTTTATCTCGTCTATCATTCACATGGAAAATTTTAGGGGCTAATGTTCGCCCTTAGGCGAAATTAAGGGGTTTTGAATTTGTAGTGAGCGAATATTTCTTATCATAGTACATAGCCCACCTTATTTTAAGGGAGAGGGTAAAAAAGGTAAATTTAACCCTTGAAATTAGGAGTTACAACCTTCCATTCGCCCTAATTTTCAAGAAGAAATTTTTTATTTAAGTGAATCCTATGGGCCAAATACCATATTTATAAAAGAGGTATGGTAAATTAATAAAAATATAAATAAATGAGAGGTATGGTAAATAAATAAAACATTTTTTATATTTACTCCCTAAGTCACCTTATATACATGCAAGGGTGTAAACAAATAAAAATATAAATAAAGTGGAGGTATGGTAAATAAATAAAACCTCTTTTTATATTTAGTCCATAACCCTCTTTCTATTTATGAAGGCTCAAAAAACAGGTTTTATTTAAGTGAATCCTATGGGCCAAAAACCATATTTGTAAAAGAGGTATGGTAAATTAATAAAAATATAAATAAGCTAGAGGTATGGTAAACAAATAAAACATTTTTTTATATTTACTCCATAAGTCACCTTATATTTATGAACACTTAAAAAATGCGTTATATTTAGGTGAAACCTATGGGCAAAATACTATGGGCCAAATACCATGGGCTAGATTATTATTAATACCATGCAAAAAACATTATTACCCCTAATATTAGTATTAATAAAAATAAAAATGGCACACGGTATTGACCCATGGTAGTCACGTGGAATGTAGCCTATTTAAGTGGGGGAATTAGACCAGCATGGATCCATCTTTACTCTAGATCTACTAAGCCCCAAGCGGGATCAAATATCGTGATATGCAAACTAGCATAGAGTGAAAAAATATTTGATCCCTCTCGAGGCTTGGTGGATCAAGAGTAAAAATGGATGTTGTAATTTAATGTATATTAAACATTTTAACTTGGTTAAAATAAAAAATAAAATAAAAATTAATTATTAATTTATTAATTTTTATAAATTATTAATAGTAATTTTTAAGCTCCAGGTTTATGATAACCGATGGTATTGACCCATGGTAATACCATGGTATTCATGTGAGCATAGACTATTTAAAGGGGAAATTCTATAATCTTAGATCCATCTTAATTCTGGGTCTACCAAGTGCTCAGAGGGATAAATAGATTTCATCCCCCTAAGAGTGGTAGATGTGGAGTTAAGATGGATATAGGTTGGTTTTTATGATAATGAAGATATTAAAGAGACTTAGGAAATTATATTGTAAAAACATCTTAAGGTGAATGGTTAAAGCTACATTTAGTCACTTCACAAAATTTAGTAAAAAATACCAATATCTCCATTAATAATAGTTTTTAAATTTTTCTGATTTAACAAAAAAAATTCAAAACAATGAAACCTTATCACTCTTTCCGCATCACCCTCACAGAAGATTTCTCACCATTTTTCAAACATTCTCAATATGATATCTTCATGAAAAAGTTTAGGTACTGATGTTGGATTAGTTGTTTTAGTTGTTTGAAAAATAAGTTGGTTTGTACAACCTTTCATCTTCTATGCTATTTTTAGTTTTTCCTAATGATCTGTAGGGGTTGGAGCCACTGCACCATATTTTCCTAAAAGGTGGAGATTGTTCACCAAAAAGGAAATTAATCTACATGTTACAGGGCTATTAAAAAATGTGACACCTATGAGGGTAGTGAATTATGCTAATAAGCAATTTAGATTGGGAGAGACGTAGTTAAATTTTATTATTTAATTGAAGATTTCCAATTAAAATAATAATAAATCTACATTTATGTATTCATATATTGATTGGAAGGATTCTCACAATGGTCACTTCTTTCAATAGATCCCCTTCAAGCCTTGGGTACCTAATACTTTATTATATAATATAGTTGGGGCTTGATACTTTTTGGCGTGTTGGGGTAAAAGAACTTGATATGTTTTTTCTTATCTCACAGTTGGAGTCTATGGAATAAGAAAAAAATTTGATAACTTGAAAAAAGTGGTAGCTTGACAAAAGTTGTAGAGAAAAGATTAATCTCTCCTACCTTGACAGAACTCGTTGTCAATATCAACACCTACAAGAACTTTGTTGTGGAATATTATCAAAACTAATAGAAGGATATGAATGAGTGTATTGTAAGAACCTTGAAAAACACGACCACTGAAACTTGGAACATTCTTGTAGGAAGAGAAAATTATTTTTCTTTTTTCCAAACATGTATGTTAGTATATTACAGTTTAATGAATATGT